>CM060985.1:64517401-65840258 GCA_030765065.1 Deroplatys truncata
TCATTGATAAACTTTGTACAGCTATAACTTAAAAGTTATTACACTTAGAACATATGTGCCTAAACCTTTTGTCTCCAATTTGTCCATGGTATAGGATCCTAGACACTGGTGCATGAATTTGTGGACACACTGCATATATGTAAAAGATACCTTTAAAGCTGTGATTATGTGCCCTGTTTCTTTAAGCTGAAATTTGGCAGTACTAACTAGTGAATATTGTGTTTCAGGTTAGTGAATGTGCTTTTCCTGAAGTTCGAGGAATACTAGGATCCTTACCTGCCCTCTTCATGGCAGGAGGCATCTTGTTATCATACATACTGGGAGCATGGCTGCCATGGAATGACCTGGCAATGACATCAGCAGTTTGTCCAGCACTACTGTTCTTCATGATGTTGCCACTGCCAGAATCTCCAACATGGTTGCTGGCCCATGATCGCAACACTGCTGCAGATAAGGCACTTAAATGGCTTCACCATGAGCCCAACAAACTGGAAATGGAATTAGGTGGAGCAAAAGAGTCAAAAACGATAAAAGCAACATGGAAGGAATTCATACATCCTCCCGTACTTATTCCATTTTTAATGACAATTGCTTTACTGGTATTTCAGCAGGTTAGCGGTATTGATGCCATAATTTTCTACACAGTTTCCATCTTTAAAGAGTCTGGAAGTGAGGTGGATGACCATGTAGCAACAATTCTTGTGGGAGCTGTGCAGCTTATTTCCAATTTCCTGTCTCTTTTCGTGATAGATCGTGCTGGACGAAGACCTCTGCTCATAGCTTCTGGAGCACTTATGAGTGTAGCAATGTCTGCTCTTGGTACTCATTTCTACTTGCAGAAAATTGGCCAGGGTGATGGACTTGGACTTCTGCCTCTCATTAGCCTCCTTGTGTTTATGTTCGGTTTCTCCATTGGTTACTGTAGTATACCCTTCTTACTTATGGGAGAAATGATACCAAAGAAACAAAGAAGTGTTCTTAGCTCGATTGCAGGCTCCCTGAACTTAGGATTTATGTTCGTAGTTATCAAAACCTACCATAGCCTCAAGAATGCCATGGGTGAGGAAGGAACATTTTGGTTGTATTCGGCAATTTGTTTGTTCAGCTGCTTTTTTGTTTTCTTTTTTGTACCTGAAACAAAAGGAAAAAGCCTCAACGAAATAGAAGAACATTTTAAGTTGCAGCATATAGCTTTAAAACAAAGAAAACAAGAAAAGAAGGATGCTGCAACTCAAAAGAAACAAGAGAAAATGAATAAAGCTGAATCTCAAAAATCCAACATTGATATTAAAACTATAGATGTGGAACAAAGCCATTTATAACACCTGATGACTATTTTATGTGAAAATAATATGATACATACAGAGCTGCTCAGGGGCCACAAACGTGAAGAAGCCCAGAATTTTAAAGGTCTGAATGGACCTAGGTGATAAATCATCAAAACACCGGATGCCTATGCCACTTTACTGTGTTATAGCCATTATATGCTATTACCCCATATTGGTATATCATGTGATTGTACTAATTATGTGGAGAATGGGAATAGGAAGATCCACCTCTTGATTGTTAACGAGGCCCAAATTTATGTGGGTGGTCCTGGATATAGGTGTATCAGACAGATATAAAATGCAGTAAAACATTAATTTTCGTGTACAGAGAACATTTGAAATATAAGAAATTTGTTATAAAGACTATAACATGCAATAAGAGTTCTTCTTAGTTACCACATGAGCATGTTGTATTATAATCTCTCTACATTAAGCCAGATAGTTATATGCTTACTACATTTTTCTGTTAAATTTTGTAATATGCTGCATTTGTGCCTGCATGAGTAATATAATTTAGTCTATGAACAACCCAGGCTCAACTATTTCCCTTTAGTAGCAATCCTAAAGAAAGGTTTAAGAATATAATTACAGTAGAACCCTGGTTATCCATCGCAGGTGGTCCTGATAATTAAACCAAAGTGATGCACAATCTGTATTATTGAAGAAAAACATTATATATGTGCATTTTGCATAACTTGACATAAATTAATGATTGCTTTTGAAGAAATTTGTAACTTTCTTATGAGCTTTCACTGCATTTGTTAGCTATTAATACTTACTCTTATTTTTCTTTTTCTTTGTTTTGTAAATGAAGAATATCTGAGTAAGTGGCATTTAACTGTTTTTCAAAGAAGCACAGCAACACGTACCTGATTTCAGTGCAGTTTGTAGAGGAATAGTTTTGGCACTAATCACCTCATTTCCCTACTATAGTCATCTTTTTTAATCCATGGTACACTTGGTAGGTTTAATTTTTCATGAAATACCGGAGGCCATAGCCAAAGGTTTTAACTACACTTGTCAATCTGTTAGTAAGACAGTCAAAAGTACAAACAGGAAGAAAACCATGGTAGCCTTTCCTTAAAATTTGCTATATTATGCATTACCATGACTCCAACTTTAAACCCAGTCATCAGTTCTTGATTGGTATGTTTTTCTGTCACACTTGCCATGCTACAGTACACACAAATGAAGGGCTGGACTTATAATACAGTACAAATTTTCCATAGCCTGTAAGTCAAAATAGTCCTTCAAAACCATTGCTCAGATGGGTTGAATGTGGTACTTACTCAGTGGCAAAAAATGTGCGTTATAAATATCACAGCCTCTTACCAGCTGTTCTCATGATTATGATTATCATCAGGGAATGGAGAGGACACACTGCACCTCAACCCAAAGCAAATATTTTGTGCCTGTCACCCCCAGGAGGAACAGATGAGATGAAGGAACCACTGGAGGCTATACACTATAGACTACAGGCAGGCCAGTTGGCCAACAGAGATGCACAGAGGTCCCTAATTATTCCAGGTTTGATATCCCGGTCACACAGGCATGCTGCTCAGAGAAGGCTTCCCTCTGGCGGAATCGTGGTGAACTCAACCCACCTGAGGTGCCTCATAGAAGGCTGTCATCTGACAGGGCCAAGAAGAACTATCCAATGAGCAAACATCTGCATCATCAGTCCTACATCGACCGACACTACACAGCACCTATGCCCACCTGAAACATGAAAGCGGATGCAAAATAATAGGTAATGAGGGAAAGGAAATTTGTGGTAGAAGAGAAACCATCTCGGCATTTGCCTTGCCAACCATGGAAAATCACGAAGAACCCATTGTCAGAGTGGTCAGTTCCATGAATCAGACCCAGGACTCGCACATTACCATGGAGCCATCTTGCCTGTGTTTTCATATACATTCTGCTAAATTTTTCCACATACTCATATTTCTTTCAGAAATTGTCTGAATTACCTCTGAAAAAAACTGTCTTAAGATTTTATCTTTCCAGTTTTTACTAAAAAAATATAGATTTACTTAACACTTCATTAAGGTTTTGTGTAATAGCAGCAGGCAGTTACCAGGGGGGCCTCTTCCTGTTTCGCACACATTCATTGCTTATTCGAGCTGTCTGCTGATGACATGCGGAAGGTGGCTTACACTGCCATTCACACATGTAAGCTCAGGTTTTATGATATAATTCAAATCTCATCATGCTATCTGACATAAAATGATCATCCCAAGCCCATTTATCTGAAAACAAAACTCTAATTCTATATCATTTGAAATAGAAAAAGAAAAATAATGTGAAGGAAGAAGAAACAAAGCTATGCCACATAATTCTACTGTTGTCTTGTTAAATAGTTGCAACATCTTGTTTTTGTTTATTTGTTTTTCTTTTTTTAAAGTTTTCAACATTTAAGTTATAATTGCAATGCATTTCTTACAACAGATAACAAGTATCATTGCCTTTTAAACATGTAATAAACAAAGAGAGGAAGAGAGACAGGGGAAAGAAAATTATATTTATTATTATTATTATTATTATTATTATTATTATTATTATTATTATTATTATTATTATTATTATTATTATTATTATTATTATTATTATAAAATAGAACCTTCAGGTAAAAGACTAAGCATTATTTCTGCAATTTTACTTTCCTGCTTACCTGTAGTAAGTAAATGAATATTGTATTCCACCCAAAATTTCAATACCAAGATTTCACCAGAAATACATGTTTTCAGTCTCCTTGAATTCAAAAACCACAATTTTAGAAAAGAGCCTGTGTGTTTGTGTGTGTGTGTGTATATATGTGTATGAACAGCGTAGCTCAAAAAAGAAAAGTCAGTTAAATACTAAACTTGGAATTTAAGTTCAGTATCTTCCATGGATGTGACACGAAGGCTTTCAAGAAGATCCAAAACCCTAAACTATGCTTTACACGAAAAATCATCCATTACTTTTATTTTCTCAAAAATGGCTAAAATCATTTTGATTAAAATACCATATATTTAACGTATTTGCATGACAAATAAAATGTATGTCTTGAATTTCCTGCAAATAACCTGTGAAGCTCTCTTCATATGAATGACTTGTATAATTTGGTAAACCTTAAGAGATCAAAAACTTACTGCACAAAAAGCGTAGATCTTGTTAAAGCACACAATTTATGCCAAATAAATATTGTTGCGGCATTAACCAATTCCGAGATATTCTGTGTTATTTGTCTGAATGTTCAAATACTTAAACTTTTTTTAAGTGGTAATCGCTATTCAGTCCCCCCCCCCTGTAGTCATGCAAAGAGCATGGAATTTCAAAGTCATCACATAGTGACATGCTTTATAAAAATCTGACTTCGCTTTAGCCTTCTGAATCCTTATATCTATAACTAAATGTGTAATAAAAACAAACACAGTACTGTCTTTTATGAAAGTTCATTTCTATTAACAAGAACTAGATAGAAGAATAAGCTTCTGTATGAATAGTTTGTAGAAGAGGGAGCAAAAAAAGAGGTCATGTGAATGTAGCAAATCAGATTTTTATAATTACAATGTATCTTGTGCATATTTTCATACTTTAAACAGCTATAAATAATTTTAGTTATTGATGTTACACACTTTCAGAGATGACCACAGTGATCAAAGTAAGCTATGGAAAATCTTTATTTGAGGTTGTAAAATAATGTAATTTTATTGCAGGTTATGCTTTCTAGTAAATACCATCAGAATGTTATATTCCTGAGGTCACAGGTTCTAATCTGGCAGAGGGCGATGGATTGCTTCGGGCGTAAAAATCCTTAGCATGGCTTCCTTCGGAAGGGAAGTAAAGCCGGTGGTCCCTTATCATAGATTTACGGCATGTGAAAGAACCTCAAGCCTGATAAAGAAGACTCTGAGCAAAATTTCTGGTCTTTCACGTCCAATATAGAATGGGACACTAAGGACCACAGCAGTTAAAGAGCGTCCATAAATAAAACTCAATTTAATTTAATTTTTCACAATGTTATATCATTATACTGATATTCCCATTAGCATGGGCTAATTGTTTGTTTCCCCTAAAATGGCAAAGAATTTTTTTTTCTTATTTCCGGATTTTAAAAGAGCACTTGTAGAGGCATGCAAAAGGGTCATCAACCTTTTGACCATGTTATATTTGAATTTCCACACAGTTTCGGATTTAAGGCAGCATATTGCCTTAAGGCAAAGTGAAGGTTATCGGATTTTCTTTCTTTAATCTTTCTGTTGGACTTCTTAAAAGTTTTGGAGATGTTATGTCTGAAGCCCTGTTCATTTAAAACAGCTAGAACAGGTGTCATAAAATGTGCCGAACTGCCCTATGAGGTATATTTTGTTACACATGTTCACGCACTAATTTCTAGTCACGCCTATACAATTATTTTGATGAATCATGAAGGAACATTTTAAATAATATTTTTCTGTGAAGCGCTGTACTGACCAATCATGAGCACCAATTTTGTGCCCCAACACAGGTGCAAATGCATATGCTTACCAAACAACAATGCTCTTTCTGATTACTTAGTAGTTGGTTCTAATTGTGGATTCAATTTGGAAATACAAGTGTAGTATGCACTTGTGTTCCAAATGAACCTTTCAAAAAAGCAAAGTTAACTGTGCTTAAACAAATAATTTGTTACTTTTTATTTTTGTAATAGTTTTGGTGGTGATGATAAAATTGGTTTGTAATTAGTAGAATAGAAAGTTTCCTATGTATTTTATGTTAAAGTATCTTTTATAACTACGAACCAGCTGCACAGTGTTTCTCCTGTCCACGTTCTCGGCACTCATTGCCGTCTGCCGCTATTATAGAAAGGCGTGGATGAAACCATACAAAATTTTTAAAACTACTTTTATAGGCTTTACTTACCAACTCTATGAAAGGAGATGCTAAAACTGGCCACCGTCGTTGCCCATACAATTTTGGCACCTCTTTAGCAAACTATCCATCACTCGCTGTAATACACGTTGAGAAATGCTGGCAATTTCCTGGTGGATATTTTGTTTTAATTCTTCCAGGGTGTGTGGGTTTGTCTTGTACACTTTGTTTTAAGTTACCTCAGAGATAGAAATCGCAGGGGGTTAGGTCGGGGGACCGAAAGGCCCACAAATCTCTACTAATAATTCTGTCCTCAAACACACTTTCATGAAGTTGTTAAGTAAAGCCTTTAAAAGTAGTTTTAAAAATGTTGTATGGCTTCATCCGCACTTTTCTATGATAGCTGCAGTGGCAAATGGTGAGTGCTGAGGATGCGGACAGGAAAAACACTGCGTAGCCAGTTCATAGTCTTTTGGCCCTCCCTGTATGTCATTGCATTATGTTACACTTCTTTAATTACTACTTAACCATTTACAAAATAGATGTGCCAATCTGTGCCTTAAACTGTACATGTTAAAATGGGTTTAAAACATTCCCTTTAAATTACTATCCAAAGAGCACGCATGCTGAACCTTCCACATGATATCTCAGGTGTGCAGCCAATGAGAGTGAAATGTTCACAGTGGCCTACCTTCCCTATACTCGAGTTACCTGGAGTGATTACATCTTCCTACCATAATTACCAAATACATAATTCCAATTGATAAAGTTCTTATAGCTGTCTATAAAAAGGAAGTGGAATATCATGTTCGTATGATTGTTAATGCAATACCATAAATTTTACAAAAAGTTTTAACAATACTTCTTTCCCAATCAGCCAAAAATAGCTTGTTTTACTTTTTTAATGTGTTATCTTTCATTTTGCTGGTTAAAATTTGTTCTTTTAAATGCATTCTTTGTTTTTTAAAATAATTAAAACAATTAGTGTAAAGTTACAATGTAAACTAATGAAAACTAATGTACTGTAAACAGTGTAAACTAATGCAAAAGGATTTAAATGTTTTCAACACACTGAATTTTAAAAACATATTTGCTGCTCACCTTTATTTCATATTATTGCATATTTGTAGAATTACTTAAACAGTAACAAGACACAAGGAAGTAAGGTTTATCAGACTTTAATTTGGTGTTCGCACCGGCTAATATAAAACAACAATTATTAAGATACAAGAAAGTTTTCTGTTTAGGTTCATTATCCTAAATTAACCTTATATAATAAATAATATTCATAAGTACTTCAGTCACACTGGGGCCCAAATTTAATATTTTATGGAGCTATACAGCCAATATTTTACTATTAAGCAACTAGGTGCTGTGATATTTATACTGATTGTTTGGGCTTATTATTTCTAAGACCAAGCCAATTTATAGCTGTGATTTAGATATAATGTAGCTGTAGGATAATCCAAAGCATACAACATAACCAAAATGAAATTCAGAGTTCCCACAAATGAACTTTTAGAACACATGTAATTTGCAGTAATAAAACTTAGAAACATGAAAGTAGTACCAATGGAAAGAGAAACTCAGTGATGCTGCTCGTAGATCCAGGATGTTCTGTGGAAGGGGGTAGCTTGTACACAAGATCTTTAACATAACCCCATAAAAAAGTTCAAGGTATGTCAAGTCTGGTGAATGCCGAGACCAACGAAAGAGTTCTCTAACATAATCACCAACATGACCAATCCATTTGTTCATTAGTCTACTGTTGAGCTCCAATCTGACTTTATTATGAAAATGTGGGGTGCACCGTTCTGTTGAAAGATGAATTTGGGCATGCAGCATGATCTGTAGCTTCCTATTAACTGCAGTGGTTCATTTTTGATGTCTGTGTGCGAAAGATTTATGGATCCGGTCTACAGTTTCCTCACTTACTGACAGGCATCCATGAGATTTCCTCTTACAAATGCACCCTCTTGTTGTAAAATCACAGTACCTCTTACAAATTGAAGACACACTGGATGGATCTATACCAAATCTTATTAAAAAATGTTGTTGAACAACAATTATAGATTAACATGGTAATCGAGAACACAGAATGCTTGTTGATCCTCTATATCAGCCATTTTGTAACTTGCAACAATGTGCAATATTGTACATGATTATGCATCATCGTTGCCAACTGTGATACTATAACCAAAACTTTATGAGTTCCTCTTTCCATCAGTACTAGTTTCATGTTTTCTAAGTTTTATTAAACACAAGTACATGTTTGAAACCTGAAATGTCATTTGTGGGAACCCTATATTATCCGAACATTAATACAAAAAGAAAAGTTGTGAAACAGTGTTACATTAACAAGTACCTATGGGAGATAATGGCCCACTTGTACTTCACTTCTGAAGATATCATGCAGCAGACAGACAGAAGTGGAAGGAATGCAGGAACAGACCATCTGAGTCTGCTGTTGCTTATGAACTTCATGAATTTGAAGCTCTTATAAGGAATATTCAGGATGATAACATTATGGCATGTTATGACATAATCGTGCTTGCACATGAACGATTTTACATCCCCACTTTGAGGGCTTCAACTTTCCCTGCTCAAACATGCCTTGTCCTTTCTGTATCCTCAAAAACTTCCATCCACGATCCAGTTTCTCTGCAGGTATTTCATTGACTGTAAGAACATTTAAAATAAGTTTCATTTTGTTTATAATAAAATGTCTGGTTGAAGAGTATGCAAAAAGTATTAATGCATTACAGCTCCTGCATACTCCAGTTGCATTTATGCATGAAGATGTAAATGCAAAATGACAATAGTTAATTCACTGAAGGGATAACTATGGATTGAATAAGCAAGGTTCTACTGTATGTTACACCTGCTAGTATATGCCTAATCAGTATTGTAAACCACAAGATATTTTTTGTAGCTTATTTAAAAATATCACTGGAGGGAGATTTTATGTGCTTTAAAATATATCTGTTAAGATGTAGAAGATCAATTATTCAACACAAAAACCTGAGTTGAATATTTAGTCAAAGATAATTGAATACTTCATATACATATGTTAGCTTGAAAAATAATTTGATCCTGTTATAAAAAAATAATCTATTTTATAATATATAGTTGACTTTTAGAATGTAATCTTTTAGTAGCAAATTTTCTTTCTTTGACTCTCTTACTACCTTATACTTACCTACTCATTAATAATACAGAATTATATTAATTAACCTGTATCATCATTGCTGTAACATTATAATTATAGACTACTGAGTATCTATATATAAACTACTTGTATATTCAACTTTCTAAAAGTGTAATCTTAATTACAGTGACAAATTATTAATATTATGCTAAATTTGGTCTGTATTATTTGACAGTAAATGATAGCTTTTGGTGTTGTCTTTTAACTCTGTGTTAAAGAATAAATGAAATGAGTTGTAAGTTTAGGGCCAGTGTTATACTGTATGTCATGGTTATAGATATCATCAGTTTAGGAGATGATTCTATGTACAGAAACAAATGAAAAAGAAACTGATTCCACTTTACTCTTTGAGCATTTGTTTCAAAAGAAAAAAAATGGGTTTTGTAGGCTGGCACTGCAATTCAAATACAGAATGATTAAATCAAATCTTAGTAAAACATATGATAGAACCTAATCGATATTTTCATAAGTGCATTTTCCCACAACATAGCTTTTTTATGTAAATAATAATTATTTCAGATAAACTTAATGCTTTTGCCTGAAGGCACTTTACTTTCGGACTTCACACGTGCTGCAAACAACTGTGATACAAACACTTGTGCATCCTGGAAAATATGTTACCAACAGTGGCAAAATTATTTTAGATTTAGAATAATTTTAATTACTCTAATATGCATGATAATAACTTAGGTGTTATGCCCAAAGTATAAGGCACTAGCATATCAGAAATGTAATCATACTATAGAAACATCAAGTGACTGCTATTTGCTAAGTTTTATAATGCAATTCAGTTAAAAAAAAGGAGGGTTCTCATATAAGAAGTGGTTTCACTGGTTTGGTTTGTGAATCCCCACTGAATGTAACATGTGGCAACAAGTGTAATTTCCTAAATTTACTGACTTACTTAGTTGGCTCCTCGTGTGTAGGAAGTGCACCTACACCTGGGGTAAGAAGCCTGTTGAGGACCAGACAGACATTGAATCAGGGAATGGAGAACCTGAATGGGGGATTGATCTGTAGTCAGGTATGAGAGATGGCACCATATTATGTGGTGAACATGACTGATACACGAAATGAAAATGATAATTGTGAAAGGAAATTTGGAAAAGAATATTCCAGGCCTAATTTTAGGGTACCTTCCCGATATTTGCCAGTTATGAGGACTGAGGAAAACCTGGAGAAAATCTCAGTCTGGGAGGAAGGTCCTGGCGGGATTTGAACCACAGACCTGTCATTCAAGAGTCAGTGCCTCAACATCCTTGGCTACCCGTGTCAGTTGAATGAAGATAGACATGCCTTTATCATATCTGTGCTTCTTGCAATGAAGCAATAACCATTTCCTGTGATGATAATTCCTCTGCTTGGTGAAAAAAATGTTTCCCCACATTATCATTTCTGAGAAACATTAGAGATGAATTTATACATGTGTACAGAAATGATATGCAATGACGCATTTTTCTGTTGGTGTGTCAGTATCAGGCAACTTTTCTAAACAAAAGTGGTGATTAGACATGAAGTGTATGAATTTTAACTGAGCAGTTGGATGGGGGAACAAATTAATCCTAAAAACAAAGCTTTAGGAAAAATTAATAAACAATCTTTCCCATATATTCATTTAAGCTGAAACTTAGTTTATATACATTCTTTTCCACACATCATTATGACTAACTTAAGAATTAACTAAAATCAATGAAAAGCTTCTTTGGTTACTTTTTATAATATAAAATGAGATTTTTAATGGATTGAATTATTAGGTATGGATTTGGAAAAGTGAAAGTAAAAGCTTATGTTTGCATAGAATCATTTTAGAAAAACTGTGTATCACTTATACAGCATTAACGAAAAATGTTATTTAATTAAATCAATAACACCTCTTTAGCAATAACTCAACTGCACAGGATTCTTAACAAGATCACTTACCTTGTTCAACATATCTAGTTAAGAGAAGATATTAGGGATGGGACCTTAATACTGTCGATACTCAGCGGTATCGAAGTATGTCTATTACTTTGAGATAAACCTTCAATACTTTTAACTTTTTAGGTTTTGCATTATTGAAAAATGTTACATTTAACTTTATGCTAGATAAGGAACGAAAGGAATCCAGACTTCACATTATTTCCTTGCACATATCTCCAAAGAGTTGCTGGACTATAGCTCTTGGTAGACCTTGACTGTGTTTCCTGTGAGTAAATCAATGTAGCATTCCATACTCTTGTGTCTAAATGAAAACATGCAAAACAACTGGAGAAGGAGTAGGAGTACTCATTTAAAATGCAGCATTAACCGAGTTGTAAACGAAGCTGATTTAACTGACATAATAAATCACATTTCTATATTAGCCTGGCTTGGTGCTCACTCTCAGCCATTACATTTACCTGCTTCGGTGACCAAAATCTGTGAATCCTGCAGAAGCAAATAAGAACTTAAGAAGTGAGATAATACAGCTCATGGAAACATTTATTCTTTCCTTCCATCTGTTAGTTTGTGCTTACACAATTCAAACTTGGGTTACAAGCTTAGTTTACAGCTACTATACTTTAAGACTAATTTCCATAACATGGATAGAAAATTGTTTAAAGGAAAGTTTTCAGCACAAAATATAGTTATATAAAAAGTGAAGCAAACAAATTCTTCTTCTTCTTTCAAATTCAAGGATTGGGTCTTTATAGCCAAAGAAGTTATTGTCATTATAAACTATTATTATTATTATTAGCCTTAACTAACAATAGGAGATATATAACCTGTGGCACTATCAAGATAAAAAAAAAATGCTGCCAATTGGAGAATATCGAACAGGAACAATTTTGGATTAGCCTACAGTACAAAATTAGTTACTGCATTTATACTTAGAAAACTACTTACAAGAACATAATTCAGTGAACAAGCTATGGCTTTACAGTTTTTTTATGAAGTGAGTATTGAGTGTTGGTGCTCATAAATCAGTATCGAGTGTCAAGAAATAGTGGTATCATCCCATCACAAGATATTAATATGAAATGCATTTTTTTATAGTGCATAAATATCCCATGTGCTTTGCTGGCTTGATTATTTGAATGAACTTGCAAACTTTAGTTTCTCATCTGCAGTCTAAATGTTTGTCTCAAATATAAATGGTTAAGCAGTTCTGACGTAGTAAAATATCCTAGGTTGTATAACAAAACTGTATAATTCCAAACAAGTCAGAAGCCCATTTCTCATTCAGATGACTGGCCTCAAGGTTTCTTACAAAAAAAAATGTGAAGTTACATTCACATGCATCTCTACCCATTCTTCCACAAGCTATTCTTATGGAGCTTATTCTACCACCAAGTTCTTGTTAACTGAGATAAATGTTTGTAGAAATGTTATTATACATTTCATTGTAGGTATATGGGGGATACAGGAGACTTAAATGATAGCCAAATCTTTAAAAAGTGGGTTGCTATGTGATGGCTTTGAAATTCTACTCTCTGCATGACTATGGGAAAAAATTGAATTGAAGTTGACACTTGAACAAAATATAAAGTATTTGAAACTTCAAACCAATAACAAACAAATATCTCAGAAATTTACGTGCCACAAAAAAGTTGTTTGAAATAAAATGTGTTTTTTCAAGAGATCTATTTTTTGTCTGTAGTGTTTATGTCTGTTTCCTATGAAGGATTGTTACATTGATTGTTCTATTAAAAATAAATTTATCTTTTTATTGTGAAAAATAAGAATAAAAACCTATGTAATTAGCCCACAGGCACCTCACACTGACTGGCCATAAATGCTTTGAAAGGCTAGGGATTTTTCATGCATAAACTTAAAAAAGCAGTATAGTATAAAATCGTTTGTCAATACGATTACCTAGAAAAATGGTGCAAAAAATAATACCAGTAAAATGCAATTTTCACACAAAATTATGGCAGCACATGCATAAATTGTTGTTATTTACTTTCTTTCTAAATAAATAATTGAACATGTATGGCTGTGCTGAACCTGAAATAAATTGGCTCAGAGAAGCTATTTCTCATCCTACTCAGGATGGTATAACAATACAAGCTTTATGACCAATTGCTGTCCAAGAGTTTCATCCAATTCAGGAACTATTCAATAAAGCACAAATCACCAAGTTTTATATTAGGTATTTGATATGCGTGTATCTTACTTGCATATTTGTAAGCATCTTTGCATCAAGAATCAGTTGATTGAATGAAAAAGCTATTGTTACACAATTTACACACTTATTTATTTCATTTATATTTTTGAAATCACAAAGTATGGTAAAAGAATTTAATTTTCATTTTCATACCAGGAAATACTATTACTTTTATCATGGCAATACCTTGTCACTTCCTAACTGATCACTACCTGCTTCTCTGCACTCTGGTAGCTGTGCCATCCTGATATTCCAACTTAACATAGCCCTTGAGATGATTCCCTTATATAAGAATTTTCTTCTTGAGAGATATTGTAGTGACCCAAGCTATTTAAGCCCAGATTCTACACAGGAGGGGTAGCTCCGGGTAGAGGCTACTTGCTAAAGGCTGAAAGGACAGAGGATAAAAGGGCAGAATGATTAATGCTGATTCCGACATTATGCCTAAGAAGTTTATTATAGCCACCATCAGCCCTAAGGGCATACTCTAGCCACTTGAAAGTCATCCTCCATGGTGTAGTGGTTACCATGCTGGCCTCTAGTTGCCAAGGTTGTGGGTTCAAACCCAGCAGAGGACGATGGATTTTTTCGGGCGTAAAAATTCTTAATATAGCTCCTTTTGGAAAAGCCAGTGGTCCCATGTCGTAGATTTATGGCATGTAAAAGAACCTCAAGCCTGATTAAGAGGTCCCTGAGTAAAATTATCAGTCTTTCACACCTAGTATAAAATGGGACACTAACGACCACAGCAGTTAAAGGGCGTCCATAAATAAAAAACTCAATTCATTCAATTCTAAAAATACACATAACTGTGAGAGTTATAGCTGGTCTTGATGTTCACCCAAAATAAATATTAAATGACTGGTGACATGGGTGACAGTGTCAGGGTATCTGGCAAGAAGACTGAGACACTGAGTGTGTGTGAGACCTACTAGGAGGTACCTTATATTGCTTTTTGATGCTGACTAAAAACACCTCAACATTCTACTGAACAGATTTCCAACCTGTCCTGATTTCAACACTTTCTGATATGTTGCCAGCTTCCTCGTCGCTGGTTTGAGTCTTGGTCTTGAGGATACTACAGTTGTTTTAAGGTCCCTGGACTGAAATCACTAGGGTGACTTTTCATGATCAAGAGTTTGTTTTCAATAGAGATCTTGGTTTTTCCCAAATCCAGAATTACAATCAAACATTCATCACTGTATCATCTTGTAACAATAAGGTTTGAAGAGCTATATAATTCAACTGTATGCAAGTTGCTCCTTGATGATGAGGCAGCAAGCCATACATACAGCAAAGTGATGCCACAATGTTCTGCTCTGAACTGTGTGCCCAGAAATGAAAGCCCAGATCTTTTAGGTGGAAACCATTCTTGTATTTTTTATTTGGTGCCACTCTTTTCAATTTTATATGATTTTGCACAGTACTGCTCCTTTAATAACAGGCTCTAATAGCAAATGTAGGCACTACATTTAACACCAAAAAACCATCACTCATAAGCATGTCAATGGAATTACTTCCTCGCATACTGCTTCTTCCTATACTCCAGTATAATTTCTTTGAACATCTAATTTATTCATATAACTACAAGTTTTATAAAGTTTTTAAATCAAGATACAGAAATACAGTTTACCTCATTGTGTTACTGATTTAATTGAAAGAGTACAAAAATGTCATTAAATTTATGAAAAAGAATTCTGTCTTGACAATAATAGAATATATTTGGCAAATGCCATAATTAGAACACAAACATTTAGCATCATCATTGATACTGTGTAATAAAAACTGTTATACATACCTAATGTAAATAAGAGTTCCATGTTTGTTACTACTAGATCTAATAACAAGTAATATAGGTCCATAAAATGTGATGTAATTAGTGATGAGTGCATTTTCATGTGATACCACTCTTTGGTGCAGGTGGCACTAAAAAGAGCAGTGAAGTATTAAAATGTTTAGTATTACCTAACAACTATATCTAGAGAAACTTTTATATAATATGTTTTGTATTCTGGATTTCAGCTAAACAGTGTTATAAATAAAACGTATTTCACAGCAAAGTGTAACTACTTTATTTTTATGTCATAAAATTAAGAGAAAGTATATCTGTGAATTTTATCTTTAAGTTTTGAACTATAAATCTTGCTTACATTTACAAAAGTACAACTCTGTAATTTTGCTCTGTGGTGTCATTTAAAATATTACATGTAAGGCATAATAAAAAATTTTGAAAGAAAAGTGTTATGTATGTAGTTTATCCACAGATATTGGAAGAAATAATAATATACACACAATCCTTCCTTTAATAGTGAAAACATTAGGTTGAAAGAGAAGCTCAACACTGCTTCACTTGATATAGGTATATTAGAGGGCCAGCAATGTGGTCCTTGGTTCCAAAATTGCTGTTTCTTAGACAACATTTGTTTTGTATTTCTGCTACTGCTGTTCATTAAGATGAAATGCAGATACTAAAACACCAAGCCAATACTTGAGTAGCACAGATGTGATTATACATACTAGAAATAGACATAGTCTAATCAACCTGCTTCATTGAATGTAACTACACAGGGTACTCAAAATGGTTTGGTCAGCTGCTATAAAAGGAGTTAGATACTTCCTTCTGCTCATCTCATATCGAGTATAAATTTAAAAAATACAGATTCTTCAGAAGTTCCCATTATAAGCTTCTTGAATTTGAGGAGTGGGCTGATTAGTTAATAACCTGAATAGAAACCAGAGTCCAGAAATGTACTATGGTTTATTACTGTTTCAAATCGAGTGTTTGAATTTCCCTCCCTGCTGGGGAGAAGCACAATAGTAATTTAATTAGTTATGGCTCAGTTATTTATAATTCTTGCAAACTAACATTCAATAATTTCGCAATGCTAGTGACTTTACATATGGGGTAACAAACAAGTTTGAAATTGAGTCAGTCGTTTTATTTTTTTTTAACAGCGAAAGATAGTTGTCAAACCATGTTAGGATGAAATGTTAAAGTTGGAGTGCAACTCAGAATCTCAACAGAATCTATTAGAAAAAACAAAACAAAACACAAATGCATGCACACACATTAGTCTTTGAACAAAGGTCAGGCTTGGTGACTCGTCCTCCGTGGTCTAGGGTCACCTGTTAGCCTCTAGTTTCCGAGGTTGAGGGTTCAAAACCGGCAGAGGGCAATGGATTTTTTTCAGGTGTAAAAATTCTTAGCATGGCCTCCTTCAGAAGGGAAGTAAAGCCAGTGGTCCCATATTGTAGATTTATGGCCCGTAAAAGAACCTCAAGTCTGATAAAGAGGGCCTCTGAGCCAATTTTCTGACCTTCATGCCCAATAGAGAATGAGATGCTAAGAACCATAGTAGTTAAACAGCATCCATAAATAAAACTCAATTTAATTTAGGCCTTGGTGAGTGGTGAAAGGGGAGGAGTACAGAAATATTTCACCTGAGTGGCTGGAAGGCATGCTTCACAACAATGGTCCACATCAGTTCCTGGCTGAGTCTGTCATGTATTGGTTTGATGTAAAACATCTGGCACTCGACATTAACCTATGAACGCACAATGGTTTCAAGTTTAGGAGTGAAGGAAAGAAACAAGTAAGACACAGATTTAGTGGAGTGCTACAACCAGGTAAGGGGTGGGGACTGGGTGTGTTGGAGGTGATTTAGTATTTCCTTACCAACTTAATCACTGCACATTATATCAGCATTTCTATGCACTTGATTGTACATGTCATCCAACATTTTACATAAAAGTAATAAAAAGTACTTTTTCTGGGATGTTAATAAAGATTAAAATGCAAGTAAAAGGTTTAACAGTACACAAACTTACATCTCTTCCTTATGCTTGCAATGTGATCGGAACTATACAGTTTGGGTTTATGTTTACAGTACAGAAAATTTTTATGACTTTTTAAACACTCATCCTATAAAAATTTTACACAACAAAAGTTAGAATTTTAAACTTATGTAATATTTTTCAAAAACTGAATAAGCAGCAAGGTATTTAAATTTTTGGCCCCATTAGAACTGTCCCCTTTGAAGCAAATAATAAGATGCCATATAACCTGCTTTTTGTGTGTATAAGGCATGTTATCAAGCTTCAGAGTAATCAGTTGAGCTATTCTTTGCATTAAAAAAAAAACACACTTACACACAATCTACAAAATGTTATTTTTTGCTTTAAATTAGTCCATCATATGCATTAGAATCAATTATTCCAGAAAGAGTTTTTAAGTCTATTTGGGAAGACTTGCATTTTAAAGCAGAACTGTTACAATTTCAAAAAGAAAGGAGTTTGTTATTGGTGGCAACTGAAATGTCCACAATGAGGAATAGTAAAAGTGCTTCAGAATAAAGCTTAGAATTATGCCAAGCTGATATTTCTTTAGTAGTCTATAAGCTGTCATAAGAAAAAAGGCTCTTACCTTTAAAATTAACTGTATTTAACATTACCAGTAGAATATTAATTAAACATATACCTCAATACAAAATAAAATGTATTACCTCTGTTTTCTAGTGGCAACATGTTAGCTACTCATCCTAGAGGTCTCAAGTTCGATTCCTATCTGATTAAGCAGTTACAGGCAACTTAGAAATGAAACAGTTTAATAAATACAAATAAAATAAAATACATAAAGTTGCAAGGCTATGAATATTTCTTGATAGAATATTGTCATCACCAAAAACAAATGCAATGTATTATATACTTTTGCTCTACAGCAGCATGGCTCAACTTCAAACATATTCAAGCCCCAATCATGTTTCTAGAGTGGTTTACTAACTTGTTAAAATTACATGACATTTTATACTTAACTGGGGCATAATTTATGTAAAATATAGGTACTATATTTGTTCTATTGGACGTATAACACACAATACTTTAAACAAAATAAGTTTATGGCTTCACAAAATTAAACCGGCTTTCGTCCACATCAAAATTCAAGTTTGAACCTGTTTCACAAACTTGTGCTCCTGTCCAAGTGTATTTTGAGATATCTAGTTTTTATGTTCTGGGGCAATACAGACATTTATGCCACTGAAATTCTGCCATACCCCACATAATAGAGGCATTTCCTGTAACTTTGTGTTTCCTATGATTTATATTACATACTGTAAACATACTTTCTTGATTCTTGTCACTCACATACTTTCAGAGTCAACGATAATCGGCTTCCAAAATAAAATAAATTTGTAAAACCTTTGGTTACATGTCTATTTCTGGTAGAAATGAAATCATAAATATGCTCTTTAGTTTTAAAAGTGGGGACAAATTTGAAGTCACAAACTGTTCGGCACTGAATAAAATTACTTGAAATAACTTGTTTTATAACATTACACAGGAAACAAGCCAAGAATCTCAGATGGGTGCATACCATTAAGTCTTGAGGAATGGAGATTGCACTATATTTAGATGTTTACAAATGGCACAACCAAGGTTGTATTTATGCGCAGGCTATCTAAGCTTGCAACCTATGGACCTAAAAAGCTGTTTAAAAATTTTAATTTTGAATTGATGACTAAACTAAAAAAAGTATTTGTTTTAATACTTTAATCATAAAAGACGTTGATGTAGCTATTTTGTAAGAGTTAATTTGGCTGAAGTCTTTGTGGGCAGCTGGTAAAAGTGTCCTTTGAGTCAACGTTTTGCTTTGCTCAGCATTGAAAACGATATTTTAAGTCAACTTATAAAGCTGTCTTGTGCAATGGGCTGGAGCATGCTGCTCAGGTTCCTGGCCATGGAACACACTGGGGGTTCGATCCCACCTGTGTGTGTGTGCAGCTTTTAGGTACTGGGAATAGGACCAATGCCCACTCAGCATCATGAGGAAAGTGAGGAGCTGCAGTAGGCAGCAGTCCTGGCCTCGTGAGCCAGCTTTCCAGCTAGGGGATGCACAATGCTGGCTACATCACCTCCTCATATCGGTTGGATGATTGCCCACCTCTGCCTTGCACATGCAGATATGAGGTTGGCAGGCCGAGACCCTTCAGAGGCTGTAGTGCAATGAGATTGCTCGAAACTTTAATTTTAAGTCTGATTGTTTGGAAAAGTACTGTATTTGAATTAAATATAAGTTAAATTTGCTTGTTTCTTATATTCCTTTTTTTTTTTATCTGTGTTTGTCTAACACATTTAATTAAAATTACAGTATGTTATTTTTAAAATTGAAGCACTTATTTTTGCCAATTTGGGAACATAAACATGAATCCCAATTTCGTGTTCATTTCTCAATATAGTTGTTCAAAGAAATGTTAATAAACCGTGTTGAATACCTTAATGATTTTTAGATCTTTTCATTTTTATATCAATTCATTAGCTTATAAATTACTGTATAATAAAATTTTCTACAAATTAATAATAAAGTTTTAACATTTCTTTTTTGGCTTTAGTTAGAAAGTTGCTCTAAAAACCGATTTTTGCAGGTTAATTTTCAAAACATTTCCCCTCAGGGCGTATTCCATTTCCGGATAATTTGGTAGAGCCACAACCACAGCTTCGTGGTCTATAGAACCTAAATGCACCCTGGAGAAACCAAAGCTCATTCACTCATTACTCCATTTTCTGTTAGATTTGGGGCACATTTGATTCATTTTAATGCTACTATGACTGGCGTAATCAATATCTAGGCTATAATCAGATGACCTGTTGCCAAGATATTCTGAACTTTGCATCAGGCTGTGTTCCTGTAAGTGTTGTGTTTGTGTTGCTCTTACTTCTGAAGCATAGTCCTTGCTCCTTACGGTTCCTCATGTATATTCAGTGTCTTAACATTTCTGGAGCTAGATTCTCCAGTTGAATATAATGTAATTGTCCTTGCCATCAAGACAGTTATGATTTTTCTTAACTCTTAGCTGCTTAGCTTTGTATAATGCTAATAAACCTCAATAAAGATCAAGATAACCATTCTTGAAACACGAAAACTTTAAATTAGTATGCAAATAACCATTATCCATAATATATTAACATAGATTCCTTTTTCCTCTTTCCAAAAGCAATTAAACTCATGTATATCACTATCCATCATACTTATAAACTTTTTTTTTCCATATTAAAGATTGAAAGCATATGTTTATATGGGTTGCCATGGTCACATCATGCAGCCAAACCATCACTTAAAATAAATAAGTTTAACATTAAACAACTCAGGAAGATCAAGATTGCTGGGGAATCTGAGTGTTCCCCAGCAATTTGTATGTAACATATAATTTTAATATTGAATTTTCTTTTTAAACAATACAATATTTTTATAAAATGATAGCCTATACATAGCAGGCATACAGGTTTATCCACCATTGAAGAAATGGTTAAAACTGGAGAGGGCATTGAACAAATTTTGCTATTACATTTTCTCTTTATATATTAGTACAGATAACTGCATATTAAATGGTAATGAAAGGTGTGTTGTTTAACAAGAACTTGACGTATACAACATGAAATACAGCAACATTTTTACTAACAGTCAGTACAGTCTCAAAGAAACTTACTAACTCTATCAATTATGTTCTATGAAAATATTCTCTGGTTTAGTAGCTCCTCCACACATTTATCTTTCATTTGTTTATGTTGCTAGTAGTCATTCTCAAACTATTTACAAATGCTTTAAAATGTATCAAAGACTACTGGTGCTGAACAATAAGGGCTTCAAATAATATGGGAGTAAAAGGAAAGGCAAGGGATAAGGTTGTATCTTTGATGCACTTTCATCTAACCCATTGATGGCTATATAATGACTTCAGTGACCTATAAGCTAGAAGCAAGATGTTAGTGATCATACATTTTGTATATCAAAATTATGGTTTAAGCTCCCTCAAGCATTTCTGAAAATCTAACCCACCCTGAATAGTTTTCTTTACAGATTTATAGTCTCAGTAAATACACAGTTTTTGTTTCACTTGAATATTTTAAAAAATATTAAGAGTAAATTGTGATTTGACGAAAGTAATTCAACAGCTGTGATTTTAACTGATACTGGGAGACATGTTACAATGCAGTCATTTAAATAGCATGGGATAGTTAAGGCTATTAAATAAAATATGCAGGTAGTAATTATATTTTATTTTATATAAAAAATAAATAGCACAGATGTTTATACATATTATCCATTTTGGTTACAGCATGTGGTAAAGGGATGTGTGTACTTTTACATTTTTTTATGTACAATTCTATGTATTTTCCTTACAGCTGTCATGTGAACTGTCACATGAAAGGCACAAAAGAGTAATTCTAAAGCAAACTATAATGCTTCTACTTACAGAAACTGGATGAAATTACTACAACAATCGTTCCCTTTGTAACACACGCTTTACCCTTATATCACGTTATATTCACAGTTTTAACCGAAAGAAACAATCATCACTGATTCATTTCATACAGACATCAGTTCTCCCATAAAGATGGATTATGGTTAAAACCTGAGAACAATGGATACAAAGTTAATGCCATTTGCTAACAAAAATATTTACATGCTTTCTATGATGCATTTAAAAATTTATCTTAAATTAGTTTTAAAATTAGGTACTTTAAGGGACAGCTCCCACCTAGCAGAACTGAATCAAATACAACTTATATGCACCATGTACTTAAATGGAAACTATCAGAAAAATATGCATGGAATTGAAATAAAGAGAGTAATTGGAATAGAATATTTTTTCCACTGTAGAACAAAGAATGAACTGAATTTTTTGGTCTGATTCTACCTTTCCAACCTTGTTCTACACAAAGCTTGTGTGAAATAACAATTAATTACCAAAGAATGGAATTTTTGCTTCATTTCTATCAGCAGCAAACATGGGTTTTCAAGGTGCACAACTTAAAAACAGTACAATAATTTGGTTACTTAAACTTTAAATGCAATAGTGCATATTGCAATTTAAAGGTTTGAAGAACAAAAGGCAGGAAATTAATATCTCTTTAAGATCTATTCAATAATAGAAATATAATCACAAAACTATGTCCAGGTGAAATATGAAAAGGAATGTAAATTCATCAGACAAAATTCTGATTATTTTCAATTACACAGTGAAGTCTTTTCATTTGCAGTATAAAAAGTTGATTGTGAATGTAATATTACATTATAACACCTATTAGTAATGATAATGGAACAGCCCATTACAAACATTAATCATACTTTAATAATTCCTATTGCAGCTCTGTTTCATAATAGCTCTTGTGTCAGCTATAAACCAGTTCAGATAGAAAGATATCAGTGCAAATACCAAAATATGTAACAACACTGGCAGTTTTTATAACAATTTCTTTGATCAAATTGGGAGCCATTTCCCAATTTACAAATCCTTTTTGCACAACAATGAGTTAAAGAATTAGTACTGAATATACTTTAAAACCACAGAGAGCATTTTATAAAAGAAAGATGGGCTTATAGATGTCTCTTAATAGAATAACAAAGGACTAGGGTATAAAATGGAGTGCAAAGTTAAAATAGGCAGCTAAAATTGACGATAGTAATAAAACGTGTAAAACAGTATGAAGATTACCGAGGATGGATATAAGCAAATTAACACTGGATTTGATAACTGATGTAACAGTTTTAAAAGTTTATTCGGGACATGTACTTTTACCTCTCATCAACACTGGATGAAAAATCATAAAGGTTAATAGGAATCTCAGGTAAGGTGTTCTCTGTGATCAAATTTGTATTTAAAGCCAAGGAAAAAGTGGAGAGCATGGAATTCCTGGTGAATTTTGGAAGGGTTAGTGTGATGTTAGAATCATATCAATGGTGAAAGCATTTAATCTTGTGTAAGAAAGAGAAGAAATTCCCAAGAGCTGGTGGATGGCAATAGCAGAACCAATTTATAAAGGAAGGGAGAAATTAGCAGTTGGACAGTAATTAGTTTGCTATCAGACGCTGGTAAAATGTTTACAGAGGTCCTAACTACTACATTGCAATATTGGGCTGAAACAGTAGGCAAGCTTTCATACAGGTTTCAGAACAGGAACAAGAACTACTGATGTATTTATATTTATTGTTGTATTTATATTAATGACACATGAACATTTTCCAACAAGAGAGGCAAGCTTGTATAGCCTGTAAGATGTTTTTTTAAAAACTTTTCAGTTGATTATCTGAAAAGCAATAGGTTTGCAAGAAAATAATTTATGGTGAAAATTTATTCACTTGAAGGGGAAAAACAATGCTATTGATCACATTTTATATAGTACATATTTCAAAGTAATGTTATGGTCAGCTCAGTTTTTTTTTTAAGTGGCATAAAAGCAAACACTTTTTGTCTGAAACATATGTTTATTAAATAACCGTTATTTTATAAAATATTTAAGAAGTTTGAAAAAAAAAAAGATTTTATTTGTTTGAATTTAACAAAATACAAATGCAGTTTAAATACAGACATTAGGTTTCATTTCAAACTTCTAGTTATTTTATAAAATAATGGTTGGTTTAATAAAAATGTTTCAGGCAAAAGTTGCTTACTTTTATGCACAAAACCAAAATCTGTTAAAAAAAATTCTGATGTGATACATTCACATGACTTTCTCTAACCTCTATCATTTATTAGTGAGTTACAAACTATTCTTACTACAGCTTACTTTTTTATCTATTACGTTTTAATCTGTTTGAACCTTTGGAGAAATAGCTACATTACACATTTCGTTATACATTCAAAGGGAACAGTGATAGTCAAATGTTTAAGAACTGGTCACTATATGCTGACTTTAAAATTCCATGCTGTTTCCATGGAATTGCGATAAACAACTGAATGTTGAAGGGACTTTATAGAATAACCAAGTAATGAACAATTCAAACCTTTAATAACAGATTTCTCAGAAATGGCTTATGACACAAAAAAAAAAACCACAAATTGCATCTTTTAAATAGATCTAATTGTTGGTGTAGTATGTTTTTGTCTATTGCGTAACAATTAGCAGTTGTAGAAGATATACACCATTTCTTTCAACAGAAGTGGAGTTCATACGCTATTCCCAGAAAACTCAAGATATACATTTTAATTGTCATGTAAGTATCTTTAATATATGATATTTTAATCAAAATTGTTAGAGCCATTTTTTTAGAAAATCAAAAATTTTGAAAAATCTTCCATGTACAGGGTAGTTTAGGGTGGGGGGATTTTCTTGAAAATCCTCTAGTCACATTCTTGGAAAGCATTGAACCTAAATTCCAGGTATGGTATTTATCCGACTTTTTGTTTTTGAGTTATGCTGTTCACACACGCACGCACAGACCTTTTTGTAAAAATGCTTTTTTTTTAATTCAGGGGGCTCAAAACATGTATTTCTGGTGAAATCTCGAAATAGAATTTTTGGGTGGAATACAGTATTTCCCCTATTTACTATACGTAGCAGAGAAAGTAAAAATTGGGGTTCCCATTCAAAAAAATATTGAGTTGACCATGAAATGAACTTGAAAATATGCACTAAATAATATGAAACTAATATTATTTTTTACTGTCAAATGAACACATACACCATAAACTGTCTTCTTGAAAACGTGTCACCTTGAAGATAATCAGATGTAAAGTTAAAAAAAAACACCTTATATACCATTTACAGACCTGGAGAAAGCCTTTAATACTATTAATCAAGTAGCGCTATGGAAAAAAGAAAACTGTATCTAAAGGGTGTTGGTTCTAGAGATGTACAACTAAAAGCAAATAAATAAATGAAAAAATTAAAACAGTACCATTTAAATTGAACATGATATTAACACCCAAAAGACAGCCCAGATAAATTCTGAATTAAAAAATTATAATTTAAATAGTATAAAATTGGAAATAGTTGAAAATATACCAAAATTCAATATACAATTTTTTTTAGGAGTTATAGATAAACAATTAAATTGGAAACCATATATAAGTCATACAAAAAAAGAGAGAAACACTGGCTTGTATATAATAAGACAGTGAGGAAAACCATGGACAATGATACACTCAAACAGGAATACTGTGCTTTTATGTACTCACACATAAAATATGGGATAACCTCATGGGAAGTATTATGGCAAGCGAAGTTAAAAATATTTTTAAATCACAGAAAAAAGCAATTAGATTAATTGAAAATGTAAATAGTAGACATACATGCAGATTAATGTTTAAACAATTTGGTATATTGACTGTTCCACGCATATATATATATATATATTTATGAGAGTATACAGCATATTTTACAAGAAATAGAAGAACCGAAAAATTCTGTATACACATGTATAACTTAAGAAAAAATGGTGATTATTTTAGATCTGTAATTAGAGGTACTTAGGCAGACACTGTGTAAAAAGCATGGGAAAAGAACTTTAGTCACCTGAAGAAATAAAAGTTATGAAAAATACTGAACTAGCTATAAAGGCAATAAAGAGATATCCAATGGTAAATGCATTTTATACTCTACAGCAAGGGTGGCGAAAACAACTTCCTTCCGTGAGTCACCAAATATGCAAGATGCACTGCATCACTCAGCAGCATGTGAAAAACAAATGGACAGTTGCAGAGGGAATAGCGCCTGAGAGTCAAAATAATTCACGAGTCACGTTTTCGCCACCTCTGTTCTACAGGAATTTAAGTGTAGGGAAGAGTAATAACAGATATATTTGTATACATGCGTTTAGTGTAAAAACTTATTTGTATGCCGTTTTAAATTAGGAATTGTAATTATTGTAAAATAATTTTAAGGTTATAATTTTTGACGAATCCACAACATGTAGATGTTTTCATGGATGAAATAAATGTAACTTGAATTTGTACACTGAATACATATATATATATATATGCACACAACTATCAGTTCTGCATAAAAGTGGTAAGTTGACTGAAAATGTATCAAATAACCTTGGTATTAAGCAAAGATATAAACTAAACCTAGTTTATTTATTGATGATGTTTTACAGAAAATGGACAGATTGAATCCACACATGGCAGCAGTAAATAATGAAGTACCAGGCTCTTTGTGGATGTCTTAGTGGTAAACTCCATAACAATGGATGGATAGGGTTATTGAACCAATAGTAAATACTGTAGTAGTTGGGGACCTTAGAATTAACAAAAGCCCAAAATCATAGTTTTAAGAAAGAACAAAAATTGAGTTAAGATGAAAGATGGTCTTGGGGAGGAGATGTAACTGGCATTGTAAATATGTAACATTAATAAGTAAAGCAGTGGAAGGAACCAAAGAGAAAGAAACTGACAGGAACTGTCTATGAAGGCAGTAAGGGTTTTAAACAATATACCAGAAGCAAGGGTTCAGCAATTGTAAAGAGTTTATCAAGCACTAGTTTTAGGGAAGGCATTCTAAAATTATGGGGAACTGAAGAATTATGGGTAAATGCTGATTATATATCTAGAAATTTTAAGAAACAGTGGGTTTTATCTAGAGTGGCATTGACAGAAGTAGGGAATATTACAAAGTTAAGATATTGGACCAACTTTATACCACGAGCTTAAGATAAATGCATTAGGAAACAATATCCTAAAGCAATGTTTGAATTTACAGGAGAAAATGAAAACCAGAAATAACTGATTGTTA
This sequence comes from Deroplatys truncata, assembly GCA_030765065.1. NCBI lineage: Eukaryota > Metazoa > Arthropoda > Insecta > Mantodea > Mantidae > Deroplatys > Deroplatys truncata. The sequence goes on from CM060985.1 coordinate 64,544,409, forward strand.
GGAAGCATCATTTCTACAAGAAATTGAGATGAGATTATGAAAAGGAAAGATGGTAAATGGAGGCTTTTGGAACAAGTAAGGCAAAGGGTAGAAGATATAGAAAAACAAGAAATTATAGCCAAGACTGTAAAGAATTTTGCAATAAGACTGGGGAGGAGACAAAAGAAATGACAGGAGAGAAGTAACTAAATGAATTACAACTATCCGGGCTTGTAGGCCGTGGTCTAGAAGCATCGTAGATACTAACGTTTCGTCAAGTACAGTGCTTGGCATCTTCAGGGTGAAGTGATTCAGTGTCTGCTGTGGTCGGAGTCTGAATGCAGAGACCGGAGGATGGCACTCTTATATAGTGGGGGTGGGTGGGGCTTACTGTGAGGTCCTGTGCAGTGATTGGCTCGCATCTCTGGGAGTAGGTGGGTTTGGCGATGTATTATTATGTCAGCTATTTCTGTGTACGTGTTTCTCCAAGATAGGTGTCCAGGCTTTATGCACACGGAGAGCTTCTTCTTTCCGGTTAAAATTGTTTTTGTGTTTATATATTTCAATGGCCTCCCTCTGTAGTCGAGCATGGTAGTTTGTAGTTGTAGATAAAACTTCGGTTTCTTTGAAACTGATGTCATGGCTGAATAATAGCGAGTGTTCTGCCATGGATGATTTTTCTGTTTGTCCCAATCTGCTGTGATGCTTGTGTTCTTTCAGTCTCGTGGACACGCTGCGCATAGTAGTGCCTATGTAAACCTTGCCGCAGCTACAGGGCACTTTGTAAACACCTGCAGATGTATGCGGGTGATGCTTATCTTTGGCTGATCTCAGCAAGTCCTTGATTTTTTGTGTTGGTCTATAGACCGTGTCAATCACATATGAGTGCAGAAGTTTGCCTATTCGATCGGAGACATTCTTAATGTAGGGGAGGAAGGCCGTGCTTGTTGTGCGGTGATCCTTCTTTTTCGTAGGGCGCCTAGGATGAAGCGTGCGCCGGATTTCTTTCCATGTGTAGCCATTGGCCTGGAAGGCCGAATTTAGATGTTCGAGTTCTTCTTTCAGATATTTTTTGTTGCAGATCCTTGTTGCCCGTTCTGTGAGAGTTTTTATCACTCCTTGTTTCTGTCTGGGGTGGTGGTTTGATGTTTTGTTTATGTATTGATCTGTGTGGGTGGGCTTCCTGTATATACTGCATTCTAGGCCGAGGTTTGGTGTTCTCATGACTTTTACATATAAGAAGGCCAAAGTATTGTCTTTTTCTTTCTCCATTGTAAATTGGATATTGGGATTTAGGTTGTTTAGATGCAGCAGAAATTGATCTAAGGTGTCTTCCCCGTGGTTCCATACCACAAACTCCGACCACCGCAGACACTGAATCATTTCACCCTGAAGATGCCAAGCGCTGTACTTGGCAAAACGTCGGTATCTACGATGCCTTCCAGACCACGGCCTACAAGCCCGGATAGTTGTAATTCATTTAGTTATGATGCCGGCCGTGAAAGCCTCAGCATGTACAACAGGAGAGAAGGGTTTGCCTGAGCATGATCTGGAGTGGCAAACATAAAAGGCCTTAGTGGTGATTTAAGAGAAAGTATATAACCAATTATTGGAAGGAAAGATAAATGACACACATCATATCGTGGAATGCAACAAAACCAAAGAATGGAAGCAACAGATTTGGCAGAGCCTGTGGTCTCATCATTAAATATAGTGGCTCTTAAACTTTTTAATGTAAAAATGGAAGGGATATACAGAATGTTTCAGGACCTTTGTGACAAACTCTGAAGAACAATAGAACTTGCAGAGGGGAACATGTTTTGTCCAGCAACCACCATCCTCCTATGCACCATTACGGAGTTATTCACCCCTGTTTGAAGTGTATCTGGTAGGATAGATTTGAGAGGCACAGCCAGTACATTTTGACTCTCTGTTTGCTTACAACCGCTGAATCAAGTGACATCGCCACTTTCTTGTCCCTTACGCCTGGTTAGGTTTGGTAGGTCTGAGATGCCAGCCCAATTTAACTCAAACAGGGTGGCAAAACGAAAGGTCCCAGCAGATGATCGTCATCGATTCCAGCCCAGACATTCACAGAATACTTTTGTTGGTGATGTCTAATGAGCACTGCATGAGGTTCTCAACAACCCAGATGTGCTGTTCTTGCTGTTGAAGTACCTGTCTCATGTGCAGCAGATCTCATCGGTAAACAAGACGTGCCCGGAAAATGTAGGATCTGCGATACTTTGTTGCAGAAACCACTGGACAAATTGAACAACATGAGGTGCAAAGTCGTTCGGCGAGTCCTTTCTGGAGGTGGTATGTGTGGAACTGTTCTTCACAAACACCTAGTTAAATTGGGCTATGCATCTCAGACCTTCAAACCTAATCTACTTCTGACGTCACGAGAAGTATGCCGGGCCGAACATTCGAGCCTCTCCCAAAAGGGAGTTGTTCCGATTAGGTTGGATTCAGCGGGGCAGTGGTTCCCGATACCCATGGGTGATTGGGTACGCTTGGCTGGTTTATCTGCCCAGGCGGGGTTGTGAGATGCCTCGAGACTCTCCGGTACCAGCCATGAGGGATAGCTGGTAGACGGTTGCTAGAAACTGTCGGCCCCACCGAGGCTGTTTGGTAGTCTCCCCCAGTAGGGTTCGCCCTGCTGGCCTTACGCGGTAAGTGGCATATCCACTTCCGGCCCTGTTTGGAAGGATGGAATGGACTTCCAGCCCGATCTGACCAGTAATCCTGGGTCATTCGAGGGCGTGGTGTCTGCGTAGGCAGACCCGGTCTCGTAGTTATAACCAGACGTAAGGGACAAGAAAGAGGATGTCACTTGATTCAGCGGTTGTAAACAAACAGAGAGTCAAAGTGTACTGGCTGTGTGAGTAAACTTAAGTGATGTTAGTGTAACAATTCCGACTCACCTTTAAATAAATTCAATACACATCACTGTTTCTAGCTTCTTTTCATTACAATATCAACGAAGTGAGTAAACTTAAGTGATGTTAGTGTAACAATTCCGACTCACCTTTAAATAAATTTTTATTTTATTTTTGATTTACTTAATGGAACTCCAGTATATCAAACAACTAGGATGTTTAATGTATATAAGGGCTTGGTCTATTAGATACGCAACTCAAGAAGCAATAAAAATAAATAAATAAATAAATTAGTGTTAATATTATAATTTGTAAAAAGTGGGACAGGAGGTTGATTCATACTGATTGGTTATTTTATAATAAAATTATTGCAAATTTATAATATATTTTGTATATATGTTGTTAAGGTCAATTCAGTGACATTTACTGATAAAAAATAAATTTATTCATTCATGTTTTAAAAGCATTTCACATTTCAAATGCATTTGAAATTATGTTTAAACCAAATTAAATAATCTTATTAAATTTTGTAACAATAAAAAATACTGCACAACTTCTGCTGCACCACAACAGAAAAGTAAAAAGCATATGCACAAAATCAGCATATGTAAACATGCTGTGTTCAAACAATCCATGAATTTGTTGCTAGTATTAATTATTTTATATTTTGTCACCTTTGCTTATAAATGTGCCAATGCTATTATATGGTCCATTTTCTGGAATAAAGTTATGCTTTAGTTCTGTTTGGTTCAATTCAATTCGATTCCACTATATGGGAACTAAGAGGGAAAATGTTTACATAGATTATGCATCCTACAAAAGCTTTAGTGAAAAAGTTAGAGTTATATTCTCACATTTGTGTGATACTAAGCACAACCTTTTCTATCTGGTTTGTAAGGGTATTTTCCCAGTAAGAATTTAATTAAATATACCATTCTTTTCTTGGAAATCACCTCAAAGTGAGAATATGGTTTTTCCTGTTAGTAATTAATATTGAACTCATTTGTTTTAAAAATAATTTTTGTTAACACATATACCATCCTTATTTTTATCATCATTAAATTAAATAATTTACAGGCATTATTTAAAAACACCATGTTTATGGGCCAAAAAACAGTTTCATGTAAAAGGCATACCCTTCTCAGTATTCAATTTCACAGCTCTCTTAAGCAATTCACTCTGTATGTTCTTAAAACCAACATGGGACTTCATTAGATTTTCACACAGTATTATTTTCTAAATTTTCTGATAATCTGCCCCCATAAGAAAAAAATCTTTCATTTTAGATGTTTCATTTTTATACATAGTTGTACTTTTTTTTTTTTTTTTTTTTTTTTTTACCTTTTAACTCTACTTATATTATCCTAAGATAACAATACATGCACATTTTCATCTCTAAAAGGCCAAGTTTATTTTAACTTTGGTGGATAATGAGTAGAGTCCAGAACTTTGTAACACTGTCATTTAGGTTGAAACAGCATTTGATGTCCAGCCCACAGAATAACAACAAAGAGCAATAAGTATTTATACCTTCAGTATACTTATTTACTCCTAAAAATGATAAAATGTTATTGTATGATAATGCAGCAAGCTTCTCTAACTTCAAGTGATGCAGACAGGGATCTTACAATCAGATAAGCAAAGTATTTATTTTCGAACACATATTTTTAAATCACATTGTTGAATGCTTTAGTGACTGTTAAAATAGTCAAGTAGTTATTCTCCAAGATTTAAAATACACTATGTGATCAAAAGTATCCGGACACCCCACAAACATACATGTTTCATCTTAGGTACATTGTGCTGCCACCTACTGCCCGGTACTCATTTTCTGCGACCTCAGTAGTCATTAGACATCGGGGAAACAGCAGAATGGGATGCTCCGTGGAACTCATGGACTCCGAACGTGGTCAGCTGAGTGTCACTTGTGTCAGAAGTCTGTACGCAAGATTTCCACACTCCTAAACATCCCTAGGTCCACTGTTTCTGATGTGATAGTGAAGTGGAAACATGAAGGGACATGCACAGCACAAAAGCGTACAGGCCGACCTTGTCTGTTGACTGACAGAGACCGCCGACATTTGAAGAGGGTCGTAAAGAGTAATAGGCAGACATCTATCCAGACCATCACACAGGAATTACAAACTGCATCAGGATCCACTCCAAGTACTATGACAGTTAGGCGTGAGGTGAGAAACCTTGGATTCCATGGTTGAGCGGCTGCTCATAAGCCACACATCATGCAGGAAAATGCCAAACGATGCCTCGCTTGGTGTAAGGAGCGTCAACATTACAAGACTGAACAGTGGCAAAACGTTGTGTGGAATGACGAATCACGGTACACAATGTGGCGATCCAATGGCAGGGTGTGGGTATGGCGAATGCCCGGTGAACGTCATCTGCCAGCGTGTGTAGTGCCAACAGTGAAATTCGGAGGAGGTGGTGTTATGGTGTGGTTGTGTTTTTCCTCGAGGGGGCTTGCACCCCTTGTTGTTTTGCATGGCACGATCACAGCTCAGACCTACATTGATATTTTAAGCACTTTCTTGCTTCCCACTGTCGAAGAGCAATTCGGGGATGGCGATTGCATCTTTCAACATGATCGAGCACCTGTTCATACTGCTTGGGCTGTGGCGGAGTGGTTACATGGACAATAGCATCCCTGTAATGGACTGGCCTGCACAGAGTCCTGACTTGAATCCTATAGAACACCATTGGGATGTTTTGGAATGCCGACTTCATGCCAGGCCTCACTGACCTACATCGATACCTCTCCTCAGTTCTGCACTCCGTGAAGAATGGGCTGCCATTCCCCAAGAAACCTTCCAGCACCTGATTGAAAGTATGCCTGCGAGAGTGAACGCTGTCATCAAGGCCAACACCATATTGACTTCCACCATTATCGATGGAGGGGCCATGAACTTGTACGTCATTTTCAGCCAGGTGTCCGGATACTTTTGATCACGTAATGTATACATATACATGAGAGAAATGAGTTAGCATACTAAACACATCAGATATAAATCAGCCAAACAAGGTTACAGAAAGAAATTATAAGAACATTAAGGCAGAAAAGTGATCGAGTCAATCACATGGCAGTCGCATAACTTTATAGTTGCTTTCATAGGAGCAGATGATGCTTGGGAGTGAAACCAAGCTTTTCATTCTGAATGATCAACACCAACAGAAAAGATGTTGTATTTTAGGATCAATAAATATTAGCAAGCTACAAAGGAAATAAGTTGAAAGCTTACTTCCGTAATTACAAAACTGTTTCAAAATAATTCTGTAAATAACTGAATTTGGACAATTAGTGTGCTGGAAAATTGAATCAGATTTTAAGAATTCAGTGTTGTAATGACTGGGGCTCAAATCATGGATCTTCGACTCTCCTGCTAATGCTCTTACCAATGAGCTACCAATACGTTAAATCCTCTCATCGGATATAAATATCCTCATAAACCTTTAAGGCGATCTCAAATACTCAAGATATCGTCCCTCAAAGGCAACTTGTAATGTGGCAAGTGCTTAAAAAATTTCCAAGCTTTATATTTAACCACTGTTAAAAGAGGTAATTTGTTACTTTCTCTACCACGAGACTGATAGATAGAGGAAGTACTGCATTCCACCAAAACATTTGATATGGAAATACGTTTTGGGGCCCACTTAATAAATAAAAACAATAAATAAATAAAAAGCATTTTTAGAAAAAGCTCCATGTGTAAGTGTTTGTGTGTTTGAACAGAATAAGTCAAAAATGAAAAGTCTGATAAATAGCAAATTTAATAATTATAAGTAATAATGTAGAAGTGGTTGATAGTGAAGTATTTCAAATGAAAATAAATGAGTAGTAGGAAAACTCATTTACACTCTTTCATTTTCAGCAAATTTGATATTTAATTTAGTCTTCAAATGATGCAATATGGTCTTCAATACAAACGCCCCACCCCAAACTACCCTATAAATGGACATTCTTTTATATTTTTGATTTTCTCAAAAATGGCTCAAAGATTTTAATTAGAATTACACATAAATGGTAAACCATAAGAGGCAGATAAATACATACTACACAAAAACTGCAATCTCTTTATAAAGCACAATTTATTTAAAATAACTTGCTTTTCTTTTGTGGTATCAGCCATTTTCGAGGTATCTATTATTATTTGTTTGAATTTTTCAATACTTTGTAATTTTTTAAAGTGCTATCACTATTCAGCTATTTCTCACAATATCATGGAAAGAGCATTGAATTTCAAGGCTAGCATATAGCAATGTGCTTTTGACCATACTATCCTCTGTGTAGCTGTAACAAAATGTGTAATGGAACTATTTATGCAAATGTTTATATCAAAATTAGCTTGAAGTATAAACAAGAATAAGCTTTTGCAAGAATAATTTGTAGAAGCTAATAAAAATAGATGACAGTGAATAGAGAAAGTCACGTGAATTTTACTATTTTGGCCTTTCTTTTCTTTCTTTGATAACTGTTCAAGCACACAATTCAGTTCCTGTGAAACACCAAGAGCAGTTGATAGCTACAACTACTGTAAACCTGAGTAAGTTGAAAGTGTCTCATGGTTAGTGGTTAGCAATCTTTCTGCAGGTGGAACCCCATCAAAGAATTATTTTAGTATGGATACCTACGTCATGCCGGAAGTAAAGAGAAATAAACGTTGCAATTGATAAACTCCTATGAACTCACAAGGTTTATATATCGGTGGTTTAAGTTAACTGTAGATAATGATTTACCGCATGTAAGTGTACAGAGAGATCAGAGTACATTTAAGAAAGCCTACACAGCACAGTCCTCTATAAACAGGAGGAGGTAAGAAGAGAGGTAGGTTTACTGAAAACCCCATGAGTGATGTCACTGAAATGTGCTTAAATATGAAAGCCTCAATACCAGTAGAATTAGTTGCACGTATAAGAATTCACAAGGAACAAAACTCTGACATTCCAGCATGCTGTTACAGGCCTCTGAAACAAATTTTGAAGCTAATTTTCAGTACACAGGAGGGGAAGGGGTATGGGAAGAAATGCAGATATTTTCATGGAATTCCCCCTTTCCAAATAAACTTTTACTTGAACAATTTTCTGTTATTTTGTATTTCCTCAAAATGGTTGTAATGATCTTGATTGAAATATTTAAATACATATAAGATGCTGTAAACAGCGTGAAAATCTCTTAATTTTTAAAATACACGCATTTATGCCAAACAATTTCTTTCCTTGCATTAGCCATTTCTGAAACATGCATGTTGCATATTTTTTTCATCAGGTTGAAGTTTACTCTGTTTGATCTAACATATTTTTCCCTTCACAAAATATTGTTGGTAACAAAAACTGACTTGAAAAATAAACAGATGAAACTTAAGGTATTGAACCTATTTTAGTGAAATTGTATATTTGCAATGACTTCTATATATTGTATTTAAAAGTAATTAAGTAAAGATGAAACTTGTTTCCTATGGTTCATATAAGATCATACTGTGATGGTCCAAAGGAGAGAAATGCATTAAACCCATATAAAATTGTATACAAAATACTTGGAACATGGATTTGAACACTCAGGATTTAATGCTCAGGTTATATACCAGGAAACAATATGTGCACTTAGTTATCTCTCAGGCACTGATTTACATGCCTGAGGCAAAAGTGGAGCATTGTCTCAAGCTAACAACCCAGGCTGTATTCCAAATAATTACTAAATTACAAAATATAATTCAGCTCCTAATTGAGTATAAATAAGCTGTGAGAAACATGCCCTCCCTCCATTTCATGCATGAAGCTCTTGCTTTTTGACAGTTCATTTGGTATCTCTCTCCTGAATGCCAAATTGATAGATTATGAACCTAATTAGCTTATGGCATGTCACATTGCAACCTAAAAAGCTACTTGTTAATAGTATAACACTAGTTATGTTTTTTTGAGTGGTGGCAGATGCTATAACTAGTGTTGGAATGAGTAAATAACTTATTTAAATGTTTTTTTCTCTATTTACATCTATTCAATATAAAATTAGCACCACAAAATAGATATATCTGGGAGCTATTGAACCACCTAGTCAAGAATGGCACACCAAGAACCAAATTATCTGGAATCTACCAAATGGATTGCCAAGATTGTGAAAAAATATACATTGGAAAACTTGAAAGAAATCTGGAGGCCAGTATTAAAGAACATTTGAGGAACATCAAATTTGAGTATATGGACAAGTCTGCTGTAACACATCATTTTTGGTCATTATATGACAACATAAAACAGGAGATAAAATTGGTAAAATACTTAAGAAGCTATTAGAAGAAGCCCTTGGGAGAACATCTTTATCGTCAAGAACAAAGAAAGTAATGAATTTTGAATTCTCAGCATCAATGACATCATCTGATTAACCAGAAGGACAGAGGGCAGCACAATGCCAAGCAGGACTAAACTATCCATGGAAATGCCAGTTGATTGCACAACTGACAATGGGGAGATGTCCCCAGAAACTAGTCTTAAGTATTCATTCATTCATTATCTGTTTACCCTTATCTTATGTAGGACTTACACCCCCCAGGACTTACAGGCGGGTGCCTGGGGTCAGAGGCCCGTCGAGGAGCAGACACTCATGGATCAGACAGAACATCCAGGATGGGTGATCAGCCCGATGCCTGGTATGGGATGAAGGAAGTGGATGAAGTGAAATGTTGGTGAAATGGATGAAAGGAAAGGTGATGATGGAGCAGTTGGTGGAATGAATGGCGGGGGAAACTGGAGAACCCGGAGAAAACCCGCCCAGACGCCGCTTCGTCCACCACAAATCCCACATGCAGGTCCCTGGGATTGAACCCGGTGGGAGGCGAGCGGTCTAACCACTCGGCCACTAGTCTTAAGTAAATAGATGTAAATGCAGAAAAAAAGCATTTAAATAAGTTGTCGACTCACTCTAACACTGCTTATCTCTCTCCACTATATACAACACTTCTTGTTATTATATGGTAGAAGCTTGCTGGGATTTTAACCAACACCCCCTTTTGTTGGGCTACCTTCTTCCACAAAATGCTGCAGTTCAGTCTGGGAACCCCAGGTGATATATGACAATACTGCTTAATTAGAAACCAATTATAGCAAACATTTAATTCATGATTAACATAAAATGGATAGAAAAATTAGAACTTTAATAGATGTGAATTTATAATGGGAAAAGAAGGTCGTGTGACCTAAGATTTCTGTTTTTAATTTATATTGTTATGGCATCAAAATCAGATTTGTCTGAAAAATTGTTAGCTGCTGGAAGCATTAGAAATATAATACATAATGGTAACAAATACTCAATGACAACATTTAACTTGTGATGAAATGTTTGTAGTTCTTGGAGTAGAATAAAACAGTAGAGCCTGCTGTGCAAGGGGTCCTGGGTTCAATTCCCGGCTGGGGGATGGGAATTTTTCTCTAGCCAAGATTACTCTCTATGCTCCCCAGAGTTTGGAAGTGTGAATGAGAGTGTGAATGTGTGTGTGATCTAATGTTTAAAAACCCAAAAGTGCAAGAAACCCAACAACAAGAAAATACGTTGAATATGTTGGAGTTAACACCATTGCCAATAGGCAACAAGTTCCAAAGAAAAGGCCGCCGATAACAGCAATGTAGTTAAAGGCGGGGTATAAATGGAATCACCCCACAAAAAAACGGTAGTAAAGACTGATAATGCAAGCTTCTGAATAATGCATTGCTTAGGCAACTTTAATGTGTGTAAGATTCTGGTAGCTAATATTTTAAACAAAAGTACCAGTTATTACTACACATTCATTTGCAATGCTGTGTTTCATGGACAAAAATATTCAAGATGGTTAAAACTTTTATTTTTTTACACTGTTTAATGTCGCTGACTTCTTGGTCTTATTGCGACAGTTACTGTGGGCTTGTTGATTCTTAGTGTATGCCAGGCAGATGCCTTAGTGGTGCTGTCACCTTATTGTGCCATCCATTGTCTTGCTATTGAGTTTTTCTGGAATATGGACTTGAGATCAAGAACTATGGGATGTTCTTTGAGTGCACCTGTAGTTCGCTGTGATACTGGATAGATGTCTTAGTGGCATACTTGCCTTCCTGTACAATCTTCTTAGGTAAATTGTTGATAAATGGCCTTGTTACATAGTCGTCTTCCTTTACCATCTGTTTTTATTTCCATTTCTTTTGTTCTGTGGGTGAAACTTTGGGTAGTGGTATTGGATACACAACCTAGCAATTACTTGGTAACTGAAAGAAACCACAAAAAGACTCCAGTTACATTGATCTATACAGGGGATTTGAACTCACAATCTGTGAATGCACGCCACAGATGCTACTGCCTGAGCTATTTAGCTCGTGATACGGTAATTTGTATCACAAATTACTTAAATGTAAATAATGATTGTAATATGAATATGTATTTTTATGTGACATTGATTTCAGAGGTTTATTAATTGTAATTATTATTGGTAAATAATAATATACGGCTTTACTGAAACTGTCAACAATAACGCAATAATGCAGCGATGGGATGAGTTGTTTATCATTACCGGGAACAAGGAAGTTACGTAATATTTCGCGCGGTTTCGATAGAAGCTTCTAGAACATTCCCTAAAAGCAATATGTATTCGTGGTTTTCATTGGATATTAAAATAGACGCTAATGTTGGCGCGTTTTATTAGCCAATAGCAGTTCATTTATAATCTTTAGGCGTATCTTGAGGCAGGCCTATAAATAAGCCAGGTTCAAGGGAGCGTTCCCCCAGTTCTACAAAATTCTCAGTACTCTCCACGTCGGTCTCTCAGTTCATTTATTTCGCCAAGTTACGCGCAGCAGAATTACGAGAATCTAAATTATTATAAAGTTAATTCTACACAAAGTTGAAGTATGCAAGTTAAAAGTGATAAGTAAGAAGTTATTAAAAACAGTTTCAGTTTGGCGAGTATCCAGATTAATTTGTAAAAGTGTTTGTGAATGTGTTCAGCAATAAAAGTTATAAAACCAATTTCTTCGTCAGTATAATTTCTGGATAAAAGATTCCTTTCCGATTCACACCCTGCAAGAGATACAAGTTCTACCAAGATAAGATGATAGCTAGCCGGAGGACAATATACATAATCTTAAATTCTTTCAGAAACTAATTAATACAAATTGCTAACGTCAGAGGGAGCTACGAACCAAACAAAGAAGGACGTCACAAGAAGGCTTCAACACACGTGATGTAAACAACATTACGTAAAGCAGCAACCGTTGCATATTGGCTTCCAAACGCGGAGCTACAATTAATGATCTACAACATTAATACCGCAGCATAAATGGCTTCCAAACGTGGTGCTATAATAAATGTTAAATAAATATAACATTTACCGTCGCATAATTGGCGCCCAACGTGGGGCGAGGTGACCAGGAAAGGAAAACGATGACCAGGAATGAATCAACATAACCAGGAAGGGACGAAAGCAGCAGTGAAATGATCTACAAGACGCAGATTCCAGAAACAAAAGGAACGACAGACTACATGGATGATTGGACATCGTAATTCCGAGATTGCAAGGCAACAAGGAATTCAACTACAAGACGACGTAGATTCATCACAACACAATGCAGAAGCGACATACAAATCTAGGAGAATGGGGCAGACAGCTGGACATCTAAGCAACATCAGCAGATAGCATCAGAAAGGTTAGAAAAGTGTGATTTTAATTCTACAAAAAAAAAAAAAAAAAAAAAAAAAAAGTGTAAAACAAGAAACAATGATGGAAGGGGATAGTGTAACAGTTAGCTGTAATTCAATACAGGTTACAAAAAAAAGCTCAAACGATGTAGTATTGGAGGGAGGAAATGTTAGTGCAGGAAGTGAGAATAGAATAGCAGGAAATATTAATTCTGATACTAGAATGATTATGGAAATGCTGAAAAAGATTGAAGAGAATATGGAAAAGAATCATAGGGAATTAAGGGAACATATTCGTAGGTGCTTTGAACAAAACAGGGAAGATATTGGTAGGAGTAATGATGTATTAGAGCAAAAAGTAGATCAAAGCAGTGGAGAAATTGAAAAGAAAGTTATAAAGCTAAATAGTAGTATGCCAAAAATGAGTGATGAAAATGAGGAAGTAACAGTAAGTGAGATAGGAGAATTTTCAAAGAAAATGCTAGACATAAGCAGGGAAATATGTAACAAAAAAAGTGAGGTTAATGTAGAATGTACAGAGTTAGGAAATCAAGTGAGTAGTATTTCAAGTGAGCTAAGAGAGATAAAAGAGGTTAGGAATGTAGATGTAAATGAGGAGCAAGTTAATTTCAGAGGGGAAATATCAGAAATACAGAATGAGATAGTAATGCAAAGAAATAAATTGTACCAAGATGTTCAAATTGAAAACTCCAGTCCAGTACAGTTTAGTACAGTTTTGTTAGAGTACTTTCAAATTAAAGAGATAGTAAAAGAATTGAAAATGAAAGTTGTTAAAAGATGTGTTGTTCAAGAAACTGTAGATTGTTTTCAAATGTTATCATGTGATGAAATTTCAAATGAATACAAGAGGTTATTCATGAACAAAAATTTGAAGGTTAGGATACGGCTACGAGTAATGTTTAGCCACACACAATTTGATCCAGGAGGGTAAATAGCAATGAAATGTAAAGTAAATGCTGGATAGGTAAAGATGACTTGCAGAGAAATGTATTGGAACGTAAGAGGGTTAACTAAATATATATGTCATTTGAAAAGAGAAATAAATTATAAAATAAAAAAAAAAAAGGAGAAATGTTTTAAAAAAAAATAAAAAAAAATGAATTTTTAGTAACTGTAACAGTATTTGAAATTAAGAATGCAAAGATTGAAACTTAATATGATATTAAATTAAAAGTACGTAAATACAATTCCAAAAGTATTGTAAAATAATAATAAAAAAAACAAAAACAAATACTTATGTAGCAAACAGAAAAGGTGAAACATTGTCCAAATTTAAGAGATGTAAATATTTGTGTAGAGGGTGAATATTTTGGTAAATATGTGTAATAATTACAAAAATCTTAAATGTATAAATTTTTGTCAACAACTTAAAGTAAACAATTTGGTATCAGTGATTAAATAATTTAGGGTAAAGTATTTGCTATACAAAAATTTGTGATGTCAGATTAATATCTAAATTAATTAAACCAGAGCCAGTAAGTAGTGGCGAGATAAAACATATGTCGTGTGTTAAATGCGTGTGAAGTGTTAAGTGAAAGTGATAACGTGTGTTCCAAGATTTAGGAGACTAAAAACACAATTTTAAAATTTCTAAACAAGTTATAAATATTTATAATTATGTTTCTAGTGGGGCATATGATACGGTAATTTGTATCACAAATTACTTAAATGTAAATAATGATTGTAATATGAATATGTATTTTTATGCGACATTGATTTCAGAGGTTTATTAATTGTAATTATTATTGGTAAATAATAATATACGGCTTTACTGAAACTGTCAACAATAACGCAATAATGCAGCGATGGGATGAGTTGTTTATCATTACCGGGAACAAGGAAGTTACGTAATATTTCGCGCGGTTTCGATAGAAGCTTCTAGAACATTCCCTAAAAGCAATATGTATTCGTGGTTTTCATTGGATATTAAAATAGACGCTAATGTTGGCGCGTTTTATTAGCCAATAGTAGTTCATTTATAATCTTTAGGCGTATCTTGAGGCAGGCCTATAAATAAGCCAGGTTCAAGGGAGCGTTCCCCCAGTTCTACAAAATTCTCAGTACTCTCCACGTCGGTCTCTCAGTTCATTTATTTCGCCAAGTTACGCGCAGCAGAATTACGAGAATCTAAATTATTATAAAGTTAATTCTACACAAAGTTGAAGTATGCAAGTTAAAAGTGATAAGTAAGAAGTTATTAAAAACAGTTTCAGTTTGGCGAGTATCCAGATTAATTTGTAAAAGTGTTTGTGAATGTGTTCAGCAATAAAAGTTATAAAACCAATTTCTTCGTCAGTATAATTTCTGGATAAAAGATTCCTTTCCGATTCACACCCTGCAAGAGATACAAGTTCTACCAAGATAAGATGATAGCTAGCCAGAGGACAATATACATAACCTTAAATTCTTTCAGAAACTAATTAATACAAATTGCTAACGTCAGAGGGAGCTACGAACCAAACAAAGAAGGACGTCACAAGAAGGCTTCAACACACGTGATGTAAACAACATTACGTAAAGCAGCAACCGTTGCATATTGGCTTCCAAACGCGGAGCTACAATTAATGATCTACAACATTAATACCGCAGCATAAATGGCTTCCAAACGTGGTGCTATAATAAATGTTAAATAAATATAACATTTACCGTCGCACTCGGTACTTTTATCTTGAATTTGTTCACCTTCCACATTTTACAACAAAGATCTGGACTCCAGCAATGACAATATGTAACCATAACAATAAGTACAAGTAAATGCAAACAAAACATCATAATTTTTGTGTTAAGGTGTAGAGACAATTAAAGAACACAAAATAGTAGAGAAAGTGACTATATAGCCAGCATTTAACAGTCAGCATTTTAAAAACTAATTCTCTGTAGCATTCTTGCAATGACATTCTTTTCCAAAGGCCAAAGCAGATTTCTTTTACAAACCTAAATCTCAGGAAAATGCTGAGAGAAGAAAATACCAATGAGTAATGCTTATAAAGGTAATCACAATACTGTCAGATGCCATTGGCATTAATTCCGTTATACGCAATTTCAGACCACCACACAAAAATTTTGTGTAAGAGTAAAATGTGCAATTAGATAGATAAATAAATAAATAATAGTAATAAAATACGTATTTCAGTTTATCATTACAGTGAGTAGAAGCTATGAATATATATGTGAACCCCAATGAAAAAATATTATTCCTAAGTTTATACTGAAAAAACAACAAAATTCAACTTCAGTTCTATATTGCCTTTTGACAAATGGCAGCTCATTGTACAGTCCTAACTTCCAACAATGAAGTAACTATAGTCATCCAACCTAGCTAATAAATCAAACATGAGATATCTAATTTCCTTAGTGCCTAATGTAAACAATATCGCATAAACCAGGTAAAGCTGCTGGTAACAATATTTTTGAACTATAACATTTTCCTTTGTGTTTCGTGGTAAAAAATCCTTGCTAATATTTGTGAAATACAACTTATGCATACATTTTCTTTTTTGTTTTGGTCCATCCCAATCTAAATTTACATATTGCTTTTACTAAACAGTATAGCAATTCACGTATATTACTGGCCTTCTAGCATCAAATATAAAATTCAAATCCATTACCTGACATCATTTCTATGGCCCGGAATTTCATACATTTGCAAGCCTTTTCCAGGAATTTTTATTGTGTGTTTATGTACATATATATACTTAAAACTTTTCTGTTAGCTGAAAATGGTTTTATGGTATATATATGAGCCAGACTGATCTCACCCTAATTTTCCCACCTGTTTGCAAGCGAAGGTGCAGTGTTGCCAAATGATACTGCATTTCTCTACAAATATATGAAAGATAAAACAAACGCATTTATCTGATTTAAAGGGTGGTATCTATACCTCTTCCGCCTGGTAATGTGCAGAGCAATGATTATTATTATTATTGTTATTATTATTACTATTAAAGAAGCACAACTATATCTAATCGACATGTACCAGAAAGATAGTGTAAAACAATAAATTAAATAAAAACAGCACCAGAATTAAGTAAATATACAAGGAGAAGTTAGGGACAGTGAAGTGTTACTAGCTGTTAACTCATAGAAGTTAGACATTTATTACCTTCACTCACTTTATTAAATTTGCTTTTTTCCTAGTTTCAAAGGCATTTGCTTCCATCCTCAGCTGGAGACCAACCGTCAACCAGAACTGCTGTATCACGGTAACTTCTCTTGGTGGTACTTGACATCTTTCTGATGAATCTGTAAAAGTGGTCTGTAGTGGGGACCATGAAGTTCATTAGGTGACTTTGTTCTTGAAAGTATACACTTTCTCCCATTCTGTCAAGTCTAGTGGCCGTTTGCCTGTTTTAGTAATTAAGCTTCTGGTTCAATTTTATGGTTATGGTTCCAAAAGTGAGTTGCAACTACCAATTTGTCCATTTGTTTGCATCTAATATTTCTGAAATGTTCTTTGGTCGTGGTTTCCAAATATCTTCTAGTTTTTCCAAGGTAAATCTTGTCGCAGTTTGTACAGTAGATTTTGTATATTCCTGGTTTCTTCTTAATTGGTGTTATATCTGAAAGGATTCCCTGAGTAGATTCCTATCCCTATACTTGTTATGGGGTGGCAAGTTGATACTTTATTGCTGAAAGATCCTTCCTAACTTTCCATCTAATCTGGGATGACATGTCAATTTTCAGCATATACTGTCTGTTTTTACTAACTTTAATATGTTGGTTTCTCCTTAAGAAATAGTGAAGGTAATAAATATCCAACTCATTTCTACTAGTTACCAAGGACCAGTGTATTTGTGGACCTTAGTTATAAGATGTTCTCCCTACCTTGGTGTCAAGTTTGTTGGTAACCAAACCCATCATTTCATTTTTCAGAGAAATGTTCACACCCCTACATCTCATCATCTTAAAAAAGTTGCTTTCTATTGTTAATGTGAATTATAAATGATATCACCATTGCAATTGTTTTCATCATGCTATACAGGGTTTCAATAAGGAACTGCTGATACCAAGTATGATAGCTAAATCCTTTTGTTGCTGTATTATTTAAACAAAGAAATATAACGTTCTTAGGTATTACTTAAACAAAAAATCAAGTTTATAGAACCATTGATTAACTGCAGAATAGCAATATATAGAACACTCGCAAATCTCACAACCTGGAATAGCTTCTGTCTGTCTGTCTCAGGGTAATTCTATCAGAGAGAAGTTTCCCATGTTATGAGTGATAACACAAAGGATTGCTGTTCACAGCTTGTGTAAAACATTGTTTCATCAGAAAGCTTTCTAACTTTAGCACCTATTGATGCCATACAGTCATGGTGAATCTAGATTAACAGTCATATTATACATATGACTCAGCACGTGCGCCGAGGTATTTGCCTATTGGCAATCCTGAAATATTGTTTATATGCATGAATTGGTTATTAAATAACCAGAATACCAACATGGGTAGCCAAGGTTAAGACACGGACTTGTGAACAGGTAGTTTCAGGTTCAAATCCTGCCAGGATCTTCCTCCATGACTGAGGTCTTTTCCAGGTTTCCCTTAGTCCTCAGAAGTGGCAAATACTGGGGAGGTATCCTAAACTTAGACCTGGAATGTTTTCTTGCCCAATTATCATTTCAGTCATGTATAATAAATGTTCATTGCATGTGGTGCCGTATGCAGTAAGAACAGTCATTAAGCACTATTAAAAAAAATAATAACCAGAAAACACATGTGTGCACACTCAGATTAATACAACAAACTCATAAGGAGAAACCTAACCAAAGAAAAATTATAGAGGCCAATGGCAATCAGACCACTTGTGTTTCAACATTGAGGTACACTAATTTTATTTTCTGCTACCAAGGGACATTTGTTCTTTTCAAACTGGTAATGCACACTACAGATTTTGGGCTTCTTAAGGGGAAATTTGTTGCACGGCTTGAAGTTCTTAGGGCATGAATTTCCGGGCCCTAAACATTACACTGTATTCAAATACACACACACACTGCCATCTTTTTCAAATGTATGCATTTTGCAGGACCAAAGCGCACCATAAATATATGAAATACCTAATCTCTTCATAACATTCTAATATATACAAACTAATATCATTTCAAACTGGCTTACTGATTTAAGTTTGGTGCTCTGAGCTTGCTACAATGTTCATTTACAAAATAGATAACCAAAGTTATAGCTCAGGCCTGGTAAATGGTGCTTAAAGCATAAAAGAAAAAAAAATCAGATACAAATGCTACACTATTAGGCATAAGAAAACTAGTTTTCAAGAAATCAAAATATGTGACTGGAATTCCATGGTTTTAGCACCAGATTACCATACAATTAGCTGTGAAGTCATCACTGCTGTTGTGCTGTTAGGGCTAATTGTCGCAGCTGTTTCAGCACTGTTTCCAATAGCTTTTTCTTATCTCGTTCACTCTTCTTCAACACTGAGAACACTGTCTTTTTATCCGCCTCACGCAATCTGTTATGAAGAAAGAAAAAGAAAAAAAAAAAAAGCAGCTGTATTAATAAGCATTAATTTTGCAATAAATATTAACTAAGTGGTTTAGGATACGCTCAAGATTAGAAAACAGAAAAAAACTAACGGTGTGTGTCAGAGATATTTAGATCAACTAAGGGTGAGCTGAACTTAAAACACTGGATATCTTGCTTCACTTAACATATTATCTCTCAGAACACAGTTCTTGGACCATTGCCCAAATTATTATTAACAACAATAACAATAGTAATAATTAGTATTGTCAATAGATTGGTTCACAAATTTCTGACACTGTTGAAATTATAGTTAAAAAAGAACAGAAACAAGGTAGGTAATCTAGAGAAAGTTAAAACATTACAAATATCTAAATTATTTTTGAGTAATCTCCTCAATTATATAAACATATATTGTTAAGGAATATTTCTAACTTTGTTTTAAATTTGGTTCCAGCTGGTTATTTAATGTCATTTGACATTTTATTGTGCAAAATTAAGCCTTGAAAATTTACATTTTTTTTAGACATTTTCTTACTAAAACCTCTTCTAAAATAATTTGTATTATGTCTGGTATAATGATAGTGGAATTCTCACTGCATATCTGCTACCAAATTTGCTCCTGTTGGCAAATGTGGCTCCTCTCTTGATTAAAGTTTTATCATCTTCAGGGATGTCAAAGTTCATAAGTTCCAGTTTTTCGAGACAGATTCTCTCCCATATGTCAAATTTGTTAGCAAGTTTTATCAAATTAATTGTTTTACTTTCTCTACTACGTATGGGCAAGTAAGTAAGTAGAGCAAGTATTGTATTCCACCCAAAAATTTGACACCGAGATTTCTTCGGAAATACATGTTTTGAGACCCCCTGAATCCAAAAAAAGCATTTTTAGAAACATGTCCATGTGTGGTGTGTGTCTGTCTGTGTGTGTCTGTCTGTCTGTCTGTGAACAGCATAACTCAGAAACGAACAGTCGGATAAACACCAAACTTGGTATTTAGGTTCAGTATCTTCCAGAGATGCGACACGAAGGTTTTCAAGAAAATCCCCCCACCCCAGATTACCCTTTACATGGAACATTTTTCTAAAATTTTAATTTTCTCAAAATTGGCTCTAACGATTTTGATTAAAATAACATATGTTTAAGATATTTTAATGACAAATGAAATGTATATCTCAAATTTTCTGGGAATGTCTCCAAAAGTGTTCTTCATTGTGAACGACTTTTGCATAACTGGTAAACCATAAGAGATAGACAAAATTTTACTACATAAAAAATGTAGATCACGTTAAAATACACAATTTATGTCATACATTTTTTTTTTGTTAAGTGAACCATTTTCGAGATATTGCTTGTTACTCCCTTAAATTTTCCAATACTTTTTCTCAAATGGGAATTCGTTATTCATTTTTTTATGTCCTGGACATACAAAGAGAATGGAATGCGCCACATAGCAACCAGCTCTTAAAAGATTTGACTATCGCTTTAACACTACCAAATTCCCCTTGCACCTACAAGAAAATTAGCAATAAGATTAACATCTTGATTAACATGAAGCATATGGAGAATAACCATTTGTAAAAATAGTTTGTACAAGAGTAGAGAAAGTCATGTGAGTGTAGCACATCAGATTTTTTCTTTTATTATTTTTCTTCCAAAAGTGGGCTGCAATTAAGGACATTTCTATCATTTCCTAATTCAGGTTTCTCAAATCTGGACAATGGATTTGAAAAACATTGGAGATAACTGAAGTATAATCAAACGTACAACTCTGTGGTTGCAGCTCACTTCTGGAATGAAAATCATAACAAAATTATTTTAAAAGTGCATGATGTATTGGAGAAGTTCTAACTAAAAAGAAGCTGAAACTTTAGTTACATACTTTGATATCCCCAAAGTCAACACATGTTCATTCGGAAGCCACCAGGATGACTACATACTCCATCAAGAAAAGAAGTGATTAAGCTCATCTTGGCAAAAAAATATGTAACAGCTGGCCACAAAATATGTTCCAAGACATAAAATGGTAACCCAGCAGGACAATGAGAGATTAAACTTCTGTGTTAATTCCTTTATGAACATAAGAAGAATCTGCAGCACTGATCACATTTTTGTGTTAACTAAAGAGACCCCTCTCTTCTATTTTTCTCCCCATCCCCTGGCTCAATTGTTTTTTTTTTTTTCTCCATCTCCACTCTCCCTCACTTTCACCTCTCTCCTCTGTTGCCTTCTTTCCCTCTTACTTTAACTCTATGCAATGTAAACATGTACATCATGTGATATTTAGAGAGCTGGTAATAAAATATTTTCTGAGATGTTAGCTTAATATTAAAACATTGTAAAAGCTTTAATATACAAAACTTGTGACTGCTTTTATAGTTATTATGCAATCAGTTCAACTTCCCATTGTAACTGGTTTACATACATAAATAATAATTGAAAGTTGGTGTAACTTCTTAAATATTCTTCTGCTAACATTTTCCATACAACCAAAGAATTAATACTGTATTCATAACTTTGACTGTAATGCTTAAATACTCACAGTAAAAACCAAGTTAGATTCCTTTTTTTATTTATTTATTTTGCACTCCTTTAGAATCATCTTGGAAAGTAATTACAATGCCATATAACCTAGTTTCATAACAACCCACTTAGCTATTCTTGAGTGAAAAGGTCAAATCTCCCTTTCCCACACACTCTAAAAATGCAACTCTTGGCTTCATAGTCTATTATACACGTGAGCATCAGTAACTGAAAATAAAAAATCTGATGTGTTACACTCACATGACTTTCTCTACTCTTGTACAAACTATTTATACAAATGCTTATTCTCCATATGCTTCATGTTAATCGAGATAAACATTTGCAGACTATATCTTATTGCTAATTTTCTTGTAGATGTAAGAGGAATATATATTTACAAGGGCAATATACAAATACAGTAGCCTTTAAGCACATACATATCTCTTAATAGCTGGTTGCTAGGTGCAGCACCATTCGCTTTGCCACAGATTAATATTCTTTGCATATCGAGTACAAAAAAATGAATAACGAATTCCCATTTGAGAAAAGTATTGAAAAATTTAAGGGAATAACAAGTAATATCTCGAAAATGGTTCACTCAACAAAAAAAATGTATATGATATAAATTGTGCATTTTAACGCATACTACATTTTTTGTGTAGTAAACTTTGTCTATCTCTTATGGTTTACCAGTTATGCAAAAGTCGTTCACAATAAAGAATACTTTTGGAGACATTTCCAGGAAATTCAAGATATACATTTTATTTGTCATAAAAATATCTTAAACATATGATATTTTAATCAAAATCGTTAGCCATTTTTGAGAAAATTAAAATTTTTGAAATATCTTCCATGTAAAGGGTACTCTGGGGTGGGGGGGATTTTCTTGAAAACCTTCGTGTCGCATCCTTGGAAGATACTAAACCCAAATACCAAGTTTGGTGTTTATCCGACTGTTCGTTTCTGAGTTATGCTGTTCACAGACACACACACAGACAGACACACGGACATGTTTCAAAAAATGCTTTTTTTGGATTCAGGGGTCTCAAAACATGTATTTCCGGTGAAATCTCGGTATCGAAATTTTGGGTGGAATACAATACTTCCCCTACTTACTATACGTAATAGAGAAAGTAAAAATTGCTGAGTAAATTTTGGTTACAGTCTTAGTATATGTATAAATTAATAACTCGGTAATTTGTTTTACTTATTTACCCCCATCTTCTTTACTACTTATCTAAGGTAGAAATGTTGCCTTGGAATCAAATTTTAATATTGAGCTTACACCACAAATAAACATGTTGAAGCCCCTGGACTATCACCTAAAAAAAGCATTTTGATGTGTGTCAAAAATGAAACATGTATAAATACCACACACTGTAACTAAATTAGGCATCTTTTAGGTATGCAAAATGAAGATTACCCCCTTCATAACATTCTTTATGTGGGGGGGGGGGGAATAATAATAATAATTTCCTGCAGCTTTATATTTAAAGTACAAGGTTGCCAAAATGAAATAGCCTTTTTTGAGAGATGTTACATATTTGTTGACATATCTCCATACGTCAGGAATTCGTCTAGTCTTGGCAGACAGTGTTAGTGTGCTGCTGGAACTGCAGAAGCTGGGAGATAAAGTGTAGCCGAATTATGCATTAGATTCATCCAGTTTGTTGATATTAATTCTTGATGGTGGTAACAAGTTAGTGAACCTGAGATTTATCACTGTACAAGGAAGCATATGGAAAAAATATCATGAAACAGCAACTGCCTGCATGCGGCAAAAGTATGATTTTCTGTAAGCTTCTAATGGGAAATCCTCCACTACGGTGCCTACAGCTTTAACCTCTCCATGGTACTTCTATGTCTTAATGCCATAAAAATGCTCTCAAAGAACACTGTTTTTAAATGTTGAAGAGGTCTGAGACTGTTGAGTGGTTCACGAGCCAAATATGGACATTTTTCACCCAGAATGCATGTCATCTAGTGCTGCTGTACTTTGCCTGGATCAAAAAGGTGGTTACGTGCAGGAAATGGTAATCCATGTATAGTCCTTAATTATAAACGTTTAAAATATTTTAAATAATAAACCATTACAAAAACTAACATGAGTATCCATTTGGGCAGTCCTTATATAACGAGTTACTTTTTTTATAAATGTCATTACTAGTGAGACGGTAATTTGTATCACAAATTACGTTAATATAAATAATTATTTTATTATGAATATGTATTTTTGTGTAACATTGATTTCAGAGGTTTATTAATTGTAAATAGTATTGGTAAATAATAATATACGGCTCTACTGAAACTGTCAACAATGGCGCAATAAAGCAGAGAGGGATTGAGTTGTTTATCGTTACCGGGAACCAGGAAGTTACGTAATGTTTCGCGCCTTTTCAGTAAAAAAAAAGCTTCCAGAATATTCTATAAAAGTAATATGTATTAGTGGTTTTCATTGGATAGTAAAATAGACGCTAATGTTGGCGCGTTTTATTAGCCAATAGCATTTCATTTATAATCTTTAGGCGTATCTTAAGGCAAGTCTATAAATAAGCCATGTCTGAGGTAAGCGTCCTCCAGTGTTCAACAAGATTCTCAACAAGTAACACGTCAGCTCCCAGTTCAACAAGATTCTCATGTCGGTCTCTAAATTCATAAAGTTACGCGCAGCAGAAGTACGAGAAATCTTATAAAGGATTATACAGTTAAATATATAAAGTTGAAGTACGTGAGTTAAAAGTGAGAAGTTATTACAAACAGTTTCAGTATGGCGAGTATCCAAATTAATTTGTGAAAGTGTTCGTGAACGTGTTCTGCAATAAAGATTATAAAACCAGTTTCTTCATCAGTATCATTTATAGACAAAAGATTCCTTTCCGCTTCACAACCTGCAAGAGTTAAATGTCTACCTAAATAGCTAGCCGGAAGACAATATACATAACCTTAAAACTAATTCATAAAAAAAAATTGCTACGTCAGAGGGAACTACGAGCCAGACCAACGAATGACGTCACACGAGATGGCTGCACGCGTGAGGTAAGCAACATTACGTGAGAAACATTATCCACAACGTGGTGAAGTAAACAATATACAATTTGTCCTCTCGCAAATTGGCGCCCGGACGTGGGGCGAAGTGACTAGGAAAGGAAGGCAAAGTGACCAGGAAAGGAACAAGAATAACCAGGATAGTAGCAGAATTAACCAGGAAAAGGCGAATGCAGCAGTAAAATGATCTACAAGACGCAGATTCCAGAAACAAGAGGAGCGACAAACGGCGCGGATAAGTGGATACAAAAAACATCGAAACGACGTAAATTCATCACAATACAACGCAGAAGCGACATACAAATCTAGGAGAAAGGGGCAGAACGCTGGACATCAAGGCTACATCAACAGGCAGCATCATAAAGGTCAGGTGATTGTAATTTTTTTAGAAAACAAAAACAATGGCTGCTAGGAATATTGAAGAAACAATGATGGAGGGGGATAATGTAACAGTTAGCTGTAATTCAATACAGGATACAGAAAATAGCTTAAACAATGTAGTAGTTGAGGGAGGAAATATTAGTAAACAAAGTCAGAATAGAACAGCAGGAAATGTTAGTGCAGAAAGTGAGAATAGAACAGCAGGAAATGTTAATCTTGATACTATTGTGATGATGGAAATGCTGAAAAATATGAGTAGGGAATTAAGGGAAGATATGCAAAAGAATAATGAGAAAATGAGGGAAGATATGCAAAAGAGTTATGAGAAATTAGGACAAAAATTAACTCAGAGTATAAGGGAAGAAATTTGTAAGAATAATGAGAAATTAGAAAAGAAAATAGATCAAAACAGGGAAGATATGCAAAAGAGTTATAGGGAATTAAGGGAAGATATTGGTAAAAGCTTTGAACAAAACAGGAAATCAATTGAAAATATTGGTAGGAGTAATGATATATTAGAGCAAAAAGTAGATCAAAGCAGTGAAGAAAGTGAAAAGAAAGTTACGAAGCTAGATAGTAGTATGCCAGAAATGAGAGATAAAAATGAGGAAGTAATAGTAAGTAAGATAGGAGAAATTTCAAAGAAAATGCTAGACATGAGCAGGGAAATATGTAACAAAGAAAGTGAGGTTAATGTAGAATGTACAGAGTTAGGAAGTCAAATGAGTAGTATTTCAAGTGAACTAAGAGAGATAAATGAGGTTAGGAATGTAGATGTAAATGAGGCGCAGGTTAATTTCAGAGGGGAAATATCAGAAATACAGAAGGAGTCAATAACGCAAAGAAATAAATTGTACCAAGATGTTCAGAATGAAAACTCCAGTCCAGTACAGTTTATTACAGATTTGTCAGAGTACTTTCAAAGTAAAAAGATAGCAGATGAATTGAAAATGAAAGTTGTCAAAAGATGTGTAGTTCAGGAAACTTTAGATTGTTTTCAAATGTTATCAGGGAACGAAATGTCATATGAATACAAGAGGTCATTCATGAATAAAAATTTGAAGGTTAGGTTACGGCTACGAGTAATGTTTAGCCACACACAATTTGATCCAGGAGGGTAAATAGCAATGAGATGTAAAGTAAATGCTGGATAGGTAAAGACGACTTGCAGAACAATGTATTGGAACGTAAGAGGGTTAAATAAAAATGTAAATCATATGAATGGAGAAATAAATTGTGGTCATGACTAACTGTTTGAGAAGAAAATAAATAAATTAAATATTTTTTTTGTAACTGTAACAACATTTAAAAATTAAGAATGCAAAGATTGAAACTTAAGATGTTATATTAAAGTAAAGTACATAAATACCATTCCAAGAGTATTGTTATAAAATTCAGAATAACAAAAATTGGTAAAAATAAATAAAACAAATACTTATGTAGCAAACAGAAAATGTGACACAGTGCCTAGATTTAAGAGATGTAAATATATGTAAAGGGTAAATATTTTGGTAAATATGTATGGTAATTACAAAAAAAATTCTTGAATTGATAAATTTTTGGTAACAATATAAGAAAGTAAACCATTTTTTTGTAACACTAGTTAAATAATTTAGGGTAAAGTATTTGCTATAAAAAAAAAAAAAAAAAAAAATTATTGTAACGACAGATTAATATCAAAACAAATTAAACCAAAGCCAGTAAGTAGTGGCGAGATAAAACATATGTCGTGTGTTAAACGCGTGTGAAGTGTTAAGTGAAAGTGATAGCGTGTGTTACAAGATTTAGGAGACTAAAAACAAAATTATAAAATTTCAAAACAGGTTATAAATATTTATAATTATGTTTCTAGTGGGGCATATGAGACGGTAATTTGTATCACAAATTACGTTAATATAAATAATTATTTTATTATGAATATGTATTTTTGTGTAACATTGATTTCAGAGGTTTATTAATTGTAAATAGTATTGGTAAATAATAATATACGGCTCTACTGAAACTGTCAACAATGGCGCAATAAAGCAGAGAGGGATTGAGTTGTTTATCGTTACCGGGAACCAGGAAGTTACGTAATGTTTCGCGCCTTTTCAGTAAAAAAAAAGCTTCCAGAATATTCTATAAAAGTAATATGTATTAGTGGTTTTCATTGGATAGTAAAATAGACGCTAATGTTGGCGCGTTTTATTAGCCAATAGCATTTCATTTATAATCTTTAGGCGTATCTTAAGGCAAGTCTATAAATAAGCCATGTCTGAGGTAAGCGTCCTCCAGTGTTCAACAAGATTCTCAACAAGTAACACGTCAGCTCCCAGTTCAACAAGATTCTCATGTCGGTCTCTAAATTCATAAAGTTACGCGCAGCAGAAGTACGAGAAATCTTATAAAGGATTATACAGTTAAATATATAAAGTTGAAGTACGTGAGTTAAAAGTGAGAAGTTATTACAAACAGTTTCAGTATGGCGAGTATCCAAATTAATTTGTGAAAGTGTTCGTGAACGTGTTCTGCAATAAAGATTATAAAACCAGTTTCTTCATCAGTATCATTTATAGACAAAAGATTCCTTTCCGCTTCACAACCTGCAAGAGTTAAATGTCTACCTAAATAGCTAGCCGGAAGACAATATACATAACCTTAAAACTAATTCATAAAAAAAAATTGCTACGTCAGAGGGAACTACGAGTCAGACCAACGAATGACGTCACACGAGATGGCTGCACGCGTGAGGTAAGCAACATTACGTGAGAAACATTATCCACAACGTGGTGAAGTAAACAATATACAATTTGTCCTCTCGCACTAGCCAATTAAATGCTGAGTAATATTTACTCAATTTTCAACTGCAATACAAGTTTATTATGTCTGACTTACTTTTCCAACAATATTATGGCAGTGTTGGGATTCACATGCTGATATTTGCTATTTTCTTGACCATAGTCATGAAAATATGTAGGCCAATCCCATGTCATGAATAAATCCAACAGCTGGCGTAGGTCTGCAAAATACTGAAGTAACATTCCCTCTTCAAGCCCTGCAACAGGTTCTGATGCTGCGAATTCTGAACAGAGAAATCAAGTGCTGTTTTCAGACTCTACTGCAGTGAATAACAATGTTACGTCAAGAGGCTAAGTTTATACTAAACAAAATTGATAAGAAATGTACCTTTTACTTCATGTGCTGATGCTCTGAGTTACTCTGGCTACCTTCACATGCCAAATTTTGAATTCCTCTCATCTAATTCAATGTACCACAGAGATCTATATACCTTATTTATATAGTAAAGCCCAATTTTTACACATTTCAAGATACTGGTTGAAAAAATGTAAATGGTAGGAAAGTGTAACTATCAAGAAATGTAAAACACGTAAAAATGTCTAAAACACAAATTTATTGTTACAATTAAGCTGTAATGCTCATATATTGCATTATTTCCAAAACTTAACTGATGAAAATAAATGAACATCCATTCGATTACAGTACCTATTTTAAAAAGTCTGAAATGGTCGATTGTCTGTGCTGCTTACATATTTGTATCAGTTTCACCTGCCTCTCCATAGCATATAAGGCATTAAATATCCAATGCTCTCAATGTACTATCCTGAAACAGTGACAACTTTCCGGTTTCTTTGCTGGTAGGTATCGTAGGTTCCTGTTCATGGTCTTCAACCATTTCTTCAAGACCAACATCAACATTAATATATTCTGGAAATGAATACTCATCCAACACAGACCAATATTTGGTCTTTGACCTCTTGTTCATGTAGATGCTCTTCTTCTTCCACTAACTTGAATTCTACCTTCCAGAAACAGATATGGTCATAGGACAAATACTCAACCATGCTTTAGCCACATAATGCATAGCCTCAGTGACTCTTATGGCCATTTGCTTTGGATCCATACATGCACATAATAAAGAAGCTCTCTGGCATCTTCTGGAATTTGCATTTAAAGGCATGAATGATGTCCAGATCCAGTGATTGAGCTTCATTTGCACAATTTAGGAGAAGAAACACTAGTTTGAACTATGTAACTTTGAAAGAAGCCAGAGCCAGTGATGTATTTTAAATTATTAAATTTAAAGATGAGTCAGACATGGAAACACCAACATCACTTTTATTAACTTTACATGTTTTCAGAGCTATCTGCTCTCAACATCTGAAGTTGTCTGACTGGTTTGTAATAGTGGTGTAATTCAGCTTGTTGTTGGTAGTAGCAGCACCTTCTGATGAAACGTATTTCTAGAGTTTGCTTGGTGGTGACAAATCAAAATTCATTAGATGAGATTGGTGTTTGACGATGATCTTTACTAAAGTATCCAATTATCCCTCCATATAACTGATCTTCAGATTTATTCAGCCTTTACTGCCAGTCGGTTTAAATGAATGATGCCATTATTATTCAGCAAGCCCCTTGTCTCAAAGGGGAGGTGCAGAATTGAATCTCGAACTGCATGCATTTCCAACTTTGTAAACAGGTTGATGTATGGTGGCAGTTCTTGCCCAGAATTTCATCAAGTCCTGAGACAAAACTTGATAAAAAACAAAAAATAGTTGTTTTTATTAGCAAGAAAAGGAGAAACAACTAAAATGTTTAAAGTATTTATAAAGGTTACTTCAGTTGTTTTTTTATTAAAAAAGTTCAAAGTTGTGTCATTAAAGCCAAGACACTCTACACTACAAAATCCGTCCAATTATTTGAGATACCTATCAGCATACTTTCTGAGATTGCAAATTTATGAGATGCAAGTGAAAGAAGTTCCAAATGTAAATACTGGAAAGCTACGATACAAGTCCATTTCACAAAGGGTGACCTTGAAACTAGATATCCACCCCTTCCACTCATCTTTCACTAGACTTCTGCTAGAGGCACTGGTGATAAACTTGCTTCAAAGTACCAATGTCATCTGCAAACAAGTGACTGGCAGCAACAGCCAAATAAATCTGAAGCCCCTTATAAACCTTAATAAAGAATTATTTGATGGTATAGAAAACATTAATCTTCCAGATAATTGCTTGGCAGTAGCTAATGAATTGACAAACATGTGTTAGTGCATTCAAAATGAATATTTAATTGAATTCTCATACTTTTTATTAGCGATTTACAGAGCTCTTTAAGGTTTCTTGACATCTGTATTGTGTTCAGTGATGTCAGATTTAATTTTAAAACCTAAATGATTTACCTATAACCTAAAGGTAAATTTACAGTGAAACTCTTAAAGTGTAGCTTATGAAAGCATTGCAAAGGAATTTAATTTTCTGTTTGCCTGCTCATTATAATGAAAATGCATGAATATCTAAGAGCTAATTCTTTACCACATATAAAAAAACCAGTATTGAAACCCCTTTCACATTTGGGGGCAATCATGGGAGCTAGGATAAGACTTGTTGCTCTTCTCTCCTAAGCAACCTGCTACTTTCTTCTCTCCTAAGCAGCCTGCTACTTAGCTTAAAATGTATGTGAATACTTGGGATTCATTTTGTAGCGAATGGGAGCAAATGCCTATCTATTGTCAGAATAATATGTATTGAGAAGTTTATTTATTTGATAATGAGTATGAAAGTGCAATTGTAAGTAGAAAACTGAATTAGTAAGGGTAAGAATATAAAATTGCTTTCCCATAATTCAACAGTGATTTTTATACACATTGTAGTATGTTCTGCATGGTATAGCCCATCTACTAATGCTACTTGGCCAGGCTAATTTTCTTGAGTGTGTAGGATATGTACAAGAGGACAGTAATGAGTCTAAAGGCTGATTCACGATAACTGAGAACAGTTAACAGAATGAGAATGGCAAAATTAAATTGAGTTTTATTTATGAACACTCTTTAACTGCTGTGGTCCTTAGCGTCCCATTCTATATTGGACATGAAAGACTGGTAATTTAGCTCAGAGGCCTCTTTATCAGGCTTGAGGTTCTTTTATGTGCTGTAAATCTACGACACGGGACCACCGGCTTTACTTCCCTTCCAAAGGAAGCCATGCTAAGGACTTTTACGTCCGAAAAAATTCATCACCCTCTGCCAGGTTTGAACCCGTGACCTCGGGAACTAGAGGCTAGCATGGTAACCACTACACCATGGAGGATGACGAGAGAGAGAATGGCAAAGTTAAAATACATGAATTAAATGTGAGACTTCATAATTAACTGGAAGCTTACCTGGGAATGGAAAGACAACTTGATCAAGTTTTAACTTTCTTGTTCTTGTTCCTGAGCATGGCATATTAAACCCATATTGTACATATTAGACTCTTCACTATAGAAGAGTCTAATATGTACACAAGCTCTATATGGTCATAAGCTGGAAGAATTAAACTGGAAGAAATTCTAGCAACTGTGCATCCTAATTACAGATCCTGACTCCCTCAGATCTACTGAGCTTTGGTTTGTGCCATGTTCCCATCTGCCCCTCCCGCCTACAGAAAATATGTTCCAGTCCTCAAACCGAGCACCAACAGCATTATGCTCATGGACACTAAATTCTACGACTGATAAAAAGAGGTCAGTGGTTCGAGTTACAACATCTGGCATTGATGGCAGCATGAAAGTGTATAACATCACGTCTCGCTCCATTGAGTTGGATCATGGGCTGAAGACTGAAGGAGAAGAGCAGAGTCTTTCACTGGGCACATGAGAAAGAACAACCCTCCTGGGTTAAGGCATGCCTTCACGCCTAGAGGCCACATAACCATCAGGCAACCAGCAGGTTCGGGCTTGATAAAACTCTATCATGTTTGGTTGTAAGTATTTAAAAATGTTATATATAAGACTGGACATCCTGTTTATTGTGGACTTTTCTAAAATGGAATTTAAAAAGAGTGAAGTCATTATAGCTTGTGTAAAACAATTAATTGTTCAAAAAAAATAGTGCCTTTGATGTGAGGAAGAAGGAACATTGTAATTCCGTAAGGTTTGTTATGCCTTATGAAGATTTTATTCTCAATGTTTCTTTCATGCCAAAAGGAAATTGAATAATAAAAGCAAGTAATATATATATTTCAATCAAAGTGCAATTACTTTGTGTATCTGAACATATTAATAAAGTTTAATAAACTGCATGTTACAGCCATTTGTTACATAATTTATCCTTGTGAATTTCACTTCCAATTCAGCTTTAAGGAAATTGGGAAAATAAGGTCCACTTCTTTGGACAGCCACCCTCTGAAAAAAAAAACTAACATTACAGTTTCTTCTAGTGAAAGAAGCATCATTTGTATTTTGTTTATGCAATTCAAAGCTGGCAAAAGCTACAAACAGTAAAAACTAGCACAAATTAACAACAAAGAAACACAAACAACTTTGATGTACCTGTTCTCTATTAAATTTTGAGGTTGGCTAACCTGCATTACATTTATGGATTGGAAGCAGGTGAAAAAATATCATTGGTCACTTACAAACAAATAACATTCCAAAGCGCAAAATTGACTTTCACTTTGCCATCAATATGCATTCTCATTACTGAGCTATTGTGAACCAGCCTTTATCGCAATTGGCCAAGCAGAGGGAGGGGTGGCAGGACAGATAGAGCGAGCATTTTTTCACAATCATTGTGGAACATAGCACTTACATTGTATATCCATTTAATTTATTTCACATAGTTTTTGCATCAGAAGTTGTCTTCCTGCTCTGTTGTTAGAGTGCCACCATAAACATCACAAAATTTGCTTTGTCGCCAAGATTTAGGTCAAAGAACAAAAATAGTGCAAAGTGAACAAATGGCTATTAAATAATGAATTTATTAAATAACGGAAAATTAATCAACATTAAGCTCCCATATTGTTCTGCTTACCAAATTACTGACTGGACTTGTTTTGAGGATATATTGTCCCGGTTTTATGCTGCTGGTCAACTAACTGGCGATTCCCTGATCTTCTTCCCTGGGCCTGGGGTCACCGTGTGCAAGTTCCAACGTATTTAAATTTAAACCAAATAAGATCAGGGAATTACCAGTTAGTTGACCAGCAGCCAAAAATTAGGACAATAGGTCCTTCAAATATGTCCAGCCAGTAATTTGATAAATGGAACAATATGAGTGTTTAATGTTGATTCATTTTCCATAATTTAATTATTTGCTTCACTGTGTGCAAGTTGCAATGATTTTAAATTTAAAATTAATTTATTATTTATTAGTCATGGCAGCTTCTTATATGAGTTATGTAGTACTTATTTGAGGAGAAATAATATAGTTTTGAGGAGCAGTACTGTTTATAGCTAGCTTACTTTAAGCCAGGACACCCTATAAAAAGTTTGCTTTGCCAGTCACATTATCAGCATATAAAATGAATTATGAGGACTTGAGAAATCTTGAACTCAAGACATGTGTAACACTAACATTTTTATGAATAGAATAAATCTATCTCATCCAAAAATAGCACATAAAGGTTGAGTGCCTTGCTCTAGCTGAAAACATCTTTATAACATCTCCGGTTTGTAGTGTTTGGTGGCATCATCTGAGGAAAAGGTAATTTGTTTTGAATGAGAAGCCACAGAATATAAACCAGCCATCAAAAGGTAAACTTATTTTTTTCATTTATTGTAAAGAATCACCCCAAAAATACAGTGGCCCTGGGTATAGTAAATTAAAAAATTCAATGCTTTCAAAGTAATAAGTTTATAACTTGGACTTTTTACCTTTGTATATGTTCTATAACTATATCTTTAAGAACTTTAAATCACCAACTTACGTTCACACTGTATTGTATCCAAATTGATTTGCTGCAGTGCTCCCATTGAAATTTGCTTCACATCATCACTCAACATGAAACCCCGCACACTTTTTGCAATATGCTCACAAGCTGACTTGCATGCTTCTTGTGCAACCTCAGGCTAGAAGTAAACATTATAAACTGATTATTGGCACTACTATCATGAAACAAAAAGTGATGATTCCCATGAACAAATGAGATATCTGTGACCATTGGCTAAAAAGGTCTGATTCTCAAACATCAGCTTTTCAAATATTATTTTTAAACTAAATTTCATATTGTTTAATTCATGTCCCTTTTACAGAGTCATATGTTAAATGTTAAGGTCCAGATTTTATAAAATATGCCATTCTATATTGTTATAATGATGTCAGGTTCATTGTGAACTACAAACTAATATAATCAGTAATATTCCTCCTAATATGTAGCTTGTAAATCTCCTATTGCATAATGGTTTGGAGAGAAGATATAAATGTCAATAATATATATATATATATATATATATATATATATATATATATATATATATATATATATATATATAAAACTGAATAGTACCAGCTTCTGTTGCAAAATTGCTACTAATATTACAACTTATAAGTAAATACAAGTGGAGCATCACTTGTTAGCATGACTAGAGATTTATGAGGTTTGTGGTTTTTTTGATTACCAGGCATATGAATTTCCAAGCATTAAAGCCAAGGTAGAAGGAAATAAGGTGGAATTGTCACTGGACTGTAGGCAGGGATGTCAGATAAATTATCCTCCCATCTATCTCAAGTCTTTTGGCATTTGCGGACAGCACTCGGATCAGTTTTTACCTGCCTGTCAGTGATCCTTGGTTTCTGTTATCTACACACACTCCACTATCACTATAGGATTCCTTGTGGTATAATGGTTTGAGTATAGATAACTTGAAGCCAACTGCTTAAGAATTCCTATGCCTGGTGATTAGTACTCATAATCGCTGATTAGAAACTAGGTTGGATTAAATATGCTATACATCACTTAATACCTTTATTTTAATTTTTAACAGGACATGTTTCAGAAGCATTTGTTTCCAGCCTTTACCAGATTTGGGCTGGTAAAGCAGCATCTCCACAATCCAGGTCAGCAGCAGTAAGCATCTGGTTGAGGATAGAAGCAAATGCTTCCAAAATATGTTCCAATAAAAAGGTATTAAGTGATGAATAAGAATAAGAATACGAATAATTTTATTGTCATTGAACTTTTACAGTAATAGACGTCAGATAGTATAATGCTAGTATAGGCTATTTACAAAATTATATTTACATTATTATTGGTACTAAGATGTACCTACTCATCAAAAAATTCTTGTAGTGAATAAAAAGGTTTAGTAACAAGCCAGTCATACAATTTATTCTTAAAACTAGGTATGGGACTTTGTTTTAACTTTACTGGTAGCTTATTATACAATTTAGAGCCAAGTATTTCGAAACTCTTCTGTGTTGTAGTCAATCTACAATATGGTATATCAATCAGTTGACATGATCTAGTATTATAAGAATGAATGTCTTGTCTGTTTTGTAATTCTGATATGTGTTGTTTTATAAACAATACCACTGTGCAGATGTACAAATTAATTACTGTCAAAATTTTTAATTTCTTAAATAATGGTTTACAATGAGCTAATTTTGATTCATAAGACATTATGCGAATAGCTTTTTTCTGTAATACAAGAATATCATGAATGTGATTACTGTTGCCCCAAAGTAAAATGCCATAAGAAATAACACTGTGGAAGAAGGCGAAATATGCAGATCTAATGTATACTTCAGGAACATGCATTTTCAATTTCCTAATCAAATGTATTACTCTAGAGAGTTTAGTTGTTATAAACTCTATATGCGGTGCCCAGGTTAATTTATTATCTATTATAACGCCTAAGAATTTTACTTTATCCGTGTAATTTGTACTATGTGTATCTCTACAGTTAAAAATCATGTGTTGTGTCTTTTGTTTATTATGTAGAAAGCCATTAGCTCTGAACCATTTGTCTGCTTGGGTCAGTGTGATTTCTGTTGTGGATTTGAGTGTCTGTAAATCTTTACTCATATTAAAAAATGTAGTGTCATCTGCATACAAAGTAGAGTGAGAGTCTACAAAAGATGGTAGATCATTAATCATTACTAAAAATAATAAAGGTCCCAGAATTGAACCTTGTGGGACACCATATTTAGTTTCTGCTATTTTTGACTTCTTACTGCCTATGCAAACTTTCTGTTTTCGCTTTACTAGGTATGATCTAAGTAGTTCAATTGCTGGGTTTTTTAATCCATAGAATATTAATTTGTTAAGTAGATAATTGTGGTCCACGCAATCAAAAGCCTTGCTTAAGTCACAGAAAGAGGCCTGCGCACAATTTTTGTTTTCAAATGCTGTGAGTACTTCTCTTGTTAATGAAACTATTGCATCACAGGTAGATTTCCCTTTCCTGAATCCATATTGTGATTTGGTAATAATGTTGTTCAATTCAAAATAATTATATAATTGAGTATACATAATCGATTCTAGTACTTTTGAGAAAATGGGAACAAGAGATATTGGACGGTAGCTAGCTGTTAGACGTTTATCTCCGTTTTTATAAATTGGAATGACTCTGGACAGTTTCAATACTTCAGGGAAAACTCCCTGAGCCAAGCATTTGTTTAAACAGAATGTGAGGGGTTCATTTATGCAGTCTATAACCTTTTTTAGTAAATTATAGAGAAACCATAGATGTCGGTGCTATCAGATGGTTTGAGTTTAATCACTGTCCTTAGTACTGTTTCTGGAGTTACTTGCAAGAAGGTAAATTCAGGGTGTTGACTATTCTTATTTTCTTTTATTAAATCAATTGCCGTTTTATCAGGAAGCACAATATTGGTTCTAATTTCTTCGACTGATTTTATGAAGAAGTTATTAAAGTCATCAGGGGTGATTTCTATTTCGTCGTGTTCGGGATATTTAGCAACAGAATTGATCAGATTCCATGCTTTCCTACATTTGTTATTTGATAATTCTATACTTTTCAAGTTATGAAGTCTTTTCGCTTCATCTATGGCAGCTTTATATTCATTTCTTGCTGTAACATAGAGTTGCTTGGCCCTGTCCGTTTTTTCTCTCCTAAATAAGCCTGAATATGTCATTGTTCTTCTTTTCAGGTCGGCTAGTTGGGGAGTATACCAGGTGTTTGATGATTTATTTCTACCTTTCTTACGTGTTAAGTTAATTTTGACGGTGCACCTTCTCTCTGGTATACACAGTTCGAATGTATTCTTTAGAGTTAAGAAAAATCTTTCAAAGATTTCATTTGCTGACAGTAAATATGAGAGTTGCGATTTATATAGTAGGTTACTCCATTCAATGTTACATAAGGATATTCTGAAGTTTGAAAGATTGGTACCAGTTATTGGCCTTGAAATTATGGTTTTGGTTTTGGTCTCCAATAACGATTGGTTGGTTAACATGAGCTCTTTTATTGAAAGCCAGACTGAGTCATGGTCTGAGTGTGGGAAGGTAGCAGTGTCACAGTTTACTCATGTTAATTGTATATTGAAAAATATGTTATCCAGGCAGGCAGACACCCTTGTAGGTTTGGTATTGATGTGATGTATATCTAATCTGATTCAATTTCTATTCATTGATAATAATTACATAACTGTACACATCTTCCTAGTATAAGAAGTACTGTTCACAAGTTTGTGTCAGCAGTCACTAATGCCTGTATTATAAAGCGAGAGTAAAATGATTAGCATCTTCCTTTAATCTTCAGGTTTACCCATTTTCAGATATTCAAATGTACAGTGATAATAACAAGCATGTGGTTACACTATAACAGCAGAATTTATGTGGTTATCAGCACAAAATAAATATGGCATGGCATAATTTGCCTACTGCTAATGTTACAAATTTCAATTGATAATTATGATGCCTTATTTCGGAATTTGAAGTAATTCACCAATATCATTATTAAAATGACCCTTATGCAGCCCAATGACATTTAAAATTATAGTTCATGTAAATTTTAAACTGTAATTTGTAGATTTATCCTTATATTATTAGTAGAATTATGCAACAAGCCCCTGCTTTGCAATTAAACTGAAAAAAGTATTAATGAGACTTTTTGTGTTTCTTACCTTATACAGTAAAAGCCAAGCTAATTAATATCTGTAAATTAACCAAACTACTAAAATACGTAGCAATAATAATAATGCACTTCTCTTAGTTAAAAACTTTTTGCAGTCATACTTCCTTTTGTATGTTACACTTGCCTTATGTTGCACAAGGAATTACAAGGTTTAATTCCCTAATGGGGCGGTATACTATACATAATTATACCTATAAACATCATTGCTAAAAAGCAGGTTCAATCATATTTTTAATTTTTAATAATCATTGGTAACATAAAAGAAATAAGACATTAAATTTTTCAGCATGTGCATGTACCTAACATATTGTCCCATGTTCTTTCTTGCTGATGCCAAAATTTTGTAAACCTATGCTCCCACATAGGTTTGTCTGTAAATAAACATGGTCTTGTATGTTATATAATATAGAATTTAAATCTCTAAAACTTACTGGCAAGTTAGTGAATGACAGGAATATACTTTGTAAAAAAGCTATGAGATCAGTGATAAAGCTGGATGCATGGCCTTGAGGTTCCACGAGCAACCAATCATAGTTCTCCAGCTCTAAAAACTCATCTAACTTCTGTTTTAACTTTTCACATATTTGGCGTTCAGCATCATCACGAGCAACCCTAAACATGGTGGACTGCCCTTGGTTGCGCGAACTTAAATGTGTGTCTTTTGGAGCCCTGAAATATAAATTTCATACTTAAATGTTTTGAAGAAATTCATAACACAACTTTAAACACAGATAGATGCTGTTAAGCATTGTAGACTGAATAATCAAAATGATGGTGGTGATCATTATATGCCAACCTTATCATATCCTAGCAGAAGTTTTTTTTATCTCCTAGTCACCACTTAATGCTAACCCTCTTCAGACTTATAACAGTGGCACATCAACAAATTATAGAACTTAATTGCTGAAAAGAGTGATTTGGCATCATTATAGCATTACCATACAATGCACTCGACAATTCAAGAAAAAATTAAACATTTTCTGGAGTGTAATTTTACTATTAATACCACACAAAATGATGACATTTTTGGAAATATAACGTCTTATTCTTTACATGGATTAGGTTTGCTTGCCCATTCTGGCTTCACAGATCACCTCGTTTTTCCTGAGTTGTCCTCTTTCTCTTCTAATGTTCTAAAGCTCACAGTGACCAAACCAAACCAGATAACAAAATAATCAGACACAGGGTCATTTTACCAGGAGAAATCCTGACTTACATAGATTTGCATGTACAAAGAAAAGCACTAATAAGGGCTGTTCTGCTAGGGACGTCATACTTTACAAGTTGCCTCAAAGAATTAATATTTTAAAGGGACCCCCACTCTTTAAGACTTCATTGAAGAAATTAGATAGAGCATTGTACAGTAACAACAACCCATAAAATGTTTTGCAGGATGTTTCCTGCATCCTCAACAAGAGTCAACTCTCGGAGCTGGTGAGAAGCTGGAAATGTATGTCTGACCATCCTCTGAAGGCATCATGACAAACTTGTAATTAGGATTATCGTCCATATTTGTTTCAAATTCATTAAACAAATTTCTGAAGCAACATTTTTTTCTTAAGTCAACCGTCCCTGCAAAACAAATTCTAATAATAACCTACATTAGTGAAGCTATAAGAGAGTTTATTTCCATTCATTTCATCTTTTAATGTACTTGTTTCACTGTGAAAAGCCCAGTATTTAGTTTCATTAATAGAAAAATGTATCCATTATTTCAGACAAAATAGCAGGTGTGTTAAAACAGATGACTGTAAACTATTAACATATGGTAATATATGATTGACCTAAGTAATCAGAGCAGTGTTAAACAATTACAAAGGAGAGTAAAAATGCTCTAAAATCACATCTAATTAGAATTAACACTATTTATTTTTTCATTTAAAGTTCATCTTTGTTTTCAATGTTCTTTTGCTAAACACAATTAGACATCAATGTGACAGTAGCTTTTTTTGTCAGTTTGTGACCAAGATAGAAATCTACACAGACACACACCTATAATCAACCTGGAACATGGATCAGCCTTAGGCTTAAATTACCATATCCTTATAGGTCTTGGGCTTAATTAAAAGACAACATTAATAATAGCATATTTTCAATCCTTGTATTGTAATTAATTTTGGAAACACAATACAACTATGTGGGTATGACCACAATAGAGTATCTAATTCAACCAGGCTCGGTGTAAAAATCTTGTTCTGTGCAGATCTCCAATCTGGAGACACAGTCTTAAGCCACATTGCTCACAAAGGATTTACTTGACCTTGAATGCACACAAGCACACAAAAACGCACTCAAAACACAAATGTCTTACCACTGAAACAGTGGTATGAGTAACTTCCATGAAAAACTCTGAGTTGCCATAGAAGACATTTGAATGATCACCTTATCAAAGTTTAAGAGAAGCACTTTAGTAAAGCAAAGAAGCAAAATATCAGTTGGACCAAACACAAGCACATTTTAATCTCATTTCCCATCCTCTGCTTAAAATATTTACATTACAAGAACAAAATACTTTTTTCTATTGACCTGATACTATTGCATAGCCATTCAATCTCTGAAACATAGGTGCTGCATTTCAATGAAGTGGTCAAAGCAAAGTCGAACTGAATAATAGCACATTTGATTAAAACCACCTTTTCACATTTAACATCATTTTTACATCTGAGGAATCCAATAAAGCCACACTAATTACATTTTCAAACAATGATATTGATTTGCCAATGTCATAACCTGCCTTTTGCAAAGCTAGGCTTATATTTTGGCGCAGAAAGAAGATCACACATCAGATTGAAACCTTACGGTAAAATGGCATTTATGTAACTTCACTGTGATTTTTCACATTGTATTCTTACAAAATCAACAGATCAAGAGGCTGCAATATTTTGAGCGTGATATCTTTATTTGGAAAAATTTCAACTAAAAATGTATGAACTATATGGCCTGACCAGGAATCACACAGTCTCATTTGCACATGTTTGCAAGGAATGAAGTAAGTAAATGTGTCATATGCTCTTTGATCATTTTTACACTTTTGTTTGCCTCCATATGAATCTTTCTTGGACATGTTTTATTCTTTCAACTAAAATGGGTAGTTAGTGGAGGTACAACATGCCACACTCAAATGGTGCTAGCAGGCGACTGAGTTCTGAATGGGAATAACTCACACCACTGTTTTTGTGATGCGCAATTTGTATGTTGAGCATGTGGTTGTGTGTTTGAGGTTGAATACCTCTTTTGTCTCTACATAGGATTCTGGCAAGATTAATTAATGAAAGCCAATGAGTTAAGCCTTTCAACCATAATACTAAATTAGTTTAAGTTAAGAGCATCTCTGCATATTTAAACATATAGAATTATGAACAAATTACCCTGTTATGTTCGAGACAAACTCCTCCAAATAGACAGTTGCTTCTTCTAAATATCCAGTATCTATTATTATTTGTATCACTTGGTTGAGAGCAAGACTTGGTTTACGAAATAAATATGATAAACAACCACTGAAAGATCTGGTCAACAGCAAGTTTGTAGACTTTCTGATCATGTCAGCAACTTCAGCTTGGCTGTAAATATAAAGTAAAAAAATAATTAGCTCTTAAAACAAATACCTAAGAAATGTCCAACACTCAAACTATGTACAAAATAATTATGTTGTTCCTACTCTGAAGTGAGCATTAAAAGCAAATGGCAGTATCTATTATTCCCAATTTTGCTCAATGGCAAATACCAGTTTAAGAATTAGCAAATTGCTGGTAAAATTCAAAGCTTTTTTTTTTTTTTCCCCATTTTTCTCTTTCTTTCTTAAGGGCCCTATCAAAATTCTTTGTACAAGCAATGTAAATTCGTGTGAATGAAATGGAAAAATAGACATAACAAAATAGTGTTTAGCTTCTGAGCAATGAACATTTACAATTAAAAAACTGAGGAAAGAGAGATGTTTTGTTTTTCTAACAACTATAAACCCCTGCGAAGCCCTGTAAATACTATTGTTTAAAGCGCAACAGTGGGTAATTCTGCCACATGCATGCACCTCCTAAGCACTCAGCAAGGTGAGTAAATAGAAGTGATATAAATGCATTTGACACTGAGCTGCATATGTCAGAAATGAATACTTAGATTCTTGTGCTGAAAACATTGTTGCATTTCTTTATTTAAAGTATTCCTTTTCAGGCATTGTTTTACATGGTTTGTTCTTTAACAATGGCAGAATTCCCATGTAAGTACTACTTTTGATACCATTTTATTGAATGTTCCTGGTGACAGACAAATAGTTGTTACACTGATATATAATTTCTGTCTTTATCAGTATTGTTTTCTTCTGTTTTATATGTTTATTTTGTCATAGTTTCTTAGTGGCTTGATTATAAATGAGCATATGATAGCAACTACCCTACATCCAAAATTTTAAATATGTCAAAATTTAATGAATGGGTATAATTTTGAGAAAAAAAAGTTACAATGTAGTGCAGCATCATCAAGTACTACAGTTAGTTCTCTAGAAAATGGCATATATATTAAACAAATCCCTTTGAAGAAAACAGTCACTTATTAGCAGATGGTTCAAGGACAAAAGGTTTTACTGTCAGTTAAAATTCACAAGCAACAGTTTATGTGTATTAATTAGTATATGTTAGAAAGCAATAAGGCTAGTTCAACACTCATACATGATTCGAAACAAAAGTATTTTTTGTTTTACTCATAACACCACTAAAATCGAGCAATAATCATAATCGTTCTCTATGAAAGTTGTGATTGTATTTACATTTTAATATCACTGTCAAACAAATGTTAACAATTCACAACTGAACAAAAAAAATAAATGTGCTGCTCACCTTTTGTGATCAGTTGCTATAAAACTAATAACAATTACACTTTATTCTTCTCAAAAGGCCTTCTTTATGAATATTAATGTTTGCTGAATATTAACGTTTCCTATTTTTAACTGACTTAGAATAGCTTCTCTCTCTCACTCCTTCCCTCCCTCCATTTTGAGGGATCTTAGTTTTTCAATTTTCACCCCAGGAGCTGCGAGATATTAAAACTACTGCACTATAAAATACCAGGTAATATCCGAATTTTGCTTCATTACCTCAGGTTGAGATCTTCTGAAAACTTCAAACAAGCATAAATAAATTCTTTAACTTGCTGGTACACCTTAGGAACTAGTGGAGAAAATGGAAATCGTTTTGGAAATCCCATGTGTTCCAATGCTTGGTCATGAAAAGGGAATGATTCCACAATATTGTCATATTCTGCCTGAGATGAAACCTGAAAACATACATACATTTGATTATTTTTTATATAGAAAAACTCATACAATTTATCTAAAAAGCTATTGCAAAAGAACTTCACTCCATTTACTCATTTTCTTACACTTTTCAAATATAGATAAAAGTCCATATTAGTTCTTTTACAATTCTTATTTTTGAACACTTAAAGCTCAATGCTAACTTGTAAATTAATGCTGTTCAAGTACAGTCAAATATGTTGTCTCAGGCAAACTGTTAAATGCATTAAGTAAATACAAGTAAATTTAAAATCACTGGAACTTGCATACAATGTAGCAAATAAAATAATCATGAATCGATGCTAAGTACTTATATCGCTCTGCTTACCAAATTATTGGCACAACATGATTCAAGGGCCCATTATCCTGCCAGTAATTTGGTAAGTGGAGCAATACGAGTGCTTAATGTTGATTCATCAATTAATTTAAATACAAGTAAGTTGATACTCACAAAAATTAAATATTAATTTACTGCAAGAGAATGTGAGATAAATTATGAGGTAAGTATTCTCCAAACCTAGCCACTCTCCAGTTTTTGAGAAAACACTGAAAGAATATCTGACACTACAGCGAGAATCATTAATGTCATGAAATTCAAAAGGATCTTGTCAAGTTCTATTCTTCAGCAGTAGTATGAGTGAACTCTGCTTTTCAAACAGTATTAATACCATTATCTCAGACTTGTCTGGTTCAAAAGCTAGAGGCCTCATATGATTTTTACACAGTGGAACATGTTTTTATCCAGGACGAAACAGTATAAGTCAAAAATCAATATTCCTTTTTGATACACAAGTACAATGGTTTTTTAGTTTTGGTTATATTCAATTTTCAAGGGTTTACTAGCCTTCTAAAGGCATGATCCACCATGTCCAGCTTATGAGTTCATTAATATAAGTTTACCTGAATTGGTAAGAAGCTTTCTTCATCCAAAATTTCACGAAATACTTGAACCCAACGT
Source organism: Deroplatys truncata (assembly GCA_030765065.1). Taxonomy (NCBI): domain Eukaryota; kingdom Metazoa; phylum Arthropoda; class Insecta; order Mantodea; family Mantidae; genus Deroplatys; species Deroplatys truncata. The sequence continues at coordinate 64,588,486 of CM060985.1, forward strand.
TGCATAAGAACCTCATTGTAATGATCCCTAATTTCATGTAGCAGATCAAAAAGCTGATTTACTGAATATCCATAATTCTGGAAAATAAATTACATCATTTCACACCTATGTCATTTTTGTAATGTAATATCAATGAAATGACTTTACAAACAAAAACAGGCCATAAATTTTAACATGTTTTAAAAATATAATCTGAGTCTTAAAAGAAGTGTGTGTAAATGCAAATGAATGTGTATCCAACACAGTGATATTCCGTCTTAGTTCACTATTTATAGCTTTCATACATATTGCATAACACACTTGTGTTCTTTTATGTATATATTACTGTAAAGCACTAATTAGCATCCCTTTGTCCGTCTGTCTGTTTGTCTACATGCATGAAATAACTTACCAACTGCAGCAAATATGATACTGAGATTTTATATACAGAAGCTTGAAGTAAATCTGTCCACATATTTCAAATTAGATTGAAATCAGTGCAAAATTAAGAGTAGTTGAGATTAGGAGTCTTTGAAACATCGCTAACAGAAATACTGCTATTAAATATATACATAATTGCTGCAAACTGATAGAAGTAAATGAATAAATTGTGTTTTACTTTTGCTTAATTGTTATTGACACTAAAAGCAGAACACAACCATAATGGATTCCAGGGCAGTGGTCGAAATATTTTGGCATGTTTATAGTCTACTATGCCAAACAGTTACTGTATAATATAATGGTTTGTGCTCTCACTTGTCATGCCGGAGACTGAGGTTCAATTCCACACTGGATATTCAAATTTTCATCTCATATAATTAAACCTTAAAAGCATTAAACATATTACTAAGTACTTATAACTTGATTGATGTACATAAATATGTCTTTTACATAACATTTATTGCTAGCAATGAATTCAGATTTTTTAAAATATCTTAGGTACATTGGTTTGCATCCAGAAATACTGGGTTTGCCTGGGCTTCCTTTAAGAATCTTCACAAATTAAAATACAAACACTACCATTAAAAGTAAATAAAACTGTGGAATCTGAAAGATTTACAGAATACCCTATGTAACAGTAAACCCCACTCATATAGATAGGATTGCAAACTGCATGCTGATGTATGTAATGGAACAATATCTTGGCTGTGTTAGCATTATTTAATTGATGAGAGAACTGAAGATGTTCAATAAAGAATGTCAGCAAATGCTAAGTGAATATTCATGGATGTATTACATTTCAGTAGTAGTATTAGAAACAGTAATGAATTGATAATTTATAAAGATAAGTTAGAATTTGAAACACTACACATCACTAAGTAAGAAGTACCTGAACATGTTTCAAGGACTACTTGTTCCCATCATGAGCAGCCATTTAGCTAGTTCCTGGTACTATTGGTGATCTAATTGTAGGAATATCTGTAGTAGTGGCATCTGTTGAAATGACAAACTTCCAAAGGTTGTTTGGATTTTTCACCTCTGAACAAACTTTGAAGCTTGTCGTTCCACCAACAGGTGTCACCACTAAAGATATCACTACAGTTAAGATCGCCAATAGTACCACAAATCAGTTGGACGGCTGTTGATGATGGGGACAAGTAATCCTTGAAACATATTCAGGTACTTTGTACTTGATATCTGATATTTATTATGTTTAGCTGAATACAAGACACAAGCGAGATTGGCATTCAGGCAAGGCTCACTTGCCTCTCCCACAACTTTCACAACTTTATTCTAACTTCTAATTATTAATATATTATGATCTAATGGTTTCCTTTCACTGTCCATAACCATTTGCTTCTCACTGTATTCATAAACACTCCAACCTTCTCAAAGTCCTTCATAAATATTTCCTTCACCGCAATGCTTGGGTCAACCTTTGTCCATTTGTCACTTATCTGTTCCTTCCTTCACTTGTTAGTGGCCCTACATTTAAACAGTATATGTACTAGATCCTCCTGCTCTCCACATAAAGGGAATTGATTTTGTATTATTCACATCCTCATTCCTTTTAACCTCCACATTCCTGATCTTACCCATGCTATACTTTTTCTTTAAATTCCAACTCATCTTTATAAATTCATAGATGTAATGTTGTTTGAAATGAACAGAAATTTAAGAGTAATTTATATGGGGAGTGTACTAAAAGATGTAGGATTTTTAGGATTGTTTCCTAAAATATCTATTAAATACCAGAACATAAGGCACAAAATAATGCGATCACACCTAATATATAATGCTATGTGTACATTTATGATTTTGTTATGTCCTTTTATAAGGCTCAAACTTCCAAGCTGTCTGACTTCTGAAGCAAGTGAAATGTGGTAACAGAAGCTTTAAAGTATGTTTTTATTGAAAAATGCAATGGGCTTGTTTTACCTTAATACAGCACAACCATTTCACAGCAATATTCAGAAAAGAAAGGCACAAATAGTCACAATTCAAACTTGTAGCAAAAATGATGCCAGAAGGCTGTCCATTTCATTAATGATATGAAGCTGCTTTAATTTCTCTCTACATATCTTTCTTTATGCAGCAAAATCAATAAGGAATAAACTTTAAGAACTTATTTAAAGGTGAGTCGGAATTGTTACACTAACATCACTTAAGTTTACTCACTTAACATGTTTCGGGAAACAGTTGTTCCCATCCTCAGAAGTTAATTCGACTGGCCCGTGTTGTTGGTGTTTCCGTTTTTTGGACTGGATCCTGTGGTGGCATCTTGTGGTGGAGAAATGTACTTCCAGAGAGGGTTTGGTGGCGGCAAATCAAAATTCATTAGATGTGTGTTGTGTTTTAGAATGGTGATCTTCTCCCATGCATCTAATTCGGCTGCAAATTTGGCTGGTTTGACTAATGTAATATTGGGTTTGATGTTGTGATTAGTGGTCCAAAAATGGTGTGAAACTGCAGATTTGTCCATTTGTTTGTATTTAATACATCTCATGTGCACCAGTCTATGTGTTAGGCTGTTTAGTACTGCACACACTCTACTAATTACATAAAAAATAAGAGTTTCAATCCAACCATACACAAACATGCAGTACTAAACAGCCTAACACATAGACTTTTATATACCCCCTTAAATAAAAAAGAATACCAGTTAGAATACCAGCATATAGTAGACACAGCAATACATAATGGGTACAACAAAACAACTATTGACAAAAAAATTGCAAAATTCAAACGACAGATGCACATCAGAAACACAACAAATCTCAGCCAGCAAGATAAAGAGCTAAAGTTCAAGAAATTCACATACCACCCAGGAACATTTCACAAATTTAAGAAGATTTTCATGAAACATAACATCAGCCTAGCTCCACAGAACAAATTTAACATAGAGAAATTACTTTGTAACAAGTTAAAAGACCCCATTCCACAAGACAAAAAAGCTGGTATCTATAAAATCAATTGTTCAGATTGCAATAAAGTATACATAGGTAAGACAAAAAGAAACTTAGAAACTAGGCTAAAGGAGCACATGAGATGTATTAAATACAAACAAATGGACAAATCTGCAGTTTCACACCATTTTGGACCACTAATCACAACATCAAATCCAATATTACATTAGTCAAACCAGCCAAATTTGCAGCCGAATTAGATGCATGGGAGAAGATCACCATTCTAAAACACAACACACATCTAATGAATTTTGATTTGCCGCCACCAAACCCTCTCTGGAAGTACATTTCTCCACCACAAGATGCCACCAGATCCAGTCCAAAAAATGGAAACACCAACAACACGGGCCAGTCGAATTAACTTCTGAGGATGGGAACAACTGTTTCCCGAAACATGTTAAGTGAGTAAACTTAAGTGATGTTAGTGTAACAATTCCGACTCACCTTTAAATAAATTCAATACACATCACTGTTTCTAGCTTCTTTTCATTACAATATCAACGTAATTTAAGAACTTACCCTGAGAGTTGTATTGAATAACATTATTAGGTTTTTGATCTTGAGCATTAAGGTAGCATCTGTGCAGTATGCCTGCAAATAAATAAAGAAGCATTACAAACATAAACACAACAGAAGTGAGATTCCATTAAAAACATAAACTCTTCACTGATATATAAATAGCGGGTATCAAGCTTACAGAATGTGTCCTTAGAGCATTAACAATCTTGGATAATGCCATGCTCCAGACTTCATCCAAGTATGTTCTGTTCACCAAGCCATTTCCAGTATTTAGCACATGATCTTCTACTACAAAGAATCCGACAATACCATGAATATAGGCTCGGTATCCAGCAATTGTTTCATGCTAAAATAAAACAAAAATGTAAAGGTACAACATATGCATTATCAAGTTTTATTAATTTAAAATACACAAAATTCTAACATTCCTTGGCATCCTATGCATATATCAGCCAGTGACAATAATATGTATTTATTATTTATTGTCAACACAAGAACAAGGAGTCTCTACTATGTACTTGCAGTAAGTAGAGGTATCGTATTCCACCCAAAAACTTGATGTTGAATTTCACTGGAAATAAATATTACCAACGATTCTCTACAGACTGCATATTATTAGATCAATTTACTGTGCTGGATATTTTGAGAATAGTGGAGAGGAAATATAGAGGGTTCAAGGAAACTGCTGACAAATAATTTAGGTCAAAAGCGCGCTATTTCAGGGAGGGGGCTACTGCCAAATGCAAATCAGTTTAGTTACAATTCTGAATAAACAAAACTTACATACTACGGTCAATCTTCAGACCAGTCCTTTAAGCCCAACTTTAATAGAGGTGACGACATACACACATGCGCACACTCTGTTTTTGCGCTTTATAATCCTTTAATTTGCGGGAAATCATAAATTAAAGGATCGTAAAAGCACCAAAAACAGGAATACAAGTGCACCAACTGCATAACTCAAAATAATTATAACAAAATTATGAAAGTTGATAAAAATCATTCATCTTTGGACAAAAATAAATGTCCATGCTTACAGGCTGTAATTGGAAGGAACAAACAAAACAACAAAAGAATTTATACCAAAAGATTTCAAAATTGCAACATCAAACTTAAGATGATGCAGATAAACTTAGCATTCTAGAATTGCAACAGATAATTTAATACATGTAATACAGTGGAGTGGAACGGATATTGTGCTTATCCTAGAACTATAAATTATTCAGATTAAAGTAGCCGGAATCAATAAAAACTACAAAATATTCAGCTATGGTGACAATAAAACTAGAACTGCCACATTAATCATCAACAAACAGTTTGATGTTATTCTAATAACTCAGTTATAAGACGGAGACACCGCGGTCGCAGAAATAATTACCAAAATATAAGGTTCTTTATAGCTAATATTTATTTAGACATTGAAGCTGATATTAATGTTGATCTGTACAAAATAGAGAAAATTACATCATTTATGAAAGGAGCGGGTCTGATAATTGCCAGGGATAGTAAGGCTAGGTCAACAACATGGCATGATTAATCACAAACACTAGAGGAAGAGTTATGGAAGAATATTTAAATTCAAAACAATTATACATTATAAACGAAGGAAGGGAAAACACGACATATGAAAGCACTAATGTGGCAGAGATGAAAGTTGTTCTGATCACAGACTCATTACCTACATTGTAAGCCAAAAAGCAGACCATAAAACAGAATTTCAATTCCAGGTTACAAAATATATTGTCGACAACGATAAATTGAAAGAATTTGAAAGTGAACTAAAAACACCAGCAGTTCAGAATTTACTAAATTCAAGAAGCAATTTAGCAGATGTAGACCAAGAACTCAGCAAAGTGATGAACATGGAAAAGGAAGTAGATAAAATAGCGGGTCAATTTGAAAACAATTTAGTAGCAGCATGCAGTAAGTGCTTTAGAAAATGTAACTCATTAAAGAAGACAAACCTTGGTGGACAAAATAACTCACAATTATGAGAAAAAGAACTCACACACTAAGAAAATGATATCAAAAGACAAAGCAAAATGAAACCCTAAGAGAAGAGCGCAAAACATTGTATATACAACAAAAGAGGGAGTACGAAAGAAGTATAAGAAAAGAGTAAACAGAACCCTGGAAGCAGTGCTGCAGTTTAACTCATCAAACAATCCCTGGAATGCAGTTTATCAAATAGCCACTGGAAAAATAAGAAAAAATCTCTCAATTAACAACACTTATGAAACAGGATGGTTCAGTTACAACAGATCTTCAAGAGACGTTCGGCTACACGCTGAATCACTTTGTACCAGAAGACAAGTAAGAAGATGATAACAATTACCACAAAAATATAAGAAAATTTATTAATCTGAAATTGATCTAAGAAAAGCATAATTGAACTGTATAAACTAATGTGATTGTTAATGTTAAATTACATAATCCTTAATATTTGAAGATTAAGCTATTTTAGAAAGATGAATAGCTTAGAAAAGCAAACCAAGCATGAAAAATTACCCAATGTAATGAACATAGAGATCAATAAAAGGTCTCTCTCCCCCCCCCAGCACTAGTAAATACCAATTTAGATTTTTCTAAACTTGGAATCACTTGTTAACTGTCTTTGCTGAGCGCAAACCTCCTGTGTTTGTATGTGTTAACATGGTTCTAACATGGCTCCACTTAAGCATCCAGAAGTGTACTCTGAACAGTGGATTAAAGAAAAGGAAGGATTTTATTAGATCGATGAGAATGTCATATTCTGCGATTGATGCAGTAAAGAGGTAAGCTTAAACACTGCTATTCTATTTCCAAATATTTTCCATGTTTTTTGTAAAATATTACAAAACCTCTTTAAAATAAATAATTAAATTATGCCTATTTTTAATCAGATTCTATGTAATCGTAAGGCCTCTTAAAATTTGTTAAAATGAACTAAGTCTACCAGCATGTCACATCTGCTTCATCTGCAGAAGTTGCTTAAAGATTTTTTAAAAAAATTACCCCATGTATGTATGTACATATTGTGTTTATTTCTATGCAAAAGCTTTAAAAACTTACAAAAAATAACTTCACCTTGATTTGTTATTGGTTTCATTTCATCTTTAATGAGTTTTCCTATGGTGCTCCATATAGTCTTGAGTTATAACAAATCCGAGGTACCTTCATCCTCCATTATCTCAGATTAGCAAGACTCTACTGTAGTCCTATTTTTTTTTAATTTCCTGCCATTATTTTCAACCTATACTGCACTGTACTTTACCTGATCGTATAGCCCAATTTCTAACAGCATCATAACAGAACTAGCTCTCTTTGAATTAGCAACATGCTTTCTGAAAGTTATGTTTACAGTGAGGTGCTACCATGTCGGAGGAATATTACTATCTCATCATTTATAGTTTAACAGATGTTCTATCTTACAGAAAAATAAAGCATGGCTGACTCACCCTACATACAAGTATACTGGAATCCAACAATCACTAAAACTTACAAGTAAACACAACCAAATTTCTAGTTCCTGTACTTAAATAAGCACTGACACTCACTTTGTGTTCACGGCAATGCCACTAATAGACTTTGACACATTTCTTTTACTGCAGCATCTTACATTTTTTCTAACTTTTAGGTGCAATCATACAAATTTCTTTCCTGTTTAAAGCATCAGGCTTAACAAAGTATAATATCAAATATCAAAACCAATAACCAGATTAAAAGGAAAAGCTTAAAATCTGATTCCTTGCATTAATATACTAACTTTATTGAACTTAATACTCAAATATAATTTAATATTTTTAAAGCTATTTACTCCCTTAATTAGATCAGATTTTTTTTTTCTTTACCACGTACATAGTAGGCAGAGAAGGTATTGCATTCCACCCAAAAATTTGATACCAATATTTCACCAGAAATACATGTTTTGAGGTCCCCTGAACCCAAATAAAGCATTTTTGGAAACATGTTTGTGTGTGTGTGTGTCTCTGAACAGCATAACTCAAAAATAAAAGTCAGATAAGTGCCAAACTTGGTATTTAACTTCACTATCTTCCAAGGATGCATCAAGAAAATCCCCCTATTGCCAACTACCCTTTAGATGGAACATTTTTAGAAAATTTCGATTTTCTAAAAAATTCTTTAATGATTTTGATTAAAATATCATTAAAGTTATTTACATGACAAATAAAATGTATATTTTGAATTTTCTGGGAATAGTTTGTGAAGTCCTCTTTATTTGGCAGGAATTTTGTATAACTGGTAAATATGTGATAGATGAAAATATACTACTCTGTATAACTCTTTAAAACACACAATTTATTTCAAATGAGCTTTTTTGTGACATAAGCCATTTCTGAGATACATGTTACTAATGGTTCAAATTGTTTATTACTTAGTCATTCTCTTAAAGTCCTGTCAACATTCAGTTGTTTCTCTCGATTGCATGGAAAACAGTATGGAATTTTAAGGCCGGCATATAGCATCCAATTCTTAAACATTTGACTATCACTGTTCTCTTTGTATCTATAATGAAATGTGAATGATAGATGGTAGAGAAGGTCATGTGAATGTATCACATCAGCTAATAGCAATAGTTATCACAGAGAAAGCTTTTATTTAAGCCTAAGTCTGAAAAAAAAAATGATGCAGGACGATTGTTTTAAAACCTCTTGCTTTCATATTACAGATGCAATACTTTCTGGTTAGTATGTTCAATCTGTATGGTTACACTGTCTTAAACTGTCAAATTAAAAGTTTAATATAGAATAATCTCTAAGTGTTAAGAGAAGTATTCTATCTTGTCAAATTCACAGAAATTCAGATGCACCCAACAAAAATTCCTATGTTCAATATATGTTTTACAATGAAAATGAAATGTGTACATACTGTTCATTATTTAAGCATACCATGTTTGTAGGAGGCTGGAGAACTAGGCGAGCTTGTTTTTTGCGTTGTTTCCTATAGTACGCTTCAAATGTCTCTCTTGAGCCTAGAACAGTATAGATGTGTAAACATCGATATACTGGTGAAAAGTCGATCAAATCCTGGGCACTTAGATCTTCTTCAGCATCATATGTACTTTCAGCTGGTTGCTCATATTCCACTTCTCCCGTAAAAGGATTTGGTGGGGGTGGTGCTTGTCTTTTCTTCCTGCCAACAATACCTGGGTCACTGCCTAATTGCTCTGCTGTCTGCAACAACACAATTAACAGAATATGTTTAATTTAAATTCTGCAACATCCATACCTTTGTCATTTTATTCTTCAGAAGATCACTTCATGATTGACAAATCATAGTAATAACATTTTTTGGTCTTTCTAAGAAATTATTCTATTCTGTTTAAATGATAAATCAATAAAGAATTTGCATACAAAAATTATATTTGTATGTTTTAATTTGATTATGTTAGTAAGGCTTTAAATTTATATTAGCCTTATTTATTATTGTAAATATTACTTTAGCAGAATATTACTCCTCCTCTTTAAACTTGTGTGTTAGTTACCAGAGAATTTGTATAACAAAATTAGGTTATAAAACTTATAATTAATGTTATGTGTATTGCTTTTATCATCACATACAATTTAGCTCATTATTGTTCAATAATTTCAACCTTTTTCACATTCTCTCCCCCTCTCTCATAAAATTTGATACTACAATGCGTATCTCACTTATTCACAATAGTGTTTTAGTGTTTAAGGAAGTTAGATGAATGATAGGTTTACTATTGACTAGCAAAATTCTCTTCCTTATACAATTAATGCACAAATATATGCTGAAACTTTATTTACCCTTATGCAGGTGCATCTAATTTTTATTAGGAGAGCCAGTACTTTGTACCTATGTGATCTTTTTATGATTTTGTGTCCTAAATTTCATCATTTATTAATTGCAGCAATTGCATTACCTAATGTTAATTATGAAAAGAAATTATTTGTTGCCTTCTTTATGACAAGAATGTTAGGAATAATTATATCACTAAGCATTATATCATTTTTAAGCAGTAGATTTCCCTTTAATCCTTGTTCTCATGTTAAGTGATAAGAGTTACAAGTTCAAGCTATTCTTCAACAGTGACATATTTGCTTATATGACGAGTCCTAAGCAAATTGTCAATCTTTAATCTGCAATTTTAACATCATATGAATCATTTGTACTGCTTGCTCTGAGGTTATGCCTTGGTCAAAATCTTCTACTTTGTTCTCGCATATGCCTACTATTTTCTCTTCATCCAGTTCACCAACAAAACTGAATTCATCAGCAAATTAAGAGAATACCTGCAGCAATTTGGCACTTTTCTCATTCTAATCTTTTTCTATTCAAAGCAAAATGTGTCTATCTTTACAATTTATCTACAGATCTATTTAGAAAATAAATTTCCTTGTAAATTAATGGACTCAACTGTCTGTATGTCCAGGCATGCATGTTCTGCAAATACTTCATCTAAGTAAAACCATCATTGACTAAAGGGACTCAAATTCTAAATCTGTCACTTGATGACAAGAGGAAAAATGGAGAAATAGCTTGTCTAAAAATGTTTAAAGCTTCAGTGATATTACATGCAAATTACTACAAATTGGGTACTTTGAACCCCAGCACACCTGTTCTTGAAGTAATGCTACAATTTTTATGGGGAACGAGAAGGGAAAGGAGTAGCATTTAATACCCCATCATAATAATTTTCACTTATTTACGCACAGGATTGAACTGTATAAGACTAAACCAAGTTATGCAGCTTGTTACCTATATAATAAATTGCCAGAGGAGACAAAAGAAATACAGAAAATAAGTAGATTTAAAAAAGAATTGAAGAAATTCTGTATAAATGGTAGCCTTTGTACTTTGGATGAATATATAAACATGAATAAATATTAACTACTAATTTAAATAATAAGTCAACTGTATATAAGAACATGTTTTTCAATTTAAACTCTGTTATTGTTAATTTTGCTTTAGTTTTTAAATTATCCCTTGCCATCATGATCTTTACTCTTGTATATATATATAGAATAAAATTGAAAAATATGTCTTTAAAGTTGAATGTACCTAATTTGATTCCTAGCTGAGATGAGGGAATTTTTCTCTAGCCACAATTATTCCCTATCCTCCCCACAGTCTGGAAGTATGAATGAGAGTGTGAATTTGTGTGTGTGAAAGAAAACTCAAAAAGAAAAACCAGAAATACAATGACAACTGTATATGAGTTAACATCATTGCAGACAGGCAGTGTGTTCCAAAGGTAAAAGGCTACTGATATGACCATTGCAGTTAAAGGCAGGGTATAAATCAAACAACAACAATAATAATAATAATAAACAACTTGAATGTAATTGAAGAAATCACAACCTACATCAAGCTTAAGCTTTTTGGTGCTTTAAGTTACTTGCCATTTAAGTGTGTAGGGAAGGAAAGATTCTAACAGAAACCTTACTCAAAGCACTTGTCCTTTGATATGGTGCATATGAAATAGTATCATAATGAATATACATATACAAATAACAAGGAAAACGCTTGTCAGGAAAGGTAGGACAGGTGTATCAAGTAAGTTAATGTTACCATAATGAAGAGGTTAAAAAGAGAAAAATAAATAAATTAATATTAATAATAATAATAAAGAAAATGATGTATCTTTGTTGGAAAAGAAGAGAGAGCAAATTCTCCCCCTGTGAAAGGTGCAATTTAACTGGAAAAGTATGCAGGCCTTTAAATAATTGGTGAATTGTTGCAAGTTCAAGATATATTGGAAAATATTCCACAAATACCTGGACAGAAACTGTTGAATATTTAAAATAATGAACAAGAACAAAACGGTCAGCTGAAAGGCAATCAGCTCAAAACGGACATGTAATGCAAGAATGGTGCACATGCAGTGTGTTCTGGGTATGTAAGAGGTGATGGATGATTTTCAAAAACTGCAAAGCTTCTTCCAAAATTAGCTTTCGACAGTGGGACTATTTTGAAGAGGAGCAAGATATAATTGTACCAAGCAGAGACACTTAGGCTGTTTAACAGCTAATGGGGACAAACTTATGGTGATATATTATCCCAGTTCAATGAGATCTGTAGGGTAGTTGTAGAGAGTTAACTTAACAAAGATATGCTATTCTCATCATGCTTACTGCACCAATGAAAAGCAATATTATGCATTTTACAGGATCAAATGTTTATGTCAGTGCATCATTAGCAACCCCAAATAGCATTTTGGGCTACCCTTAATCCATGCTCAACAGCAAGTGACCAGTATCCCATACCAAGATGAGAAAGACAACACTATCTGTATCTCCTGTCAATTTAAGCTAATCTCCCCTATTAAATAGTGTCTCACCATATAGCACAACATACTAAATTATCTGCCTGGGAATAAATCCTAGCATCAGGGTTTCATAATAGAGTTAAGTACACAACTGTTAGCAGACACAGATGATGCATGAAATAAAATAACTGGGAAAATATGTTTGGGAAGGAAACATTACAGGCCTAAGTTTAAGGTACCTCCCAGCATTTGCCAATTATGAAGACCTGGAGAAAACCTAAGCCAGAGAGGACAGTCCTAGTGGAATTTGAACAGCAAACCTCTTTTCATGAGTCCATGCCTTAATGACCTCGGCCATCCATGCAGTAGCATCAGGTTGTCAGAAATTGCATGGCTATTCCTCAAAAATCCACCAAAAGAGTCCAGTGTTTGTGTTTTCCTTGGAATGCCAATATTTTCAAGTTTTCCTCAGCATATTTAAAAACTATACTTGGGGTTTCACCTTGCCATGGCAGGACGCCTTTGCCTGATGACCCAGATGTCCATACAAGGGAAATCTTGTGTGCTAGCTTTTAGGTGGAAGAGGAGGACAGAAGAAGAGAATAGATAAGAGATTTGTTAGCCATAGTTTCGGCAGCTATTCCAGACAAATGTCCAAAAGAAATTCATTTTCCTGTGCTCAACAAAAGTTTGGTAACCATCTCTACTAGTAAAACACTTCCTATGCATTTCAACAAAATAAATGCCAGATTGATAAACTTTATAACAAACCACAGCAGGATGAGAGACAAAGAAGGTTTTTAAGATAAGCTGATTTAAAATATTTGTAATGATATTTAATACGCACTTACTTATACTTTAAGATGAAAAGACTAATAGCTTTCCATATAAATTCTAGCATATATTTTAATAGGAAATTTAACAGATTAACTTAAAATTTATACTTACATGCCTCATAGCTACTTCGCCTATTTTTGGTGAGAATTTTCTTATATTTTCAAGGAAGTCTTTCAGATCTGACATTGATGCTTCCTTGATGTTTTCTCTTAATCTGAAAAAGTAATCTGTGATATACAGAAGAAAAATACTTAATACTAAACAACTGAAACATAATAAAGATAATTTTAAATACTTGCCTTGGAATGTTTTCTTTCATCTGATGAGAAAAACGGTAGTTAGCTACCCTAGGCAAATATAAATGTTCCAGTTGCTCTAATGTCTTCAATGCTGGATAGTACCTGTAAGCAAAATTGTGCTAGTTACTTGCCGTGAGTAACAAAGCATTCATAGCAAGCATATCACAGAATTTCTGTTATACAGCATGTTTTGGTGGGTCATTTCCACTTCAGCTGTGCTGTCATTTAGATTCCAGTGTCACTGCAAACTACAGCCAATCAATACTGGTTTAAATCATATTGGTGATTTAGGTTCAAGAAGGCACAATTTACCCTGTTATGTTTTAAGATAGAGTGAAATATAGTATTTGAAACTATGATATATAAGAAAACATATACACATAAGAGGGAGTGTGTGTGCATACGCATGTGCTCCTTGACAGGCTGCTGAACCAAGGCACTGGCTTGTAAGCCCTTGGGAGTGTAAGTCCTATAATGAAGAGGGTAATCCTTTAAAGAAGAAGACATAAATTGTGTGCTTTACAAGAACTACAGTTTTGTGTAGTAAGATTTTGTCTATCTCTTGTGATTTACCAGTTACACAACAGTCATTCAGAATCAAGTGGACTCCAGAAAATTCAAGATATACATTTTATTTGTCATGAAAATAACCTAATCATGTGGTATTTTAATAAAATATGATTACAATATCAGAAAATTTGAGAAAATCAAAACTACTAAAAACTTTTCCATTTAAAGGGTAGTTGGGGATGTGGGAATTTTCTTCAAAATTTTTGTTTTGCATCCTTGGAAGATCCCAAGCTTAAATACAAAGTTTCATGTTTACAACTTTTTGACTTGTACTGTTCATAGACACGCACACATGAACCTTTTTCTAAAAATGCTTTTATTGGGTCCAGGGGCCTCAAAATATGTATTTCTGGTTAAATCTTGGCATCAAATTTTTGGGTGGAATAAACACCTACTCTACTTACTGTAAATAAGTAGTAGATAAAGTAATAAGCTTTTGCAAAGATAGCTTGTAGAAGCTGTACAAAAAATGATAGTGGGTAGAGAAATTTTTGTGAATGTAACTTCATGTTTTTAATTGTATACTGATTTTGATTTACTTCTTCACAGAATGTCTGTGTTTAACCGGTGTATAATATGAATAAAGAAGCTAGTTGGTTACTTTAATTCTTTATGGGTTGTACACCATAGAAGTTGCATGCTCAGTTGTTTGTACCATAGAACAATGCAATGATAGACCGAATGCTTACACATTGTGTTGCTTGTCCTTAGTTTCAGAATGAGAGATGCTGATATAAACCTCTGAATCATATAGAGATGTCTCCTGATACTAGTATAAGCAATTGAAGTAATAAATAACTCCTGTATGGACTGTCCTCCTACACAAACACAATACAAAGTTGTTTCTTTTTTTCAGTCCGAGTTCTGAGCAAGGCATAACGGGAGCAATTATAAGTATCACTGGTTGTGCAGATTAAGCAGCTTAATTAAGATAAGAGGATTATTGTTTATACTTGTGATGCACATCTGCCAAAAAAACAACAACCGCAATGGAACAAAGTGGTTGAAACAACCATCCTCAAGACTGTAATGAAAGACTTCAATGCTACTTAGTTCAAGAATGTGTACTGGAGGTTCCAGCAAGATTCAGCTCCTGGAACCACTCACCCTTGCTAAAGAGATATGTTCTAAAGTTTACTGCTGCTCAACACTGGTCATTTAGTTGCCTGAATCTCATCCCTTCAGAATAAAAGCTGTGGTTAATACTTGAGGGTAATGTTAGTAAGAAAGTGTGCATTTTGAGCCTCAGATGATCTTTGGAGGCCACAATAGCAAATTTTCCATTGGTGACAGTGCATGCTGCTACTGATGAATGGTTAAATAAACTTAAATGTTGTTCTGATAATTGTTCTTTCACACTTTCATGTGTAGGCACTAAACTGGAAAGTTGAATCCAAATTGAAAGCTACAGATGGGATTCAAACGACGAAGCTTCGGCTCTTCATGCCAATTCTCTTACTGCTAAAGCTACAAAGACGAGATGCCCAAATATGGATTAAAGTGCCCCAGTAAACCTTCAAGGCAATCTAAAATATTACAGATGTACCTCAAAAGGGACTTGGCATGTTGCAAAAGCTTTAAATTTCTGGGTTTTACTGTTATCCACTATTAGGGTTAATTGTGTTTGACAATTGTTCTTCTGCACTAGTAGAGTGTAGATGCTAAATTGAAAAGTCAAATCAGACTTTAAAAAGAGGTTCTATGTCATGGCCAGGACTCAAACCATGGCTTTTTGGCCAGTACTCTTACCACTTGAGCTACCATGGCAAGATACATGTACATGCATTAAATCATCTCATCTGGTTCAATAGCCCAGTAAACTTTCAGGGTAATCTCAGGTTTGATATCGCTAATATTTGACATTGATCAACCTTTAAAGTTTACCAGGGCACTTAACTCAAATGAGAGGATTTAATGCACATTCAGGTATCTCACTAAGGTAACTCAAGTGGTAAGAGCATTAGCAGAGGGAGCCAAAAAGATCGGTGATTCGGTCCCAGCAGTGGGCATTGAATTTTCAAGCCTGATTCAACTTTCCAAACTAAAATCTGCACAAGAGCAAAGGGGGACACATTCTAGAAAACAATATACAGATACTATTACAGAATGCATGTGTACTATGTCTCAAAATAAAATCTAAACAACAATCAAGTACATTGCTGCTATAATAAACTTTGTAACATAATTTATGGCCAGCCTTAATAATTTCTGGAAATTATAATTTTTCAAACACTCTCTTTTCTTATCTTCAATTATTAATATGATATATTAATGAATTTTAGTGTGTAAATAAGCTGCATGGAGAACATTAGCTTATAATCAACCCAATCAAAAGCATGGACCACCATGTGGCATTGTTGAGATGCTGTGAATTTATACTGTAAAATCATTGATACAAATATCACTTGTGTTTATTAATATTACTGGAGATCCAGGTCTGCTTATGAAGAGCATTTTATGTTGAAGTTTGCAGTCCAAAAACCATTAACTGTTTGCCAAATAACACTGTGAATTTGAACTCATCTTTCAACAAGCTTTGAACCAAACTCTTGTTTATCATGTCACAATGTAATACAAAACAGACACCAGACACCATATGCAGCTAAGCGAAAGAAAGAAACCTTTAGTTGATGTTAAGTTTTACCTTCAGTAGAGATTGCACAGAGAGAGCCAAAAGACTATGAACCAGCTGCGCAGAGTTTTTCCTGTCCACATCCTTAGCGCTCATTGCCATCTGCTGCTATCATAGAAAGGCGCAGATGAAACCATACAACATTTTTAAAACTACTTTTAAAGGCTTTACTTACCAACTTTATGAAAGGAGATGCTAAAACTGGCCACCGTCGTTGTCCATACATTTTTGGCACCTCTTTAGGAAACTATCCATCACTCGCCGTAGTTCACGCTGAGAAATGCTGACCATTTCCTGTAGGATATTTGGTTTTAATTCTTCCAGAGTGTGTGGATGTCTTGTACACTTTGTTTTAAGTTACCCCAGAGATAGAAATTGCAGGGGGTTAGGTTGGGGGACTGAGGAGGCCACAAATCTCTACTAATAATTCTGTCCTCAAACACACTTTCATAAAGTTGGTAAGTAAAGCCTTTAAAAGTAGTTTTAAAAATGTTGTATGGTTTCATCCGTGCCTTTCTATGATGGTGGTAGGCGGCAATGAGCGTCAAGGATGTGGACAGGAAAAACACCAAGCATCCGGTTCGTAGTCTTTTGGCTCTTCCTGTAGTTTTCACATAACAGAAGTAAATTCCATGAGCACCTATAGATCAGCTGCAGTGATTATGTTTGTTTTATTTTATTGGCTTTTAGCCAAAATGTCACTTAATGAGCACAGTATGAGTGGTGAGAGTGAACCAGTAATACACAAATGGAAAGCACTGCTGGATCAGAGCAGGAATGTAATTCACAATGCGTATTCTAAAACCTTTTGATACAAATCAACTGCTTTGCCATATGGAGGTTCATGTTTGGTCTGCCTAAGTTTTGCTATTGTTATCAACATATGACTACCACCTTGTTTGATTTAGAAATGCATACCAAGTTTGTGTTTGATCGACTCCTACATATTTACACCTATAAATTGTTCATTTCATTCCTTCTTCCTCATTCAAACTGGATCTGACCTTTAACATGTAGCAATGTTGTACAGCTCCGGAGGTGGCCAGAGCTTAGTCTCCTCAAATTCTGTGCCTGCCATACTTATACTATTTATGCTGCAACCATTTACTGGTACTTAAAATGCTGCCCATTTGAGGTGAATTTCCAAGTCTTCAATTGCACTACTAAACACTACAAACCAAGGATGCTATAAAGATGTTTTCTTAAGGTGTTTCACCTAGAATCTCTTTGCTACAGATATGACTATGAGGTCTATCTTATCAGCCTAAGTCCTCCCCATGTAGTATTGAATGTAGTATTTATTATTCAATGGTATTCTTTTCATGTTATAGCACAATTAATGCATAATGAATATTAGAGTTTGGCTGCAATTTACGTTTATCTGCAACTTATGTGCTTCCCCCCTTCCCCTTAAATCATAATGGTAATTGTATATTCTTTTATGGCTTTTATTTGTGATGTTTATGCTGTGCTCTAACCAGGGATGCCAGATATCTGATGAAATCAAAATAAGGGACAGATGCACATTTCATCCCCCCTCCCATGTGTAACTGAGAAACACTTACAGAAATATTTACAAAATGCTTTGTACTTTTCGCATTGCATACTAACCAATTGCTACATTCATTTCGTTTCTCCAATCCTTACAAAAAATGCATAGCCTTTTATCTCTTTTACTTTCTCTACTACGTATAGTAAGTAGGGGAAGTATTGTATTCCACCTAAAAATTCGATACTGAGATTTCACCGGAAATACATGTTTTGAGACCCCCCGAATCCAAAAAAATCTGATGTGTTACACTCACATGACTTTCTCTACTCTTGTACAATCTAATTTTACAAACGCCTATTCTCCATATGCTTCAAGTTAATCGAGATATCGAGATGTCAATCTTATTGGTAATTTTCTTGTAGATGCAAGGAAAATATCGTAGCTTTTAAGCGATAGTCAAATATTTTAACGCTGGTTGCTATGTGGCGCATTCCATTCTCTTTGCAAGTCCAGGACATAAAAAAAATGAATAACGAATTTGAGAAAAAGTATAAGTATTGGAAAATTTAAGGAAATAACAAGCAATATCTCGAAAACGGTTCACTCAACAAAAGAAATGTATATGACATAAGTTGTGTATTTTAACGCGATCTACATTTTTTGTGTAGTAAACTTTTGTCTATCTCTTATGGTTTACCAGTTATGCAAAAGTCGTTCACAATGAAGAATACTTTTGGAGACATTCCCAGAAAATTCGAGATATACATTTCATTTCTCATGACATTATCTTAAACATATGATATTTTCATCAAAATCGTTAGAGCCATTTTTGAGAAAATTAAAATTTTCGAAAAATGTTCCATGTAAAGGGTAGTCTGGGGTGGGGGGATTTTCTTGAAAACCTTCGTGTCGCATCTCTGGAAGATACTGAACCTAAATACCAAGTTTGGTGTTTATCCGACTGTTCGTTTTTGAGTTATGCTGTTCACAGACACACACACACACCCACACACACACAGACACACACACACACACACACACACACGGACATGTTTCCAAAAATGCTTTTTTTGGATTCAGGAGGTCTCAAAACATGTATTTCCGGTGAAATCTCGGTATCGAATTTTTGGGTGGAATGCAATACTTCCCCTACTTACTATACGTAGTAGAGAAAGTAAAAAGCATTTTTGGAAACATGTCCGTGTGTGTGTGTGTGTGTGTGGGTCTGTGAACAGCATAACTCAGAAACGAACAGTCGGATAAACACCAAACTTGGTATTTAGGTTCAGTATGTTCCAGAGATGCGACACGAAGGTTTTCAAGAAAATCCCCCCACCCCAGATTACCCTTTACATGGAACATTTTTCAAAAATTTTAATTTTCTCAAAAATGGCTCTAACGATTTTGATTAAAATGTCATATGTTTAAGATATTTTCATGACAAATAAAATGTATATCTTGAATTTTCTGGGAATGTCTCCAAAAGTATTCTTCATTGTGAACGATTTTTGCATAACTGGTAAACCATAAGAGATAGACAAAATTTTACTACACAAAAAATGTAGATCGCGTTAAAATACACAATTTATGTCATATACATTTTTGTTGTTGAGTGAACCATTTTCGAGATATTGCTTGTTATTCCCCTAAATTTTTCAATACTTATTTTCTCAAATGGGAATTCGTTACTCATTTTTTTTGTCTTGGATATGCAAAGAGTATTAATCTGTGGCAAAGAGAATGGTGCTGCACCTAGCAACCAGCTATTAAGAGATATGTATGTGCTTAAAGGCTACTGTATTTCTATATTGCCCTTGTAAATATATATTCCCCTTACATCTACAAGAAAATTAGCAAGAAGATAGAGTCTGCAAATGTTTATCTCGATTAACATGAAGTAGATGGAGAATAAGCATTTGTAAAAATAGTTTGTACAAGAGTAGAGAAAGTCATGTGAGTGTAATACATCAGATTTTTTAACATGATCACCTTTGCATTTCAAATTCTTACCCATTTCCATTATTAATTTACTTGCTGTTTTCCAACAAAATAACCACATGTTCGTGTTCACTTTACAAACTTCTAACAAACACCCTTCATTGTTGACGAATATCAATCAAAAGGGAAAAGTAAGCGGCACTACAGTTATTAATTAGGTATTAGGCAGCAAATCCCCCAGGCTGGTAAACACCCACAAATTGCCAAATTTGTAGACCATGAACCAATTGTAAGTGGGTCAGTACCAACACTACCAACTGTTATAACAGGGTAAAACTTAACGGGATTACTTTTTGCAGTATACATAAATATAGCAGTTGGTTTACCAACTCCAGAGGTGAAAACTTTAAAAACAAATTTTTTTTGTAGTTTAAAAACACTAAACAACATGGGACAATTACCATCCTGGATAGGAACTGACTGGGATGCAGGACATTTAGCACAAATCTGGGACTGTCCTGTAAAATCCAGGAGTTCTGGCAACTCTGAATCTAATAAACAAAAATTCTAAATCAATTTGTCATGCAAAAGAAATCCAGGACTATCCTGTAAAATCTAGGACGTCTGGCAACCCTGACTCTAATATGCCAGAACTGTAAACCAATTTGTCATGCAAAAGATAAATGGAATGGACAGGCAGTGTGAGTACCATAGGATACGATGCAGTGGGGATGGCTGCAACATTTTAAAAATATAAGCAGCGTTATTGTTACTAGTAAAATTTAGATATCTTTGCTTCACTGTTGCTAACTTAATTTAGTCTTTATTATTAAATAAAAACTGGAGTATGAGAATTTGGAGTCTTTAGTCAAAACTAGATAAGTGCAGTTGTAGTAGTTCAATAACTGTTTTTACCGTTTTTCCTTCATTTGCTTTTGAAGCTTTGCATATGTTGTGAGAACTGGTAGACATAATGACAGATGTTCTATTGCTGCAGCTATATTGCTTTCAACTCTCCTTGCTTGAACTAGTTCTTCTCCTTTCACTATCATATTAGCAGCTGATTTCTGCAGTTCTTCATCTATGTGCACAATTTCACTCTAGAAAAAAGAAAAATCTTATGTGACACACTCACACAATCTTCTTTATCTACTGTCACTACTCATATATTACACTATTCATATAAAAAGCGACCCTTCTACTTTACCTTCATCATAATAAAAATATCTGCCTAGATGTGATTTCAAATTATGCTATACTTAATTACATTTTATTTCTCCAAGATTATATGTAAGATGTTGAAATGAGTCAGCTGTCTATATCAATAATAAGAGCACTGCCTCCCTGGTCTGGTTGCTAGTGTGCTAATCTCCAAAGCTGGATGTCCTGGATTCGATTCCCAGCTGACAGGTGGGAATTTTTCTTCAGTCAGGGTTATTCTCTATGCTCCTGAAGTCTGGAAGTATGAATGTGTGTGTGTGTGTGTAAATTTAATGTAATAGCCAAAAGTAATACCAACCCAAGGGTTAAGACCACTGTGAAGTGATTGAACATCACTGCCAATGAACAATTGTTCCTAAGGTAACAGGCCACCGATATGACCTAAGATGTTAAATGCAGCATATTATGCACCCACCAAAAAAGTACAATTTTCTTTGTCATGACCACATGTGAAGAACAAAGGATAATTTCTCAGATTCAAATGTTAACCTGTGGTGATCAATTCAGTCTTCAATATGGTAAAATTTAGGTATAAAACAGCAATTATTCTGAAAATGCCTAATACTACAAATAAAGTTATGCAACATAAATTACATTTTAAAGAGCTCTACTTTTTTGTTCTACAGCAAGCTTTGGGCTATCTTTTATGACTTACCTATTATATAAAATTACATACAATTCAATGAGGATAAGAGGACATTAAGAAGATTCCACAAACTGTTCAAAGAAAATTCAAAATATACATTTTATTTTTAATGCTAATGCCAAACATATGATATTTTAATCAAAATCATAACAAATTTTGAGAAAATTAAAAGTAACAAAACATTTTCCATATAAAGGATTGGTTTGTTTGGAGAGAATTTCATGGAAATCTTCAGTTTGTATCTTTGAAATATACTCATTTTCAACTCCAATACTTAGGCTAGGGTAAATGCAGAAAAGAACATTGTGCTGATAGAACACAACTAGAGATTCAGCAGATTGAACTCTGAACAAGGCTGACTGGAAGTCAGTCATCATGACGAAAGACATTCAAGTGCACAAAACATCATACTGATGAATAAACAATACACCCGTAATCCAGTTTCAAATGGCCAAGGAAGCAATAGACATACAAAACCATGGTGCAGCAGCTCTGCAGGATGTGCTCCATAAAACTGTTATAATATTAAGAGAAAGTCACATTGTGCTTTCCAACAGGATATCTGTATGTGAAGCTTTCTAACATAAATCTTACAAATGTTGTCCATTTATAAAGGAAAGATCTGTTAGAGACAAAGAAAAGTCGAAGGAAAGAACCTCTGGCACCAGAAATTTACATGGAGGTTCTTCTTGTCAGGAATGCATTACCACTCCAAGTGCATAACTGATTAAAAACTGGTGGCAGCATTCCAGCAAGCATGTCCATCCAAGCAAGGTATAATAGATCACAAAGTACTCAAGAAATAACAAAGATGAAATACCGACAAAGCACATTCCATGATAGGATTAATAGCAATACGAAACGCTCAGAGCATAATCCTGTGGTATTCTGTTATCTTGAGTAAAAAAAGCATGATAAAACCGAGCCAACAAGTATAAAAATATTTAGTCTCTCATTAGCTGCTGACTAAATATGGCCATATGACTACACTCTAGTTGTAAACCAGTCAGTAGACAGTCACTCTGAAGATGCCCGACGAAGTTACAGGTGAAACAGCAGGTGACATCTCGACTGGACAACAGCCTACAAGTCTGAAAACTATGTTCTACTGTAAAGGTAATGCATTTCAAATGGTTGGGTCTTCTTGTACATTAACGCGGACATCTACAAGTTGGCAACAATTTATGCAACACAGAGCAAATGCACAAGCTCCCTCACGAGAATCCTGCCCACAATTGCTTCACATGCTGTTAGCACTTTTACAATAGATTTTCTGTGGATAAAATGGTGACACTTAAGTCATTGCATAGGGCAAAGAATGTATGGTCAGATGTTGACTACTCTGTATCTGGACTTAATCCTGGAGATACATCAATCTTATTAAAGGTTGAGAATAAAGTACAAGAAGGCACAACTTTGTGGTGTTTTGTATGGACTCGATATACCTTGGAGATCCCTTATTCTGCCAAGTATCCCTGAATTTCCTTGTCTGACATTTCATCAAGCATGTGAGTGGTACCGACAGCCCTGAAGGAATTCAGAATGCAGTGTGGTTAAACAAGGATAGAGTATCTGTGGAACATGGTTGCCTTCAGTAAGGTGGAAATCTATTACAGCTGGTCTCCATGAGCAACAAGCTATTGTCCTACTGAAGAATGAAGGGGTTCACTTTTTGGAATGACTGTCCTTCCATTTGACTAATCATTAGTAACACGCAGATGACAATGCTTTAACTTCAGGGTTATATCTCCATTCAGGTGCTGTAATAGCAGATGGAGAAAAAGATTTAGTCTCCATTGTAGCGTAATCCTTCACCATTGCCTAGGTGCCACCCATATCTTCAGCATGCATGGAAGACTGGCAGAGAAGAATAAGGAGATTAAGGCCGAGAAGGCACAGATCAATGAAATGGACAATGTACAAGAGCTCTCTTAGGTAATTATGAGCAAAACCCAGTTCCACTGGAGATTTTTGGTGAAATAGCTGTAAATATTAGATGCATCTTTTTCCCACAAGAGTACATTTTTTTCAGGATTTTAAAATTGCATTTGTATTATTTAGGGAGGTTTCCAAAGCAGTGTCCGGGCATATGAAAATTGTTTATACACCCACAGCTTTAAGCACATTAAGAATCTTAATTTCTATACCAGAAGTCAAATGCAATTCATAAAATGATGGATACTCAACTATGAAACCCATAAGAGCAAGCATTTGTTTTATTTAATCTCACATAACAGTTACGAAATCTGTTGCGCTAGTGGCATTATAAACATGTAAGGAAAAAGATGCTACTATGGGTAACTTTGACTAAAAGTGTACAAACCTATTAGTAGTTTTATAGTAATTCATTCTGTTATCAAAATTAAAAACTAGTAATCCATTTACAGTAAAGATTATCAAATAGACACCTGAAGATTAACAAAAGCCGCAGCATAGTGCTGTAAGTCACACAACCATGAAATTTATATCCTCTATACAGCTCGTGCTCATTTTGAAATTTTAGCTCTATACAAAGTGGGCATATTTTTTTCCCCATCTTAAATTTTTCTGCAATGTTAATTCCTTTCAAGTTTTTCACAAAATGAGCTAAACTATGGTGTTATTTTTTTCTCCCTCTCCCCAAATTTCTCTTGATTTCATTCCTCTATACCCCTGCATGATAACTTTCTTATGAGCAAGTGTTCTATGCCTAATTACTCACATTTAGCTTCTTTGCTTGGGACCTCACTTGTAGCAGCTCTCGTATGGAGTCAATAAAGCCCTGATAGTGAAAATTACACATACGTTCGATGTCCCTATCATGGCTCTTGATACGGGCATCCAGTCGTTCCATAAATTTTTGGTGTTCATCTCCATCATATATCGCTCTGCATGTCAAGAAAACAAAAAAATTGCTTTTTATAATATTGTTTCAGTTCAACAGAAACAAAAAAGGAATAACACCTTAATATCTATTGAATAAATTAAGAGCTCTACATTAATAAAGTTAAGGGTCACTTCTGTCTAAATGAGGAAGACCAGTAACCACCATTTGTTCAGGATAATTGGCCAGGGGGATGGGAGATTGCACTTCCAATCAAAGGTCTACAAAATAAAAAGATCTTAATGAATTGGAAATTCTGTATGTAATGGAGGTAAAATAGATAAAAATCAATTTTTATGGCTGAAAAAATGTTATCACCTAAATAAATATAACAAAAGAGTTAAGTACATTAATTTATGATGAAAACAATGTTAATAACAATTATATGAACTAGGTAATACAGTAAAATTCAACTGCATCACAAAGATCTTAAGAGACCATACTTTGTGAAAATATGTTTCTTATTTGTGTATGTTATGAACCCTGGTTTCCCATAAATTTCTTCTCCTCAGTTCAAGCATTTTTGCATAATCCTTACCATTACCTACAGCACAGCCCTTAAAATATTATCAATCATCTACTTTTCTTTATGAGGACAGTGATAGCTATCACAGTCATTAGATAATATGTTATATATATAAAAAAAAGCAGAACTAACAGAACTTCAAGGCCAAATGGGAACTTGCAGAAATTCTTTTCAAAATTGTTTGCACAATCTTCCTGACATTTAGGTGCACAATCTTCTTTTGCAGCCATAACTGATTCCCTCACTGTTTCTGCATCAGTAAGAGATGGTTTACTGTTGTGCATTATCAGATACAGGCTAACACCAACTGCCACAGAACTGCAATCTCCTCCTCCCCACCCCTTCTGTGTTGATAGCAGGAAAGGAAGTTACAATACTCTATCAGTTGGGAGTTTCCTAACTACATTTATTCTCACATTAAATATCCATCAGGAAAGCCACTACCTTAACATGTTAATGGCTAAGAACAAATTTTATGAAAAACTTAAGAAAAATTATTAAATCTAAAGCATCTATATGTTCTTGTTAATTTCCAGAAACTACAAATACAGAATCTTGTCAATAGTAGGACTAAAAGTAGGTTATTTCAGACAGTACATAGTGTGAGAAAATAGAATGAGTGTAGATGATCATCAAAGATTCAGTAGACAAACTTTAGGAGTGAACCAATAGCATCACAAGACATAACAATAAAACTCTGATGTGATACTTTCACACAGCTTTCTATAGACGTGACACATTCACATATCCATTACATATATACCATTCATACAAAAAGTTACTCTTCTACACACATTACGCTGCTCATGATTTACATGTTTCTACTTAAGAAAGATTTCACATTAAACAAGAAGTGCTAAGTTAAAACCTGCAGGAACAGCATCCAAATGTTCATTTGTGGTAACAAGCACTCATTAGAGAAAGAAAGGAAAACAAAGAAAAGAATTACTAACCTTAAAGCATGTCCATTAGTTGATAAACTCACACTTGGGGAAAGCGTAAACTTGCAAAATGGTGTATTTAAAAATGGCTAATGCCATGAAAAAATTATTTGACATAACTGTCTACATTTTTTCTGCAGTAAGTTTCTTTCTCTTATAGTTTCCTAGTTACATAAAATAATAAAAAAATTCAATAAAATAAAGGAGAGTTCATATGCTATTCACAAAAAATTAGATATACTTTTTATTTTTCATGTCAATATGCCAAATGATGACATTTTAATCAAAACTGTTAGAGCTGTTTTTGAGAAAATAAAAAGTATGAAAAAGTAGTTTGGAACGGGAGAAATTCCTTGAAAATCTTTGTGTTGCATCTTTGGAGGATGGCAGGCTTAAATAAGATTTAGCATCCAACTTTTTGAATTATTGTTATTTTTTTTTCAGCTCATTTCATGGCACACATCTCATGCTACACTGCTGTGCTCATTATGATGTGTCGTAACAAATGTGTGAAACATATATTTAGTTGTTTGACTGATGCAGATTAAGTGATAATTAGAATACAGGCACAAACCCATTCCATTCAGTAGTCAAACTCTGGACATATCGAGGAAGCTTCTTTATCAAATGAAAATTTGTCGAGCCCAGCCAGAAATTGAATAGGGGACCTTGGAATAGCAGGCAAATGCTCTAACTATAAAAAAAGATTTTTTTGAGCCCAGCCAGAAATCGAACCTGGGTACTAGCTGGCAGTTGGTCTACCAGCTGATATAAGGCCAGAATTTTTGAGTTACATGACTATCTTTCTTATGCAAGCAAGCACATGCTGGAATTTTTGGGTGAATACAATCTTTCCTCTACTAGATTAGTAAGCAGTAGAGAAAGTAAAAACTCTAATGTGCAACATTGCCTTTTTTCTACCCGTTGTCTCCATGGTCTAGGGTACCATGTTTCCTCTAGTTCCCAAGCTCGTGGATTCAAACGTGGCAGAGGGTGATGGAGTTTTTTCAGGCATAAAAATCCTTAGCTGGCTTCTTTCCGAAGGGAAGTAAAGCTGGTGTTCCCGTGTCGTAGATTTACGGCACGTAAAAGAACATCAGCCTGATAGAGGTCTCTGAGCAAAATTTCCAGTTTTTCACACCCAATATAGAATGGAACACTAAAGATCATAGTAGTTAAAGAGCATCCATGAATAAAATTTAATTTTTTTTCTACCCATTATGAATTCACACATATCCCTTAAATATAGTATGAATATAAGAAGTGATTCTAACTCTGTTGTTACTCATAATTATGCTTTTAAATTAAGTAATATCAACTTAGTCACATACAACATGAGGAAACATCAAATGTTTATATCTTGCCATAGTAACAAGCTTATGTGCAGCAGAAGAAAAAAGAGTTGCACACTTTCAAACATGTTCTGTCAGTTGCAAGCAGAACATTAAGTACTTTAATTTATAATGAAAACAAGGCTAATAGTAATTACAATACCCATTGTATGAGCTAGGTAATACAGTTAAAATTCAACTACATCACAGAAATCTTAAGAGACCATATTCTGTGAAAACATGTTTCTCATTTGTGTATGTTATGATCCCTGGGTTTCCATAAATTTCTTCTTTCCACTTCTTTAAGTGTCTTTGCATTTTGTGTGCTTGGGAAACCGTAATTACACAACATATAATATTTTGGAAATGGATGATGGGTGAAAAAAAATTGAGGAAACATTGCATTCACATGACCTTCTCACACATTCTTCTAGTACAAATTATTCTATCTACTTCCGTCAATCAAGATTAACATTCATTATATAGTTACACTTTTTGTTGTAGGTATAAGGAGGATACAGTATGCTACAGCAGATTTTTATGCATATAGTCAGATTTTTAAAAAGCAGTAATTTCATGTGATGGCTTTGAAATTCTATGCTCTTTTCATGACCCCGAGAAAAGAATGAAGAGCAATTTACCACTTGAAAAAAGTATTAAGCATTTGAAAATTCAAATCAATAACAAAGAATATCTTGTATATGGTTAAAGTCACTAACATTCTTATTTGACATAAATTGTACCCCTTAAAAAGATATGCATTTTCTGTGTAGTATGATTTTGTCCATCTCTTAGACAAAAGAGATATTATATTATACAAAAGTAATCAGAATGAAGAGGACTTCACGGGCTGTATCCACAAAATTCAAGATTATACATTTTATTTATGTTAAACATATGGTATTTTAATCAAAATCATTATAGCCATTTTTGAGAAAATCTTAAAACACAAAGTTTGGCGTTTAACTGACCTTTGATTTTTACTTTCTCTACTACGTATAGTAAGTAGGGGAAGTATTGCATTCCACTCAAAAATTTGATACTGAGATTTCACCGAAAATAGATGTTTTGAGGCCTCTTGAATCCAACTTTTTTTGGAAACATGTCCGTCTGTGTGTTGTGTCTGTCTGTCTTGAACAGCATAACTCAGAAATGAACAGTCAGATAAATACCAAACTTGGTATTTAGGTTCAGTATCTTCAAGAAATGCGACACGAAGGCTTTCAAGAAAATCCCCCCACCCCAGATTACCCTTTACGTCAAGCTGAAAAAGGAATTTGTGCACTTTTTGTTATTCCCTCTAAAATAACTAAAAATGAAATTACGTATATTTCATTGGAACATTTTTCGAAAATTTGAATTTTCTCAAAAATGGCTAACGATTTTGATTAAAATATATATAATTAAGACAGTTTCATGACAAAATGTATATCTTAAATTTTCAGGGAATGTCTCCAAAAGTGTTCATTGTGAACGACGTTTGCATAACTGGTAAACTATAAGAGATAGACAAAATTTTACTACACAAAAAATGTAGATCGCATTAAAATACACAATTTATGTCATATACATTTTTTTTGTTGAGTGAACCATTTTCAAGATATTGCTTGTTATTCCCTTAAATTTTCCAATACTTATACTTGGGAATGGGAATTCGTTATTATTTTTTTTGCCCTGGTAATGCAAACAGAATGGAATACTCCACATAGCAACCAGCTCTTAAAATATTTGACTATCGCTTAAAGCCTTGCATCTACAAGAAAATTAGCAATAAGATTAACATCTCGATATCTTGATTAACATGAAGCAAATGGAGAATAAGCGTTTGTAAAAATAGTTTGTACAAGAGTAGAGAAAGTCATGTGAGTGTAACATCAGATTTTTGAGTTTATGCTGCTCACTCTCTCTAACACACACATTTTTCTAAAAATGTATTTATTTTTTTATTTAGGGAGTCTCAAAATGTGGATTTCCAGTGAAATCTTGGTATGAAATGTTTGGATGGAAAGTTATACTTTACTTACTATGGGTAAGTAGTAAAGAATGTGAAAATTGACACAAATTGTTCTACTTCAGTGAGGTATACATTTTCCATTAGTATGTTTTAGTTTATCTTTGTGGTTTTTCAGTTACACAAAATTTAATCAAAATGAAGAGGATTTCATAGGCTATTTAAAGAAACGTCAAGATACACATCTTTTTCACGTATGTATCTCAAACTTATGATAATTTAATCAAAATCCTTTGAGCTGTTTTTAAGACAAAAGGAATGAAAATACCTCCACATAACGATTATTTTGGTGAGGGAGAAATTTGATGAAAATTTTTGTGTAAACTTCTTGAAAGATGCTGCATTTAAGTATGTAGTTAGTTCATCATCTAACTTTTTGTTTCGAGTTAAGCTGTTTGGAGACAAACAATGACACACATGTGATTTTTTTTATCCAAAAGTGCCTTTTTTTGGGTTCAGAGCACCCCTATCACTAAACATATATTTTCAGGAAATGCATATACCAAATTTTTGGGTGGACACAATACCTACTTCCTCTACCAGTCTTAAGCTGGCATTAGAGGAACTAACAACAATCCAGGATGCCAGACAATGATAGAAAACCAATGATGTAAGAACAATAATTGAATATTCCTCCAAATATAAGCATCATAATACTGAGGTGCAATTTGAGATTTCAAAGTGGGGGGAAGAGTATGACAGCAAAAATATAAGTTTTAAATAGGTACTCTCTCTCTTTCACACACACATACACTCACTCTCTCTCCTTAATGCAAAAATTCTAAGAGAGTTAAGGGCCATTCCATGTGATGGAATGGGACATTTGGAAGGTTTTGTTTCTGTGTAATGTTCCAAAAAGAACTTTTAAAACAAATTATGAATGTTTATTTTATTAACAGAGAATTTCAATCCTAAGGTAATACAAAAAGCATAAAATAGAAAATATCTTGTTAATTGAAGTAAAAATATGAAGTAATTTCTCTGTGATGGAAAGAGACTTGGACGAAAAGAAAGTTCCCTTTGAATTAAAACTACAAAGTTCTGTGGAACTACACAAATATGCTCTCTCATTTCAGCAATGTATAGCCATGTATCAAGTATTAATATAAGAGCATAGAAAATTACATGAAAATCATAATTTTTTAGTTAAAACTTTTTACTTATGTGGCACAAAGGGACATGTAAAAATTTAAAACAGCTGAAACTGCATCTTTCATAAAATAATTACCAAACCAGTGTTACTATGTTGCATTCCTTATCAGTACTCACATGGTGATATATTAGCGATGTTTACACCAGAAAATGAAAATCTCTGGCGATTATGTACATCAGGAACTGCAAGTACTTTCAAACACATTAGAAATTGCAACCCATGAAGTGTTATTACTTGTAAATGCAAATTTGAAATCTGTGTTGATTTTTCTCATGAAATTGATCTCATTCAGCATTGTCAACTTTTAAGATTTATCCTACGAGGTTCTTAGCTGCATTTCTTTGTCATAAACTTCACCATTATAAAAGCACCTACTTGAATATTTGAATTTCCTTCCACTGTTTCAATTTGGACACTTCTGCCATCATAAAACCAAAGTTGAAACTATTTTGGACTAAGCGTGCTCTTTGTAAACCACATTATAAGAGGATACAACTTTAATGTAGTACCTAGAATGAGTGTTAGGTATCACTCATTAGCATCAAATTGTGTCTTTTGTTGATCCACTTCATATTTAGAATCAAAATATTACCTTTACTGATTTCAACACTTTCCTGGCACACCAGTAAAAACCCTCTGCATTGGTAACCATGTATTTTTTACTTAATACAGCACGTTATACTAATATCTTCAGTTCTCCACCAACACCATCAGCACTGCCCTTCACATGACTTGTAGCTAGAAAGTTCCATGTTAACAGAACTTCGAACTCTTCCTGAAGGTGCCAACCTGAAGGTATTGTCCTTCGTGGTGTAGTGGTACCATGCTAGGCTCTAGTTCCCGAGGTTACAGGTTCAAACCCAGTGGAGGGCAATGGATATTTTTCGGGAATAAAAATCCTTAGCATGGCTTCCTTTGGAAGGGAAGTAAAGCCGGTGGTCCTATGTTGTAGATTTACGGCACATAAAAGAACCTCAACATGATAAAAAGGAGGCTCTGAGGAAAATTTCCAGTCTTTCACGCCCAATATAGAATGGGATGGTAAGAACCACAGCAGTTAAAGAGCGTCCATAAATAAAACTCAATTTCTTTTTTCTTTCTTCGTGAAGGTGAGTTAGATTACATACAGAATAACAGTGTTTAAAGTGACTTGCTGCATCACCTGAAAAAAATCTTAATTGTTGAGAACCTCTGGACAAGTTTTCCTGATCTTAGAAACCAGACTTCAAAGGGATATGTTGACAGCATATTTGTCATGTGATACTTTGACACTGACAATTGTGTAACTTCATACCATTCCAGGACTTACGCTGGCAACAGTTGTGAAGATTGTGATCCGTTGGGAGTTCCAATATGCCGACTGAATTTCATTTTGAAATCTGGCAGTGTAACTTTTAGCAAAATCAATCTGTATTACAATTTCTTTGTCATCCACAGCACTTTACTTCTCGAGAAATTATGCACACTGAGTTTTTACCAAGAAGCAATGGTTTAAAAGCTGTGGTATTTTTTTTAATAAGTTCTTCACATGCTTCAAAGACAGTGTTCTCCTTTAAAACTTTTTCAATTTTTCCAATAATGGAATATCATCTGTTAAGGTATTATGCTGACTAAGCAGGTTTCTGATGCCACAACTATCACATGTGCTTGACATGCGGTTATTTTCAGGATTGCATACTATTGTACTGTTTAGTTGTGATGATGTTTTAGGAATATCCTCCTTATACCCACACAGAGCAGCCTCAAGTAAATTGATGTTCTAGTGATACAAGCAGCTGTGGCAAGGCATTTCACTGACTAAGGACAAATTTGGGTTGCAATGAAAAGATTTTTGATTTTCCACTTTCTTATCAGTTTTCCTTTCTTAATGCCTAATATGCCTCTACAATAGTGGTGTATATAAATACCTTCTGAAATTTTTCTTTTTATTCATTCTCTCTTACTGTCACTACGTCATTCTTCCCAGGAGCTTGCGGTGATATAACGACCCTTTGGTAAAATTTCTTAACTAAATCATTAATCTCACACTGGGCATTTTATAAGATATAGCCTACAGTACTACTTGGAAAGATATAACCTGCACATTTCAAAATATATAGTGCACTTATAAAATAAGTATCTCAGAATCTAAATTAAAACATGTTATGTTGAATTTAGTAATGCACATATTTGGTCTGTGATGATATGAGACAGTTATTAAAAGCTTTCTCCCGGGTTATGTTTTTGTGTTATTTGAGTATAGGGTGCTGTTGGGTGTTTATCACAAAATTCAATGATCATCAGCATTGAATAAATATTGTTTCAAAATAGTACCAAAAGTAACCTTTTTCTGTGATAGAATGGGACATTTAAACAATGATAATTAAAGTTCCAATTTGAGGTATAATATGAAGTTAGAGTGACCAATAAATTCAACATAAATCTAGCAAAAGAGTCTATATGTAAGTAAAAAACATTAATTCCCTTAAGAAACCTTTCTAAAACTTAGCTATGCGAACAATTCTTTCAACAGTTGTCACCTCGCAGTAAAATCACAATAATACAGAGGTAAATGTTCCTACTTCTTGTTTTTTACAATAAAATTTCACACATGTATATTTTACTTCAAATTTAACACCTATCAACCTTGACTTACAAAAAAAAATGATTGTGCATCTTGGTTTAAGTTTTCATGGAATGACCCTTAAATGTAAAATGTAAACTTGTATTACTAAGAATTTAAAACTCCTACATTAGTATACAAACTCACAAAACTCAGAAATGTGACCAAATAATGACATGCCAACATGTCATTTTCATATTACATGCATATGCAGAAAATGTACTGTATTTATAAGTATTTATGATAGTCTTTTATTAGGTATATTCTTTTCTGCTTCAGCAGTCATGACATAGAAAATAAACTCTGTGAGCATTTGCTCATAAACAGATATCCTCAAATGTTGATTGCTGTGGAATTTCAAGAATGAAAACAAACCACATAACATATATCAGATCACCACCAGTTATACCTTTCAAATTCTACACATTATGCTTAAACTATTTTGCAACTATGTTCAACACTTCAGCAATTAACTTAACTAGCTTTCATTAAAAATCTTTAATGATCAGTAGCGCCTTAAAAATGCTTTCATTTGGACAATGAGCCTTACCTAATTACCAAACCCACACTACTAGTGTCCGTGGTCTCAAGCTCATATAACAAATGTTCATGCTTTGGCTGGGTGTTAATACTTGCTTCAGAGCCCCTAGATGTATACCGTGCCATTGTTTCAGAATGCCTATGCCCCCCGTTACAACTTCAAAGCTGTTTTTCGCACCATCACCCCATTTTTATATTAAGCGTAACTATTTGTCTTATATTTATGTTTTAATTCTAATTAAAATAGGTCTTGCAGGTCGAAATTCACATGAGTGCTTGGCGCAGATGCAAAATTTAGATCGAAGATCGGTGCACCTGCGTAGTTTCAACATTATATATCGCGGGGGGTTTAACCTGTTGGGTAGCAACCCTTGTCATTTCCCAAATGTCAAACTACATACCTGAACGTAGGGCCCCAGTATTCATCGAGACCTTCTATTTCCTGAAGAAATAATTCATGATGTTGTGCTTTGGTGTCCCACTGATTTTCCATAATGGTCGATTTATATCGAAGGCAAACGCAAACAAATTAAATATTATATGCCTTTCATTAAAACTCATCCTTACTCAAAGTTCCTGTTATCGAGGACATAACATTATATCTTGCAGTGTTACCAGCCTGCAACAGCAAAGTAGCGTGGTAGTGTCTGGGCAAGGTCTGCGCTCATTTTATAGCATGGGTTGCGAGTGTTTAGGGATAACAGGTCTTAAAATTTAAGAGCGATGTATGCTGTCATTTACCGAAAAGAAAAACATTTATTTGCTTTCATTAACTCGCAATTTGTTAATGGAAGTGTATTATGATCATGTTCCAGCTGTATTTTATTTGCATTTATCTCTTCAGTCACTTGTTTGAACTACCCACCTCTGCTCAAAGGTATCGTCTGTTACGTATGTACCAGTAAGTTCATAAAATTGTATAACACGACAAACAGGTTTACTACTGGCGAATACAAAGCGAATTCAGTCTTAATCACGGCTTCATTACACTACTCATGATCCTGAATATCTATTCAACCACAGCCTCAGTGCAAATCGCTTATATTTTTCTGGCCCTACTGCTTTAGTTTTCGTATTTTAACACAGCTCATCAGTAACCGGCCTGGATATCTTTAATGAGGAATTCCCTTGTACTAAAATATACTTAACTATGGATTTTGTTTTACAATTTAGAGATTCCTAACACTCTTGATGAATCAGGCATTTATTTTCTTTGTATCTGTTAACTCAATTTGATGCTGTGGTTGTCAGTTATAGGTAGTTCCAATATAAACACATGTACCTACGCATTAAAAGTTTCATTGCACTCCCAAATATATTGTTAGTCTTATTTATTTTCACTCATAAGTTCCACAACCGTTGTCTAATCGATATGACTTATAATTTATACATCTACTTTCTTTAATTTGTATTTTTATACACAAAAGGAAATAATTAAATTTCTTACCTCTGGAACATTTATTTATCCGAGGGCAGCAGCTTTCAACCTCTCCTAAAAACGACTATTTCAGTTTTTCATTCGTGTATCTGTATTTCGTTATTCTTCGATTAATTTTGTGATTATGTTTTCTTTAGTGATATAATAAGCGTCATGTCATTGCATAATGCATCCTGAACTGGTTTCCCCTTTGAGTTTTGGTATTTAAAAGTAGACATTCCGTAATTCTCCGAACGAAAATAATAATTAAGGAACGATAAAATCATTTTAATGTGAAATTTAAAAATATTATAAATTACACATTGTATTCTGTAGATGAATATTCTGCATACAAATAACAAGAAAACAGATCATAAATTCTCTCTGTGAGTTAAATGATCAGGGGCGTCATTTCAGGGTATAGGGGGTCAATTGCTCACCCCCAAGTTATGAGAAATAATTAGGATACTGGTTTATTATTGCTCTACCAAAGCAAAAACTACTAGAACTGCAGTTTTGATACAAATGTTTCACATTTAAAAGATAAAAGATGATTTTCTCATAGGTTAAATGTGTTGTTAAAATTTCATGAAAATTCGGACCGCTGCTTCAAGCAATTTTGCCTCCCCCTCCAAGCAGAAAATGAAATGATGCTTCTGTCAGTGATTAATCATGTTTAAATGTGTAAATAAATTTGCATTTCTGCAATGACGATTTCATACTGGAATACTACGGACAGAATTCAAATTATGCCCTCAGATCTTAAAAGTTTTAGCATGACAGAAACTCTTAAAATAATATTATTTTGCATATTTTCATTCTATTCTGAAATACTGAATCATTTTCTGGGGCAACTCTATAGACAGCAAAAATTATTTTCAACTGCAGAAAAAAGAAGTAAGAATAATATCCTGAACTTATCACAGAGCTGTTGTTTATTAGTCCGGGAATTTTAAATCTAACATGGAATTATAGATTCTCGCTTGTGGCACTTTACACAACAAATAAAATAAACTAATTCAATACAAATTTACAATATTCAACTTCAATACAAGACAAAACCGATATCAACCCACATAAACAACAAAATTAATTTGCTTTCAATATGTAACTTATCATGGTAGGTACATAAAATATACTGTGCCTTATCGGATACTCTAGACTGCTATCGGACAAAAAGAAGAAATTCTTACTTGCTCTTAAAAAATATGTGCATACTAAGTAAAAGAAACCCTGGATGATGATGATGATAATAATAATAATAATAATAATAATAATAATAATAATAATAATAATAATTTATCTTCATATTTTACCTACTTTTGTGCTATTTTGCACTGCATGCCACTTAATTTAAGACTGGTGGTGAAAATCTGCCTCTCACGGTGTTGTTAAGTTGAATATTTGGTGATGGTATTCTCTGTAGGATTGTATGTCATGTCCATGCCGAACCGAGGATCCAATTCTATATTCAAACTGAGGTTTGAGAATATATTCTATATTACCCTCAATAGGAAAAATGTAAATGATCTTTATCTGAAAATCGTTCTTCTGCGTAATCCTTAGGACGCAAAGCTTTTCATTACTTGCGCATTGTGTTCTTGCTTGCTTTTTTGAGATGCTATCTCATTTCCAAACATTTGGTGAAAAGATTCCTTCGAATATCGTTTAGTCGTTCCTCTGTTTGTTTGAATTATTAAAATATCAGTGCCATTGAACATGTTGACAGCAGTATGAAGTAGAGCTTAGAAGCTTATAGCTTGTTTCAACCTTAAAAGTCAGTATGGAGGTAAAGGGATATCTCTGTCAATAACTCATATATGTTGCCATTAGCTTCGTCTTTTTCTACTCTCGCGCTGTCGCCAAGTTGCTAATAAGTAATAACGTGCTGTAAATATTAATTCTCTTATAAATTTCAGCTTTGAACGCATTATCCTGCAGAATATTTTTCTCTATCATATTGTAACACTTTTAGAGCCTTTACGATTTTGTGGGCACAATTTCTAAACAAAACTAGTTTTTAAGTAAAAGTCCGATATTTGCTGTTTCTATGGTTATCACCAGTAACTAATAAACTAAAGGGTAGAATGCAACAATATATATATTTTTAAGCTAGAGTAAACTAGTGTGCTGATACTTGTTTAAGTTTTAATTCTCTACCTTTAATAAGATGAGCGTTATAATATTTTAAATTAAATATTTTGGGAAAATTCTATGCTTATGCAGTAGAAAAGTCAGCCAGACAGAAACCCTTTTATTGGGTTTACAACGGGGACCAAGCGAGAGAAAATGTTGAGGGTTGGTGACAGTTTTTAAACGAACTTGGAATCCTGTAACTTGTTGCATTTATTGTGTATGACAAAGAATAGTCATCCACCTATTCAGCTAACAGGCCAGGCGTGGCGTAGAAGTCGGTAAAGGTTAACATCAGGTGTGAGGATTTGGAACGTTTATAGTGTGAAGCGTTATGTAGGCTATTTATTTGATATTTATGGTTATGGAGGGAGGAGCTAGGAAGAAATGAAATGTTGGTAAACTAAGAAGAGTAATAATGAACGTGTTAGCTTATTATTCGAGTAAAATGAGTGTTAGTAAGACAATAAAAAAACAGATAAGGCTACCCGGGTGTTCAAAAACAATAATGTATACGATAAAAAAGGAATGAATGAAAGCACCTCTAAGGATCCATAAAAAAGAATGCAAAAATGGATGGGGAAACAAAAGCAATATAATGGAATCGCGCAAAACGGAGTGTGGCGCATCCTTCATTCTTTGCTGTTTGAAAACATTCCACCCTTGTTGAATGTAATCTTGTCCAGGGTAAATCAAAATATAGCGTTTAACATTATATATGTCCTTATTTTTTTGATAATATATATTTTTATGCCTGTAAAATCGTATTTCGAAGTACTAAAAATACAAAAAGGAAACATAAATTGTAGTAAAGTCTTACAACAGCTTTAAATAGCGGTACAGATATTTTATTATTTGGTGATGTATGATTCACAAGATTACATTAAATTGATAGCTCTATCGCAGTTGGTCGCCAAATTTCCGAACGTACATAATATAACAACCATGCGCCCCATTTAACCTTTACTGTCCTTTAAGCATGAAACGCAATAAAGTTAATTCTTAAACCGCCATTGTGTTGCATTGTTTACGTTGACGACGAGGAAGAGGGGGAGGAGGAAGAGGAAAACAAGTTAATGAGTAGAAGGATTATGGCGGAGATATAGGTGAAACTAATAGTCTGAAAGTAAAACTGCGGCAGTTGAACTATGACCCCCAAATTTTTGGAAATTAAATTTGAAGAGACGTATGAATTCATATATGAAACCATCTAAGTGATAAAATAAGGAGTTCAGACTACTCAGCAAAAACTTAAAAAGGCAAAGACTTGTTTGAGAACAAGAACTATTAATAAGAAATAATTCATGAAAAAAAAGAAAAACATATTTATCAAAAGCGAAGTAAGAAAGAGTTGTCCTAGAGAGAAATGATCCTCGGCGTTTCAGCAAATGAATTACTCCATGTAACGTCTTCAGTCAGTGATTTCAAGTTTTGAGAGAAGAAAAAATAGCAACCCTGAACTGAAATCGTTTCTGAAAAGAACCGAGATCGGTAGGCTTCAGTCTTTTGAAGTCTGGACAGCACACCTTTTTTCATAGAAGAGATGGATCTAAAACATATCCTTCAAAAATCTCAATTTTTTGAGTAAAAGCCTTTGCATGGAGGGATTCAAATAGATTTGGCACAATGACTCAGAAGGGATGTAGGTTCTGTTTTACAGGTTATGGCACTGATTTTAACTACTGTTTGGACAAGTTATGTGAGTGTCTGTTTGTGTAAAGTTTTTCTCCCATGCAGGAAAAAATTGGAAACGTCAGGTACCTATCCTTCGGCACCAAACAATCCAGGTTCACGTGTACCGTGTTTAATCATCATTTTCAATGTTCCATTCATCATCCAGACATCTAGAAATACTAGCAGGTGTTTAAAAGCCCACTAAAACACAGCCAACGATTCCAAATTTTTAAAACTTTCCTTCCACAATGAGATGCCCATATTTTGCAGCATATTAAGAATAATAGTGCGACTTCATAATAGACTTCCTGTTCCCTATGAAGAAGAGATTTACCAAGTGAAAATATGCCAATCTATTTGAGGGGAATGCTACAAGCAAGTGTTCAAAGGCGTAAATGCGCATTTAGTGTACATTAGGCTCATCGCATTTCATTTAATAGTATTCTTAAAGTTATATATTAGAAATGATAGAAATAGATCTAAACCCCATTAGGTATTCAGATTTTTTGTTTTGTTTGTTTGTTTGTCCTTGTGATCACTACAATGATTTTAGACACGCCAAGAGATAAGATAAAAATTATTTAAATATATGTATCCATAAGACGGATAAGGTAGGGATAAAAGCACTTCATAACTGGGAAAGACTCACATTTATGACATAAGGTACTTCCAGGGAATCAAGAAACTGATTTCTTGGATTACATTTGACAGTTTTGAATCACTTTAAAGAGATTCAATACGCACAACTCTTTTATAAGACGTACCACCGGCCAAAGATAGACTCTGGCATCTGTGGAAGCGACGGAGGGACTCATCAAATCATGTTGGTCATGCTGGCGATTTGAAGCAGACGGCTAGAATGGCGAATGAGTGACAAATGGCTTGTTTACAAAAATAAGGAATTCTTAAAATTAAGAAATGTATACTGGAAGCATGTGACAGCTGTTAGAGCTTCTGAAAAATCAATACAGTTCATAAGCTGCATCTGCCTAGATATTTTTTAAAGACTTCTGGAGATGCTGAGCAGGTTCTCAACTGTCATACAGAATGCGGTGGACGCGGTGAGTACCGAAAACAAGTGGGTTACTTTAACATTTATTTTAATCGTACATTTATGCGAGTATAAACGCTGCAGATAGCAACAAGTGAGGATTTACAATTCAAGATTCAAGGTGCAGTCTTATGGTAAGGTTAGGAAGGGGCGTGGCATACAGTTTCTCAGAGAATACCATGTAAAACAACCCAAATTTTCACCCCCACTGTCTTAAGTACCACGCAGTAAAAACAACACAAAAGTGGACAAAATATGAAGATAAACTATTATCATCCAGGGTTTCTTTTACATGCATATTTTTTAAGAGCAAGTAAGAATTTCTTTTTGTATGGCAGAAGTCTAAAAGTGTCGGGTAAGGCACTGTATATTTGTATGTACTTTAGACAAGTTACATTTAGAATTGTTATTGTTATGTTTGTTATTGGTATTTGTAGTGTTAAAGCTTCCGTTACCTCTTCAGCATTTGCACATAGTTTTTAAGGTACTGTTTTTAAATAGAATCCATATCCTTCAAAAAACATGACTACTAAACTGTATATCATTTGGTGGCAGTAACTTTGTGTTTACTTACAAAGTTACAAATGCTAAGGGCTTTTACTAATTGACATAATAGAATCAGCGAGATCAGCAGAATGGGGAGTCATTAGAGGAATGAGAATTTTAGTATCAGAAGGGAGCAGCTACTCTGTAGTGACTAATGTGATTGTTATTGCTGAAAAATGAAAATTCAGCTGTTGTAGCAAGGACTTGTGTATGACAGCTTTTGCTTGCTCTTTGTAACTTAAACATTCAACAGTGGAAATAGCACTATTAGTAAATTTTTTAACATGGCATACAGCAGTGGTGCAGCCAGGATTTTGTTCTCAGAGGATTGTGAAGATCTTGAAGTGCATTTGTTACTGCAGAGCACTTACAGCAACACATTGTCCATCTTTAGGTACAAAACAACTTATGCTGTACCTACTGTTTTGAAATCTTGTAGGCATACAAGCTTGAGAAGCATTTGTCAATAGATTTCAAATTTAGTTGAAATTGGAACAAAGCTAAGGATAATTAACAGAGAGCTTCCTAGAATGTTATGTTGCAGATACAGGCACAATTTTTAGGCAATAGATACATTGCATGTACAGAGTGGAAAGTATATATTTAAACATCCATATGTTTAAAATTATGTTTAATTTAATATAAAATCAAGGATAGTGTGTAATGAGAACCTAAAAATTTATGACTTTAGGATATTTTTCAAAGTATCCATTATAATAAATGCATATTACAATGTTGCTGCATTCAAGGTCAGAATGTCCACTTATCAACAACATGAAAAGTGCAGCAATATTACCACAATTATCAATGTGATAGCAGTCAGAAGTTGACTGCTTCATGGCTGTGTTTACAACTGATCGATTAATGTTCGGAGATAGCCACCATGGGCTCCAAAATAGAAAATATTTGAAGGGAGCTCAATAATTGAAATTGGTATTTGAGCAACGCTAGTCATTCTTCCCCATATTACCATGATTGAAGGGTTACCAATCACTAGAAAACAATAGAAATCAGCCACTGCTACTGTCACATTTAAATGCAGTGTTGGTTTTTGTTGCTATGTGAAGCAGGGTTTGAGTGATGTTTTCAGTCAAGTTTGTCATTTTGTCTGATACGCTTTTAATTTTTCATGTGGCTCTGGAGCTTTTAAACCCCAAAACCTCCCCTTTGTTGACCACTACATGTAATATTATATGTAGCTTTTTATTTAAAAAGCTGATATGTTACATTCACATGATTTTCTTTACCCGCTATTGTTAATTTTTACATGTGTTCTACAAACTATTCTCACAAATTTTTTCTTTTTATATTTATGCTAATCAAGATAAATGTTTGCAGAAATGGTTTCATTACACAGTAGGCTGAAGCAATAGTCAAATCTTTAAATTACTACATGCTGCCTTTGTAATTCCACTCTTGGCGTGCCATTGCAAGAAACAAATTGCAACTTAGCACTTTCAAAAATGTATGTATTTGAAAATTCACACTGGTTACAACAAATACCTCAGAAACAGATGATGTCACAAACAAAATTTATGGGACAAAAATGTGTGTTTTAATGAAATCCACATTTTGGTGTAATAAGTTTTTGTCTATCTCTTATGGTTTGCTAGTTATACAAAATTTATTCAGAAGGAAGATAACTTCACAGCCTACTTAAGATATATATTTTATTGGCCATGCAGATATCTTAAACATATGGTATTTTAATAAAAATCAATAGAGCCATTTTTGATAAAATAAAAATAAAGAAACTTTACCATGCAGGTGGTAGTTTGGAATGAGACAACTTCTTGAACTCTTCATGTTGAATCCTTGGAAGATGCTGAACTTAATTTCAATTCTCAGTTGATATTCTCTCTCTGACACACACACACATGCTCGCACGCACACACACGCACATATTTAAATTCTGTGCAGAGGAGAAACCATAGTATCTGTAGCTATGTCTATACATAAACACAGGTATAGAAAAAAAATTAGTATAAACAATTATTAAAGATAATTTAAAAACAAAAGGCTGCACGTGTATGCACGGCACAGAGATGTACTAATGTGTTCTTAATTATTTTTCATTTAGTAACTTTCTGGTCCCTCTTTCAAAGTAGCATATTAACTAGTTATTTTATTAACATATTTTATACTGAGAAATTTATTAGAAAATAGAATAAAGTGATTTAGTGATTCGCAAATGATCTTGAAAGTTTATCCAAATAGACAAATTGAGTTGTTAGATAACATTGTAGCATTTGTGACTAGAATAGAGCATATCTCAGGAATGCAAATAAATACTTTCCATGAACCCATTTGCTCAAGTATGTATTCATTTTTATATATCCACAGAAGGACCACTGAATTTGAAGATACTCTAAGCAACATATTTTCAAAATTAAAGATTGAACCTTGCATCACAGGAGAACAGTTTATTTTCTGCAAGCATACAAATAAAATTCTGAAAACTCAGATCCTTAACCACTGGTATTATACTTGTGACCAGTATAACGAAAATGAAGCAGTGTCATGTTATTTGGTTTCAGAGTTTTTGGGATAGATTCTTATTTATTTAAGTTTAAGGAATGAGTGCATGTATCCAGAACTGTTATGTATTGAGAATTCCTACCACATTATGGTCAAGTGTGACAGATTAAACTACAGCACATAGAAGGTAATTCCAGTCTTCATTAATCCTATACAACA
Source organism: Deroplatys truncata (assembly GCA_030765065.1). NCBI lineage: Eukaryota > Metazoa > Arthropoda > Insecta > Mantodea > Mantidae > Deroplatys > Deroplatys truncata. The sequence continues at coordinate 64,631,744 of CM060985.1, forward strand.
TAAACTGCTTATTGCAGTGGCATATGCAGAATTATCACCCAAAACTGTGATATTCAGTTGTAGTGCTATATTAAGCTGTTAGTTAACATTACTATATTGCCTAATTTTCCTTCTGTTTCCTGCAGCTTGCTCCACCTGCACCATTGTTGGAGGATTTTAAATACCACTGGAAGATGATTATGAAATATTACGTGAAAAGAGAATCATTTGGGAAAGTTGCAATTGAATGTACAAATATTCCAGGTCACTTGGATCAGCTTTTGAAAGTAAGTGCTTAGAAAGCTGCAGTATTGTGTAGCTACTAATATTTGAGTTCACTGTAAATGGTTACTTTATTCCTAATTAAAAGAGAATGCCTCTTTGTAAATCTTGTTAGTTAATATGTCCATACTTAGGATCATATCATGTATTAAAGATCTGAAATATCTTTATTTATTTTTTAAGCTTTAAAAGTGTTCATTTTAATTTACATACTTTGCTCAATGGTGGCTCATTGGCATACAGATAAAGATGACTTCATTCCTCAATTTACTTTTTTTGTTTTAAATGCGTGTGTACCACCTTTATCTTGTGGGTTGTCACAGTTCTCTGGCTCGTGTTATCTTATTTACTGGGCGCCTCTTGTTTTATTATTTTAAATTTGGATTCTTTGTCCTCCGGCTAGCTATTACAGCTCAGTCGAGCAAATGTCTCTAAGCAGGGCGTGTAAATGGAAAGGAGTTGTTGCTAAAAGATAACACTCTAAAATAATTTGTTTCTACACTTTTATTGCTTCACACTTAATTAATAATTCACATATTTAATCTTTATACACACCTGACTGAAGCTGTGATAATTCTGAATGTAACTACAGTCGTTTTAGTTGCCGCATGCCAATTACTTCGCGTACTTCACATTTTTTGTAACTAACACTGCGACGTACATCTCGTGAATGATTCTTCAAAACTGCGCGACACTTGCTTATGGCTCAAGAATATATACTCCCTCACCCTGAATTGCTTAAACATTATAATAGAGCTGCTATTGGTTACCAAATTGCGCCCACTTTAGCGTCCGTTTTGTCAGCCAATCACTACTACTAATATATATACTCTAGGGAAGATATTCCCTCCATTTCTAAAAAAAAAAAAAAGGCATGCTACCCTGACGTCATTTGTTTGTCTCTTCTTAGTGATAAACAACTCACCCCCTTGGTTTATTGTTACCCACTTCTATTGTCAGTTTCAGTGAGGCCGTGTAAACTTATTTCCTAACAATACTTGTGGCTAACAAACATCTAAAATCCTGTACATACAATAATATTAATTTACACTACAATCACTTTGGCATTCACAGCATGTTATGATGCTGCCGCAGGGTATGAGGGTGCAACTCCATTAAATCCATAAATTGTCCATGCTAATACTTTTAAATCTTCTTTCAACCCATGAAAGGCAACATATAGAGTAAATCAAGGGTGGTGAAAATGCCTTTCTCTCTCGAGTCATCAAATATGCAACACGCACTACACCATTCAGGGTATATGGAAAACAAATGAATAGATGGTTAGAAAAGAAGTGGCACCTGCGAGTCACACTGCCTCGCAAGTCCCGTTTTTGTCACCACTGGTGCAAATGATTAACTACTGTCCATTCCAAACCAGAGTGCCTTTCACTGAAAACAAACCCTTTGTATTATCCGCACGAAAGTAGTTCGCAATCCCCGCCCCTAATGGCTGCTTGTTCCCCTCTTACGTGCTTGTTGAATACTGTTTAAATCTATAAAAATGCGTCCTGCATGAGAATCATAGTTCAAAATACAGCCTGAGGTAACAATCGATTTTATAATTATGAGGAAATGAACATTTTACTTACGTTAATCACAATCCTCGAGCAAAGTTCAACACCCAAATCCAAATCCTCCAAAGATGACTCGGCTGCCATATCGGAATCAGAACTACTCTCCAAAATAATGACAAGCTTATCCACAATTCCACAGCACTGTCACACAAAACAAGTTCCCACATTTTATCCTCTTCTATGTTCTATTATGTCTGTTTATACTCCCTGCTCACTTTGGTTACACTTGTCACTGAAACGCCTGTAAAGTTCGATATTAGTTTCGTAATATGGAATAATGCAAGTGTTGGCTATTTTTCTAATAGTAAGTTGAATATATGAAGTTTGTTTTTCGCCGCTTTTTAACTGTTTCCCACTTTTATGTTTGAACAGTTTATTCGCACTACACGCACCTTCCTTTTCCATGTGAACTCAAATACCAACTGACTAAATCACAAGATTTGACCTGAGCTGAGCATACATGTACTAGCATATTATAAATGGCTGTCCGCTTATCATATTTCCTGTGTTACGCAAAGTGTTTATTTGATACTCAGATAGCATCTCTGGGAATTCAATGCTGCATTTCTTGTATATGTAAGAGAGTGGCAGTCATGCATACGGTTGGTATTAACAAGCAAATGCTCTCAGCGTTAGCGTAATAGCAGACGAAAATCATATTTTGTAATTTCTTAACAGCTAGTATATATCCATTACCTTTAACGATGCGTTCTTATGATAACCGTAATAAAATGTGTAGTTCTAATCCTTTCCTGCTCTAGTATTTCGTGATACAATACATGTATTAAGGAACTATTTACGTTGGCGTTAGAATGTGTTCTTGGATTCGTTACAAGCTGCAGCACGTGCTTCTGTTTACATCAGAGGGAACTCTGGTTTGGAATAATGGACAGTATCTTTTAGTACAAACATGGAATGGCTATTATAATTTTAATAGGTATGATATTAAAAAATTAAATATACATTTATAATAATGGGATATGTGAGCCTTGCCTGTTTTATATCGGATTGGTCTTTCTGTGTAAAATTTGAGAACTCTTCATTATTCTGAATATTATTTTTGCTAAATCAAACGAGATATTTTTCAGCCACAAGATTGCCCGTTTCTGTTTGTTGGTTAGTGTGCTTGGTTTCTAATCTGAGGGTCTAACTTCGAAATTCACTTGGGGTGAATTTCCCAGATAAGGTTTTTTTCTCGTGTTTTCCATTATCCTGAGAAGGCAGATTTTGGGTAACTCTCAGCTCTGTGGGGCTCAGGCACATTTGATGCTTCCCTAAAAAATAAAATAAAATTAATAAATAAGAAAAAACAATTATTTTATGGCATGATAAACTTCTCAAATGTGATTTTTATTTGTCTTCGCTTTTCCATCAGGAGAACAGTGTCTGTAGTAAATTAAATATAAATTGAATTGATACTAAACAACATAGAACAGATATTTGTTTACAAACATATGAATAATAATCATAGAGCAAATAATGCGGAAGCACTAGTAGCAAGATGAAACGCCTGATTATTATGTGTCTTTGTGGTGGAGCGACATGTTTGATTTTTGTAGGAGAGTTGACCGTAGCTGAAAATATCTCTTCACTACAGTAGTAATTACACAGATTTCTACAAGAATATGATGTGCTGCTGTGGTAAGCACTTGTTTGGGGAAGAGATACAGTTTGGAGAACCTGGTCTGCGTATACCTCTCCAGGCATAGTGTAAGGCAGTTCTGATTATTGTTTCCTTCACTTGGCAAACCACACCTTGTGCTGGCATTGCTGTCACACACACCAAAGACATTATAGCATATTTAGAAATAATTTAGTTGAAAAGGAAAAATTAAATATATACCATACCTTTTGTTTTACATTCACTTTTAATTTTGAGTAAAAGCCCCAACTTACGTTTCTTCACTAGATAAGTTGACCCTGATTGTGCTTCTCCAAAATGAGATGTACCAAATTAACTAACTTTTCTAATTGTAATTAATGGTTACTTTCTCTGCTTATACCTGAGGTAGATACGGGAAGTAATGTATTCCAAAATACATGTTTTGAACCCTCCTTAATCCTAAAAGGCAGTTTTAGAAAAAGGTCCGTGTCTGTATGTGCATCCCTGCATGCATGTGAGAGAGAGAGAGAGAGAGAGAGAGAGAGGGGGGGGGGAGGGGGAGGGAGACGTCAAATGAATACCAAACTTCCTATACAAGGCCATCATCTCTCAAGAACAAAGCATGAAGATTTTCATGAAATCCCCCCCCCTACTCCAAATTATTTTTACATGGAAAAAAAACTTTTCTCTCTCTCTCTCTCTCTCTCTCTCTCTCTCTCTCTCTCTCTCTCTCTCTCTCTCTCAGAAATAAGGCTACCATATAAATTTAAAATCATTGGTACTTGCACACAACGAAGCAAATAATTAAATTATGGAAAATGAATCGATATTAAGCACTCATATTGCTTCACATACCAGAGATGATCAGCAGCCAAAAATGGGGACCATAGGTCCTCAAAACATGTCCTGCCAGTAATGTGGTAAATGGAGCAATATGAGTGCTTAATGTTAATTCATTTTCCGCAATTTAACATATATGTTTGAAATATTACATGAAAAATAAAATGTATATCTTGAATTTTCTGCAAATAGGTTGTGAATGAACTTTATGTAGATTTGTATAACTGAGAAGCCATAAGAGAAGGCTATCATTGAAATCTACCACCAAAAAGTGTAGAATTCATCAAAATATACAAGAGGTGTCACATAAGCTTTTTTTTTTTTTTTTTTTTGAATTAGCATAAACCATGCTTTATTCTTAATTTTCTCAGGTTAAAGTGTTATCTGATGGAACATATCGAAGATTTGCATTCTTCTTTTTTTTGTTGTTACTATCAAAACTGGAATGTCATGGAATGAAGGGTGAAATGAATGAGCTACTTTCATCTTACTTAGAAAGCTGCATGCAATGCACTGAGATGGCAAAATGGAAATGTTATTCGCTCATTTAAATCAAAATATGATAAAGTTAAAACAGGAGTTCCACAAGGCTCCATATTAGGTCCTTTTCTTTTTTTAATACATATAAATGACATCCCGCTGTCTCCTGAGTATATGATATAACTTCCTATGCTGATAACACCTCATTCATCTGCTCAGATAAGAATTTAAACCAACTGGAAATTAAAGCGTCTTTAACACTACAGAAATTAACTGAGTATTTGAAAGCATCACAACTTAAACTTAATATTGACAAAACTAGGTGCATCTTATTTCAGCTTAAGGAACAAGAAAATATATGCAAAATAATATATGATGGTTCAGTTATTGAGCAAATAAATTGTACAAAATTTCTTGGAATTCATCTTGATAAAACCCTTACCTACAATGAACATTTAGATATTTGTTATAAAAAGTTAGGATTGCAGTTATATCTGCTATATAAATTAGCAAATCACATGGAAAAAGATGTCCTAAAAACAATGTATTACAGAACAATACATTCACATATACAGTATGGGATTGAAATTTGGGGTGGAACATCCATTACGAATATGAACAGGGTATTGGTAATTCAAAAAAAAGCTTGAGGTATATATATAATATCAAATGTTGCTAGTCAGTAAGAGAAATATTTAAACATCAGTGCATTTTAATGGTTGTGTCACTATATGCATATAAAGTTATATTGTTAATTAAAAGGGATGCCACTTTTGGCACCCTGAATAAAGACCATATTCATATAAAACTAGAGGCAACAATAATTATTATAGAGCATTCACGACAAAAGTTGCAACAGATAAAGATCCCTACATTAGAGGCACACTGTTATTTAATAAGTTACCACAGCACACAAAATCTTCACAAGGTAATTCATTTAAAATGTTGTTGGATAGATATTTGTATAAAATCGACGAATTGTAGTACTTGTATACCTAATGCAAATTATTTTATTTTATGTTGTGATGTGCATATGCTATACTATTCTGAAAAATAACTGTAAGACTTTGAATTGTATGTATAAGTGTATATAGTATAGTAGTTATTGTGCTAAGAGTTTTACAGATTTGATTGTCTACTGCATTTTGACCCTGGTCACTTATTCAGTAGACAATCACTACAGTTTATTTACATTTTACAATCTCTTGTCACTAAATTATCTTGCTTTTTTTTCATTTTTTTTTTCATTTTTTTTTTTCATGTCCCATTTCCACTTTTTTTTTTTTTTTTTTTTTTTTCACTTTCCATTTATTGATTACTTAGCCATCACACATTCACTATAGTTTTCCATTCAAAGTAAGATGCACTACCTCTTACTTTTCTCTTTCCACTGTCCAAAGCCATTTATTTTTTACTTTACACAAAAACTGTCCAATGCTTCTAGTGTCCTTGCATATCATTTCAATTATAAGTGTATTTCTATCCCCCTTCAACCACTTCTTATTAAAAAATTCTTTTCTCCAATTTTCTGTTCCTTGGCACTTAAATACTATGTGTTCAATGTCTTCAAATTACAATCTAGGAAATTTGTCAACTGTAGATTTTGAAATTGTAATATTTTAGTAAACTATTTTAACTTTGTGTAAATTTTAAGTGTATTACATATTAATTATTTAAATAGTACGTATTTAAATATTACCTAGTATATATAACAATTGTAGATTATGAAAATGTAATGTATTTCTGTAATTATTAATCAAATTGTACAAATTTGAGGCAGTATTTTTAACACTTAAATGATTTTCAGTCAAATTATATAATATGTAAATTCAATAACAGCCCGCCTTGAAGCAATATGTGTATGTAACAATAATTTGTAAAATGTATGTAACAGTCATTGCATATGCTTATATTATTGTAAACATGTTCAATAATGTTATATGAATGCATTACGTAATTTAATAATGTAGGAGCGTGAAAATAGTATGTTAAAAGTTGCTAACAATGAGGTAACAATGAGGTAACCTTGAGGCAATAATGAGTTTGAGAATTTAAATGTTACTTGTGATTCTTGGAGTAACAATAATGTAATTTTAGTGACAGTTTATAAAATAGCCAATCAACAATCAGAAAAAGCTTTAGTTAAATGAAGGTAATCTATTGCAGTAGGATTAGCCAATCGGAGACTTGAAATACAGAAATTTACAAGTTCAGATGATTGAAATCAAGTCAGTTGCCTCAGACAGTAATAGTAACTGGATGCAAGATGCGTCCTCGAGAGATTTAATACGTATTCGTGTGAGACGAAAAAAATAGTATACGTGTTAAAAAGTGTAATTAATTAATAAAAAGAATCTCACAGCTCTCTATATCAGTAAAGTGTTATTTAATCGTATCAAGTATTAATAAAAAGAAGTGAAGTAACATTATAATCTGTGTAAGCCTACATTCTTAGTCGTATCACAACCCTGCCTAAGAGAAACGTGTCTCTAACAAATACTGACGCAGCCAAGGCAAACATAAATATTAAATATTTAAAGAAACGGTTTAATTACAAAGTTAATATATTTTTTTTAAAACTTGGGGCAAAGGCCACCTGAAAGTACATTTGGGGCGAAGGCTACCGGAAACTGTTTACTATACGTGCGGTTGCAACTACTACAAGTTTGGCTCCCCAACAGTTGAAATATAATACAACTCCTACTTTAAATTAGCTTCCATCCTTTCCTTTGGCTCCCTTGAGCCTGTTACTAAACTGCTGAAGTCTGTTTATGTACATTCTTTCTACAAGATCATATTGCTTAATTTAAATCAATTTTAGGAGAAAATATTTATTATGAATAACATAAATTGGAAAGAAGATTCACCTTTTATTTAAATTGTATAGTATTTAAAGATGCATTTGAATTTATAATAGGTAGAGAAAGTTGTATGATTATGACATGTCAGGTTTTCTGACTATTTTATTTCCCTTAATGTTGTAGATACTTATTGAAGAAGAAGGGAACCAGGATCAGGGCTCAACAGGTCCTTGCCTAGAGTATCTGCTTCATCATCATCTTTTGGATCTCTTGGCCACTCTTGCGTGCACTGATTGTCCTCCAGGCATGAAGCAGATTACTCTTTGTTTCATACGGAAGTTAATCACACAGCTTAAACAGCCAGTTCTCCCTCATGTCAGTGTTTATGTTCCTATTCAGGTACTAATAAATGAATTTGAAACTTCCATTAAAGGAATAAACTATGTGTATCATTCAGAATTCTGTATACTGATTCCTTCTTCTAGAACTTGAATTTTGGAAATTTACTGAATGTAAGCATGGAGATTTTAGGATCTCAAACTCACATATTGGCTGATATGCATAGAGTGTTGGCTCAAGACAAAAAAAAGAAAGAAAAGAAACAAAAATGGCCAGCCATCACACATCACCTAGTATTCAAACATTTGAGAGCTTTTCAGATCTTTTGTAATTCATTAGGGCTGTGATAGTGTGGTGATAATGGTCTTACTTAGAGATTAAATATACACAGAGGACCAACATCGTGGTAACTCAGTGCAAACATTAATAGATTAAGAATTGTATAATTTAGATATAGTATAAACAAAAATCAAGGACAAAAATATTGCAGGATAAGCAAAATGTACATATTAATTTCTTTATTTTTTTAATTATTATTATTGTTGTAGTTAATAACAGTAATATGATGATTATCGTTATTACCATAATAAGGTGATAAGCATGCAGTCAAGGAAACAAACAAGGTGATAACAATTTTAAATTAATGTAATTAAATGCATGTAATATTACTGTGTAATTTGGCATGCTGATAATGTTCAATAAATAGGTATTGAAATTTAAAGAAGAAAAAACACACACACCTAAATGCAATCCATAATGCCAGGAGACAAGAGGCTCTTACTCATATGTAACATAGTATTCATTAGGCTGGCAGTGATCTATAATCGTGCAACCTTAGAAGGGTACCTGTGTAAACAAAAACAGTGTACGAAATACTGGTCTGCAAATTGTATTACTATGCCCTGGACGGAGCATGTGCACTATCTGAAGACACGTGCTTCTGACCTGAACCACCTGACCAGCATGTTTATTTCTGAACAATTGGATTATTCTTTCTTCATTAACACTGCTACTTCGTTTGACAACAGACAGTTATTTTACATTTGTTGTTCTGTAACCTATGGCCAAAACACCCTTTGAAATAATTTGGTGTTGGTGTATTGGAATGTTGAACAACATACTTTAATTAACATGTTTCCTGCAGAGCAAGTATGAGTTATAAACTATTTAAAATATTGAAATAGTAATATTGTCACGAACATGACTGAGGAGATCCGTATTGTAATTATTATTTTATATTAATTGGCATTATTTTATTAACCTGTCACAAGTTTCTGAATTCATATAGAATCATATTTTATATTCTTAATTCTACTAAAGTCTTAGTAAATTGTATATATGACAGGAAACAGTGGTTTGCCACTTCCTTTGACATTTCAAAGGGATGTCACTATGTCATAATTTCCTGAGGAGTACGTGTCTTTCTGTAGGCTCTTAGCTGCACCTTAAACCGTGTTACGTCACCTAGAATGTTCTAGAACATTGACGTATTGAGTTGTGATTGGCTGCTATATTTCAAACCCAGGGCGGTGGTATACCATATTTGGTAATAGCTGCCAGGGTATTAGAATGAACCCCTCTAGGGTATTTGACTCTATATAAGCAAGCCCTCAAGCTCTCCTTGTGGAGACTTTGTGTTGTAACTTGGCCAGGACCGCTATGGTACCCGTCGACGGCCCTGCAGGGCCGCTCCGGATGGTTTCATTTGGTACCACTAACGACTTGACAAAGTCGTGTTGAGTATTGGCTCTCCTCAACCATGACGAGATGTTTCTCAAGGTAAGCACTATAAAATAAATTGTTAATAATAATGTTAGCTAGTACCACCATCATCCCTGATTTGTAAACCCAAACTCTTTAGAATATAGTCAGATCGCTCTAGCCAAGCGTTATAATGATTGTCTCTACCTCTGCTACCTATTCCCCCCAGTGTCACAACTTAGCACATGACAATTTAGCAGTATGGAATGATAATAAAATTTGAAATTACCTTATTAAGCAGGTTATGAAAGTGGTCCAATCTTATCCATTTCCCCCTCCTCATATTTCATGCCAAGACAGTTTTTTCGCATTTCCTTTTCTTTGAAGGTGATAACAGTTTTCCAGTTTTGTGCTTCTCCATGTGATTGGAGTTGACCTTTTTACGGAAACACCAGTTAACTCAATTGTTAAATTAATAATGTCTTTAATGGCTAAATCTGGATACTTCTTACAAAACTCTAGGAACACGTTCAAAATAATAATTTTTCATTACTTTTCAAAATTTTCCTTTGGGATGTTTCACATATACATTTTGATCACTCATATTAATTATAATCCTTAACCGCTGTTAACCATATTGTAATAAACAATTTGAAAACAAACGAATGCCACTAAATGCAACAAGACTGACCATCGTCAGTTTACATCAGGTTCCCTCCTAAGGCCAGTGGGACTATAGTAGCTGTAAAACAGTAGTCCTTTTCCTCATTTTTGTTACGTTCCATAAGGACAGTAATGAAATGTCCACTTCATTGTTACCTCTACAAGTATATGGGGCTACACATATAACTAGCCATGAAAGCCAGAAAATGTTTACACTATAAACAAAGCATCATTCATGTTACCACTGTAATCTTTTCCTTTTTGTTTCAGAGAATAGTCAGTTTATGTAATGGAAAGCAAGCTTCACCTACAGAATCACATGAAATCCATTTTCTTTGCACCCTTTGTGGGGTTATATGCAAACATCCTCAACTAATCAATGTATTCAACAATCCACAGGTTGGTTCGTATGTAATTTTGTTATGATTATTTTAAGCTTTAATTCATGCATGATGTTAGGAATTATGGGAATAACTACCCAAAATTGTATAAAATATTGGGAAACTTAGCAGCTCAAGTTATTGCAACTTATAAATTTAGACATAGACCCTTAGACATACAGCGCATTTCAGAAGCACCTGATGGTTTGTGTATGGGGTTTTAATGTTAATTATGTCAGATGAAACATACTTCCATTTGTGGATTATGTAAAAAGCAAACTACTGATACTGAACTCCCAAAGATTCTCATTTCATTTCTATTCTTTTTCTTGCTTGTTTTCTTCAGTTATATGTATAAAGAAAATAAGCATGAATGAAATAATACTTAAGAGTTGAGTCAAAATTTTGAAACTTCAGTCTCACTTACTTTGGTTTACATGTTGTAAACGTTCCATCGTTATTCCAGACATAATATAGATTACACAAAATGCAGATTCTCGGCTTGTAGGCTGTGGTCCAACAGATGAAAGTTTGGACCATGGCCTAGGTGTCTGGTATCTACATTTTATTGTATTAATGCAGGCCATGAAAACCTTAGTGGTTTTATTTCTTTTTATAATACAGATTATTTTAGAAGAAGTTTTAGTGAGCAAATATTAGTAAAAATGTAAATATTGAAGGTTTAATTTTGTATAGTAAACTGCCAAATAACATTAAACAACTAAATGGATCCAAAATTAAAAATATTCCTTAAGAACAGACATTTATATACTATAGATGCTGTGTAAATAATTCTTCAAATGCTAATTTTTTTTGTTTGTTTTAATTTTGTCTGGATTAATATGATTTTTCCCCCTTTCTATTAACTTAATTTTAACAATGTCAGAAATTTGTAAACAAATATGTTATTGTTATTATTAGTAGTAGTAGTAGTATTATTGTAGTATTGTTGTATTATAATAATCATAATCATCATCATAATAAGCTGATTTTTGGAGAGGAAGGTCCTGAAGTATTATAAAAGTTTTAGAGTATTTATCACTTCTATTCAAAACATGTGTTCATGAAATGAAAAAATATTGTTCAGAACAAGTTCGTTTCATTTCTTTTCCTCATTTGTTTCATATGTTTATCAAGAGCATAAATCCGCAATAAAAGCAATACACCGGCTAATAATATTATAATAAAACCTCTAAATGATCTGAATCTATGATTGCTATGTTTATAGTTTTATTGAAAGTATTTGACTGTATGAATATAAAAACACTGGTCAACAAGTTAGAAATATGTGGAATTCGAGTCCTGGCACAAAATTGGATATTGACGTATTTAGAAAGCTGAACAGAATGTGTAAAAATAAATAATCTGAATGTGAATGGTTTGATAAAAAAAATTAAAATCAGATTTCAAAACAGTACACCAAGGAGTTCTGCAAGGCTCAAAATTAGGACCTTTCCTATTCTTAATATATATAAATGAAATATTTGAACTGATAGAATCAAAGTGAGGCATAGCAATTGGGTATGCTGATGACATGACAGTCATAATGAGGGGTCAGATGGCTAAAGATGCAGAAGATAGGGCAAACTCAATCTTAAAAACCATACAGCAATATTACCCCAACCTAGATATGGTAATAAATGTAAAAAAGACAGCATGCATTAATTTTGAACTAACAAATCACAGTTCAAATAACAAAATTAATAACAGAATGTGAAAGTATATACGAAACAAATAGTACAAACTTTTTCAGAATGATCATTGACAAAAATTTAAATTGAAAATTGCATATAGCACATATTACCCAAAAATAAATAAAGGCATATATATAATGAGACAGATAAATAAGATGATGGATAGCCAAATCAAGACACAGTCTATTATGCAGTTACATACTCGGACGTAAGCTGTGGTATTACACTGTGGGGGAATATTACACAAAGAGAAATGGAAAAAGTTTTCAAATTACAGAAAAAAAGCCACCTGAATAATACAATATTATCCTCTTTTACATTTTTCAAAGGACCAGGGGAATAGTGGTGTAAACCAGGTAGGAAAGTGTAAATCATGGGAAACCACTTGCATAAGTAAAAATGCCTTGAGAAAGAGGTTAGTGTTTCCCAAATGCACATTGTTAATGTTATAGATTGGTTTGTTTTTATTTTTTACTTACCTCAAATGTGTAAACTAATTGCTGATACTACACTGCCTTTGTAATTCTGCTTATTCACTGCTTAAGAGAAAGGCAGTTAAGTATTGTGTAACACCTACATTCCTTTAATTTGGTTATTTTTTATAGTGTGGGTATGGAATTACCTAAGATTAATAAATGCTCTTTCTCTACTGTATGAAACATTTAAACTTTAATGGCTATGTACATAATATAGAAATAACAATACAAATGAACTTTTATAGCAGAATGAAAACAATTACTGCTTTGTATCAAAATAACCCAAAATTAATTTCTGTTTGGACCTTTTATTTCTTGTATCTTCTATTTGTCTTTCAAGTTCACACAGATTGTCAAAATTATTTTCACCCCCCTCCTTGCAACAAATGATAAATATCTACACAAAACTTCTACTGCTGCACATGCCTCAGCACTGGTAGGCATAACTTAACTTTCACAGTCTTCTTCTTCTTTGTCACTGATGGTGCCTTTCGTTCCACAACAAACTCCTCCATATCTCTTTCCTCAGTAGCAATCATGGCATCATCCACCTGCAGAAAGTCTTGAAAAGTGCAACATTTCCCAGGTAGCAGGAAGCAGGTCTTCTTCTTCTTCTTCTTCTTCTTCTTCTTCTTCTTCTTCTTCTTCTTCTTCTTCTTCTTCTTCTTCTTCTTCTTCTTCTTCTTCTTCTTCTTCCTCCTCCTCCTCCTCCTCCTCCTCCTTTGCTGCAGCTGGGATTTGGTGCAGTTCTTGAAATATCCTGCTTTCAAAAAGCATTTTGAGATGGTAGACTGCTTCATAGCCTTCCACAACTTGACGGTGAAATGGAATGCAAAGATTGACACCTTGAAAGATGCAGGATTCTTTCCAGCATCCATCAGGCACAAAACTTGCTGAACCAAGTTCTTTCTATGAAGAGCCTTGAAAGAGTGTATAACCCCCAAATCCATTGGCTCCAGTTTACTAGTACAGTTATATCCTTATGTTATATGGATGTTATAAGTACAGTAATTGAACATTCTTAGGTATACATCTGTAGGATGTGCATGGCAACGGTCGATGAAAAGCAGGATTTTCCTATTTTGTGCCCCTGTTCATGTATCTAGAGCAGGCAGCTGCTGTCGAAAAAGATCAAAAGTCATTCAAGCTTTTTGATTGGCATCATAAGAGATTGGCAATGACTGCGCATTTTTAAACATCTTCCCTATCACAAAAGGGTGGAGGTTCTCAGAGTGATCAGCATTGGCTCCCAATAAAACTGTTAACCTCATTTTACCATGCTTCTCACCATGGCAGTTATCACCTTTGAATGCTAAAGTTTTGCTGGACAACATAAAAAACAGCCCAGTTTCATCCAAATTAAAAATGTCTGTGGATTCGTATTTCCTGGTAAGCTCCTGCAATTTTCCACCGATCTGTTCTATAGTATCATCATTAACTGCATTTGACTCTTCGCAGACAGTTTTATATGTTGTACCTTTTTTTGAGTCGGTCGATCCAGCCATTAGAAGCACTGAAATTTCCAATTCCAAGCATGTTGGCCACCTTTAGTGCTTTTTCCCTTAAAAGCACTCCATTAACTTGGATGCCTGCTGCACTTGTAGTTTTAAACCAGCTGTTCATGTTTTCTTCCAATACCTCATATTTTGAATATGCTGCATATTTTGATTTCTTGGAGTTTGGCTACATTCTGAAGCACTGGAAATTATAGTTGATTTGTTTTTTATTATCATACACACTGTGGACACAGAAAGCTGTAACTCGCATATAAGTACAACATGTGTTCCCTGGTACAATCTACCTTCTCCAAGATATGAATCTTCTCTTCAGTAGTGAAAGTCTTTCTTACCTTCTTTTTTTCCATGGTCAACACAAAGCCTAAACTCTCATGATAAAACAATAACAAAGGAGGATTAACAAAAAACTACAAAGAGATCATGAAAAGTAACTGGCTACTAGGCTTGGATAACAAATATAATCAACAAGAAAAATGTAAAAAATAAATGTAACGAATCACTGACAATAACTTCAGCAACAAAATCAGTAAACTTGAAACAAAAAACTTAAACAATGAATGTGGATTCACTTAATAATTTCACGTTGATGCACTAATGTAGCTTCTGAGAGAATGAATGATAACTTTGCACTGCAGATTGCAAAACATGGGTAATTGCATCATCACATCTCCATGTGGGAACATAGAAACTTTTTGTTGAAGGTTAAGCATTTTTGATTGGCCATTTTACTTCAATTTTTTTCCCACTCGAACTGCCTGGCATGATGTAAACCTGAGGATTTTAATACATTATGAACATAGGAAATCTGAGTGGACCAACAAAAAGTGCCATAAATGACGGGAAAATGCAAAAGGCAGGAACACAAATTCAGGGTAATAAATAACAGACATGTAAAAAATTGTTTAAGAACATAAAAATTTTAACTACTTCATGCATATTTATATGAAAGTATAAAAACTATTGTACATAAAAGGCATAAAAGAATTGTAATATACATTGCTTTTGAAGAATAATGATCAGTTCTTCAGAACAGCACTAAGGGGAACATTTAATAATTGTGCAACAAAATTGTAAGAAGGAAATTATTCAGTAATTACAAAATAAAATGAAGAACATAAACCAAACAAAAGCAATGATGAAAAACCACAAAAAAAATACTTAATTAAAAAGGCATTTTATAGTATAGAGAAATTTAAATGTGGAAAAGCTATGTAAAACATTTGTGTATCATGTAAATATTTAAATTAGTTATATTGATATATCCTTTAAATGTACTTAAAAGGATTAAAATCAAATTAAATTAAATTTACTTTCATTAGTAGTACTTCGGGAATAAATGTCAAAACAACTCTCTTCCATCTCCCTTATCTGATCTTTTCTGCAACCCAACTATTCGGCACCCAACTATTCTTTTGTGTATTGTATGTATCACTCTATTTAAAATCATTTGACAGCACTTGGCAATGAAATCAGATATCCCCTCAAAAAGAAAAGAAAGAAAAAACAAATAAAATATACTTCATTGCTGGGCCATCCTTTAAGGAAGCCAGGAATGTAATTCTTCTTTGGATGTGTTTTGAATGTGTGCATAGGTACTGGTCAATTTGCACTTTGAGAAGCATTGTATACTGTGCATCAGGAAGAACCACAGGATCTACTTTCATCAAAAAAATGATATCAAATTTGGTCTTTTTACTCTCCTGGTTCCCTTAAAATAAATTTCATACTAAGGACAGATGCTAAACCTTAGAGAATATTTAAGTTTGTGGATGTTGTGTTTTCAGATATTAAAGATAATGTAGTATATATTTTTTCATATGTTATGAGACTTGGCTCTTTGCTTCTTTCATTGTTGCTTTAAACAATTATCAAAGAACTTTTTCAGATTATGGAAGACAGAAGGATAAGCATTTGCAGTAACTTAAGTTCATTCAGTTCAGAAGAAGTAAAATCAAATACACCTGAAGCTTCAACAGGGACACTGTTTTGTTATTCGAGTTCTGATTTAGAAGTATGCAGAGAACAAGTTGCAGAAGAAGGTTGGTAGATATTTATTGCTGTTCATTAGCTTTTGAATTTAAAAACTTGTATTTTATATATTTTTTTGTAATTTGTTTCACCATTTCTGCCTCCCAGCTAATCTTAGAATTACGTAGTATGGTAAATTGGGATAATATTTGATGTTCATTTATTATCAGACTTCCCTGCCCATTGATACGGTAATTTGTATCACAAATTACTTAAATATAATTAATGATTGTAATATGAATATGTATTTTTATGTGACATTGATTTCAGAGGTTTATTAATTGTAATTATTATTGGTAAATAATAATATACGGCTTTACTGAAACTGTCAACAATAACGCAATAATGCAGCAAGGGGGTGAGTTGTTTGTCATTGCCGGGAACCAGGAAGTTACGTAATGTTTCGCGCCTTTTCGGTAAAAGCTTCTAGAATGTTCCCTAAAGAATATGTATTAGTGGTTTTCATTGGATATTAAAATAGACGCTAATGTTGGCGCGTTTTATTAGCCAATAGCAGTTCATTTATAATCTTTAGGCGTATCTTGAGGCAGGCCTATAAATAAGCCAGGTTCGAGGTAGAGTGTCCCCCAGTTCTACAAAATTCTCAGTACTATACACGTCGATCTCTCAGTTCATTTATTTCGCCAAGTTACGCGCAGCAGAATTACGAGAATTATTATAAAGTATCATACAGTTAAAAATTACATAAAGTTGAAGTATGCGAGTTAAAAGTGATAAGTAAGAAGTTATTAAAAACAGTTTCAGTTTGGCGAGTATCCTGATTCATATGTAAAAAGTGTTAGTGAACGTATTCGACAATAAAAGTTATAAAATCAATTTCTTCATCATTATCATTTCTGGATAAAAGATTCCTTTCCGATTCACACCCTGCAAGAGATACAAGTTCTACCAAGATAAGATGATAGCTAGCCGGAGGACAATATACATAACCTTAAATTCTTTCAGAAACTAATTGATACAAATTGCTACGCCAGAGGGAGCTACGAACCAAACAAGGAGTGAAGTTACAGGATGGCAACGCGTAAAGTAAACACACATACATAAACATCACAAGCATCAACATTATTTGTAATACCGTTGCAAAATTGGCTTCCAAACGTGGTGCTATAACAATGTTAAACACATTGTAACGATACCGCATCATATTGGCACCCAGGACGTGGGGCGAAGTGACCAGGAAAGGATCAGCATAATCAGGACGTGGAACGAAAGTAGCAGTAAAATGATCTACAAGACGCAGATTCCAGAAACAACAAAAGGAACGACAGACTACATGGATGATTGGACATCGTAATTCCGAGATCAACTACAAGACGACGTAGATTCATCACAACACAACGCAGAAGCGACATACAAATCTAGGAGAATGGGGCAGAACGCTGGACATCAAAGTAACAGCAACGGACAGCATCAGTAAGTTAGAGTATCTTAATTTTTTTTTAGAAAAAAAAAAAAAAGGGTAAATAAATGTTCCTTAGGAGTGGTAGGATAATAAAAACAATGGCTGCTAGTAATACAGAAGAAATAATGATGGAAGGGGATAGTGTAACAGTTAGCTGTAATTCAATACAGGTTACAGAAAGAAGCCCAGACTTTTTAGGATTTGAAGATGAAAATCTTAGTGCAGAAAGTCAGAATAGAATAGCAGGAAATGTTAATCTTGATACTAGTATGATTATGGAAATGCTGAAAAATTTAAATGAGAATATGAAAAAGAATAATGAAAATATGAAAGATATGCAAAAGAAAATAGATCAAAATAGGGAAGATCTTAGTAAGAAAATAGATCAAAACAGGGAAGATATTGATAGGAGTTTAAACAAAAACTAACTCAGAATAATGAAAAATTAGAACAAAAACTAACTCAGAACATGGAAATGAATAATGAGAAATTAGAAAAGAAAATAGATCAAAACAGGGAAGATATGCAAAAGAGTCATAGGGAATTGAGGGAAGATATTGGTAAAAGCTTAGAACAAAACAGGGAAGAAATTGAAAAGAAATTCATGGAGCTAGATAGTAGTATGATTAGAATGAAAAATGAAAATCAAGAAATGATAGCAAATGAAATAGGTGAAGTTTCAAAGAAAATGCTAGACATGAGCATGGAAATAGGTAATAAAGAAAGTGAGGTTAATATTAAAAGTGAGGTTAATGTAGAATGCACAGAGTTAGAAAAACCCGTGAGTAATATCTCAAGTGAGCTAAGAGAGATAAAAGAGGTTATGAATGTAGATGTAAATCAGGCGCAAGTTAATTTCAGAGGGGAAATATCAGAAATACAGAATGAGACAGTAATACAAAGAAATAAATTGTACCAAGATATTCAAAATGAAAACTCCAGTCCAGTACAGTTTAGTACAGATTTGTCAGAGTATTCTCAGATTAAAATGATAGAAGAATTGAAAATGAAAGTTGTTAAAAGATGTGTTGTTCAAGAAACTGTAGATTGTTTTCAAATGTTATCATGTGATGAAATTTCAAATGAATACAAGAGGTTATTCATGAACAAAAATTTGAAGGTTAGGTTACGGCTACGAGTAATGTTTAGCCACACACAATTTGATCCAGGAGGGTAAATAGCAATGAGATGTAAAGTAAATGCTGGATAGTTAAAGATGACTTGCAGAGAAATGTATTGGAACGTAAGAGGGTTAATTATTTATATGTCATTTGAAAAGAGAAATAAAATATATATATAAAAAAAAAAATTTAAATTTTTAGTAACTATAACAACATTTGAAAATTAAGAATGCAAAGATTGAAACTTAATATGATAGTAAAGTAAAAGTACGTAAATACAATTCCAAGAGTTTTGTTAAAATAAAGTACAAAATAACAAATATGGGTAAAATAATAAAAAAAAAAAAAAAAAAAAAAAACAAATACTTATGTAATAAATAGAACATGTGAAACAGTACTTAGATTTAAGAGATGTAAATATTTGTGTAGAGGGTGAATATTTTGGTAAATATGTGTAATAATTACAAAAATCTTAAATGTATAAATTTTTGTCAACAATGTAAGAGAGTAAACAATTTTGAAACAGTGATTAAATAATTTAGGGTAAAGTATTTGCTATAAAAAAATTTGTGATGTCAGATGAATATCTAAATTAATTAAACCAGAGCCAGTAAGTAGTGGCGAGATAAAACATATGTCGTGTGTTAAATGCGTGTGAAGTGTTAAGTGAAAGTGATAGCGTGTGTTCCAAGATTTAGGAGACTAAAAACACAATTTTAAAAATTTCTAAACAAGTTATAAATATTTATAATTATGTTTCTAGAGGGGCATATGATACGGTAATTTGTATCACAAATTACTTAAATATAATTAATGATTGTAATATGAATATGTATTTTTATGTGACATTGATTTCAGAGGTTTATTAATTGTAATTATTATTGGTAAATAATAATATACGGCTTTACTGAAACTGTCAACAATAATGCAATAATGCAGCAAGGGGGTGAGTTGTTTGTCATTGCCGGGAACCAGGAAGTTACGTAATGTTTCGCGCCTTTTCGGTAAAAGCTTCTAGATTGTTCCCTAAAGAATATGTATTAGTGGTTTTCATTGGATATTAAAATAGACGCTAATGTTGGCGCGTTTTATTAGCCAATAGCAGTTCATTTATAATCTTTAGGCGTATCTTGAGGCAGGCCTATAAATAAGCCAGGTTCGAGGTAGAGTGTCCCCCAGTTCTACAAAATTCTCAGTACTATACACGTCGATCTCTCAGTTCATTTATTTCGCCAAGTTACGCGCAGCAGAATTACGAGAATTATTATAAAGTATCATACAGTTAAAAATTACATAAAGTTGAAGTATGCAAGTTAAAAGTGATAAGTAAGAAGTTATTAAAAACAGTTTCAGTTTGGCGAGTATCCTGATTCATATGTAAAAAGTGTTAGTGAACGTATTCGACAATAAAAGTTATAAAACCAATTTCTTCATCATTATCATTTCTGGATAAAAGATTCCTTTCCGATTCACACCCTGCAAGAGATACAAATTCTACCAAGATAAGATGATAGCTAGCCAGAGGACAATATACATAACCTTAAATTCTTTCAGAAACTAATTGATACAAATTGCTACGCCAGAGGGAGCTACGAACCAAACAAGGAGTGAAGTCACAGGATGGCAACGCGTGAAGTAAAAACACATATTTGCTCTCGCAAATTGGCTTCCAAACGCGGAGCTACAATTAATGTTAAATAATTACAACATTAATACCACATCACCATGCTCTTGCATATCGTAATGTTATAACGATTTGGTGAACCTTACAGAAGAAGAGGTTTCAAAAAAGCTTTTGCAGATGTAAAGTTGACTCCAATTTGATAGATTCATGGCCATGCCTCAGTTCTGAACTATGGGTTTTCAATTCTAGACTGATGCTCTACTGTTGAATTGTATATGGCTATACCCATGAACATGCGCAGAACTTTTCTTACATAACTCATGTGTACTCCAGCAGATCTATCTTTATTATTCTCCATTATCAGAACCTCAAAGGTGATGTGACATATATTTTTCAAATCTAATTCAAATTTCCATCTTAAACCAATGCAAGGTTAATGCAAAAAAGAATTGCTAGGCATAAATTATCCCTAGTAAGTTCGTTAGAAGCTAATTACACTTGTAAAAACAACTCGCCTTTAAGGTTGTGGTATTTAAAATGATTGGGTCACTTTGAATGTCTGTTGAAGTGTACGTGAATGAGAAAAGAAAAATTCTGTAGATACAGCAATGGGTAACGTAGTGGTAGAGTATTGGCCAAGTAAGCCATAGTTCGAATATCCATTGTCAGAGTAAATGTTTCAATTCTGATTCAACTTTCCGTCTTTCATAAGTTAGGAATAATGCAAATAAAAGTTAAATTAAATAATTTTTTTTAAAAAATCCTTGACATTTCGGATATAATATTTTGAAAGGAAAATTCTACAAAAAATAACAAACATTTTCAGTCATTATTGTACACACAATGATTGTGAGTCATTGACAAAAATTTGGCAACATATTTTTTAAATTTTTTCTGAAAGTTAGTTATCTTATTTAGTTGCATGAACAATATCATTTGTCTCATACAAAAGGTTTGGTTGCTATGGAAACAGATCTCTCTCCTCGTGATTACTTTTTATGGGGATATTTGAAATGTAGTCTTTATTATGAGGCCTGTTGATATGGAAGAGCTAAAAATGAGGATCAAGAATGAATGAAGAGATATGCCACCAGCAGTGGCTGAAAATGTTCAACAAGAATTCATGCTGTGACTTGCCGCTGTCAGATTGTAAATGGGGAGCATTTTGAACACTTTATTAAATAATTAGAACTTAATTTGTTACAGTGATTGTGTAAATTGTGAAGAAAATTGTTAAGAAAAGTCAACAGTTAAACTGTTCCTTATTCCTTTGTGTCTGCCTCATATTCAAGAAGTCCCTAGTTCAAATCTTGGTTAGGATGAGTTACCCAGATAAGATAATTTTGAAGTTTTAGAAGCTATTAACAGTGATGTGTCATAATTTAAAATAAAGAGAGTTGAAGGTTGTTACACTACATCACTAAAATATTCTTACTTGAACGCGTTTCGGGAGATGGTTTGTTCCCATCGTCAGCATGTCCTCAACTAACTATCCTCAGTTGAGGACATGCTGACGATGGGAACAAACCGTCTCCCGAAACGCTTTCAAGTAAGAATATTTTAGTGATGTAGTGTAACAACCTTCAACTCTCTTTATTTTAAAATATACCCAGATAAGGTTTTTCCAACGTTTTCTCTTATCCTGAGAAGACATATGTCAGGTAACTTTAAGCTCTATGGACCCCAAACTCATTTGAATATCACTTCAGCCATTTCATTCATTCATTCATTGTCCGATATGACCTACCAGGATAAAGAAAGTTAAAAACTTAAACAAAAAGAAAAAAGAAAGAAAGAAAATAAAAGGAAGTAAATGTTATCACTTGGTACACTACTCTACCTACCTCCATTATATATTGACACTCCAGAACGTGCTAAAATATATTACTACATGGCAAAAACCAGCAATGATCTTTACGTCACTCCCAGCTTATTGATAGTGCTGAATCCCCCAAGGTTGGTAGACCTGATTGTCTTGACATAATAGGGTATTTGTTATACTAAGTTCATAATGCACAGATGTTTTAGCTGAAAACGACTGTATTAATTTAAATATAAAATACTATTTTATGCTTTTACCTAAAGTAATTCAATATAAGATTTTGTTAAGTTGGAAATATTGGGGGATGGGGAGCAAATGCCTATGTGAATGTCACACTATTTTAAAATCACGAAATAAAAATAAATAAAAATAGTACTTGCCAAAATGTACAATAATACATATAGATCATCTCTATATATCTGTATAGATCATCATATCCACCCACCCACTCATATAGATCAGTATATAGTCTCAAACATATTTCTTCTTATAACATTTATAGTTCTCTGCAATGTGAAATGTGTGTTTAATTAATTTTTTTAATAGCTTTAGTGCTTGTTTTACACTGATTTGTAGTCTTTATTTCTTCAGGTAACTATTAAACATTTCTTTTCCTATATTTTGAAGAGTTGTTATTCTGAGCTTGGTTTGGAAGTAGTCCTCCTGTTTCTTACATTACAGGATGGTGTACTGAAGAATACATATAAATTTACTCTTAGAATATATTAATGATTGTCCTGCATGTTTAATTAAAAATGAGTTTAATCTAGTAGGAATTTGAGCAGTTTTTAACATAATTATTTATGAACAATGACGGTAAATAGGTGTTTTTCCCCTTTCACTGTAAATATTAATAAAATGTGGAAATCAAGTTTTGCAACTGTAGAGGGAAAGAAAGCTATATATATTTTGTTTCTTTCATTTTGTGGTGTTTTCAATTTGTGGTTGCCAACAAGATGATTTTCAGTTACTACTCCATGGAATAGTGGTCACCATGCAAGCATCTAGTTCCCAAGATCATTAGTTCAAACCTGGTGGAAGATGGTTAGTTTTTTTCAGGTTCTTAGCTTGGCTTTCTTTGGAAGTAAATCCATTGGACCCATGAAATGTTATTTCCCTGTCAAATAACCTCATACCATTAGAAGAGGGTCCATCAACAAAATATATCAGCCATTTTCACACTCAAACAGCAATTTTAAAATGCTTACTGGAAGTCCTTATATGCCAGAGTAGGGATGATAGGATATTATAAAGAGAATAAGATTCTTGGAATAAATCGTGAACAAGTAGAATAACTTTTTTTTGGTAAAGTCAAACTTTTCTTTCAACAGCTGTAGCTTTCTGTTTTCTTGTTTTCTTTAATATGAAACTCTTTATTTATTTTGTTAATAGTTATGCTTTTTTAATTCTAAACACTATGTGACTGGAAATTATAAAAATATGATAAAAGCAAGTTGTAGGTTAACTGGGATGTTTCCTTCTTATTGTAGGTCTGGTATAGATCTTAACTACTTTCTTCTAAATTTAAATAAATGAACAGCTTGTGTATAAACCTTCAGTAATCATAAGCCATTTAACTGTTTCAAGTACACTGGGAAACACAATTTTCAATTATTATATGCTAACATATGAAAAGAAGCTAGAAACAGTGATGTGTTTTTTAATTTACTTAAGGTGAGTCGGAATTAGTTACACTAACATCACCTATGTGTACTCAGTTGACATGTCTGACACCTTATGGTGGGAACAAACCATTTCCAGAAACATGTTAAGTGAGTAAACATAAGTGATGTTAGTGTAACTAATTCCAACTCACTTTAAGTAAATACAATTTCCAATCTTAAACTTGGTGTTAAGTGACCATTTGTGTGGATACTGAACCTTAGGCCCTCCCCAAAGTACTCATGACCATGATCTTTAACTCATGTAAGGGTTAAAGTTCTTGAAATCTGTGCTATATATATACGAGGGCGGATTGATAAGTCCATGACTTTGACGAGATATAGCATTCTAATCACAGGTTTCTTGTTTGCACCCAAGTCTTACATCTATTCTGGGAAATTGCAGAAATTCATCGTCATTTGTTTCTTAGAACATTGCTGAGAGCATCTAAAATAAGCAGATATGTGTTGCTTCATAGAAAATGGAGAAAAGTGAATTTTGTGTTGTGATAAAGCACTACTTTTTGCATGGTAAGACGGTGAAGGAGACAGAAGAAAATGTGAACAAGTATTATGGGAACTCTGCTCCATTACATGGCATGGTTCACAGAATTTTATGTGGCCATTCGAGCACAAGAGATGCTGTGCGCACAGGACGGCTGGTTGAGGTCACAACAGAAGAATTGGTGAACAAAGTTCATGATATTGTGTTGGAAGACCACCGAGTAAAAATCCATGAGATAACCAAGACCATAAAAGTTTTGAGTGAATGGGTGTATAACATTCTGCACAAATTTTTGGGTATGAGAAAGCTGTCAGCAAGATGGGTGCCATGATTGCTCGCACTTGAGAACAAGCGGAATCATGTAGCCATTCACAGGGATGTTTGAACATGTTCCAGTGCAACCCAAATGAGTTTTTGCGGCGTTTATATCACGGTTGATGAAACTTGGATCCATTACTATCAACCTGAAACCAAGCAACAATCAAAGCAGTGTATTTCCATGCTCCAAAAAAAGCGAAAACCATTCCGTCGGCAGGAAAAATCATGGCAGCTGTCTTTAGGATTCATAAGGGGTGATAGACATCCACTACCTGGTAAAGCGTAAAATGATCACAGGTTCATATTATGCCGAAATGCTGGATCAGTTTCACAAGGAATTGTTAAAGAAACGATCCCATTTGTTGAAGAAAAAGGTTCTCTTTCACCAGGATAATGCACACACACACAATTCAACCATTGCCATCGCAAAATTTGTGAAATTGGACTACAAACTGCTACCTCACCCACCATATTCTTCAGATTTGGCTCCGAGTGACTTCTTCCTCTTCGCAAATCTGAAAAATTGGCTTGCTAGAAAGAAGTTCACATCTGGTGAACGAAGGGTTAAAAAAATTGGAGAAACGTTGGACGTGTATTGAATTCAAGGGGACTGTTGAGAAATAAAATTGATTTTTTTGGAAAAAATTGTTATTTTCTTTAAAAAGTCACTGACTAATTAATCCACCCTCATACCTTTTTTTTTCATTTGTAGCTTTCATTGTTAGTCCATGTCATTGTAATATGTTACATCAATTTAATTTTCAGGTACTGAATCTTCATGTGCACAGACAGGGGAGTTCACTCCTGTTATTCCTGCATCTCCGGCAAGCAGTTGTCAGGGCTCTTGGTGTGATAGTACGACGCAAAAGTTTTTTATGCTTGACACACTTTTGAGTTATTACAACAGTGCTGTAAGTGGAGCATATTTCATTTTAGCTAAGTGTGCAGCATAGTATTAGTGTTGGGGACAAAAGCATTCTCTTCATGGTGATCCAGTAACTCATCTCTGAAGGATTGCATCAACTATTTATTCCTTTAAGCAGGGGTGTGCCAATTCACATTCACATTGCACTTTGTATCATGCAACCTAAAATACATTTAAAAACCAAAGGAGCATGGCAGTGGAAGGGGAAGTAACATTATACACAAGGAAGTAGTGAATGTGTATGTTTTTTAACAATAATCTTTTTGATGCAGGCATAATTATGATTATAACCATTCATTGTAGGTGCATTCTGGTATGTGGTTTGTTGGCTGCTGTAGGATAGGAATGTGTAGGAGGGGAAAGTAAAACACAAAGTGGATCTCTCCTTGAGGATGCATTCAAGATCATGTAACCATGAATCACTTTTGCCCGCCTCTGCCTTGTGCTCTTGTTTATATGGTGAAAGAATCAGGTTTTATTACCTGCAAAGAAAGAAAAAAAGAAGAATTTTTTAAGGAATTGGTTCAAAAGAAATACATATTGTATGCTAGGCTACATATTTTTGGCCAGTGTCTGCTTAAGTTTAAGGAAAATACAGATGTTGCCTATCTCACCAAAATCTTATGAAAATGACAAAAGGTTTGCATATTTTTATGAATAAAAGTAGAGTTGGTAAATTAACATGTATAGTGATTGTGTAAAAACAATGTACAGAAAGGCATTACCAAGATAAGCATTTTGAGGTTAGGAACAAGGGATCGCAGAAGCCCTTTTACTGTGCTTTGTGCATCAATATTAAAACCCATCATGTTAGAGTCTCTAGTTGTGACACCTGTTTGTGGTGTGTCAGATATAAACAAAACACACTCTTGTACAGTACTAGTCATACTATAGCACTGTTCAACTAGTCATTAGCAGCTGATATTCAATGTCACATTTGTGTTATGAAGTCTACTAGTTGATATGGTAATACCAAACCTTGTCTTCTTTACACAATGATGTAATGTTTAGTTTCTCATATGTACCAGCACTCATTAGTTGAGAAAGTACGTACACGCTTGCCGTGTGAGTTACCTTTCATTTTGACTGGTGAATCATGTTTCATAAATTCAGATTTCAATTATGTTAATGAAACATTCCTGTTATTATACTGCTTCTGTGACCCCATGCTGCTCACCTCAAAATGGATAGTTTTAGTACTGCCTTACAACTCCACAATTTTTGCACATTGTTTTTCTGCACTCTGTATACTGTAACATGTGCATGTTTTTTGAGCCCTCAGCATGCTAATCTTTGGTCGGTTGGTTGATCGGTCAGATGGTAGATTAGCTTTAATTATGGAATTAGCTGCTCTCCTTCCTGGCTACACTTCCCTACAGTCAGCACCCAAGAAATCTTACTCATGTACAGTATTAACTCTAACAAAGGAACCATGTAGAGTTGTATATTTCATTCAGTGTGGTCAAGGTTCACTAGAATTTATTCATTTTCCATTAAAATAAACCAAATGAGAATGATAAATGGGAAGAAAAATTTCTAGAAATAATATCTTTATACACACAGCAAAGATATATTATGCACATAAAATAACAAAATTACAAATGCACATATATTGCTCTGAGATCAACAGCAAAATTGTATTTTTATGGAAGTTAAAGTTTTATTTAAGCTCCCCAGGTTTCTTAATCTTATCAACAGAAGTAGTTTTACAAGGGCGGATTGATAAGTCCATGACTTTGACGAGAGATAGCATTCTAATCTTGGGTTTCTTGTTTGCACCCAAGTCTTACATCTATTCTGGGTATAATCACAGAAATTTATTGTCATTTGTTTCTTAGAACATTGTTGAGAGCATCTAAAATAAGCAGATGTGTGTTGCTTCATAGAAAATGGAACAAAGTGAATTTTGTGTTCTGATAGAGCACTATGTTTTGCATGGTAAGATGGTGAAAGAAATGGAAGAAAAGCCGAACAACTATTATGGGGACTCTGCTCCATCACGTGGCATGGTTCACAAGTGGTTCACAGAATTTTGATGTGGCTGTTCGAGCACAAGAGATGCTATGCACACAGGACGGCCAGTTGAGGTCACAGGAGAAGAAATGGTGAACAAAGTTCACGATATTGTGTTGGAAGACCGCTGAGTGAAAATCCGTGAGATAGCCAAGACGTAAACATCTCAAGTGAATGGGTGTATAACATTCTACACAAATTTTGGGGTATGAGAAAGCTGTCAGCAAGATGAGTGCTGCAACTGCTCACAGTTGAAAACAACCGAAATCATGTGACCATTTCACAGGGATGTTTGAACATGTTTCAGCGCAACCCAAATTAGCTTTTGCGGCATTATATCACGATTGATGAAACTTGGATCCATTACTATTAACCTGGAAGCAAACAACAAAGCAGTGTATTTCCATGCTCCAAGAAAAGTGAAAACCATTCCATCTGCAGGAAAAATCATGGCAGTTGTCTTTTGGGATTCACAAGGGGTGATAGACATTCACTACCTGGAAAAGGGTAAAACCATCACAGATTCATATTATGCCGCAATGCTGGATCAGTTTCACAAGGAATTGTTAAAGAAATGATGCCATTTGGTGAAGAAAAAGCTTTTCTTTCA
Organism: Deroplatys truncata; assembly: GCA_030765065.1. NCBI lineage: Eukaryota > Metazoa > Arthropoda > Insecta > Mantodea > Mantidae > Deroplatys > Deroplatys truncata. The sequence goes on from CM060985.1 coordinate 64,660,126, forward strand.
CCAGGATAATGCACTCGCACACAAGCCAGCCATTGCCATCGCAAAATTTGTGGAATTGGGCTACGAACTGCTCCTAGCCCACCATATTCTCCAGATTTGGCTCCGAGCATCCTTTCCTCTTTGTAAACCTGAAAAATTGGCTTGCTGGGAAGAAATCCACGTCCAGTGAACACAGCATGGCAGAAACACCTCATATTTTGCAGACTTCAAAAAATCATATTTTTTGGAAGGGTTAAAAAAAATGGAGAAACTTTGGACATGTATTGAATTGAAAGGAGACTATGTTGAGAAATGAAATTGTTATTTTCTTTAAAAAGTCAGTGACTTATCAATCCACCCTCATAGTCATGTGTCATATAGTGTTTAATTCCAGGAATTTATAAAGGTTCTAAGGTGGCACAAAATTACATAGAAACAGAAATTCATCACTGCCATGATGCTAATTATCTTAAAGCAAAGATATGCACAAAATTATGGGGTATAGATTTTTGCTGAAGCAGAATGTATGTTTGTAAATTAATAGGAATTATATATTACTCAAAGACAAAATTTTTTCCTTAACAATTATAACTAACATGGTAATGGTGATTTTACCAGGATGTTGGAAAACATTTATTAAAATACATATTTCCTGAAATGTTAAAATGGAGTTTTGCAAGGGCCATATTTACTTAATGCTGAACTGTGTTGGTGCACAGGATGATAAAGTTTAGGGGCAACAAGAAAAGATAACAATTGTGTGCTGTAAAGTTTAATATTTTATTTTTACTCAGATACAAATGCTTGTCAAATTTAGAGTTATCACCAGAGACCGGAAGTTTAGGCATTATAATTCATTAAAATAGGCAGGCAAAAAGGCATTATAAATAGCTAAAATACAATTGAAGGCAATATAGAAAAACCTTACATTATGCCTATTTATGTACTAGTTACTTTTTTCAGATAATTGCACAATCAGCATATTTATGTTAACATCATGTTACACTGTATTTTTAAAGTAACTTTAAAGTCTTAACAAAATGCTAATTGCACTTGACAGTAAAATTAAAATATTTCCTGAAGGCCTATGCATTACAATGCCTTATAGGCTTATTGGTTTGCACATGACCACCAAATGCTTTTTTTAAATTTTCTGGAGTCATGTTGAGTCTCCTGTCAGATAATACATTTTTCATCTGAGAAAATGGCCTCTCCATATCTACAGAATTAATTGGAGCAAATCTAAAACATTGAACTATTGTAGGGTCCATTTCTACTGCAATGAATTGTCACCTTGTAGAATTTGAAATGTTTTTAAGTCTGTCAAGATCAGGATTTTTTGAAAATACCATTTTACACCTTTTCCTGAACCCCATTTCCCTGGACACCCTCCAAGGTGGCAGCCACCTTAGTTATACTCGGGAAATTTGAAGCGTAGTAAACTGTTGCTGAAATGCATGTCCACTATCTCATTATGATAGGTACAGGTGGCACAGGTATATTTGGTGCAATGTCTTTAAATGTCTAAATCCTTGACGGGGCTTTCACAAAGATCTTCCTCATAATGGAAATCAACTTGTTGACATCCGGAAACAAGCTTTGTATCCCTTCTGACACCCTGTGAAAACTACTGCTATGCAGATCTGTGAAGCATGTTTGGAAATAACATTTTTAAAGTTGTCCCAGCCTTTTTCATATATGGTGCAGCATCTGAGATGGAAAGTAATATATTGTGGTATTGAATCTCTTCAGGCCATATAACTGTAATGAACTGCTAAATAACTGTGCAATAGTTGAATTGTTAATTTTTTCCAGACACACTATTGTAAGCAGGAATGCTTTTATTAATTCACCTTCTGAAGAATCTTATGGTTCAACAATGACATTGGTAATAAAACGATCCTAGGATAAGTTGATTCACTGATTGAAATCCAGATCTTTTTATTTTTTAGTTCATCTTTAATGATTTTCATTACATCACTGTACATTCATTTAAGTAGCATTTTCGCAAACTTGACTCACTGGGCACAGATCCGTATGTATACTTCTCCAAAAGCTGTCTTAATATAGGATTCCGTAGTTTACACAAAGGGATTCACATATTTTGCACAGAAGTATGTTACCGTCAGTAGAAAATAGATTGGATCTGAAAGTATTAATGTAACTTTGCAATTTACTGCACAAAGAAACACTGAATTTTGGCATGTCACTAGCTACCTTGCACAACAATGTCACAATGAAAATTGAAAGAAAGAGGAAGAACAATAATGAAACCTTGCTTTTGCTCCAGCACTCAGTTGTTTTTGAAGGAGGTATAATGCAATAAGAAGCAAGTAAACACAAGCAATAATTAAAACCCTTACCTACTGTTACCTCTCTCTATGGCGACACTCATTGTTGCTTGTAAAGAGAATATGAACTGACTGGAAGGCAATAAACAACATAGTTTTGGTACAGTCACATTCATTGTAGCGGTTACAGAAATAAATAAATACACCTGTAGGCAATGTTTAATAATAAAAGAATAAATAATAATCAAAAAGGTAACAAAAGCCATTTATTCCGTCAATTAGGTATTTATACAAAAAAAGGCAGAAAAAGGCAACATTAAACTGCAGCATTTCAATCACAGAGATGTAAATTGTACAGATCCACTTTCAAATTTAAGATAGATTTAACACATTTAAAAAAGGCATTCTGCCACAATTCCGGTCTCTGGTTATCACCTTACAATTATTATACTAAGAAAATAATGATTATGAACACCACACTGCCGCATAAACCAATAAAAATAACAATTACAAGCTAGTTGTTTCCATTGTCATTTATTGTGTAATGGCCATGCTCATTAGGTTAACATGGGGCATGGCTCTGATTCTGAGGCCAGCTATCTGTTAGGGCTGGTTAGCTGCAGATAATTTTCTCCCAATAAAATTATTTTCTCAGCCAATTTGTGCTTGTGCTTGCAACGGATGGTTACATATAAATTTTATGTGAAACATAATACTCCTCCTGCAGTGTATCTTTTTATACTTAAATAGTTCAGCCTGTTTACTATAGGTACTAAGAGGAAAATGAAAAAGGGTAACAAGTCACTGCCAGCAAGGCAATGTGAATGTTTAGGCATGAGAATATAAGCAGATATGTGGTAGATAGTATTAATATAAATTGCACAGTAATAATAGCAGTACTTTTGAAAGCTGCATAAATAGTCAATGACAGTAATTCACTCTATGTAGTTGCTGTTCAACAATCTTCAGAAGTTCCATGTTGGAAGGGGGAGGGAATCTTTGTGTTCAAAACTGAGCAAGATAGAATTAAATTGTCATCCACAGAACATTCTGCAAACTGCCTCTACAACTGAGTGTTCAGCATACTGACTTCTCAACTAGAAGTTCCAAGTTCAGCTCCCAGCTGGGACGTAAGAATTTTTCTTTAGTTAGAATCATCCCCTGTCCTACACAGAGTCTAGAAGTATGATTACGATATTGATTGCAAAATAATAAAGAATTAAAACCCAGCGTTACAAAGAAGAAACAGGGGAAGAAGAAGATGGAAGAGGAAGAGAGAAAGGGAAAAAAAGAGAGAGAGCCACTTAGGAATGGCTTCTAAAGGTAAAGCCACCCGTTTGACTTTAATATTTAAAGGTAATCTTTTGTTTGAAGTTTAACATCTTTAACCAGGTAGGTCATATCAGATGGTAAATGATCAAAATGGCTTAAATTATGCTTACATGGGCTTAGGGACCCCAACATTCGTCTTCTCAGGATAAGGGAAAGCCCTGGTAAAAACCTTATCTAAGTAAGTCACCCTAACCAAGATTCCAACTTGGGGCTGCTTGAATGTGAGATAGATGAGTCATTCCACGTCAAGTCGCACAAATTTTCACAAAATCTGACCATCATGTCTCCAATTCACTTAAAATTTTGTCCATGGATTACAAAAACAAACTGTATTATGTTTTAAATTCTTATTTTTTTTAAAATTGCAATACTTTTTAAAATGTTGTGTAATCCAACTTGTGAAAAGCGGCACACCTTTAAATCAGGATATCTCACAGATGATAAGTGATAAAATGCAATGCAAAGCTTAATATGTAATCTTTTACTTAATATTTATTATAATTGATATAATTAACTATTTACATAAATTTTTAAAATCCAAACACTTGAAAGCTATATATCCCTATTAACCCCCCCCCCCCGTTTAAATTTCTATAAAAATTATAAATAAATTTCTTGCAGTTTTTTGTATATATTTACATAAAACAAAGATGGGATCTTGTATAGTTAATTTTAAATAAAATAACTTAGAAAGCGGTGCATAGTGGGATTCCAGTGCGGCACGGCTGGAGAGCAGCAGCAGTCTGTCATTGGATGGCTTGTCAACTGTTTACAGCACTTTAGTTGCACTAGTTTGTTCACATGTAACTTAAATTTGGCATACAGTTGAGAAGCATTCAAACTTTCAATCTTATCCTATGGAAGACAACGTAACTATAATTTAAAATTGCACTTCTTCCCCTTCAGGCTCAAGTGAATACCATCTGGTTATTAATGCATTATTGGTTGTTGGAATAAATGAATTTAGCTCTAAGGTACCAGGGATCCGTTTCACATTGTTGTATCTTGCCTTAAAATGGTCACTATGTTCAAAATCACTTCTGGATTATTCATGGCATTGGCACTTTGTAGCACACAATCACTGTTATCAGTGGGTGGTACTTTGGTTTTTTTTTTTTTGACACGCATCACGTAGTTTTAGTTCTGGTAGCAAAGTTAAGTTCTCCGTTTTTAAGTTTGTAAGCATATTGCGGGTAACTAAACTTAATGACTTCTGCCTTGTGTTATGCTTGGAAACATTAAATAGATTGAAGCAATAGTCATAGCCACATTTCTTCAGTTCACTCATTATGCACTTTCAGAAATCACAGAGCTAAGAATGAGCTTCTGGCACCAAAAGCTGAAGACAAAGTAACATTTAAAATGAAACAGCAGAGACAGGCTTCATAGAATATCAGATTCCAGGAAGTGATAGCCTATCACGTTTGTACTGCGTAATGCATCAGTCGGCGTGCCGTGCTGCTGCAGTGTAAAGCTCTCAACAGTTTATGTTCTAAAACCCTACACACTAACCACAAATAAACCATTTAAAAGCCTACTTCTAAGGAAGACCCCATGCTGATATTAACAGATTTAAAACAAAATATTTCATGGATTCCTCCTGTATTTTTTCCAGATTTTAATATTAGGGGGTTAAATATGATCTTGGGGTTTAAAATATTCATACCTAAAAAAGTAATATTTTTTTTATTCCAAAAAAAAGTATTTTATATAAGGAAAGCCACATGTTTTTATCTGCAAAATGATGTATTGTCCTTATTTCTGACCATTCTGTATTCCAAGAATAAGTTACTTTTATGTAACATTGTGTGTATATAATGAAATGTTAAGTAAGCTGTAAATCCTAAAGTAATTTGATTTTCCGCAAAATATATGCGACGGTTTATTTATGTGTGGAACACATAAACTAAAATTCAGAGAAAGTGATGTTTTATGTGTGCTTGGTTTGATGTGGAATGACTCAGATGCATTATGCCATACCACGGAGGTAGGCTTGGAGGCAACTTTATGAATGAAAGAATAAAGATAAATAAAGCAATAAAATCTAATTTTATCAGCAAATCTGACGTTTAAAATGGCAATTAGACCATCTTAGAAATCCACTGAGAGTTGAGAGGGGCATCGGCTTATGACCTCACAGGGCAGTAGATCATGTAATTATGGATTTTGTTTCTGCTGTTATTTTGTTTGGGTATGTGTAAATATTCATAGTAACTCACCTGGTGTATGTTTTCATCTCTGACAAACTGAAGAAACGGACTTCTAACCCCTCAGAAGAAAGAAATTACTAAGAAGTGCTGATGTATATTATAATGCACAAAGGCATGACTTCTTGCTTGTTCATCACTGTTGGTTCAGTGGTAGAGGATGCCTTAGCAGTTAATTATGCAGTAGTGTGCTCCAGGTGCATTGTTTGCATGTAATACTGCATCATGGCTAAAGAACTGCTGTCTTTCCTTAGACATAATTGCTGTGGTGGATGGGATCCATATGAATTATTGAGGTGTTTGGAAAACTCTTAAAATAATTGAACACCTTGCTTTCAAACCCCTCATAAATCAGTTTTATTTTCTCTACTACATAACTATAGTAAGTAGAGTAAGCATTGCATTCCATCCAAAAATTTGATATGCAGGATTCACCAGAAATACTCATTTTGAGGTCCTTGAATCCAGAAAAAGGTTGTGCATGTGTGTATGAGACAGAGAGAAAGAACAGTATAAGTCAAAGAGAGAAAGTCAGTTAAATACCAAACTTGATGTTTAAGTTCACTTCCAGGATGCGACACAAAGATTTTTAAGAAATCCCCACACCTCAAATACCCTTTATGGGGAAATTTTTTATTATTTTATATTTTCTCAAAAATTGTTCTAAAGATTTTGATTAAAACACCAGAAGTTTAAGATACAAAATGTATAGCTTGAATTTTCTGCGAATAGCCTATGAAGTCCTCTTCATTCTGAATGACTTTTGTATAATTGGTAAACTGTAAGAGATAAACAAAATCTTACTGTACAAAAAATGTAGAATTTGTTAGAGCACACAATTTATGTCAACATTTTTTATGGCATTAACCATTTCTGCGATATTCTTTGTTATTAGTTTAAATTTTCAAACATTTAAACTTTATCCAAGTGGTTAGTCTTTATTAATTTTTTCTCATGATCATGTAAGAAGCATGAGATTTCAAAGCCACCACATAGCAATTCACTTTTTAAAAATCTGACTTATCACTTTAGCCTACTGTATTCTTCTTATACCTACAATGAATGTGCAAATGTGTCGCGAAAGTTTATCTTGATTAACAACAATTAAACAGGAAAATAAGCTTTTGTAAGAGTAATTTTTAGAAGAGTGAATAGAGAATTCATGTGAATGCAACACATCCAATTTTTTACTATTTTCACAGGAGGAATAAGAAACCTGTTGCTCTATTTTAAATGTAACTTAATTTAGGCACATATGTTAGGTATTATCTAAGCAACAGTAAAGAGTGACAAATTATATTTTTGTAATACATTTATTTAAATACTAGGAATTTATATTATTATAGTCTTTACGGTTTGGTTTCAGCCCTGGCTCTGCCCAAAGCCATAAGCATCTAACACAATAACAGTTTCCCCAGGTTGCAGGTTTAAACCCAGCGGAGGGTGATGGATTTTTTGCAGGTGTAAAAATCCTGAGCATGGCTTCCTTCCGAAGGGAAGTAAAGCTGATGATCCTGTGTCATAGATTTATGGCATGTAAAAGAATTCCAAGCCTGATAAAGAGGCCTCTGAGCAAAATTTCCAGTCCTTCATGCCCAATATAGAATGGAATGCTAAGAACCATAGTAGTTAAAGAGCATCCATAAATAAAACTCAATTTGTTTTACAATAACAATTATTAGCACCTAATGGAAATAGTGCAGTATATCAGCAATATAATGCTCCTTTTATTATTACTCAATTCAGATGACTCCTACCATATGTCTACACCTATAAAACTAATATTTATTCATCTGTTAACCTGTTATATCCATTTATTTTTAACTTGAATAAGTATTCTCCTAACTTCATTATTGGAGGTATATATCTGGAAAAAGTTTCTTTATTGCTATCCCAGATCTCAATTGAACCCATTTTTACTTTCCCTGCTATGTATTTTAGTAGGGGAAGTATTGTATTCCACCCAAAAATTTGATGTTGAGATTTCACCAGAAATAATATATTTTGAGTCCTCCTTAACCGCCCAAAAAGCATTTTTTAGAAAAAGATCCATGTGGGTGTATGTGTTTGTATCTGTGTGTGTGTGCGTGCGTGTTTTTTTTTTTTTTTTTTGTATCTCTGAGCAGTAAAACTAAAAAAACCAAAGGTCGGATAAATACCAAACTTTGTATTTAAGTTCAGTATCTTCCAAAGATGCAACATGAAGATTTTCAAGAAAATCTCCCCACTCCCAACTACTCTTTACGTGAAACAAGTTTTGAAATGTCTGATTTTCTAAAAAATTGTTCTATTGATTTTGATTAAAATATCACATATTAAAGATATTTATAGACAAATAAAATGAATATCTTGAATTTTGTGGGAAAAGGCAGGAAGGCCTCATTTATTTGAAAGGAATTTTTGTATAATCTTGTACAACTGGTAAGAGTTAAGTGATAGATGAAAACGCACTACACAAAAAAAAAAATCTGATGTGTTACACTCACATGACTTTCTCTACTCTTGTACAAACTATTTATACAAACGCTTATTCTCCATCTAGTTCATGTTAATCGAGATAAATATCTGCAGACCCTATCTTATTGCTAATTTTCTTGTAGATGTAAGGGGAATATATATTTACAAGGGCAATATAGAAAAACAGTAGCCTTTAAGCACATACATATCTGTTAATAGCTGGTTGCTAGGTGCAGCACCATTCCCTTTGCCACAGATTATAACTCTTTGCATATCCAAGACAAAAAAAATGAATAACGAATTAGAGAAAAAGTATAAGTATTGGAAAATTTAAGGAAATAACAAGCAATATCTCGAAAACGGCTCACTCAACAAAAGAAATGTATATGACATAAGTTGTGTATTTTAACGCGATCTACATTTTTTGTGTAGTAACATTTTGTCTATCTCTTATGGTTTACCAGTTATGCCAAAGTCGTTCACAATGAAGAATACTTTTGGAGACATTCCCAGAAAATTCGAGATATACATTTCATTTCCCATAACATTATCTTAAACATATGATATTTTCATCAAAATCGTTAGAGCCATTTTTGAGAAAATTAAAATTTTCGAAAAATCTTCCATGTAAAGGGTAGTCTGGGGTGGGGGGATTTTCTTGAAAACCTTCGTGTCGCATCTCTGGAAGATACTGAACCTAAATACCAAGTTTGGTGCTTATCCGACTGTTCGTTTTTGAGTTATGCTGTTCACAGACACACAGACACACACACACACACACAGACACACACACGGACATGTTTCCAAAAATGCTTTTTTTGGATTCAGGAGGTCTCAAAACATGTATTTCCGGTGAAATCTCGGTATCGAATTTTTGGGTGGAATGCAATACTTCCCCTACTTACTATACGTAGTAGAGAAAGTAAAAATGTAGATCTCTTTAAAACACACTATTTATTTCAAATAACTTTTTTTGTTGCATTGGCCATTTCTGAGATATCGGTTATTAATGTTTTGAATTATTCAATACTTAGCCATTCTTTTAAAGTCCTGTTGGTTTTCAGCTGTTTCTCATGATGTCATTGAAAGAGTATGGAATTTTCAGTCCAGCATATAGCATTCAGTCTTAAAAATTTGACTATTGCTATTCATTTTGTATCTATAATGAAATGTGTAATGCAGCTAGGAAAGGTTTATCTCAATTAAAACAGAGTAGATAGGAAAATTAATTTTTGTAAGAATAATTTGTATACCAGCTAATAAATAATACAGGATAGAGAAAGTGGTGTGAATGTATCACATAAATTTTTCTTTAATCAATCTAATCTCTTATTCCTGGATATTGAAACAGATTGATAAGAGCATTTTCATTGCACCTGCACAATGGGCATATATTCTATTCCAGGTACTTATAGTTCCTTTTAGTTTCCAAATTCCTAATCTAAACCATGCTAAACCTTCCCTTACTTTTTTTCTAATTACATCTTTCAATATAAGGCCTTCATTCACTGTCTTCTCCTTGCTCTTTCATATATGAACTTCACGCTCCTTAACAGTAGAATTATTTTCTCCCAATATACCATAGTCTCTTGTTTTAATTTTTCCCAATTCTTGTATTAATATGCTTAAGCAAGCGAAACTCAGTTACCGGTATATCTGTATTAATCTCCTCCATTTCAAATTGTAAATGCTGATTATACATGGTCATAAACCTGGTAGCTTCTAGTGGATTGTAAGGAATCCCTAAATGTAATGCCAGCCTTTTTATTATCAACCACGCAACTACACCCTAGATTGCTTCTCTTTGACCTCATGTTTCAGTTTGTTGCTAATTAATGCATCCATGCTTCCTTATAATCTGCTCTTTTTCAGTTGCTTCAGACCTTCTCTCATCATGAATTAAAAAATAATTATATTTTAGATTCAAAATTCAAATGACTCCCAAATTTATTTATGTTTTTCCAGGAAACTCCTTAAGTCATCACATTCTAGAAACAAATTCACAGCGAAAGACAATAATAAAACTAATTCTTTAACAATTATACTTGAACAATTTACATTCTCAGTATAATAGTTTCGTAATATATTATGTTGGTTACAGTAAACATTAAAGAACATGGTTTACATTCTTTTTATAATTATTTTATTTGTATAACTCCATCTAACTTCCTTGGTCATATCGGGGAATTTGACTTGAGAAGTACCTGATGGTGTTATTACTTGCTGAACTGTAGGTTTTATCAGTTTTTTTGCATTAAACGCATGGATGCCAGGGTAGTGCAGTGGTTTCATTTCCAGCTCTCATACTGAGGGTTGGGGGTTCAATTCCTGGCTCTGTGGTGCCAAGTTTAAGTCGGCCCTATCCACATCTTCATCTCTGTTTTGCTCATGTGAAATATCCCCAAGGCCCAACATGGTTTGGAGTCCACATAAAAGCTGTAAATCCTCTCATTCCGCCTTCATCCTCATCATCACCCTACCATCGGAGGTAACAGATTCCTCCCTTTGGTGGCCTCCACCTTGGAAATGGGTCCAATCATCATTTGGTGGTGTATCCTCTGAAGGTCATAGACCATATGGGGAGCATTAGAAATGACGACTATTAAACACATTCATACTTCCATAGTCAGTAATGTGTTAAGACAATGGATTGAATACCAAGAGAATAGCTTAATGAATGATGGATGGGTAAGTAAATTACAGAATATTTTGGAGAAAAATGGGTTAGGAGATATATGGAGAAGGAGAGAAAATAACGTAAAACATTTTATGAAAAAGGCAAGGAAAAGACTGGAAGATATAGAAATACAAATCATGTTCAGTGAGATTGCCAAAAAGAGCTCATTAGTTTATTATAGGCCAATGAAAAATACATGGGATAGGGAAAAATATATAGACATAGTAAATAAAGAAGAGAGAGAATCTATTGCATGGTTAAGAACCAGAGCATGGAGGCTAAAAGGGCTAAGACAGGGTATTCCTCAGAACCAATGTCCGATATGTGGTGGTAATGAAGACATTGAACACATAGTATTTAAGTGCCAAGGAACAGAAAATTGGAGAAAAGAATTTTTTAATAAGAAGTGGTTGAAGGGGGATAGAAATACACTTATAATTGAAATGATATGCAAGGACGCTAGAAGCATTGGACAGTTTTTGTGTAAAGTAAAAAATAAATGGCTTTGGACAGTGGAAAGAGAAAAGTAAGAGGTAGTGCATCTTATTTTGAATGGAAAACTATAGTGAATGTGTGATGGTTAAGTAATCAATAAATGAAAAGTGAAAAAAAAAGTGGAAATGGGACATGAAAAAAAAAACGGAAAAAAAAGAGCAAGATAATTTATTGATAAGAAATTGTAAAATGTAAATAAACTGTAGTGATTGTCTACTGAATAAGTGACCAGGGTCAAAGTGCAGTAGACAATCAAATTTGTAAAACTCTTAGCACAATAAAATACCAATACTAATACTAGTAAGGACTATGGAATGATTCTGGTTAAAGAAAAATTCCCTTTTCCAGCCAGAGAATGAACATGCAACCTCATGTTGAGAAACAAAAAGCTTTCTTTTAAGGGCAGATTAGATATTGTTTTAATGAGTATGAAGTTTCATTTCTAGCTTTCTCTCAGTAACTGTAAAATCAACAATCACTGAATTATGTACCAGTCAGAGTGTATTTATGTGACTATTAATTTTTTGATGACTGGTGTATTCTTTGAAAGAAAATTAGATTTTCCTACATTAATTTCAGCATGACTTAGAGGAGTGTTGCTTTTGTTAGAGCAAAATACATACATATATATAACATTCATCTCATTCTGTAGGAAATATTTTAAAAAATCTGATGTTATACATTCACATGACTTTCTCTACCCTCTATTGTTTATTTGTGGGCACACAAATTATTCGTACTAAAGCTTATTTTTCTATCTACTACATTTTAATCCAAAAAAACCTTTGCAGAAATGGCTACATTATACATTTTGTTATAGATACAAAAGAAACTGTGAGTCAGACGTTTAAGAACTTGATGCTATATGCTGGCCTTAAAATTTCATACTGTTTCCATGCAATCACGAGAAACAACTAAATGTTGAAAGGACTTAGAATGACGAAGAGATGAACAATTCGTACCTTTAATAATGGATATCTTAGAAACAGTTTATGCCACAAAAAAGCTTATTTTAAATAAATTGTGTGGTTTAAAGGGATCTATATTTTTTGTGTAGTACATTTTCATCTATTACTTAACGTTTACCAGTTATACAAGATTATAGAAAATTCCCTTCGAATGAAGAGGACTTTGTAGGCTATTCCCAGAAAATCCAAGATATACATTTTATTTGTCATGTAAATATCTTTAATATATGGTATTTTAATCAAAATTATTACAGCCATTTTTTAGAAAATCAAAGATTTCCAAAAATGTTCCATTAGAGTGTAGTTTAGGTAAGGGGGATTTTGTTGAAAATCTTAGTGTCGCATCTTTGGAAGATATTGAACCCAAGTACCAAGTTTGGTATTTATCCGACTTTTCGTTTTTGAGTTATGCTGTTCACAGACACTAACAGAGAAGACAAGACACCCACATGGATATGTTTCCAAAAATGCTTTATTTGGATTCAGGGTACCTCAAAACATATATTTCCGGTGAAATCTTAGTATCAAATTTTTGGGTGGAATGTAATAATTTCCCTACTTTACTAAACGTAGTACAGAAAGTAAAAAGTACATGTGCGTTTATGAAGTAAGTTCAATTGTACCAAGTGAATAAGAAACAGATTTGCTGTACAAAGAAACTATCAAATAACCCACATCAAAACTTATCTCAGCATTTTAGTTGGAAGATCTGCATCAGGAGAGCAAAGGCTCACAGTCGCATTAGAGGTCTTGCTAAGTTGTCCTGTAAGGACTATTTGCATTTCTCATTCCAAGGACAATGGAGGGATGAGTATACTTAGCAGTAGTTGAATAATTTGGCATTATGTGCCGTTCACAGTAAAGTAATACTTTCATTAGTGCAAACCATAAAGAATTGGAACAAGTAAATTGTTTTTTATCAATCCAGATGTGTTTTTGTGCAGTATCTTAACAGGAAACTAGTTGCCATCATTTTGCAATACCAAGAAAGCTTGTAACACATGCATTAGAGAGAAAGAGAGTGGAAACAGAAAAGAAGAAACACATTTGACAGACACAGTTGCCATCAAAACATTGAGAAGATTAAAGTTCATTCATTTACAGCCATACAGCCAAGAAGGTTGCATTGCTACAGGAATTTAAATTGTTTAAATAGTCCATCCTATATGAGTTATGAAAATTTCCCCCTCCCAGGCAGAAATTGATCCCAAAACATCTTGGTTTAGGAATCAGCATGCTGACCATTAGATTGCAGAGGCATTTTCATTGGTGTAAACAGGGCAAAATAGCACTAGAATTATGGATGTCTGTACACACTAGTTATAATATTCAATTAACAAGCGCTGTATGTTCTGACATTAGCTTTCATTCTGTTTGTGTAGGATAGTAGAGTAGTGGTTAAGGCTTGTGAAGGTGTGATGGTGATGGCATCACTGCAATCAGATGCATTTGCTCGTTCTGTCACATGCCACTCTGATTTATGCAACGTTCTGACCAGCAAACTGGATGACTTGTTTGCAGAAATACCATCTGGCATAGATCCAAATGACATTGATGATATTCAAGTCAACTGGGGGTAAGCTGTCATGTTGAATAAATGTTGTATGTGAAAGTGATTGAATTTATGTCCATCCTAGTATGTATATGTACATTCTATCCGTAGGTTTAGTGTGTACATGTGTATGAGCTGATATTACTACAGCTACCTTGATGTAAGGCAGCAGCATCAGTTTATATACATACACATGTACTAAACCTAAGGCTAACCTTGAGTTAAGTCTAGAAAAGACAGGAACCCCTTGGTTTCACTGCAGCTCACTATGGCCTAGCTTGTCTCCTACTTGTTCTAAGGCTGTTCAGTGAGTTTTGGCAAGTTTGTTTCTATACAGTCGTCTGCCTGATATGTGAACAATGCCATGACAAGGAATGACAGCAGTATTACCAAAATTAGTTACTGTGCTACAGTAACCATCTCATTCATTCTACATTATTAAATGTTAGTAATAGCAATAATCATGTGGTGGAGAGGGAATGGTGACTACAGAGCATATAAAAGAGGGCACTAGCTGTAAAAGTGTAGGAACCATTAAACTAATGTAAGCAAATTAAATAGCTCAATAAATGTGAATTTCTCAAAAGTCCAAGGGATTAATGTTATTGTCTAAAATTAGGTTTCCTGGCTGCCATCATGAAGAAAAGAGAGTCTGCACTTGAAAGCAATGGTCCAATGGGTCTCAGGTATCTTGATGTTTTGCTATGACTGTGCTGGGATCCTCAGGGTAAATCTGGTGTCTGCAGTAGTCATAGATCTGGTGAAGACAAAGTGATGGTTGTACTATATATACAATCAAAGGAATGGGGAAGAGAGAGGTACGTTGATTGCTGTAATAGACAAGAAAGGGAAGGTTTAGCATGGATGAGAACGGGATCAATGTATTTAAGAGGGATGAGAGGCAGCAGAAGAGGGATATAAGAGTTGTTTGGAGGAAGAGAAAGTACAGAACACTATATGACAGAATGTAAGGAAATAAGGAGCTGAAGTGGGAAAATATGGATAGAAAAATAGTAGCTATAAAGATGTAGACAGGAAAAGAAGAAAAGAAAATCAAGGTCATGGGAGAATTTTTAAGGAAGGTAAAGGAAAAGTGGTCTAGAAAAGTAAGAGAGACAAGGGCTGCTCAGTGAGTGATAAGGCCTGGGAACCAAACAATCTGAGTGGCTCAATAAGTAAACAAGCACCTGACAAATTGTTCATAAGCTGTAGGGTTAATGTACATTGTATATATTGTAAACCAAATTGTAGAACAAATTGTACAATAAATTCAAATTCAATTCATATATACAATCATGGATAGGGCCAGTTTGATTGAGCTAAAGGCTGATCAAATAAACACTTAGATTCTATCCTCAACTGTCAATTCTGTGCATATTTGCAGAGGGAAGTGATAGAAATCTACAAGCACAAGAGCAATTTTAATCTCAGGGAAGAAGCTCTTCACCTACAGAAGGCTTGATTCCTGCTCTGGGAAAGAATATGGCAGGAACAAAACTAATGAATGGGACCACCTGCCCACTGAGGCAAGCCAACCATTATTGCATGGCTCCATTTAATTGGCATACAGCTCAATTACACCAGTCCCACCCATCACTGTTTAAGTAAAGCTCAACATCACTTGTCTTCATCCAATCTATGACCATCACAGACGCCAGATCTACCTTGAAGATGTCAGCACAGTGTTTTGGGAAACGTTGGGATATTTGAGACCCTTAAGACCATGGTCTACAAGTCCAGACATTTTTTTTCTTCAGTTAATATTTCTGTTGCTTTATCTTTAAAGTAATTTAAATTTGTTAAGACTTATTATAGGAAGGCATTTACAGACAACCAATGTTCAAGATCACATCAGAAATTTTAGAATGAAAGCACATTGCAGATAATGAGATGTATGTCTTAATTTTTTCTTCCATAGGCTGCAGACTGCTACATTGGAATGCCTCAACTGCCACTAAATTTTGAAATGGATGTAATATCCCAGTGTTACCTTAATTTCAGATCCAAGGGTTTCTAGGGGTATATGGTGTTATCTGAATATTCATCTGTATAAAACATGCTTTTCAAAGATAACCTACTGTAACACTGAGGTACTGATAAGATAATATACATCTTCCACCTGCTATACTGTGTGCCAGCACTGTCCACATGGGGGAATTAGTGGGAAAGTAGAAATGTTAAGGGAATTAATTTTTAATTTTAACAGAAAAACTCAAACTGAAAAAAATGTAAAGTCCAGTACATTAAGCAATGACTTCTCTATGAACTAAAAAAATCTGTATTGTAATGAAGAGATGATAAATAAACTAAAAGTAAGTTTTATGAAAGCAATATGGGTAAAGTGGAAAATTAGTTTAAAGTGGATTTTAGGGATACAGTTTTTTTTTAATATTTGATTTGTTTATATTTCAATAATAAATTATAAAAATTAGAAAATGGAATTTAGTGTTACCAACAATCTAAATCTTTCCGAGTACCAATTAATTTCCATCACTACTGAACCCCTCAACATCTGAACGTAGTTCAATGTTCCCAATTTTTACACACCTCACATTAAAATGTGAAATGTTTCCTCAGTCTTGGTTAAAACGCAATAAATTTTCATTTTGATTTAATCTGGCTCTAGGGTTATATTTCTTAAGTTTTATGCCTGAAGCAGACTCAGAGCTCAATTTTTTTTGTGTGTGTGTGTGTGTAAGCTGGCACTATCCATTTAGATTAGGTTTTAGTTGTGGGCCAAAATACAGTTGTGCTTGCCTTGGTTTTGAGGCCATAGGTACGAATGAAATCCTAATTTGGGACATTATTCATTCATGCAGGCATGCGATCATTTACAAGATTGGGATTCTCAGCTGGAGCAATATTCTTGCTCATATCATCCAGAAGTCGTGATGCTGTGCAACCAGCCCATTGAACTTCTCCAGAAGAAAAATCTGCATCCGAAAATACATCCCAATCAAAAGGAAATATCAAAATGTAGAGAGCTAAGGTTTCTAGTTTGCCCCTGCATGAATTTTCTACTTTACCCTAGAGTACTTTAAATTTAAAATTGGAGGTTATGTCTACTCTAATAAAACAAAATGCAGAACAGCCACTTCATAAAACAGGTACTCTAAAGATTGTACCTATTATTTAAAATAATTGTTAATCACCTACATTTGTGGTGACTGACATATTGTTTGCGCTTCAAATTGTGTAAATAAATTCACTAAAACAATTAAACGTGCATACATCAGCAATGGTCTGCACAAAATGAACAAGCTTCAGTCTATTAAGTGGGAAGTTGTGATACTACAGAAACATTTGTTGATCAGGGCTGAGCTCCTTTAACTCTGGGTTTGCCCAGGGTTTCCCTTTGGCCTTCCCTCCCCTAAATTCTGAACACCTGACAAGTCATTGTGGAGGGCTCCCTGTTCCCAAGTTGGGACCAAAGCCCCACGTAGTGTGTACAATAGTGGCAAAGCAATGAAATATGGGTAGGGGAGAAAAGCTTAAAATGACACAGTTTCATATATTACTCCTTAGGCACTTCTGGGAGCCCTAAACATCCACGCTTCCTAACACATGTCTTCATCACATCCCCTTATGGGTAGTCCTGTTCTCTTCTCTGCTCTAAGTATGACAGGTACTTTGCTTAAGCTTCATATCACATTGTATGAGTGCAAGAGAAAATTTAAAGACAAAGCTTGTAGATTTTTATCATAGAGTCAGTTATAGCACTATACATCACTTACACTTTAATTATGAAGGATTATTTTCAAAAGCCCTTGCTTCCATTCTCAGCCTTGAAAGTGTGATCTACAACCAACTACAAAAAAAAATATAATTTGGATGTCGCTAGTAGTCAGTGGCTGCTCGTGGCCTAAGTGATAGGTGAGGCATGCACTTACCTATTTCTTGTATATTAAATTGACCTTCATATCTTTTCAGTTGGCATACTTTTCAATAAAGTATACTGTTTTCTTTATATCAAGTAATAGACAAGGCCAGGAAAATAGTTTTTGTAAATAATTAGTACCACACAACCATTCATGCTTGCTATACCATGAGCTTTTAAAATGTCTGATGTAACACTCCACTCCCTTCCTTTCTGCATTATGTGCCCATGCTCTAAGAATTGGCTTAGGTCTACCGGTAAATGTCACGTCTCTTTTATTGTTTTCAGTCCACCTCGAAAAGAGTTTTGTAACTTGCAACACACTGTCATTTTGCAGATTCATTGCAAATTGCCATGGTTTAAATGTTTTTAAGACAAACTTATTATTGATACTTTAATTCACACTAGCAAACTTCCAAGACAGCAACAATATTAGCTACATACAGGTTGATTGCGGAGATGAACTGAACTCATACTAAAGGATCAGTCCAAGAACTTGAAGTTTGAAAAGTGATTTGAGATGGAAAACGTTCCATTACCCAATGGAAGGAATGTTTACAAAAGATTTCACAAGTGTCAATGACCATCGAATAGCCTCTTCAAGGGATTTTACTATTCCAAAAAATCCAGGATTTTAGCTTCACCATAGCCTTGAAGCAGGTAGTTTGTGGGATGAACACAGCACTCATACAGTCCAAGCTTGAGTTGGTTATGATGGCAACCAGACATAAACAGTGCAGCTGAATATCCCAGGGCCAAGATTAGCAGCACCAATACCTGCTCATGGACACTGCGTCTTTCTCATTTCACTCGCTTACAACCCATTTTCCTTATTCCATGCTACTGGCGTGGTAAGACTTTGTAATGGGCTATTTTCACTCCTGAAGTAATGATTCCCTAAAATTATACTCGTGTATGTGAACAGTGGAATATTTAAATATAAAATGTTTTATATAGAGATAAAATATTCTAATACACCTAGTTAGAAAACAGTTGAAGTGGCCTTCACTAGCTTTACCTGAGGAACTGCCTCTGCTGTTAGTAAATTCCTCTAAACATTAATTAAGCTTATAATTCGTACTTGTCCAAACCAGGGCAGAGACGATACTCTCAGATGACTCTCATTTCCAACATACTTTCATTCCAAGAGATTGCCCATGCAATCTTGAACATCTGTCTGATAAGCTTTTCGAATTAGTCACATCTCAGTAAACCTTACACTAAATCTTTATGAAGCAAAAGCTATTGCTCCCCTGTGATATAATGAAATTGAGAAAAATGATGGAGGAACATAGAGCTTAATGTAAATATAATTGATGCAGGTTCAAGATTGATTCATTTGACTAGTATTAGAGGAGATAAATGAAAACTTATGCTCGTAAATGTCACTGAAGACCTGTATATGGTTTGACTAACTTCCTGTAGTTCAAAATATTACTAATGTGCCAGTACACTAACGTAATAAGTATTTAATTAATACTACTCAGTATGCCACAGCTCTTGAGGTGTACAAGACCACATAAAAGTGAGCAAGCATGCAAACATTATAACCTGATAATTCCAGTAGATAATTTATTGTTGCATGCATAAATAAACCATATTTTTTTGTATGTTGGTGGAGGTAATGAATGGTACAACAGGTAATAGGTATTTCAGGTGTTTAAAGCAAATTTTATTACATAGAGTGTAATAAAAATGTATGGCAGAGCTGTAAAGACGTCATGTTCCATGTCTTACATGAGCATGGTTCTGGAAATATTGTATTCCCTTGTTACACTGTTCTCTTCCATATGTTATATAATGGGTTCATTATGGAATACAAGTAGCTTATCACATGGAAACTACTTTAAGCAAAGATTAAAGGGCACATCCTGTCAATGTTAAATCTGTTAAATTCAAGATCCATTATATCAGAAATTATTCAAGATGTTAGAGCTGACGTTTTTATAGGATGTAGATGTGTGCATTCTAATTCAGTGATCTACTTTTATTCAGTAAGTTTGTTTATTAAGGAATATAGGATTATTTTCTTAATTATTCAATCTTTTGAGTGAAATTTATCAGCAATTAATAAAAGAAACCTATATAATTAATATCAAATAGATCTACAACAGTACTTAGAGGTTGTTTTTATCATCCTAAAATTTTATTTATCTATCTTCAATAGTTTCTGAGAAATGGGTCATTTATACCAGAAAATATTTTTCACAAAAAAAGTTGTTCAAAACAAAAATGGAGAACATAAACTTGCATATATTTGCAAAGTAAGAAACCATATGGCTTGAGTACACAAAAGCTGCCATACTTAGCAGTAGTACCAATTTGTAGAGCAAAACTTCCCTTAAAAGATGGGTTTACCTCTCTATTCCAAAGTGTATAGAAGTTATCACGTTTTTCACAAAGAAGTACAGAATTTACAAAATAGCAGCTCCAGTACCATTTTTAAAAATGTATTTAAAATATAAGTATTGTGTCTACAATGATAAAATATATGTCAAATTAAAGAGAAAATTCCCATTAGTAAGACCACAAAAAAATTAAGAATTCCTGTTTTGGGCAATTTTTACCATTTAGTCTCCCTTTGAAGGAAATGCTCAAATGGTTCCCATCAGCACATATATGCTCATTAAATCACTGTCACATTGAATCCTTGATGCACTATTATATTTCTGGAGAAAGCTATTTTGCAATGACGTGAATCTTTAGATTACACAAGTTGAAATTCTTAGGCTTAACCTAGCCCAGCCTGGTTGAACTGAGTCCGAGAATAGGTTATGCTGTACCGCCTGGCCTGGGCCCAATTATTTTATAGTTATTGAGTATTATTGTTAGTAGGCCACAAAGTGGACTGCGGTGCAAAGGGACTCGAGTTCAATTTCCAGTATCGGGGATTTCTTTCCAGACTGTTGGGAGGCCTGATAAGGGATGCACTCAGATCCTTGGGATGAACTGAGGAGCCACTTTATAGAAGTAATGGCGGCTGAGGTCCAGTTAACTGCATCTAGTATGTGTCATTTTGATGATACTGCCTTATTAACCACATGCTGCCCTTATTACTACACTCTACCTAAAACGTCCAGGGTGAGGGTGGAGGGAGGCAGAGTTTGCAGCTGCTGTGCTGTTGTAACGTTATTCAGTATTGGCCAGACTGACCATTTATTTATTATTACTACTATTATAGATGTGTGCATGCTGTGATAATTATGCTATTCTGGGCATCTCAACATCATGAACAAGAAAATGTTTAAAATGTGATATGAGGGCAGTCCCAGAAATACCCAACCTGATGTATAGATAGTGGTTGTTGTTTCAAACAAATGACTGTGGTAGAAAGTACCAATCTTATAAAGCTTAAGTTTGAAGTTTGAGGATGCTACATTGTTTAGTAATTGTTTGGCAGCCACTAATAGTGAACGCTCTCAGTAAATTTGTAAACATGGATAAAACTAGCCATCGTTATGTGATACAATACTTTCATTTGAAAGGTCTTAGTCCAACTAATATTAAAGCTGAGCTAGATTCTACTCTGGGGGAGTCTGCTTCTTCATTTACAACAGTAAAATAGTGGGTGACAGAGTTTAAGCGAGGCTGTAGGAACTGCCAAGATGAACATCGCAGCGGTCGACTTAATGAGCTGAGCACACCAGAAATTGTGAGGAAAATCCACAAAATGGTATTGGATGACCCTCAACTGAGTGCACGAGCTATCAGACATTGTAGGCATTTCAAAAAGTTCTGTACATCGCATACTGAGTGAAAATTTAGACATGAGAAAGCTATGCACAAGATGGGTGCCACGTTTACTTACAATGGAACAAAAGCAGCATCACGAAGATGTTTTAGTCAAGTGTTTGGTGATGTTTTGCTGCAATAAAGCCAAGTTTTAGTGTCGATTCATGATCATGGATGAAACATGGGTCCATCACTTCACACCTGAGACGAAGGAACAGTCAAAACAGGGATTGAAAGGGGAGAATCGACTCCAAAGAAGGTGAAACAGTTCCATTTGCAGGCAAGGCCATGGCGTAGGTTTTTTGGAATGTGTGTGGAATAATTTTCATTGATTATCTTCAAAAAAGGAAAAGCAATCAATGGCGAGTATTATGCAAACTTATTGTAGTATTTGAATGATGAAATCAAGCAAAACAGCCGCATTTAGTGGAGAAGAAACTTTTTTTTCATCAAGACAATGCACTGGTTCACACATTCATTATCACCATGGCCAAAATCAATGAGTTAAAGTTCAAATCGCTTCCTCATGCACCCTATGTGCCAGATTTAGCCCCCTCTGGTTATTTTCTGTTTTCAAAATGGAATAAATGTCTTGGTGGTAAAAGATTTGCCAAAAATGAAGAGGTGGAGTTTGCAGTTGATGGCTATTTTGCAGAACTCAACAGTTCTCACTATAAACAGGGAATAAAAGCTATTGAACATCACTGAGAAAAGTGTATCGAGCTGAAAGGAGACTATGTAGAGAAATAAAGTTGTTTTTTCCCAAAATTTTTGTGTTTTCTTTATTAGGTCGGATACTTCTGGGACAGCCCTCGTAAGTAATTCATTTTTCCTCTTTATTTTCCCTTTACATGAAAAAGTTTTCACTGTTTTTGATGTTCTCAAAAATATCATGAATAATTTGGATTAAAATATCATATATTTAAGATTTTCTCATGACAAAAAACGGCATATGTTAAATGTGATAAATTCATTTGTATTTTCAAGGTCGAGCCCATGCAGACCATCTTGAAATAATGTGTCTAAATATTAAGTTGCTGATAGTGAACCTAAGAACTACAAGTAGTTGCATCACCCCTTTTGGGGTTACAGCTATATATCATTCCATACAAAATTAGAATAGCTAATGCCTTGTACAGGTAAGAAAAGTTGAGGGGAAACTGTAAAACTGGAGAGAAATTTTTTCAGACACATGATAATACAATATATTTTCATCATCTATATGAGAGGTGTGTACTGCTGTAAAAAGTTATGGCACACGGTTTTGTTACATTCTCAATGTGCACTTTTAACTAGTGTAATTTTGGAATTTCTTTGTTTTTAGCTTGGATTCACATTCATGGACGGAAAGCACACTATTTCCAGGTTGCAAACAAGTCGTGGCATTTTTTGCTTGGCTTGACTACTGTGATCAGGTAGGTAATACCCAGTGCATATGTTTTCCTGCTTTACCGCTTTATCCTTAATAATTTTGCATATTGCTGTGATAATGGGTATGTTATGTGTGCTGCTAAAGGCTTACATTGGCCTACACTGCTTTCTCTTTGAACTGATATACAATTATTGCTTAGTTGTATGCAGAGCAATACGTGCTTTTAAGAAATGAGGTGTAATATAGCATTAGGTGACAATGCTCTATTTATGTGTCAGTTTTCTGCCGTTGTCTGTAGTGATCAGTGCTCAACATATTGTACTGTTATATTAATCATGTGACAAACATGTTAGTGTAATTGAAGAGTAAATAAACATAAGAAGTAATAAAAGTTAATAGTTAGGAAACAAATGTATATTCAAAGGCATGTAAAAAGTGCAAGTTGACATCTATCTCTTAATATCGTAATTGTAATGTCATTTATTTCATCCTCAAGTCATATTAATACAATGTGGGAAATGTCAAACATTATTTACGATAGTATATATAAAGATCAATGAGTTTACAATGCAATAGTTAAAGTATTAACAGTTTTTAATTATTACTAAGTATTAACAACATTCTTGGTATAGATTGAAAGATTTTCCAGCTTTTCTACCATTGGAGGTGGGCGTTCTGTTTTCCTGTCCACTGATTTAAGGTCTCAGTTCTTGGTCATATGCAACAGGACATAAGATTGCCATTAGAATTTTCCTAGTTATAATTTGCACCTTAGAATAGTTAAATAAGGGGAGGAGATGACCACATTTGCATCATTTTAAGTCATTCCTATGCAGTGATTACAGAATTCATTGATTGAATAAAATGGATGAATCAATAAGAATTTGAGGATTTCTTTTTTGAATCTTAGCTCAGAATTTAATTTTTTTTTTCAAGTATAAAGGAAGCTGATTATATAACTTAATACCAGTATATTTAAATGATTTCTCAAAGAGGCTGGTTTTATGAAAACTAACTTGCAAATTATTTTTATTTCTAGTGTTGTGATTACGTACTTCAGCATTGGTTGCTAGACTTGCCATATTTCTCTTAATGTAAACAAATAACTGTTTCAAATATACACATCATAGTGCCAGAATGTTTAACTTTTTAAGGTGCTCTCTGCAACTCTCGGTGTTTGGTACCCCAACAATTTTTCTAATAGCCTTTTTTTGCAATTTAAGTATTATATTACTATTAACTGAATTACCCCACAATGCAATCCCATAAGATATTTGAGAATGGAAGTATGCAAAGTAGCACATTCTGAGTACATCTGTAGAAACTCTTTTCTTTAATTGATACAGAAGAAAATTTATTTTACTCAGTTTAATGGCCAGTTTTTCAATATGATTATCCCAACTTAAGTTATTGTCAATCCATAGGCCCAAAAACTTAGCATGGGTTTTGTTTTCCAGTAGTTTAGAACAATTGTGATATCATAGTTCTCAAGAGGTCTTACATATTTTATGATGGAACTTCATTGACATGGTTTTATTTTCATTCACTGCCAGCTTGTGAGATTTAAACCAATTAAGCAGCTTCTTTGCAGTGATTGAGATGCTTTCTTTGAGGCTTTCCCTGCACTTTCCCCATAATGAATATGCTATATCATCAACAAATAAGGTCATAGATACTGCATTGCTTATTAAATATGGGGATAAATCATTAATGTAAAGTAAAGAGTATTATATATTGATCCTTGTGGAACTCCAGATCTCTATATAATCCAGAAAAAACAACATAGTTACAAGATTTAAATTTGGAAATAATAAAAGATAGGCAAAAACTATTGTTCAAATATGTTGTGTATGTTAAATAAATTTTCTCTTAATATTAGTCATTTTTTAAATGCTTGCTGATATATATTCACATTTTTTTCCTGATTGAAATTTAGTTTCATCTTATATGTATTGTATTTGAAAACAAGCAGTGTGGTCTGTTATTGTTGATGTTGCCTTTGTTTATTTCATTCCATGCCAATATAGCTCATGCAAACAAAAATTAATTTGTGATATAAATAGTTGTGTCTTGTCTTCACAGCAAACATATAACAGAGTCTGTATTTCCTAACTTGAATTTATTCTCAGAGAAATATCATGAGTAATATAAAATGGATAAAAGGAGGACAGTTTATGAATAGTATATGTGGGTAAATTATGAACCGGTAAAGGGTAGAAAAAGCCACATGTGAACTTTTGCATAACAATTTTTTCCAACAGAATATTCAAGAATTTTGTTTCAATAACAGTATTGATTAAAAACTAAAAAAATATCTGATTGGATGGTCAGTCCATTTCATCTCACCTTAGTGATCATGGCTATTTGAACCACTTTCATTAAAAGTACCTGTAACAGAGATGTTTAAACCAGTATAAGAATTAGGAGAGGAGTGGCATATGTTAGCCAAATTAATACCCATTAGAGTATTTAAATAATATGCCAATGGGTTAAGAATTTAAACACAATACATTACAGTACTTTTCTTCATGTTTTGCACTCACTAGGTTATGTGACATGTAATTGCTTGTTTTTCGTGCTACAGCTTGTGCGAGAATCCCATCCCATCATCAGCATGGCCCTGGCCAGAAGCATACGGAATCAGTTCTTTGAACTTGTTCTTGGATCTGCTTTAATGCGATCCACAAACTACAGCAACAAAGTTTTCATTATTGCCTTTATTAGTAAATGCCTCAAACAGATTTCAGCTCCTGCCTTATTAACAGGTATGTATCATAGACCCCATTCACAATGAAAATTAACCGTATGAATAATGTAAACTTAAAAGCTAGATGCTAAGTATTGTAGTGGAAACATTCACAATAAATCATGTAAATATAAGAATAAACATTGAATTAGACATAAACTTAGAACAAGCTTTTAAGTTTGTCTATGTTAAACATAAGAAACTAGCCAATCACAGAGTGATTCTCAACAAGTCAAGAACTTGAGGAGAATGAAATAAGGCGAGTGCTCAGTGAAATTGCAGATAGAGATTTGCAGAAGGTATTTCAGAAGCCTGTGATCTTTGCATTCAAAAAGAGGGACATTATTTTCAATTTTCAACATAAGCTTTGCTAAAAAGCAAGATCAGTGTTAGGTTTTCTTATTACCTCCTACTGGGACATTATTTGTATGAGACGGTAGGCTTAAACTCCGCCATTCACTTCACATTTGTTTTCATATCATGCCAGAGCATGCTTGCAATTCCCCAATAAACAGGCACCATACGGTCTGCTAGAATGCCAACAGATTTGAAATGGTTCGCACTGTATGAAGAAAGAAAATTGTACATCAGAGATTGCTCAACCAATATTTATAATCAACAACTGAGAATATTTTATTTCTTAATTGTTACAGACTATTTACCATTTCTATAATGTTTCACTTGGTGGCCTATAGTGGAGAGTCTTTATATTCACCAGTTTTGACCATTTTGTTGTATACTGACATCAGAATTTTTGTATTATGGAAAAATGAGGAGCTATTATCTTATTAAATAATTACAGGACCAAAAAGAAGGTACAAAGGTTTAAAATTTCATCTAATATGGTTATCTAAAAAGTGCTTGACCATCCTAATAAATGTTTCACCACTAAGGAATATACATTTCCAGAACTTAGAAGACTGTCGGGGAGGGATGTGGCGGTTAAGTAAATCAGAAAAACATTCTCTGTCAGTATTTCATGAATATCAGGTGATATTTTGTATGTTATTAGGAATACCATGGGGGTAGCCATATTGCGGTAGCTACAATAGATCTATGTAGGTCGCAGTGTGACAAGTCATTGATTTCAAGAATGCAACATGCCATAGATTTCATGGCTTAATGAAATTAAAGCTCTAAGGGATAAATGTGGATGATTCACCATTAAAAACTGCTAGATCATCATACAGTAATTTCATAAAGAATATGAAGTCAGGTAAATGAAATGAATGAAATTGCCATTTGAGGTTTTAAAATCCACCCATGCAATGTTGAGTAAGCCAGCTAGTTTATTGTAAAATTATATCCCTTTGGCCTTTGTAAAAACATATTTCAATGATGAAAGTAAATCTGCATTTAGGAATTTGTAAATATGTATACAGAGTGTGTTATGAAAACATGGCAATTTTTGACTGCAATAGATTGATCACATGAACAAATATGTTAGTAGGTCAGTAGTTCATGTTGTCAAATGTTTGTTTAAAACAAATAAGTTTGTTTAAAATATGCCTAAAAATATAAATTTTTAGGAGCAATGGACTGGTGAGCATTGCAATTTCATAATGTAGAGGTTTTTGTAAGTAAAATAAAGTTATGGATATGCACTTTTTAAACATCTAGAAACCATCGGTCCCTATTTCACCATCAGAGCAGTAGAAAACAGGAATACTGAAATGTATTTTGGAACAGAATTCTTAAGGGTTCATTGAGAAAGCTTTGTTTTTATAGTGCATGGTAGAAAATGAAAGAGGGCATTTGACAATTTTATTCTTTAAAATTGATTAAGATGAAGTGGTATGTTCAAATGGCATGCTACATTTTATGGTTTGATTATAACAAACCTATTCATTTGTAATTCTATTTTTCAATTTAGTTTTGAAACTTGTCCTCTTATTTTAGTGTTAACTTCAAAAATATCAGATTCTACATCGTTATCATTAACCATTTTTAACAGGGTATAAGTAAAATGCATTTTTCTTTGTTTAAAGAGTTTCATTACTGGATAGTTGGAGAAAGCCGTGAACCAGATCTGCCAGGAATGTCAACTTGTCCAATACGCCAACATCTTATAGAGAACTGCTTCAATGAACAGGATGAGATCAGCCTTGAAGCATTAAGACTGTTTGAGGTAATTTAAATTGAATTTTGTTCTTTAGAGTGAGCATTACATTAGAATCCTGCATTTACATTCTCATAATTACCATATTCCCTTGGTTTACACCAATTTTTAAAGGTCTCTTCTGTTTCCATATGTTTCAATGTATTTTTAAGCTCCTATTTATGTGTCCTGATTTTGAGTTTCCCACATTTGCATCACTTCATAGTGTCTGAAAACACTTTTAAGAGGGCATTAACCTGTAACGTAATGAAAATGGATGTTTACACTCGCTAGTAGAAGTTAGCACTCATTTAAGTGGTAGTGTGACATATGCAGCACAGACTATATAGGGGTGTCTTAAAGCAGATATTTGTAATTATAAGTGATAATGAAACAAGCAATAGTGAATGCAGTAGCTGTTTGTGAGTATACTTTTGGATGTTCTCAAAATTTTAGTCAGATAGCCCTGAAAATGTGAAATACCATCTGCTGCATAAAAGTTATGATTATGGACAAATTGATACAACTGCAACCGCTCCTAACAGCAACAACAATGATATTGTCAATGATGATAATAATGATCATAATAATAATAGTGCACACTTGTTTGATGAAAGAATTTTTTTGTTGTGCATAATTAAGTACACCATGATTAGGCAAGAACAAAGTAATGTGTAAATTAAATTGTATGGGATTATTGATGTTATGGAGAAACCAGTAGAAGTATCTGTGCTTATGCATGTTACCTGCTTCTGCTACAGTGACACTAATTTCTGCCATAGTGTGCTACACCTAATGCCATTGACATAATGTTGTAGTAACAGAATGAAAACAGAGTGTGGGTAAAGCTTTGCACGCTAGTGCACTTCTTCACATGTGCTCAACCCATGCCCGTACCCAGAAAAAAATTTCGGGGAGGGTTTTCCACATGTAGATCTAAACTTAACATTACCCCACACAGTTACCATGTACCTACTATGTAGTATATAGACGTTACATGGATAGGAAAATTGCTTGGAGACATAATATAGACAAGAAAAACTCACCAGATTGAGGATATTCCACCTTACAGCACAAAACATGGAGACTGTTTCGAAAACTGGAATGTATGGTCACCTTACCTGTGTAAGGCAACAATATTAAATTTCCCTTTTTCTTGTAAATGTGCTACTAGCAATAGACCTACTGTTATCTAACGACATTTTCCCATATTGGTTTGCTATGAATTTAAATAAATAAAAATGTCAGAAGTTTCGGATGTGGGGGGGGAGGTTTGAACCCTAGAAACCCCCCCTCTAAATATGGCCTTGGCTTAACCTGTATGTATTTGGCCAAATAAGGTAATTATGTCCTACCAGTTGTGTATGTGCAGAAGCTCCTTAAAACGTTCACAAGTCAAAATGTGCTAGAAATTGTGTTGCCATGTGTCATTGAGTTTAGAAGAATAGTATGGTGCATTTAAATGTCATAGATTTTAAATTACTAAATGTACATTATGGTTAATAGCATTCTAAGAAAAAATAATTCAATAAATCCACAAGGTGCTCAAAGTTAAAATGTTCATGTGCTCTCTTGTGCTCTTATGCAGCAGCTGTCAGTGAGTGAATGGAAATATGACAGGTTGAAAACACAGGTATACAGAGGTATACATACTTTCACCCACCTGTAGAAGGCCTGATACATGTTAAAGATTGGCTAATGTGCAATGCTGAATCCGCAAAGTCACAGGCATTTCACTAAGAGATTCATGCTCCCCCTCTCCTCGTATTCCAACCTCCCAATCGGATTCAGGGACTGTGACTCACATATTCAGTGATTGTGACTCTGACTTTGTGACTAAGATACATGGTTGTTCAAGTATAGAGTGCCTCATGGGTCAGTGGTTCATGGAAAAGTTTACCCATGGCTTTGGTGACCCACTAACAAAGGACTCACAGATACAGTGGCTCAAGTCTGAATGACTTATGCGTGCGTGCGTGCTTTACAATTTGATTGTCTACTGCACTTTGACCCTGGCTACTCATTCAGTAGACAATCATTACAGATTATTTACATTTTACAATTTCTCGTCAATAAATTATCTTGTTTTTTCAGTTTTGCATGTCCCATTTCCACTTGTTTTTCATTTTTCACTTATTGATTACTTAACCATCACACATTCACTATAGTTTTCCATTTAAAATAAGATACACTACCTCTTACTTTTCTCTATCCACTGTCCAAAGCCATTTATTTTTTACTTTACACAAAAACTGTCCAATGCTTCTAGCGTCCTTGCACATCATTTCGATCATAAGCGTATTTCTATCCCCCTTCAACCACTTCTTATTAAAAAATTCTTTTCTCCAATTTTCTGTTCCATGGCACTTAAATACTGTGTTCAATGTCTTCATTACCACCACATATCGGACATTGGTTCTGAGGAATACCCTGTCTTAACCCTCTTAGCCTCCATGCTCCGGTTCTTACCCATGCAATAGATTCTCTCTCTTCTTTATTTACTATGTCTATATATTTTTCCCTACCCCATGTATTTTTCATTGGCCTATAACAAACTAATGAGCTCTTTTCGGCAATCTCACTGAACATGATTTGTATTTCTATATCTTCCAGTCTTTTCCTCACCTTTTTCCAAAAGTTTTTCACGTTATTTTCTCTCCTTCTCCACATGTCTCCTAACCCATTTTTCTCCAAAATGTTCCGTAAATTACTCACCCATCCATCATTCATTAAGCTATTATCTTGGTATTCTATACATTGTCTTAACACATTTCTTTTTCCTATATTTTAAGTTCTGAACCAAAATTTCAAAGCTCTTTCCATTATCTTCCCCTTAGTTGCCACCCTGCCCGTTTCTAATTGCGCTACCTGTCTTACAATTGCCTTCGGTAACCCTAGTAGAATGATTTATGAATAACTTGCCTATGATCTCAGTGGTAATTCAGTGCTCACGGATTCTGAGTCTCAGGGACATGAATACTCCAGAAGTATGAGATTACTGGACTTGGACTCAACCTCACCATCTCCCCTGCTTTTTTCCTCTCACTCTAACTTGGAGACTCAGGAACTATGCGACTCATGGACTTGATCTTGTTTTTGGTACATTGGGACATCAGAGACCATGGTGCCTCAATGATGCAGGACTCACAGATAATGTGACTCAAAATAAAATGACTCACAGATAAGGTCTTTACAGATATGTGCTTCACAGATATGGTGGTTGATATACTCAGTGATTCACTTATAAGGTGACTTGCAGGATAATTAATGGACTCAGTGTCTCATGGATATGCTGCCTTATGGCCTCTGTGACTCACAAATAAACTTACCCCATGATCTTGGTGACTCTGCGATTCAGTTTTTTATGGACTCCATGACTCACTAAATGAGGTACTCAGTATCGATGGACTCTGGGACTCGGGCTTGCTCTCACTGTCTCTTGCACCTCACATCCCAAACTCCCACTCCCATTCCTACTCTGACTCAGAGACTCAGGAAATATATAGTCTGTTAAAGCAATGTATACACACTTTGACAAACACAGATTCTATATTGTGTGTTAGTACTGAACTTAATTATACATCACAGTTTTAATACAAGTACCCTGTACCTGTGCAGTTACTTTCACTTCTCAAAATGGTAGTCATCAGCAGCCAGACACTAGCACGACAGTGAATGATTGCTTGAACAACTTTGGTCAGTGTGTCCATTTAAACTTCTGTGCATGCTGCTGCAATTTCTTAATAAAGGGCCTTCAGCTTAGATGGTTTCCTGCAATACATGACACCCTTCAAAGTTCCCCAAAGGTAAAAGTCCAGAGGTGTTAAATCTGGCGAACCCAAGTGCACCTCTTCTTCCTATCCTATCCATTGTCCTGTAGATTCTCATCCAGGAAAGCTCTCATGCATCTATGGCAATGTGGAGGTACCCCATCTTGTTGGTAGAAGAACTCACTGTTTCCATAAAGTGCACATATAGCTGGCTAGTTTAATGTGCTTAGCATCTCCAGATACCTAGTACCAGTAACTATATCTTCAAAGTTGAAGGGTCTTATTAAATCTCTAGATGACAGTCCACATAAAACATTCAAATCATAAGATTATCGACATGAATGTGTGTATGTTCTGGTACCCAGTAAACACAATTATGATAATTCATTCTGCTAAGTTGGAATTGCGCTTTATTAAGTACATATTCTTCATCACAAACTCTTCATTCTCATTTCCTATATACTGAAACCGTTCACAAAACTGCTTTCAGTAATCATGATTGCCCTCATTTAATGCATGCAATAATCTTAGTGCGTACACCTTGCACTTAGCAGCTTTCAGAATGCATTGTACACTTGCATTGCTAACCCCTCTCACACAAGCTAATTGAATAGCAGACTTTTGATGTGACATTGCAGATTTTTGTAAGACCTTAGCTGAAGGGGCAGGAGTAGCTGGATTTTCCCTTTTGCACAACACAAACAGTGCCAAGCATTTCAAACTCATCACAAAACCATGTAAATGTCAAGTGTGTTTGAGGTTGTGTTGCAGACTCATGCCTCCACACATGAACTTCAGGGATATTTTCAAACTTGAACCACCATTTTAAAATGACCTTCCATTTCTCAAACATTAAGCATGCTCCAGCCATTTCGATTCAGTATCATAATGTGTCATAAGGGTACTGACATCTTTTATCTTATTACATAGTCCACACATAATTCAGTGCAACTCTGAAAACAATACACAGATACCATCTGTTAAAGTGTGTATACATTTTTTTTTTTGGACAGATTTTCTACTTTATCACTTTCTATTATCACGTATCACTTTCTTAATTAAATACAAGGTGTGATCAAAAAATAACGGGAGTTTTTGTTTTTCTTAAAGAATTTTTATTTAATCATCATCAACTTTGTCCCCTTCAAAGTAATCCCCCTCAAATATAATACATTTGTGCCAGTGCTTTTTCCAATCTTGGAAGCACTTCTGGAACTCACTATTTGTTATGGTCTTCAGCTCCTTCCTGGTTCTCTTCAGCATCGGGAATAGAATGAAGTCACAGGGGGCCATGTTTGGTAAATACGATGGCTGAGGCAGCATAATGGTTTTGTTTTTTGCCAAAAAGTCACGAACAAGCATTGAGGTGTGAGTGGGTGCATTATTGTGATGCAATTTCCACAAGTGGTTTTGGCACAATTCTGGTCGTTTTCTTCAGATTGCTTCACCAAACGGCACATAACTTTCAAGTAGTATTCCTTATTGACCGTACAACCATAAGGCAAGAACTCTTAGTGCACTATCCCATTGTAATCAAAAGAAAACAGTGAAAAGAACCTTCACATGTGATCGAACTTGTCAAATTTTTTTCGGTCTTGGCTCTTCAGGCAGTTTCCTTTGGGGTGGTTGGGCCTTAGTTTGGACAATACCCATATACCCATGCTTCGTCACCTGTTATAACTTTATTTAGAGGTTCTGAATCATTTTCAACTTCATTCAGCAATTCCTAAGCGATGTCTACGCGTTATTTTTGGTTGAAATTCGACAATTTTGGAACAAACTTTGCTGCTACACGTTTCATGCCCAAAACATCTGAAAAAAATTGCTTGGCAGGAGCCAAAGGATATGCGGACATCATCAGCAACCTCTGATGGTGATTTGGCAAATTTCCAGAACCATTTTCTTTACTTCTTCCACATTGTAATCAGTAATTGATGTATTAGGGCATCCAGGGCGGTTGTCATCTTCAACGTCTTCTTGACCCTCTTTGAAACATATATACCACTCGTGAACTCTTGTCTTACTCATAGTAGATTCGCTAAAAGCCACAGTCAACATTTTGAATGTGGTGCTGCACTTTAATCTGTTTTTCAAGCAAGATTTAATGCAAGTTCTTTGATCCATCCTTTTAGAAGTAAAAATTTGCCGAGCACTCGAAAACATGTATAACTTTTTCGACTGTCAACAATAAACTAAATATTCAAAACAGCTGAAAATGCAAACATACATCAGGAAGAAGCGTACGACTAAGATAAAACAAAAGTTTTGAACATCGGAAGATAAAGCTCGCAAAATTAAAAAAATTCCCGTTATTTTTTATCACACCTCGTATGTATTTGCTTGAAAGATGCTACTCGGATTTCAGAGCAAGATATACTTGTTGAAGGAGTTTTAGGATTTCACAAGTTGTTTAACCTGTTTCTGTGTGATAAAAGAAGTAAA
This sequence comes from Deroplatys truncata, assembly GCA_030765065.1. Taxonomy (NCBI): domain Eukaryota; kingdom Metazoa; phylum Arthropoda; class Insecta; order Mantodea; family Mantidae; genus Deroplatys; species Deroplatys truncata. The sequence continues at coordinate 64,694,121 of CM060985.1, forward strand.
TAAGTAAATGTTGATGCCCACAGAGGGACATGAAAAGACATAATACTCAAAGGAAATTAAGCTTACACAATAAATCAACACTGGTGATGTCCCATCTGCTGAGGTCACTCAGTGCTGGAGTGTCAAAATTTGTGATTCTTAGCTGATGATGAGGGTAATAGCCCTCAAAATATATCCTAATCTTCAAACAAGTAAGTGGAGTTAGTGTCACAAAATCAAGTTCATATAAATTTGTTATCTGTTTCTAAACCAATAATCATGAATATGTAAGTAAAAATCTTAAAGGCAGCCACAATGCAAAGCCTATCATTTTACCTATACCATCATAGGTTGTTATGCAAAATGAAATGTATGCTGTTAAGATGACAGTTTTCCATTAATTCCCTCATTAACTATGCTTCAATTGAATGAACAACTGTTTAATATTTTGCTGCATGTCTGTACATGCAAGTGGGAAGATAAGACTGTGCATGTAGGTAACAATATAATTTTGTGTCAATCAGTATGGTTTAAAAACAGTGGCTCTCGGGCTGATTTGGAGAGAGCTTTTGATTGAGTTTATGGCTTATACTAAAAATATCCATTTCTTTGGAAAATTACATTGAAAGATCATTCTGATCAGTTCAAAAAATACTTCATATAACATTTTTGCAAATAAAAATCAGATAGACCAATTGCCAAGAAAGATTATTAAAAATATTATTCTTAAAGAATAGGTTATTCGGAAACAAATATTGCAGCAAATCTAAGTAGGTCTGCTTAGCCATACATCCATATGAAAATAATTGAAGCAGTCTTCAGGTTCAAATTTCAATTCATTCCATTAAGGTGCAAAAGTGTTTAGTAACCATTGCTTAGACCATTTAATTCTTCTCTTAATTTTTGACTGCTCAGAATAATTCCTGCATACATCTCATTCATCTTGAAATACAAACAGAAAACTCTGAGGTAAACAGTGCACATGACTGAATCACCTATGAACAGATTTATGTTTTGTTTTGCTTGACAAAAATGATAGATACAGCTGCACACCTTACACCTTACACCTTAAGGTAAATATTTGAGTAAACTGTACTGTGTGCAACTCTATGTAAGGTATTTTATGCTTAAGCTAAGAGCAGTAACAGAAAACTGATAAAATTGAGCTAAGCTATAGTCGGTGCCAATCAAGAAGGTGATTGACAGTTACTAACCTCGTGGCGGAAAGCTTTAAATGAATGGGAGAAGAAGGATATGTAATAGCAGTCATCATAGAAAACGATTAGAAGGACTAAGACGTTTCCACAGCAACAATAGATGCAAAAACTTTGTTGCCAATACTGTAACACGTGATTAGCATGACGTACCTGACAAGCAACTGTTGCAGTAACATGAACTGCACATCTTATCTTCTGCTCTCGCTGCAGCTATGAACAGTGCCTTCCTTTAGCCACAGCTTAATGTATTTACATCAGTTTAGAGATAACTTGTGTGCTGACAAGTTATTTTGCATCATCCTATTTGTACGATATTTGCTTTGTGTTTACATGTGTTTGAATCTGTGTATCTGTGTGTGCGCTGTGAGCTTTTGCAATTGATTTAACACTTTTAATGGATATTTAACAATATCCAAATAGTGACAAAGACAGTGAGCCAAGCAAAAAACTAAGTGTACTCAGTAACCAAATAAAATGTATTTGGTAAAGGTATCCCAATTAAAGGACAAGCACAGGAAATAATATCAGTGGCATTTTCCCATTAGAATAAGTATCAATATTTCACTGTATGTCTCTCTTGTTAACGCAAATCTTCACACTGCATGCAGATTCATTATTTTGTAATTGTCTTCATATACAATTACGAGGGTTGGAACTTAAATAGTGGCAACTATTTATTTACAGCCAATACAAAGGAGTTACATTTTAGCAACCTTTACTGCCCTTCATTGTAGTCATTAGCATTGTGTATAACCCATTGCCAGTGATGTGGAAGTCGTAGTATACCTTTAGCAGAGCCTGCTCTGTTGATAGTGTGAATGGAGAGGTCTATTGCCTGACGAATCTCTGGAACAGTTCTGAAGTGAATGCCACGAAGTGGTTCCTTCATCTTCGGAATCAAATCAAAGTCACAAGGACTTAAGTCCAGGGGAGTATGGTGGATGGTACAGCACTTCCCAGTCCCATGGACCGAATAAATCAGGCACAGCTTGCGCTGTATGCGCCCAAGCATTGTCATGCAAAATGATGGGTTGGATTCTGCAGAAAGTGTTGCTGCTTCTTTCTCACGGCTGGTCGCAGGTGGTGCTCCAAAAACGAACGGTAATACTGTGCATTGACGGTCTGCCGTGGAGAAATGTAATGCATTAGGATAACACCATCACAGTCGTACACGAGAATCATCATAATTTTCACATTGCTGGGGCTCTGATGAACTTTCGATTTTCGTGGTGACCCATAATGATGCCATTCGTTCACTTTTGGCTCATACGATATGGCCCATGTCACATCCAGCATTATGATATGGCGTAAGAAAGCCTCTCCTTCGCGCTCATAGCGCTCCAAGTGCATCCTAGCAGCGTCGTAACGCGGCAACCACTTCTGCATTTCCGTCAAATCATGCGGAACCCATTGTGATGCAATTTTTCTCATGCCCAGGCGTTCTTTCAGGATGTGAAGCACAGTTGTATGTGCTAATCTGGTTTCTTGGGCGAGCTCATGAACACAAGAGCATACACCTCTTCTTCACTGACGCTAGGACGACCTGCCCGATGCATGTCTACCACAGTTTGCTGACCATTGTTGAAGGCTTTTACCCAACGTGCCACTGTTCTGTAAGGCAATCCTTCCCCGCAAGCCTCTTGAAGACCTTGATGACGCTGTTGTGCTGTACGACCTCTGGCACATTCAATCTTGATCCAACTCCGTTGTTCTTGTTTCGAAAACACTACGTTAGACCGCTAGCTCACAAGTGACTGTTTCTTTTGACTGCGCACACGCAGGTGAAGTGGGAAGGGAGAGTCCATTTGCTCTGAGGTAAGGTAGATATGTAACTAACGTGTGCTATCAGCGACAATATTAGATTCCATTGCATAGCGTCTCTACAGCAGTGTTGCCACTATTTAAGTTCCGACCCTCGTATAAATATACGCCCTACAATGCAGATACAACCCGGTCGCCATCGTACACAATTCTAACACGCTCTCCAAGTGGTCGCCATAAGTGGCAACATTCTCTCTCTGCCTCTCTCTCCCACTCTCTCCCTCCCTCTCCCTCCCTCCCTCTCCCTCGCTCTCCCCCTCCCCTCCCTCTCTCCCTCTCCCCCTCCCTCCCTCCCTCTCCCTCCCTCTCTCCCTCTCGCTCTCCCTCCCTCTCCCCCTCTCTCTCTCAGCGAGTATAATATGTTTGTTATTTCAGGTGTTGTTGGAGAAGCCCAGTGAGCATGTACTTCATTGCCTGGTGCTAGTGTACTTATCAGCACGAGCTTACTATGATTGCAGTGCTGTGGATTCGTTCATTGAATCATGGAGTGATGAAGAGGATGAACGAGAAAGACAGAGAGATAGCCCTTGTGAGTGTCAGTTTTGATGGTGCTGGTAATGATCTAGTCACTGCCCTTCTGTTAATTATTCTTTCTTACTTATTTATCACCACCACCACCCATTTATTGAGCACAAGCCTCAAGGAAAAATCAATTATTACTTTCATACTGTTTGAAACATTTAATATTATTTAAATGTTTAATTAAATTTCATTTAATATTAAAATGAAAACGAATTTATGCAGTGAAACCATTATTTAAACTAAGTAAGGATGGAGTGAACAAAACACTCATGTGATTTCACTCACCACATTTTTATGCAGTAATTATAGCCAATCTATTTTTGAGTAGCTCTGAGATGTGTATTACCAAATGCTCTGCATATATTTTTTAAAATGTGTATCTTGTGTTGATGATGTGGTCTCAGTGGCAAATAGAAAATTCCCATATGATGCCTTAAAGCTTTACACTTGCAATAGTCGACCATAAACTTTACATGAGAAAAATCTGATAATATGTTGTCATTTGTAGATCTGAAGTTAGAAACAAAGGGAGACAGGATCAAATACCAAATTTACAGAAAGGCCACTTATATGCAGAGCTATATCATATACAATGAATTCAGCCGCAACAAACATAAACTTGCCATAATTAACAGATTAACACAGGTTAGTGAATTTGCTTTCGAACAATATGGAACGTAATAAAGAATACAGTAATAAATCATTAAGACAGCAGAATACAGTAGCTTGAGTAAAGATTTGGTGACAATAAAGATCTACAAATTCAATGAACAAAAATTCTTTAAAGAGGTAACTTTTCAGCAAAGAAAAACAGACTATGTTATAAAGAAAATTCATGTATCATCCAGTAGTTAAGCACTGATTTCAGAACATCTTCAAGACACCATTGGCTCCTCAAAACAGATTCTCTCTAGAAAGCTTGATAAAGTCAAAATGGATAAACCTACATCAGAAGAAAAAGCTGGACCATACCAAATTAACTGCTCCAATTACGAAAAGATTTGTATTGGAAAAACTAAGAGAAGCTTAAGTATAAGATTTAAAGAGCAGTTCAGAAATAATAAATATAAGCAAATGGATAAATCAGCAGTAGCTGCTCATTGTTGGGAAACTAATAACATTAACAGGAATATATATATATATATATATATATATATATATATATATATATATATATATATATATATATTTAATTAAAATTTTACATTCAGCCAACATCTATTGGTAACCACAGGGGTCTTGAATTACCATAAACTATATTAATAGAATAGAAAGTAGGGAAGAAATTACAGATAAAACAACAATTAAATCAAAATAGAATACAATACTTAAGAGCTACAATTGAACTACTAAGAAAATTAATAAGCATCATGATATAAGAATACTATTTAAACTTTACAATAGCAATTTTATACTCACAAAGAGAAAAAGTTACTAAACAAAATATAAATGGTGATGCAGGATTTTTAAAGAATTTTTTATATATTGCATAATCATTTTTTAGAAGTTTTGAGCCATTAAATATGTCAACATTAAATTTGGTATACATCCCCTACTCCCAAAAAATAATCTGATGATGGACCAGTTTTCAACTGGGAGATAGTATTTCATGGCTAAATTAGGGAGGCATGGCTCATATAGAAATTTTTTCTTTCTATCAACCTCCTCGGCTTGCTGCAGTTGTCTCTCGAACCAGATGGTAGAGTCAATGACAACTGCTGTTTGTTCAAGCTGGTTAAGTGCAATGATGTCTGCTCTTCTGGGTGAACCATTAGAAGAGATACAACGAACTTCTTCATATATGAGGTCTGTTCAAAAAATTCTGAAACTTTGTCTACAACATTTTTCTGTGCTCACCTTTTACTTATTGTGCATGGTCTCCTTTGAAATACTCTCCTCCACAATTGATACACTGCTCCCAACACTGTTTCCACTTCCAGAAGCAGTCTGGGTACACCTCTTTCTGGATCGCGCGAAGCACCATCTGTGAATTTTCTTTTATCTCGTCTAACGTTGCAAATCTTCGTCTTTTTAATGCAGTTTTCAACTTTGGAAATAAATAAAAGGTCTGCAGGGGCCAGGTCTGAAGAGTGCGGAGGATGAGGCAGCACAGTGATATCATTTTTTGTGCAATAGTCGCGCACCAACAGGGATGAATGTGCGGGTGCATTATCGTGATGAAAGAGACATGAATTGTCTTGCCACATTTCAGGCCGTTTCCTTCTCACATTTTCTTGCAGGCATCGCAACACATCCCAATATTAGCACGAATTCATGATGAACTAATTCTTCAAAGTCAAAGAAAACTATCAGAATAGCTTTGACATTTGACCTGACCTGACCTGACGAGCTTTTTTTGGTTTTGGAGAACCTTTCCTGATCTATTGTGGAGATTGAACCTTGGTCTCAAAATCATAACCATAGACCCACGTTTCATCACTAGTTATGATTCTTTTAAGGAACATCTCGTTCTCATTTACGTGATCCAAAAGCTCTTCTCAGATTGCGAGGCGATGGTCTTGACTCATGAGCCGTGGGATGAACTTGGTAGCAACACGATGCATTCCAAGATGCTGTGCCAGGATTTCATGACATGATCCAACTGAAATGTTACATTCTTCTGCAATCTCTCGGACAGTCAATCTTCGATTGGCATGCACAATTTCATTGAGGTTCCTGACATGAGCGTCATTGGTAGATGTCAAAGGGTGTCCTGAACAAGGGCCATCTTTAACTTCCATCCGGCCATTTTTAAACCATGTTAACCATTTGTAACACTGAGTACAGCTTAAGCACTCATCACCATAGGCTTCCTGCCTCATTTGGTGTGTCTCTGTAAAGGTTTTCTTGAGTTTCATGCAAAATTTAATGCAGACGCGTTGCTCCTCTAACTCTGCCATCTTGAAATTCGCAAACTGTGCGACACAACGTTCTACTCAATACAGCACTGAACAATAACTAACAGACATAGAGTAATGAAACTTCCTGTAGTTACACATTAAAAACAGGCGTGTGCAGGGATGCCAACCACATTTTGCTCCAACATTCCATTGGCGCAAAATTAAGAATGTTCCGGAAGTTTTTGAACAGACCTCTTACTTCCCAACCCATGGATTTGATGAAGAAGCCAAAGAGCTTCGAACTTAATGATGTCTGGTGTTAATTAGCAGTACAGTTTTAAGGCTTGAGCCCAGCATGTGTCCTAGAGTTTCAATGTTGCTGCCTTCTGGAAAATGACAATGGGTTGCGCTGAAACTTCTGCCTGGTATAGCGTGAACTGCGGCTATGTTGTTGAACAGTCGCATCCTTAAACTTTTAAGAACTGCAAAGAATGTTAAAGGATTACATGTGTGTGTGGAAGAAGACTTCATAAAGAAGCACGAAGACTGGGTAATGAATTTTAAAATTCCGATGGAAGTGAACTTATGTGTAAGATTATTCAAACCACCACGAGGTGGACTGTGTCCAGCCACAAGGTATCCAGAAGTCCAAACAGCAGCTGATGATGTGGCCAAGAACCTGTGAAACAGTACCACATAAAAACATGGTGAATAAATCTATATGACTGTTAAGTGGACTTCATCCTTATTTAATATAAGTGGTGCATTTCCCTAGAAATTTATAACTACATTTAAAATAAAATAAAATTGCTAGCATGTCTACCTAATAATCCAGAGGGTCTGAATTCAAATCTTATTTGGGATGACTAGCCTCGATATTGTTTCTTTCAGGATTTTTCTCATCCTGAAAAAATAAATATGTATTTATAACTATCCATTGTTAGGACCCTAAGCTCATTAAGGCATTCATTGATCATAGTCATCATTTACTCCATTATCTCTGTAGACCTTAGTTGTTAGGAGGAATATTAAATTACTAAGCAAATAGATAAAGATAAAGAAAAAGCAGATAAGTAAATGAAAGCTGAAAAAGATACAAGCTGCACAATAATGATGAGAAATTAAAACATTACTTTATTCTCCAAGTTAACACCTTGATTAATTCAGTTTAAACACATTTTCTTTCTGTAACTGCATTGGTATTGTATAACCAATAACTTCTGTAATTTTTTATAGTGTTTTATCCATACCAAAAATCTTGCGGTAACATTTCATTATGCCTTTGAATCAAAATACTGACTCACCCATTGAAATACAAGTTTGGGATTTCAATGTATGATCCTCCAAGGATGAGTACCATGCATGTATGAATGTTTCTTATATATGTTTATGAAGACATGTAAACACAAATTCATTTTTCAATCCTGAAGAAGTATTAACAAACATGTATTTTTTAAAATTTTATATATAATTTCAAATTCACATCACTGTTACTAGCTTATCCATAGTTTATACTAATGTATTTTTTACTCATTTGTTCATTTATCTTATTTTCAAAGCCATTATTTCTTATGCTTGCTTGAACTTTGCTTAAATTCTTCATTAAAAAACATAATTCAAACTATTCTTGTTTTCATATTTCAGCATTGGACTTCTCCCCTGGGTCATCCCCTGTTAGTCGCACTCTAGCACCAAGCAATATTGACAAATTATTAAACAGGTAAAAGAAACTAACTAGCTCTTAACACATTCAGTACTCTAAGGGGAAGCTTCACCAATAGATGTTAAATTTTAACAAAATGTTAAAGTGATTTAACATTGAAGTTAAAGGAAATTCTCTCTCATTGAACAGTGTTAGCTGTAACATTGTGTTAACCTTCTTATTAAGTTAACATAGCCATACACTTGTATTAAGGCATTTAATAAATGTTAGAAATTGAAAAAGGGTGCCACAAACAAAGCTGTAGGTGCAGAGGTTTTGTATTTGGTGATTTTAATACCATTCCTAACCAAAGAAGAGCCTTGCATCATAATGATTATGAAAATCTGCAAAAGGAAGAATTTTTAAAACAGTACAGACTGTTTCTCTTATGCTACAAGTGTTAATTACTCTGAGATTTTGTGCTACTAACGCTTTTCATTTAATGGGAGGTGAACATGTTGGAATTCTTACCATTAAATGAAATTTCTGAAGCAATTGCTACAAGAAGCAAACGATAATTTATAATTAACTCCTTTTTGAACAGTGAAAAAATTAGTTCCTCTGCATCTAGATTTTTCAGTTAACATTGCAATTGTAACCTCAAACAATCAATAAAATCAGATGACAATTATCCATGAATGTGACTAGATATTGCTACTAACACAGAGAGCGCTGCGATGTATAGACAAAAGTGCATCAGAGCACGTTCAAAAGCTATGTAGGTCAATCACCAAATTCTCAAAAGCTGTTCTTGGCAGTTTTTTATGTTATCAAGATGTTAGCTAAGAATTCACTTTAAAAGCCTAATGATTTTAACATAATGTTAGCATACAAGATGTTAGAGTATTTTTAACATCAGTTGGTGAAACTGACTCAAATGAGTTAAAGCATTTAAGCTAGACAAATGCTGAAAGCATCAGGTTATTTGCAGTATTTGAACTCCATGCACAGAAGAACTGCTGAATTACTTATTTGAGAATGTTTCTGTGTACAGAGGAAGCTTGAAATATAAATAACTGCTGTTCTGTTATATCTTAGTTGTTTATTTTAAGAATAAAGGACATAGCGAAAATTTTCTACTTTGTAAGTAGCTTTTGTTTCCATGTGCATGTTGCATGCACAGTTCAAACTTTAATCATGGCAGGAAAGCAGCTTCTTATAGACAAGAAACTTTTTTCTTCTTGAAATTTTAGATTAGGAGGTAGGATCATTTTTACTTGATGTATCATGATTGTTAAAGGAAACTGTAAGGTTTTAAAAACAAAAAGAGCTCAGTAAACATGGATCTGTGAATGAGCAATTTGCAGGATAGTACAAATGCGTGATTATAAACCACAATTGGATACTAAATTGCTTGTAGACAATTTAGGAGCATGTCTTTCTCTTTGAGCATTACTAGAAATAGCTTGAGGCTGATTCTTTTTATTCAAACTGAACATTGCCAAGATGTGGAATTCTAATCAAAGCATACATATTGTGCAGAACTTAAGAGCATGCACATCACTTATCTGAAGTATGTCAATTGTGCTATGCTGGCGTTGGCACAAATTAAAAAGTAATGAATGTAATTATGCATTGGCAACTGTCTTGCAAGTGACTTGTTTGCAGATCAATGTTTATCAAGACATTTTGCATCTGTTGTCCTTTTACTTTCAACAGTTTGAGTTTGTGTTATTGATACACCCTGTATAAATACATCCTTACTGAGGTTGTAAATTATGAGCATGTGTTTTTATTTGCATGTTACATTATTCCTGCAGCATAGTCCTTAGGTAGCAATGGCAGGAAAGCAGCTTCTTTAAGATGTAAGTTTTATAATTCCGATTTTAGTTTAATAACTAGGTCCACAAGCATATATCCATATTCAAAGCTGGAGTCATTTAAGCAGCTGACTCATGTGTTTAAATACTGCAATAAATAACTGTAATAAACGTGTTAAATATTCACAGAAATTCATTACTGTTTGTTAATTATAAGAGAGGTTTATCATATTCAAGAATATAATTTGTCAACATCAATTAAGGTACCACTGAAATCAATCTTGCAATCAATATTGCATGTGATGGAAAAGAATAGTAGCAGTAGTCAAATGTTATGGAGCTTTCAGGCTTCCCAAGAGTATTTGCTTATTCTGTTTTAAGCATTTTCTGGAGAATTTTGCAGACTGGTAGATGTTCTTTGTTCATAGTGGTGGTGGTGTTAGTATCTTTGCATAAAACACAATGTGGTGTGTTGAGCAAGTTTATTCGGTATAGATGTTCCACCAAACTGTCATGATGATCTGTTTCTAGATGAAATAAGGCAACTGCATCTATCAGGGACTCTCTAATGCAGTATTTGGTTTAAGCAATGTTTTCCATTTTTTGGTTTCAGTTTGTTGCTAGTTCGACATGATTTCTTATTTTTAGTTTGGTTAAGAGCTTTGCTGATTTAAAAGATGGAAGACTTATCTTTAGTAGTTTTATTGAAGTTCCTTTTTTGTCTAATATGTCAGCTTTCTCATTACCTTTCAAGTTACAATGAGCCAGAATCTGTTGTACGAGGGCGGATCAAAAAGTAACGCACAATAATTTTTTTCTGCTTTGGTGTTGCAGCTGGAATGTTGCAATTTCACCCAGATAAGTTTTCACTACAGAGGGTATTTTTTGTTTTATGTGCAGCTGTAGCAAGAGAAGTGTGAACTACACAACAAAGATGGCACGCATGCTACTGTCGTCCACGTGTAAAGAGCAGAGAGGTGTGGTTCGATATTTGTGGGCCAAAGGGCATAAACCAAGTGATATTCACAGGGACATGCGTGGTATGTATGGGGATGATTGTATAGACCGTAGCAATGTCTCCAGGTGGTGGGCATTCTTCCTGGAGGGCCATGTGAACCTTAGTGATTCGCCATGCTCCAGGAGGTCGGTAACAGCTGCAACCCCGCAGAATGTCAGAGGCATTGAGGTGACAATTTTGAACGACCGACGTGTGCAACTGCGACTCTTATCATAACAGTTCAACATTTCCTATGGTGCAGTGTATGATATTGTTCATGACACGTTGAAATTTCGTAAAGTTAGTGCTCGCTGGGTGCCTAAGAACCTGACAGACAACCACAAGGGCCAGCGAATGAAGACGAACTTGGATCATACAACACGGTACACCGCAGAAGGGCACGACTTTCTGAAAGGAATCGTCACTGGTGATGAGCCGTGGGCATACCACTACATGCCCGAAACCAAGCAGGCAAGTATGGAGTGGAAACATGCTGGTTCCCTAGTGAAGAAAAAATTCAAAGTGAGTCAATCTGCTAGGAAAGTGCTTGTGACGGTGTTCTGGGATATGCATGCTGTTGTATTGGTGGACTTTGCTGAACACGGGACCACTGTGTATGCTGCATACATGAAAACTTTGGTTTAGTTGTGTCGTGCCCTTCGTGACAAACGCCAGAACATGAATGCTGACGATGTCAAAATTCTTCATGACAATGCTCACCTCCATGTTGCTGCTGCTGTTCGTCAGAAAATCAACAATTTGGTTGGGAGGTGCTCCAGCATCCACCATACAGTCTGCACCTTGCACTGTCGTACTTTCATCTGTTTGGCCCATGAAGAAATTTGTGGCCAGCTAACACTTTGCAACAGATGCGGAAGTGAAATCAGCAGTCTGCAGATGGCTATACTCCAAGGAAACCAACTTCTATGAACAGGGCACATTGAAACTGGTATCACGATGAGAGAAATATGTTGAGAAACTTGGTGACTATGTCAAAAAGTAGGTAAAAGGTGTAAGTTCATTTGTGATTTTTGTTGTTTTAACTCTTAAACTTTTTTGCAAAAAAATTATTGTGCATTACTTTTCGATCAGCCCTCGTAAAATGTTCTTATTTAACCTTTTAAGCATTGTGATGCAGTTTTTGCATTCCATAGCTCTTTTTTCTTGGATTGAATAATTCTGTATTAAAACAAGTATAGCTGAGCTAGAATCATTAACATTATTGAGTCAGTTACTTCTGATGAGAGCAAGTAGCTCTTGAAACTGGTCAAACCACAAAAAATAATTTAAGTGAATGTAAGTGTTTCAACTTCCAACTCAATTTTTCCATAAATTTAAAACTATTGAAAGAGTTTATATGTTGGAATAGTAGTAGTAAGTATAACTTATATTTCACCATCATAATATGTTGTTAATTTCATAGTGAAATATGAAAGGAGAAAAGTTTACAGCTTATTCCAGCTCCTGCTCTTGTTTCTGTATTCATTAATGCTTACCTGTGCTAACATGTCGCCAATTATGCTTTGGATACTATTTGTATATTGTTTCATTATATTTTGACTTGAAGCTTTTTTATTTTTTTTGTTGTATTAAATGGAGTGAATAGTTGATGTTATCATATTCTAGAGGGAACGTGATGGCAGAAGCTTTTCTGATAGTTGAAATAGTTCAAATTTATTTTTTAGTTATAAAACTTTCTGTATAAAATTCTCTTTGATATATAATTTTTTGCTTTGAAATGTGTAAGTGTTCCAATAATTGTTATATAGTAGTCATATTAATGTATGCATGTATGCATGCATGTCAGTGAGAGAGAGAGAGGGGGGGAGGGAGGGAGAGAGAGAGAGAGAATAACTCAAAAACGAACATTTGAATAAATACCAACTTGGTATTTAGGTTCAGTGTCTTCCAAAATTGTGATGCAAAGCTTTACAAAAAAATCCACCCATCCCAAACAACCCTTTGCAAGGAACAGTTTTCAAAATTTTTGATTTTCTAAAAAACATTCTTTTGATTAAAATACCGCATATTAAAAATATTTACATGACAAACAAAATGTACATCTGAATTTTCTGGAAATAGACTGTTAAGTCCATTTCATTTGGAAGGAATTTTGTATAATCTTGTATAACTAATAAACATTAAGCGATAGATGAAAACATACTTCATAAGAAATGTAAAATCTATTTAAAATACACAATTTATTACAAATAGCTTTCTTTGAGGCATCAACCTGTTGTTATGGTTCAAATTGTTCAATATTAGCCATTCTTTTACAGCCCTGTGAATTTTCAGCTGTTTCGCATGATGGCATGAAAAAAGTATGGAGTTTTAAAGTCAGCGTATAGCTTCCAGTTCTAAAACATTCGACTATTGCTATTTCCTTTGTATCTATAACAAAATGTGTAAAGCAGCTATTTCCAGATAGGTCTGGATTAAACTGAAGTAGATAGGAAATAAACTGTCATAAGAATAATCTGTATATCCACTAATAAGCGATAAAGGGTAGAGAAAGTCATGTGATTTTAACACATCAGATTTTTTGTTATCTGATTATCATTATTATTAAAGCTTGGCTCAGAACTTTTTCTAGTATGTTAATATGGTTGGAAGACGCTGTAATTAAACTTTCACATCGTTAAAACAGAACTGGTTTTACATAATATTTATATGTTGCATTTATTGTTGATCTTGAACTATCCCATTTTGTAGAAGTTAGTCTTTTTAAAATTTTCAGTATGTTTTGTGCTGATTCGATAGTCTTCTCTACATGAGCGCTCCAGTTCAGTTCTTGATCAAGGTAGATACCTGGATATTTTGATTCATTAGTTTGTGTAATAGGTACATTGTTCAACAATATATTGAGTTTTGGTATATTTTGGTGTATTGTGTGTTAAGGTGAAAATATGATAATTCGATTTTAGTAGATTTATTCTTCTTAGGTTTTCTTCACACCACAGTTTTAAGTCTTCTAGTGCTCTGTTCATTTCTTGTTATAATTTTAATTAATCTCCCTTTTTACACAACGTCCAGATGATTAAATCATTAGCAAACAAAGCAGTTTTAATTTTCCTTTTTTGTAAGAGTTTTTGTGGCAGGTCATTAATCATTATATTAAAGAGAATCGTACTTGAAACTGATTTTGTGGAAGACCTTTATCAGTTTGTTTGAATTTTGAGTACTGTTTCCATATTTAATAGTAATAAATCTTTGAGCAAGGAAGTTTTATAACCATCTGAGCATAGGTAACCAATTTTTGAAGTGGTTTCTCTCTCCACATTGAGTCATATGCACTTTTTAAGTCAACAAACATTGCCATTGTGGTGTCTAATTTGTCTAGTGAGTTGTCTTGACTGAGTATTGCAACTTGCTGTGTATTGGAATGAAACTTTTGAAATCCTGCTTGTACTGGTGTTATTATTTGTTTTACTTCTAGAAACCAGTTTAATCTGGCACAAATCATTTTTTCCATAATTTTTGCTAAAATGGTTGTGAGAACAATTGGCCAATAATTTTAAATGTTTGTTGGGTTTTTATTTGTTTTTAATATTGGGACTATTTGTCCTGTGCTGTGGTGATGTGGCTAGAGTGTGGAGCTATGGTTCCCAGCCACAGAATGGGCCTGGGTTCAATCCCACCCATGCAAGTGTGCATTTTAAGTGCCCACTGACCATCGTGAGGATAGTGAGGAGCTGTGATAGTCAGTGATCTTGGCCACGAAGGCCAACATTCTGGCTGTATAGTTGGATCATCACCCACATTTGTCATGTGTACGTGCACTTGAGGCTGGCAGTCGGATTGGTAGATCAAGACCCTTCATGGGCTATAGTGCCATGGGATTGCTGTTTATTATTGGGACTGCTATAGCTTTTCTCCTGATAACCAGTACAGTAGTATTCCAAATTAAATTATATAATTCCAAAACAACTGCCACAGCTTTAATCCTAAATGTTTAATAAATTCTGAAATTATTTTATCTGTTCCTGGGCTTTTTTTTACATTTAAGTTCTTTTATTGCTTCTTTGAGTTCTTCTATTGAGAAGTGCTTGTTAAAAATATCTTGTTTTTTAGTTTTCATAGAGCTATTAAGAAAACCATTAAGTTGGTTTTTCATGCTCTTTTGGATTTGTTCCTTTTCCTTGAATAAATGGATCTGTCTTAGAATAGAATCTGATAAAACATTCCACAATATTTGGGTCGCCAACATAAATTTTATTTTTGTAATTCAGAAGTTCTTTTATAATTTTGGGTTTTCTATTATTTAAAGATGATATAAATTTGTGAGTTTTTATGTTGTCAATTCTATTTTTAATTTGAGATAGGAACCTATGGTATGCCTCTTTCATTGATGTTAATGCTTCCTGTCATCATTTCTTATATTTGTTATCTCATAGTTGGTTTAACTGTTTGTGTACCGAGGAATAAAGCACTTACTAATTGTAAGTTGCCATTGAGACTATCTCTAAAATGTGGTGCCTTGGTGCTCTACCTGGAAAAAAAACTCTAATCAGTTGGGAAATTCAATGTCCTATGGCATGTTGTCATAGTAGCTAAATAGAGCAACCGCATGGAAAATGGGAAAACCGTGTTCAAATCCTGGCTGTGACATTGAATTTTTCAGCTGACTCTGCATCAAAAAGCATTTCCTCTATTATGTTGTTGTGTTTATACCACCAATACTTTGTGCCCAGAGCCTCATTTGTAAAAGCAGGTTGCACCACGGGCAGAACGAGGATTAGGGATGTGACAAACAGTTATTTTCAAGTAACGATTATAACTGTCGCAGTTACAGTGCATTAACAGTTGCATGTAATGGTTACCAGTAATGATTCAGTTATTTGTTTTCATGGTTATCTTGTTCGCAAGTACATTACATTAACAATTACCAGTAATGATTAGATGTAACTACATTTTGATATGAGCAATGTCGTCGTTTGAGCTTAGCGGCCCACATATATTTTGCTACTAAACAGCATTAATTGTTTATTCATACCCATCTACACATAGGGGTATGTGAATAATCTCTTAATGCAGTGAATACAGCTTTACTGCCTGAGTGCTGACTGACCTGTCATCTGTGGCCTGTGACCAATATTTGAAGTGATAAATAACGTGCTCTAATAAACAAATATGCACTTGCAAATCTGTGCAAAGATGACTCAAGTTGTAAACGAATATTGAGGTAACTAGTTCGCGATAAGTGATACCAATGCCACGCACATGCAGCAAATGATGCCATCTAGGCTTGGTAACTGTCTCGTTTCTTCAGTAATTGTTAACGCAATAACTATTGTCATAGTTACTTTGGTAATCATTATTAGATAACTAGTTACTTTGTATTTGTTGCTTTGGTAAGCGTTATTGGGTAACTAGTTATTTTGTACTTGTTACTTTGGTAACCATTTTTGGGTAACTAGTTACTTTGTATTGGTTACTTTGGTAACGTTACAATGTAACTGTTATGTTATTTTCTGCCTATCCCTAATAAGGATGAGATTTGTATAGGAGAGATTATTGAGTGCATGTCACTATCTCTTACAACCCTGTGTGATGGAAAAGAAGTACAATGTATTGTTATTATTAAGCAAGATGGCCAAGCAGTAGCATAGATTTACTGCACATAAAAGAACCTCAAGCCTGATAAAGAGGCCTCTGAGCAAAATTACCAGTCTTTCACACCCAATATAGAATGGGACGCTAACGACCATAGCAGTTAAAGAGCATCCATAAATAAAACTCAATTTAATTTTAATTTCAGTAGCATCTATAGCTTGCATATAGGGTTGTGAGTTCAAATTCTGCATTCTAATCAGTCTGATTGTGGTTTCCTTGTGGCTTCTTTCATTTAGGAGGCAAATATGTATTGGATATTAATACTACAACCCAAAGCTCCATCCAAAGAATAAAAGAGTATGAATAAAATGGATGGTGTAGGAAAGTGACAGTGTAACTAATTAATTAAATTGAGTTTTATTTATGGACGCTCTTTAACTACTATGGTTTTTAGTGTCCCATTCTATATTGGTCGTGAAAGACTGGTAATTTTGCTCAGAGGCCTCTTTATCAGGCTTGAGGTTCTTTTACGTGCTGTAAATGTACGACATGGGACCACTGACTTTGCTTTACTTCCCTTCCAAAGGAAGCCATGCTAAGGATTTTATGCCCGAAAAAATCCATTGCCCTCCGTCAGGTTTGAACCCACGACCTTGGGAAATAGAGGCTAGCACGGTACCACTAGTCCACGGAGGATGACACAGTGTAACTAAGGCTATCTATTTGGGGTCATACTGAATCACTTGTAACAAAGAAGCTACAGGTAGCCATCTTGTATTACCTTTGCATTAAAGCAACTTTCAAAAAATAAAAGAAACTAGGAATTTTTATCTAACATTTTTCTGACATTTTGTCTCAGTGCTACAATGCTAATTGAATATGTAGGAGCGTATTCTGAAACTCTGCCCTCTGTGTTTCAGCCTTTTAATGTTGCTGCCACAACATCTCCATTCAACAACAGATCCAGATGAACTGGGGTATGAGCAATATGTACAGGATGCAGACAAACAATACCAAGCCTGCATAACTAAATGCATGTGCTTTGCATGGCCAACAGAAGCAACATTCCCAGATCCACAAGAATTTGATGCTGGTAGCTCAGATTCACGTCCAGAAGCAGATCATGGACAGTCATTTTATGAAGGACCATTTCTTCGAATGCTCTTTACCAGATTAGTTCGGTTACCACATCAGGTGAGATAACAGCAAGCCCTAAAGCTTGTGTATTACGTCTTAAGCTTTTTGGAATTTGTGAGTTGCTGCTTCCTGAAAACCAAATTAATTTATTTTCCATGATTTAATTGAATCTTGAGCCAGTGGATACACTAAAACTTCACTTACTTTAAGTTTTAGTGTATCCACCGACTCAAGATTCAATTAAATTATTGTTTTGCTTCACTGTCTCTAACTTCTGAATAACACTTTCTATTAATTTCCATGGTTTCAAAATTACTTTGTATGATTGCTAAAATGCAAACTTTTAGAGTATATTCTGATACAGTTGACCCAATTGATTCTATAACTAGAAAACTTATGAATATGAAAACATCATCAGTGCACTGGGTTCAGAGCAACAATGTTCATGCTGTTACACCTCAAAAGTAGTACAAAAATGTAACACTCCGGTGTTAAAAAATCACAATTTATTTCTTCATGCAGGTAAATAATATTTATCACAGAAGTGTTACAAATACAAACATGTTAAACTCATTTTGAATCTAGAGCAACATTTTATGACAGCTATGCTATAATTTTCAGGTACAAATCCTTACTTTGTCCCATGGTTGTAATTCTGTGATAATAAAAAAAGATGTTTTCCTAACTTGAAAAGTGTCTGCTATCTGAGATACCTTTCAGAAGTTCAGAGTAGGATCTTTGTGATGCCTTGAAGCTGTTGGTTATTAGCCCCACGTATGGACGCCAATTTGAAGTAGGTTGTTTGTTACGTTATTTGCATCACGCTTAGGGCGTCAATTTGAAGTAGTTTGTATTGAAGGAGTTGTATTATAGTTCTTATGTTGGGGAGCCAAACTTGAAGTTGGTTACAACCGCACGTATGGTACCTGGTTTCTGGTAGCCTTCGCCCCATATGTACTTTCAGGAGGCCTTTGCCCCAAGTTTAAAAATATATTAACTTTTAATTTTTCTGTTTCTTTAAATATTATATTTATGTTTGCCTCGGCTGTGTCAGTATTTGTTAGAGACATGTTTCTCTTAGCAGGGTTATGGTACGACAAGAATGTAGGCTTACACAGATTATACTTTTACTTCATTCCTTTTATTAATGCTTAATACGATTTAAATAACACTTCACTGATGTAGAGAGAGCTGTGAGATTCTTTTATGAATTACTTGCACTTTTTAATGTGTAAACTATTTTTTGTCTCACATGAATACGTATAAAATCTCTCAAGGACGCATCTTGCATCTGGTTACAATCACTGTCTGCAGGCAACTGAACTGATTTCAATCGCCTAAACTTGTAAATTTCTATATTTCAAGTCTGATTGGCTATTCCTAATCCAATAGAATACTTTTTCTGGTTGTTGATTGGCTATGTTTATAAACTGTCACTAAAATTACATTATTGCTTCACAAGTAACATTTAAACTCTCAAACTCATTATTGCCTCAAGGTTATCTCATTGTTACCTCATTGTTAGCAACTTTTAACCTATTATTCTCACAGCTCCTACATTATTATATTACGTAATATATTCACATAACATTATTACACATGGATACAATAATATAAACATATACAATGACTGTTACATGCATTTTTTATATATTGTTACATACACATATTGCTTTAAGGCAGGCTGTTATTTAATTTACATATTATATAATTAGACTGAAATCATTTAAGTGTTAAAAATACTGCTTCAGCCTTTGCATCCAAAACTTTCTCTGTGGCAGATTGTCCCAGTTGTTTGTATTTAATGTCTGAAGTATTCTTTTGCACTTGGTTTTAATATTGACATGATACCCACTATGTTTTTAGATAGTTTAAGCTTCATTCTACTCGTGCTAGTGGGCATGACTAGGCTTGTAGTTCAGATATAGGAAAAACATGAACAAAGGATAACTACATGATACCAGGAATTGCCCCCAAGAACACTATTTTTGTATATATATATATATATTTTTTAACTAAATGTTATTAAGAAAGTTAAACCTTACAATTTATCATAATTTTATACACCTGGGAATGTAGAAGAAGGCATGAATAAATTCTCCAGCCAGAGAACGTAACAGTCATATGTTGTCTTCTCAGCATTTCCCATTAATTTGTGTGGCAATGGATGCATTCTTTTCCCCCCACCCCTGCTACCTTAGTTAATAATGTGCAACCTATTCAAATGAGAGTATGGAATTGGAATATCTTACTAATGATTTCATGAGTACTTCCCCAGCTTTTAAAACCACATTACATCAACCTTTACAACGTAACTTACTTGTGCAATTTTCTCCTTTGTATCAATGTTACTACAAGAATGGACATACTATCACTAATTTAAAATAATGTAATTGTCACATTGCCCTTTAGATTTTCCAATACCATATAGTTTGGAGCAGTTAAGGCAATTTAATTAACCAATTTCTGATTTTTATATTTTTCAATGGATAAAGGATAGCTGGGTTGAGCCTATTCTGCGGCTTACAAAGATGGACAAATTTTAAATTGGGAAAGCATCTTTATTTAGAGACACTGAGACCAACTTATTAATGTTAAATTTCTGTCAATGGGTAATCCTACCAGAAAGTTCATCTAGAACACCAACAACTATACCTTAAAACTTTCTATAGGAAGTTTCTATACATCAGTAAGAATTTCTGTGCTTGAAAATGATAGCATGGTTACTAAAACAAATGGAAAATGATAGTGCATGGGTATTTAATTTAAATTGCATACATTAAAATACTGAACATAGATGGACAGTTATGTTCTTTCGGCACAGCTATCTTCACTTTGGCTTTGTTACTTAAGCATTCGATGCTCTCCTGCATGTGCTTGATACACAAATTATTTCTGCTCCAGTCACTGCAAGTATTGGAAAATATGTTGCCATCATGTTCTCACATCATATCTCTATAAAACATAACTTTTAAGTTCATTTTAGTATTGACAGATATTTACAGCTCTTGAAGTATTAATGGTAGAATGTAGTCTTGTGTAGTTTTGTTGTCAACAATTGAATGAGTATGAAGAAGTATGTCATGCTGGCAAAATATGCAATAAAAATCTGTTGTTATTTCTTAACCATCTTGTAACTGAATGGCTAAATGCTTCGGCTAGTTTTCAGTACTGCACTCATTACTCAGGTTTCCTAATGAGATTTATGTTTGTACTGCATGCCCAGTCACATTAACTCTTTCCTCCCATTATGCAGATTATTCTACAAAGAACTTTTGATATTAATCAGGTCAGCACCAAAGGAAGTAGCATTGGTAGAATTATTAGGAAGAACAGGGAGGAAAGAAATAATTATGGACTGAATCCTGAAATATTATATTTCAAGACTTCTTGTTTCAGGAATTAAACTTGATTTTGCAGTCCTAAAGCTGTTAATCAGTTCAATATGGGGCCGTCATTGGAAACAATTCACGCTGTCAGAAATGTACCACTTCCAACATGTGTAGTTTCACTTTACAAAGCTCAGGACAATCAGGAAAATAGCTCAGAGCAGGAAAAGGAACTGTAAGCAGCAGAAAATGAGTAAAGGAAAAATAAAATAGCAGAAACTATCTACAAAAGAGAAAATGAAGAGATCTGAGAGGGAAAGTTATGGCACAGGGCAGTTCTAAAGCAATGGATTTTCATTTTCTTTTTTCTCAGCTCATTATTTTTCAACATTTTTCTTTGTAGAAAATGCTCCTTGGAGAGCAGTTTTTTGTCCAAATATATTAAGATTTAAAAGAATTCAGAGAAAAGTGCAAGAATTAACGTTTATTGTGTGTTTTTATGAGTAATGTATTTTTTATATATTTTTATGTATTCAATTATAATTTTCCATAAATTCATACATTTTTTGTGGAGTAACTATTCATACGATAACAAAAGAAGAGTAACTTTTATTGCATACATCTGATAAACATTAGAAATATTTCCAGTTTTTCAAGCGAATCAATTTAAAACTCATATATAAGGTTCTTTTTATATCAAGAGATATTATATTTAATCAGTTTTAAATAATTTTGAAACTAATATTCCTACATTCTTCAAAGTTGGTAAATTAGTTTCTATTAAGCATATTGACTTTTAATTATATTTTCATAATGATAGCATTAAAACTATAGAAGTGGAAAATTTCAGTCATAAGTAAAGTTCGGACATATAGGCACTAAGAACTACAAAAACAGACAGACAAAAAGGCACTAAAAGTATCCAAAATAGGTGCTTAAAATAACAAAACATACTAACTTAAAACAGTTATTATAATTGATGACGGATGCATACATAAAACACATACTTGTTTTAGAAATATGTTACTTGAAATAAATACTGGCATTGGCTTGTAAGTCCTTGGGAGTGTAACCTTACAAGAAGGAGGGTAATCCGTTAAAGAAGAAGAAGAAGAAATAAATAATTACTGTACTGTATTTTACATTGAATAATTTAAAATTGATGATTTAAACACATCACATTAGCATAGAAAAAAAAATCTTAACAGTGATGACTCTGATAATGGTCTATAATTCAAACTGACAATGAACAATAATGTATTTTTCTAGACTTTCTGTTACAAAACATATTCTTTTGCTGCTTAGAATTCCTTTGTATTGAGAGAAGGACCTTTCTACCTCCCCAAGAAGTTATTGGTGCATATTTTAAGGCAGCAATATGTGCTTGTTGCATTTTCCCAGAAAGAACTGAGGCTATGTTGCACATTACCTTCCAGGCTGAATTGCGGTTCAGAACCCTGGTCATTTTCAAGGCAACAGATTCACCCTACTCGTCACCTACATCATTCAGTACTTGTAATCTCCTTACAAAATACAATGTGCATGCCCTTTAAAAACACAGGTAGCCCTGCCAATTTTTGTGAAACAGCCTTTCAGTTATTGTTGGTTTACATTGATAACTCCAAAGACCTTGTAAATATGACTGACTTGGTGTTGTCAACTTTAAAATGCATAAAAAGTTGTATTAAAGTGTCATTCTTTCACGCATGTATTTCTTCTTAATTATTAAAATAAATAATAATATGAAGACAATTCATAAAAAGGCACTTATAGGCTCCAATCCTATAGTAGGCGATAACCCCTCAAATAGGCATTTATAGGCACTATAAAATTCACACAGAACCTTTTGAATGAACCAATATGGATTTTGGGTTAAGTTGCCTAAATTTTTATACACAGGAATAAAATAGGTGAATAGGACAAAGTCCTAATTCTAGTCATATGTCACCTTAAAAGAAACAATCCTATGGTTCTTTAACAACATATGCAAAATGTCAAGGGAACTGTATGGAATATTAAACCTATGTTATTCTAAATAATGTTGGTATGAGTTGAGCCAATTATGGCTCTTCTTTTAAGGAGTAGTTGTTCTAGCAGAGATGGCCGCAGTTATTTAATGACTTTGGAATGATGGACTAAATTTTCAGCCCCTGCTCGTAACCAGATCGGCAGCCCGAGTAACAAGCCAGTAACCGGCTGCACCAGATACCAACAGCATTCACTAGGTTGCGCCCTCTCTGCCAGCATAGATAGCGCTCAAGCACTGTCAATGTCATTGTCAGATGATTTTCCCGGTGCACCTCGAGTGAGACGCTCCGACCAAGAAGGAATAGTGTGACTGACCATAATTGGCTCAGAGTTGACAACTTAAATGCTTTTTTCTCCACTTACCATTGTCAGTTGGGCATTGGTGTTCCGGTGGATGGTTTGGTCATGCTTGGGGTTGTGCTGCCCTGTGTACTTCTTGTTATTTATATTAACTTATTCTACTTCTAAGTATTTCCTTTTTTCTTGATTAAAAGGTTTAATATAATATGACATTTCCCTTCCTTTTGTCTTTTTCAGCCTTATGAAATCAATTTGCAGCTAACAGGACTGGTTTCTCGACTGGCAATGCTACCACATCCTTATCTTCACGAATACCTACTCAACCCTTTGTTACCACTGTTACCAGATGCAAGTTCCCTATTTGGCACTTTGCAACTTGTGGCTAATGAAGTAGCATCCCAAGTGCCCACACTGAAGAACTACAAGCAACTGCTTAATGGAACCAGACAAAGGTTGCTTGGAGATGCAGTGGATGTACAGTGAGTTACAAACACACAGAATTAATTTTTTAGAAGCTTTGTAACAGCAAAGCAAATTCAGTATTTCAGCATTAGGAGTCGAATTTGGGACATGTTTGCTTCACTTATGCTGTAATTTTTACAGCTTCTGAAATATGTCCTGTATAAGGAATGAGTAAGTGAAGCAAACGTGTGCCAAGTTCGACTCTTAATGTTGAAATACTAAAAACACTGAAAATTATACTTTAATTATTGATTTCTTTTTAAATTTGCCTAGTTAAATTTAATTTCTTTTTGCTTGAATAGACATGTTAACAAACTGTAATTTTCATGTAACATTTATAACTGTCACACTTATTTTGCTTTGACACTTATCAGTAGCAGTTCTAAATACTAACAGCTAAACTTACTTTTTATGAAATATGTGATTACTAATTAGTTTGTAGACATCTGTTATTGATAGAAGCATTTACTAATGTGTCCCCATTAGAAGGAACTTTCTATTATTATGTAACAGATTGAATGATTGTCATGATGTCAAAATGAATTATGCAAAGATATCACAATTTAACAATAATAAATTTCACATCACATCACAGCCTGCTCAGAGGGACAAAGGTAGAGCTTTTTGTCGGGGGTATCATCAGTATGCTTGATCAAATTTAAGCTGTAACAACTTAACTTTATACAATCAAAAATGTGTTAAAATTGTGGAAGTGTAATTATTAAAACCATGTTTTAAGTAACTGCTTTCAACCAACAAATTGTAACATTTGCTGCAGAAGTTGGAACTGTAGTGCTGATTTTGAGAGCAAGGGTGTAATATTGTCACTGTGACTTGAAAAACAAGTGAGTGTAGGAAGCGCATTGCTATGATAATTACATTAATGTTGTGCACAATAGTGATACTGCATTATTTGTTGTTTTTTTGTTACTTCCTTGGTGTCATTTGTTACTTGTTATTAGTTGTTTTGTATTTGCTACATTATTTGTATGCTGTTGAAAAGTTAGCTCTCATACACATATGTCAGGTGACCACACGTTGCATATGTTGAAACATCACACTGTGTTCCTGAGTTTATATACTAACCTTTAACCTTTTACAACATACACTACATATCCGGACACCTGGCTGAAAATGACATACAAGTTTGTGGCGCCCTCCATCGGTAATGCTGGAAGTCAATATGGTGTTGGCCCACCCTTAGCCTTGATGACAGCGTTCACTCTCACAGGCATACTTTCAATCAGGTGCTGGAAGGTTTCTTGGGGAATGCCTGCCCATTCTTCACAGAGTGCGGAACTGAGGAGAGGTATTGATGTAGGTCGGTGAGGCCTGGCACGAAGTCGGCGTTCCAAAACATCCCAAAGGTATTTTATAGGATTCAAGTCAGGACTCTGTGCAGGCCAGTCCATTATAGGGATGTTATTGTCGTGTAACCACTCCGCCACTCCGCTCGTGCAGTATGAACAGTGCTCGATCGTGTTGAAAGATGCAATCGCCATCCCCGAATTGCTCTTCAACAGTGGGAAGCAAGAAGGTGCTTAAAATATCAATGTAGGTCTGCGCTGTGATCATGCCACACAAAACAACAAGGGGTGCAAGCCCCCTCCAGGAAAAACACGACCACACCGTAACACTACCACCTCCGAATTTCACTGTTGGCACTACACACACTGGCAGATGACGTTCACCGGGCATTCACCATACCCACACGCTGCCATCGGATCACCACATTGTGTACCATGATTTGTCACTCCACACAATGTTTTGCCACTGTTCAGACATGTAATGTTGACGCTCCTTACACCAAGCGAGGCATCGTTTGGCATTTTCCTGCGTGATGTGTCTTATGAGCCGCATGACCTTGGAACCCAAGGGTTCTCACCTCGCGCCTAACTGTCATAGTACTTGGAGTGATCCTGATGCACTTTGGAATTCCTGTGTGATAGTCTGGATAGATGTCTGCGTATTACTCTTTATGACCCTCTTCAAATGTCGGCAGTCTCTGTCAGTCAACACACGAGGTTGTCCTGTATGCTTTTGTGCTGTACATGTCCCTTCATGATTCCACTTCACTATCACATCAGAAACAGTGGACCTAGGGAAGTTTAGGAGTGTGGGAATCTCGCGTACAGACTTCTGACACAAGTGACACCCAATCACCTGACCACGTTCGAAGTCCGTGAGTTCCACGGAGCGTCCCATTCTGCTGTTTCACAATGTCTAATGACTGCTGAGGTTGCGGATAATGAGTACCGGGCAGTAGGTGGCAGCACAATGCACCTAAGATGAAAAAAGTATGTTTGTGGGAGTGTCCAGATACTTTTGATCACATAGTGTACTTGTTGTGGTTTATTTGAACTTTCCAGTATTTTAAGCACTACACTTTTAAAATGTTGTTAGTTCCTTTTTTCTCACCATCCATATAAAGAGTGTGCAATATCAAGGCCAGCATATAGTGACTGTCATCCTATCCTCCATATGCTCCTCTGTAGCTACAAAAATTTGAATTGAAATCATTTCAGCTAATACGAGGGCTGTCCCAGAAATACCAGACCTAACAAAGAAAACAAAAATTTTGAGAAAAAACATCTTTATTTCTCTACATAGTCTCTTTTCAGCTCAATACACTTTTCCCAGCGATTTTTTAATAACTTTGATACCCTGTTTATAGTGAGTACTGTCGAGTTCTGCAAAGTAGCCATCAACTGCAAACTCCACCTCTTCATTGTTGGCAAATCTTTTACCACCAAGTCATTTCTTCAACTTTGGAAACAAAAAATAATCAGAGGGGGCTAAGTCTGGCGAATAGGGTGCATGAGAAAGCAATTTGAGCTTAAGTGATTGATTTTGGCCATTGCGATAATGGATGTTTGAACTGGTGCATTGTATTGATGAAACATAACTTTCATTTTCGCTAAATGCGGCTGTTTTTGCTTGATTTCATCACTCAAACGCTGCAATAAGTTTGCATAATACTTACCATTGATTGCTTTTCCTTTTTGAAGATAATCAATGAATATTACCCCACGCGCATCCCAAAAATACTGATGCCATGACCTGCCCGCAGATGGAACTGTCTTCGCCTTCTTTGGAGCCGATTCTCCCCTTTCAATCCACTGTTTTGACTATTCTTTTGTCTCAGGTATGAAGTGAAGGACCCATGTTTCATCCATGGTTATGAATTGATGCAAAAACTCGGCTTTATTGCAGCAAAACATTGCCAAACGCTCGACTGAAACATTCTCGCGACACTGCTTTTGTTCCATTGTGAGTAAACACAGCACCATCTTGCGCATAGCTTTCTCATGTGTAAATTTTCAGTTAGTATGCGATGTACAGCACTTTTTGAAATGCCTACAATGTCTACTGGCTTGCGCACTTTCAGTCGATGGTCATCCAATACCATTTTGTGGATTTTCTTCACAATTTCTGGCGTGATCACCTCATTTGGTCGACCACTGCGAAGTTCATCATGGCAACTCACTTAAACTCTGCCACCCAATATTTTACTGTTGTAAATGAAGGAGCAAACTCCCCCAGAGTAGAATCTAGCTCAGCTTTAATATTAGTTGGACTAAAACCTTTCAGATGAAAGTATTGTATCACATAACGATGACCAGTTTTAACCATGTTTACTAATTCACTGAGAGAGTTCACAATTACTAAACAACGTAGCATCATCAAACTTCAAACTTAAGCTTTATAAAGGTGGTACTTTCTACCATAGTCATTTGTTTGAAACGACTACTGTATATACGTCAAGTCGGGTACTTCTGGGACTGCCCTCGTATTTATTATGATTAACAAGAAGTAGACAGGAAATCAATCTTTTATATAAGTAATTTGTGGAATCGCTATAAAAATATGTGATAGTGTGTACAGAAAGTCAAACGATTCTACCGTGTGAAATTTTTAATTAATTTCCCCACTGTTTTTTTCTACAGAGAAGAGACAAATAACATGCTGGAGAGTGTGGTGGTTCTGGAGGAATTCTGTAAGGAATTGGCAGCCATTACTTTTGTGAAGTATCATCACTCCTCTTGAGATCAGTGACGCTTCCCTATTTACCTCAGTCTGGTAAATAAGGGAAGAAAGCCCCTCACTTTATTGCCACTGGAAAAGGAACAGCAGCATCCCAGAAGAAATTCTAGAGGACAGTTTTGGATCTCTTGGCTATGTCCAATCAAATCATCAGTATTCTGCCATTCTCTTTGGCGTGCATGATAAAGGTTGCCTCTTAGGCCCTTTTAGAAAATTGACAACTGTGTTCATTTGCAATATATAAATATTGCACATGTAGTTTATAGTGGTCTGAATATTTAAAGCAGATGATTCTTTATTCCAAAGATGAAGTGGTGAAAAACGCTGCAAGGAAACATGTTGTGTAGGTAAAAAGCAAGTTTTGTAAGTGATTAAAAAGCAATTGTCAAAGAAAGATATCTGGGAAATAATAATGACAGAAATATCAAGGTGTAAAGTATATTAATGTGATTCTTTGTTCTGTATGCTGCCTTGTTTTCAAACAGAAAAAAATCTGATTTGTATCCAAAGATGTAAAACTGAGACTGCTATCAAGAATGCTTAGATTCTTGTTTGAAAGTGCAGTTAAATAAAACATTAATGTTGTTTGTGATTGTAATGCATGCTGGAGACATCTACATTCAAGTTGAAAGAAATTAGATCTAAAAGGTCTTTATAGAATAATCTTAGCATTGTGGTGACCTGTTTATCATCTTACTATCTGTTACAGCTGTGTAGCACGTGGAAGGGGTATAGATGTATTTCTTTAAACCAGAGATAGAACTTGAAGAGTATATTGAAAAAGTTTATAAACACTTTTCTTCTATCTTACATATATTTGAAGAAAAATTCTCTGAAATGCAGAGACATTTGGCAGCAGTTTGCTCTCCCTTGCAAGTAGGCAGGAAAATCATACTTGAAAGATAAAGTCAGACCCACTGCAGAGTTGAATGCATGCTCGTTTACAGATGCTGGTATGATGTTACTGCTGCAATTTGGGAACAATAATAACTGTCCAGTGCTCTTCAATTCCCATTTTTTACTTTCTCTACCATGTACATAGTAGGTAGAGAAGGTATTGCATTCCATCTAAAAATTTTATACTGAGGTTTTGGCAGAAAAACATTTTTTGAGGCCCCTTGAATCCAAAAAGGTATTTTTAGAAAAAGGTCCATGTATGCATGTGTGCGTGCATACAAACAGTATAACTCAAAAACGAGAAGTTGGATAAATACCAAACTTGGTATTTAGGTTCACTACCTTCCAAAGATGTGACACGAACATTTTCAAGAAAATTCCCCCATCCCATACTACCTTTTACATGGAATATTTCTCAAAATTTTGGATTTTCTAAAAAATGGCTTTAACAATTTTGATTAAAATACAATATATTAAAGATATTTATATGACAAATAAAATGTATATTTTGAATTTTCTGGAAACAACCCTTGAAGTCCTCTTTATTTGGAGGGAAGTTTTTATAATCTTGTATAACTGGTAAACGTTAAGTGGTAGGCGAAAACGTACTGCACAAAAAAATGTAGAACTCTTTAAGACACAGTTTATTTCAAATAACTTTTTTCATAGCATCAGCGGTTTCTGAGATATCCGTTATTAATGGTTCAGTTTGTTAAGTACCTTGTCATTCTTTTCTAAGTCCATCAATTAAGTTTCAGTTGTTTTTCGCAATTTCATAGAAACAGTATGGAATTTCAAGGCCTGCATCTAGCATCAATATTTGACTATTATTCTCTTTGTATCCTAGTGAAATGTGTAATGTGGCTATTTCTGCAAACGTTTTTCTGGATTAAAACGAAGTAGATAGAAAAAATAAACTTTAGTAAGAATAATTTGAATATCTACTAATAAATGATAGAGGGTAAATAAGTCATATGAATGAGATTTTTACTTTCTCTGCTACGTATAGTAAGTAGGGGAAGTATTGTATTCCATCCAAAAATTCAATGTTGAGATTTCATATAAAATATATCTTTTGAGGTTCCCTGAACCCAAAAAAAACCATTTTTAGAAAAATGTGCACGTGTATTTGCATGTGTATGAGAGAGAGAGAACAGCATAACTCAAAAACAAAAAGTTAGATAAATAACAAACTTGGTATTTAAGTTCAGTACCTTCCAGAAATGTGACATGAAGATTTTCAAGAAAATTCCCCCATCCCACCCCAAACTACCCTTTACATGGAACATTTTTTGAAATTTTTTTATTTTCTAAAAAGTGGCTGCAATGATTTTGATTAAAATACGATATATTAAAGATATTAAATATATTTATTATAATATGTTAAAAATATTTACATGAACAAATAAAAAGTATATCTTAAATTTTCTGTGAAAAGCCTATGAATTCCTTTTCATTCGGAATGAATTTTGTACACTCGTGTATAACTGATAAATGTTAATCACTAGACGAAAATGTATTACACAAAATATGTAGATCCTTTTGTGGCATAAGCTATTTCTGAGATATCCGTTATTAATGGTTCAAATTGTTCATTTCTTGGTCATTCTTTTAGTCCTGTCAACATTTAGTTGTTTCTCACAGTTGCATGAAAACAGTGTGAAATTTTAAGGCCACCGTATAATATTCAGTTCTTAAACATTTTACTATCGCCGTTCCCTTTATATCTATAATGAAATATATAATGTAGCTATTTCTGCAAAGGTTTATTTGGATGAAAATGAAGTGAAAGAAAAATAAGCTTTACTAAGAATAGTTTATATACCCACTAATAAACAATGAAGGGTAGAGAAAGTCATGTGAATGTTTTTCTTTTCTTTTTTGTAGTGTTTAATGCTCATTCTACTACACACACCACCATAGGTGATAGTCACTAATGATACACGAAATGAAATGATAATTGGGGAAGGAAACATTCCAGGCCTAAGTTTAGGATACCTCCCCGGCATTTGCCAGTTATGAGGACTGAAGAAAACCTATAAAAACCCGCAGTCAGCAAGGATGGTCCTGGCAAGATTTAAACTGCAGACATCCTTCATGAGTTTGTGCCTTAAAGACCTTAGGTACCCATGTCAGTATTTATTCCCAAGATAGTTCTTACATGTATTTTCAGTGAAATGTTTAGTGTAGGCAACTAAAGCTGAAACATGCATGTTTAACTTTGAAAGAAGCTATAATAAAAAAAAAGTAAATATTTTAACTTAAATGCTTGCTTATTATGCATTTAATGTAAAACGCAATTAAGTACAATACTTTAACATTCAATAAAAGGAAATAAAAATTATGTAACATGTTTATACCAAACTTGGGATAGTAAACGGACAGAGATACCACAACTGTTAGGCATATTTATTCAGCTGCTATTGCACTGATGTAACCTCAGCCTAAATTACGATTTGTCCAAAAAAAATCTGATGTGTTACACTCACATGACTTTCTCTACTCTTATACAAACGCTTATTCTCCATCTACTTCATGTTAAACGAGATAAACAGTTACAGACTCTATTTTATTGCTAATTTTCTTGTAGATGTAAGGGGAATATATATTTACAAGGGCAATATAGAAATACAGTAGCCTTTAAGCACATACATATCTCTTAATAGCTGGTTGCTAGGTGCAGCACCATTCCCTTTGCCACAGATTAATACTCTTTGTGTATCCAAGACAAAAAAAATGAATAACGAATTCCCATTTGAGAAAATAAGTATTGAAAAATTTAAGGGAATAACAAGAAATATCTCGAAAATGGTTCACTCAACAAAAAAAAGTATATGACATAAATTATGTATTTTAACGGGATCTACATTTTTTGTGTAGTAAAAGTTTGTCTATCTCTTATGGTTTACCAGTTATGCAAAAGTCATTCACAATGAAGAATACTTTTGGTGACATTCCCAGAAAATTCCAGATATACATTTTATTTGTCATGAAAATATCTGAAACATATGATATTTTAATCAAAATCGTTAGAGCCATTTTTGAGAAAATTAAAATTTTCGAAAAATCTTCCATGTAAAGGGTAATCTGGGGTGGGGGGATTTTCTTGAAAACTTTCGTGTCGCATCTCTGGAAGATACTGAACCTAAATACCTAGTTTGGTGTTTATCCGATTGTTCGTTTCTGAGTTACGCTGTTCACAGACAGACAGACACACACACGCACACGCGCACACACACACACACACACACACACACTCACACACATACACACGCGGACATGTTTCCAAAAATGCTTTTTTTGGATTCAGGGGGTCTCAAAACATATATTTCCGGTGAAATCTCGGTATCGAATTTTTGGGTGGAATACAATACTTCCCCTACTTACTATACGTTGTAGAGAAAGTAAAAATGCTGAATTGTGGCTAAACAAAACACAAGGAAGAAAGTGAATGTCACTAAAAATGTAGATCAACTGCCATTCTATCATATACTTCAATAAAACTTGCTTAGCCATTCCATGTTTGAAAAAGATTTCGCAGACTAAAATATTATAATTTTTCATTTATTTTTGCACTTAGAATTACCTCCTAAGGATGATATCTATATCCCTTCCACCAAGTATACTGGGTGAACAATATATGCTAGTAAATGTGCTCTAGCTCCACATCCTTGATAAGCCAAAGTGATGGCATATCCAGTATGTGTTTTAATCTTATTGAACAAGCATGTATTCTTTAAGCTGGGTTATTCAAGACTTCATTAACTAACAACATGGCTTTTCTATTCTGCATAGAATTTTTGTGTTTGATTCATTTGTGTGTATGAAATAGCTGCAGCTATAAGAAGATTATTTGAAGAGAGGTTTCCGAATATTAAAATTCCAAGTTGAGGTACAATTCATAAATTGGTAACATAAAATGGAAAGAATCCTAGATGAGGAGCCTAGAAAGCAACTTAATATCCTTTCAGAAGAGGCTCTAGGTGACATTAAATTATCTCTAAGAATGTTCCCAAAAGACACTTGGACATCTTTCCAAGACAAACAGAAATTATTTTACGTACAAAGTTATGATGTTAAATCATACAAAGAAAACTCAAGAATTAAAAGGGTGATCTTGCATCTGTGAGTAGATTTTGCAATCAATAGGTGTCTACCTATACACGGTCTCCAGCAGTAATGCCACAGTCAAATAACAAAGTGTTTGATGAAATCACCTCCTCAAAAGACATAGCTGGTAAAGACTAATCCATACACTTTAGACAAAATGAAACAAAAAAATTGTGAGGAAATTTATAGCATTTCTTAGAGAGAACTGTGTGGTATACGAGGGCGGATTGATAAGTCAGTGACTGTTTAAAGAAAACAATTTTTTCCAAAAAATCACTTTTATTTCTCAACAATTTCAATTCAATACAGTTGTCCAAGATTTCTCCAATTTTTTTAACCCTTCCAAAAAAATATGATTTTTTGAAGTCTGCAAAATATGAGGTTGTTTCTGCATCATGTGTGCACTGGACGTGAATTTCTTCCCAGCAAGCCAATTTTTCAGGTTTGCAAAGAGGAAGAACTCGCTCGGAGCCAAATCTGGAGAATATGGTAGGTGAGGTAGCAGTTCGTAGCCCAATTCCACAAATTTTGTGATGGCAATGGCTGACTTGTGTGCAGGTGCATTATCCTAGTGAAAGAGAAGCTTTTTCTTCACCAAATGGGGTCGTTTCTTTAACAACTTCTTGTGAAACTGATCCAGTATTGCAGCATAATATGAACCTGTGATGATTTTACCCTTTTTCAGGTAGTGGATGCCTATCATCACCCCTTGTGAATCCTAAAAGACAGCTGCCATGATTTTTCCTGCCGACGTAAAGGTTTTCCTTTCTTTGGAACAGGAGCAGGTTCGCTGAAGGAATCCCACTGCTTTGATTGTTGTTTGGTTTCAGGTTGATAGTATTGGATCCAAGTTTCTTCAATCATGATATAACACCGCAAAAACTTATTTGGGTTGCGCTGGAACATGTTCAAACATCCCTGTGAAATGGTCACACGATTCCGCTTGTTCTCAACTGTGAGTAGTAGCGGCACCCATCCTGCTGACAGCTTTCTCATACCCAAAAATTCGTGCAGAATGTTATACACCCGTTCACTCGAGATGTTTACTATCTTGGTTATGTCACAGATTTTCACTCGCGGTCTTCCAACATAATATCATTAACTTTGTTCACCATTTCTTCTTTTGTGACCTCAACCAGCCGTTCTGTGCGCATGGCATCTCTTGTGCTTGAACGGCCACATCAAAATTCTATGAACCACTTGTGAACCATGCCATGCAATGGAGCAGAGTCCCTATAATACTTGTTAAGCTTTTCTTCCATTTATCAGAACATGAAATTCACTTTTCTCCATTTTCTACAAAGCTACACACATCTGCTTATTTTAGATGCTCTCAACAATGTTCTAAGAAACAAATGACGAATTTCTGCAATTATACCCAAAATACATGTACAAGGTCTGTTCAAAAAATTCCGAAACTTTGTCCACAACATTTTTCTACACTTAGCTTTTACTTATTGTGCATGGTATCCTTCGAAATACTCTCCATCACAATTGATACGCTGCTTCCAATGCTGTTTCCACTTCCGGAAGAGTTTTAGTACATCTCTTTCTGGATCATGTGAAGCGCTGTCTGTGAATTTTCTTTTATCTTGTCTTTCGTTGCAAAACTTCATCCTTTCAACAGGTTTTTTTTGGAAATAAAAAAAAAAGTCTGCAGGGGCTGGCCCCAGAGACTACGGAGGATAAGGCAGCACAGTGATATGTTTTTTGTGCAATAGTCACGCACCAACAGGGATGAATGTGCGGGTGTGTTATCATGATGAAAGAGCCATGAATTGTCTCGCCACATTTCAGACCGTTTCCTTCTCACATTTTCTTGCAGGCATTGCAACACATTCCGTTAGTCAGTCTTCGATTGGCACGCACAATTTCATTGATGTTCCTGAATGAGCGTCATTTTTAACTTCCATCTGGCCATTTTTAAACCGCGTGAACCATTTGTAACACCGAGTACGGCTTAAGCACTCATCATCGTAGTCATCTTGCATCATTTGGTGTGTCTCTGTAAAGGTTTTCTTGAGTTTCACACAATATTTAATGCAGACGCGTTGCTCCTCTAACTCTGCCATCTCGAAATTTGCAAACTGTGCAACACAATGTTCTCAATACAGCACTGAATAATAACTAACTGACATAGAATAATGAAGCGTCCAGTAGTTACACATTAAACACAGGCGTGTGCAGGGATGCCAACTGCATTTCGCTCCAACACTCCATTGGCGCGAAATTACGAATGTTCCAACATTTTTTGAACAGACCTTGTAAGACTTGGGTGCAAACAAGAAACCTGTGAGTAGAATGCAATCTCTTGTCAAAGTCATGGACTTACCAATCTGCCGTCGTAATTGTTAATTTCTTAAGGAGGTGCTGAAAATGTGTGCAATTAAGGCAGGCAGTTCCAAGATATTCTTGCATGAAAAGGGTGAGTGAATTATTTTTACTTTTAAGTGCTTATTAGAAATGTCTTAAAGACTAATCTTAGGTAGATTTTACTGCAGACTTCCAGAAATCCATTCACCAGTGCCATCAAGCTGACCTGCTGCAGAACGATAAGAATGCAGTTCCATTGCATATTGTTCACCCATTAGAATGCCCTGGAATTCCTATGACTTTGCTCTTAACTGTAATGGTAAGAGCATTTCTTATATTTGTATGTAAACCATACACACTTACTATGGATCACAGGTGCTTTTTCAGTCATAAGCTTTACATATGACATATTCACGTATCATTGATGCACCAAACATATTTGTAGACCACTGATTCATTCCATTTTTGTAATGAAAGCCTGGTACTTCACAGTTAGTGTAAGAAATTAAACTTCTTTTCCGATATGAATAATTACTAATTGATGAGTAAGTACAATATGACTTCAATATGTGCTGCATTTAGGGCATGTAATATGATTGTCAGATAAATGCAGTGTTTTAAACTATCCATTAGTTTGCATATTTATCTTAAACTTACAATAAAAAGACATACTACAACTTTCATATTATATTCAGGATCTGAAAGAATACCCGCTAGATCAGGGGTTCCTAAGATTTTTGACTCATGGTGCCCTTTTAAGAATCAGTTTTAATTACGGGGCCTCTTAAAGGCCTACCAAGTAGTATTATCCCTATGACTTACTTACAAGTTGTTTGATATTGGAAGAGATGGGTTAGATTGTAAGGGAATATAAAGTAAAGTTATATGTAAACCTAAAAAAACAATTTCACAATGTTGCAAATAAATGATATTTTAAAAACTTTAAAATATAATAATAAATCAGTTCATTCTCAACTATCATCAGCCTGAGCTTGGTACCAAATGATTTTCGTCTTTCCAGTCACATGAAATTTTAAAAAAAAAATTTAAAAGTGTTTTAAAGAAATCTTTTAACACCATGCAGCTTGCATTTGGCTGGATTTTTCAGCTCAGTACCCATTTTGTAAGGTTATGGTGAGTGAATGTGTAGCAGTATAATATTTTTGCTAGTGCGGCTTGACATGCACTGAATTACACTGCACAGAGATGTGAAAGTGGTGGCACTGTCCCCAATACTTCCTGCGCTACATGAATTGCCTTGTAATTTGAATAACAGAGCGGTTTATTCCATGGCTACATCAATTTATCCAATGTCACTATTGGTGAAACAGTATCAGGCAATTAATGACAATCTATAAAACTGTCAGTAGCCAATAACCGTTAAGCTTATTAAACATAAATGCCTGCAGTATCCCACGCCATACCTCACTTCCACACTGACTGCGAGAGAGTGAAGATGAACAATGCAATAATTGAAGTCTGGAACGTGTCTTATTTGTCTTACAAACCAGTGTATTGTTTAATGTCTTAAGATGACTACAGTGAAGTGATGTTCGTTTATTCAGTGCAAATAGAAGTGAAATATGGAAGTTGTGATCCTTTGAATTTTTCTTTATCCTAACACATTTCCCACCCATTATGATCCTCTGCATTCTGTTAGACTCTCTGAGATAGAACATCCTCAGTTCCAAAATGGCATCAAATGAATCTGCCACAATATTTAACAAGAGACTAAGAACTATCCTGTCTTTTATTTGAGCCTACGATAAAAGAAAACAATGTGATGTAAAGTATTACAGTAAGGGAGAAATTACCTTGAGTTTGACACACATTCCTGCGAGTCATCTACTGGAGGGCTGTTATCTTGCAAATCAATAATTTCAGGAAGACAAACCCCCAGATCACCAATAATTGGTGAGCTAGATGATAAGCCTTCCAGAGCTACCTGAAAGGAGTGTGTGTCAATTTTAAGGTAGTTTCTCTCATATTGTAGTTTTACTTTTCACAGAGAATGATGTCACAAGAATCTGAATTGAGTTAATAGCTCATGGAAGCACGAGCGTTAACTCTCATGAAAACTGATTTATAAAAACAAAAATCATGGCAAAACTAGACATTTAAGAAAGAAAGTCAAGGTAATAAAAAATGCAGATTAGCTGCTGTTCTGTCTGATAGTTCAATAACATTTGTTTTAATTGCTGCATATTTGAATTAGGATATCAGAAAAATATGCAGAAGTTGCTTTTTTTTTGCAGAAATAGCTCAAAGACTAAAATGTATTATAGTTTTTCATTCTTATTTGCATGTGGAATCACCACCTAAGAGAATGACATCTGTACCCCTTCCCTGGTATTTGATATAAATTATTGTTAATGTGATAAAAATATTACTATGCGTGGCAGATACTAATGCATTAAAATCCATTGGTATTACCTGAGAAAACTTTTATCTTCAGATAGGAAATTGCAGTGTATGTATCTAATGCTTTATCTGGCAATCATAATCCAGGCACTTAGAGATCCTTTCCTTATACGCACAAAGTTAATATAAAGTGCAAAATAAGCTCTTTGTATGTACCTAATTATTGTTATGGTTCATTCTTGCTCCTCTTCCTGGAAAAAGGCCTGAGAAGATTTTCCTTTTGTTTTCAGTTTTAGTGTTTATTCTTCATTTAAATAAAACCTAACTTACTGACATAGTTTCATGGAATCAGGATATGCTTTCAGAACATTTCCTTTTAAAATTAAATGAAGTTATATCATTAAGTTAATTTTCATTTAAATATGGAATATACCAATACTTTCCTGTAAATAGCTTCTCTACATAATTTACTAACTTTATGTAATTCAAGAAAATATATTAAGTCAGTGTAACTGTGCTATTGCATATCTGTTTATTGGACATTAGGTACCTGAATTATAATATGCTGTGCCTAAATGCATTCCAAAACAAAACATGAAATAAATTTATGCATGTCTTTATTAATGTAAGTTTAGAAAAGGACAGAACTCGGTGAAAGTTAAACGAGTTTGTGCAGTCATGAAACACTTTTTAATATAATGCTTACTACAGTGTTCTTAAAGGAGAATTTTAATACGGTGGGCATTATTGCTAGGCTTCCTAGGTTTTTTTTAGTGTGTGTGTGTTATAAATGTATTCATGCTAGTTTTAAGTTACTTAAAATCTGTGATTGCTAAGCTTATAATTGCTGTTTTTAGGGGGCCAGTATTTTATTATGCTTAGTTGATGCATGCATATATGTGTGTATGTAAAGCTAGATGAATTAAGATAAACATTTATCTTTGAGAAAATTGGAAGTAAATGGCTAGTTTTTGGCTTATTGATTGGATTAAAGAAAACAGTATCTTTTAAATTACTGATGCACGTTTCAGAGGTATTTATCTCCAAATTCATGTGTTTGAAGATAAAAGCACACCTAATCATAGGTTTGTGATAGGTGGATTGTGTCATCTATGTGTGCAGTAATAAATCTTCTCGTGAAGATATCTTATAGCAGTAAGTCAAAATTGAGTCCTTATGTTTGTAACAGGAATACTTTCTGACATAATTTGTATATGTTAGCAGCATTTTACAGTAAATTTGAATTTATATCATGCCCTTTTGTCCAGATTTCTCTATTTGTTTCTTTCT
Organism: Deroplatys truncata; assembly: GCA_030765065.1. Taxonomy (NCBI): domain Eukaryota; kingdom Metazoa; phylum Arthropoda; class Insecta; order Mantodea; family Mantidae; genus Deroplatys; species Deroplatys truncata. Next base: position 64,732,783 of record CM060985.1, read on the forward strand.
AAAGTGTTTAAAGTGTTCCTCAAAGAAATCAGTGGTTGCAGATCATTTCTTATTAAGAATTTTAATAAATTTGACTATTTTAGCTTGTTGCACTCAGTGCAGGTATACTCAACAACAACCAGTGATTGAAGACAGCAAATTTTTCATAAGCTGTATCTTGTATCTACTGTTCTTAAAATTGTAGTAAAACTTTTGCTACAGTTTCTATGTAAATGTGTTACACATAGCTATAATAGGTTTCAGATTATTTTATGTCATATAGTTTCTGTGACATATGCAGAATAGCATTCTGAATTAACATGATTAAATTAAACACAGATTTTTCTTGTGAAATATACATCTTACTTGTAATTGCTTCTTCAAAGCAGGATACTTATCTTCATTCTTTCACACGTTGTTTATAGTATATTCACATCCCATATTATGCAGGATTTCCCTTATTTTAGATTGTGAACTTTGTTCCTTATGAACCTCATATTTAACAATCAATTTTACAGGAAAGTAAAAGGAAGAATATCTTTCATTTTATTTTAATTTTGTGTATTTCTCATCAGGGTGACATATCACATCATACAAATTCACCAGGGGCTTCTTGATATACCAGTAGCAAGTAAAATGATAAGAATTTTGTGCTTCACATCATAGAACCGCAGACTTTAAATGTTTTATAGTTACAGTGGGTGTATATACAAGGTGTGATAAAAAAAATAATGAGAACTTTTTAATTTCACGAGCTTTATACATCCGATGTTCAAAACTTTTGTTTTATCTTGTTGGTACACATGTTCCTGATGTATGTTTGCATTTTCAGCTGTTTTGAATATTTAGTTTATTGTTGACAGTCGAAAAAGTTATATGTGATTTTGAGTGCTCTGCAAATTTTTACTTTCAAAAAAGATGGATCAAAGAATTTGCATTAAATTTTGCTTGAAAAGCGGAAAAGTGCAGCACCGCATTCGAAATGTTAACTGTGGCTTTTAGCGAATCTACTATGAGTAAGACAAGAGTTTACGAGTGGTATAAATGTTTCAAAGAGGATCGAGAAGACGTTGAAGATGACGACCATCCTGGATGCCCTAGCATATCAATTACTGATGACAATGTGGAAGAAGTAAAGAAAATGGTTCAGAAAAATCGCCGAATCACCATCAGAGAGGTTGCTGATGATGTCGGCATATCCTGTGGCTCATGCCAAGCAATTTCGGATGTTTTGGGCATGAAACATGTAGCAGCAAAGTTTGTTCCAAAATTATTGAATTTCCACCAAAAACGATATCGCGTAGACATCATTCAAGAATTGCTGAATGAAGTTGAAAATGCTCCAAAACTTCTAAAGAAGGTTATAACAGGTGATGAAACATGGGTATATGTGTATGACATTGAAACTAAGGCTCAATTGTCCCAATGGAAGCTGCCTGAAGAGCCAAGACTGAAAAAAATTTGACAACTTCAATCACATGTCAAGGTTCTTCTCACCGTTTTCTTTGATTATAATGGAATAGTGCATCAGGAGTTCCTGCCTTATGATCGTACGGTCAATAAGGAGTACTACCTGGAAGTTATGTGCTGTTTGTGTAAAACAATCCAAAGAAAACGGCCAGAATTGTGACAAAACCACTCGTGGAAATTGCATCACGATAATGCACTCGCTCACACCTCAATCTTTTTTGTAACTTTTTGGCAAAAAACAAAATCGTTATGCTGCCTCAGACACTGTATTCGCCGAACATGGTCCCTTGTGACTTCTTTCTATTCCTGAGGTTGAAGAGAATCATGAAAAGATGACATTTTGACACCATTGATGAGATAAAAACAGAATCGCTGAAGGAGCTGAACACCATAACGAAAAGTGAGTTCCAGAAGTGCTTCCAAGATTGGAAAAAGCGTTGGCACAAGTGTATTATATCTGAGAGGGACAAAGTAGATGTTGATGATTAAATAAAAATTCTTTAAGAAAAACAAAAATTCCTGGTACTTTTTGATCACACTTCGTATTCAAAAAGAAGTAGCAGATTTTAAATATTTATTTATAATGAATGACAATAGATGAGACACAGACGACACATCATTAGATAGAGGAAAGTTCAAAGTTTTATTTAATGCATTCAACATGAGCACCATTTGTTATGTGACAAATGTTGAATCGGTAGTCAATTTCTTGTCTTTTTCTTTCTTTCTTCACTATTTCCCTCAGTCACTAGGTAGTTACAAAATGGGATGCTACAATACAATGACCCAAAGTTCCTTTCATAGATAAAACAGAAATAAAATGAAGTACAGGAAGTCAAGTATGCATATATGGCCATCTATTAACTAGTCACTCAAGTAAGGGGTAAGGAAAGAACTACATAACCGAGGCTGATGTGAGACTTCTGCTATGTTTGCACTCAAAAAATCAGTTCCATGATTCCAGGGTCCACTTTCTGATTAATCCAAGCGCAGCAAAGAAAGATAATGTAGGAAGGTGACTATGCAACTAAGGCCATTTATCTGTTACACAATGACTGAAATGAATAAACAAATATGCACCCAAGGAGTTAAAGCAGCTTAAACAGGGAAGAAATAATGGATATCAGTTCACTTCCTGGTAGTGTCATTATTTCCATTCATGTCATCACAGTTTTTAGTTATTATTTAAAACTTTAATTGCTCCTCGACGGGCCTCTGACCCCAGGCACCCGCTTGTAAGTCCTGGGGGGTGTAAGTCCTACATAAGAGGAGGGTAAACAGATAATGAATGAATGAAAAAATTTAAAACTTTAAAGAAGCCACAAATCCTGATACTTTTTATTGTGAAAATCAAGATATTTCACAACTTTACAAATTCTTTTCTCCATCAGTTTGTGATGTTTTACGATGATACTTTCAAATATTGCATGAAAACTCTGCCCTATGAAATGTATGTATAAGTTATTTTTTAAAATACTGCACATATGAAAAAATTCTGCAAAATTTCAAAAAATTATAAAATTCACAAAATGCAAAATACTGAAAATCTTAAAAACATAGCAACTGTATTATTGCTTGCACTTCAAATATGTAAAAGTGATAATTTTCTCTCAATAGTTCAACCACTAGAATTATTTAAAGGGGTACTACACAAATTACACAAATGCATTATTGCTTACCAGCTGTTGGCCCAGGTTTAAATCCAGTTGGGTCAAGCTGCATGGCTGAGGTATTTATTAGCATGAATAAATACTCATTTCACAAAATTGGTCATTGCCTAATTAGACCTCTCCAGTAAAAGGGTGTTAAAAAAGAAGGGTTGGTGATGCAGACATGCAATTTCATTTGTTATAAATGTTTATTGCAGCAATTGGATGGTTACACAGTTTTATACAAAGCACAATAAATATGTATATAATAGAATGGATATAAAATATAAACCTTTTAATATGTGATTTTGCTTATTCTTTTTTCATGAGTTAACTAGCTTTACATGCACACATTAACAGAAATAATATCAAAAGTTGTAAATGTTTAGTCTGTAAATAAGAACAATATTGTTCATGACATAACTTTAGTGTTTGTATATAGTTGTGTGTATATTAGTCACATAATGTGAAACAAAATTTAAACTGCAATATATTTTTGTTGTACATTTTACTTTGGTGTTTTTGTATCAGTATTATATGCAAATAATATATGAGGAGATATGTTCCAAACTGTATTACATCCCAACACACAAGATTGAGTTGGGTATGTTTCCTTACAGTTATAAGTATGCTCTATTATGTGATCAAGTTTGTTCGCATCTACCTTTATTGTCACTATTTAAAAGCCTACTTGAAGTGCAGTTTATTACATACCATATTGTGTTCACATCTTTCTCTTTGCAAGCTGCATTCTAAGACTAATAAATGATTCCTGGGCTTGGGGGCAGTGGTCTACTGGAACAACTCTTCTTACTTGCAAATATTTCATTCATAGCTGCGCTTCAGTGACATTGTCACAGTGTTTTCTTAGGAATCTTGGTGATGACTGTTTTGGAGCAGTTGGTAATATGCTGTATATATACCCTGGTGAGCACTTGCTCCTCATTGGTGTATATAAATGCACATTACTGACAGGCTCCAAAACAGTTGTCACCAAGATTCCTAAGAGATCACTGCTGCAATGCCACTGAAGATGTTTTTCACAGCCACGAATGAAACATCTGAAAGTAAGAATAGTTGCTCCAGAGGACCATGGACCACAAGTCTGGAAATTATTCATTCTGCTATTGGCACTAGCCATTGTTGTGTAATAAGCTGTATTCTGTTCAGAACCATTAATATTATTTAGTACAACTGCCTATAAAGTTAACCACATTGAGAAAGATTGGTACCAGTTATTAATTATTGTTCTTTTTAATGTCAGAACCAGTGAGACTAGTTTTGACCATGTAAATACTGAGGGAGCACTGCTTAAAGATGAAAATAATAGAGGGAATAGTAAAAGGACAAAGAAGAAGACCACAGAGCAAACACAAAGGAAAATTTGGTTATGATACCTTTAAAAGGTGTAATTCATAACCTATTGATTATTTTACGCTTTGCCCATAGCAGAATTCAGTACAGCTTAGGAGGCAGCATGATTAGTCATTTAGAAAGGATATTACATCGGCAGTGCTGTTTGAGTATGGCATGGTAGGAAAAAAGGATGGTCTCTTTGGAACTTTCTCCGTCCCTCAGCTTTGGCTGGTTGCCAGCAGGGCGGGGTGGGGTGGGGGGAAGTAAACGGACCGCCTTTTGGAGCGGGATGTTGGGCCCACTGTATGGGGTGGGGATGCTTGGCCTGCCTGCCCAACTGTCATGGTCTGGAAACTGTTGTCATTGCTATGCTGTCACTCTTGGTTCTGGTTGCCCGGTGTCTACTCTTCCCTCCTGGTGGTGCCCCCTTGTGGGGCATAGGTACAATATCCTCACTGGAGCAGTGCCAAGTTCCCAGGAAAAAAAAAGAAGGGACGTTAAGTTTTCCTCTGCTGAAATGCGTAAGGACCCTGGTTTAAAAGAACTTCATCAGCCTTTATTATAAAGGTTGGTATTTCTGTTGTGCAATCCCAGCACAATATTTGCATAAGGTCAAGGAGAGAGTTTTCAGTACATTGAACAATACTGAGCAGAATAATCACCTCTCTTCATTGATCAATGGTTTTTCTCTTTTTGTCAAACTAATACTCAAGTATTACAAAATACTAAGTAACGCAATTATCTATTGACTTGAATCTCTGATTGAATTTGTAAAGAAATTTTGCATTAAAAGCATGATATTGTTTATATTACATAAAAAAATGTTATGTTCAAACTTTGTCCTTGTTAAAGAGTAATCCTCTAAAAATACTCTCACAAAATTTGATACTAAAATATGAAGCCTTCTCATAATTAACACATGAAAAACATTAATGCATATCAAAAAGCTTAAACAGTTTTTCATCACACCTGAAATATTTTTATTTGTGGACGTAATACAGTATGAAAAATATCTCCTCACATGCTTTTATGGTTACCAGCCATTGCTATTGTGAACTAAACATAGTTGGACAGTGTTTGTTGATTTTTTTCTTGAGTTTTACCAAGCTGAGGTTATTGTTTTATTCTTATCCAAAGTCTTCAAAACTTTAAGGACAAACCAAGCTTAAGTTGGAAATTTGATAATGCAAAAAGTGATGACATTCTTGGCTGTGTTCATTTTGCCATTGTTGTTTTGTATAATGTTATTGTTTCTTTCTGATTCTAATCAAATATAAGTGAGTGTTAAATCTTAAAACATTTGTTTAATTTCATTCACCTTACCATGCTACTTCATACAGGGGAGATAAAATAAATTTCTAAATTATCCAAACAAAGAATGCTGTTTTTTAAATACTTGTTCCTTGTATTTCCTTTCTGCTGATTCTTTTAAGGAAGAAAGAGTGCTTATTTTAAAACTAGGAAATTAAATAGATAACATTGAACTATCTGATTAATAAATCTTGTTATTAAGTGCTATACATAAGCTTTCATCAGTGCTAAAGGCACTTAGAAAAGATAAACATTTGCAATAAGGCTGAAAGGGTAAGTAAATGGCTTACAGAGCTATATCAGCAACTTTTTGATACAAATTATCTTTTAATGGGTGAGAAATTCTAGCTGCCGTATTATAAAATATTTTGAAGCGTATCCATGGTTCAGATTAAACATTCTGATAAGGGAGGGATATTGAAAGGGCATATTTGGTAGACATCCAAAATTGCAATTTTTACCTTGATATGATTTTTTTGGGGTGGAAGGGGTTAACTTTGATCTTGCAGCTTTTGGAGGATAAAATGTATTTCCCATTAACTCCTTCACTGTCAGCTATTTAAATGTCTACATTACTGCTGTATGTCAACAATAATTGATTTAAATAACAATCTGTGATTTAAGTTTACAAGTGTTCAAGGAAATGCAATTTACTCTGTTATTTTTTAAAGTATTTGAATGAAACAAAAACCATAAAATTATTGAAATTATAGTCTGTAAGGAAACTGTATATGTCTTAAGAATGTTGCTATTAATTTTATTTTGTCTTTGTCTGGGTTCCTGGACATCTTGGCATTGTAGGAAAAGAACAGGCAGCAAAGGCTGCGATTGTACACCATGATGAATGGGTTCTTCACTGCCTATGTAAGACTTGAAGGGTTATTTGTGAGAAAGATAATCTCTCAGTGGCATGAGGAATGGTTTACGTCTACTGCCAAACTCTGAGGTGTCAAGGCTACAACACTTCCTTGGCGTTGTTCTTCTCGTCTATCATGTCGCGAGGAGACCATGCTTGCTTGGCTTCGTATTGGCTACTGTTATTTTAGTATGGCTACCTCCTTAAGGATGAACCCTTGTCCGGCTGTCTCCACTGCAATGTGCCCTTAATGGTGAAGCATTTCCTCACACGTCGTTACTATTCTGCCCTTCGCGAACAAGTTGGTATCTCTCCTAATTTATTTACAGTTTTAGGGGCTGACTGTGCCTCTATTGCCAAGCTTTTTCACTATGTTAAATTCAGTAGTTTCCTTACAAAAATTTAATCGTGTAGTTTCTGTTGTGTTAATGACTTTCAAAATGTGTCAGTACTACTTAACTGCTTGTGTTTGCTGAGGATTGGTTCTGGTATATATTGATTTGAGAGGTTTTTTGTTGTTGTTTTTTTGTGTATAGCTTATGTATTTTTATTTATTTTTCCCTACTTTTGCAATCTCAGTTGCTTAACCCTGTAATTGCTTTGTATGTATTGCTTATGTATTCGACATGAATAAATCTATAGCCAGAGGGAGGCGCTGATGAGCACAATAGTTTTGCACCACTAAAAGAGCTAATACTAACTACTACTATTAATTTTACTTTGATTTACTTCTTCACAGAAAATTATCATTTAACTTGGTTTATAATTCAAACAGGTTAGTTTCTTAAGTTCTTAATGGATCTAAGCCCTCTGACTTTGTCTCATGGCAATGCAGTGATAGGAGATTGAATGCTTATTAACCTTACTGTTTGTCCTTTGTTTCAGAATGTGATGTGTAAATATAAATCTAGTTTAATAATGCAGAAATGTTTCCTGACAGTATTAAAAACAAAGGAGGTAATAAACAACACTTTGCTTATACTGAACTCCCATTCTTTTTTTCCAAGCAAGTCTTATCCATAACCCACAGCAGAAGCCAGTGTAAAATGTCACATGGTCTATAACATGCATATTTGTAATTTATTTAAAAGCAAAGTAAGCAAACAGGATGAGTGAAGTTGCATACAGAAGTTAGAAACTGTGATGCATTTGACCTGGCATTGCAAAGCTAAAAACATTTTTAGTCATGTTTTTAGTGTTACAATTCCAACTCAAAAAAGAAATCTAAAACAGGATGAGTTTGCATTTTCAGTAAATCTGCACAAGGTGATCATAGGAAATATTTTAATAATAAATAAAAAATTACACAAAGAATTAAGCCTGTGAGAGGTGTAACTTATGGTTGGCATACAGAACCTCTTCATTTTAATTTAAAATTAATAGCTACCTAAATGCAGCTAGATTACCATCATGGGTGGCCTAGGTTATTAGCAAGAGGTCCGCAGCATGAATCCTGATAGAACCATTCTTCCTGATTTAGATTTTTTCCAAATTTTTCTTAGTCCTTATAAATGGCAAATGCCTTGGAGGTACCCTAAACTTAGTCTTGGAATATTTTTTACCAGATTTCCATCATAATTATTATTTCAATTTGTGCATTTTGTCCACCGCCTGTGGTGCCATATGCCGTAAGAATCAATATTAAATGCTCTTAAAAAAAAGTAATATTAGAACAATTCTTCACAGCTACCAGTGACATGCAGAGCTTGGCAGAATCAGTCTATCCATAATACATCAGAGGAAGTCTTAATTGACAAAATAATTCCATCTATAACAGGTTAAGAAGAGGTTAAGAACTGAAGATATTACTTGATGAAAAAGGGAATTCTATCCTCCCATTAATTCAAAATCTATCATCAGTACATTAGTTCCCTTCTGTATACACCATTTAAATCTTCAGTCACAACTCCATCATGGTAACCATGTGAAAGTAATAAGCTCCAGGATTACTATTAAAATGAATCATTTGCACTAAGCCTGCAATATAAATTCTACTTAAAGAGCAGAATGATTAAATAAAAACACTAATCTTATTATTAAAATAAAGATGTTTCTATCACAATGTTAACAGATTAGCCAGAATTATGCTTTCATCTTCATCCAGGCTCTTGGTCAGCCTCATACCCAGTATATCCTTCAGTTTCTGTGCTGGACAGCCTTTTGGTTCAGCAACTTTTATCTTGATGTCCTCAGCAGTCAAACAGTGACTTGATGGTAAATATCTTGCTGCCACAAGCGTTTTCCCTAACTTGTCATAACAAGGTTTTTCACTTGGCTGAAACCTTTTTATTGGTTGTCCTAGTGATCGTTCTACAATTCGCACTTGGTCCACAAGATCCCTAAATTCATGTGGTGTCAAAGAACAGATATGATCACTACCTTTCCAGCTCTTATCCAGAGTTATGTGTCTCTCTAATATCTGCAAATAAATTTAAAAGAACAGTTAGAAGTAGGCAAAACCATGCCTTAGGCTATTGCAAGTCCCATACATTGGCTGTAATGAAACTCCTAGCATAACTTGAATAATTAATTTCTCATATAAAAAGAATAAAAAGCATCTGTGGCAACATGGATCTGGAAATACTTCACTTTTAAGTTACCAAGTGCATCAGTGTACCTAGCTGTTTTAGACATCTGTAGATGTATGCTGTATGTGTTTGAAGACATCTGGTGGACAAAAGTAACTGTAGGAGTTACTACCAGTCAGCCTACAGCTAATGAAAAGGGCAGTAGCAGTGTTTTGAGTTTTCAGTAATTAAGTTAGTGTCACAAAAGTTACTGTATTGTATTATTTGATTCTACCATTTCACCGTTATTAACTTCAAAGTTAAATCTGTTACTTATTATAGTTACTTGTTACTTACAGGAATTTCTAAAGCATTAAAACCATGAAGAAAAGAAATGAAGTTGAACTGTTATTGGACTTTATGCAGTGATGTTGCAGGTTACAAACCACCCCATCTCTCATATAGCCTGCTGGCATTTGCAGACACCACTCATCAGATCATGTTAACCTACCTGACAGTGACTCATGGCCACTAGCACCTACACCATGGGACTTTTTCGGAAGGGGGGCAAGCCAGCCCCCTCAATGTTTTTTGAGGAGCTGAGCCTCTCAATTTATAAATTGGAACTTCATTTAATTTCTTCCAACTTTTTAATAGGAAATTTGTTTAATTTAAAAGGACGAATAGAATGAAATAATATTTTTATTGTTTACAGCATTGCACGGTGCATTCATTTCCTCAGTGATGCTATGTACTACATATTAGGTGGGACAGGACAGTTGGGAAGCTGGTGAGCAGGCTCTCTTATGTGAATAGCTGGGCTTGGAGTGAGCATGTGCAAATCATGTGTCATTGTCTTGCTCGACATCTGTACCTGTGGCAATTTAGACTTTAGCTAGTTCAATTCATAGCTGACAAACAGTATTACAGTGCCATTTAAACAGCGTGTGACTCTTGACATTTTGCTCAAAGTGGAGAAGTGAGAGAGCTGCATTGCCGTTGTATTAGAGCATGTGTCATCTGTTTGGTAGTGCGCCGAATAGCAAACAGCTCACTGGGACTTAATGCTAGTGAGCAGTAGCAAATTACCCCTCAAAGTTCAGCTTGTAGGCAAAAGAAAAGGAGAGTGGTGGCATCTTACTGGCTAGAGCAACAGCAGAGGGAACATTGCCATGGAAACATACATCTCCAAGATGTGTCAGAAGTCTCATGTTATTTAAAATTTGCCATAGTGTGATCTGTGAATAGTGGTACTAGCAGAGAACGTTCTGTTTTGTTGTAAACAGATGTTCATTGTAATACGCAGGTAAGGTGAATATATTTATCATGAATAAGTTTGCTTTTTAAGAGAATGTGCTTGGATTTGACAAAAACTGAAACTTCAAACGCCACTCCACCTGCCCTGCAACCATCCATCTCAATTTCATCAGCTACCTACATGCAGTTGCTCCCTAGCGAGAAGTTAAATGACAAGGGAAGGACCTTCAACCATCATGGATGACTTCATTCAGTTGGTCAGAATGGTATGCTTCTATTGAAAAGGTATACTACAGAACTTGCAAGGATGCTGAATCCCATAGTCTATAAAATTTAGCTCAAAGAAGAAGAATACTTTTACCTCCATTCATTTTAGCAATTGGAAAAAAGTACTTGAAAAGTTAAAAGCGCATGAAAATGCCCAAGCCCATAAAGAAGGTATAACAAAGTTGGCATCTTTTTCCAAACCAAGCATAGCGGTTTTGCTGAACAAACAGTTGAATAGCAAGATGAGGAACGCACACACAGCTTTTTTGACTATTTATAAGAGCTTGAGATTCGTTTGCTGTCAGGGTTTGCAATTCAAGGACATGATTACATAACCTCCAATTTTTGGCAGTTACCATAATTACGAAAAGAAGATATGCCTAGGTTGAAAGACTGGATGTTCTGGATGCAAGTGCTTCTCGCATGATATTCAAAATGAAGTTATTGATATCTTGGGGCAAGCTGTTTTACATTCATTGATAAATGAGATCAAAAGCTGTAAACAATTTGCTATTATTGTTGACGAGACATGTGACATATCTGTTCATGAGCAAGTGACAGCATTAGAACAGTAAATGAAAATTTAGACACATGTGAAAATTTTGTGGGTTTCTATGAAGCTGAACACACAAGCTAACACTCTTTGAAATTGTAAAAGTTGTGTTTTTACATTTGGATTTGTCCTTTAAACATTTAATAGGACAGTCTTACGATGGTGCCTCTCAAATGTGTGGCAAATTCAAAGGGATGTAAAAGTTCTCAGATTTCCAACCAAAAGCCCTTTACATTGTACTCCTTACAGTCTGAACTTAGCTGCTGAAGAAAGCTTGTGCCATCTGCCTTGTTGAAGGACATAGACTTAGCAAAGAGCTTAATCACCACAATTAGAGAATCCCCAAAATGAGTTCATTTGTTAAGAAGCATTGACTTGGTTGAGAAGACTAGTGATAGTGGACTCTGTCCATTGTGTCCAACTCTTTAGACTATGAGAGCTTCCAGCATTCAACAGTTTTTAAAAAGCTGCAAGAAACTTCTTGTGGTTTTTTAGTGAATTTTCTGAAGAACACTTAGCAATGCAGTGTCAAAGTGTGCCAGATATCTTGAAAAAATGCTTCAGTTCCAAACCTTTTTATTCATGTCTCTCTACTGTCATGTCAAGAATCCTGTTGAGGAGGTAAACTGCAAAATTCAGTGCCCAAGTATCGGTACTGCAGAGATAAAAGCTAAATTTCAGTGTCTCTTTGAAATTTTAAAAGAGAAACAGAATGTTTTTCAAATATTCTGGGAAGCCTGCATCAAGGAAAAGCTCGAATTTGTTGGTTATACTGAGTTACCAAGACAACATTTCGCTCTGAGGAAATTGGAAAATCCTGGTGGTGCCAATCCTTATAAATTCAATTCTCCCAAACAGCACTTTAAGGCATTGTACATTGACATTTGTGACATAGTGAAATCAAGTGTTGAACGATTTGAGAATACAAGATTGAAGAAAGTAACCACAGTAGAGAAAGAATGTGTATCAGCAATGAACTGTAGGAATGTAAAACTGAAGCAAGTTACAGAAGTGAGGATTTAGACATAGACTCTCCCTTCACCTCAGCATGCTTGGTGATATTGCCAAACAAAGAAAAATTACCAATGTACATTGCGGAAGATAAGGAATTTTTACTAGAAGACAGTGGTATTCGTGAGCTTCTATCAAAAGTCTTCATATGTTTGTAATTTCTTCGCACAGTTCCCATGACCACTGCTACAGCCGTTGAGATCCTTCAATGCTCTTCGTCGGCTGAAAACTTATTTGAGATCCACGATGGGGCAGAAGAGGTTAAACAATGTAACATTATTACATACCCATCAAATTGTGCAGGACAGTTTGGAGCTAAGGCCTCTGATCAATGAATTTATCCAGAGGAATCCATTGTGAAGATCTACATTTGCTTTATTCTGATTTTATTTTGACAGACTTTTCAGAGGATGTAATATGTTACTTGATATGTTTCTTTAAACTTAAAAAGAAAGTTCATTTTTCATACAAAGAACATTATATAATTATAATATTTTTATTACTGATGCCTACATTCAATATTTTTATAAAACAAATCTTGTTTTCTTTGAGCTACCATTAAAGAACAAAATCTGCATGATCTGATGAATATATTTTTAATGTGCAAGTATTTTCAACCTAGTTTTATAAATGCATCTCAAAACAAGAGTAGGTAACCATTAACATTTTAATCATTGCCCGCCTTTCATTAAAAATATGTATACAAAATTGGTCCCCTCAATAATTTTGACAAGTCAGTGGCCCTGGGTTTGAGTATAGATAACTTGAAGCCAACTGTTTAGGAATTCCTATGTCTTTTTATTAGGTATTTACAGCACAAAATGCCACATTGATTCATCAAGATATCTTAAACAGAAAAAAATAGGCATGCTCTTAATACTAACAATAAAGGTTTAATCACAAAACATCCCCTACCTGTGCACCAAGAGCAACAGCAGCTATTGATATTGAAATGCCCTCTTCATGTCCTGAATAGCCAATGGGAATATCAGGAAATTCTGTTTTGAAGTTCTGGATAACCCGGAGATTTACTTCTTGTGGAGGAACTGGATATGCTGATACACAGTGCATCAAGCAAAATGGAACATTTTCTTCTTTTAGTAATGAGTATATTGAATGCACTGTTTCCATTTCTTGCATACCTAAAGAAAATTTGCCATTAAAGCATTACCTTGATTATATTTTAAAAACATTGTATGTGCTACATTCATATGAATTTCTCTACCTGCTGAAATGTTGTTCCCCTTTTTTGCTCCAATTAGCTGATAAAACCTATCTTTAAAAGACAATATGTATTATTAATGCTAGAAATCTAAATCTGATTTTATTAGCTGTTGAATTATATGCATCTAATGTTTAGAAAAGCATGAAAATAGCAGATTGTGTCCAGGCAAAAAGGACATCCTTACTCCTGTCATTGCTGCCTTTCCTTTAGCATAACCTTCCTGCTATGCACCACCCATTCTCCATTACTGCTCATCCTAACCTCCAAATAATTAAACTCTTTGACAACTTATAACTTTAAACCCCCAGTCTGTCATTTCTCTTCTTTTTTAAATTTATTTCCTCTTTTAAATATCACAAATTTGATTTGTTTATATTTACTTTAATTCCCCATTCTTCGTAAAATTCCTGTATTCCATTGACTGCTTTCTGTAGCCCAATTACCGTTATAGCCCCAACCATAAGATCATTTGTATAGTAAACTGGTATCTCTCTATTTGCTATTATGGGGCAGTGCAGATTTTTTCTTTCATTCTATCTAATATGTCATCATGAATATATTAAATAATATGGGGCTCAATTTGCACCCTTGTCTTAATCCTATTTTTTGCTCAGTCATTTCTATAATTCCATTACTTCCACATCCTATACATACTTTTATATCTTTGTGGATCTTCCAGATTTCTTTTATAACATTTTCGCTTACCCCTTTCCTAATACTTATCTATTTATTGTATCAAATGCTTATTCAAAATCTGCAAAAACTGGTATTCTGACAGTTTTCCTTCGTCATCCATCCATTTTCTTAATCTATCAGCCAATATACCTGTGTACATTTTCCCTTATATAGATAAAAAAACTTATTCACCTATCATTCTCTGGTTTATTTGCTCCTCCCTTCCCTTTGTATATTGGTACCAACATACTTATTTTCCAACATTCTGACACATCATTCTTTTCTTTAAAATTAAGTAGATAGAAAAATAAGCTTTAGTAAGAATAGATTGTATACCCAATTATATACCCACTAATAAATGATATAGGGTAGAGAAAATCATGTGAATGTATCAAATCAGACTTTTTTTATTGACATAACGTTTTCAAAATCAGAGTATCTCTCTGTAAATTTATAGCTTGTACATTTAGTGATAAACATGACAAGTTTCTTGGAATTTGGCCAGTGTTTAACACATATTCATTTTGAGTTCATTAAAATGCATTTTTAGAAAATCGCTTTCGCAAATACCTAGATGAGTTCACCCAATACTTAGAAGAATTATAAATGGCATTGAATACAAACAAAATGGAATGGATTCAAATCCGTGTAAGTAACAAAACAAGTTAACATGTCTTTAGAAATAAAAAATAAGCAAATTTGTCAAGTTAGGGAAACAAATTCTTAAAATTAGGAATAGATAACAATTTGAAATGGAACAGACATATAGAAAAAGCTTCTAAGAAACTCAATAAGGGTATATATATATATTCTAAAACAGGTCAAACAAATCATGGATGAAGAACATAAGAATATTACGCATTTATACACTCACATCTCTTGAGTTATGGAATTATCTTATGGGGACCAGCAGGGAAGAAACATATTAAAAATACTTAGGCTGCAGAAAAGAGCATTAAGAATTCTTAAAAATTATCCAAAAGAGAAATACCTGCAAAATTGCTTTTTAAAAACTCTCAATACCAACACTATCTTGTCTATCTATATGAATGTCTAAAATATGTTGTAAAATCCCATTAATAAGAAAAACATATGAATATTCTTGAGTATAACACTAAAACAAAACAAAAAAATACTACTTTAGAAATGGATTAAGAGGCTCATTAGAAAATAAATCTATTGAAAGTAATGCAAAAAAGTTATATAATCATTACCTCACTGGATTAAAGAAATAGACGAGGAACCAATAAAAATAAAACAAATTAAGTCTCATTTTATTAAGAATGCCTTCTATACAGCAGTAGAATATAAAATAGCAAATGGTTAACTTATTAAAACTTTAATGTTAAAATTGTACATATAGATGGTACATCTCCAACATTTTCCAACATTCTGACACATCATTCTTTTCTTTAAAATTAAGTAGATAGAAAAATAAGCTTTAGTAAGAATAGATTGTATACCCAATTATATACCCACTAATAAATGATATAGGGTAGAGAAAATCATGTGAATGTATCAAATCAGACTTTTTTTATTGACATAACGTTTTCAAAATCAGAGTATCTCTCTGTAAATTTATAGCTTGTACATTTAGTGATAAACATGACAAGTTTCTTGGAATTTGGCCAGTGTTTAACACATATTCATTTTGAGTTCATTAAAATGCATTTTTAGAAAATCGCTTTCGCAAATACCTAGATGAGTTCACCCAATACTTAGAAGAATTATAAATGGCATTGAATACAAACAAAATGGAATGGATTCAAATCCGTGTAAGTAACAAAACAAGTTAACATGTCTTTAGAAATAAAAAATAAGCAAATTTGTCAAGTTAGGGAAACAAATTCTTAAAATTAGGAATAGATAACAATTTGAAATGGAACAGACATATAGAAAAAGCTTCTAAGAAACTCAATAAGGGTATATATATATATTCTAAAACAGGTCAAACAAATCATGGATGAAGAACATAAGAATATTACGCATTTATACACTCACATCTCTTGAGTTATGGAATTATCTTATGGGGACCAGCAGGGAAGAAACATATTAAAAATACTTAGGCTGCAGAAAAGAGCATTAAGAATTCTTAAAAATTATCCAAAAGAGAAATACCTGCAAAATTGCTTTTTAAAAACTCTCAATACCAACACTATCTTGTCTATCTATATGAATGTCTAAAATATGTTGTAAAATCCCATTAATAAGAAAAACATATGAATATTCTTGAGTATAACACTAAAACAAAACAAAAAAATACTACTTTAGAAATGGATTAAGAGGCTCATTAGAAAATAAATCTATTGAAAGTAATGCAAAAAAGTTATATAATCATTACCTCACTGGATTAAAGAAATAGACGAGGAACCAATAAAAATAAAACAAATTAAGTCTCATTTTATTAAGAATGCCTTCTATACAGCAGTAGAATATAAAATAGCAAATGGTTAACTTATTAAAACTTTAATGTTAAAATTGTACATATAGATGGTACATCTCCGGTATTAATGGTTAGATTGTAACTTTATGTATACTTTATTTCACATGACAAAACCTTGTAAGATCATTACAGTCTGTGAATAAATCTGAATCTGAATCAGGTTTTTATTGTGACAAAAAGGGCTTATAAAACAAACAACATTCACTATTTATTACTTGAGATTAGGAGTCGAATTTGGACACACTTGCTTCAGTTACTCTGTTGTTATATAGGACATGTTTCAGAAGCCCTCTTCATACAATGTTTATGTTTATGGATAAAGTTTTTCTCCCATACGAGTTCTAGAGGATGGTTTACTTTTTTTATGTGGATGATATTGTTGCAGTAGTGCCTAAAAAAAGTTGAACAAGATACTGTAAAACTGTTAAACTTACAAGATCAAGCCATTAACTTCACTGTAAAGACAGAAAAATGAATACCTGCTTTTTCTGGATATAAAAACAGTGAGAAATGAAGACAGACTTTCCTTTGGGATACACAGAAAACTGACCTTTAGAGATAACTACATCAAATGCAATAATTTTAACCCAAAGTCACACCAGCATGTAATATTTCATGGTGTAATACACCAGTTAGTCAACTTTCATTTAAGTAAAGAAAATACAAGGAATACCAGCAGATATTCAAAGCAGTTCATCAGTTTAACTCACAGATTCAAAAGAAACAAGGAAATCAACTACCCTAACACCCTTGGAAAAGCAGAAGAAAATTTAAAAATTCACATTCCACCCATTACTACATAACACCTTCCAAAAGGTTCTTTCAAAACACAACATAATTTTAGCCCCCAAAATACATACAACTTGAAAAAAATCTGTTACATTCAAGTGACTTTCTCTACCTTTTATCGTTTATTAGTGTGAATACAAAATATATTCTTATGAAAGTTTATGTTTCTATCTACTTCACTTTAATTGAGATAAACCTTTGCAGAAATAGTACATTACATATTTCATTACAGATACAAAGGGAATAGTGATAGCCAAATGTTTAAGAGCTGGATTCTGTAAGTATGTGCTGGTCCATACCCTTTCCAAGCAATCACTGGAAAACTGAATCTTGACAGGGCTTTAAAAGAATGAAGTATTGAACAATTTGAAACACTAATAACGGATGTCTCAGAAATGACTGTTGCCACAAAAAAGTTATTTGAAATAAATTTTTGTTTTAAAGAGATCTATATTTTTGTGTGGTACGTTTTCTCTATCGCATAACATTAACCAGTTGTAAAGGATTATATAAAATTCCTTCCAAATAAGAGGACTTCACAGGCTCTTCACAGAAAATTCAAGATAATAATTTTATATGTCATGTAAATATCTTTAATATATCATATTTTAATCAAAATCCTTAGAGCCATTTATGAGAAAATCAAAATTTCCAAAAATTTGTCGATGTAAAGGGTAGTATGGGGTGGGGGATTTTCTTGAAAATCTTTGTGTCGCACCCTTGGAAGATGCTGATCTTAGATACCAAGTTTGACTTTTTGGTTGAGTGTCAGTCCCTCCCCCTCCCCCCCCCCCCCTCTCTCTCTCTCTGTCTCTGTCTCTCTGCATGCACGCGCGCACACACACACACAAAACGAATTTCTGGCTGCAATATAATATTTCCCTAACTTGCTATACATAGTAGAGAAAGTGTAAATCTGTTAAGAACATCTCGTAAAGGTCAGGTACCAAAACCTCCAAACCTAGGATTTACAGGATATGTAATAAGGTCAGTGGCGAAGCGTGTCTTTCAAAGTGAAGGAAGCTCCAAGTAATAATTTTCATTAAAACAGGTGAGAACCAGGAATGTTGTATCTATATTTTTTCTTAATCTCGGTATAAAAGGAACTAAAAATAGATTTAAATTTTAAAAATGTATCCAGAACAAATAAAGTGTTTGTTCGCGTGAATTTTATTTGCTTTCTTCTTCCATGCACGCTTCGCCGCTGGATAAGGTAAACCAAGTGTAGTATAAATATCTGCACCAAACAATACATCCAGAACATAAAATATAAACAGACAAATCAGTGGTCACACCACACTTTTGGGATACCAACCACAAAATAAACACAAACTCTGAAATGTCAAAGGAAGTAAACCATCCTCTAAAACCTACCATATGGGAGACAATTTTCATGCATAAACATAAACACCATGTTATGAACTTTGAAATCTTGCCTCCAGAAATCTATACCAGATTCATCATCCTATCAGCAGGGACCAGAACAAAGACAACATCAACACCGTCAATTGAATTACAGCTGAAGATAGAAGTGAGAGCTTATGAAACATACCCTGTATAATAACAGAGTAAGTGAAGCAAGTGTGTGCCAAATTCCACTCCTAGTCTTAAGTAGTCAACCTGGGCTTTACTGTTAAAAAACCTTTAAATAAGTTAACTTATTATTTATTTTATTTATTTTCTTCCTGCAACTATTACAGGATGCCAATAACAAAGATTACCAAATATGTAATCAACAAATTCTTAAAATGGTAAATAAAAGAAAGCCTTGCATAAAAAGAACAGGTGCTATGAAAATCCAACAAACAAAAATACAAAAATATGTATATTTTAAACCTTTTTAAAGGTTCAAAGAATAGTTTTACTTTAGTAAAACTCAATAACAATGTCTCTTAAAACAAATGGCTCAAAAATATGAAATAGCTTAAATCTAACTGCAAACTGGTCCTTATTTAAAGCACCATTTGCATAATTATGGCTGTTGCTAACTGCTATCCAAAACTTTCATAGTGATTTAAGCCTCACTATACTTCCTACAACATTGTATTTTTTTTCCCCTTCATATTATGTCAGTGATTGTGCACATAATAAAAGGTTTTTTATGATGTGATGTAAAACACTCTAGTTAGGTAGTACCTGTTGAGACCACCAGTGATCTCTTCTTTGCTGCTGCATATTTCAATAAGGGTAAATTGTTTGCATCCCCTGACCCAATCTTGATGAAAGGAACATCCATTGAGTCCAGCACATCCACTGAAACCTTTTAAGAAAGGAAATGAACTGATTACTTAACATTATACACCAATAAGAAAATGTAGTTGGAATTGATATGTCTTTTGCTGTACAAAAATATATTAAAATAAAAAATTGCAGTGCTTGAAACTACACAAGTGAATGAAATTGTAATTATGAGAATATTGAAAAGAACAGAGGAGTAAGAAAAAGAAAAACAGTTTATATGCCAGAAATTACACACAGTTCAAGGAATAGTTGTCTGGAGAAATATTTAACATAAGGTCACTAGTTTTGCAAAGAGAAGTGTGAGTGACATGCCTGTAAAGTATTTTGCTTTATGAAATAAGTACTCATCATTGCAACAAAATGTAACTCATATGTAATTTTACTCTGTATAAATAACTGAGGTTAAATTTATAAAATATTTGAGCCATACGTTTACACTCACTATCCAGTTTCATTTATTGCCATTTCTCAGTAAATGTTTTGAAGGCCATTGCCCCCATTATCAGCTGGTGGCAACTGTCAGTTCTTAGTTGGGCTTGAGTGAAGGTCCTATTCAGTACCTTTTGTCCAGGATTTTGGACACTGACAGGTGGTATGACATCGATTCCTGGGATATCAAAGTTCATAAGGAACTCCTAAAATTTTTTAAATTTAAATCATTTCACATTCAATTCTGCATATTTTACAGTTGGTTTCAATAAATACATTTTTTCTTTGATTTCAGGATTTTCATCCCAGAAATTGAGAGAGGTATAGCTTACGTAATATGTTTTTACGTAATTTTGTTGTTGAACCCCACGTTGTGGAACCAATTTGCGAGTATAACAAATTGTATATATGTTTTAAAACACCACGTGGTAGATAATGTTTCTCACGTAATGTTGTTTACATCACGCGTGTGTAGCCATCTTATGTGACGTCATTCGTTGGTCTTGTCCGTTTAACTCCATCATACTGAAACTGTTTGTAATAACTTCTCACTTTTAACTCATGTACTTCAACTTTGTATATTTAACTTTAGAATATTTTATAAGATTTCTCGTACTTCTGCTACGCGTAACTTTACAAATTGAGAGACCGACATGAGAATCTTGTTGAACTTGGAGCTGACGTGTTAGGTGTTGAGGATCTTGTTGCACACTGGGGACGATGTATAATGTTTTGAGAATCTTGCCGAACTGGGGGACTCGCTAACTCGACCTGGCTTATTTATAGGCTTGCCTTAAGATACACCTAAAGATTATAAATGAAATGCTATTGGCTAATAAAACGCGCCAACATTAGCGTCTATTTTACTATCCAATGAAAACCACTAATACATATTACTTTTATAGAACATTCTGGAAGCTTTTACCGAAAAGGCGTGAAACATTACGTAACTTCCTGGTTCCCGGTAACGATAAACAACTCAAACCCTTCATTGCATTATTGCGTTATTGTTGACAGTTTCAGTAGAGCCGTATATTATTATTTACCAATAATATTTACAATTAATAAACCTCTGAAATCAATGTTACATAAAAATACATATTCATATTACAATCATTAATTACCTCTGAGTAATTTGTGATACAAATTACCGTCTCATATGCCCCACTAGAAACATAATTATAAATATTTATAACCTGTTTAGAAATTTTATAATTTTGTTTTTAGTCTCCTAAATCTTGTAACACACGCTATCACTTTCACTTTACACTTCACACGTATTTAACACACGACATATGTTTTATCTCGCCACTACTTACTGGCTCTGGTTTAATTAATTTAGATATTCATCTGACATCACAAAATTTTTTTTTATAGCAAATACTATACCCTAAACTATTTAACTAGTGTTAAAAAAAAAATGGTTTACTTTCTCATATTGTTACCAAAAATTTATCAATTCAAGAATTTTTTTTTTTTTTTTTTTTTGTAATTACTATACATATTTACCAAAATATTCACCCTTTACATATATTTACATTTCTTAAATCTAGGCAATGTTTCACCTTTTCTGTTTGCTACATAAGTATTTGTTTTGAATTATTTTTACCATTTTTGTTATTATGTACTTATTTTAACAATACTCTTGGAATGGTGTTTATGTATCTTTACTTTAATATCATATTAAGTTTCAATTATTACCTTCTTAAATTTCAAATATTGTTACAGTTACTAAAAATTTAATTATTTATTTTTTTTAAACATTTCTCTTTTTTTTTTTTTTTTTTTATTTAATTTATTTCTCTTTTCAAATGACATATAAATAATTAACCCTCTTACGTTCCAATACATTTCTCTGCAAGTCGTCTTCAACTATCCAGCATTTACTTTACATCTCATTACTATTTACCCTCCTGGATCAAATTGTGTGTGGCTAAACATTACTCGTAGCCATAACCTAACCTTCAAATTTATGTTCATGAATAACCTCTTGTATTCATTTGAAATTTCATTCCCTGATAATATTTGAAAACCATCTAAAGTTTCTTGAACAACACGTCTTTTAACAACATTCATTTTCAATTCATCTGCGATCTTTATAACTTGAGAATATTCTGACAAATCTGTACTAAACTGTACTGGACTGGAGTTTTCATTTTGAACATCTTGGTACAATTTATTTCCTTGCATTTCTGATTCTTTCTGTATTTCTGATATTTCCCCTCTGAAATTAACTTGCACCTTATTTACATCTACATTCCTAACCTCTTTCATCTCTCTTATCTCACTTGAAATATTATTCATTGGATTTCCTAACTCTGTGCATTCTACATTAACCTCACTTTTAGTATTAACCTCACTTTCTTTGTTACCTATTTCCTTGCTCATGTCTAGCATTTTCTTTGAAATTTCTCCTGTCTCACTTGCTATTACTTCCTCATTTTCATCTCTCATTTCTGGTATACTACTATCTAGCTTCATAACTTTCTTTTCAATTTCTTCACTGCTTTGATCTACCTTTTGCTCTAATACCTCATTACTCCTACCAATATCTTCAATTGATTTCCTATGATCCCTTTTTATATCTTCTCTCAATTCCTCAAAACTCTGATCTACTTTTTGTTCTACACTCTTAATAATATCTTCACTAAATTCCCTATGACTCTTTTGCATATCTTCCCTTACTTGATCTACAATACTCTTACCAATATCTTCATTGATTTTATTGAATGATCGCTCTATTATCTCACTTCTCCGATCTATTTGTTTACGAATATCTCTCAACAATTCCATTATTTCCATCATTTCCTTCATCGTACCAGCATCAACAGTAATATATCCTGTTATTCTATTCTTACTTTGTTTACTAACATTTCCTCCCTCAACTACTACATTGTTTAAGCTTTTTTTTTGTAACCTGTATTGAATTACAGCTAACTGTTACACTATCTCCCTCCATCATTGTTTCTTCTGTATTACTTGCAGCCATTGTTTTTGTTTTCTAAAAAAAAATTACGATACCTTTTTGATGCTGTAGCTTTGATGTCCAGCGTTCTGCCCCATTCTCCTAGATTTGATGTCGCTTCTGCGTTGTGTTGTGATGAATCTACGTCGTTTCGATGTTTTTGCGTTGAATTCCTTGTTGCCTCATAATCTCGGAATTACCATCGAAGTCTGTCGTCCCTGTTGTTTCTTGAATCTGGGTCTTGTAGATGATTTCACCGCTGCATTCCTGGTTATGTTGATCCTTTCCTACTAGCCATCTAGTAGTCATCTAGCTCCACGTTGATGCGCCAATTTGAGAGTGGTATAGCTTACGTAATATGTTTTTACGTAATTTTGTTGTTGAACCCCACGTTGTGGAACCAATTTGCGAGTATAACAAATTGTATATATGTTTTAAAACACCACGTGGTAGATAATGTTTCTCACGTAATGTTGTTTACATCACGCGTGTGTAGCCATCTTATGTGACGTCATTCGTTGGTCTTGTCCGTTTAACTCCATCATACTGAAACTGTTTGTAATAACTTCTCACTTTTAACTCATGTACTTCAACTTTGTATATTTAACTTTAGAATATTTTATAAGATTTCTCGTACTTCTGCTACGCGTAACTTTACAAATTGAGAGACCGACATGAGAATCTTGTTGAACTTGGAGCTGACGTGTTAGGTGTTGAGGATCTTGTTGCACACTGGGGACGATGTATAATGTTTTGAGAATCTTGCCGAACTGGGGGACTCGCTAACTCGACCTGGCTTATTTATAGGCTTGCCTTAAGATACACCTAAAGATTATAAATGAAATGCTATTGGCTAATAAAACGCGCCAACATTAGCGTCTATTTTACTATCCAATGAAAACCACTAATACATATTACTTTTATAGAACATTCTGGAAGCTTTTACCGAAAAGGCGCGAAACATTACGTAACTTCCTGGTTCCCGGTAACGATAAACAACTCAAACCCTTCATTGCATTATTGCGTTATTGTTGACAGTTTCAGTAGAGCCGTATATTATTATTTACCAATAATATTTACAATTAATAAACCTCTGAAATCAATGTTACATAAAAATACATATTCATATTACAATCATTAATTACCTCTGAGTAATTTGTGATACAAATTACCGTCTCAAAATGGGCTGGAATCGCAGACTTATTTACTACTTAGTTTTAGTATTCCTCTTTAAATATTTCTCAAGTCTAATTCAACTTTCCATCTTAGCCTACAGGACAATCTTAGTGTGAATAAGAATTGTTTCCACAAAAAAAAAAAAATATATATATATATATATATAACAAGTTTATATTTAATAAAACAAGTTTATTTTAACTAAATTAAAACCAAGTTGTGAACGCAAGTATTTGTTTCCAAGTTATAAACAACTAAAGGTTGCTGTATTAATGAAACAGTAAAAGAAACAAGATAAGGGTAGAGCAGTATGAACTACACAGGTGCATTGCTCTGGCAAAGAAAATTTTACTAACTATGCTGTGCATTGTTCCCAGTTGCAAATTATTGAGATAAAAGAAGTTTAGGTGTTTACCAAAAACTCTAGTGGCTGTCTCATCCTAGAACAGTTTTAACATCCAATAGGATATTACAATTGAAGTATTATTCAGAAGCTAGAGACAGTGAAATGAAATAATAATTTAATTGAATCTTGAGTCGGATACATTAAAACTTCACTTACTTGAAATTAATTGAACATGTTTTGAAAGCGGTGCTTGCTTTCATATTCAGCTTTTTTTCCAATACCACTTTCAAAATATGTTTGGTTAATTTCAAGTAAGGAAGTTTCAGTATATCCATCAACTCAAGATTCAATTAAATTAGGATATTACAAACCCAAAACTAGACTTGAAATTTTCAAGAATAGGATTTTCATTGCATTGGTTGAAACATTTGTCTCCAGTATTTAACCCAATGTGTCAAAAATTACTTGATAGATATAGACAAAAGTTTAATTCTGGAATAACCTCAATTCTCTTGAATAATTATCAGAGCACTTAACCATTTATATATGTACCATAAAGCAGAAGCTCCTCTAATATGGACTGAACTACTCTCTGTATAAGAGAGTCCTTATTTGATGAACAGAAATATGCTATTAATACTTTATTTCACTGCTGGCTTGGTTGGAGGGGACCAGGTTGAGTAAACAATGGCTTCACGTCTGAATTTATATCAATAGGCAGAACACTCCTTATGAGACCTCTTTTTAAGCTTCTTAAACACATTGCAATACTACAGCAACAATGCCTGAAGCGTTGAAATCAACTAAATGTTTCCTCCTAAGGAAAAATATTAACTGAGTCGATCAGCAAGTTATCTATGTCTATAAATACATAACACTTAAAGTGACCTTCAGCCTCAATCCATGTCTTATTTAAAATGCTGCATGTGTTAACAAACATATAGATTGATATTAAAAATATATAGTACAGCAATTACAAATTAAAAATGGCTCATGTATGTGTCACTGCTGTCACTTTAATCCTGATTCCCTAATTTAATTTTATGATATGTTAACTCTTTTATGTTATAATATATAAAGCCTGTAATAACAGTCCTGAAGCTATACCATATCCATTGCTGAAGCTGTAAAATGTACATTCATCTGCAATGCATATTCTTGAAGTTCTACAAACTCTGCATCAGAAAATTCTAAAAAGCTTTTATGCTCTCCATATGTTCTGCCCCATGAATTAGGTCCTGTATATGGCCTGGCTAGAGCTGCAGCATTAAACTTTTCAGAAAGAAAAGATTTTTGAAACTTCACACAATCTGCACCACACTCCTGTAAAACAAAACAAAAATAAAATGTTGATTTTAAAATTTTTGTGCTAAATGAGCACCTTTACAAATGACAAACTAAAGGTGGTTGTGTTATTAGGAGGATTCAAAAAGTTTTGCAACTAGCCTATGCATTTTTGGACAAAACAAAAATAATTAATATATCTGACAATGATGAATTTTAATAGGGGGCCAGGCATAAAATTCCAAAATACCCCACATAGAAAGATACAGTTTAAAAATATAACATCTTATGTGCATAGTATCTGTGCAGGGAAAATCCTGAGCTACATCTAATACTACAACGTACTTTTATGCTGCATAGTTGTATCTGAAATTGGCACACAAAGCAACAAATTGCTGTTCCACTCTGATGAATATTTGCATATCAGGATTCAAGAACCTGGGATTACTATAGCAACTAAATTTTGCTTATTCCTGGCAAGGATTATATATAAAACATTAGGTAATACTCACTTCTTAGTCAAGAAAGTGGTTTATGGCCATAGATAATGAAAAAAAAAAAATTCATGTTGTATGATAAAGTATCTTACATTTGGCGAAAAATATTATACTCAGAATTTGGAGTCCTCTTTTTGAGCAAGTCATCTTCTTGCTCTAAGTTTAAGTTATTTAAATATGAATCATTGCAAGTTGCACAGTTTTTGTGGGAGTCTTTCAAATTAAATCTTGAATGAACAGCTAATAAAAAATCAAAATGCTTCTAGAAATTCTATGTTTTCATATATTGTAAATTAGGTGAAAGAATGAAAAGAACAAGGAAAAATGTCCATGAAGACCTCGAAGAAGTTTGTGATCAAGCATGTTCAATTTATATTTCTGCAAAATGGGTTCAATTATTTTAAGAAGCATGAGAGACTGAACATTTTCCCTTTCGCTGATCAGCCCCTGGAAATGGAGAACAAGAGAAAAATTAAAAGAGAGGAAAATTGTCATATTACTATTGAAATGCTAAGTAATGAAGCAGTGGTTAGTGCTGGCAACATTGACGCTATGCTTGTGCACATATAAATGTTCAAAAATGTATGCAAACTGGAACTCTTAGTTTCGAGCCAGTGAAGGGAAAAATAAAGATAAATGAGTGTGCAAAGAAATCGCTCAGAATATGTACATTGAATGGCTATAAATAATAAACAGACATATGCGTGTTAACAAAATATTGTTTTATTACTATACCACTCCAAATAAAGCTCAGACTGCATGTGGTTAGCTGAGTATGATACAAAAACAGTTGATCTTTGATAAGATTTTTGTTTTGGAAGTGAATGTTCACAATTTTGTTCAGTTATGAAATATAATGGTTGATTGTGCACCAGAAGGAATGGCAATGAATGGGCTACAGATTCTGAGAGAATAGCACAGAAATACAATGTCACTACTAAGAATCGTGAAAAATGTAAGTTTCTATGTGTTAAAGTATGCAGGCATGATGTTCCAAAGACAGAAACTTTAAGGATGCAGATTGCAAGTTTGATGAAACTGGAAGCCACAGAAGTACAGCTGTGCCATCATCCACCACCATCCAGTTTAGACCTTGAATTGTGCAACTTCTTCAGCTGTTCTCATGACTTAAATGTTTCAACATTTTAAATAATAGAAAGACTTTGCCCAAGCTAGAATTGCATCTCTCTTGATAATAGCTGAAATTTACACCATTTTGAATAAATGGTTGCACCTCCTCTAAATGCTTGTGGAGATGCAGAGAATTTTGAAAGGACTGCAAGGATAAGCTTTTCAATTCATTTTTTAATTTCAATTTTGGAAGCATACTTGCAAAACTTTGTGAATTCTACTCTAAAGATATTTACAAACCTTTGCTGTTTTGATTAGTCTTTTAGCAATTTCTAAGTCACCCTGATGATTCTGACCTATTTCAGCAATGATAAAGCATGGATAGGAATCTCCTACATATTTTCCAGGAACTATTTCCATTTTGCATCAACCTTGGTAACCTTGAAAAAAAGAATTGACTAAATGGACAAATTGTCAGAATTCTCTCAATATAGACCCAGATATTATTCATAACCAGGATTGTAAATTAATTGAATAAAATTAATCAAATTATTATAACAATTGCTGTTTCAGCCATTTTTACTTGTAACCATCATTTTTTTTTCTTTCAAAATGTAATATTTCTCAGTTCCTTTCTAAAATAAAATTACAAGTGTTACATTTCAGTAATAAATTTACATCACATCAAGAATTTAGCAGTATTTGAGCTCCCACACTTGCAAGGTAGACATAACAGCATGACCACCTGGTACACATACCATAATATAACCTGTTTTACTATGTGCCATAATAGTTTCATTTTGGTACTTAAAAATGCTATAATTTGATTATGGGGTCAAACTATGACTTTATATTAATTCTAAGTTCAACTACAAATCTTTGATGTTGTATATATCAGTCATTCCTTTATTTACGTTCTTCTTGTAAGTGTTGTCATATTTAATCACAATTATTGGAACCCGTATATAACACTCACTTAAATATAACTGTGACTACTGATTGAGGTTTAAATGTATACTAACATGACTTTGTGAGTTTGGAATCGACATAGTCGATTTTATGGAAAAGAGAAGTTGTGATTTCCTTAGAACCCACATTTTGTGAAGCAAATTATAATTGTACTTAAACGGATTATTATTTGAAAAAACTAATTTATAATTATCAATGAATAAAATATGTCTTAAGTAACACTAATTCATACCAAACACTGTTGTTTTTTATTTTCTCTACCATGTACAGAGAAGGTATTGTATTCCACCCAAAACTTTGATACTGAGATTTCAACAGCAATACATGTTTTCAGGCCCCCTGAAACCAAATAAAGCATTTTTGTAAACTTGTCCGTGTGCATGTCTGTGAACAACATAACTCAAAAATGAAAAGTCGGATAAACACTGAAATAGATATTTAGGTTCAGTACCTTCCAAAGATGTGACACTAAGATTTTCAGCAAAATCCCCCACCCTCACTACCTTTACATAGAAGATTTTTCGAAATTTTTTATTTTCTAAAAAATGGCCCAAATGATTTTGATTAAAATATTGTATATTAAAGATGTTTACATTACAAATAAAACGTATATCTTGAATTTTCTGGGAATAGCCTGTGAAGTGCACTTCATTTGTAAGAAGTTTTATGTAATTTGTATAGCTAGTAAACATTAAGCGATAGATAAAAGTGTACCACACAAAAAATGTAGATCTCTTTAAAAACACAATTTAATTCAAATAAGTTTTTTGTGACATAAGGCTATTTCTGAGATATGTGTTATTAAAGGTTTGAATTGCTCATTCCTTGGGCATTCTTTTAAAGTCCTCTCAGCATTCAATTGTATCTCGCGATTGCAAGGAAACAGTATGGAATTTTAAGGCCAGCATAGTGTCCAGTTCTTAAATATTTGACTATTGCTGTTCCCTTTGTACGTATAACAAAATGTGTAATGTTTCCACATTGTCTACCACAGAAACAGAAGATGGGATCTCAAGAACAAAAACAAGTAAATAAGAAATTAAAAAAAAACATAGGTAACTAGAAATCTTAATATTGGTTGCTGTTCTCAATCCCTTGCTGTTTGAAGGATAGAAGTTAAGTAACCATGCCACTAGTTTTTAACTGTTAAATGTTACATAAGATTTATTTATGCAAATACCTAGTACAGGCGGTTAGGAAAAAAGTTTAACCAAAATCAGCAGCAAAGCTGCACTGGTATACTGGTATTACTATTAATGATGGGAAGTTAGAAACCTGCATCATCCTTCTGCTGAAGCCTTACAGATACATAATTTCAGTATTCACCATGCACTTTGTATGACATTCACTAATTTTGTATTGGAGAAACTGAGTGGGACTCTGGGAGAATTAAAACTGTGTTTGTTTCTTCATTTAATTGCTATAAACTGAATTTCCAATTAAAAAATCTGATGTGTTACACTCACATGACTTTCTCTACTCTTGTACAAACTATTTTTACAAACGTTTATTCTCCATATGCTTCATGTTAATCGAGATATCGAGATGTCAATCTTATTGGTAATTTTCTTGTAGATGCAAGGGAATTATGGTAGCTTTTAAGCGATAGTCAAATATTTTAATGCTGGTTGCTATGTGGCGCATTCCATTCTCTTTGCATGTCCAGGACATAAAAAAATGAATAACGAATTTGAGAAAAAGTATAAGTATTGGAAAATTTAAGGAAATAACAAGCAATATCTCGAAAACGATTCACTCAACAAAAGAAATGTATATGACATAAGTTGTGTATTTTAACGCGATCTACATTTTTTGTGTAGTAAAATTTTGTCTATCTCTTATGGTTTACCAGTTATGCAAAAGTCGTTCACAATGAAGAATACTTTTGGAGACATTCCCAGAAAATTCGAGATATACATTTCATTTCTCATGACATTATCTTAAACATATGATATTTTCATCAAAATCGTTAGAGCCATTTTTGAGAAAATTAAAATTTTCGAAAAATCTTCCATGTAAAGGGTAGTCTGGGGTGGGGGGATTTTCTTGAAAACCTTCGTGTCGCATCTCTGGAAGATACTGAACCGAAATACCAAGTTTGGTGCTTATCCGACTGTTCGTTTTTGAGTTATGCTGTTCACAGACACACACACACACACACACACGGACATGTTTCCAAAAATGCTTTTTTTGGATTCAGGAGGTCTCAAAACATGTATTTCCGGTGAAATCTCGGTATCGAATTTTTGGGTGGAATGCAATACTTCCCCTACTTACTATACGTAGTAGAGAAAGTAAAAATATTTGAATCGATGGGCGAAATTGGAAGACGTCTGCATATACTCGGCTTGCACTGTGGAGTTGGTTAAAATAATGAACATAAAGTCCCATCACGCGAATTAGATTTAAGCCAGGCAGAGAGAAACAAAAATCAATACCCCTAGCCGTGTAGTAGTATCATGAACCCAGAAAACGTTGGTGTTCCGTGACAAGGGGTAAGATAACGTGCCTGATTCCCGTGTTTTCTTCCTCGGATAGTCTCGGACTGTTTATACTGTTGAAGTAAAGATGGCGATGTTCTTGACGCACGCGCTCCTTTGCCTTTATTAGCCACTTAATTACTAAGGAATTGGTTTATTTGATCTCGTTTTACTTTTTAAATGTTGATACTGCATTCAAGTTCTATTTATTACTCAGATCTAATAGGAAGGGCAGTTAAACGCGCAGGAAAACGAGAATGCAGCAAAGAGCCCAAACCTGACACTAAAAGTAAATTGAGTTTTTATACCCTCTTTAACCAATATGGTTCTTAGCATGCAATTCTATATTGAGCGTATAAGACCGGAAATTTTGCACAGAGGCCTCTTTATCAGGCTTGAGGTTCTTTTAAGTGACGTAAATCTACGAAGGAAGTCATGCTAAGGATCTTTACGCTGAAAAAAATCCATCGCCCTCCGCCGGGTTTGAACCCGCAACCTCGGAAACTAGAGGCTAGCATGGAACCCCTAGACCTCGGAGGATGACAAGCCTGACACTGCCTTGTTGCTAAATAAACATTTTGTTTGTTAACGATGCTGTGATTTGCCAGGATCATATCAGCGCCGCCGGTGTGCCGTAAATTCGTCCCGCAGGAGTTCTTTTAGATGGTAGTAAATCTTTTGACATGGGGCTGTCATTTTTGAGCATACTTAAAAACCATCGGTTTGGGCCGGGTTTGAACCCGCGACCTTGGGATCAGATGGCATGTTGCTGTGAAATATATTTATAGGTATGTCTAATCTTGTAGGATTTCAAAGATGTGGAGAGAAATTTCTACCGCTGCAGGGACTTGCAACATACTAAACCAGAATTACGGTGAACTTAACGTAACGTACTTAACTTAACACGACGTAACGCAAAACTCTAACACATATTAAATGGAAGTTACCTAGGGTTCACGCAACGTGAATTGACTTAACACGACGTAACTTAAAGAGTTTGTCAATGTCAATATTTCCCTTCCCGTTACGTTAAATTTGATGTCATGTGATAATTAGAACCAATCGGCGTGAAGCAGTAGCATGAAGTCCTTAAAACAACTACCAATCAGAGACATTCTCGCTACCTACGTTAGTGCATCCTAATTATACTTTTAGTTTAGTAGCATTTCTTGGCTTCACGTACGTCCGTCACATTAACACCGGAATTACGATGATCTTTACTTAACGTGACGGGACGTGTCGTCCTCCGTGGTGTAGTGGTTACCTCGAGGTCGCAGGTTCAAACCCGGCGGAGGACGATAGATTTTTTGGGTGCGTAAAAATCCTTCGGAAGGGAAGTAAAGCCGGTGGTCCCATGTAGATTTACGGCACATTAAAGAACCTCAAGCCAGCTGAAGAGGCCTCTGAGCAATATTTCCTGTCTTTCACGCTTAATATAGAATAGGACGCTAAGAACATCAGTTAAAGAGCGTCCATAAATAATAATAATAATAATAATAATAATAATAATAATAATAATAATAATAATAAATTAGGATGCGTTTAAAGCAACGGGAATGGCTCTTGATTCTTTTAGGCTTCATGCTAGTGCTTCACGTCGATTGGTTCTAATCACCAAGTGACATCAAACTTGTAAGTGGAAGGAAAAGTTTGACATTGTCAGTTGCGTCGCGTTAGGACACGTTAAATCAACCCTAAATAGCTCCATTTAATATAATGTGTTGGACTTTCACGTTACCTTATGTTAACGTTTAGTTTATCGTAATCCCGGCTTAAGTCAACACTTAAGTAATTCTGGATTTAATAATGGAAACATGCGCCAATATTTGAAATACAAAAATTGCCTTAGAATCCCCCAGACAGTGACAGATTGTAATGTTGTAATGTTTAGGTATTACCTGATAAAGCTACTCCGAAAGCAATGTGTAAGGAAACTAGGAGGCTACAACTGAGATAAAATAAAGTCGTATAAAATATTAGTTTCTATTAAAGGACTTCTCCATTACACGCATCAATGCGGCTCATTAAACCTAAGAGATCAAGACGAAAATCTTGGACCCGTTGATCTCCTATTTTCCAAAATGTCGTTTACTTTATAAAAAAAAAGTGGTTGTGCGAATACTCTATTTTGTCCGTCGAAAATTTCCAAAAACATTGCCCCTTTCTTTAAATTATTTTACAGACATCTCTAAGCTCAAAGAGCTAAAAAACTATTCTAAGGTAGTTGTCTCACGCAGTGTTGTGGGGTGCATTTTTTTTATTTATTTATTTATTTGTTGTCTGAATTGTATATACATAGCTATCTAAATACTTTACAAAACTTGTGAAAGTTAATTTGAAAAAAAAAAGAACATAATGAAACAATTAAAGTATACTTACGAGTTTGGTATTTTACTGCATTTAGGTATTATGCTCCTTGTAAAGTCAACAAAAAGTTTCCTGTCCCTCATTTCCTTTCACTTTTCAGGGTTGCAGAGCCAGACGCGATGGATGGTGGTGTGTGATAAATGCGGTGGATGTGCTATGAGGAGAGAATTGTTTCTCTCCTGGCACGGAACCTTCTTAGCGAACCCATTCGTGCGGATAGAGGGGCATCGATGCTCAATCTGGAAACGTTAGAGACCCCTGCACTGCGCCTGCCGCCATTTGATCTGGCCGCCCTTCGTGCCCTCTTCCCCTTCCTTTCCTCCCGGAGGTTTAATAGGCACAATAAGCCTAGCAATGAATTTCCAATTTCGAACAAGTGGAGTGTTTCTTGTAAGTACAATCGCACTTTCACCACGTCTGGTCTGCTTATTAATAAACTCTCTTCTAAGACCATATAAGCAGTAACAGTAGCTATTGGGAGTTTGTCTCTGTATATGTAACATGTTTTTTAAACAAATCATCTCAAATAGTGTGTAAATAGTCCTACCATTATAGAACTGTAGAGAATGTTGTGGAGGTGGAAAATTTGAATCTAAGCTCTTTTTCTTCACTCATTACATGCGTTGAACATATCACATTTAATGTCCCAGCTGGACTCTATTGGATCACCAAGATAAAACGCTAAAACATGGGCCCCTTCAAGATTAAACGGGATGTCGAGTATCCTTTCATTAGTTGGAGAGGGCTTTACTATATATTTAAATAAACGCATTCGTGGAAATTGTAGTTCCTTACTTCAAAAACAGTACTGAGAAATCGCCAAGAAAAATGCTTCTCGCCTTTTCGTTCGGGTTTTTACATCCTCTACTACGTACTTACAGTAAGTAGAGGAAGTGCCTATTGTATTCCATTCAAAAAGTTCGATGTCAAGATTTCACCATAAATACACGTTTTGAAGTCCCCTGAGCCAAAAGCATTTTTAGAAAAAGGTCGATGTGTGTATGTGTGTGTGTGTGTGTGTGTGTGTGTGTGTGTGTGTGTGTGTGTGTGTGTTTGTTTTGTATGGTTGTGGTTGTACAGCATAAATAACAAATGTGATACCTATCAAACTTGGTATTTAAGTTCAGCATCTTCCAAAGATGCGATACGAAGATTTTCAAGAAAATATCCCCACACCAAATTACCATTTACATGAAATTTTTTGTTGATATTTTATACTTTCTCAAAAATGGCTTAAGAATTTTTATTAAAATACCATATAATTTAAGATATTTACATGGCAAATAAAATGTATAACTTGAATTTTCTGGAAATAGCCTTTAAAGTGTTCATCTGAAAGGAATTTTGTATAATTTTATATAACGGGTAAACTTTAAGAAATAGTAAAGAATGCACTACACGAAGAAGGTAGACCTCTTTAAAACACACAATTTATTTAAAATAATTTTTTTCTGTGACAGCCATTTCCGAGATATCTGTTATTATTGATTCACAGATTAATGTTGTATTGGTTTGAATTTTTCAATACTTAGTATTTTGCTTAAAGTCTTGTAGCTATTCAGTTATTTCTCGCAATGTTATGGAAAGAGAATGGAATTTCAAGGTCAACATGTATTACCTGGCTTTAAAACAACTATCGATTCGGTTTCTTCTATCGCCTTTGTACCTACAACGAAATGTGAAATGAAACTATTTCTCCAAGTTAACATAAAGTAGATAAAAACGTAAGCTTTCTTAAGAATATTTTGTAAAATATATATAACAATAAACAATAGTGGGTAGAGAGATCATGTAAATGTAACACATCAGATTTGGGGCGGGGAGGGCTGTCAGCGTTTACAAGGGTTCATAAGAAGGAAAGCTGACCTGTATTGAGCTTATACTTTAGATAATAGCGGAATTTTAAAAGTTGAAACTTCATCAATATGAAATTCATTAGATCAAAATGATCTATTTTGCTATCCCTTGGAGCATTTACTGTATTACGGGAGTATGTAGTATTTGGGAAGTTTCAGCCGACATTGATACATATTACTTATATTCTTTATACAAAAATGGATATGACCTTTGGTAATACTGCCTTCATTTTGATAATTTCTATCTTATAACAACAATGTGGAGAATCATATTTCAGTTTTCAAAAATAGAATTTGATGAGGGTAAACTCTCAAATTTGACGTTTGAACTTCGCGGCACACTTTGCAGAAGCCAGAATGAGCCAGAAACAGGAATACATGCAACCAGGTTAACCAACAACATTATATTTCTCTGCACATACTAATATCCTATATAAAGATTAATACCCTAAACAAAATATAGTGGTTCTTTTAATTTAATATAAAATAGTGTAAGGCATTAAAGGAAAAGGGTAAATGCGAGTATGATTAGCTAAAGGGACGAGCAACTATTGAGCTGAGTTTTATTGGCGAATGTTGCTGCCCATGCTCTTAGGCTTTCAAACATTTGAAGTTGAAAGTTTTAAAAATCTAGCGCCGTTAGTTCGGCATTGGTGGGCGTTTAAATTGTGTTGATTGTGTTTAAGAGGATTAGAATCATTAGGTGGAAGCAAAAAAGGTATTTTTTATTGTTATTATTCTTAAACATTTTAACCGTAATGATTAGTAACAGTTTTTGTAATTATACTCATATTTTTAGTCGTAACGGTTTTATAGGTGCATTTGTGTTTGGCGGTATGTCAAAATTCTTGGGTTAGGTCTATGATCATTATCGTTACAACCCCAAAAACAATGAGTTGTGCATCTTTATATTTTGTAACTGAAAGTTATTGGTGGAACGTAAGGTGATAAGATTGCAGGGAAAGTGTCTATAGTGGCGATTGTTTTGGTTTTATGGGCAGGTTCCTACGGAATATCTGGCTGATTACTGTTAGCTGCACTATGCATACATCTGAATCTGTGAATATTTCACCAGAAACGTTTTATGGAAAACGAAGATCTGAGAAAACGGATTTAGAGGAAAGACGAAAACGAAAAAGACATCACTTTGGAACCACTCTGCCACCAAAGTGGCTGAGACGTTTGGATCCTTCAGCAGTATGGAAGATATTCGCAAGGCAACAGGATGCTCTTGAATATTTAAGATTGAAAAATAATGGGCTAATGGCTTTTGCTTTTGAAGAACAAGTTAATCGTCGAATGTTTCTTGTTACCAATCCATTGCTTTTTTGGTATTTTTATTCCAAAAGACATGAAATGGATAGGTCCATATATGAAATAATATTGGAAAATTCAGCATGTAAGCTTTATTTTGATTTGGAATTTGCTAAAGAAGTCAACCCTGAGCATGATGGTAGTAGAATGACAGACACATTCATAAAGATGGTTATTTTCTCTTTGAAGAAGAAATGGAATATAGAAGTTGACAGAAGCTTGGTTTTGGAATTAGATTCCAGCACAGAAGTTAAGTTCAGTCGTCATTTAGTATTCCAGTTGCCCAAAGCTGTTTTCCAAAACAATTTTCAGGTGGGATACTTTGTTCAAGATATTTGCAATTCATTAAAGATGCACATTGCTACCTTCAGTGAGCAGCAGAATGAATGTACATTGAGCAATTTGTGCAACATTGAAATATCTCATTTATGTGAACTAATGGTCAAGGACAACAAGGGTAAGGCCAAGTTATTCTGTGATGAAGGGGTATATACTAAAAATAGGCAATTCCGCATCTACTTATCAACAAAACTGAACAAAAATAGGCCTCTGACTGTTAGCAAGGAAAATATGTATTGCCCAGCAGTAAAAGTTGATGAAGATTATGAGCGACAATTTTTTTTAGATTCGCTTATCACATATATCACTGACGAGAGCGTAAAGGTACTTACTTATGGACAGGCACAAGTGAAAGAGAAGATCTCTCCTACCTCAAATTATGTAGAAAGCATGACTGTGTGTGAAACATTAAGCACTTCTCCATATCCTGATTTGGATAAATTTATTAGTAACTTGGTGCTTCCTGGCCATATTTGGAGAAGTGCATATTTTAGCTGTGCAAGCACTATAGTGTATGACATTATTGGTTACCGCTTCTGTGGCAATATAGGTCGCCATCATCTACGAAATAACATCAAGTTTGTTGTGAATTTAGAAAAGCTGGTGTATTATCAAAAATGTCATGATCCAGACTGTGCAAGTTATAGATCCCCAGAGTGTAAGCTGCCTTTTGAACTTCTTTTCCAATTAGAAGATGAGAGTTTCCTTTCATTAGATGATGTGAAACATTTTGATTCCACTTCTGGGTACTTTGGTGTATGTGAAAGTGACCTGCTGGAAGCAATGGAGGCTGTGATGTGCATCCAACAAAGTTGTGCAGAAGAAGAAAGTAGGGAAGTTCCAGACTATGGAATATCAGATGATGAGGTGCTTTCAGCTTCTATATGTGTGCCAAATGATGTATAGAAATTCAAGTAAAGCTCACAAAAATTTTTAATATAGGTTGTTTTCTTTTAATCCTGTGATTTAGCTCAGGAAGGATGTGCTGAATGTAAAAAGGAACACCTTCCATTTGTGGCACTTTAGAGGAATTTGCTGCATTAATTGCGCTAGAAGAGAATTATCTGGCATGGATAAAATGCCATTATTAAATATTACTGTTGGTTCTTTAGTTTTACAAATAAATTACATGCTATTTAACCGTTTTTCCTTAGTTACATTTTCCTCCTAATGTAGGGGTATACACGTGAATATACTGGATCAAACTTTGTACATAAGAACCTTGACCTTGTCTATCTGGGCTAGGTAGGACCGGAGGTAATCCGGATTAATGAAAATTAGGATAATCCAGAAACAAACTATTAAATTAATATAAGCTACCAACGTTTACAGGATTTATTTTGAAACTAATAAGAATAAGAGAAAAGGCACTTTTTGACACTTAAACTCAATACTCCAACTCTTATTTTCTGAAATAGCATATTAAGTTTCTTTTGTTTCAGATGTGTTCTAGTTTGAAAAGCAAAACAGCAAAGTAAGCGAAAAATCAATCTGGATAAACTGGAAATTGGATTAATGAAGGGAGATAAACAAGGTTCTTGTGTATGTGCAGTGCAGCATTCTTTTGACTTATAAATATATAAGTTCCGGTGTTAAACAATATTGTTCCCCTTGATGCTTCAGAGGTTATCAGCCATCAGTAATCTAGGTAAAATGGGTATGCAACAGGTGGAAGCAATATTATAATTTATACTGTCACCATTATGTATTACTGTGTGGTGGGCACAAGTGTTGAATGGTGCTGATATACATTACTCTGCTGCATGTATATATGAAATGGCTAAAGGTCTAGTTGAAGGGTTTGCCAAAAAATGTATAATTGATTTTTACTTTCTCTACTACATACAGTAGGGGAATTATTGCATTCCACCCAAAAATTTGATACCGAGTTTCACTGGAAATACATGTTTTGAGGTGCCCTGAATCCAGATAAGGCATTTTTACTTTCCCTACTATATATAGTAAGTAGGGGAAGTACTGCATTCCCCCCAAAATTCAAAATCAAGCTTTCACCGGAAATAAATGTTTTGAGGCCCCCTGAATCAAAAACAAGCATTTTTAGAAAAAGGTCTATGTGTGTGTGAATAGCATAACTCAAAAACTGAAAGTTGGATAAATACCAAACTTGGTATTTAGGTTCAGTATCATTCAAAGATGACATGAAGATTTTCAAGAAAATCCCCCCATCTCAGACTTTTACATGGAACATTTTTCGAAAATTTTGATTTTCTCAAAAATGCTGTAATGGTTTTGATTAAAATATTATATGTTTAAAGCCCTGTCCACACTGGTTAACATTTAACAAAACTTGTCAAGAGCAACATGTTATGAGTTTGCATGTTGGCCAAATTTCGATGACAGAATTGACTTAACATGTTAACTGAAAGAGTTGTGCTTGACATTTTTAACATGTTGGACGTTTTCCGCTTTTAATGGAATACTTGTTAAGTCAATCTGCTCTCTCTGTATGTGATTGGGTGAACTTCAGAAGTTTCCAGACTGTAACCATGGCAACGGCGTACTTCAGATTCCTTCAAGCTGTTATGTTCGGTAGTTGCGTGTTGACTCGTTCTGTGGTTGTATCCTTGATTTGGTTTGCTTCATATGAAGTTACGGAAAGGACGAAGGAAAAGACACTTTCATTAGTAAAATCTTTGTTGAGGCTGTCATTATGGAACATTGTAGTAAAAAGGATGGATAATTATTAACAAGATGTGTACAATTTATTGTTGTTCCAGAGGCAATATCAGAAAGAAAAATAGCTTCACTTTGTTAGAGAATTGCAAAAACAGGCTCAAGTCTGACAGCTGGAATGGCTGCTCTCAAATGTGTGTCCTTTTTATGAAGTATAGGTTAGAAACCTTGCTCAAAGCTAAGTTGAAGTCGCTGACTGTTCACAAGAAATTGAAGTCAAACCTCCTCCGAATTTTAAACTCATTAAAAATATTTTCACTCCTGTGTTGATTAACCAGATAGAGCCTCATCACCTTTTACTTTTCTTTTTATTACATACCAAGCACAGATACAAATAGCAATGGTCAAATCCTCATCACCGGAGTCCATTTTGCTTTTAGTTGAGAGATTTTGTTGTCCCAACAAGTTAACTGTTGTGGATGGAATGTTAAAGGTTCACAGTTATATGTTGAAGGCATTTAACATGTTGAATGAAACATTTTGTTAATTGTTGAATGTTAACTGTTACGTTGAACAGTATGGACTCGCCTTAAGATATTTTCATGCCAAATGAAAGGTATGCCTTGAATTTTCTGGTTATGTTCTCAAAAGTCTTTTCATTCTGAACGACTTTTGCATCACTGGTGAAACGTAAGAGATAGACAAAATTTTACTACAAAAAATGTAGATCTCGTTAAAACACACAACTTATGTCACATTTGTTTTTGTGGAGTGAAGCATTTCTGATATATTCCTTGTTATTTGTTTGAATTTTCCAGTACTTGTACTTTTTCTCAAATGGGAATTCGTTATTCATTTTTTTTTATATATCCTGGACATGCAAAGAGGATGGAATGCTCCACATAGCAACCAGTTCTTTAAACATTTAACTGTCGCTTAAAGCCTACCATATTCCCCTGGCATCTACAAGAAAATTAGCAATAAGAAGTAGATGGGGAATAAGCATTTGTAAAAATAGTTTGTACAAAAGTAGAGAAAGTCTTGTGACTGCACCACATCAGATTTTTATCAAATGTGATTATAAATTGCAGTTTCACCAACGTGATTTGAAAATATTGCTCCATTCCTAAAAATTGTTCATGCTAAAAAGTGGCATACTGTGTAGGGTTTTGTTTTGAATTTAAGTTTAAATACTTAAACAATCAATTAATATAGCAAATTGGAAGACTAATGCAAGAAGCAATGTAAGAAATTAGTCCTTGATGTTAGCCTTGACTAACAATAGGGGATATATAAGCTGTGGCATTACCAAGATAAAAAAAATTGCTGCCAATTGGAGAATGTCAAACAGGAATAATTTAGGAATTAGCACACAATTCAAAATTGGTTACACACGTGTTTATACACAGAAAACTACTTATAAGAACATTATTCAGTGAACAAGTTTATAGTTTGCAGTTTTTTATAAAGTGAGTGGTTCTCAAAAATCAGTATTGGTATCAAGTATCAAGAAATAGTGGTATTGTCCCACTACTGATAACAAGTAAAC
This sequence comes from Deroplatys truncata, assembly GCA_030765065.1. NCBI lineage: Eukaryota > Metazoa > Arthropoda > Insecta > Mantodea > Mantidae > Deroplatys > Deroplatys truncata. Next base: position 64,773,648 of record CM060985.1, read on the forward strand.
AGAGGAACTGAAGAAGTAAAAGGAGAAAATGAAACCTGCTATGTTGACATAAAGATGGAAACATTTTTTTTCATAAAACTTCAGTTAAAAATATATTTGATTCAGCTATATTGTCTGGGTGTAGAAAAACAATGTACAGAAAATTGTAGAGTAGAAAGACAGTACGAAAACAAGTATTTTGTGGATAGAAACAAGGGATCACAGAAGTTTTCTTATTGCACTACGTGTTTCAACAATAAATGCATCATGTGAAACCTGTTTGTTGCATTTCAGATGTAAACAAAACACACACTTTTAGAGTAAGTACTAATCACTGTTTCTAGGTGTGTGTGATGTTCAATACCACATTTGTGTTGTGAAGCCTATTGGGTGTATGGTAATACCAAATGCTCATCTTGATTAATATAAAGAGCACAGTAAGCATATGCAATGGTTAGTTTTTCACTGTATCAGTACTCATTAGTTGAGACAGTACATACACACTTGTGTGAGTTACATTTCATTTTGGCTGTCAAATGAAGATGTTTTGTAAAGTCATACTTCAATTTAGTTTATGCAGCACTCCTGTTGTACTGCATCTACAACCCTATGCTCCTAACCTCAAAATGTTTAGTGTTGTAACTGCCTTTCTGCTCTTACAATTTTCTGCATCCTGTATATATAATCTAATAATTATAAAGCTTTATGCAGTTGTTAGTATTATTATTATTATTATTATTATTATTATTATTATTATTATTATTTATAATAAAAAGCTTGAATTAGAAGGTTTGTGTTAGATATTCAACTTCGGAAAGCAATGCTGTATCAGCAACGATAGAATGAGAGAGAGTTTTAATAGTTTGAAACAGCGAAACCTCTCAATGCTGCAACACCGATTTTTATACACACAACATATTCTTGTAGGAATTATCTTGTCCCTGAGAAGTGTTCCAAGATATCTCTCACTTTTACGCATACCACTCACTGATAAAGTAATCTGTTTTATTTACAATCAATCTACATATCTATAGTTCAGCAACTTAGAAAAAAACCCTTGGGAGAGGTAACTCATCTGGTCATGCATTTCCCCTCTCTAATATGCCTCTGAGTCGCTGCTTAAGCAGCGCATGCCATAATTTCGCCTAACCTGTGTTTTATTTTTATTCTCACAAAATTATTTATCACTTAATCACACCACTGTTGTAACTGCTGTGTTTGTACATTTCTGTGACAGGCCCGCAAAGAGCAAGGTGCAGCAGGTGTGAAAGCAAGTGTTTGCATATAACTAGCAATAGCATTTCACATATTTACGGTATTATCATGATATCTTCCAAAAGTGAATTCACACTTTTTAGGGCATTTCATAGCCTTCAGTCGCCCATCTATCTCTTCAAGGAAAAAAGTTCCTCGCTAATTGATTGTCATAATACAAATTATTTCAATTGAAGTTGTACAAAGAAAACCAGCGGCTTTAATTTTTTTCACAGGAAGACCAATTGTATATCATCATCATCTCAAAAGTGTGCTCTTTAACATACCTCTTACAAAATTGGAATACAAATTTTATTTTTTGAGTTATCACAATGTAAACAAGATCCTATTAAAATGTTCTACACTGTAAAATTGCTGTCCTCACAACAGTGATACGACACTTGTTTCCTGTGTATCAGCCCACTTCCTCTTTAAGACACCTCACTGGATAACTCGGTGGCTAAAGACAAAAGACAAGTAGAATGAGGGCGATTTATCCCTCCTGAATACTCGCGCAGTCCGTAGACCGAGGGAGTTTACAAAGTTGTTGTGCTGTAACATAGTGGTGTGTTACTGTATCAGTTTTGTGGAAGAGTAATAGATTAATAAAATGGCCAATTTGGATTACTGTTATCACAACAGTCTGACAGCACTGCTTTCTGCAGGATGTAGATTTTGGAACTTATTGTCAAAGTTGGACATAGTACTTCCCCCGCTCTTCCTTAGGGGCTTTCATTGTTTTCCTCCATGGATATGACAAACATCTCTGTGTCATCTTAATCTGTCTCATTTGCCAAAGGACACTACTGCCGCACCTCTCTCTCTCTCTCTCTCTCTCTCTCTCTCTCTCTCTATCTATCTATCTATCTATATATATATATATATATATATATATATATATATATTTCACAGCTTTCAAAAATGGTTTTCCTGGATACCATTTTCTATATACTAATGGTTCTCGAACGTGGTTATTAATTCACTGTCCATCACAAGATTTGCTTCCCCCTTAGCACTTCCCTGTCGAATTGTATGCTAATTTTAAAGCCACAATTTTTATCTGCTCCTTTTTTCTGCATTCCAGTGTCATTTGTTCTGATTTTCTTAGTGCTTTACTTAGTTTGCAGGATCTATATAGCCTACACCCACTTGTTCAGAAAATCCATAATAGTTGCACTCTTTACATCTTGCTAGCTTTTGTGTAGTCTTTGGGTTCCTGGACATTGTGGCATTGTAGGAAATGAATAAGCAGATCACATGGCGAAGCATGTGATTCTGCATCCCTATGAATGGATTTTCTGCTGCCCATCTACAGATTTGAAGGGTTTTTTGTGCAGAAAGATACTCCCTCAATGGCAAGAGGAGTGGTTTACATCTACCACCAAACTCAGAGAGGTCAAGGCTACAATGCTTCCCTGGTACTATTCTTCTTGTCCATCTGGTCATGAGGAGACCATACTTGCTCGGCTTTGTATTGGTCACTGTTATTTTAGTCATAGCTACCACCATGCTGTATCGACTGCAATGTGCCCTTAACAGTGAAACATTTTCTCACCCAGTGTCATTACTGTTCTACACTTTGAAAACGACTTGGTCTATTTGATTACTCTTTTAGGAGACTACTCTGCCTCTATCGCCAAACTTTGATATGTTAAATTAAGTGTTTTCCTTAAGCAACTTTAACTTGTACAGTTTCTTGTGTGCTATTGACTTTCAAACTGTGCCAGAACTGTGTTCACTGCTTATGTAAACTGAGGATTCGTTTGTGATTATCCTGATTAGTGAGATTTCTATCGTTTAATTTTTATATTTTTTGGTTTAATATTTCCACTTTTTTATTCTCAGTTGTTTATTCCAGTACTTGCTTTCCATGTATTGCTTTTGTATCAGATGCAAATAAATATGTAGACAGAGTGTGGCACTGATGATCTCAGCAATTTTGCTTCACCAAAAGCTATACTACTACAGTAATACCTGTCTTCAGCGGAATTGAACAGGGCTCTTGAACATTTCCTTTAAAGATAGGTTTCCGTTTAATGAACGTAGGCCTAGGCTGTTAAGAAAATTAAACCATAAACCTATTCTCACTTTTTAAACACAATAATTTATTCGGTAACAAGCGGGAAAACAGTCCCGTCTCATTGCCGTTTGCTATGTTTTCAGGTTCTTTAGCAATCCAATCAATGATGGTTTCAATATTAACGTCATTCGAATCACCACAAAATTCGTTGAAAACTATTTGATGTCCTTTGCGGAAACTCTCCAACCATCTATTAGATGCTTTGAATTTAGTCTTACCCATCCTCAACTCTTTTTCAGCTTCGTTTTTAGCATATTCCTGTAACATAGGTCCCGATATGCGGTGATTTTTTGCCCTAACACTACTGAACCACTCCCACACTATTTTATTAGTCCTAGTTTTCAGTTTTCTTAAGTTCTCTCTTTATTTTTCCATTAACACAATTTTCCCACCGCATCAGAATTTGTGTTTTCTTCTTTAGAACCTCGTAAACTTCAGTTTTGCCTACGTCAAACATCTTCATGATCTTCAATTTATCATGATCACTAGCATAAATCACTTTCACTCTCATGTTAAGATATAGCACAACTCTTGTTTTTGAAGCCATGGTGACTACTGCTGAAGTAAATCATCACCTATGTAAGTTTAGGTGAAGATTAAGAGCTGTATTCTATGCTGTCTGACAAGTCAGCGGAAAATAGAAAGGGAAGAGACAACAATAAAAGGCAATCACCCATGCTTATTGTTAACTATGCAGCAAAGGATGAGTGTGACAGGTTCCTCAATATTCGGACCGCCATTAGCGCACCCCCGTCCTAGACTGGTCAAGTAGCAGCAAAATGATCATGTTTTAACTTAAACATTACGTACTTAGAGCAGACTTTCGCAGAGTGCTTGAAAATTTTCTAAACTTAAAGGCGTACTTTGATTTCCGTTGTCCGCATAAGACAGTTTCCATTTAATAAAGGGAATTCAGCAAGTTTTTCACCCCTTAATTCATGGGACCATCAAATATTTCCATTTAAGACAGATTTCTGTTTCACAAGGGGTCCATTGAAGGCAGGTTTAACTGTATTAATAAAATGGTACTTTGATAAGATTTTTGGCCCATTTCAGTTTGATTTCATTACTGAGGAATGTTTAATTTGTTATTAAAGCATAAGATCATTGTTGACATTAAAACTATCTTTATAGATACTACTTGTTAAGCTGACAGTTTTGCTGAAGTCATTTAAGTTTGATTTCAACTCTATCATGAGATAGTTTCTCTTAATTATTTTGGTAAATTGCAGAATTAAGTTGTAAACCTATCTGTAAGCACATAATAAAACATCTTTGGAAAATGATTGTACACCGAACTGCTGTATGTATGCAAGTTATATATTGCTTTAATCTGTTAGAAGCATAGTATATTTACTTGGGATTAAAGTGGTTAAGGAAAAACATCAGTATAATTCCTTTAATATGCTCTCAAGGGACTCTAGGTTGTACTCATGATAAATAGACAATTAATTCTATACAGGGAGATTGTTTATGCGATGGGGAAAAGAATTTTGATAAGTACTGTATAACATGCAGTGTAATTGCTATATTGGTAAAAAGTTAGTGAAAAATGTGATGTGTTACACAGATATGAGTTTCTCAACCTTCTCTTCCACAAGGTATTCAAACAAAGGCTTATTGATCTATCTACTTCGCATTAGTCAAGATAAACATTTGCAGAGATGTTTTTATTAACATTTCATTCTAGATACAAGAAGAATACAGGGGGTTTCAGTAAAAATAAAATCTTATTAGCAAGTCACTATGTGATAGCTTTGAAATTTCACTCTTTGCATGACTTAGTACTTAGAAAAAGAAAGAAAGAAAAAAATATTGAAAATTCAAACCAATAACAAAGACTGTCTCAGAAATGGTAAATGCCACAAAAATTTGACATGCATTTTAACAAGATCTACATTTTTTGTGCAGTAGATTTTGTCTCTCTTAAGGTTTACAAGTTAAACAAAAGTCTGCAAAATTCATTCCAAATGAAGAGGACTTCACAGACTCTTACCAGGAAATTCAAACATCTTAAAATATTGTAGTTGAAATAAAATTATTAGAGCTATTTTTGAGAAAACAAATAATAATAATAAAAAAAGAAGCAAAGTTTTCCAGGTAAAATGTAGTTTGGGCTAAGGGGGGATGTTGCTGAAAATCTTTGTCTCACATCGTTGGAAGATGCTGAGCTTAAACACAAAGTTTGGTATTTGAGTTTTAGAGTTATGCTGTTCATAGATGCACATACAAGAGAGGGGGATAGAGAGAGACCTTTTTCCAAATTATTATTTTTTTTTCTTTCTTATTTTTTCCTTTCTAATTCAGGGGACCTTAAATATGTATTTTCAGTGAAATCTCCATATTATGTTTTGGGTGGAATACAATAATACTTCATCTACTTGCTATAGGTAGATAGTAGAGAAAGCAAAAGTCCTAAATACATCCAGAATCTGGAGTATGAACATGGAGTGTGCTTGTGTGTGTGTTGTGGTTATCTAATAACCAGGTAACCTTTATCAGGACTGTAGCTGGACAGATGTCTGAATAAATCTTCCACTGTCATAAACAGGCACAGGAATTTCCAAGCAATAAAGCCAGGATGAAAGAAAATTAGGTTGAACTGTTACCAGATTTTATGCTATCAGGTAAAGTCACAGCGTAAAGTTCATTGTTTACATGTTAAGATCAATCACGAGACATTTTACTTGCTGTCAGTGACTCATGGTTGCTGTTGTGTACGTTCTATGTGTTGATAATGGTTTGAGTGCTGCTAACTTGAAGCCAACTGCTTAAGAATTCCTTGCCTGGCCATAAGTAATGTGTCTGGTTGGTTTTCATTTAATTGGCCTAGTTATGACTGAGTTTTGAAACCACAAAATGTATGAAATGGACCTTTATATAACTAAATAATAGAATATGCATCATAATTGCTGCAAAAATTTGGATTTGTCTTCTGGTGTAATATTATTTTGATTTGGCAAGCAAGTTTGATTTGCTTTTGCTAACATAGGTAACATCACACACACTTGAAGACAACCACAAGCCATTTGGTGATATTCTATATTACAAATACAAATAAATCAGGAGAAACGGCTTTGCTGAGCATAATTTCCATTTGTAGCTTCTGCAAACTTTTTTTTTGATGTGACTGAGCTTTTATATTTATCAATTGAAACGGCAAAATCTAAATCGCCAGTTATCTGGAAACACCACGGCAATGTTATGAGCAGGGTTAGGATTTTTAGGTGCACACATTTTTTCTTAGGGTAAGTTAAAGCTGTACGGAAAGATATCACAGTGTGAAATTTTGTTTCTAGTTGCGAAAGAGGCATTTTTTCTCGCACCTTTTTCCCTTTTTTGGGACCTTTACCCCTTTTTGGCACCTTTATCGCATTTTCCCCCAACCATGCCCATAATCCCCTTTTTCCCCTTTTTTCTTTTAAGTTTAATTCCAATTTATTTTTAACTTTCAATTAACTCTCCTCAGCTTGCTGTGTACGTGCAAATAGTAAACCTACCTCTTTCAGTAAATGCCACGCGGGAATTGAAAGCACATCCGCAAAAATGGAAAATAATTGTGTTTTCGGCGAAAACCTCTTTCTCTCGCTTTACCGTTATAAAGTAGCCCGCAATAATGCAATTGACAATGAGTGATTCTATCCCACCAGAATCAGTAGCCTGCTGTTCGTAAATGTGAGTTTGTTACTGTGAGAGACGTCATCTGTTTGCATGGAGACGAAGGCTGGGCACGCAGTAACCTCACCCGCACAGATCCGAGAATTATTAAGACTGGGTTCTGCTCGAAACTACTAGAAATCACTGAGACTGAAGTTCCAGCATAAATGAGAACATTCTGGTAATTGTTGCAGTGTTATAAGAGAATGTGGACAGTGAATGGGTGCAAGAGCGAGTTTTATGACAGTCGCATTGTGTTACAAGTGAACTAATGTTAGCTCTATGTTACATTACCAAACGAGTGTACTAGTACTAGATTTTACCATGCCAAAGGTGTCCAGTGCTCGATTTATTGTTCTGGCTGAGGAATTCAAACAAGATTTCATAGACACTGATGGAATTTTTATGCGATGTACTATTTGTGATTCAGGAATATTGTTAAATGAAAAACACCAGCGAGATCGCATCAAACAACACATTTCCAGCTCTAAGCATCAAATGAACAAGACTCTTCAAGCAAACAAATCACGGCAACATCTATTACAAAATGCGTTTCAACAGAGTTCTTCAAAAAGCCAAAATTTGAACGAATTAAACATTCATTTGTGTGCAGCTCTTACTCAAGCAGGATTCCACTCAATAAGGTGAACCAACCAGCCTTCAAGGGATTTCTTGAAAAATACACAAAGATGTCAATGCCTGATGAGAGTACTTTAAGAAAAAACTACATGGAGCCTGTTTACCAAGAAACCATAGAAAGAATCAAGGAGAAAGTATCTGATTGCAACGTGGGAATCATTGTGGATGAAACCATAGACTCAATGGAATGATATGTTTTGAACATTTTAGTTTTTCCCTTAGCAGGGGAGAAAGTTAAGCCTACGTTGTTAAAAATGTGCGACCTGCAGAAAGTCAATGCCAGTACAGTAATGCAATCCATTATGGACTTCTGCCAAAAACTCTGGCCTACTGGTATCAAGTTTGAAAAACTTCTTGTGGTTATGGACCTGGCTCCATACATGGTTTCAGCTGTTAACCAATTGAAACCTTTATTTCCTAACTTGAAGCATGTGATATGCGTTTGTGAATCCATAACGAACGAATACATCGCAAATCAATTCATCTCTGCCCTGAAGAAGATTCTACTGAAAGCTCCGAGTCGTGTTGTTTACTACAGGGAAATCACTGGCCTGCCCCTTTCAAATTTCCCGGTCATTACTTGCTGGGGATCTTGGATTGAGTGTGCTGCTATGTTGTGTGAGAGTTTTGACAAAATTAAAGAGTTTGCGCTTTCTTTGGATATATCCAGCAATTTCCAAGACACAGCAACTTCTGTTACTGGAGAAAATACATAATTTGCAGACAGAACTATATTGTGTCTTTAGTTACAAGTAGCCTGCAGCTATTAAACGATTGGAAGAACAAGGTCTGAAAAATGAAAAACAATGGGATATTTTTACTTCCATGAGGAAGCAGTTAGATGAGTTTGCCAAAGACAAACTTGAATCTAGTCTTCAGAAGAATCCAGACATTGCGGAATTTGCCACATCTGTAGAGTTGCCATTCTGAGTAAATACAAGGTTTGCCCCACTGGTTTCTGTGGATGTTGAAAGAAGCTTTAGCATCTACAAAGACATTCTATCTCCTAATAGAAACAGACTTACTTTTAAAAATATGGAGATGCTTAATGTCTTGAAGTACAACAGCTTCATGTTTTTTTCTTCTTTTGATGAGTGATAATTTGATGTACTTGTTTGTAGTTCAATAAATTAGAGTAGAGGAAAGAGAAATCGTTGAATTAGTTAAGGGAATGCATAACTGAAATTAACCCAAAATCTAAAGAAAGAAAAAACAAAAGGAAAAGAAACTGTTCCCAACAAATTCTCCATTGCTTGTAGTTTTAGAATCCACTTTTATTTTTGACCTAGCGAACGCTTCAGGATCATTACGAGACTTTTTAAATACCCTTGCGCATTTGGTTGCTAGCTGTTTATATTCTTAAAACTTAATTTTAAGGTGATTCTTATTTTCGGCGTTTCTTATTTTCAGCATTTCTGCATATTCAAAATGTTCCACACGATGTAGTTTTCATCCATTCATATTGATATTTTTTATGCTTATTTCAAAAACCCAAATAAATAAAACTGTCATATAATTTTTCTGTGTAATGAATAGTTTTTGCACTACTAATTTTTGAAGATAACAATGTATACAAAAAAAGAACAAAAAAAACTGCAAATACAAAACTGCAAAATTTTTTTTTCTCTTAAATAAGAATGGTAGGAAAAAATTGACAGATTTGTAGTTCCTTGACATAGAAGCAACATAAGATTTTTTTTTGAAAAGTGCATCATGTATTGCATTTTGCATATATCCATAATTTTATATTTTGAAAATGAATAACTTGAAAACTAATTAAGATTTTGGATTGAAATTCACAAAACAATTATATCTAAAGAAGACTGACATGTGGCTAAAATTTCAGCCCAATTGAATGGATAGTTTAGAAAATAGCAATTTCAGTTGTGCATCCCCTTAAATAAACCAGCACCTTATTGTCCCTTTTTCCACCTTATTTGAGCACCTTTTCCCTTCCTTTTTTCATCAAATTTGCACCTAAAAATCCTAACCCTGGTTATGAGAAAAGCACTGCAAAGGAAAACAGAGTTAAACAACAAAGCATGCAGTGGCAATAGTACGTATACTCAGTTGCAAATAAATTGTGTATAAGGTTGCAAATAAATATTGAAGATTAACATGGGGAGATTTATTGCTGATTCTAAAAAGACACTTGTAGGCAAATGATGCCCCTTGAAAAGCTTGATTGTTCAGAAATTTAATTCTTACAGACAGTCAAACTAATATCTGACTGTGATAACGCAAAAACGATGATGTGCTTACATTTTGGTGATAATAGAGGACTACAACCAAACTTCACTGCTACAGCTGGTGCATGTTTTTATTTCAAAATAACCATTATAGTATGTTTTTAAGCACCTTTTAAGAGTTTAATCCACCATAAAATAAGGGTTCTACAGTAACTCATATTTTTTCATTATGGTATAAAGTACTGCAATGCTCATAAGTTATTCCAAGTTTTATCATCCCTGAACAAAATTGTGCTAGAAACTCTTATTTAGAAGTGTTAATGATAGGGTAAAATTATGCGGAATTATATATGAAGCTTTGCATTTATGCAGAGCTTTATGGACAAATGAATTTTATTAGGAGTATATTAATGAGATTTTACTGTATACTGTTGATACATGAAATGATTACCTGTTTCAAGAATAGAATGTGGGTCTTTGTGTCCCAATGCTTATGCTACTAACACATGGATAGTAAGGTGGATCACTCCAAGTTGTGCATAGAAGGCACTGAGAACATTTAAAGTTGTTTTCTACCATTGTACTATTAACTCTGATTGATCTCCATGTTAAGTCACAAAGTTCCAGATTGAAAACAACTAACCAGCTAAAATATACCCAATTGTGATTGAAGTTTATGTTCCCTGCCAGTATCAAGAAGGCAGTACTAATGGAGCACTGTGTATGTAGTGAAATGTTAATTCATATTGCATTTCTGTTAATATTTGGCAATGGCAGTACTTAAGGGTAATGTAAATTGAAGTGTGATAGCTGTTTGTGATCCATACTTCCTACAAACTGTTTTCTCTTGCATATGCAAAATGCTGTTTATTTACCCTTTTTGCACAAAATGTATTGCTTTTAAGTGAAAATAAATAGTGCTGTAATAAATATTATGCATTTATTGTTTCTATAGATTGTGCATATAACTTTGGTTCAAGTCTAAGTCATATATAGTGTAGTTAAAAGTATTTGAGTACATTCACTAACCAAATTGTTAACAGTTGTGTAATGATTTATGACATAAATTTGTCAAATGCTAGCTTTAAATTTTAAATTAATTAAATACAAAGATGTACCATTGTTATATTAATGTATGCATATATTTATATGGGTCTTTAGATTTATTCGGCCATTTCTGCCAATGCTTTGAAGCAAGTTTATCCCGGGCCGAGGACTAGTGGAAGAGTCAACAGTTTCGAGGTTACCTTAGTGAAATGGGACTTGTATCATACCTTTCCAGTATTTAAATTTGGAACTTGTTTCACTTGTCTCTCTTAAACTTGCATCTCAGCATGTATGCTGATAGGTAACTAAATAATTGGACAGTTTTTGTAGCATAGAGTATCTCGACTTTATTGGCATGACTCTAACTTTTTAAATAAAAAAACAACTGAAATAACCTCTATAAATATTTTAAAATATTTTAATTGTTTCTTCTTTTTTTGTCAATAAAAACAACTGTTTTTTTGTTTTTTATTGTGATTTGTCTCACGACAATGAAATTATGGGCATGAATGGAGAAAATCATTCACACAGCGGCCAGTATTGTAATGATAGTTCCCCCCCTCGTATCCTTTCAGTTCAGAAGTAGCACTCAACCACTCAAATTCTGTGATTGGTCACTTCCATCTCACATGCAAAGAATACACAAAATGTTCTAGTGAAAAACAATTCTGCACCACTGCAGTACATGTGTTAGAAAGTTGGAAACACATGGAGTCCAAGGTTCAATTCCGCACTTCCCCTATGAGACAAGGGGCTAGCTGACGTCAGCACAATTAAAACGTTCAAACCGTTAATACCTCAACTTTGTTAACAATTGTTGTCTACATAAAATAAATGCTTTTCAAAGTGTACAGGGGCAATATTATTTCAGAGCAGGTTTTAGATAGATACATTAAAATTAAATTAAACACATACAATATTAAAATTGAGGTATTTGTAATAATTGTAAAATTACATACTCTTAATAACATCACTACATACAGTTTGCTTGTTTGAGCTCATCGTATTTACAGTTAATCAACTCTGTATAAACATTCAGGACTTGTTAGGTCTGTTTTAGAAGCTATACTATGCTTTGTTTTTATACTTTCTGGAAAATTTATTGTATACTATTGTTCCTTTTGTATATGGGTGCCTTTCGTGCTTTATCTTATGTTTGACAAGTATATTCTTTACAGAAAGTGGAAATATTGTTAGCCTTTATAGATGTTATTTTAATAATAAAGAAACAGGTGCCAGAAATTTGTTTATTGCTGAATTAGAGCTCTTTTTTGTTACAGTAGTGTGTGGAACAAAACTATAAAACTACAAACCATGTAGGTGACTTATTTAAAAAATCTGATGTGTTACATTCACATCACTCTCTACCTACTATCATTAATTTTTATATAATTACCACAAACTATTCCTTCAAAAGCTTACTTTTCTACCTACTTCATGTTAATCAAAACACCTTTGCATTACACATTTTGTTGGGTGCAAGGGGGATACAGAATGCAGAATCAATAGTCAAGTGTCTCTTAAATACTGGCCTTGAAATTGTATACTATTTTCATAATATGAGAAACAACTGAAATGTTTCAGTACTTAAAAATAATAATAGTGACAGTACTTTAAAAAAAATGACAAAGTACTGAAAAGTTCAAACCAATGATGGGTATTTAGGATATGGCTGATGCCACAGAAAAAGTTATTTGAAACAAGTTGTGTGTTAAAGAGATCTACATTGCAGTAACTTTTTGTCTGTATCTTATGGTTAACTGGTTATATGAAATTGTATAAAATTCCTCCTGAACAAAGAGGACTTCACAGGCTATTTCCAGGAGATTCAAGATGAACATTTAAATTGTCATGTAAATATATGGCATGTTAGTAAAAATTATTAGAGCCATTTTTGAGAAGATACAATTTTTTATAAAATGTTTTGTGTAAAGGGTAGTTTACAGGATTTTTTTTTAAATCTCCTTGTTACATCCTTGGAAGATGCTGAACTTATATACGAAATTGGGTATTTAATCTACTTTTTATTTTTGAGTTATGCTATTCATAGATATACATGCATTAATTCACCTTTTTTGAAAAATGCTTTTTGTTGGGTTCAGAGGGCCTCAAAACATGTATTTCAGCTGAAATCTAAATTTTTTGAGTGGAATGCAGTATTTCTCTATTTAGTGTAAGTACGCAGTAGAGAAAGTAAAAAGTGGGTGTAATTGAAGTTAAGTAAGCGGAAGTCATAGCTAGTGTGAAATCCTCAGGCCATGTCAGATTAACTTTTTAGAAGTTATTAGTGGGCTTAGGAATGTGTTGACATTAAAGTGAAGTCTCATCAGTAGGACACTCATGTTTATTTTATTTACATACTTATTACTTTCTCTACTATGTATAGTAAGTAGGGGAAGTATTGCATTCCACCCAAAAATTCGATACCGAGATTTCACCGGAAATACATGTTTTGAGACCTCCTGAATCCAAAAAAAGCATTTTTGGAAACATGTCCGTGTGTGTGTGTGTGTGTGTGTGTGTGTGTGTGTCTGTGAACAGCATAACTCAAAAACGAACAGTCGGATAAGCACCAAACTTGGTATTTAGGTTCAGTATCTTCCAGAAATGCGACACGAAGGTTTTCAAGAAAATCCCCCCACCCCAGACTACCCTTTACATGGAAGATTTTTCGAAAATTTTAATTTTCTCAAAAATGGCTGTAACGATTTTGATGAAAATATCGTAAGATAATGTCATGAGAAATGAAATGTATATCTCGAATTTTCTGGGAATGTCTCCAAAAGTATTCATTGTGAACGACTTTTGCATAACTGGTAAACCATAAGAGATAGACAAAATTTTACTACACAAAAAATGTAGATCGCGTTAAAATACTCAACTTATGTCATATACATTTCTTTTGTTGAGTGAACCGTTTTCGAGATATTGCTTGTTATTTCCTTAAATTTTCCAATACTTATACTTTTTCTCAAATTCGTTATTCATTTTTTTGTCCTGGACATGCAAAGAGAATGGAATGCGCCACATAGCAACCAGCGTTAAAATATTTGACTATCGCTTAAAAGCTACCATATTCCCCTTGCATCTACAAGAAAATTACCAATAAGATTGACATCTCGATATCTCGATTAACATGAAGCATATGGAGAATAGGCGTTTGTAAAAAATAGATTGTACAAGAGTAGAGAAAGTCATGTGAGTGTAACACATCAGATATTTTTTGTTTGTATCACAAGATTACTAAATTTTATTAACTATAATAAATCTTTTATTCTAATTTAAGCATTGTTACAATTTGTGTACAGCATAAGAGATGTATTACAATGCTCTCGCTATTTACGTTTTACAGTTCTAAGCAAGTGAAACCATAAAAGGGAAAACTGCATCATGGAGATGACAGTTTAATTATTTTTATAGGTCTGCAAAAAATTATTTTTTCATTACTAGTGAAATTACTTCTTCCCTCTCTATTCCTAATTAGACATGAGTACTGAAGTTGTAAAATACTCACTTTTCCATTGTTACTTTGTTAAGAATTTAGCTAAGCAGATGCATAGCAAACCACAGGAAAAAGCTGTTGAAAATTAATTAGACAAAATTGAACCTTTATGGAAAAACAGACAAAATCATCTGGTTTGTTTCATTAACTGACTCTCTCTTCACTTTAATCTATTCTATGAAAGGCTTATTCTTCTATCTTAATAGGGCTAAACTTTCATTACATATTTACATATTTCGTTGAAGGTATAAGAAGCAGAGGCATACTTAGGGATGGATTTTGGGGATTGGAACTCCCCTTACTAAAAAAATGTAAAAAGTAATAGCAAAAATAGCTTGCTAAAATAATAGCATCTTTCTAGGTTTCGGGAATGAGATACTTCTTAATTTTATCACTGTTAGTGCTATATTTACGCCTCATGTGTTGGACAATATGACCAAAGGTGACAGCAACAGAAACTGTACTTTAGATGACATTGGTACAACTATAGTAAAGTGAAACAAAACACAGAAAAGAATATTTTATTCACCACATTAGTTTATTTGTCGTCAGGAATAAATAACAATGCATGTAGTTTCACCATCCCAAGGTGAATGGTTATTGGGTTACAGCCTGTTGTTGAGCTGACGCGTGACGTCATGAGAGCTACACTGCACCCAGATAAGTCGTACACAGCATAATATGTGTTTTAAATTACTAACAAGTTTATGTGTTAGTTTCACTAGAAGTTCATAACTTCTCTGCATAATGAGAAGAGCTAAAGCTAGCCAATCACTTTTTATAATCCAATTAATACCTTCTAGGTGATAGACGGTAGTCTAACATCTGCTATGAAAATGAGTGACTGTGGTATCCGACCTTATCAGTTGAACCAAAAAAGAGTGATTTTGAAGATTTACACCATTCTGACAGTGATTCCAAGACAATGCGAAACACTGAAAACCATGCTGGTTCCATCCATTGGTGTAAGTGTAAGGAATGTATACCTATGAATAATGATGAGGAAAGTGTGTGTTGCTCAGATTATGAAAATGCAAAATTGGTGAAAGGTGATTTTGTCTGTATCACAAAATATTATAGATCGTGTTATTTTGAATATTGTGAGGCATAACTTAGCATTAAAAAAAAAGTTGGGCTAAAAGAAATACACACTGCCAACATTCCTCCTAAAAACAATTTACAGCGTGGGTTAATTCATGGACTGCTATTGGACACAGAAGAAGAGTTGCCATAACATCATGTGCAGTACTTAGTATTAGAAATGCTTTTCCAGAACCCAGCAAAGTATATGTAGGCTTCAAACTTCACCAATAAATACACAAATTAAAAATAGTAAGTTTTAAATTAAATGGTTATTTGTTATTATTATTTAAAATTGTATAACGTGTCTTGACCAACCTTCTTATGATGACTGAAAATGTGACAAGTGCTTCAGTCATAGTAACACTTATTATCACAAGCAGCCTTTTCCAAATCACCTTTCACCATACCTCTTTGAGCAAGTTCAAAATCAATAATTTTGCGGGAATTTAAATCCATGACAGAATAGACTAAATATTTGGCTGAAAATTCTGGGAAGTCATACTGCCCATCCCCTGCTAACCATATAGGTATACCACAACCTTTTAATGAACTCAAGTTCTTTATTTTTTCTCGAACTCAAAATGCTCTAACAACTGGTGCTGCCATGTTTTGAATGGTTTTATCAAATGCATGCCTTGAAAACATTGCCAAACCCAGTGACTTGCATGACGACTTAAATTGCTGAAACAATATACCAATAATGACAAAGAACTTGCTATTAAAGCATTTCCTTCCAATTTCTTTCCTGATAAATTTTGTGAGTTCCAAGTGAATGTATTACCACAATAACACACTGTTTTAACACATAGCATTGTCCCTTTAATGTAATGAGAAATTGTTTTGATTTCATTTCTACATAAAACACATACCTTGAAAAATAAAAGTAGAGATGTCCAAGCAACAATGAATTATTCCACTGTAGCTTCATTTCCATGTATGGTGAAAGTCTCTTCTTCTTCCTCTTCGTCATCACTTGTATCAGAATCTGAAGTATCAGGTTCCTAGAAACTTTCATTCAGTTTATCCTGATCTTCCTCATCATTGCATCTTTCGTAGCTATTTTCAACAGTATATATTTCCTTATGATTTCAGTACGTAGTTCACATTGTATTTCTGAATTCTTGTTTTTTTCATCGCCTATTCTGAATTCTCTGTTGCTACTTTTATCACCATCACCTTCGTTGTCAGTCTGAATGCAAGTAGCACTATCGCATAGCTCGAAACTATGCTTTTACGATTTCTAGACCCATATCGTTCTATTCTTTGCCATTTGCTCTTGGTTGAAGATGGAAGGATCAATTTTATTGTCTTACTAGAATTTGATATCTGGAAATTGTTTTCAATTTTCCTTATACCTAGTAGGAACAGTTCCAGGTTATAATAAAACCCCTCTGAAATTTTCATTCCAAATAAGCTGCTATTTTAAATATCTGTGTCAGTTCATAATCTGTGTCCTTAAAATGGAAGGAAGATAAACGAGCACTGGGACCATGCAAAAAATCTTTTCTTTTGCAAAATTCTACCCCTCTCCTATATCTTTTGGTAGATTTTATCTCTATTTGGAAATGTGTGAAAATGTTCCCTTCTCACATTGCAGCCATATGCACAACATTGAGGCACTTTATTTTTCACAGCATTACGTTGTTGGTATAATACTAAGTACACAAAATACACTACTTGAACTTAAATACAAACAAGAACAATTTTTGAAAACATATTACTGCACGTGCAGCAATGACTGCCTTGTTATCTTCCAACTGCTTCCAGCGCACGACTGGCTCTGATGACGTATAAGGTGGTTATTATTCTGTTTGCGCAGCAATAACGGTGTGACAGAGTAAGAAAACAATCTTACAGCTGCATGTTCCAGGTCATTTCCTTCATTTAGGAAGAAACACGATTTTAGTGTTTTGTTCCCCTTTAAGATATTGTGAGCATGTTTTCATCCTGGTGCTAAATTTGAATGGTTTCCGAATTAGTGCAATATCTCTCAGGTTAGAACATAACTAGAATCTTATTTTGTAGTGAAATGAAGTGATGGTAATGCAAAATACTATACAGTGGTCATTAATTCTCATATCACAACACATTTGCCACTTAGAATATGCAAAACATTCCTATCCTAATTTTAATTCCAATTGTTACACCTTTATTTGGGAATATAAAAGTCACATGATTTGCTGTGCCCATTCAACAAACTATTTTACAAAAGTTTATTTTTCTGTCTACTTCATGTTAACCGAGGTGAACATTTGTAGAAATTTTCCTTGTGGCTACAATTAGAATGGAAGAATGTAGTTGGTTTAAGTGATAGTCAAATCTTTTAAGAACTGGTCGCTATGTGAGTGGTTAGATTGCTCGCCTCTCACTGAGGCGGCCCGGGTTCAATCCCAGGGACCCGCATGTGGGATTTGTGGTGGACAAAGCGGCGTCTGGACAGGTTTTCTCTGGGTTCTCCGGTTTCCCCCGCCATCCATTCCACCAATTGCTCCATCGTCAACTTTCCTATCATCCATTTCGCCGTCATTTCGTTTCATCTACTTCCTTCATCCCATACCAGGCATTGGGCAGATCACCCGTCCTGGACATTCTGTCTGCTCCACGAGAGTGTCTGCTCCTCGATGGGCCTCTGACCTCAGGCTGTAAGTCCTACATAAGATGAGGGTAAACAGCGAATCACTATGTAATGGCTTTTAAATTCTGTTCTCTTTGCACGACCCCCAGTATGTATTTGACAATTGAAACCTATAAAAAAGAATATCTTGTAAATGGTTAATGCCACAAAAATTTTTTATATAAATTGTGATTTAACAGAATCTACATCTTTTGCATAGGAAGTCTTTGTTTGTCTCTCAGATTTACAAGTTAAAAAAAGTTCATTCAGAATGAAGACAACTTAACAGGCTATTCAAAAAAATTCAAGATATAGTTTTTGACATGCAAATATCTTAAATGTATTTGTGGCATTTTAATCAAAACTGTTAAAGCAATTTCTGAGAAAATCAAACATTTTTCCATGTAAAGGATAGTTAAGACAGGGGTTTCTTGAAAATCGATGTCTCGCATCCTTGGAGGTTGCTGAACTTAAATACTGTGTTTGGTATTTAACCAAATTAAATGGTTGAGTTCTATTGTTCACAGAAACACACATGGACCTTTTTCTAAAAATGCTTTTTTTCTTATTCAGGGGAGTTAAAATGTATTTCTCCTGAAATCTTGGTATGGAATTTTTTGGCGGAATGCAATATTTCCTCTTCTTACTATAGGTAAGCAGTAGAGAAAGTAAGATGTGAATCAATGTGATGGCTTTATAAGTCCATGCCCCTTGCATGAGCAAGAGAAAAAATGAATAGTAATTTACTATTTGAAAATTCAGAACAATAACAAAGAATATCCAGAAAATGGCTAATGCCACTAAAAATTTTATTTGACATAGATTGTGTGCTTTAATGAGATCTTCATTGTTTGTGTAGTAAGTTTTGCCTCTTATGGTTTACCAGTAATAGAAAAGTCATTCAGAATGAAGAGGACTGACTTCATAGGCTCTTCCCAGAAAATTCAAGATACACATTTTATTTATCCTGCATGTATCTTAATGGTGTTTTAATCAAAATCTTAAGGTCATTTTTGAGAAAATTGAAAATGAAGAAAGTGTTTTGATGTAAAAGGTAGTTTGGGATAGGAGGATCTTCTTCAAAATCTTGGTGTTGCATACTTGGATGATGTTCAACTACAGACAACAGATCCGCACGTGCATGCATGCTTAGACCTTTATTTCTAAAAATCTGATTTTGTTTCATTTATTCAGCAGACCTCAAAAGGTGCATTTCCAATGAAATCTTTGTATCCTATTTTTGAGTGGAGTGCAATACTTCCTCTACTTACTATAGGTAAGCAGTAGAGAAAGTAAAAATCTGATGTATTACTTTACATGACTTTCTCTACCTACTCTTCTACAGAGAGAGCCAAACAACTATGAACCGGCTGCACAGTGTTTTCTCTGTCCGCATCCTCGGCACTCGCCATCTGTCGCTATCATAGAAGTATGCAGATGAAACCATACAAGATTTTTAAAACTACTTTTAAAGGCTTTACTTACCAACTTTATGAAAGGAGGTGCTGAAATTGGCCACCATCGTTGTCCAGACATTTTTGGCATCTCTTTAGGAAACTATCCATCACTCGCCGTAGTTCATGTTGAGAAATGCTGACAATTTGCTGGCGGATATTTTGTTTTAATTCTTCCAGGGTGTGTGGGTTTGTCTTGTAAACTTTGTTTTTAGTTACCCCAGAGATAGAAATTGCAGCGGGTTAAGTCGGACCGAGGGGCCCACAAACTTCTACTAATAATTCTGTCCTCAAACACACTTTCAATTGTTCTCATTGAAATATTGGCCATATGAGCTGTTGCAGAGTTTTGTTGATAATAAGGCAAAATTACACTCCCTGTCTGTTAATTCTGTAAAAAAAAGGGGGTGCAAAATTGTATTCATGTATGTATGGGCATCAACTCTTGGCTCGAAAAAAATTGGCCCTATAGTCTTTCTCCGCTCATGACGCACCTTACACCAATTTTTTCATCATGAAGGGGTACTTCATGAACAATATTAGGCTTGTCAGAGCTTTAATAACTATTATTTTTGTACACACATATCCATGAAGGTGGAACCAAGCCTATAAAATATGGATCTATTTCACCATTGTGTACACTATTGAGACTCCACTCACAAAATGTGTGCCTAATTACAGATCACCTGGTTGAAGAGCATGAGCCACAGTTATTTTATATGGTTTTAACTTCAGCAATTTGGTAGCTCTTCGCACAGAGCCATAAGAAATGCTTGCCTGTTGTGAAAGACGCCTAAGTGATTTTTGGGGGGAATTCTCCAAACGATGACCGATTGCGCCTAATGTTTCTTCGCTAAGAACCATATGCCGTCTTTTAGATTTCTTAGCCTGAACACTTCCTGTGGCCTGAAATTTATTGTAAAGTTCATGGATTGTTGTATGGTCTGGAACTTTTACACCTGGAAATTTTTCTGCAAATCGTAGACGAGCTGACTGAGTTAACACATACAAATCACAAATAAATACACGCTGTGCAGTAGAAAACATATACTGAGCCATAATATACTTTGTGACTAAGTACAGGACAAAATAATAACTCGTAATAACTGAACTACATCGCATCACTGTCAACTCAATACTGCACTTCACAATGCAGAGCAAAACCATGTCAACAGTGTGAACTTGTTTATAGCAGCAATGTGCTATTATGTTTCCACACGCCCAGTGGTAAAACACAGCGCAGCTGGTTTGTAGTTTCTTGGCTCTTCCGTTACAAACTATTCTTACAAAAGCTTATTCTTCTATCTACTTCATGTTCAACATTTCAGAAATGCTTTTATTACACATTTTTTTGTGCAAGAGCGATATAGAAGGCTGAAGAATAATAAAATCTTTTAAAAGCGTGTCACTATTTGATGACTCATCATGATCAAAGAAACAAATGAATTATGATTTAGCACTTGAGAAAAAGTGTACAGTGTTTAAGAATTCAAACCAATAAAAAAGGATATCTTGAAAATGGTCAATACAACAAATAAATTTCACATAATTTTGTATTTTAATGAGATGTAAAATTTTTGTCTATCTCTTATGATCTACCAGCTATATGTAGTGCAAAATTCATTCAGAATGAAGAGGTCTTCACAGGTTATTGGCAGAAAATTTAAGATATACATTTTATCATGCAAATATATTAAATGCAACATAAAAAATTTTCCCTGTGAAGGGTAGTTTGGGAAAGGTATTTTTGTTGAAAATCTTAAATGTTACCTCTTTGGAAGATGCTGAACTTAAGTACCAATTTTGGTATTTTAACTAAATTTTCATTTTTGAGTTAATGCTGTTCACAGACACAAACACACAGTCCTTTTTGTAAAAATGCCTTTGGATTTATGCGACTCAAAACATGTATTTCTGATGAAATCTCAAAAGCAGAATTTGGCCAGTATACAATGCTTCCTCTACTTACTGTAGATGAGTAGTAGAGATGGTAAACATTTACTTATTAATGTTTTCCTCTTTGTACTTTCTCTACCACATACATAGCAGGTAGAGAAGGTATTGCATTCCACCTATAAATTCAATACCGGATTTCACCGGAAATACGTGTTTTGAGGCCCCTTGAATAAAAAAAAAGAAGCATTCTTAGATAAAAGTCTGTGTGTGTCTCAAAAATGAAAAGTTGGGTAAATACCAAACTTGGTATTAATTTCAGTATCTTCCAAGGATGTGACACAAAAATTTTCAAGAAAATTTTGATGTTCTAAAAAATGGCTAACAATTTTAATTAAAATAACTATTAAAGATATTTACATGAGAAATAAAATGTATATCTTGAGTTTTCCAGCAAATAGCCTTTGAAGTCCTCTTCATTTGGAAGGAATTTTGTATAATCTTGTATAATTGGTAAACGTTAAGCGATAGACGAAAACATACTACTCGAGAAATGTAGATCTCTTTAAAACACACAATTTATTTCAAATAAATTTTTTGGTGGCATAAGCCATTTCTTAGATATCAGTTATTAATGTCGAATTGTTTATTTCTTGGTTCATTCTTTAAAATCCTTCCAATATTTAGTTGTTTCTTGTGATTGCATGGAAACAGTATGGAATTTTAAGGCTAGCATATAGCATCCAGTTCTTAAACATTTGACTATTGCTGTTCTGTTGTATTTATAACAGAATGTGTAATGTAGCTCTTTCTCCAAAGGTTTATTTGGATTAAAACATAATAGTTATAAAATTAAGTGTAGTAAGAACAGTTTGTATACTCGTTAATAAACAATAGAGAATAGATAGTCATGTGAATGCATCACATCAGATTTTTGATGGAACAGCTTTGCAGAAGAGCGTGCAGTTTTGAATTCTACTTAATTATGCGTTTTCTCTTGAATTTCTCCTCTGATTTTTGGATGAATGCTGGATGTAACTCTAGAATTGAGGGTTTGTATTATCACTGTATCATCACTGCTGCTGTCATCCAGAAGATCTAAGCATTGTTTGTAATATTTGTGTGTCTCACAAGCTATAAACTTCCATAATGCAGCAGCACAAATTGGACCAGTGTTTACTGCATGAATGCTGCATCCTTTAACTCTGTATACACAGGAAATGATTTGGACAGAGGAAAGTGCTGAATGTGGAATGTGGTTGGTGTGAAGGAGGTACCCCTATTTTGTGCAGCTTACAAAACTATAGGTTTTTTTTTATGTTAATTTCTGAATTTATTATTCTTAGGGGTAGGAAAATAGTTATTTTTTAGCAATTGTTCTGGCAATTCTAATTCCAAAATTGCTGGTTTCCAAATAAATGTTCCAAAATAAGTCAAGTATATCATTTACAGATAACCCTACCAATAAATACTCTTTGATCTATTGATATTTGTCTGACTCGGTTCTTTTGCAACAAGTTCTTTGTTCTTTTCCAAGAATATTGGAAGGTCGACTTCCTTTATCTTCTTTCAGCCAGCTTGCAATAGTTACAGCTAATATATGAAGGAATAAGAAGTAATTGTTAAATAACTATGAGTTTTTTTGGTTCTGCTTTTCAAAAAAGCGGGGAAAAAAAATTGTATTAAGCAGTTTGTGTGTTGTGTTGTATGTGCCTTGTATTAAATGCAGCATAAGAACCCCATATTGAAACTTGGAAGCACTAAAATAAGGGCAGTCTTGAAGTGCTGAATTATACACAAACTTGTAAATGTGTTGTAATACATTGGATTCTCTATGATGAGATAAGTGTTCTCAAATATTTGAATGATCATGTTAGCGCATAATTGGATGGTTATATTGGAATTGTATTACATACATAATTACATTTAATTGTCTCTACTAGTACAAAACCATACTCTAAATATATACAAATAAGCATTCTTCGATCCCGATTATATTGAACCCCAAACTTTTGAGTTGCTGCCTAATCTATTGGTCCCAGCAAGCTTCAACACCGTGGATATCTCGCTACTGAGACCGCTACATATAAGGCTCCTTATACCCTATCTACTTCTAATGTACCTGTATTTCATACATAATTTTCTCATCCATTTTTGTTTTACACTTCCTAAGTAATTACCAATTTTTTTAATGTCTCTATCTGATTTTAATTTCAGTTGTTTTTTTCCTATTATATCTGTTGGTAAATTAGCCCATTTCTTCAATGTTAATTTACTCATTTCTTTAGTTTCTTTACATTCCAAAACAAGCCAATAATTATCCCTCCTTCCACACATTGCACATTTGTCTAAACCCCTTCCCCCTCCTAAACCTTTCAATTTTATTACCCCTGTTCTCTTATCACAGGGCATCTGTGAAAAAGCATCCTAACACGATGGAAGTGTTTCAGGGCAATTTAGATTGCAGAGTGTACAAGAAAGAAACTGAAACAGCCCAACACCTTATATGCTTCTGCGAGGTTTTGGCTCACAGAAGGTATATTGCTTTTGGGGAAATGTTTTAGAACCAGAAGAATTTGAAACCCTATGTGTTATGAGACTGTACTCCTTAGTAAAGGATGCAGGCATAATGAAGTTGCTTTAAAAGCTTAATGGTAGCACAATAAGCCCAAGGATAAGTGCATCCAGAACAAAGATGGAAATCTGATCATATAAGACAAGACCCCTATTCTTGCCCTGCAATTCCTTCCTTGGCTGCTTTATCTCTTTATACGTATATATCTCCACATATGTCTCCTTTCCCCATTCTTAACTCCGTGTAGAAATTCAGTGAGTTTTTTTTTATTAAAACTACCAAAATGTTCCTGAAGTTCAATATAATACATTTTTTTTTATTCCAGAAACTCTTGCTTTTAATTCTCTATCTCTCCATGTTGCCGCTTTCCCACTTTCATCCAGAAGCCATTTAATTCTGTTGATCCAAATAGTACATTGCTTAATGTTCTCCTCAGAAATCAAACATTGTTTCAGAATACATTGTTCCTCCATATTCTTTAACCTAAACCAATATTTTAGAGTTCTTACTATTATTTTTCCTTTACTCCCTACTCTTCCTAGTTTTGACTTAGATGAATTTTTAGGTAGTCCCATAACTTGTTTACAGAAGTTGCTATGAATCATATTGACATTTCTCCACCCCTCTTCTATTTTTCATACTTCCACCCCATACAGCATTTTGGCTTCGACTACTGCTATATATATATATATATATATACACACACACTCTCTAAAGTCATTTTATGTGCATTCCTGGTAACTTATGTCTGCGGCAATAATAGCTTTTAGTGCCATCCTTCCCTTGCTAATGCCTTTTTCTTTTGTTCACTCCAACCCCCAATATTGCTGGATCGGATGCCCAAGTAATCAAGTTTATTAACTACTTCAACTTCTGTTCCTTCCCAACACCATTTTTCATGCCTTTCGAACTTACTACCCTTCTTAAATACCATAATTTTGGAACTGTATTAGTGGGCCTGTGGCTATTTCTTTCCTACCTCTTAACTATGCTCTAATACAAATCTTTACATTTTCCTTTTCTTTCAGTTTGCATGTGCAGAAAGAAAATGCTTTGTAATTGGCAGAAATATTGTTAATTCTGATGTTATCATTGGTGATGTTGCGCAGATGTAATGGGAATTAATATGCAGCAACTCACCATAATTTTAAGAAAATGTTATTCAGATCTCATAATGCAATGTATTTGTTTTCTTCAAAGGAAGATGGCAGACGAGAATAACAGCCTCTTTATCCAAGGGGATGAAAATTCACTACCAAAGTTGAAAAGTACAAAAGCTTCATCAATGCACAAAATTGGAGATTACTTGGAAAGATCTGTTTTATCAGATCTCAATGTGAACACATTGACTAACAACCCACGCTTTGGTTTGGTAAGCTGTTTTATTTTTTAAGTAGGTTTTGTTATGTTGCATTATGTGGAGTTCGCTGTAGAAAATTTATTAAATGGCATGAGCTTTATTATATAGTGATTTTTATCTTCAAGTCAACAAATGCCAGAATTCTTTTCTTGTGATATCTTGATTAATTTAAACTTTGTTTTAAGATATAAAATACATTTTATTGAACAACCTAGGGCTCATAATGGCCTCTTAAATATCAGCAAAATATACAAGGGTTTTCAGAACATTTCCGTAAAGATAGTTATAAATAGAACGTAAAAATGTGAAGGACCATTGTTGCTTCCTTTGCGCCTTTTTGAGATCTTAAGCCTTTTGGTTAACTTTTCGGGATGTAACCAACTGACAGACACTCAAGTTTTTCTGCAATGAATGTGTTTAGTTATTTTTCTAGTTTTTTGATGGGATTCAAGAACCTCAAAATGCATTCTTTGCGCTAAAATATATCGAAAAATGTGCGTGATTCGATTACCTTAAAATTGTGAAAGCGGTAGAGAAGTAAAAAAAGTTAGTTTTATCAACATTTGAAAACCATGCATAAAACTGTAACTTTAGTCGAAGATCGAAATTCCAAGCATCTGATGTGTAATTTGCCCCTTGAGTCACAGATAAAGAATTTGCGTTGGAATGTTGTTGCATCAAGGTTTTCCTTAGGATCAATAAAAGCTTACGCATTGCGCTTGAAAACTTCGATTGTTTCATGTGTCATTCTTTACGTAAAAGAAGAATATATTTCTGGAAATTACAACTTAATAACAATAGACGCGTTTTACATAGAAGGCATGCAGAGACGAATGCCTTCTACTCCCCTCCCTGGCTGCCCCTCCTTAAAACTTAATCGTTCCTTCTCCGTCAGCTGGAAACGAATTCCATGAAACTGAGAATATGGAAGGCTGAGTGTTGGTGCACGTTGGTGCGTGTGGATGACATGGCGGTAGAATGTAGTGAAAAGGAACATTGTGCGTAAATCATAACAGACTCTTGTGACATCTAAACGCCTCCAGGATTTCGTACATTCCAGTTATATGTGCATACCAGTATTTAAATAACCGGCGTGGTAGCTACGAATTTTGACGGATGTAACGCTATAACGCTTTTATTGTTACAACGAGAGAGTGAATTATATTGTTGACTGTGAATAAGTACTCAAGATCATAGTGTTTGAACAAAATACCTTGCTTCTTAAGCGTAAAGTGCATTAAAGGAAACAGGTGTTCAGCAGTCTCCGTGTCAGCACATGCGGTAAGTAATGTGATAATGTAGGTCAATAAGCTTAATCGAAAAACTGGATTTAATTCTCTCCGAGGCAAGTGTGTGCTACTAAACCTATCCGCATTTTGATTGTGTTGATGTAGGTTTATGAAGTACGACAGTGTTTCCCATATAGTTAGCGCGCTCCTTAATTTTCGCAGGAGAGCTGTGCTTATTGACTTTCGAGTTCATTTTGTTTAGAGGTTAAGGTACAGGCACGAATTTTTAAATTTGATCTTGTTTAGTAAAAGCTATCGAATTTATTTTATTGAATAATTTTATTCGTAGCAATACGTTAATTTTCAAGCTAACTACACCATTACACAATGCAGTTTTATAGTTTATACGAATTTTCCAAGCGGAATAGTGATTTCGAAACTGTCAAAACGGTGTTTCTTGCACTAAATAGGTAATACTAATCAACCAGATATAATGTGGATGGCGCTTTTGCAACATATAAAGACATTTCGCACGTAAATCAAGCTGGTTTTACAAGAAAAAGAAACATTTGCTGATCAAAGAGGTTATAATGTGTTAACAGTAGATTGTCACATTCCAGAAGTATTTATCGAGGTAATTATTGTTAAATATAAAGTGTGGTCTTGAAGTTAATGACGGTTATGCTGTGGTTTTCTTAGGGGGATTGGGCATAATGAAATCGATGCAAACTTATGAAAAAACTACGTCCTTTAGTTTTTGCATTGTGGACGTTTTATGTTACCTACACCCTTGCCACCGTAGAAATGGTTTTGAGATACCTATACTACTCTTGCAGATGGTCCCCTCTTTAAACTTTGATAATTGTTTTGAGTTTACCTTTTCTCAAGTATTTTATGTTGCTATCAAGACCTTCAAATTTGGTATCCACAGTGTAGAAAATTCGAATGCAATGCTAGAATATGTGGGAGTTGCATTTGTAGTCCACCTTCACTTCAAATTTCATGTACATCAAAGGCAGCATCATTGTTAAAGCATGTTTAAATCATGTTTAACAGTTTCACACAAAGTAAATTGATTTTGGCTTTACTGTAAAATTAACCAAATATAGCTTTTTAAATTTGATGATACACTGGTTTATATCTTAGAAATGTATGGGTGGATTTTAAGCTGAAATGGTTAAGGTGAATTTTAGAAATTCTGTAGTAGGTATTAAAAGTTTTCTGAAGCTTTTAAGGACAACAGAAACTTAATTCAAAGGTGATACATTTTGTCTAAGTGTGCAATATAGTTGAGGTATACATCTTAGGCTGAATGATCGTCCTGCATATACTTGTACACATGCAAGACACTTGCATGAAATCAATGAAAATAATCTGGCACAAATAAATTCTTTCTGAACC
Source organism: Deroplatys truncata (assembly GCA_030765065.1). Taxonomy (NCBI): domain Eukaryota; kingdom Metazoa; phylum Arthropoda; class Insecta; order Mantodea; family Mantidae; genus Deroplatys; species Deroplatys truncata. The sequence continues at coordinate 64,801,604 of CM060985.1, forward strand.
AATTATATACAATAGGAGAAAAAAAAAGGTATTTTGTTTTTTAGTATTAAAAAAAGCATTGTTTGTCATTAGGTTTTTACAGAAGTTTGATTTGGAAGCTACCTATATGTGTGCTGTGATATTTCACTCAAAAATGTTTAATGCATTGATTAAAACATTGATTAAAATTCTGTATATATAATAAAAAATTGTTTTCTGGTCCATAAAACTTCTCTGTGAAGCATGAATTTATGTTTTATGTAAGCTATTTTCGTAACGCAGTCAGCAAACTCACTTGAGTCTGTCAGATGCGTGCATGATTTAAATTTCGCATTCGTAAAATTGAATTATGTATCTGACAGTTGTAAATGGCTTTGGATTCATCTAAGAGATAATTTGGTATTTTCTTCCAATACATTGAGAAATAATGCGACAGGTGAGATACAATGCTTCAGTCCTTATATTAATGTTTTTAAATTTTAAGAATGTTTAAAAAATCGATAGAAGAGGGATATAATAAAAATTATGCTGTATTCCCTCTTGGTTATGAATTTAGCTATCAATTTCCAAGATTTAATTGCTAAGGCTGATTTTGATATTGAATGGTTTTGCAGCAAACAGCACTTCTTTCAGCAATGTAAACACTAAACTTCAATAATTTGGAAGCAATATACAGAGTATATTTAAATGAATTAATGAGAATGTATGGAAAATATTAAATGTAACAAAATGAAATAGTAATAGTTTGCTGCTACCATAATACCTATAGAAAAGTCATTACATAGTATTCAGTACTAATATTATTAAGAGTTACGGGTCTTTTATGTACTTAAGGTAGTTAGGAACATCACTAAGTGTCCCATTGTAGGGAACATTGAAGTATACACTTCACTGATAAGTTTTGTTTATTGTTAAAAATTAACACTAACATCAATTAAGTATTTATAGAATATATGAACATAACAAACATCTTAGTTGCACCTAGTCACATTGTTATGCCAACAGATCTGTTGTATTAAGCATTTTGCAAACATCAAAGCTGGTAACATATTATAGGTAGCACAGCACATGCAAATACAATGCACAGGAAAGAGTGATGTCATCAAGGTGGGAAGGTCTCTGTGCTAGCACCACGTACTGATACCCGGCAAATCACAGTATCTAGAGTGATGGCAGGGAATCTCTTGTTATGTTTGGATAAGGGTTCCCAAATTATGACAAGCTATTTTAGTGAGTTAGCTTGGTTGCCAAAATAAGGAAGTGCTCAAATTAGAACTTTTTTCAAGATAAACAGCCACAGAGTTTGTGTTAACCAATAAGCTTCTGATTCTGAATTAAATCATTTTCATTTTAGGAAATTGACAAATGAATTGAAAATAACATTAAAGGAAAGGAATGCAATGCTCAGCAACATAGTGAACCTAAATAGAAATGAGCATTTTGCTTGTGGTATATTTAAAAAATTTAATTGTAAAACACTTGCAAGACAGATATAATCTCTGAAATTTATGTAATATATCAACATATGCATGGAATCCAATCATAGATTAATTGTACTTGCCAATTTTTATGGTTTGCCTGTAAAATCTATGGGAGCAGAGGTCTTTTTACAACTTTAGGCAAAGGAGACATTTTTATGGCTTTTTGGGTAGATTCAAAGTGTCATGATTTTCACCTTGCACATTACGAAGCATTAAATTCTATTGTATTATATTGTAATTTAAGATTACAGACTGAATGTATTGGCTATGATGGGCCAGAGATTATCTTTGTGTCTATCCATCACATTCATGATCCACCTTCATTGTGCTGCAACAAGATGCATAGTGTACAGATTATTTGATTGCACCACTAGTGATCTCTAGTAACCAGCAGTAAATGGGTGTGAAATGGATGACATAAATTGTAAAGTCAACTCCCTCACATAAATTCTTATTCACATTTTGTGACTGAGGGATATGTTTTCATTTTTTATAACAGTTTTTGTTCGTAGTTTGTTATGAAGCATAAAATATGGACTAGAAAATTTGTATTGTCTAGGAATTGGTGTCGTTTGCTTTAAAAAGTGTTTATTATGGTACCAGAAAAAATTTCACCTTATGTGACAGAATGAAGCAGAACTGCCAGGTCTTCAAGGATTTTTATAAAACCAATTCGCATATATGTATACTTATATGTTTACTACACTGAACATCTTACGCATTCTAAATTTAATATCATTGCAAAATTATTACACTTTGCTGAACGAGGCAAAGTTTTATGGGTTTCAATTTCAGGAAGTTAAGTATGTAAATTAATCAGCTAGTACCTTTGAAGTATTCCATCAAAATTTGTATGATTTACCAAAGAACAGTTTTGCGCAATGATAAATGATGGAAAAGATTAAAAGAAACATGGAAGAATTGATTGCTAGGGGGGATGCATAACATAGAGAAAGTAACTCAATAGGATTCTGGAGAAAAATGAGAATAGAAGATATCAAGAGACAAGAGATGTGGTCAGGTTTTGAGAATAAAGGTTCTTTGATTCGTATTGCAAAGATTGAAGCAGGGAAAAGTATGCTGACAGTTTTGGCAGACACGAATGGGAAGGATATGTATGGTTGTGAACAGATGCAGAGTATCTTAAAGGGCTTGGAAGCAGCTTGTGTAAGTGCATCTTGTGTCTGAGGAAGCAGAAGGATTGTTTAATTATTTAATGCAGCACAAGGAAATAAATAATTGGAGATAGGGTGTTTGAGATTCAAAATGGGGAACAATATCATAGCAATGAAAGTGTTTATAGTCTAGAGGGTGGGTAAGAAGTAGCATTGTGTGGAATATTTAGGAAGAGTAAGAGATGGATTAGGAAAGTGAAGAAAGATTTAAACAATCATACACGTATGGATGGCCAGGAAGTCATGGCATATAAGGGCCCATGGTTGAAAAAAAAAGTTTGAATTGTAAGAGAGACATATAATTTGTTACTTATGTAGTGAAATAAATAAATATAATATTGTATATGAAGTGACATTCAAATGCCAACTGCTACCTGGGCATTTAGCAAATGAAGAGTTGCGATTTTGGGATTCATGCTACAGCACATTTGTAACACTATGTGAACATTAAATGCTGAAAATGGAAATTGGAATTATATATTTCTGGAAAGTGTATTAAAGTCAATAGCTTTGTAATGGCTACACATATTCCTGGATGATAAAATTTAGATAAACTGAATCACTTAAATGCTTTTTTTCTCATATAGAGAATTTTCTCAGTGGTATGAAAAACTCACCATTGTCCAAACAAAACCATATCAGATGGTATTGCAATGATAGGATTTGAGCTGCTATCTATTTGCATGCTAAATTCACCCCAGTGCCTTAGCATATGCCACATGTCAAGAAGCCACAAGGGGGTCAACATTTCTTCTGTCCTATGCTGTAAGCACAAATAGCCAGTAAGCAAGAAACTGGTTGCTAGGTAAAGGTAAAGGATTGAGGGCATTAACTATGGAATATTTAATATTATGTTGAATTCCAAAAGTGTGAATGGTGAAGAATGGAGGGTGACAGATGCACAAAGTAACAAGTATGTTTCAGAAAAAAATCTGATGTGTTACAGTTGCACAACTTTCTGCACCCATTATAGCTAAAGAGAAGGATTCAGGTATGATATATGTTTATAACCATGGAAATTCTGACCAATAACAGGAAGTATTTTCTAATGTCAGATGTTAAACATAATATGATCTTTAATCAAAATTGCTATAGCCATTTCTGAGAAAGTTAAAAAGAGACAGACATTTTTCATGTAAAGGTAGTTTGAGGTGGAAGGTCTTTTTTTGAAAACCTTAGTCGCATCTTTGGAAGACACAAAACAATTTTTGTGTTTAGATGACCTCAGAACTATATTTCCTCTGAATTTTTAGGTGGAATGCAATACTTCCATTACCTGCAGGTGGTAGTGAAAGTAAAATGGTCAGAGGATGAGCAACGCTGATAAGGAAAAGGAATAGTGGTATTGGACGAAAAGAAACTATTTACAGAGAGTTGCTCAGAGAGGAATAATGAATGTGTAAAAAGGTCTGGGGCAGAAGATGATGGGCAGTATTAAAATGCTGTGCATATACCGATAGGAAGAAAACAGCAGAAATACGGAAGGTGGATAGGTTTTTTAATAAATTAGCTGTTCTTAGGCAGAAAACTTTGACTATTTTGAACTATGTTGGGAAGTAGGCTACTGAGCTGGCATGCTCATCTCTGAGGGCGTTTGAGCGCATGAACTAATTCTAATGAAACTTGAATCCGTCCCTACCACCACTTGTGGTTTCTGTTACTATACCTAGTCATTTCAAGGCTATCACCACAACACGACAGCCACATGATGTATTCAAGATAGCAGGCATTAGCAGCTGGGTGTTGAACGGTAGTTAGCGCATGTGTCCAAAAGCTCCAGAAGGTTTTCATGTATGTGTTGTTGGTGCACCTCAAAAACCTAGCTCCTTAAGGACGGATTTTTATAGCCCCATTTAGCTTAATATATCGGATGCTTTGACTTTAGAAACAGCTGATGCTTTTAAAACTCGTCGAGATTTTTTAATTTGGTTTTATTAATTTACGCTATGAAACACTCGCTTTCACATCTACATTTCAAACAATGCGGAGGGAAGGGAATGATTCTAATCGCAGAAAAATCTTTCCCATCCCTCCCGGAATGGAGGCCGGGACGCTCACTCTTGAACATTGAGGCAGTCTGATGGACAGATTTGTGAAATAGTAAAGGTGAAATAGTGTTCAATTGCATTTTAGTACAACTGATAGGCATGGATAAGGATCTAAACGAATTCAATCTTTACTTTCTCTGTCGTGCATCTGTTGTAGGTAGAGGAAGTACTGCGTTCTGCCTAATAATAGTAACACTGAGATTTCATTGGAAACTGTGATTTTTGAGTTCGCCAACAGCATACCTAACATGGAAATGCTGATACATGTCAAACCTCAAACTTGAGTCACAGTTTGACAACGTCGGGCGAAGATTTTCAACCTCTACACTCCAAACAACTCTTTACGTAAAACAAGTTTCTGATTTTTTTATTTTCTAAAAAATGGCTCTTAACGATTTTGATTAAAATTTCGTGTGTTGGAGATATTTGTTTATCGTGCCGTTATTCTACATGTAAGGTTTTGAATAATACTTGTTGATAAGCCTCAGATGTGATTAAAACAGGTGCGAAATGAACTGTAATTTATAGACAGTTAAAGCTCACGATTTTTAGATGAACTCCTGTATTATTTGCGGAGTTGAAATTCTGTAATTATACGGGTTGGAAGTGGTATAGATATTGTCCTTTAAACTAGATAGAGATGAGTATATTGAAAGGATTAAACACTTTTGTTCTATCTTCCGTAAATTTCCAAAAACGTTTTGAAGTGCAGAAGCGTTTGAAAACAGCACACTTTCCCATACAGGTGCTGGGAAAGTTACATTTGACGGATGATATAGGCCGGACATAGAGTAGAATGTGCACTCTTTCCGGTGACGCCGCAAAGCTGTTACTACATTACAGTAACGATATTAACTTTGCTATGGTCTATAATTCGCAAGCCTTCTTTTGCGTATTGTCAGCGAAACATTTAAGCTTTAATGAAAACAATTAAAGCCGAAACACACTTATTTAAGTTTGATAGAAATAGTAAAAGAAAATAAACGTATTAAGTAAACGTTGCTTATTATGCACATCTGTAAAAACCTAATAGCCAGGCAATTTGTTACTATTAGATACAAAAAGGTGCAGGTGCTCCTGGAAGCATTCATTGAGAACAAAGTGAAATGCGCACATAGTTTTATTTTACAATATAAGGAAATGCGATATAATAAAGTAAATTAGTTTATTTGAACATTTAATAAAACAGGCTAACAAGTAAACTATTTTGTTTTTATTTTAAACATTCAGTAAAAGAAAATAAAAACTACGAGCGATGTTCTTTATACCGAAGACTGCGACCGGGCAAGGGGTAGCCACAGCTGTGAGGCATGTGTGAGATTAGAATATGTTTAGTCCCTATTTTTTCGACCTAAGTTACGATTTGTGCAAAACAGTGTTAATTGTGGCGAAATGAGGCGCATAAGAAAGAAAAGTGGAGATAAAAAATGTAATTTAACAATCCATTAATCTATTATACATCTATTGTTCTATCATACACTTCATCGAGGCGTGCTGCGTGAATTATAATGCAATGAAAAGTGGAGAAAAAATTGAGTTATATATATGGACGCTCGTTTACTGCTATGGTCCTTAGCGTCCCATTCTATATTGGGCGTGAAAGGCCGGTAATTTTGCACAGAGGCGTCTCTATCAGGCTTGAGGTTCTTTTACGTGCCATGCATCTACGACACGGGACCACCGGCTTTACTTCCCTTCCGAAGGAAGCCATGCTAAGGATTTTTACGCCCGAAAAAATCCATTGCTCTCCGCCGGTTTTGAACCCGCCATCTCGGGAACTAGAGGCTATCATGGTAACCACTACACCGTGCAGAACTTACTTTTTCTGCTGAGATAAGCGTTCAGACTATTCATTTGTCTTTGTACATAGTATTACTTTCCAAGAGCGTTTCCATCTTCCAAGAGCTTGAAAAGCATTTGTCGGCCTATTTCAAATTTGGTTGAAGTTTATGCAGAATTACTGGCTAGTTTGTGGCGAGTCCCCCAGAAGTTTTCCAAGTTACAGAAAGATAATCCTGTCACATTATTTCCCTACGAGTAGAACGTATCTAAAACTTAGCGAAGATACTCGTTCAGAAGTGACTGTGCTGCCTTTGGTCCGTGATCTCATCGGTGATGTGGAAGTCTCCCACTTGAACTGAGTTAAGTACGTACTTCCACACAGGCAGTACGTTTCCAACATGCTTCATTAGGTGTAGGCACACTCATCTTCGCCGTTACTTCTGTTTGGCCAGAGCTTTCGAATTTAGCAAACCTCCTTCCAGGAATTGTTTATGGACTCCACTTTATCAGAGTTTCTTGTGCGGCGGTACATCTGAGCTATCCAGGATGACGTCCACTTTGTGTGCTTTGAATTGTCGATTATGATAATGTTGGTGGAAATTTAGGTCTTGCTCCATATATATTCTATATGTTTTGATGCGCATTGGCTTCTTGCGGAGTACTTTATCATTAATTAAAACTGCTTCAAAGAAATCGGAAAATAAAAAGCCTATCCGCAGAAAAACATCCGATGGGGTGGGGACGCTCGGATTATTGTGTGTTTGTAAACAGTTTTTAAGAATGCTAATCATTAAGCCTTGCCAAAGCATTTAATGAGGGTTAACTAAAATATATATTTTGATAGGTTTTTTTTTCAAAAGCGACAGAACATGTTGGGGCCTGCTATTTTTTCATTTGAGAAAAGTAAAATATGTACTTCTCTCTTAAATATTGCTTTATTTTAATACATATTTTGCAAATTTTAACTCTAATGTTTTACTTTCTTTACCACTACCTGTACTAGGTAGAGGAAGCATTGTATTTTTTCACCCATAAAGTTCAATAGCAAGATTTCACTTTTTCAGAAAAATGGGCTCGTGCATGCTTGTCTGTGTGTCAGTTTAACTGAAAAACGAAATAGCAGACGAATACCAAACTTGGTATTCAAGTTATCGTCCAGGGATGCAACTACTTGATTTTTAAGAAAATCCCTCCCTTCTCAAACTACCCTTTACACGGAAAATTTTTTTCTTCAAAAGCGCTCTCAATTTTTATTAAAATGCCGTATGTTTAAGATATTTGCATGACTAATAGGATGTATATATTGAGTTTCCTGTAGAATAGCTTATAATATCCTATTAATTCTTAATGGGTTTTGTATAACTAATAAACCATAAAAGGCCGAGCAAATCTATATACGCTACCGCTCTAAAGTTTTTGAATATCCTTGGTTACCTTATATAAGTATTATAGCATTACTCAAAACCCCTTTCAAATTGTTTTAAGATGGAAATTCATGGAAAGGTTAATCCATTTCATTTTTACTTTTCTTTTATATAAAAAGCACATTTTAAGCCAAAGTTTGGTTCTCCCTTAGGGCGAAACGTTCTTTAAAGTTTTGCTTTGAACAGTACTGTAATGCACTAGATGTAAACTATCTAGTATATGTTTAGGCAGTCAGAAGCAAGTTAGAAGTTTACAGACAGCACATTTCTGTTCCATTTTTCCAATAAATCCTGAATGTAAAAGGTGTTAACTTTGAGCGATGGGTGATCAATAAATAGAACTCGAGAGGAGATACATGTGTGTTGAAAGAATGAACACACGGTCATAGGATTAAAACGTTCAATATTTCGGAGTTTATATTTCATCAGGAGATTAAAAGAGTAAAAACACACACAAAATGAAACCATGCTTGACGGTCTTCTTTGCTGGTTAATAATCTTAATATTATAATAATTATTTACCAGCACGGTCTACCGTCGAGTGTGGTTCCATTTTTACTTTCGTTACTACGCATAGTAAGTAGGGAAAGTATTGTGTTCCATCAAAAAATTCGATGTCAGGTTTTCACAGAAATAATGTTTTGAGACCCCTGAAACCAAACGGATTTTTAGAACGGGTCCCTTTGTGTGTTCATGAACAACATAACTCCAAAACGAAAAGTCGGTTAAATACCAAAATTGTTTTTCAGCTCATTCAGAAGTAATTTTGTATAATCTTGTTTAACTGGCAAACGTTAAGCGATAGCCGAAAACGTACTACACAAAAAATGTAGATCCCTTTGAAATACACAATTTATTTAAAAAAAATGTGTGTGGCATAAGCCATTTCCGAGGTATCCGTTATTAATGGTCCGAATTGTTTAATACTTCTACCATTCTTTTTAAATCCTATCAATTTATAGTTGCTTCTCGCGATTGCATGCAAACAGTATCTAATTTTAAGACCAGCATACAGCGTCCAGTTCTTAAACATTTGACTATCGCTGTTCCCTTTGTATGTATAACGAAATGTGTAATGTAGCTATTTCTGCAAAGGTTCATCTGGACTAAAACGAAGTAGATAGAAGCACGTGGTTTAATAAGAATACCTTCTATGCACTTTAATAAACGGTAGACAGTAGAGGTCATGTGCATGTAACACATGATATTTTTGGTATGTTTTTAATCATATAATCTCCTCCTGGAAAATTTTTGTGTGACGGTCTGTTTTCAGCGTAGAGCAATCTTGTTCTTTCACCCCTCCCCCCCCCCCCCCACACACACACACACATACACATGTGTACGGGAACTCATTGAAATAATAATTTGTCAAATAACGACACAATATGTGAACAGTTGTTTCGTTTTCCGCATCATTCATGCAACCATATTGCTTAACTTGAAATATTTTTGTTAAAAAAAATATATCGTCACGTGAATGGGAGTATCGGTTATTAGAATCCGGGGTTGTCATTGGAGGGGATAATAGGTTTAAGCCATCTCGCCGTTTTGTTCTTCGATTTGCCTACCATCCAAGGAGCTTCTATTTTATTAGCACTGTGTCGCTATAAATTCCGACCTCCCACAACACACGAAGTTGGAAGGAGAAAGGAGGAGAATGACACCGACTGTTACAAAAATATGGCATGCCTGTACATACACTACGTGATCGAAAGTATCCGGACACCTGGCTGAAAATGACGTACAAGTTCGTGGCGCCCTCCACCGGTAATGCTGGAAGTCAGTATGGTGTTGGCCCACCCTTAGCTTTGATAACAGCGTTCACTCTCGCAGGCATACTTTCAATCAGGTGCTGGAAGGTTTCTTGGGGAATGGTAGCCCATTCTTCACGGAGTGCGGAACTGAGGAGAGGTCGGTAAGGCCTGGCACGAAGTCGGCGTTCCAAAACATCCCAAAGGTGTTCTATAGGATTCAAGTCAGGACTCTGTGCAGGCCAGTCCATTACAGGGATGTTATTGTCGTGTAACCACTCCGCCACAGCCCGTGCAGTATGAACAGGTGCTCGATCGTGTTGAAAGATGCGATCGCCATCCCCGAATTGCTCTTCAACAGTGGGAAGCAAGAAGGTGCTTAAAATATCAATGTAGGTCTGCACTGTGATCGTGACACGCAAAACAATTAGGGGTGCAAGCCCCCTCCAGGAAAAACACGACCACAAAATAACACCACCACCTCCGAATTTCACTGTTGGCACTACACACGCTGGCGGATGATGTTCACCGGGCATTCGCCACGCCCGCACCCTGCCATCGGATCGCCACATTGTGTATCGTGATTCGTCACTCCACACAACGTTTTGCCACTGTTCAATCATGTAATGTTGATGCTCCTTACACCAAGCAAGGCGTCGTTTGGCACCCTTCTGCAAACTATTCTTGCAAAACCTTGCTCTTCTATTTAAATAGTTCTTGTTGATCAAGGTAAACTTTCATTACATATTTCGTTGCAAATTGCGGTGGTATACTTTTGTTATATTTTTTTTGTTAGCCCCACGTTTGGGAGCCAATTTGCGATGGTAAATTTATAATGTTATTTTTATTTATTTATTGAGCCCCACGTTGTGGTAGCCAATTTGAGAGTGTTTTAATGTTATTTGTGTGTGTGTTTACTCAACGTGGTGAAGCCATTTTGTGACGTGATTCTTTGTTAGGTTTGTAGCTCCATCTGGTGTTAGCAATTTGCGGCAGTATTAGTTTTTGTTTGAAAGAATGCTACTTTTATTTTATTTAATTTTGTTTCACTGTCCTCCAGCTAGCTATGATCTTTTTGGGTCGAGCACTTCTCTTTATACAGGTTGTGTAAACGGAAAGGAATCTTTTATCCAAAGATAACACTGATGAAGGAATTTGTTTTACACTTTTATTGTCGAACACAGTCACTATCACATTTACACATTGATCTAGACACTCGCCAAACTGAAACTGTTATAACAACTTCTTACTGATCACTTTTAATTCACGTACTTCAACCTTTTGTATAATTAACTTTACCATACTTGAGATTTTTCATAACTCTTATACGCGTAACTTGCGAATCGATAGCCGACGTGTAATATTTCTGCTGGACTGAAGGCGACGTGTATCATACAAATATTTTCGACGAACTGACGGACTGAAGTCGTATAATTAACTTTACCATACTTGAGATTTTTCATAACTCTTATACGCGTAACTTGCGAATCGATAGCCGACGTGTAATATTTCTGCTGGACTGAAGGCGACGTGTATCATACAAATATTTTCGACGAACTGACGGACTGAAGTCGACGTGTAGTGTATAAAGATTTTTGATGAACTGACGGGCTCTACCTCTAACCTAGCCCTTTTATACTCATACACCCCGATATGCCTAAAGATTATAACTGAGCTGCAATTGGCTAATAAAACGCGCCAACATTAGCGTCTATTTTTATATCCAATGAAAATTATGAATACATATGCTCTAGGGAAATGTTCCAGAAGATTCTAAAGGAAAACGCGCCAACATTACGTAACTTCCTCGTTTCCAATAATGATAAACAGCTCACCTCCTCGCTGCATTATTGCACGCTATTATTGTCAGTTTCAGTAAGGCAGTATAAACTTACTTCCCAACAATAATTACAATCAACAAACATCTCAAATCAATGTCACATAATAATGCATATTCATACTATAATCACTCTTTACATTTAAATAATTTGTGATACAAATTACTGCATCAAAATATAAGAATGTGCTTTAGGCTAAAACGATGCAGATTTTTTAAAAAACGATCGCAATGTGATGTCTTTGAAATTCCATGCTCTTTGTGACTAAGAGTAAAAGCGAATGGCTACTTTCCATTTGAGAAACGGATAACTATTTAATATTTAAACCAATAACAAAAACCATCAATGGTTAAAGTCAGAACAATTTTTATTTTATATAAATTGTGTGCTAAAGATATGTCTATTTTTTTGTGTAGTAAGATTTTCTCTCGCGGTTTACGGGTTGTACAAGTCATCCTGAATGAAGAGGTCTTAACAGCCTGTTAGAAAATTCAGGATATACCTTTGTTTATCATACAAGTATGTTAAAACCAAACTCATGGAGCAATTTTTTAGAAAATTGAAAATAATTTTTTTTATGTAAAGGGTGGTTTGGAGTGGGTATTTTCTTGAAAATCTTCGTGTCGCATCCTAGGAAGATACTGAACTAAAATGCCAAAGTTTGGTATTTAACCCATTTTTCGTTTTTGAGTTATGCTGTTCACGGTTACACACTCATGGACCCGTTTCTATAAAGGATTTATTCGGGGATCTCAATACATGCATTTCTATTGAAATCTCTTGAGAGGAATACAATACTTCCTCTACTTACTAGGCAAATAGTAGAGAAAGTAAACATATGAAGGCTGTATTGTTTTTACAATATCGTCTGCATGAAATTAGACCAAGTAATATTGTGTGCACTATTGATTTATGCAGAAGACGAAAACGAAAAAAGTAAGTTTCTGCTCGCTAATGACGCGACTGCGGGGCATCGCAGGCATGAAAGATAATACTGCGTGATAATAACTGCGGTACCACCTTGTCTCTACGCTCACCCCATCTTGATAAAGACAACGCCCTTCTTCAGTGCCATAAAAGTCTTATTTCCTTTGTTCCTTAGCCACATCCCGTTAACTATTTAATGGGGTCGTAATTCTCTTTTTCGATGAAGAGCTTATTAAAGAATACAACTGATGTGACGAGAAAGGGTTATCACGTTTATCCAGTTAGCAACATAGACGTTCTCAAGGAAGCCTGGCGTATAAGGCATTTGGGAGTAACAAGACATTTTTAATATACTGTTTGAAAATACCGGATTGTAGGGTCATAATGTTATTCTTTAGATTATATACAGTAAGTTTCGCTAATACAAGGTAATGGGGGTGAAGGTACCTCGTATTTGAAATAACTTGGACTACATCATAGGGAAACTCGTTAAAGACGAAATGAAACCAATAACAAATCAAGGTGAAGTTATTTACTGTAAGTTTTTAAAGGTTTTGTATAGAAATAAACACAGTATGTACATACATGGGGTTATTTTTTGAAAGTTTCAAGCATCTTCTGCTTCAGGATACTGAATTGCTTTGCGTGGCACTGTCACGCCATCGTTTGAGTAACATGGTGTCGCACGGTGTTGCCTCTGGTGGTTATTCTACATAGCGCAATGCCGACTCCAATGCAGCAAAACCCTCATTATGACTCATCTTTGGTGTTCTCTCTTATATGTCTTCCTCCTCGCTTTCTTTTATCGACTAATTCAACATCTCAACAATTGATGTTTCAGTAAGTTTAAACTGTTGAATCGTCATCCATTCCGTAACTTCACTTTTACTACCACTGGAAGCTGCGCGATTAACTGTGACGGGTATATCATCTTCATCAGCATCATCACCGAATTCACTCTCACTAGTCGATTTGCCCTCTAAAATGTTCTTCCACGATTTCACAAGTGTCTCAGGCTTCACTCCATCCCATGACTGCTAACCAATACACTATGTCCCTCATGGTTACTCGCTTTAGAAAATCGGTGGTTTCCATCCTGTTCCGTTGCTTGTAGAAGTGACTGCAGCAGGCGCCATCGATAACTTTTTTTAAGCATTCCAAGCCCCCCTGATCCATTGGTTGTATCAAACTTGTGACATTAGGCGGCAAAAACAAAGCCCGAATTCCATCGCACTGCAATTCCTCTTCCCCTGAATGCGATGCAGTCCACCAGTAAGATTGCTTTACTAGGCAAACAATTTTTCCTCATTCACATAAAATCACTTCTTAAATATTCCTCGGTCCATCCAGGCATTCTTTTGGTTCTTGTAAGAGACAGGCAATGCAAACAAGGAAATGTCTTTGGGAGCTCTAGGCTTCGCGGACTTGCCGATGACGAAGGCTTTAATTTGTGTGTACCTGATGCATTTGATGCAGCGAGTACTGTCACTTCCTTTACTTTTTGTGGCCAGGCGCATGACTCTTCGCGTGAAGCAAGTGTTTCAGAAGGTAACATTTTAAAGTTGAGCCCTATTTCGTCACAATTGTGTAACTGATCATTTGTGAGGTTTTCTCTTTATACGAGTTCAAATTTTTACTTTCTCTACTAGTATAGTAAGTAGGGGAAGTATTGTATTCCGCCCAAAAATTCGATATCGGGATTTCACCGCAAATACATGTTTTGAGACCCCCTGAATCCAAAAAAGTTTTTTTGGAAACATGTCCGTGTGTGTGTGTGTGTGTCTGTGAACAGCATAACTCAGAAACGAACAGTCGGATAAACACCAAACTTGGTATTTAGGTTCAGTATCTTCCAGAGATGCGACACGAAGGTTTTCAAGAAACCCCCCTCCCCACCCCAGACTACCCTTTACATGGAACATTTTTCGAAAATTGTAATTTTCTCAAAAATGGCTCTAATGATTTTGATTAAAATATCATATGTTCAAGATATTTTCATAACAAATGAAATGTATATCTCGAATTTTCTGGGAATGTCTCCAAAAGTATTCTTCATTGTGAACGACTTTTGCATAACTGGTAAACCATAAGAAATAGACAAAATTTTACTACACAAAAAATGTAGATCGGTTAAAATACACAATTTATGTCGTTTACATTTTTTTTGTAGAATGAACCATTTTCGAGGTATTGCTTGTTATTCCTTTAAATTTTTCAATACTTATTTTCGCAAATGGTAATTGTTATTCATTTTTTTGTCTTGTATATGCAAAGAGTATTAATCTGAGGCAAAGAGAATGGTGCTGCACCTAGCAACCAGCTATTAAGAGATATGTATGTGCTTAAAGGCCACTGCAAATACAAAACGAGGGGAACATAGTACGCCTTAAGCGATAGTCAAATATTTTTAGAACTGGTCGTTATGTGTAAAATGTAATTCTCTTTGCATGTCAAAAGATCGTTTCTGCAAATGTTTATCTCGATTAGTATGAAATAGATGGAGAATAAGAGTTTGTAAAAATAGTTTGTACAAGAGTAGAGAAAGTCATGTGAGTGTAACACATCAGATGTTTTACATAAGTTCACTGCAACTTCAGAATCACGGGAAAGCTTTTCTCCACAAATCTCAAGCTGTCATGCACCATACCTATTCTTCCATTCTGTAACCAAGCTACACTCGCGCTGAAGTCGTCTTCACCTTCTTTAAACTCGTCTCTAAATCATAATGCTTTTTCTTGCAACATTGGGTCAGAAATTGAACTTCCCTTCTGCGTTTATTTACTGAACCAGATGAACAATACTTTATTAGTTTTTGTTTTTTTTCCTCCGTATTCTGACCTCATACACTTTCTTTTAAGAGTTATATGAACACTTCGTTGAATACTTCTTCACTTTATCCCTGTTTCGTCGCCAGTCTCCAACTGTTACTTCCCCAACACCGTATTCCGTTACAAGTTTTTTAATTCTCTCTCCTTCATCCAGTCTTTTTAAAGCTTGTAATTTCATCTTTAATGGTACAAATTTCCTCTTACATTTAGTGCTCATTGTTGAAACAAATTAGGAACGCTTCTAACGTACTCTATGTACAAAGAAGGCTACTAACTAAAATAAACACGCGTTTAACTTGACACAACCCTGGCTTGCTGTTTGGGTTGCAAGGGATACTTTTCCTCTCAACAAAACATATGTTAACTATTAAGGCTAGCTGCTTTCTTATAATAACTGTCGAACATTTGCAGTCATAAACTAGTCAGTGTGTTAGTATTGCAGCTGAAAAGTATTTCCGGTGTGGAATGTTTGCTACTATGTATGTATATATTACGAAAGGGTTTTCCCAGTTTTCTGCTGGTCCCTAATTGAAAGGAAATTAATCCTTGCCGGGTAACACTCTCTATAGACGAAAGGTAGGGAGGTGCAGAACTATGTAGATATGGTCATCGCAGCCTTCGGATCCCCAAGCGGCGACCTTTGTGCAGTAGCCAAACACTTGTTCCCTACCCTCCCTAACCGCAAGCACCATAAAATCTTAGTGACATCCATGTGCATATGCGCGTTGTTGCCAAAATTAAAAATAGTATTTAAAAGCAAAACTTTGCAGGTGATTTCCACATGTACAGAATACAATCATGCAGTTTGTCTGCTTGCTTTACACACAAAATAATTATGTAAATAACTATGAATCGCATAGTAATTACATTTAAGTTGCAAACGCTTTAAAATATAACTGAACTAATGAATGATCTGAACTAATATACTGCGCTACAAGAATAGAAATGCATGTTAACATATCCGAGAGAAACTTAGAAACATGTTCCGAATAAACTATACATTGTTGGACTATCATTAAATAATTAAAATACATAAATATTAATTTATTTTGAAAGGAACTCTTACTCCCAAATCAAAGCATCATTTTTGATTATGCTGTGCGCGGAGCTATGGTAAAAAGTTTTTTATCACTTGTATCACAACAATGTTTTATTAATATAAAGCTAATACAAGAAGTTGTGTATTGTTTAAGGTTTAAGATTTATAAGCATGACATCTTCTGTTTACTTAAATGAATAGCTTTATTATAAAATGCAGGATAAGTAAAAATACGAAGGCAAAAGAAAGAAAATAAAAAAAAAATCTTATGTATTATATTCACAAGATTATCTCTGCTCACTCTTCTACAAACTACTTTCACAAAAGCTTATTCTATCTACTTCTTAAATAATAAGATAAAATTTCATTGCACATATCGTTGTAAATATAAGGATACATAGGCTAAAGCGATAGTCAGATTTTTAAAATACAGATGACTATATGATGACTTTGAAATTCCATGCTCTTAGCATGACCACGAGGAAAATACAAACAGAGACTTCCAACTTGTATTTCAAAATTCAAACCAACAACAAAAAATTTCTCGGAAATGGTTAACACAATTTGACCTAAAATTTGTCCTTTACCGAGATTGCATTTTACGCAGAGTAAGATTTTGTCTCTCTCTTAGAATTTACCAGTAATACAACAAGTTGAGAACGAGGAAAATTTTACAAGTTATTCCCAGAATATAAAATTCATGATACAAATTTTATTTTTCCTGCAAATATCTTAAACTTGCGGTATTTTACTAAAAATCGTTAAGCTGTTTTTGAGAAATTCAAAACAATAACAAACATTTTTCCACATAAAAGGTTCTTTTCTACATGTTCTTGAACATTACACATAAAAATCTGGCTTTGCTTATTCAGTTTTTGTAGCCCTTTTCTTCGTGGTCTTGGCATTACTGATATTCGGCAGAGGGTCACTTGCTGGTGCGACCGGAGGGGCATCAACTTGGTTCGTTTCCCAAGGTCTCCACATCTTAATTAAACTATTAAACGCTAATAACTATTAAACACTGCTAAACTTACAAAACTGCACTAAGTAAAACACTATATAAGTTCTCTGAAGAAGTAATATAGAAGCTTAGCTGAACATGGAAGAAAAGCACGAGTGAACAGTCACAGCTGCTAAAACCGAAGAAACAGCAGAAATGACATTGCAACAACGCTTTGCTTTGGTGGAGCTGGAGAAAGGACCACGTGTTGTGTTTAAGGGATGGGAAGACCCTACTAATCGTTTACTGATGGGTTTATGGTCAGGCTTCAAAGCTTTCCGTTCGCTTTGAAGCCGGTTGGGGAAAGGATGCCCGCGACTAGTTTACGTATCACGACCGTGTAAACTGATGACTAGCATCTGGTTTAAAAAAAAGTCTTCGAGTAGCTCGGATTTATCGGAATCTGGAATTTGCGACACACTATTAACGACATAGGTATTGGAAACATTTCTGGCGAATGTCATGACTTTGTAAGTGAGAAATATGACTTTTGCACGCGACTGCTTTGCCATCTACCACGTACATAATAGGTAGAGAAGGTACTGCATTCCACACAAAAATTCGATACCGAGCTTTCAGCGGAAATGCATGTTTTGAGGCCCTGAATAAATTGAAAACAATTAAGAAAAGGTTCGTTTCTCTCTGTGTGTCTGCCTGCCTGCGTCTGTGAGCTGTATAATTCAAAAAACAAAAGTCGGATAAATACTAAACTTGGTGTTCAGGTTCAGTACCTTTCAAAGATGCGACACAAAGATTTATAAGAAAATCCCCACCCCAAACTGCCCTTTTATGGGACATTTTTCGAAATGTTTGATTTTCTAAAAATGGCTAACGATTTTGATTAAAGTACTACATATTTACATGACATAAAATGGGATTTTAAGGTCAGCATATAGCGTCCAGTTCTTAAACATTTGACTATCGCTATTCCCTTTGTATCAATTACGAAATGTGTAATGTTGCTATTTCTGCAAAGGTTTGTTTAGTTAAAATGTAGTGGACAGAAAAATAACCGTTAGTAAGAATAGTTTGTATACCCATTAATAAACGATGGAGGGTAGAGAAAGTTATGTGAATTTTTTTTACATTTCATTGTAGTCGGCTGTTTCTTGTTTACATCGTGTGCAAACAAAAGGAGAGAGCAAAATTGTAAAATAACTATTCCACCGCACAATACTAATGAACCGAGCGAGATGGCTCAGTCGATGGCTAGCATTCTGATGGTCGGGTTCAAATCCAGTGTACTGGACGTTTTTTTTTTTTTTTTTTTTTTTTTTTGGTGGGGTTCCCGCAATTGGCAGGTAAATGCCGAATTGGATATTTAATGCCACGACTCGAGACTTTCCCACCTATAGAGGGGGAAAATAAAACATAGTACAGGAAAGCGACTACGTAACTGCGACCCACCAAGTAATCTAAGCAGACAGTACAGCAACTCAATGACTCCATGTGCATTCAAAGAACAGGCAGCAATTGCACGATTCCAAAGTCTATAATTACATTAAAAAAACTCAATAGTAACAATAGATGAAAGCGACTACGTAACTAAGGTCATTTGTCTGGCATACATTGATTCAAGTAAACCAACAAACCTACAGTAACCTTGCTATATAACCAAGAAGTTAGAACGACATTAAACAATAAAAAGGAAGAAAAATATTGAATGAAAACGGTGATTGCTGCTTTTCTCGTAGATTAATAAGAGTAACGTGCAACCTTTGGTTTCATGTTGTTGGATGTGCATCAAGCGATTCCTTACGCTTTGAGGACATTTCACACCTCCCATATTCATATTTCTAGAAATGGAAATAGTGAGAAGCTTGAGAAATTAAAATGAAACGAGAACATTTGGCGTCCTGAATACGAAACTTCGAAGAAAGGTGCTCTGCATGCTTTGTGGTTGTGTGTGGAGATTTGAAATAATGTAGTCACCTGCTAATGTGCATCGTAATATCCTATTGCTGTGGCCACTGTGGCAATATGATACACACACTGGATAGCATCGCTTAAATATATTTTCGGAACTATCTTCGTTCAGGAAGCTTATCGAAGAGATTTCTGAGTGTTACAACCAAAATTGGTGTCCGCCTTAGAGGCTTTATGCTTGTGACATCTATAAACGATTTGGAATAGCGCTATGCTTTTGACTCACTTTGTCCTGTAACTAAGGTACCTTGTGCTATGAGTTAGCACAAAGTATCATCGATTGTATACTATCACAAATGCTGTCTTTACTTTCTGGTTTGACAGCTGTTAGAAGACATGTCGCCGTAATGCCTGTATCAGTTTTCTTTAAAACATTAAATATATCGAGAAAGGAACGAAGGGGGAGGGAAACTACCATGCAATGAACAAGTTCTGCACCAAAATGCTGCTCTCTTTCTAAGAAAAAGTGCTTTCTATCCCTATGTATATTTTTTTTATATTACTTCTTTACCTATCTATTCCAACGCCAATAACTTATTTGCATTGTATACTCTCACAATTGTTACTTTCTCTATAGCAAATAGGGGAAGTATTGCATTTCACAAAAAAGTTCGATATCGAGATTTCATCGGAAATACACGTTTTGAGGCCCCTGAATAAAAAAAAAGGCATTTTAAGAAAAAGATCCGTGTATGTGTTTGAACAGCATAACTCAAAAACGAAAAGTCGGATAAATATCAAACTTGGTATTTAGGTTCAGTATCTTTCAAAGATGCGACATGAAGATTTTCGAGAAAATCCTCCCATTCCAGACCACCTTTTACATGGAACACTTTTCGAAAATTTTGATTTTCTCAAAAATAGCTCTAACGATTTTGATTAAAGTATATGTTTAAGATACTTTCATGGCCAATGAAATGTATATCTTGAATTTTCTGGGAATGTCCCCAAAAGTCGTCTTCATTCTGAATGAATTTTGCATAACTTGTAAACCGTAAGGGATAGACAAAATTTTACTACACAAAAAATGTAGATCTCGTTAAAACACACAGTTTATGCCATATACTCTTTTTTTTTGTCCAGTGAACCATTTCCGAAGTATTGTTTTAATGTCCTGGGTATGCAAAGAGAACGAACGGTATGCTCTCAAAATATTTGACTATCGCTTAAAGCATACCATATTCCCCTTGCACCTACAAGAAAATTAGCAATAGGATAGTTTCTGCAAATTTTTATGTCGACTAACGTGAAATAAATACAGAATAAGCGTTTGCAAAAATAATTTCTACAAGAGTAGAGAAAGTCATGTGAGTGTAACACATCAGATTTTTTACTCTATCGAAACCAACGACAGGTCTCACAAACATGTCCATGTATGTATTATTTCTGATTCAGCCTTCCAGCACTTCATCATAAAACCAAATCCACTCGCATTGTGATAAAATTGTTTCTTTCCAAATATGATGGAAATCACAGTTTCGAATCCATTTGGATGAAGGTGTTTGGCCAAGGCTTCAGTCCGTGTTTCTCCTGGCTCATGGTTATAAAAGCCTGAATGAGTCAACAACGGTCAACAGTTTCTTAGTAAACTAAGCAATCTTTGGAGCAATTAAAACCTTGAAGTCTGAACATTAAATTAAATTGAGTATTTATGGATGCTCTAACTACTATGGTTCTTAGCGTACCATTCAATATTGGGCGTGAAAGACCAGAAAGTTTGCTCAGAGTCCTCTTTATCAGGCTTGAGGTTCTTTTACATGCAGTAAATATACGGCACGGGACCCTCAGCTTTACTTCCCTTCCGAAGGAAGTAATGGTAAGGATTTTTAAGCCCGAAAAAATTCATCGCCCTCTACCCGCGATCTCGGGAAATTGATGTCGGACCTTGGCTATATCGGATGTATTGTTAGCACAAAAAGGACAGTCCCGGTAAAACTTCAAATTCACAGATAAAACGTACATGGATTTGCATTACAGAAGGGCTCCCATAGGACCGGCTGAGGGTGGACGGTAATGAGAAAAGTTGCCTATTCACGAGCGGATTTTCACCAAGACTACCACTTTTGATTTTGATTACTTGGTGGTTCAGCAAATGCTTGCAATTATCTCGCTCTCGTGTTAAGAGCAAAGTTTCTCGTGTGTGAAATGGTTTGTTACATCTTATTCAGAATTTTATTATGCCTTTAACACACATTATAAAGAACCCCACATTGGAGTTTTTTTTAATTCAAAGAAAGTATGCAAAAATAACCATAATCCCTTTGCATTTATGCAATTTTTCGATTTTATTAATATATAGCTTTTAAAGTATTTATTAAAAATTACGTAATTGTAATACTTTAAAAGCGAGTCCCTTAAGTAATCATTCATGAAGTTTTGCTGAAAATTAGAAGTTAATCGGTCAAAACTTTTTGAGGCTTGGAGCATTTTAAGTAATGAAAAATGTTGAGAAAAAACATGCAAAACTGGAATGTGCATTAAAGTATTGTGTTGAGTACTTAAAAGTGCCGCACAGAGCATTAACTATTGCCGATATAACTGCAGTCGCTAAATGAAAGCATGAAGTGTAAATGTAATTTTTCGTGATTTTCACCCAGTTTCACAGGTGCATTGCCTGAATGAGCGGACAACTAATTAAATAGCAAGATTTGCGGGCTTGTTTACCAGTAGACAAGCGATGAAAACATTTTTGCCCACACATAGTCTTTTAACCCATTAGTGCCCGAATTAATTTTTTGCTGACTTTTTGATTATCTGTTACTTTTCTGTCATCCATATGTTCTAAGGCAACTAAAAATAATAGTTAAACTGTCCTATATACCACTTTTTGATAACGAGCCGTGTCCATATGGACACGCTAGGATATAAGGTTGTCAAAATGAAACACAAGGAATATTTCAAAGAAATATTTTACCTTCTAATTTTATTTTAGAAAATTTTTATTTTAATACGTGTTTAATACAAGTTTATGTACAAAAAGTGTTTATGGTAATAAATACAAAATTTTCTTTTGTTAGCAACAGAATCCCTGTATCTTGTATTATCAAATTATGTGGTTACTGTACATGATATTCTTGGAAACATTCAGTGCATAACCCAGCATCGCAGTTTTGGCATGCAGTCCGCACCACAGATTGTTTTCCTTTGCATTTTTCACCTTGGCACCTCCTTTTCTTCTCTAGTTTCTTTATAATGTCTTAGATCATCGAGGCTCAAATCAGAGTGGGGTAGCTCTTTGCCATGTCGTCCTGCACCTTTAGGCAAATTCTGATGCTTAGTCAGGTACACCTGTACAAACTCTCGGCGAAGTCAAGATGTGTTATCTTTTTATCCGAGCTTCGGAGAAGAAACGATACTTTGTGCACTGCAACATCAATTGTCAGACAAAAGAGGCCAGTACACTTTGCGATTTCTAATCATTATATTCTCGCCTGATCTGTCAACACCACTCATAAATGTATTGTACTCTGATAACACTTGGGACGCGTTACTTGTACAATTGCCTTTTCTTGACTACTGTATCTTGTAACACCAGATGTTGGATAACTCCTGTGGTGTTACTGGTTATAGTCACAACCGAATCGTCTTTCCACTTTGCAACCATTACACCGTCTTCTTTGCTAATTGCACTTTCACAATACCCACTTAAGAACACTTATTTGAAAAGCATTCTGTTCGTGGCATTCTTTGATTCCTGTACCTCCGTAACCTCTTTCTCTAAGATATGACAGCAGGTAGAAACTAGTGAAAATATTATCAAAATAAAAATGGAATGGAGGTGATCGTATCTCATCTTTCATTGAATCCATCATAACTAGGGGTGCAGAAGCCTTCCCAAAGCACTTCTCATAACCTTCATTACGGCGAACAGATTTTCCTTGGTACATTTCAAAATCAACTAAATATATACAAGGAGTGCACAAGCTCCAAACCTTGTATCCAAACCGGATTGGTTTTCCACTTATGGACTGCTTACAGGAGTGATAGCCAAAGTATTTTACTATGGATTCATCGTATGATAATTTTGCTCAGGAAGAAAATGCTTTCGAATATTTTCTTTTATGTGGTTTATTAGTTTCCGTATTTTCCATTACCTGTCTGATAAATCAGGTTGTGTGTCTATGTTTGACCTCCCAATAGTTTATTTTAGAAGGTATTCACTTGTATCCACTTAGTATGAGAATACATATGAAGCATTTTATTTCATCGGCAATTATTTGGGGATGTGGGTAATTCTTTTGAATAGCATATCTGTTTAATTCATCCACCAAAGATTGATCACTTCATTGTCAAATAAGTGTTCAAACATTTCTACAGCAGAACGATCCTGTAAGCAGAATAATCCCATTGCTGAGGAAATGGCCTGAAAGAGGAATCAAAATCCTCCATCTACCCAGTGGCGTTTGATAGATTTTTCTGACAAATCCAAAGGAACATCATGTATATATCTAACCACAGCAGGGACAAGTTTTTGGAACTCAAATTGTATTCAGTACACCTTCATCTTCATCCCTAGAGTCTTCAGGGGTGTGAATTCCTGGTTCTGAGGAAACCATGTATACACAGATCACTTCGTCGTCTCCATCACCAAATAGGATGTCCAGGGCTTCGTTTACTGTGGCATCTGTACCTAGCACCGCTCCCTGAAATAATATAAATTTATTACAATTTGATTTTGATGCCTCTACATAAAACAGAAATAGAAATATGATCATTAACTAATTCTGATTTGAGATCGTTAGTTCTTAGTGTGTCCATATAGACACGTTAACATTTTAGAACCCAGATTCACTCTATAACAACTCAATTGAAAATAATGAATATATACATTAATTCTGCATTTTATATGTTAATTAAATACATACTCCATATACTTGCACAATATTACAGACTGAGCCAAAAGACTCCGAACCGCCTGCGCTGTTTTTCCTGTCCGCGTCCTCGCCGTCTGCCGTTATCATAGAAAGGCGCGGATGAAACCATACAACATTTGTAAAACTAGTTTTAGAGGCCTTACTTACCATTTATGATAGGGAATGCTGAAACTGGCCACTGCCATTGTCCATACCTTTTTGGGAAACTATCCATTACTCGCCGTAGTTCACGTGAGAAATTTCCTGGCGGATACTTTGTTTTAGTTCTTCCAGGGTGTGTGGGTTTGCCTTGTATACTTTGTTTTAAGTTACCCCGGAGGGGTATTTTATGAACAATATTACCGTCTGCCCGGTGTTTTTGCACTGGACATGTGGAAATATGATAAAAACATGATAACGCGCTGCTGCTATAAACAAATTCACGCCTGTTGTGTTTTTTCTGTGCAGTGTGAAGTGCAGTATTGAGTTGACAGTGATGTGATATAGTTCAGTTATTACGAGTTATTTGTTATTTTGTCCTGTATTTAGTCACAAAGTACCTATATTATGTATATGCTTTTTTACTGCACAGCGTGTATTTATGATTCGTGTGTGTTAATTCGGTCAGCTCGCCAAGTGAAAGTACGATTTGCAGAAAGATTTCCAGGTGTAAAGTTTCCAGGCCGTACAATAATCCATGAACTTGACAGTAAACTTCAGGCCACAGGAAGTGTTCAGGCTAAGAAATCTAAAAGACGACGTTCGGTTCTTACCGAAGAAACATTAGACGACATCGGCCATGATGGATAGCTTCCTAAAGAGGTGCCAAAAATGTATGGACAACGACGGTGACCAGTTTCAGCATCTCCAACGTAAAGTTGGTAAGCAAAGCCTTTAAAAGTAGTTTCATCCGCACATTTCTATGATAGCGGCAGACGGCAACGAGGGCCGAGGACGCGAACAGGGAAACCACCGCGCAGGCGGTTCGGAGTCTTTTGGCTCACTCTGTAAATAGGAGGAAATTATGTACTTACCAATTCAATAGTGTCCATGCTGTCTGCGTTCTTGATTTTTGGCAGTTTCCCAAGTAACAATGAATTGCAAGCTGGCTCTTGCTAATTGTTGGTAGCAAAGGCCAAATATTCTCCTTGAGGGCAACTACCAACATTAAGTCAGTAAAAGTAACCAAGCGCGTGAAATATTTTTTTTAAACATTGCTCTGTGCACCGTGTCCATATGGACACGCTGGGGTATAATGGGTTAAGATTGTTGACTGTGTATAGCTTTAGAACGAATTTGCGAGATGAATACTAGCGGACATAGCTTTCTAAAAACGCAATCTGATTCAGGGGAGTTCAACAGCCCTATTCCTGTCGCAGTCACTCGGATTTCAGGCCCGATATAATGTTGTTTCTGCCTGAAATGAGGGTAGATAAAACCACTTAAGAGGGAGGGGTTAAATACTTTTTTTTTTGATGCTTCTGAACATCACACTTCTTCGGATCTCTTGCGGGATACTGAGGCTAAATTTGCCAGCTTTTAATTTTAAAGCAAGTTGTGGGTTTGCACGAAATATGTAACAAAACGACGCTGCAAACTTTCAAACCTCTCCTTGATTAATTTACACAGCATCACAGGTATAAATTAGCGGAAAGTATGCCTGGGTATTTTGTAAATTAACTATATGTTCGTTTTGATTTTCTGAAAAATGGCTACATAACTAATAAAATCTGTTCAATTTTCTGGGAATAGCTTGTGAAGGCCTTTTCATTCAGTATGAGTTTAGTATAATTTTGTGCAATTGTAAACCATAAGAGATAAACAAAAACTTCCTACACAAAAAAACTTTAACATACGCAATTTATTTGAAATACTTTTGGTGCCATTAATAATAAATTTTGAGACTTTTGTTGTTAGTGGTTTGAATTTTTCAATACTTTGTCATTTTTGAAGTGCCACCAGTCGGTTGTTTCCCCCGTTATCATACCAGCACTTGGCTTCCTGTATTCCGCGTATACCTACAACAAAACGTGTAATGAAACTATTTCTGCAAGCAGTTATCTCGAGTAAATGAAATAGAAAATAAGCGTTTGTAAGAATAGTTTGTAGAAGCACAGCTATTAAAGCGGACTATGGTCTTAGAAGATGTATAAAAAAGTCTGATGTGATACATTCACATGGCTTTCTCTAACCTTTATCTTTATTCGTGGATACAAGCTATTCTCACTGAAGCTTATTTTCTATTTACTACGTTTTAATCCAAATCTTGCAGAAATAACTACATTACACACTTCGTTACAGTTGCAAAGAGAACAGCGATAGTCAAATGTTTAAGAACTGGAAGCTATATGCTGACCTTAAAATTCCATACTGTTTCCATGCAATCACAAAATTAAAATTAAATTGAGTTTTATTTATGGGCGCTCTGTAACTGCTGTGGTCCTTAGCGTCCCATTCTACATTGGGCTTAAAAGATCGGTAATTTTGCTCAGAGGCCTCTTTGTCAGACTTGAAGTTCTTATACCTGCCGTAAACTTATTACACGAACCACCGGCTTTACTTCCCTTCTGAAGGAAGTCATGCTAAGGATTTTTACGTCCGAACTACCTCGGGAACTAGAGGCTAGCATGGTAGTCCTCCGTGTTGTAGTGGTGACTGAGAAACAAAAGTTGACAGGACTTTGAAAGAATGACCAAGTAATGAACAGTTCGAACCATTAATAACGGATATCTCGGAAATGGCTTATGCCACAAAAACGTTATTTGAAATAAATTGTGTATTTTAAAGAGATGTACATTTTTTGTGTAGCACGTTTTCGTCAATCGCTTAGTGTTTACCAGTTATAAAAGATAATACAAAATTCCTTTCAAAGGAAGAGGACTTTATAGGCTGTTCCCAGAAAATTCAAGATATACGTTTCATTTTGCATGTAAATATCTTCAATATATGGTTTTTAATCAAAATTGTTAGTCTTTTTTTTTAGAAAATCAAATTTTTTTAAAAATGTTCCAGGTAAAGGGTAGTTAGAAGTGAGGGAGTTTTCTTGAAAATCTTTGTCTCGCATCCTTGAAGATACTGAGCTTATATACTAAGTTTGGTATTTATACGACTTTTCGTTTTTGAGTTATGGTGTTCACATAGGACCTTTTTTTCTTTGGGGGGATTCAAGGGGCCTCAAATGTATTTCCGGTGAAATCTTGGAATCGAATTTTTGGGTGGAATGCAATAAGTTCTCTACCTACTGTGTACATGGTAGAGAAAGTAATAAACGATGGTGGCAGAAATGATCACTGTGTGTAGCATATTGATTTCTCTCTCCCTCCCTCCCTCCCTCCCTCCCCCTTAAGGAATAAGGAATGCTTGTGGTGCAATGAATATTCTCAGCCCCAGCCGGGTTTTCAACCCGGAACCTCTAGGTTGATAAACCACAACGCTTATCATTCGACTGATATTTTGTTCTCTCATGCAAAGGCAATATTTACATTTAAATGAATTCAGCAATGCAATATTGCTGGTATTCAATTCTTTTGAACTGATCACCTCTCCTGCCAAATTTCTCATTCGTGCCGAAAATCCTCCAAATTATCTCCTACCCAACATTTTTCAACCCCAATCCTCATTAGGGGTGTTTTTTTTTTTTGC
This sequence comes from Deroplatys truncata, assembly GCA_030765065.1. NCBI lineage: Eukaryota > Metazoa > Arthropoda > Insecta > Mantodea > Mantidae > Deroplatys > Deroplatys truncata. The sequence continues at coordinate 64,829,297 of CM060985.1, forward strand.
ATTACCAACCTTAAACGAATGCAGAGAACAGTTTTATACCTTTACTACCAGGAAAACAGGGCCATTCATGCTGAATATCCTCAAAATTGTCCCATCAAACATTTTCCGCCCCCTTTCGTTTAGAGTGTTTTTTGTGATACCACCCCCATAGTATTTTTATCTTTGTCGTAAAGAATGTGTGCCAAATTTGGTCGAAATCTATGCACGTGTGCAGAGACCATGAGGAAAAAACACACACACACACACACACACACACACACACACACACACACACACACACACAGAGATATGTTATGTAAACAGTAGTTTGCACTGTTATGTTGAGTTTGGAATGTGTTGTTGTAAACGTATTAAATTGAAACTGGTTTTTGTCGATGGCAAGTTTTCTGAACACGACCTTCATTTTTTTTCTTTTGGAAATTGGAATGTCTCGGTAGATTACCTACGTTAAACCAAGTGTAGGGGCTTTCTCTTTTGTAAAATGGAATGTCTCTCTAGAGTACCTACGTTAAACCAAGTGTAAGAGTATGGATAGTAATATATAATAATAATCGGGACACTTTGCTGCAACTGTTTCTATGCGGCCACTTCAGTGCTGCAGTGAGGGTTTATTGCGTAGGTCACGAAGCATGCGCCAACCGGCGATGCATCCCGGAACCAACTGCATGTTGCATTTGAAGACGACTACTTTTTGAGATTTCAATAATGCTGGAAAGCATAGTTGTTGAGAATGACACCTCACGGCAAGCAAATTGCTGGAGGTAGGAGCATTGTGTGATGATGACATGACAACTCCCGCGCAGGCGTAGCTGGAAGGCAGGTCCCCTCCTCGGTCGAGGCAGCCAGAACAGACAGTCTCGTATACCTCTGGTGGACGGTGCAAGTGCCGGTGTAAATCTCGCGGGTTCTGCCGGAATCTGCCATTGGAATGAAGGATCATGGGGAATGTCTTTCAAAGGGTGAGAGCAATACCTTTAATATCTTAGAGCTGAAAACTTAAGGGATGAAAGGGTAACAAGGTGCTGTCAGTGGTAATTACTAAAGCAGATGTAATGGTGACAGGCGTCCCAAATGTGTTTTTGCAAATCGATGAGTACTGAAAATAATTAATATAAAACAGATGGATAAGCGGAAACATCATCGACCGTAGTAATTCTGTCCGAAAACTTAAAACTGCGTATTTTCAAACCCGAATGCTGTGTGCACAGATGCATTTCGATATGCATGCGAAATAAGTAAACAGTGCACATATAGAATATTCTAGGTGAAACTGCTCTATACTGATCATTACTCTTGAGATTAATTTGTTCTCGAAAAAATTCGAAAAAATTAAGATGGAGGATGAAATGTTGAAAGAACAAAAAAAAATCCGGATTATTTTCCAGTATTTGTTGAGCACTGATGCCAGTTTCTGCACCATAGTTCAGAAATTTAAAAATGTTGGGATTTGCAACTCTGGAGTTGTCAATTGGTTTGGTGCTACGATGTACTTGGGAACCTTTGAAATTTGTTGTTAAATAGGTTCTGTATGGTTCTGTAAATATCCTTTTGATCTCTTAAAAGCTTTATGAAATTAATATAAAAGTCGTTTAGGGTTCAAATATTCATCGGTAAAACATGATAAAGCTGTTCATGAATTTGTAAAATTAAAATGTCCACCACAGCAAAGTAGGCGTGTAGTCTCCACTGTAAGAGACCATATCAATTTTAAAGGATTTCATTGATGTGATGAAAAACAGCCGGATTATTATGAGAAGGGACACATTTGAAGTGTCTGCTTGCACCCATTGCAGCTGTGGACTTGATAAACGAATACAGCTGTAAACGAACAGGGGTGCAAGTTTTCGTCACTGTTGGGTGCGCAAAGGGAGCTGGTGAGATTGGGTGTCAGCTGTTCATGACTCGCCATAACCCTTTTAAAATTTGATGTTAAATACTTATAATTTTGAAGTACTTTTACAGGTGTCGGTAATATTGTAACGATGTTTGTAAGCATTTCTGTTTTGAGAGCTGTAACGATAATCAAGTATTGACAACGACAGGATATAATTGAATGCCGTTAATAATGATGTTTTTAAGACATTCCTATAGTTATAAGGTCGAAAACGTCTTGGTTTTGACATGAAGAGCAGAGACGGAATAGAAGCTGGATTATCGATTGTAGGCTACCGAGAGGACCCAACCCCCCCGTTCAAGAGTAGTGCTGCTGCTGTGCTAACGGTTTATTTTGCTTTCCTGGAGAAACGTGTGCTGCGCAAGAGATCTGTCACACAAACTTCAACTTTATTTCTGAAACGAACTGTTGCTTGACAAGCAGTCCGGAAACAGATCTTTGATGTTTGAGAAAGAAAATACAGGCCGCCTGCAGAGAAACGGCAGGAGTATCATGTATCTAGCTAGACGTGGACAGATCGATTATTTGTATCGAAGATGTTAAAAAGTGAAATGATACTGTACTGTTTCAGACGTGCTGTTTATAAATTAGGAACAGGTTTTTCTAGAGTTATTTTTGGATAGTGACCTTTTTTGACAGCTGGGGATCTTTATGACATAGCATATTCATTTTTTAGCATCAGTTTGGTTCGAGTAAAAGAAGGCTGCTTCTAGCCTCAAACCCATTTTGGAAAATAAATTCTATGTTGTTTTCAAGTGCACTGAAAGCAACAATGTTCCTTTTCTTCTGCTGTTAAAGTAATTCTTTTTGTGGTTTGTATTAGGAGGCCCTGTGTAATCATGGTGATTATAGTCTTTTCCTTTTCTTTACTTTCTCTTCCAATTAGGTATATTAAGTAGAGGAAGTATTGCATTCCATCCAGAAATTCGGTATCGAGATTTCGCCGGAATTAGTCGTTTTGGGGTCCAATGAACGCACGCGCGAGCACACAAAAAGAGAAAAAAAGCATTTTTAGACAAAAAAATCTGATGTGTTACACTCACATTACTTTCTCTACTCTTGTAAAACTATTTTTACAAAATCTTATTCTCCATTTATTTCATATTAATCGAGATAAACATTTGCAGAAACGATGATCTTTTGACATGCAAAGAGAATTACATTTTACACATAGCGACCAGTTCTAAAAATATTTGACTATCGCTTAAGGCGTACTATGTTCCCCTTGTTTTGTATTTGCAACGGCAATATAGAAGTACAGTAGCCTTTAAGCATAGACATATCTCTTAATAGCTGGTTGCTATGCGCAGCTCCATTCTATTTGCCACAGATTAATACTCTTTGCATAGCCAAGACAAAAAAAAAATGAATAACGAATTCCCATTTGAGAAAATAAGTATTGAAATATTTAAGGGAATAACAAGCAATATCTCTAAAATGGTTCACTAAAGAAAATTTTATATGGCATAAATTGTGTATTTTAATGCTATCTACATTTTTTGTGTATTAAAATTTTGTCTATCTCTTATGGTTTACCAGTTATGCAAAAGTCGTTCACAATGAAGAATACTTTTGGAGACATTCCCAGAAAATTCAAGATATACATTTTATTTGTCATGAAAATATCTTAAACATATGATATTTTAATCAAAATCGTTAGAACCATTTTTGAGAAAATAAAAATTTTCGAAAAATGTTCCATGTAAAGGGTAATCTGGATGGGGGATTTTCTTGAAAACCTTCGTGTCGCATCTCTGGAAGATACTGAACCTAAATACCAAGTTTGGTGTTTATCCGACTGTTCGTTTCTGAGTTATGCTGTTCAGACACACACACACACACACACACACACACACACACGCGCGCGCGCGCGCGCGGACATGTTTCCAAAAGTGCTTTTTTTTGATTCAGGGGTCTCAAAACATATATTTCCGGTGAAATCTCGGTATCGAATTTTTGGGTGGAATACAGTACTTCCACTACTTACTATACGTAGTAGAGAAAGTAAAAATTAGAAGAGCACAACTCAAAATGAAAACGAAATACTGCATATACTAATTTTCGTATACGACTTAGATACTATTTAAGTATGAAAGGTGAAGATTTTCAAGAAAATTTCCCCATTCTATTATCTTTCATCACATTGAAACGTATATCTGGAATTTCCAGAGAATAGTCTGTGAAGACCTATTCATTAATAATAAAAGCTTGCCGCAACCATAACATGCTGCATGAAAAATGTACGGCTCAATAGAAATATATTTATGTCAAACGTTTTCTGTAGCATTACCAGTTTTCGAAATACTGATTGTTAAATGTTTTAAGTTTTCCAGGGATGAACTGTCATGCATCTATAAAACATCTTACACGGCTCCTCCCCCCCGCCCGTATTCGTTTACTAGTAACAAAAAACTGACTTACGGTATGCGAACAGTTGCGCTTTATTTTCGTATTTTGCAAACAACCAAGTCCATATTATTTAGTTTGGGATTATTTCAATAAAAATATCATTAACATAACCTGAATAGTCTATCACTTTTTATTTGAAAATTATAATATATGAAAGATTTTGCGGAATTATAATGTACAATGTGTGAAACATCAGATTTTTTAAAATACGGAGTCTTAAAGGAACACCACTGATGCTGCAGAGACCGACTCCTAAGAAATTAACTGAAAAAACAAATTGCAACGTTCATTTCTGGTTTATTTGGTCATATTTGAATTCCGCTTTTATGGTAAAGGGTTTTTGTGGCATTCGTATTCTAAGTGTGCGTTTATGGTCAGTTATATTTTACAAGAGCTGCCAGAAATGTTCCGACCTTGATAAAGAGAAAACCGTTAGAAATAATAAGGGAAGAATTCTAGAAAACTGCGGTCCCATTAAATACTAATATCGTTTTACACCCCCCCCCCAAATGGCACTTCTGTTTATGGGGCATAATATAAACAGTTGCTTAAGATTCCTGTAATTTAAAGATTTGCATGTTCATGCATTGCAGTTTTGTCCATAGACTTGCATTGAAACAAAACCATTACACATTCACGATACAACGTAACCTGTAATCGTACATAAATTTAAGTATCATTTAATCAATATATGTATTAATATAAGTATTGTGAAAGCCAAGCACAGGCATTCATCCACGCCGTAATTGATTCCTAACACATTTATTTTCGCTTTTGACAATAGCATTCTTTATCAATGCCGAGGCTATTGTTCTCGCTGTCTTTGAGCAAAATGGGGAAGGGCATGTGCATAATTCTAGAAGTTGTATAAACCGTTTTCTCTCTTGTTTTTAGTGTGTTCATTGCAATTTTCCAAAGCTTTCTAGCCCTGATTGAGTCCAGTTCTGGTAATTTGGTAGCGTGTAGGTACATAGGACCTGGAGTTGATAATCAATTGCCAAGTCATTGGACTCCCATTTCGTGCCTAGAAAGGCCTTGGCCTTGCTAAGATGTTAAGCCATAAAAGAGTTCTGTTAATGCAGATTTGCTGCGTTAGTTCTATACAGAGCGCAGACATTCGCAAAATATTTTCGCATTGCAGATGTAGAATGCGATTATCTCGCGAAAGCCAAAGCGCTGAACTTTAAGACTGTGTACGACTGAGATTTGCAGTTATTCAATAATCGCCCATCCTTCATAACTATTTACTCAAAAGATCGCCTTTCCAAAAACGTTCTCTCCGTTGCTTGCCATTGTAGCATTATTTTTAATCTTGAGATGCAAAGTGTGTTGAGATTTGTATAAACAGACCATACGATTGCATCAAATCTCTTTGCCTTTATGGGCTCTTTTTTGAATTCCATATTGCAGGTTTGATACGTGTATTTTGCCATATCTCATGCGTTATTGCCTTTTAATTTGTTCAACTTATGTAGCACCTGTGGAACACTCGTAGCAAGTATAAAAAAATCTGATGTGTTACACTCACATGACTTTCTCTACTCTTGTACAATCTAATTTTACAAACGCCTATTCTCCATATGCTTCATGTTAATCGAGATATCGAAATGTCAATCTTATTGGTAATTTTCTTGTAGATGCAAGGGGAATATGGTAGCTTTTAAGCGATAGTCAAATATTTTAACGCTGGTTGCTATGTGGCGCATTCCATTCTCTTTGCATGTCCAGGACATAAAAAAAATGAATAACGAATTTGAGAAAAAGTATAAGTATTGGAAAATTTAAGGAAATAACAAGCAATATCTCCAAAACGGTTCACTCAACAAAAGAAATGTATATGACATAAGTTGTGTATTTTAACGCGATCTACACTTTTTGTGTAGTAAAATTTTGTCTATCTCTTATGGTTTACCAGTTATGCAAAAGTCGTTCACAATGAAGAATACTTTTGGAGACATTCCCAGAAAATTCGAGATATACATTTCATTTCCCATGACATTATCTTAAACATATGATATTTTCATAAAAATCGTTAGAGCCATTTTTGAGAAAATTAAAATTTTCGAAAAATCTTCCATGTAACGGGTAGTTTGGGGTGGGGGATTTTCTTGAAAACCTTCGTGTCGCATCTCTGGAAGATACTGAACCTAAATACCAAGTTTGGTGCTTATCGGACTGTTCGTTTTTGAGTTATGCTGTTCACAGACACACACACACAGACACACACACAGACACACACACGGACATGTTTCCAAAAATGCTTTTTTTGGATTCAGGAGGTCTCAAAACATGTATTTCCGGTGAAATCTCGGTATCGAATTTTTGGGTGGAATGCAATACTTCCCCTACTTACTATACGTAGTAGAGAAAGTAATAAAAATTAATAGTGCAGTTTCCTCTTTACTCCGAAAAACATCTGCGAGGTTGCAGTGTCTGCTAGGAAATTCAATATGTTTATCCCAGGAAAACATAAGCACAAGGCGATGGGCTTTACTTATATTAGCACTTACTTGTAAAGCAAAGCGAAGGCTGTAATTAGGCATGTCTTAAACGCAAGAATGTTCATAATGCATTGTGGTAGATGAGACATTAACCAGTTAAGTATCCCGCTACTCCCAGTATTACATTTTGAGTGATTTTCCATTTTTGCTGTCAAGTGTGGCTTTACATGAAGTTCGCGACTTCCCTGCATTCTGATATTTTACTAGCTCGTATTTGTTGGGAAACAGTGATAGGACAGTGACTTTCACCGGAATCAGTAATAAACGTGTAAATGCTGAACACAAATTTTAACTTTAGACATACTTTAATCAACTATGGAAATGCCTCATGTGCTGAAAAAATGTAGCGAAAGTGCAATGCTAAATGTTTAGATAATAACATTAACAGAAAAAACCAAGGGTAGTTTGACCTGGGACAAGCCGAAACTAATTCCAGAAAGCGTTTAGTAGAACATAACGGAGCGTAACGAGGAGCATTCCGCTTGATTTCAGAACTCGGTGCTCCCCAGTTTGCAAGAACAGTAGCATGGTTCGTAGTTAGTACCTTTTTGCTATTATGCGGAGGTTTTGCGAGCAAGCAGTGCAATGGTGTTGCAGCTGATAGACGTTTTTTGTTCATGAACGTAGTTCTAAGCCAGCTGGAGATAAAGTCGAAAAAAAGAACTGTAATCTAAATAATGCAATGAAGTGAAACCAGTGACTCAGTTCGGCAAACAACTTCAGTTCAAGCGCCATATTACGCGGTCTCGGAGCTATGTTTGGAATAGCGCGGTTTATTTTTCCAGCAAGTGGGAGAATAATTCCGGTAACCGTATGGCACGCACTGAAATACATCTGCCTTAGCCCATAAATGGGTCCTACACACCTTTGATCATTCCTATGTGCCGAGTAGATGTTTTTTTTGTATATGAAGTTTTGAAGACGAATACGTTTATGTTTGCCTAAAGAAATTAATTATAGTAGTATATGCAGTTGCAGCTTTGTTTTCACTGCTGACTTAGGAGCGAGTCTTCTCAGCAGCTCAGTTTGGTATCTTTCCCCCTCCTGATATCTGTGTACTCTGTAAGGCATCGTTTGTCTCCGAATGATTTGCATTGAACCATTTTACACAAGGTGCAAATGCATTTTAAATAGGCATTCGTATTGGTGCGCGGTGCACAACTTGGTTTTTCAACTCTGCATTCACAGAAGGTAATAAATAGATGCAATGCCAACATGTCGACAAATGTGAACAAAGATATTGATATAAGCGTGCGGTTTCAAATTGCTCGGTAAACCTGCATAGAGCGAACAAGGTCGGCGCAACCGAGTCATCACTTTACTTTAAATTTCGGTTAACTTTGTAGTTGTGCTCATTATGATAAATATGCCATTTGAATGACACATGGAATGTGTATCCATGTATTCAGGCTTCTGGCTTGCGACAGCCCTGATATAGGTCTTGTTATTGGATAACAGGAAAAAAAAAGTCGCCGAGTCACACGACAGAATTTCCGAAGCCCAGCTGGGAATCTAAACCCGAGACCCCTGGAACAATAGGCAGGTACTGTACCAACCTAGCCACAAGTAAGTCAATTTAGTACCATTGGTTGCATGATGTATTTAGTAGCAAGCGTTGCAGTAGTTCATTTTGGTATAAATCGAACCATCCTCGAATTTGCGGTGTGTAAGTCTGCGTTTGTACTTGAGATATTAATGCACGAGGAGCCATCCATCGCTTTTGATTCAAGACGCACGAGATTTTCTGTTGTGTGTCATTTGGGTTTCTTGTCACTATTGTAATTCTTAGATATAATTCCCATCAGTTGAAAATGCGTTTCAGGTTTAATGCTTAGTCGCCATACTCTGTCGTATTCATCACTGTCATTCTTCAGGCGATATTTTTTATGTGAAAGTTAGAAATATCGTCTCTCTCATAGGCAAGAATGTTAGGAATGAGCATGATTGATACTCAATAAGCATATTGAGCTTCTCTTCATTACCTGCTTTATTGACATATTTTTTATTTGAAGGTTGTAGTACTTCAGCTCTGATATGACACGTAATTGCCGCTTAAACTTAAATCTTTTTCCTCAGATTCATAAACAACTTTGAGATTAGAGTTTACATTTATGGAACGATAATAACGGATATAATCAGGAACTTGGAATGCTTAGTAAATTTTTTTCTCACTCTGATAGCATTTTTCAACATGTCTCACCACAGTAAACACCATACACTCATCTTTGAAAGTTTCTTTAACATGGCTTCAAGTTTGTTTGCTCTAACTTGATTATGCTAACCTCGTTCAGATAGATCATGCACAAAGAATGTTTCTCGGGACAGATTACATCGGAAAGATACAGAACTAAAATTATGTTAAGCTCGTTGAGGTAGCAACTGGACAAAGAACGCCTCTCGGTATAGAACAGGGGAAAGGTACAGATGTGCATTAGTGAAAAACAATTATCATCACATGATGCATGTCTGAGAATAGTGACACAGATCTTATGTTTTAGAAACTTGGGAAAAGCATTTGTGCAGAAATGACAAATCTTCTGGGATACATATTTGAACATTTTCGGGGGCCTTGTCACCTCAGTTGTTGACCACCACTGCTTTTTGATGTGTTAGCGATAACATGAGCTTTGTCTAATGTTCAAACAAAAAATCTGGTCTACAAAACGCCACTAGCAACAGTGCATAGAGTTTTAGACCTTAAGGAGAGTTCATTGACATGCAGAATAATATTGATTCCATGGTGGGTTATCTCGTGGAGTTAAAACAGCTGCAGACGTTTCCACCAATAACATTATTTCCTTAGTCTATGCATGGATGTACAGCTGACAGATTACATATTACTTCCACGTGAATCAGGGTACACCGTTGCACCATTTCCTCTCGTACCTCTAACACTTTAGTCTTCCTCAGAGAGGGATGAAAGCGCATCAACATGGCACGGCCAGTAAGACGATATGAATTAACTTGAGGTAAGCAGCGTTTAAAACATCGATGTTAGTTTAGAGCAGCGATAATACTGCAGTTGCCCTAGAACTGACAGTCGCTCTAATCTCACCTGCCTTCTAGATATCTTCTTGGGCGGGGTACAAATACAGCGACACTCCTATCAAATCAGTTTAGAATATTCAAATTGTGGTCAATCCACATTGGTTAACCATCCATCACCTGAAAAATCGTTTACCGTTGAGGTCATGTTTCATAGCTGTGCTTCACAAAGTACGTCCTATATTGCTGTTTCTTTTTAATCTTCTGAGCTACAGGCTGATGGTGATTTAGTTAATGGGCAAAAACCCTTGATTTGGTTTTGCGACCAGGTCAAAATGTTGCAGAGAAGTCAACCGGAAAATCTGGGGAATCCTGCCGTTAAGCTGTCGCCGCTGAACTGGATTCCAAAATTTGTGTCGCGGAAGGCGGACAGTGTTTACTCCTGCGTCCCTGATACGGTGAATGCACCCAATCACGCTGTGGGTAACTGGGGTCATATTGACCGTGCCACAGATTGAGTAAAACAAATAATTCCAGCGGACATATTTGTGGAGTATAAGATAACATTTTCCTGTTGACATCTCTGGTTCATATCATCATGTAGAGGGCCGGGAAAGTGTCACGGACTACAACCGACAGCACAGTTTGTTATTCACTAGTTTGTTACAGGGATCAGGACTAAAAAGGAACTTGGGAAACTTAAAAATCTGAAATTTAGCACACACCGACCGGGGCACCAAAGCTCGTAAGCTATTACTAGCAGGCTATTTTGATGATTTCGGTCCGGTAAAAATGCCACGGTAATCAAAAGAAAATTGTGGATATTTAGTGTTTCTCAGATGCATTGCTTTAATTGAAGTTGTCTGCTCTTAAAACCTCTTGAAACTTATATGATTTGTAACTAATGGAATACTATTATTGTTTCATTTGTTGTCATTCATTGGTTTGAGTTTGCTGGATCTTTCATTGCATACCACGTGCGACTGAATCGCCGAACTGTTTAAACCCTTAAGAATAAAAAAGGATACGGGAGTGACTCAACGTAATACCGGTGGGGAAAAAGAAGAAAAGGTCACAGAAAGCGACGGTCGCGGTAAATTGTTGAACTTACGTGCACGAAGTTGCACGACTGGGCCACGTCATTGAGGTTATGCAACGTATTCAGAATATTCTACTGGGGTCCAGCATTGCTGCTGCTGTTATTAAAACACGGCCTTCCATTTATGGGTAGTATCAAACATTGCCTTTAATGGAAATGTTCAGAGCCTAGCTGGTTCACACCTATTTAACATGTTTAAACCTCTGCCAAAAATTCTGCTAATCATTTTTGAAGAGGTAGAAATTATAGTTTGATTGCTGCTGCGCAGTCGTGTTTATTTTAATCATACTAAAATTAAATTGAGTTTTATTTATGGACGCTCTTTAACTATTGTGGTCCTTAGCGTCCCATTCTATATTGGGCGTGAAGGACCAGTAATTTTTCTCAGAGGCCTCTTTATCAGGTTTGAGGTTTTTTTACTTGCCGTAAATCTACGACACGGGACCACCGGCTTTACTTCCCTTCCAAAGGAAGCCATGCTAAGGATTTTTACGCCCGGAAAAATCCATCGTCCTCCTCCGGGTTTGAACCCGCGACCTCGGTAACTAGAGGCTAGCATGGTAACCACTACATCACAGAGGACATTTTAGACTAACTGGCTTTGTAATGTTGTTAAGTGGGAAAGCAAATAGAAGTAGATATAATGGTATTGAACTCTTAAGAAATACTCGGGCTGCGTGTTTAAACTTTATACGTGACATTTGCAGGATCGTGGGTCAGATGTACAGTCGTATTAGCTTATTATAAATAGAGTTTACTCTTGATCTCCAACTATGTGAATTTAAAAGGTGATGAGGTAGAATTTTGTATACTTCTTGGCGTGCGTTGTTTGAAAACGGGCAGTAATTAACACTGCTATAAAAAGTGTATCCACATGATTTTCTGTACCCACTATCGTTATATTTATGTAATTTCTACAAGCTATTGTTACAAAATATCTACTTTATGTTAATCTAGAATAAACATTTGCAGAAATAGTTCCATTGCACCTTTTCGTTGTAGGTACAAGGGGGCAATACAGGAGACCGAAGCGATAGACAAATGTTTAAAAAGGGATCTCTATATGCTGGCGTTGATAATCTATATTCTTTCCATTACATCGCGAGAATTAGCTAAATAGTCTTTAAAAATGGCATAAAATGTATTTATGTGATAATCTGCGTTTGCCAAATAACGCATAATAATACATATAATAAAATATAGAAGTGCGATATCAGTATATAAAATGGCTATGCTGGTTGCAGAACAACACTATAATTAGCTGACAACGTTAAACTTAATATATTAAGACGAAAGCAATAGAAGTATTTTACATATTGAGAGTATAAAAATCTAAGTCAACGAATTAAGTGCTGTTAGCACCATATACGTGATTTCTAATAATTGCTTTTTATTCTTTTATAATATACTGTCCAAATAGCATCCTGAATAGTTGTACTGATTTTTTATTCATCCCTCCAATTTACAAAGTCTTTGGTTATTGGGCCACGTGATCCAAAAGAAGACCTGACACAGAAATTTTATTTACATTGTAAAAATCTGATATATGGCACAGTGGGTTTTTTAATTAGTTGTTTTGCCATGATAACTTCTTGGGGTTGATCCTTTTCATTGTAGAATCTGTGGTTGAGTCAGCTTTGTTCGCATTTCTTCCTGTTATCGTAATGATGTCTATCCGTCTATTATTTCCAACCCCTTTTCACAAAGTGCTTCAACTGGCAATAATCGAACAGTGTTTTTTTACTTTTTTTAAAACTTCCATTTATATTCCGCCTTTACCTACAATGATTTTATTGGTGGCCTTTCCTTTGGAACATATTATTGCCTATAAGTGATGGTCTTAACTGGTTTTCACTTGCCTTTGGGTTTCTAGTAAACTTTGGCTTTAATCATTAGATCACATATACATTCAAGCTGTCATTTATACTTCCAGACTCTGGGGAGATAGGGAATAATCTTGGCTGTAGAAAAATGTCACATTAAATTCGTAACAGTTCTCCCTGAGAACAGCTTCCAAGCACACGAAGAAGGGTTTCATACACTGCAGTGTCTGCAGAGGTTGGCACTTGAATGTCCAGGAAGAGAACGAACAGGAACAACCATTGCATTCATCTTAATGATGTCTCCATTCAGAACTACTAGGTAGTAGACATTCTGAAAGTAACACCTTCTTTGCCTGTATGCGGGTAAGAATACGCACGCACGCACACACACATACATACATACATACATACGTACATACATACATACATACGTACATACATACACTGGTGTGCAAAACCTAAGGACGAAAGTAATCTTCGCGTGCCGTGACACTGCCAAGTAACATAGCTCGATGAAACTTAATCATACATAGAGGGAACTGCTACGGTATGCTACAGAAGGCAACTAAACGAAATATGCAATGAGACGAACAGAAATTCCACTTTTATTCATAGACCATAAGCTACACTTTAGTCAATACGACATATGATGGCTCTCTAGATTTACAGAAACATGCATGGTGCTTAAAAGGTATGATCACCACGGAAAGCAATGCATACTCTGCATCGTGCTCCCATGCTGTCCACAAGGTTGGTAAGCGTTTCTTGTGGTAGGGTGTTCCATTCCTCTACCAGCGCTGTTGACAAATGTTGGACGGTCGTTGGTGCATATGGATGTGCTGCAATGCGTCTCCCCAAATCACCCCACCCGTGTTCGATGGGATTTAAATCGGGGGAACGGGCAGGCATGTCCATTCGCCGAATATCCTCTCGTTCCAAGAGATCCTCCACTTGCGCTGTTCGATGCGGTCGCGCATTGTCATCCATAAAAATGAAGTCGGGGCCGACTGTACCCCTGAAAAGACGCACATGGGGAAGTAGTACAGTATCACAATAACGTTGACCAGTGAGCGTACCGTGTTCAAAGATTTTGAGGTCGGTGCGCCCATTATGCCTCCCCAAACCATAACACCCGGATCACCAAAACGATCATGTTCAAGGATGTTCCTGCGTTCATTACGTGTTCCCACCTCTCGTCAGATGAGGGTACGTAGAGAATCACTACTTAGACTGAATCTGCTTTCATCCGAGAAGAGCACGCGATCCCATTCCTCGTTGGTCCAATTTTTAAGCTCTTGGGACCATCGCAAACGGTGCCGTCGATGTGCGGATGTCAATGGAACACAACGTAGTAGCCGTTGGGCAAAGAGACCACCTCTGTGTAGTCGCCGTGTCACTGTGTATCGTGAGATTGCGTGCCTAGCTGTCCTGTTAAATGTGGTTGCAATTGCACCCGCTTTTTGGCGTGGATCCCTTCTTGCCTGTTGCACAATGTAGGGGTCATCTGCTGCTGTAGTTGAGCGTGCTCGACCACCACCTCTCCTTGGGACAGTAGTGCCTGTGGTTTGGAAGGTTCCCCATGCACGTGAAACAATGCTATGAGCAATTCCAAACTCCTGAGCAACACAGCTCAGAGTTACGTTTGTATGTTAATGTTGGACCCATACAGCGATTGAAGTGTATTGTTGTTTTTTTATTAAAGGTTTATTTAAGGTCGTTTTGACTAGGTGGTTTTATCACGATTGTTATAAAATACATTATGAACATTAATTTACAATTGCACAAACAATTCCATACTTGGAATTACGTAAACATTTATAGTAAATCAGAGTTTTGTATCCATTAGAAACTAAAGCGTCTTCTTGAGCATATTGGGTTTGTTAACTGCATTGGGAAGATAAAGAAATGCCGGTTTGTTGTCTACATCTATTTTACTGTGGACAATCTATAAGAATGTACTGGATGGTTAGAGGATTGGTACAGTTTGCAGGTTGGTCCTTAGTGAGAAGATGCGTTAGTTTGGAGTGCCCAATTCTAAGCTCTCTCTCTCTCTCTCTCTCTCTCTCTCTCTCTCTCTCTCTTCTCTTGAGAGTAGTTGTTGAAAAGCTTCCAAGAAGCTCCCAGTTTTGAAAGACGTTTGAATTTGCATTAAGTATAAATAATTGAATTAGGAATATCAATAGGAAGTTGCAGAATTTCTCTTACAGCATTTCGAATCAATTTGTCAGCTTTCAACAAAAATGCTTTCGGTATTTTATTAGTAGGGGCCATTTGGAAGGGGTAAATGGAAGATGGACCTATTAATTAGTTAACAACCAGCAATTTTTTGAGGTTGTAGCAGATGTGTAGCAGCCAGGGAGATTTTTAGTTTATGTAATATCTCACCAGAGTTAAACATTAAGAAATCTTTGATGGTCACTCCTTAACTTCATCTTTAGCAGCATTTCCTTTTATGTCACCACAAATTGTTTTAGTAACTCCGGTATTAGGTTCACCTTTATTGATTAAGGATTGCTTTTTATTTTTCACTGCTGATGTTTAAGCCGATTTCTTGAAAACTGATGACCAATATAACTAAATCATTAATTGCGTTCATATAATTTCCAATTAGCACTATGCAAGACACAGTACTGTTAGCAGATCAGTCTGGGAGAATAATCTGTATCCATATTTTTCTATTACACTTCTCTCAGACGCTTCATTTAATGTGCAGTTAATCGAATAGAAATGGGGAGACGTTGAAGCTGATTTGTTCCGTTTTCCCTCTTCCGAATTGAATATGGGTGACGTCTACCAGAAGGTTGATTAACAGATGTTTGAATGAAGTAGGTAGATATGAAACTTCAATTGCAAAGAAAATATGAGTATGTCCGATATGCCTTAGAGATATTTAGAACACTCAAACCAGCAGAACGCTTTTGGAAGTTGCAGAATGTAAAATTCCTTCAACTATGTTTACGTTGATAAAAGTACCAAGTGTCATAAAGAAGTCCCTTTAATAAGGCTTGAGACTAATATTATTTGTGAAATCTAGAGTTTTCGGGGAAAAGCAAACGGAACAATTGAAGTATACTAATGGGTCTCCATTTCCTTAAAACGTGTTCATCGCGAGTTTTATGAAGAAAAATGTTGCGTGTTTATTTAAGTTTATCAGGTACAAATCCTATTTCCTAGATTCTATTTAAGATTTTAGCCAATACTTTGTCATTGAATTTTTAATTGTTTTTACAATGATTTTATAAGGTCCTGGGCGTGTATAATTGCCATTTTTAATGCAATTCATTATCATATATGGAGTTATTTAAAGCGCAGGTTGTCGATTCAGTATTATCTTAAGTTATATTATAGGATTTCTTTAAACTGTTGCCTATAAAGCATTCCTGAAATACACCTCAAGTTGATCTTTTTCAAGAGATGAGGGTTTATTCTTTTCCTTTGTTAAGCTTTTTCAAATTTATTTTCGTCTTCGATAGCAATATTCATATTGAATTATTTCATATTAAATTTCTCTTTGCGCTGCAAGCGTTTGTTTTTTGATACCCTCGGGGCTTACTTGAATTTTTGAATTTATTATGTTTAAGGTAACCTTCCAGATACTTTCCATATACTTCCATTCTTCCATATACTTTTTTGATGGATTTTTAGATGCTGGTATGAAATCAGTTGCTTTGGCTAGAAATTCGAGAAATAAACTTACACTGTGTGATCAAAAGTACCCGGACACCCCCACAAACATACTTTTTTCATCTTAGGTGCATTGTGCTGCCACCTACTGCCTGGTACTCATTATCCGCGACCTCAGTAGTCATTAGACATCGTGAAACAGCAGAATGGGACGCTCCATGGAACTCACGGACTTCGAACGTGGTCAGATGATTGGGTGTCACTTGTGTCAGAAGTCTGTACGCGAGACTTCCACACTCCTAAACATCCCCAGTTCCACTGTTTCTGATGTGATAGTGAAGTGGAAACGTGAAGGGACATGTACAGCACAAAAGCGCACAGGCCGACCTCGTCTGTTGACAGACACCGCCGACATTTGATGAGGGTCGTAAAGAGTAATAGGCAGACATCTATCCAGACCATCACACAGGAATTCCAAACTGCATCAGGATCCACTAAAAGTACTATGACAGGCGTGAAGTGAGAAACCTTTGTTTCCATGGTCGAGCGGCTGCTCATAAGCCACACATCACGCAGGAAAATACCAAACGACGCCTCTCTTGGTGTAAGGAGTGTCAACATTACACGATTGAACAGTGGCAAAATGTTGTGTGGAGTGACGAATCACGGGACACAATGCGGCGATCCGATGGCAGGGTGTGGCTATGGCGAATGCCGGTGAACGTCATCTGCCAGCGTGTGTAGTGCCAACAGTGAAATTCGGAGGTGGTGGTGTTATTTTGTGGTCGTGTTTTTCCTGAAGGGGGCTTGCACCCCTTATTGTTTTGCGTGTCACGATCACAGTGCAGACCTACATTGATATTTTAAGCACCTTCTCGCTTCCCACTGTTGAAGAGCAATTCGGGAATGACGATTGCATCTTTCAACACGATCGAGCACCTATTCATACTGCACGGGCTGTGGGGAGTGGTTACACGACAATAACATCCCTGTAATGGACTGGCCTGCACAGAGTCCTGACTTGAATCATATAGAACACCTTTGGGATGTTTTGGAACCCCGACTTCGTGCCAGGCCTCACCGACCTACATCGATACCTCTCTTCAGTTCCGCACTCCGTGAAGAATGGGCTGCCATTCCCCAAGAAACCTTCCAGCACCTGATTGAAAGTATGCCTGCGAGAGTGAACGCTGTCATCAAAGCTAAGGGTGGGCCAACACCATATTGACTTCCAGCATTACCGATGGAGGGCGCCACGAACTTGTACGTCATTTTCAGCCAGGTGTCCGGATACTTTTAATCACGTAGTGTATATCGTTAAAATTGTTTTGAGGGGTGTCAACTTTTTCTAGCAAATTTTGTAATTCTATGTTATATTGAATATTATTATTATTATTATTATTATTATTATTATTAATTTATTTATTTATTGGCATATCCTCATTTAAAGGTGCTGAGAGTCAATTACGTTATTTTACTGCGAATTGCTTGTTAAAAGTATCACGATATTCTTGCAGATGTGGTTTGCTTATATGGATCTTTAATCCTTTATATAATTTGCCACAGTATGAACAGGAAACCTTCGTTTTAAGACTCAAGGTCATGATTTGCAGCATTTTGGGAATGTGATATATTGCTTTTCATAATTAAATTATAAACTTGTGATCTTGTGTATAACGTTCTGAAACATGTTATATAAATTTCATGAAAATGTACGCATAAATCTCAATATTAAAGCTAGATCAGTATTAATATTTACCTATAAAGAAGTAGGTATTAAAACGCTATAATGTAACCTCCACTGTAAAGAAAATAACGTTTCAAACATTTTATAGGTCATAACCTTAAATGGTAGCCATCGTCTTGTGCACTACGAATGTCTCTTGACTATAGTATAATTATTTCTACATTTATGTGTACTTTATTCTTTCTTTAGTTATTACTTAAATCACCTGGTTGCAGGTCAGTTGCCTGTCTATTTTTATATTAACCTTTATTTTCCATTCGAGCTAATTAAAGATTTCATTTTCACGGCCTGCTACATATTATAAAAGCAGTAACGGATATCTCCGAAATGCCTGAAGCCACGAAAAAGTTACTGGAAATGAATTGTGTGTTGCAAAGAAATCTACATCTGTGCAGTTTTTTCTATTTGTTACGTTTTAGCAGTTCATTCCGAATGTAGAGGACTTCACAGGGTATTTTCAGAAAATTCAAAGCATAGATTTTATTTGTGTTATAAATATCTTAAATATATCGCATTTAATCAAAATTGTTAGGGCTGTTTTTGAGAAAATTAAAAGAGAAACGAAAAAATTCCTGGTAAAGGCTGGTTTGAGGGATTTTCCGAAAATCTTGTATAGCTTCTTTGGAATACATTGAATTTAAATAGCAAGTTTGGTATATATCCGAAATTTGGTTTTTGAGCTATGCAGTTCACACACACACACACACAGACATTTTTATAAAATGCTCTATTTTCTTTGGATTCAGGGAGCCTCAAAATACACATTTCTATGGAAATCTGTTCTTAACTCAGCTGTCCACTTTTCAGCGGTTGTGTCTGATTCTTGTTCGCCATAGAGATCTGTCGTTCCACTGTCTGTGTTCTAAGCTATAGCCATAACCTTTTTCACACTACGCCAAACGAGTCCTTCCTCTTTTTCTTCTTCCTGGGGGTAATCAGTCAATTATCCGTCTGGGCCATCTCTTCTACTCCATTCTTTGTACATGTCCGTACCAATGCAGTATGCGTTCTTCAATTCTGTTTATTACCTTATCTTCTGTCCGTCCCTGCTATAGTTTAATTCCGTATAGATATGTTGTAATCAAGATGCTTTCATACGTCTATCTAACCCCCATTTTGGTACTCTGCAACTTTTTCTTCCATCTATCATTTACAATCCAACACTTTGATCCACACAAAAGGATACCCTCCACCATTATTTTCAGGATAACTTTTTTTATTTGGTTATTTTTGTCATTTCTTTATTCCATAGAACACTATTTATAGGCCTTGTTACTTTCGTAGCCTGGTTGATTCTATTACCAATTTCCTTTTCATAGGTACCAAAACTGTCTATGATTGTACCTAAATATTTGAATGCTTGACGATCTTAACGAAAGCGACAATGATACTTGATTCAGTTATTCATAGTCTCTTCTTACAACGTGATATTAATTCCTTTGCCCTTTACAGTATTTACATATAAGACTCGGGGCAATTACTTTTGACCTTCCAACGCTGTTTCTGCAGATTCTTCGCTTGCTTAATTTAGATGTAATTGCACGACACTCGGAGATATAGTATGAGAGCCTAGCATGTAACACTAAGGGCCGGTTTCACCAACAGATGCTAAATTTTAACACAATCTTAAACTGATTTAACACTGAAGTTAACACAAATTCTGTTTCATCAAACAATGTTAACTTTAACAATGTTCGCTACAATTGACATTTTTAATGCCATTCCTAATAGAAGAATAGTCGTACGTCATAATACATTTGAAACGATGCAAAAGGAGGACTTTTTAAAGCAATATAGGCTGCTCAAGGGATCATGAGCATGGTTTTATGGGAAATGCGAGAGGCTAGAATACTACCAACAGAAGCATGCCTCTTTCTTCTAAGCTACAAGTGTTAATTAGGTATTTAGATTTTATGCTACTAACATTTTTTATTTACTTGCTGGATGCTACCGTTTGTGGTTTATCCGGAAGGTTTCCAAAGGAATTGCTTAAAAAATCAAACACTTATTTTTTTTTCCCCGGGACTGCTTGATTAATCAGCGATAATCCACTTTCGTCCATTTTAGTTTCAATGCAGCGTCCACCACCGTCTTTTACACGCTCTGTGCACCTAACGTTTCTGGTGCTGCACTTTATGCTAGCATAAAATTGCCGCAGTTGCTTACTGGTCTTAAGAGAAACCCGTTCATTCCAATTAAATTAGTCGCGAATTTTGTCCCAGGGTGCAATTTTATCCTTTAATGTAAGACCGTCAGATTTTTCGCAGTTGATAATACGTCTATGCTTATTAATCAGATGTTAATTAACGCGTTTCAAACGGTGAAACATTTATTTCAGTGACATCGTGATTCTAACCTCAAACAATCGAGAACATCACATGGCAATTGCCATAAATGTGAATAGTTGTCTGCTACTGACACAGAACGCAGCGAAACGTAGACAAAGGTGCATTGGAGCACGTTCAGAAGCAGTGTAGTTTGGCTACCGCCTTCTCAAAAGCTAGCGTTCGCAGTTGTCTTTGACGTTAACAATATGTTAGCTAACAATTTGCTGTAAAAGCTCGATGAAACGCACAAGTTTTAACCTTATGTTAAACTTTGAACACGGTGTTAACAAACGAGATGTTACAGCATTTTTAACATTGGTTGGCGAAATCGGCCCTGAGAAGACGAATTTAAAGCAATAACATTCAACTACCTATAATTTATGAGCTTCAGATATCAAACCATAATGGATGTTTGGCCTATTTGCACATATTCATTTTATTTAAACAATTTTCTGCCTGTTGGTTTGGACACTTGAAGTATAGGTGTCACTCAGGAACCTAATGATTTTATATGCGATACTTTGCTGACGCTAACAGGTTGGAAGCACACTGATCATTATGCTTTTAATGGCGAAAATGCCGTTCTTCTACCTGTCACTAAGTATGAGCGCTCGGCAGCATGTGAAAAACAAATATACAACCAGCCAGAAAGGGCTTGCGAATCCCAACTGACCAGTGACTCTGGAGTATGCCATTGTTAAATTTTAAAGTATGTAATTTTAGTAGCAACGAATCGTTGGGTTGCTGAACATGTATTTGTAGTGCAAACGTTTTAAGGACACTGGGACCGAAATTTTGGTCAAAATGCAAAGTGCACATGTTCCTATGTTAGAAATTTAAATCCATTCAGCCATTTTTAAATGTGTGGACTATCTTTGAATCCTCCATGCACTGAACCTTTTTAAAATAACAGTAGAGCATTTGTTTTTCTCAGGACAATGATTTTCATTTTTGGAAATACCCTAAAGGGACCTAAATATTGGTCCATTTTTCTAAAAATTGGGACAGTTTTATGCATGCAATTTGCTCTTGCTTTTAAAATAAACCTTTTATGGTCGACAACGGGAAACATTTTAGTAATGAGTCATGCTTTGGAACGGAACCCTCAGTTTAGGAAGTTGCGCTGCGGGTTCTACCACTACAATACCTTATATGTTAAATGAAGGACATTTGACAGACGTATTATTTTAAAATGAGTAAGACGAAGTGATATGTTCAAGTGGCACGGTACTCTATGATTTAGCTACAGTAGTAATTCAATTTTTATTTCGTATCCCTGTTTTCAAAACAGGTTCACTTGATCCCCCACTATAGTCTTACTTTCTCATCCGCATACATAGTGCGAAGGAAATACTACGTTTAATCTAGTAGTTCTACATCACTTTTACACCAAAGGTAAAGTAATGAAGCACTTTTGAAAACTTGGTTCTGATGGCCTACAATCCGCCCTAAATATTTGTAGATTTATTTAGTTACGGTTCCTAGACTGGGTCTCGTAGGTACCTATAATTGAATGGATAACGTTTTACTTAAAAAAAAATAAAAAAACAAGGACTTCAAGGATGTGTGCATTTTTCAACTGGTATGACCAGTATCGAAGTAGTCGCTTGCAAAATCCAGTTTACATGGAGTATAATGTATAAGTAGCTTGACAATTTAATTTCTGATGAAATGTTTTACTTATCGAAATCAAACATCGAGTGAGTGTCAATCGGGAAGTCAGTGTCTGCCTCCAATCAGGTGGGTGCTGATTGTACATTAAAACTCAGGAAGATCGAGTTAAAAGAAAAAAAAATAACAAAACCAAAAATTGCTGTGGTCTTCCTGTGTCTGTACTTATGATATACATGCTGAAGAAATTACATGCACCTCTGCAAGCGGTTCCACAACAAAACAGGGGGTAATTTAACACAATATGAGATAACTGTCGCATGTACTTTCAGGTAATTCTACTTCGCACCTTTTACAGTCCGACTTGGCGCCTTGTGGTTCTTTTTGAAACTAATGAACATCTGAAGGGTCCTACGCGCGGTCACAATGCAGTTCTTCCTCCCTTGATGGCATGCAGAAACTAGCGCAGGATTGCGGAAGTGCATCAACGCCGGTTGGGACTAATATTAAAAATTTGTTATAGGATATATTATTGTATTAAAGATTAAAGAGGTTTGCAATACATATTAGGGAAAGTACATAATGAAATGGCATAGATGAACATTCATTAGAACCGTTAGGAGACAGGCGTGTAAAAATTCATCAATTCGACATTTTATGTTTCCAGGTAATGATAAAACCTAGTTAAAATGTCCAAACTTTCAACCGGCAAGGGAGCCGCTCCGCTATAACGTTTATGGTTTTGTAGTACATTAAGTTACTTACCGTTTCCATAGTGAAGTAGTTATGCTTGGCGTCTGTCGCGTGCATGCCTTGAGTTCGCTACCTTATCAGTCATTTTTTTCTTCCTTATTAATCCACCACAGGGTAGAAACACTTGCAAAATGTAAAATACACGTAGATACATAGGTTCGCTGAGACCTTTTAGTCGCCGGATGATCCAAATTGAGTCTCACTTGGTCGCCTTTTTGGCTGCGTGCATTCAGGCGTTCGGTATATGTGATATTTGAATGGCGCCCAGTTTGATTATTCGATATACAGATATTTCACAAAGGATTGCAAACGGATTGGAACACAAATTGGAATGGCCTGAACGAGTATTCATTACAAACGCCAGGAGACAGGTTGTGTGGCAAATCTATTCGTTCAACATTTTGTGGCTCCACATGATGAAGCCAACTTGAAACGTTTCCAAACTTGTTTCATCCGCCGGGGGAGCTACTGCGATATCCGCCTGAAGGCTATTAAAGAAACTACATACGATTAACTACAAGCGTCAAGATACATAGCACCTGACCAATTAATAAATTCCACATGTTAAGAGCATGTTAGTGTAAAACCGACTTGTCTTGGCCATCTTTGCTGTTGACATAACTAGCTTGTGTGACAGAGTCATTTGGAGTTTTGTAAGGCATGGTGTATGCAGCAAGCAGTGGTTTACCCACCTTGGTTTGCACGTAAACTATTTTTGGGATTTCTCGTTACTTAGGTGAGAACTTGCGTTTAATTTTATTTTATATTTAACATGAATATACCTTAACCCTCGAAACCTAACATTTTGTAGATGAACAAATAAATTGTTTCGCATTGCACGCAGTTTATACAAACACATATCCAACTTTTTGTACTTGGGCACCCATCAACATGTATAGCCCAAGGACAAACGTTACAAAATGAATATTCTTACCGGGATCAGTCTTTTCTCATGGTCAACTATACTTTATAGGTTTTTAAAAAACGTAAAAGCAGCTGTAAATGAAGATGTTCCACAAAAAATAACTGGGTTCCATTATTATGTCAAACATTGTGTACACCGAAATTCTCGTTCTCCATGATGTACTGGTTACCATGCTAGCCTCTAGTTCCCGAGGTCGCGGGTTCAAAACCAGCGGAGGGCGATGGATTTTTTCGGGCGTAAAACTCCTTAGCATGGCTTCCTTCGGAAGGGAAGTAAAGCCGGTGGTCCTGTGTCATAGATTTACGGCACGTAAAAGAACCTCAAGCCTGATAGGGAGGTCTCTGAGCAAAATCACGGTCTTTCACGTCCAATATAGAATGGGACGCTAAGGATCATAGCAGTTAAAAAGCGTCCCCCCCAAAAAAAAACAGAAATTCTGTTCTCAATGTAGTATGCCAATTTTTAACTATTTATTTACAGTAACGTCCTTTTTTTAAAGCTAGATTTCTGCTCACGTTCCATTGCTCTTTAGGAGGCAAACGTCTGGAAAAAAACCTCATAGTTGAATTTTTATGCCCAGCATTGGGAAAGTGAATCTTAGATTTTGCAGTAGGTTGATTACGAGATTATTTGGTGCAGGTAACTTCCTGTATGAAGCACCCGGCATTGAAGCCGAACTTTAAATGGTTAATGCTGAGTGTTCTAAGCAATTACGGAGTAATCAGCAGACATAGAACCCTGGATATATTTTTACTTTCTCTGCTATGTACGAGGGCGGATCGAAAAGTAACGCACAGTGTTTTTTTTTTTACAAAACGTCTAATAGTTAAAAAAAATCACAAATGAACTTACACTTTTTACCTACTTTTCGACATAATCACGAAGTTTCTCAACACATTTCTCCCATCGTGATAACAGTTTCAATATGCCCTGTTCGTAGAAGTCCGTTTCCTTGGAGTATAGCCATCGGCGGACTGCTGATTTCACTTCCGCATCTGTCGCAAAGCGTTGACCGGACAGGAATTTCTTCATGGGACCAAACATGAAAAACTACAAGGTGCAAGGTCCGGACTGTATGGTGGATGCTGGAGCACCTCCCAACCAAATGGTGATTTTCTGACGAACAGCAGCGGCAACCTGGGGGCGAGCATTGTGATGAATTTTGACATCGTCAGCATTCACGTTGCGTTTGTCACGAAGGGCTACGACACAACTTCGAAGTTTTCATGTAGGCTGCAGTATTCACAGTGCTCCCGTGTTCAGCAAAGTCCACCAATATAACACCATGCATATCCCAGAACACCGTCACAAGCACTTTCCTAGCGGATTGAGTCACTTTGAATGTCCCTGTGAATATCACTTGGTTTATGCTCTTTGGCCCACAAATATCGAACCACACCTCTCTGCTCTTCACACGTGGACGACAGTAACATGCACGCCATCTTTGTTGCGTAGTTCACGCTTCTCTCGCTAGAGTTGCACATGAAACAAAAAATACCCTCTATAGTGAAAACTTCAAACTCTATCTTTGTGAAATTGCAACATTTCAGCTGCAATACCAAGGCAGAAAAGAATTATTGTGCGTTAATTTTCGATCCGCCCTCGTACATAGTAGGTAGAGAAGGTATTGCATTCCACTAAAAAGATTCGATATCGAGATTTCACGGGAAATAAAGGTTTTGAGGCTCCTGAATAAATAAAACAAAGTTAAGAAGAAAAAAAAATGTGTGTGTGTGTGTGTGTGTGTGTGTGTGTGTGTGTGTGTGTGAAGTATAACTCAAAAACGAAAGTCGGTTAAATACGAAATATGGTATTTCAGTTCAGCGTCTTCCAAGGATGTGACACAAGAAAATTTCCCCACCCCAAATTATCCTTCTTTAACATATTGCTGTCTCTTTGTAGGAGTTACCCCCAAGGACTTGCAAATCAATGCCTGTCGAGGAGCAAGATCATAGCATATCCAGGATGGGTGATCAGCCCAATGCCTGGTATGCCATTGAAGAAGGAAATGAAATGTAGTGATGAAAGTGATAATAGGCAAATTTGCGGATCAAATTATCCAACCCAGTATTCGCCTAGCGACCGAGAACCGCGGAGAAGCCTTCAGTTAGATTGGTCGGCCCCGGGGTTTGAACTCGGGACACCCCGAATGCGAGCCACAGACGTTAGTGCCTGAACTACCCCGCTCCAAATTACCCTTGACATGGAAAATGTTTTGTAATTTTGGATTTCTCAAAAATGGCTCAAACGATTTTGAATATTTGCATGACAAAATGTATACCTTGAAATTTCTGGGAATAGCCTCTGAGGTGCTCTTCTGAATTACTTGTAGGTATAAGTGGTAACATGTAGGAGATGGACAAAATCGTACCACACAGAAAATTGTCTCGCAAAAACGGCAACTATTTCCGAGACATGCTTTCTTATCGGTTTGTTCGTTGTGGTCACGCAAAGAAAGTACTTTCAAAGCCGTCATATGGCGATCCGCTTTTTAAAATTCTGACTATCGCTGTAGCCAATGGGTATCCTTATGTCTAATAAAGGTTATCTAGACTAACAAGAAGTACTTCTTAGAATAATAAGTTTTTGAAAGAATAGTTTGTAGACGAGTGGGTAGAGAAAGCCATGCGAACATTTGAGAAAAAGTTAAAGTATTGTAAAATTCAAACGAATAACAAGGAATATCTCAGAAATAGTTCACTCCACAAAAAGGTGTATATGACATAAATTGTGTGTTTAAACCAGATCTACATTTTTTGTTAGAAAAAGTTTCTCTTACGTGCATTAGTAATGCGAAACCCATTTAGAATGAAGAGTAGTTTTCGTGACATTCCCAGAGAATTTAAGATACACGTTTCATTTGTCATGAAAACATCTTCAACATATATTTTAATCAAAATCGTTAGCCATTTCTGAGAAAATCAACATTTTCGAAAAATGTTCCATGTAAAGAGTAGTCTGGGGTGGGGGATTTTCTTGAAAATCTTCGTTTTGTACCTTTGAAAGATACTGAACTAAATACCAAGTTTGGTATTTATCCAACTTTTCGTTTTGGAGTTATGCTGTCCACACACACACACACACACACACACACACACACACACACACACACACACACACACGGACGTTTTCTAAAAATGTTTTTTTTTAAATCCAGGAAGCCTCAAAACATGTATTTCCGGTGAAATCTCGGTATCGAATTTTTGGGTGGAATGCAATGCTTTCCCTACTTACTATACGTAGTAGAGAAAGTAAAAAGGCGAATCGGTGTTCTCGCACGTAGTTCATCGTTTTCGTTTCGACATGAACCAGTAATCCCGCATGGAAATATTGGTTATTGGGACAGTTTTGAAAGTCCCCCTTTGGTGCCTGGGTATTATCTGTGAAATAGTATAACATTTTGGATTGCTAGGATTACAGAGCGGCCCTAGATAGTAATGGACCGCGTCTGGGTTAGTGGGAGCCGTTGCAACAAAACCGCATCGATTCGATGTGCGCAAAGCCACGACCATGATCGCCTTATCGGTGAAACAGAGGAGGGTTTTAAAAGTTAGTGGCTAGATTTTTTTAGGCAGTATCTGTTAGTGTATGGCCATTCTGAAACTTTTTAGAACTCTCTCTTGTTTTTACTCACTAGTATGTAAATCTCGCTATTTATAGCCACTAAACCACCCGGAATTAAATTGCTAAGTATCTACTTTACTGAAATACAGCCCGTTCACATATGCATGTAAAAGCCACGAAATTTGTTAGTATTCGTAATGAGTGTAAATAGGAATCATTGAGAATACCTACATACATACAAAAAAGTTTCTCTCGCACCAATTTCCCGATTTGTATAATTTCAATCCCTTCTCACTCTGTCCCTATGCAGCCTTCTATTTAGCTCTCCCCCCTCTCTGTGCATTGTACATGTCATGCGATGTTATGAAAACGGTAATAAAAGTTTTTTTTTTCTGGCGTATTAATACAAATAAAAATATTACTTAAAAATTTAACAGTACCGAAACGTGTACGGTCGACTTTTTTTTTCGTCCTGACAAGGCAGAAACGCAAAGGAGGAGAAGGTGGTCTAGGTTGGGGGAAGCGCGGCTGGTAATATTCCCCTTGCGTGGAACTCACTCGAAACGCGTGGTGAGTCAACTTATTTCACGTTGTGTACGCACCTGCTGCTCTGTTACAACTGAACCAATACCCCCTTCCGTAAGGTAAATTGACTTACCCAACTACTACGCATATGTATAAGCATGTCACGACGAAAAAAATCTTACCGTACCTCTCCTTTGAGCTTGCAATATGACCGGAACTATGCTGTTTCTCGGGGTAAGCGGTTCACGTAAGGGATAATATGATGATGATGATAATAATAATAATAAAAAAGGAAATTTTTATATAACTTCTCACTCATTCTATCGGTATTTTATACATAACAAAACTTGTCCGATACTTTGTGCTAATAAACTTGTATGTAACGTTTAAAAAATGATCTAAGAATAAGATATTTGGATGTTTCTATTTTCTAAGTAGGACCTAAGGTGTGTTACATGTCCAGCTTCATAACCATTGATTTGGCCGTTCTTGCGTGAAAAGTTAACTTACACACCCGCACACATTGTAAATGTGCGATTTGGCGCTCCAAGGTAGCCCATCATACACATTAGCATCAATTAATTATTCATCCAATATTGTAAATTACCAAGATATTTGGATAGTTTTATATGTATGAGTAGATTAATCCACACGTTGGTTCTCACAATACTAATTGCATTCTTTTTGTATTGCTAGTTTCTTAGCCCGTTACCTAAAGAAATACTGCGTTCCACCTAAAACTTAAATATTGCGATTTCAGCAGAAGTGTGCATTTTGAGTCCAGAAGGGTGTGTGCATGTGTGAATAGCGTAACTAAACGCGTGGAATGGGTAACAAATTTGGGATTTTACTAGTTCTGAAATGAACATTTTCAAGACATTTCTTCTATCATAAATATACCAGAAATTGCTCTAATGATTTTGTTACGTAAGAGGTAGGAATATTAAATTAACTGTTTTACTGGATTCATTGTAATTATGTAAGTTCAGTAATGTTGACATTTTGGCTGTTTTGGATATGTAAGGACATGGTAAATAAAATATATACATATCTTGAATCTTGCGTAGAAAACCTGCAAAGTCTCTTTCTTTCTTTTTTGAAAATGCTAAATATTTGAAATGAATAAACTAAAGAGAAGTGTCAGACAAAATGTATAGACGAGGAAAATGTTATGTTCTACCAAAATATACAAGTTAGCACTTAATGTTTTTCGTGGTATTAAGAATCTTCGAAATATCGTTGTATTAATCTCAACTTGCCCCTCACTTTAGTTATATATTTTGAAATGCGAAGGCTAATAACTCTACGTAATATTGTCCTCATTAAATTATGTGGATGATACAGCAATCTTTTGTGTGATTAATCGGTACAAAATGGCGATCGGTAGAGAACGTTCCGAGACTTCTACACATGAGATTCCCTTTCGTATTTATTTCGAAATTATCGCTTAGTTCCTAGAGATATGCGGTATTAGCTTAATGGTCATTGGTCAAGTGGTTTTATTTTTTCCTCCCCTAATATTCTTTTTTTATTCGTGTCGCCTTCTGCAATGCTTCCTTGATGTTTCCCTGGATGAGGATCATCGAAGAATTCCATGTATTTACACAGATCTTCTAGTAAAATAAAACAACTGGGCTGCGATCGCGGCTGCGTAAGAAACGGTTGTAGTAGGGTTTGATAAGGGCGTGTGTGTAAAAGGTCGAATATCAGAATCGATAGTCTCTTACAGACTATAGAAGGGCGTGCCTTAAAACCATCTTCATGTTGTATGGACTGTAGTAATATTAGCTAACGGGCGTTGCCTTGAAAGAAGTTTGTACAGCGTTTAACGAGCAGCAAGTTTAACTTCCAGATAAAGGATGTAAAGAAATGTATTAAGTTGTACGAATTTGCATATTATTACGGTTTCACAGTAATTAAACGGACTGTACAATCAAAAGCTGACTTTTTTTTTACCCTCTCGATAACGTAGCTGCTCTGCAAAGAAGGCTATCTCTTGTTTTGCGCATGAGGCGTATGCATCAAACAACAGACGATAAAAGACGCCTATGTGGGTATTAGGTTTAAAAAACGAAAATGAAAACCATTTCAAAAGTATACATTCTGCTTTAATCTGGAAAAATGTAAACGTGCAATAACGAATATTTCCAAATGGTTAATACCACAAAATATTTGATTAATAATAATGTTTAATAACGAAATCAAGGTTTTCCGTTTAGGTACTGAGTTTTTCTCTGCTTTATGCTTTCCAAGTTGTATAAAATTTTAGAAGGACGGAAAAACAAAGAAAACCTTGGGAGACGTTTTACAGTTATTTATGGCATACACTTCATAACATTGCCTCAAACCTTTTATATTTCAGTATACCATCCAATGCACCGGCGAAATGTATAAATCTCTTAAAGTTCCCGGGTTTGATGAGGCTGTTTCATAATGTCCTCGCAAATGCAAGTTGAAATTCGCCACAAAAATTAGCACAGTCGATTATTTCCGATAACACATACCGATTTTTTTTCTGGCTACATTGTTGTGTCTTGCAATGTTCTTGTATGCAGTGTCTAGTTGTCTGATACCTACTATACCATGCACTGAAAGTTCTAGCGTTGAGTAGGTACTTATGTACCAGCGAATCTTCGTGTTTTTAATTTCTTGACTCGGACGGCTTGAATCGCACACACCCAGCTATCATCACTCTCTTTAACGAAGAGTAAACACGGGAAACGGAATGGTTGTGTTTACAGTACAACCACAGATCCAGTTGTTTCGTTCATAAATTTGAGACTAGAATACTGAACAAGACGATTTAGCCTTACAAGATCGTTCTGGGAAATCTTCAAAACAAGCGGGCTTTCCAAGTTGTTGCTCTAACGGAATACTTTAAAGTTTATTTCCTGGATAACACTAACACTGTTTTCTGCCATTATTAAAAACACGCATTATACTACCACTTTTAGAAACACTTGTAAAAACACATCATCTGTTTCTATGAGCGAACAGAAATCCGTACCACAACAAAGCAAACTTAAAACACAGCTATAAATAATATAATGAGGCAGTGTGTTTTGCAAGTTCATCAGCTATTGACCATCCTTCCCCATCCCCTTCCAAATGTTACTGTAAACACAACCGAGACGAATCCTGCTTTTGTTTGCTGTTTGCAGGAACTGTAGAGTGAGGAACGGGAACGAGGATGAAATGAAAGGATAGTATGTGATAGATGGAACTATTTGAGCTACACTTTCTGTGGCGATTTCTTATTTGTTTTGTTTTAAACACATTTTCTCTATATCTCCACCGCCTAAAGGTATTTTTGAAAGCTTCTAGTGGTTCACTCTGCAAAATGAGACCACAGCGCAGCTATACTGGTGTTAGCTAGGTATTCCACCCGGCTTCAAAAGCAACTCTCTTATGCTCTAATCTACAGAAGTCGAAAAACCAGTACTATCTCTCCTGATTTTTACTCTTAGCAGTATACCAGCTAGAAAAATCTGACATCTGAGCAACAGAGGGTGCAGTGAACCTAATGAGAAGCCGCACCTGCCCTACCTCTCGGCATTTGCACGATTTTTCTTGAAGTATGCTTTCAATAGTTGTGTGCACAGATGGTAGCGCACCAAGCCAAGTGTGAAGAAAGAAAACTGCGGTGCACAGTACTTGCCTGTACGGGTTAATAGAAAAGGAATTTAATCTGCAGCTTTCATTAAGAGCAATTTACTCTCTGCTTAGCTCTGAATTACAGCGGAAATCGATGCTAGGGCTTCTGAGAAAATAAATACCCTTTCTAGAGTTGCTCCTGCTTAATTGGAGTGTTTCCAAAAGTGCCATGTGTACATTTCATTCAAATACTCCTAGCAATCGTTACCTTTAACTGCATAGTGGATAGCATGGTTTCTGAAAAAAGCAAGCAAATGCAAGGGGTTGAAGATTTCTTTCTTCCAGGTAATTGTGTTAAAGTGGTAGAGGAAATGAAATTGCGTCTTCCTTAAATACAAACATTTATGCATCTCTTGGCGGCAGATGGAGTTCATCCACAGTAAAACACACACACACACACACACACACACACACACACACACACACACACACACACACACACACACACACACACACAATAATGATTGATAGCTTTGCTCTTAGTTTCAACTGATATTTAGTACCTCATGAAGCATACTCGGTTCGTTGAAGAAACGGGGGACGAAAGTGTACACCTATTTAAACAAAATGACATCCTTGGCGTAGTAGTAGTTTTAGCTTAGAAATTTGTTGGTACATTTTTACTTCCTCTACTACGTCTAGTAAGTAGGGGAAGTATTGTATTCCACCCAAAAATTCGATACCAAGATTTCACCGGAAATACATGTTTTGAGACCCCCTGAATCCAAAAAATCATTTTTGGAAACATGTCCGTGTGTGTGTCTGTGAACAGCATAACTCAGAAACGAACAGTCGGATAAACACCAAACTTGGTATTTAGGTTCAGTATCTTCCAGAGATGCGACACGAAGGTTTTCAAGAAAATCCCCCCACCCCAGATTACCCTTTACATGGAACATTTTTCGAAAATTTTAATTTTCTCAAAAATGGTTATAACGATTTTGATTAAAATATCATATGTTTAAGATATTTTCATGACAAATAAAATGTATATCTTGAATTTTCTGGGAATGTCTCCAAAAGTATTCTTCATTGTGAACGACTTTTGCATAACTGGTAAACCATGGGAGATAGACAAAAATTTTACTACACAAAAGATGTAGATCGCGTTAAAATACGCAATTTATGTCATATACATTTCTTTTGTTGAGTGAACCGATTTCGAGATATTGCTTGTTATTCCCTTAAATTTTCCAATACACTTTTTCTCAAATTCGTTATTCATTTTTTTATGTCCCGGACATGCAAAGAGAATGGATTACTCCACATAGCAACCAGCGCTTAAAATATTTGACTATCGCCTTAAACCTACCATATTCTCCTTGCACCTACAAGTAAATTAGCAATAAGATTAACATCTCGATATCTCGATTAACATGAAGCATATGGAGAATAAGCGTTTGTAAAAATAGTTTGTACAAGAGTAGAGAAAGTCATGTGAGTGTGACACATCAGATTTTTAGGAATGCTTTTATTGTTTGTAGGGTAGAAGAATATGCTTCACCCTATAAAATTGAAATGGGAACAGCTGTAACAGCGACGCATTTTAAACCGTTGTTTAGTTCTGCATACACAGAGCTCCATAAATGTGTATAACTCTCGTTAATGAATTATTGTGATCTACAGGTTTCCGCTTCTGAACTGGCGTAAAATTTGATATGAACAAAAGCTGGCCTCCCCCCTCTCATTTACTTTTGCATTCGATGCTACCAATTTCCACCGTATTAAACTGGACCCTTAGTTGCGAACGCATGGCTAAAGTTAAATGCCAATTTCCCCCGTATTAAAGTAGACATTTTGTTTCGAATGCATGGCTCTAGTTGAGACTTCTGGGAAAATTACATCATGAATCGTAAAGTGACCATTTTAACATTTGAAGCTCTGCGAGACCAGCTCAGTTACATGTTTATAAGTTTCCATCCAGAATTGTGCCTTTAAATAGCAATTTAACTCTAATAAAAGTTTTCGAAGAAAAAGTTAATAATGCAATAATGCCGCAAATGATTTTTCCCTTCTCCACTGATTAGGCATAATATACTCATTCCAACTTCAGGTTTTCTAGGTCGTCCTCGATCTCTTCTTCCTTTTTGCGTCTAATTAAGGCTTTTTTTTAAGAAAGCAATCTTAGAAAATATAGTTTTATCTATTATTACTTATTCTATACTCAGCTGTTCCCTTATATTGTCCATTCTTGTATATCCTTTCAAGGAATTTCATTCATGCCGTTTAAATTTCATTAAGTTGCTTTGAGTTGGTATCCAGATTTCATTGTACAAATCGACCATAAACTTGTTTAAAATTACTGAAAAAATAAAATGCCTGATTAAAGGGGTTATCGTGATAGGATAAATACTGTTTTTCTGCTAGAAAATTATATATTACAGTGGATGGCCAGCAGAGTAACAGTTGCAGAAGCTTGCAATTTATTTATTTATTCCACAAAGAGAAGCTTTCCTATTTAACCACAAATAGGAAAAACATCCCAAACTGCCATATCTCGCATACGTTCAGTAAGCCAATTACTGCTGAAAATTACTCCAACTTGTAGAAAAATAAACAAGCTAATACAAAAACCCAAAAGGTTAGATCTCGAAGCTACCGAAAGTAGGCCTAATTTAAAAAAGGCGCTTCTCCAAGCAACACTGCCCCAAATGTGGAATTTGACGGTACGTCAAACCACGGCTTGCCCGATCAGCCCGAGAAGCAAAACCACTCCTGAGAGGTCAAGAGAGACTTGTTACTCCATGCGCGGCAAATACAACCTAGACCGAAAATTTCATCAAATGCCAACTAGAGGACACAAAGTTTAAAACCCTGGAAAACCGTATTGAAGTCCAAGCATCACGCGTTTAGAATCACATTTTGAACACCAAACGACTTCGTAATAAACGACGAGCTGTCGTAATTGGTGTGGGTTGCGCGATTTCAGATTGTCAATAGAGAAGTAGAAAGATGGATTGGGAAGGTTTGATGATACATCGCTTGATGAAAGTGACATGTTGCCGGAGAGAGGGAACCCCCTCCAGTCTCAGGCGGAGATTGGTATTTTCTGTTAATTTCCCGTTTGATAGACACCGCAGCATTGCAATCCACCAGTCGCGTATATGCACTAGAGCTTTAAGGATACAAGAATCTCATTTGCTGCGTAGCCATTCGACTGTCCGATTAATGCGAAGTCTGTTATTTCTGTATTGGCGTGAGGATAAGCATCAACACAAACATCCAGTCGTTAAATCCTGCTGAGCTATTCCGGTACCTACGCATGTGGGCCCTAGGTAATTCGTCATATCCTGCAGAATGCGGGCAATCTAAATTTACAGTGAACACCCAAAATGCAATAAATGATCAAAATACTCCGGCAATATCCGTACATATTCGGTTAAATGGTTATAGTCGTATAGCAACGATTTTTTTCAGTCATTTTTACCAACTATTGCAGAACAGCAAACGAACTCTGGTTATTTCTAAATATTTTTTTCTTGCTTCTCTTGGTCCATTTAAATTTTGTTTGCTCACACAGAATATTATTTATGTGGTATAACGTATTCATGACTAGACATTGTACAAGACGCGTTTTAAAGTAAGTACCGTTTTAATGTTTTGCAGCTGCAGTCGCGATTGCATCCTCCATTCATTAGGAAGCCAGACTTTGTGTTTTCCATTTGTTAGAGCGTTTCGAAATAATTCAAAACAATCGAACGACTGCCAGCTGTGAAGTCAGATCAGTGATTCGTTTTTTGGATGCGAGAAATGTTACCAGCAAACATTCGTCACCAATTGTGCAAGTTTTATGGGGAAACAACTTGTGACAATGCCTGCCCTCACAGCCAAACAAACTCAGTATCTGATCGCATCATTCCGTTGGGAACAATTCGACCCCCCTCTCTACAGCCCGGATTTGGTATCAAGCGAGTTTCACCTTTTTCTTCATCTGAGGAAATTCTTTGGTGAAAAACATCTCAACGACGGGGATGATGTGAAACAAGAAGTGCGGACTTGGCTGTCATCAGAGGCGGCATCGTTCTTTGACGAAGGCATACAAAAAGTGGTTTCCCGTTACAAGTGTCTGAATAACGGCGATGTGGAGAATTAGTGTAAGGTAATGAATGGTAAATTATTTGGAAAATAATATATTATTTTTTAAAAAATTAACGGTACTTAATTTAAAAACAAGCCTCATATAATTGCCATGTAGGTTAACATAATCCCATTATGTTGTATAGCTCGGTTAACTGCGGATAATTTTCCTTCCATTAAATATTTTTCATAGCCAATCGCTGGCGCACATTAACTCCACGCGTAGTCTTAAGATTCGTTAACCTAGCAAACACTGTAACGCAAGGTTTATGCCTAGAAATGCTCAATTACGAATATGTTGAATGAGAGCGATAATAATGATAACCGTATTTTACATATTAATTATTTTGAAAACTGGTATTGTAGGTGGCTTTAGCTTTCAAGCTGTATAGCAGTGGTGGCGAAAGCGTTGACTCGCAGGCGCAACTCCTTTTCTAGCCGTCTATGCATTTGTTTTCCATGTGCTGCTGAGTGATGTAGTGCGTGTTGCATATTTGATGACCCAAGAAAGGCATTTTCGCCACCCTTGCTGTATAGTAAATCACAAGGTAATATGAATGAGTTTAGAAAATACAAACAGAAAGCTTCATACATAGAAACAATATCTTATGTCTCAAAGAGTAGTTGCTGTAGCAATTTTCGACTGCCGTTTCATGGATTCGAGTTCAGTTCTGCATTAGATACTGTGCACATGTTCTATTTGAGAGGTTTTTTGGAACTGTCTAGAGCCTGTGTGTGTTTAGGGAGGGGACATTGAATTAATTAGGCAATTAGCCCATCTTAGGACACTGGTGGTCAGATTCCTGAATAGTTTCACGGTCATTCTACATATGACACAAATGAACACGACTGTATGGTGCTGATGTGTCAAAAATTGACTAAAGTTTGCAGCTTATAACGGGTGACGCTGGTAGTGCGTCGAAGGCTGTGGTTCCAGATAATTACACAAAAAGCAAGTCTAGCTCAAATTCGATTTCAAGGATGTTTTAAAATTTTAATTTACTTACAGTATCTGTATCTACGTCTTTAAGTTTTTATTTGTTTGCTTTTATTCTTGCATCTTTGCCCCCACAACAGGATATTCTTCCATGCATATACGAAGTATAAGCTGTTGTTCAATATTTGTATGATACAACAGATTTTTCCTTGTGATCTATTATAATATTGCTCATGGGCACACATATGGGCATAGACACCCGCACAGCTTGCGTAGGGAACTTTATTTACTGCGTATGTATGCTTTTGGAATTTATGGGTTAGTAATACTGAAATGATGCGGGCGCGAGCAGAGTGAACTCTGCTTCCGGTAGGTATAGGATCTGGATCCCGTTGATACCTCGGTACTCGATGGCATTGAAGTAAGTTTGATACTCTGTAATCAATCTTCGACACTTTAAATTTCTAACCTTAACATTTCTTATACAGACACTATTAGAGGCGCTTATTGCGTTCTTTTTGAGTTAGACAGGAATTAAAAGAGAAGAGAGCAAATAAGACTTCATATTGTTGTCTAGCATGTGTCGCTAAAGGTGTTGCTGGATTCATGGGGGAAACACGACTGTTTCTTGTCGGTGACTAGGTGCAGAATTCCATCGGCTCTTATATCCAAATGAAAGCGTACAAAACAATGGGGGAAGGGAGGAGCGGACATTTATAGCTTGCACTCTAACTGAAGCCGATTTGGCTGACGCACTACATTGCATTGTCGTCTGGCTTGGTAAGTGACTCGCTCTGTCTTTTCGTTTACTTATTGTGTTTCGTTTATTTTCGTGACCAGAATAGGTGAATTCAATAGAAATGAATCAGAACATTCAGATCATACTGTCTGCATAAACGCAGCCCTCGCCGTGTCTCCTGCCACTAGTTTCATTAAATACGTATTTAGTTTCATTCAATATGCTACATTATGTACAGAATGATGTTAAGTAAAATATGAGTTAAGTGCGTAACTTTTCGTAAAATATACGAAAATGTTTTCTTTCAAATAAAAATTTACAGGCAATGCGAATTTCATCTAGAGTGATTACATAAGAAGTTAGACGAATACATTATTAGCTTTAACAATAAGGGAAATATGTGTAACTTTATTAAAATGGGGGAAATAATAAAATATACTGCTAATTAGAGAGTGCAAAACAGCAGCAGTCGTAGAATTAGCATGTAATACAAAAGGTTATAAAGGTTCATAAATAATAAATCGTTAGATCCTTTGATAAAGTGGGTATCGGTGTCTTAGAAATAGTGATGTCATTTCATCCGTAGTTTCGAGGAAGACAACGGTTTTTCAGATAAGCTGTGAATTAACGCTATGTGTATGTTGATATGTAATTAAAGATAATTATCAGAAGCCATGACTTCGAAAATGGATCTTTTGTACCTTCAACATAGCAATAAGTAAAATGTGAGCTCATAGCTATGATGTCATAAAGTTCATAGTTATCTCTTTGTTCATGCTGCATCGGTAAAAGCAAGACACTAAAAATGGCGGCGGGCACGAACTTGTGATCGTTTGGGAGATTTCCCTATATTTGGCACGTGGAATCTATGAAGTATAAAAGCATGAAGCGATGCAGATAAGTGAGGCCTAAGACGTTTAAAAGGCATGCACTGAGCGTGCGCGTATAGAAGCATGTTAGCTACACACTGTGCTACCGGCCTATTAAATAACAGGAGGTAACCTAATCATTCCTAGAGTAAATAACAAAATACCAGTTATAGAAAGCTTCAATTAATTTCGCAACGTATTTGCATCTTGAGTTGCAGAATAGATAAAATATTTGCTTTTATGCAGTTCGTTTTCTTTCCTTTTTTTTTTTTTTAACCAAGGATAGTGTTGCACAACTGCGAAAAATATTAACTACCGATATCACAAGGGCAGTTTGATGGTGTCGTAGGTGTAAGAAAGTGTTGGCTGTTTGCATAGACTTTTCAACAAAATTTCGAGGAAAATACTTTTTAACATTTTCATAGAAAAGCCCTCAAACATTGCAGAATTAGAATCAATTTACGGTTTTGTACTTCTGACCCTTTAAATGCTCAAATTTACGTTTAAATGAATACATAGGCGTATGCAAATGGCGCATAAAGTTTTAAAATGTTATTTTCTCCATATCGTTTACATTTTTACGGCTTTAAAGTGTTTCTCGTGATGAAATTCTTCAGTTTCTTTCAAACTTTCGAAATACGTTCTTGGAAGTTCGATGAAGGGATCTAAAGAACCTTTTCGTGATACCAAGCATAGTTTTGTGTTTAGAGTTTTAATAATTTAATACATGATTGATTTTCAGAAAATTTCTTTGATTCTATTAATTACGTTTGATAAATAATCTGAAATTTTTAAATGTTCAAATTTTCAAATATGATTCATTTTTCATTACGTGAAAATGATTTTCTTAGAAATTTCGTATATGGGACCACAAAAGTCAATTGTCTGTTATAAATATGTTGATTGCTTGAGGTTTGTAGAATTGCCAATTTCAGTAGGTATCTACTGAGAACCCTTATTACAATACAGTACTCAAACAGGCTTCTCTTCCCTTAGTCTATGGAATATTAAAGCCGGCGGTTAACGTGTAAATAATTTTGAGAAATCCACGTTCTGAAAGTTTTCAAAGTGTGTTCTCAATAGAAGCAACATTTGACAAGCATGGTGAGGAGAATTTCTCCATATACCTATATGGGGATGAAGAAAACTTATGCATTATTGCTTACAATTTTGCTATTTGTTATTGTTAAATGTTGTAATCACCCGTATTTTGCACGAAATTTGTGAAATGTACTTCCCCAGGCGTATGGATGTGTCATCTGACATTTTTCTTGACTGAGAAACCGTAACTATTTAAATATTCTCGAATTGTACTCGCATTTCTGGCTTCTCTTAATTAGGGAATAGCAGTATGAAAAGGTAACGCCAGTTCTTTCCACTTAGACCTTATATAACATTTAAATAACTGTACAGCTTAATACAAAATAAATGAGCAACAGCCAGAGAGGGAGTTCGATTCGGAAAAGATAGGAAGCATACGCTGACGCTGCGTTTATAATACACGACTTACGTAATACCATCCTGCGTCCATTTCAAAGCTATGCGATAAGTAGGAAGATGCCTTTCAGTTGCACTGTACTCATAGCCGAGCGTGAAACGCATGTCTCGTGATTGGGACCTCAATTCAAATCCTTGGTGTATGTTTTATTATTTAAATTTAAATTTTTTAATATATGGCAATGCCCTCTCTTCAATGCATATAATATTAATTTTAAGACGTTCATGGATAAAAACACAAACGAAGTACTCTCTTCGTTTTAAAAATAAATGCAATATTAGTAAGAATTCCAAAGTGAAAAACTAAACCAAATATTTGATGTAATATTGGATGTGCAAACTCTGTTTAATTCGTCAGCTATGAATGTTGCTGGCGCGATCATAGCCTTGGAGTTATGCATATGTTAGCAGTCTTACTGACTTTTGCTCTGGCTGAACACACACATTAAGACGAAGCTACAAGGAGATCTCTCCTTACGTTAGTAGACTTAGCTGGGTACTATGTGTCTCAGGTTGCAAGAGTACGTAAATCCGTATATCTACGACTCGAGGGGGTGCGGTTATCCAGGAAAGGGATTGTTCGTCGTCGACAACCTCGTTCGGGCCGAAAACGTTTATCCACTCAGCAGGGCACTACACTTCTAAAAGAGGCAGGCAGTAACTAACTCCTTCCAGCATGTATCTACAATTAGAAGTAATTTCCCTTGGTCGAACCGCACAGTCCTGGGCAGGACTCTTGACTCGATCAGTAGCTAAGGAGCAGCGTCTTACAGACCATCACAGATTATGTCGTCTCGCATTTAAGGAGGAAAATGCCAACCATAACTGGAATAGTTATACTCACGACGAGGCGACATTTTCATCTACAAATGAGAAAATTGTCTACTGTCTCAAAGGAAAACGTTACGACGCAAAATACGTAACAAATGGATCGCCAAGGTCGCGTATGTGTTGTGTTGGGGTTGGATGTTATGAGATGGTTTATTTGTGTTGTGGCAGTTTGATGGCACAGTAAATAGCCACCAGTATGAAGACATCTTTGAAAACATCATGGTTCCTTCTGTAAGGAGTATGTATTCCGATGGAATGATAGAATTTCAGCAGGATAACTACCCTGTCCACAGAAGCCAGCAGGTTTCAAACTGGTTTTCGCAAAGGCAAGATATCACGTTAATTGATTGACCTCCTTGCTCACTAGATTTGAATCCTATTGAAAATGGGTGAGCAAAGGTGAAGAAAGTTTTGGAGTTAAATTGGCCTGCAAGACAACGTAAGACAAACGAGGTTTTGTGGGATCATATAGGTACAGGATGCTTCGGAAGAAGTATCCTCCCGTGAAAATTTGACTAGGCATTTGATATCATCCATGCCCCGTAGAATGGGTGCAGTAATAAAAGCAGAGGGTTTACACACCCGATATTAATTTAATTTCTATTTTCTTTTTCATTGAGGAATATAATATTTAATTATTTCATATTTAGTTTGAAAACCAAAAGGGGAACGTTTCAGTTTTTATGTGTGGGCATACATAACTTGAAATCAAAGTCTTGGCTATTGGGAATTATATTACAATGTGCGTAACAAGCTTTGCGCTGCACAATGCTTTGCATATATATAATATACACATGGTTGGGATACGAACCTCAGTAGGCCTCATTACTGCATACCTACTTATAATCGCTCGGTTGTCAGCACAAATTCATCAACTGGGACTCGATATGAAAGGTTACAATAGAACGACGAGGTTAAAGACACGCGTCCCGAGACACCATTCTGAACCGGCCGCAGAAGCGATTTGGACTTCGATAAATATACGCCTTCAAGGGTCTGCTCCTTTCTTTCTTTCTTTCTTTCTTTCTTTCTTTCTTTCTTTCTTTCTTTCTTTCTTTCTTTCTTTCTTTCTTTCTTTCTTCCTTCCTTCCTTCCTTCCTTCCTTCCTTCCTTCCTTCCTGGGGTGTACATTCTGTGAATAAAGCCAGATAAATTAAAAATAAAACAAAATAATATGGAATACATTAATCAACTCGCATATATGATAATTATTAGGTGTTTTTGTACATTCATGATCATCATCAGCTGTTAAGAATATGCAATAATGCATTTGTTGTAAGTAATAACAGTTATGCTTAACTTATGAGATTACTCACGTACGCAATTAATTTACACATCACTACTGGGCCTGCGAGTTCAAACACTGGTTTCTGCAAATTTACGCTTTACATCTAATAGCTTATAATGCTTCCTTTTTTTTTCCTAATTAGTCTACTGATTTATTGCAGCCATTTATTTCTTAATTTACTTAAACTGCTTTCTCTTTCCGTTTACATATTCCATCATTTTTACATTTAACTCTTTTTCGCCTATAATTTTCCTTGGCAAATTATATAATTTCTGCAGTACTAATTGCTTTCTAAGAATCCTAAAAATTGCATACCAGTCGTCTTTTAGGTTACAAAACGGACGTTTTTGTAAATAACCCCTTCCCCTTATTGCTTTCGGTTTTATTCCCCCCCCCCCCCCCGATCTAACCCAGCAAAACCTTTTCTTGCAGCTTTGTTGCGTTGTTCAGCGTAATTTTCTCTATTCCAAGTCATTGTCAATTCACGATGTTTTAAAATTGTACAAGTGAATGCTCCTTGCCTTTCAATATCTACCATTTGGAATTTAATTCGTCCAAAAACCATTTTTGGGATTCTCTCGCTCTTCAAATTGCTCCCAAACCAAGTATATCCAAAATTTCCTTAATCGTAAAAGATGTGCAGTCATTTGGAAAAGGTGGTTTTAGACACTACATTTGGCTGAGGAGATAAATCTTCCGAAGTTTGAGATTAGTGTACGTCCAAAATGACAGCTCTTAATGTTTTAAAGTAGCATTAAAATTTTTAAAGTTATAAGCAATATTTCCAATTGGTTTACATGTATAAATAACAGTAGAAAACGGCTCCATGCTTGTCTAATACAGCAGGCTTCGTTTTGTTTCCATACATTTTGCTCATGAGCAAATTTTTTTCTTGCCATGCCTTGCCGCGTTTTGTCTCTACTGGGCGTGCACCTTTAGGCAGTTGATCCAATCGATATTGAAATACATGCCTTTGCAGTTTGGTTCAGGCCGACTAATCAAAAAGGTTTCAAAAGAGCGCGTGGTTATTCAGTAGTTATAACGAAATCATGCACACATCCACGGACAAGACAACGTATATATTCAAAACGCACACATTTTCATCATATTTGTAGATAAATAAGAGTGATTCGCGAGTTAAATTTAGGCAAGAGCAAATAGTAGCTCGTATAAGGATAAAACATAAAAAAAACTCTCTCTATCCGAATTGATCCTTTTCAACCAGATTCTTCACAATTGGCGAAAGAACAGTCGAGATAGACATATGACGTAATGAGGTCGAGTCATGCACTTAATGCAAGTGTACTTGACCAGCACGAGCGTATGCATTGCCTCTTTTTCTTCTCTTATTCCTAACTTGAGTTGAAATGCGAACTACGTTTGAAAGTTTATCAAAATAGCGAATTAGTTCTAACATTTTTTCTAAATGTTTCAAATAAAGTTTTATAAAAATTTTAATATCAGTATAGAGTTCTAAAGATCTAAGATAGTTCAACCCGCAACTACTGCAGCTCTTTTTGGGAGGGGTCGAAGTGTTCACCTGGTGTTTTAGAATCCCTTTAGACTTTCTTAGCGTGTGTGTAAAAATTATACGCAATTTTTGTTTACTGCTTTAAATAACGAGTAGTTTAGATGTTATCAAAAGGGAAAGAAATGAACTTTAAATGTGAGAAAGCGCGGAAACGATTACAGTCGATTTGGCTCCCGTTTCTGAATTGAATCCAAGTAAGTAACTTCATTTGAATTGCCTCCGAGTTACATCTGAGAAGCAGCTACACCAACATCGTTAATTCCGTTTTCCAGAGCATAAAATACCGAACTTCTTCCATGTGAGTTGTTCAATGTGAGGAACATTTCGTAAGCACCTTCGCCATGAATCCTTGGAAGTTGCCGCATTTAAATGCGAAATTAGTATTCATAGGATTTTTCGTTTGGGAGTTTATACTATTTGCAGGCCCGAGCATACACATGCGCGCGCACGTACGTGTTACAATCAGACCACTTTATCTACCCATTTTGTCTTTAAATTTATTCTGTAAATTGTTCACAAAACTGGTAGTTTTTCTACTTGTTAATCATAAATACATTTAAATGTGTAATTGTATACAAAATTTTTAGCATGTTGTATAATTTCAATATACATTTTAATGTAGCTACTTAAAGCCATACAGGACATTCAAATGTTTAAAAAGCAGCTCACTATTTGTACTGAACTTGGATGAGCTGTTGAGAAACAAAAATTGGACATAACATTTCAAAAGTGTGCAGCTTGAAATATAAAATTTCCAACTATCTCGTAAACGACTTACAAAAACAGACTATAAAGTATATATTTTTATGAGTTTTACAATTTTTTCTGTAGTAGCTTTTGTTTGTCTCCTGTTACTTCATAATTATACAAAATTCAGTGAAAATGAAGATGTCTTCACAAGCCATTCACAGAAAATTCAAGATGTACATTTTATTCCTCGTATCAGCATGTAAACTGGACATTGTAATCAAAACCGTTAGAGCTGTGCATCCTTGAAAGGCGAACAAAAATACTCATTTTTACTTTCTCTACTACGTATAGTAAGCAGGGGAAGTATTGCATTCCACCCAAAAATTCTATACCGAGATTTCACCGGAAATAAATGGTTTGACACCCCCTGAATCCAAAAAAAGTATTTTTGGAAACATGTCCGTGTGTGTGTGTGTGTGTGTGTGTGTGTGTGTGTGTGTGTGTGTGTGTGTGTGTCTGTCTGTGAACAGCATAACTCAGAAACGAACAGTCGGATAAACACCAAACTTTGTATATAAGTTCAGTATCTTCCAGAGATGCGACACGAAGGTTTTCAAGAAAATCCCCCGACTACCCTTTACATGGAAGATTTTTCGAAAATTTTAATTTTCTCGAAAATGGCTCTAATGATTTTGATTA
Organism: Deroplatys truncata; assembly: GCA_030765065.1. NCBI lineage: Eukaryota > Metazoa > Arthropoda > Insecta > Mantodea > Mantidae > Deroplatys > Deroplatys truncata. Next base: position 64,873,896 of record CM060985.1, read on the forward strand.
AAATATCATATATTTAAGATACTTTCATGACAAATAAAATGTATATCTTGAATTTTCTGGGAATTCTCCAAAAGTGTTCATTGTGAACGACGTTTGAATAACTGGTAAACCATAAGAGATAGACAAAATTTTACTACACAAAAAATGTAGATCGCGTTAAAATACACAATTTATGTCATATACATTTTTTTGTTGAGTGAACCATTTTCGAGATATTGCTTGTTATTCCCTTAAATTTTCCAATACTTATACTTTTTCTCAAATGGGAATTCGTTAATTCATTTTTTTTTTTTTTTGCCCTTGAGAATGGAATACTCGACATAGCAGCCAGCTCTTAAAATATTTGACTATCGCTTAAAACCTACCAATTCCCCTTGCATCTACAAGAAAATTAGCAATAAGATTAACATCTCGATATCTCGATTAACATGAAGCATATGGAGAATAACATGAAGCATATGCAGAATAAGCTTTTGTAAAAATAGTTTGCACAAGGGTAGAGAAAGTCAGGTGAGTGTAACACATCAGATTTTTTAAAAACATGTTTTAAAGTATCCAAACGTGTATTCCCTGTGAAATATATGTATCGCATGTTTAAATGGAATGCATTATTTCCTCCGCCGCTGCCATGGGCCAGCAGTAATGAAAGTAACAATGAAGGAATTGTTTTCTGCAACACTGTTAGTAGAAGTGGATGCCCTAACGTAATTGAGTTCTTAAAAGTTACTGGTTGAAATTGTACAGTAGCAGGAATTTGCGTTCGTAGCCTTTTCGTTATCAGCAATCATAATTATCATCAAATGGGAACTTAATGTGTTGCTAATATTACACCTACATGTTTCCACTACTGGTTAAGAAACAAAAAACACCTTCCGTTAGTGTTATGTAGCAAACATTCTTCACGCTTACTTGCCATGTAATTCCTAACGATCTACAAGTGTGCAAAGCTTTTTTCTGCTTTTCATCACAAGAATTAACTACGCATTTAAACAGTCACGTGGAGCTTGACCGAGGACAAGACCGGTTCCATAGACTTGCCCAGACTTCGAATGAATGATCGCTAGCTTTCGGTTTGGAGAAAATATAAGAAGAAGGAATCCAGATTTACTACGAGCAGTAAATCTTAAACCGATTGCTTCTCTGTAGAGCTGAACGTCTTTTTGAGAACTATGTCTTGTTTTATAAGGACTTCAGCTGAAGCACTACTTCAACATCTCGTTTTTTCAGGAATGGAGCGCTCCCCCATTCGAAGCGAGGAATGTTAATGAATAAATCATGCCTTCGAAAGTTTTCTTTTGCTATTCAGAGGAATATTAAAGCTGCATCTAGAAAATAATTTTTTTCTCTCAGGAGTTTCTGGAACTGTTTTCTGGAACCAGAACTTAAGAGTTTCACTTTTCTACTTGAGAAAAATGGTTATATTCCAGCTACAATTTACATGAAAAGAATATTTCCACTTTAAAAAACCAGCCTTAACTGAAGCTGACGTAATATGCTTTTAAAATTCTCTTCAGCTCCTCTAAATCATAAAATCACTCCATTCACATGCACACGTTTTTAATATTCTGAAGAAAGCTGGATCTGATTAACGGGCCAAGAAGAAGAAGAATAGTAATTATTCATAACTGTTTATATAAACGCTGTTTAAGGACATTACAGCTGGAGTTAGAACCATGTTTTAGTAATTGCATCATGAAAATGCTCTTTTCAGTGATTAAAGGCAGAGATATTTGCTTTCAGATTTTTTATGCAAAGGTGACAAATCTTAATATATACCATATCTTTCGCCTTGCAACGTAGCTGACCAATAAAGAGTATAAAAAATAATAAAAGAGTAAAGTAGTGTATGTATAGTGATTGCTCCACTGAAATTTTAACTATCTTCAGAAAGTTACTTTTTGCATTAGGAAAATTAAAAATATTTATAATCTCTATGCAGATCGACTTCCTTGACATTAAAATGTCTTTCAGCTTTATTTAAATAGTCATATCCTGATAAGTTGAGAAGGAATTTACAACTCCGATTTTCTGGCAAACCTTCTTTTACATTGCAAATGCTTCGCACAATGGATTTTTCATCCACTTTGATAAATTCGCGTAAGTGTTAGAAACATCAGCAAATAAATTTAAGGGTGTTTTTTTTATCGCACTTGAAATAGTTCCGTGGTTGTGGCTTTGTTGTGCATTCGTATTTTTTTTGTTTATAAATGGGAAAATAAGGAATAGATGAAAACATCCTTAGTTTTAAAGAAACGAGCTTTTAAATCCCACCTTTATAATTATAATTCATTAAAAAAATCAAATGGCGAGGGCTCTTTCCAAAATATTCAATTTTTTTTAAACATAATAATTCAAAGTTTAAAATATAGTGCACTGAAATTTAAGCATCTCTTGTATGTGCATCTGTTTAAAGCAGTGGCATAAATTTCAATTGAATCGAATGAAAATTGTGTAATTTTAACATTTTCAGTGTGGGGTATTCCCTCAAAGTTGAAAGGCTTTAAAAGGTGCGATTTACCCAAGAATAAGCGCTCTGCTGAATGCTTGATGACCGCTACTCGGAGGAAGTGCATTCCGGGTTCACGTCCTTTTTGTTTCGACCTGTGTCCGTAGTAAGCCAGAACTTGTTTATATTGGACACAAATCCACACATTACACAGATTTTGACCAGTTTTGGCATACACAAATTGTTTAGGGCAAGAGTAAAAACACTGTAGAGTTGCTGTCGAAAATATCCTCTTGTAACGGGAGATTAAGAATGTTCTGGGGATGCAACTTGAAGGCTTTTCAGAACGAATGATATTTTCTAAATAAAAGGACAAAATGTTCTCCAATTTTTTTAGGGGCAATAACATAGAAAGCACTCCTAGCGCGGAGGGGATAGAAAATTATCTTAGAGAAGACATTTTTATGTTTTTCATAACGAATGAGACTTTTTTTTTTTATCTTTTAGCTAAATGAAAATGCAAGAAATTCTCAATCTTTGAGAAAGTGGTGGACAAAGTTTACTAGTTTTGAGACTAGTATGAATGGACTTCACAGATTATTCCCCTCATGTTGAAAATGAAATGAAGTTAAACGAATTGAATATCAGCAATATTGTAGTTGGTTTAATTCATTTCGTTGTAAATATTTGCCAACGCCATCACAGCAATGAGCAACGCTGGGCACTTCAGCTAAAACATGAGTAAAATACACAATAGCCCAGGCATTTTGTGCAAATAATGAAATTCAAAGTTTTAGCTAAAATAAAACAAAAAGGGGACCAAAATCTACAGACAGAGTGAGCAGAGTGAGGTGGTTCAGCGGCAGCGTCTGTGGCATTCGGGATGTAATGGGTTCAAATTCTGCATACCGGCCAATCTGACTGGATTTGTTTTTTTCTTGTTCGTGGTTTTCCTCAATTGTAGGTAGATACCAGATTATATATTCAGTACCACGATCTAAAGTTCCTTCCACAGAACAAAGTAGATGGAAGAGGACTACGCAACTAAGGTCATCTGTCCAGTACCACAATGACTACGTGTACACTCGAAGAACAACCAGCAGTTCCACGATCCCAAAGTCCACATTCCGCCAAAACCCAATTGCAGCCAAATCGATTGTTCAGTAAAGTAACTATGGCCAACTGTCTGACATGCATTGGCTCGGATGAACTAACGAACCTACAGTGACCATATACGTAGATAAGACGTTACAATGACGGGATCAGTACATCCCAGAACGCACACATGCCACAAGCCACACAAGCCGAACCGTAAATGACTTATCACGAAAGAAGTCTGTTCTTTATTCATGATTAACAATGAAAGGTTTAAAAAGGAAAGCTAGCAGACCTGATCCTGATGGAATCATCTCGATTTGCTATGTTTAATTTAAGTAGATGCTTGGAATCCTAACCGTTCCGGAAAAATAGAACCGTTGCAACAAGCTTTTTGGCTAATGCCGAACTTCGTTATCTACCGACATTAATGAAGTGAATCTTGCATCATCGTCAAACGCGTTTGAAATAAAACATTGTGTGCAACAATAGGGTGGAAAGGATCCGAGGCATTGCATTAGTCTGGAATAATATTATGATAGTGCTCCAGAATTAGCAGTTGCATAGAATGGCTCACAGAAAGCTTAATGTAAACGCTCTCACCCATCCTAATTGAGATGTCCGGCTTGAACGTTTTCCTAATTCAAATGCAATTGTGCATAATTTAAATGTTCAGTGTCCGTGTTTTTTCATTATGTAATGGCAATTACAAGAACATACATTACACAGCATCATCATTTTTCTCTCTCAGTGTTTTAGCTTTTGTATCTGCTCTTGAAGCTATTACGGGCGCTAATTCAGAAAAATGCATTGAATACCATATCAAAGGCGACATTTAACAGCTCTTAGTTGTTGATATTTTCTAAAGAATCAAATTATCGTAAATTTTTGTTATTCAGATTTAAAATTAGGTTTAAATGATTACTATCTTGTATACATACATAATTTTTACAGCTATAGGTTGTCAAAAGTCGGGTTGCATAGAACTTTTCCTTTTCTCAAATCCTATTTAGACAGACTAAAACTAGAAAGAGTTCAAATGTGATACATTTTTCTCGATGAAGCTTTTTAAACGAAATTTAATAAGCTTGTAGACGACTTATATACAGTGTGGGCGTTTTAAGGCAAGGACACGGATCGCGCGTATGCCGTGTATCGAGGTTACTGCAGTACAGCGTGCTGTGCATATAGCCGGTCTAAGGCATTTCCTTAAAAGACCGCACTGTACTTGTAAATAAAGCGCATGTCAAACGTTCTGCAAAAGGTGCTGGAGAATTCTAGATGATGCGAGCATATGTATTTAATGCCCAAAGTACACACTTTGAACGTTTAAAAGTCCTCACGAGACCCGACTTTTGATTCCCTTCACGTCTTACTACGATGCACATTGAGATAGAAATACAAAGCTGTAATGGCGGAATCATTTGCAGTAATAGAAAACATGAGGGCTGTTTTGATTAGATACCAAATACTAAAAGCATTCCTATAAGCTTTCCGTCTAGATTGTGTGCATGTCATGAATGACACTTTTTTACTTTCTCTACCACCCTACATGCAGCAGGTAGAGGAATTACTCGTATATTCCACCCTAAAATTCGATACCAAAATTTTGCATTTTGAGGTCCATCGAACGCTTACGAGGGTGGATTGGTAAGTCCATGACTGACGAGAGATAGCGTTCTAATTGCAGGTTTCTTGTTTGCACCCAAGTTTTACACCTCTTCTGGGCATAATCGCAGAAATTCGTCATTTGTTTCTTGGAACATTGTTGAGAGCGTCTAAAATAAGCACATGTGTGTTGCTTTGTAGAAAATGGAGAAAAGTGAATTTCGTGTTCAGATAAATCACTACTTTTTGCGTGGTAGGACGGTGAAGGAAACGGAAGAAAAGCTGTACAAGTGTTACGGGGACTCTGCTCCATCACAGGCACGGTTCACAAGTGGTTCTAGAATTTTGATGTGGCCGTTCGAGCACAAGAGATGACGTGCGCACAGGACGGCCTGTTCTGTTCAACAGAAGAAATGATGAACAAAGTTCACGATATTGTGTTGAAAGACCGCGAGTGAAAATCCGTGACATAACCAAGATAGTAAACATCTCGAGTGAACGGGTGCATAACATTCTGCACGAATTTTTGGGTATGAGAAAGCTGTCAGCAGGATGGGTGCCGCTACTACTCACAGTTGAGAACAAGCGGAATCGTGTGGCCATTTCACAGGGATGTTTGAACATGTTCCAGCGCAACCCAAATAAGTTTTTGCGGCGTTATATCACGATTGAAGAAACTTGGATCCAATACTATCAACCTGAAACCAAACAACAATCAAAGCAGTGGAATTCCTTTCCAAAGAAAGGAAAACCTTTCCGTCGGCAGGAAAAATCATGGCGGCTGTCTTTTAGGATTCACAAGGGGTGATGATAGACATCCACTACGTGAAAAAGGGTAAAACAATCACCGATTCATATTATGCCGCAATGCTGGATCAGTTTCACAAGGAGTTGTTAAAGAAACGACGCCATTTGGTGAAGATAAAGGTTCTCTTTCACCAGGATAATGCACCCGCACAAAAGTCAGCCATTGGCATCGCAAAATTTGTGGAATTGGGTTACGAACTGCTACCTCACCCACCGTATTCTCCAGATTTGGCTCCGAGCGACTTCTTCCTCTTCGCAAACCTGAAAAATTGGCTCGCTGGGAAAAAATTCACGTCCAGTGAGCACATCATGGCAGAAATAACCTCATATTTTGCAGACTTCGAAAAATCATATTTTTTGGAAGGGTTAAAAAAAACTATAAACGTTGGACAACGTGTCTTGAATTGAGAGGATGTTCAGAAATAAAATTGATTTTTTTTTAAAAAATGTCTTTAAAAAGTTACTACTTATCAATCCGCCCTCGTATATACCCACACAAACATTTTTAGAAAGAAAGCTCGCAGAGAGAAAGAGAGAGCAAAATAACTCAAACCAAAAATAAATAGCAAGTTTCGTACTTGGGCCTGAGACTGTTTAAGCATGCCAAGTGAAGATTTTCAAGACAATTCCTCCACCCCAAAATGCCGAGAAAAAAAATTGTTTTTCATATCTGAATTTTCTTGCATTATCTATGAAATCTTCTTCATTCTGAATGGGTTTTATATACTTTTGTATAACTAAGAAACCATAAGAGATGAGACGACAAAGCCTTGCTACAAGAAAACAAAAGTGATCTCGGGTTACATTCATATGGCATTGTCTACCCACTCTTACACAAGCTTATAGATATATTTGTAGTAACGTAATGGTAGGAGAGAGTTGATTGTGGAGTTGGAAAGATTGCTAGAAGAGAACGTTACGGAGAAATTTGGCTATTAGTTAAAAACAGTAGTATTTGATTTTAAAAATAAATGACAGAGGGTGAAAAATACAGAGAAACAAGCGATCTGGGCTAATTTTGAGAATAAAAGCTCTGTGTTTAGTACAAAATAATTAAAAGAAACTGGGGAGGGAGGAATGATCAGTTCGGAAGACTAGGTTGTGTATTAATGCGAACAGAAGTATTATTTCTAAAAGGAGCACAGTTAGCTGTAAAGAAAGTTGGATTATGCGTGAGAAATTGGATGGTATGCTCCATTGTCTGCTAGAGTGTGAAATGGTAAAAGATGGGGAGTTAGTAAATGAAATGAAATTTGGAATAATCTACAGGGTGATGTATGGCAATTAAAATGCTAGCATATTCAAGGGAAGAGAAAATTAACACGACAGGGTCATTTTTGGGAACAGTAAGGGATAAGATACGGAGCTTAAGAAATGAGCAGGATGTAGATGTTCATTTTAATGCCTCTGCCCATACTTACAACCAGGGGTTAGGGTACGGGGGAGACAAATGTCGTGCCAGATTTCTAAATGTCAATTTGATGATTTATTCAGATATGCTAACGTGGAAAGAAGAGTTACTTTTTAAAATGGAATACCTTACGAATATTATGCGAGTTTGTCATGAGTAGAGAAAATCGCGAGAGTGTACACATGACATTTTTGGAATCAAATCAGATATATCCGGGAACAGGTGTAACATTTGAAATATTAAAAGTTGCGTTGATCAGGGATTGGGTGTTCTAGAATTGATTATACAGACTGCATTAAACGGACATTTTTGAACGTATGCTAAGTTCTATGAAAAGGAACGTTAAGAGACTCATTACTTCTTGCTTGATATAGTTGCAAACTGCGTATCTTTTGTCCCGTTCACGAATATGAAATGCCGTGGCACCATACAGGAATCCCCAAGCTTTCTTCCTTCAGATTTCGCTTACTACCTCTGTCACTATACACTTCGGTGATTTAATAGTTTGGTGAAACACTGGAAGTGCTCAGACAACAGACAACCTGTTGCTGCGCAACTAAACGCCCACATTCAATGTGTACAAGCGCACTTAAGGAAGTATCCTTGACTGCGACTGGCCAGTGAGGTCATCGTTAGCTTGAACGTGATAAACACAAGTTTCAAAGAACCTGCCTGTGCTGTCTTGTCGCTTTTGCTTTTTCTTTATGTTTTACATTTTAGTCAAGAACTTAAAAACGATGTAGGTCATTGAGAACAGCTTTATACATAGGGCACTTCTGTTGGTGAGGGGAAGCTTGAGTAAAAGCCGATTCGAGCACGGGTGATATCAAATTCGATTCTTGAACTTCAGTACATCCGAAACATGCAAATTTAAACATATGGCGCTTTCATTAGAAAATGGCACATTATTTATATATACATACATATATATTCTATCACTAATAGGTGGAGAAAGTATTTATTCCACCCAAAAATTTGATATCGAGGTTTCACCGGAAATTTTGATGCACTCTGAATAAATAAAAAATAGTAATATTTAGAAATAGGTCGTCTCTCTTTCTATCCCACCCCTCTTTGTCTGTCTGTCTGTGTGTGTGTGAGAGAGAGAGAGAGAGAGAGAGAGAGAGAGGGGGGGGACAGCATAACTCAAAAACGAAAAGTGAGATAGTTACCAAACATGGTATTTAAGTTCAGCTTTTCTCAAGGATGCGACAGGGATTTTCAAGAAAATTTCCCATCCCAAACTACAGTTTAGATGGAAGGTTTTTTTTTTATTATTTTCTTAAAATACCATTTATTAATGATGTTAGTTCGTGGTCGCGTTACGCCTGTAAACGCGTGCTCTTTGTTTACTATCTACCTATGGCAGGACTTCTCTGGAACGGTTTTAAGCGGGCCATTATTTTTGTGCTAATGATACATTGACTTGCGAGTTGTTTCATACGTGCCTAGATTCTCTACGTTAAGGAACGCTCATAGAAATATGTGAATCCAATGCACTTCCTTCAAAGCTAATCTGAGAAACGTGCATATTTTGGCTTTAGAATGGTTGGCATTACATGAATACAGCTATGTGTCCTGGATATGAAAATGAGACACTTGGAAAAGAGTGAAGCATCATTTGCTCTTAAGAAGTTGACGCTCTCTCTGGCAGGGATGAATGAATAATGTGAAAAGGTTCGAGCTGCTTGTGTTTTTGAAGGGTGCATAACAACGTTCATTAATTAAAAGCTTGTCAGAGGTTCAAGGTCGTCAGTTCTTGTGATTCATGCATTAGATTAGCGAGGCAGTTATGTTCTACCTAATTACCCACCAAACTGTAGTTTTTCCGTTGTACTATTAAACACGTTTTACTGCAAATGACTAAATGTTAGTCATCAGGTTATCGAATCTCGACGTTGCTTGGTCGCGCTCGACTAACTCAGCATGTTGGTGACCACGTGAAACTCGATCAAGAACAAGACTTATCCCGCAGTTGACGCTTCGAGATAGTAAAACACTTCGAGCGCAGTGGATCAATTTCGCAGGTAGACGCACTCGTAAATCTAGTGTTCGTAAACAGTAAGGAAATACTTTGAGCACTGCGCCATCAGAAAGCTAGTCGTTTTCCTTAGAAACCCGGAAATTTTAGCTGATATTTAGGGTTTTATGTTTTGAAGAAATACACTTATCACAGGCCTGTTCAACAGAAATAATAGTATAAAGTTGATTTTAACTTCAACTTTATTCAATAACATATTTAAAAAAAAAAACGGAAGTCAGGTCTCATGTAAAACGTGATGAAAATCAGAAATTTGTAACCTTTTCAACTATGTGTATCATTCCTCAAAAGTACTTATAACAAACAAAGATTTAATTTCGTGTAACATCGAAACTTTTCCGGAAAAATGGAGAAACACTTGTAATCTTCTTGAAATCAACTATATATTACTGCATTGAATCCAAAACTTTACTTCATACCAAGAAAACTCTTTAGATCTCCTTATCCACCTCTTCAAGCAAGGTTTACTGAAAATCTGAAAGGAATTCTACCAAAACTGTTTTACGGGAACATTTTAAAATGGCAAAAATATTAGGAAGCGTCGCATTTGGGTATTTAAATATCCAGAAAGGCAATATCACAATTGAATCCTGATTGTACAGTGTTTGAGGATTTTTTCCGTGAACATTTAAAAGGATGATTTTTTTCTTTGAAATCAGTAATAAGTATCCTTATATGAAGGTTGCTTTTTAGTCATTCTACTTTTTCTCTTAAATGAAATACATCTAATTTTGTTTCACAAGTATGATAGCGGTAGAAAGTGAAGTGTTGAGTAAACAGGAATAGCTTACTAAAATTGTCTAGTAAAAGGTGCTGTAAAATTGCGGAAACTTGGCATTTAATAATGGTAAATTATAATCAACATTTTCAAGAAATAAGGAGAAAAATTTCACTAAATATTATGCATTTAAGATCTTCCCGAATCAGTTGAATTTACTCTTTCCTAGTTCATATATAGAACTATATTAACACTGCTTTCATCATTAATCAATATCATTGAAATCCTTTTACGTTTGTTTAAAGAAGAAAAGTCTTATTCACAAAAATATTATTTATTCACTACACTTTTCATTACACGTGGAATTTCAATATGTTGAAGCTTTGGTATCAGAAATTGGAGGAGTCCGTAGCTAGCACCTTTAAATTTATCTGCCGTGCTTCGACGACGCTAATAAATTTTTCTTTCTGAGATCTGCTGTAGCATTAAAGATGTTTGCAATTTTTGCTTGTTTAGGCATGCTAATTACTTTCAAAATTTCACTTCACATGCTCTAGCTTAAGATTGCCCTGTAACATTTTTTATAATATAACATCGGTGCTGTAAACTATAGATAAATAAGTACAAATTTTAAAACCTCAAAGTAAAGAAAATTTTATCTCCGAGGATGTAGCATCTTCATCCATTACATTCATTTCAAACATAAGTCAGCTTGACATATTATTTTGCAATTTTCTTTTTCTGTGCGTTATTTAATAATTGCAGTGTTGAAGAAATATAGTATCTGTTTTCTGCTGGGAATTCTCGGCAGGCGATAATAGGGAAGCGCATGCGGCGAAAGCATCTACGAGGGGCGTCCAATAAATAAGTTTCCCTATTTTATAAAACAACATTACACACAATTGATCATGTTGAATTAATTTTATTTATATTGTACAATCCTTCTGTTACTTTTCTACACAGTCAACATGTGTTTCCAAGCATTTTTGGGGATGTGACACAAGTTTTTCCAAGCCAGTGTTATACCAGGTCGGGTCCTGTGCTCGCAACCAGCTGTTCACTGATTTGACTTCATCGGTGTTAAAAGTGCTTACCTTTGAGTTGGACGAACATGTGAAAATCACTTGGGGCAAGCTCCGGTGAATACGGAGGATACGAGAAAACTTCCAAGTTGAACCTAGATCCAGGTGGAGCTCAGAAGATTCAACTGGGAAGTTTTCTCACATCCGCCATATTTACCAGATCTTTTCCCAAGTGATTTTCACATGTTCCCCTGACACGAAGGTCATCATGGAGGTAGGCATTTAACACCGTGACGAAGATCAATCAGAAGTAAACAGCTGGTTACGAGCACAGGATCCGACTTCTGGTGCTTACCTCCAAGATGACCTTTGAGTCAGGGGAACATGTGAAAATCACTTGGGAAAAGATTTGGTGAATATGGAGGATGCGAGAAAACGTTCCAGTTGAATCTTCTGAGCTCTGCCTGGGTCAAGATTCAATTTGGAAGATTTCTCGTATCCGTACTCACCGGAGCTTGCCTCAAGTGATTTTCACATGTTCGTCCAACTCAAAGGTAAGCACTTTTAACACCGATGATAGTCAAATCAGTGAACAGCTGGTTGCGAGCACAGGACCCGGCCTGGTACAACACTGGCTTGGAAAAACAGGTTGACTATATAAAAGTAACAGAAGGGTTGTACAATATAAATAAAATTAATTCAACATGATCAATTGTGTGTAATGTTTTTTTTATAAAATAGGGAAACTTACTTATTGGACGACCTTTGTACTTTGTGTCATTTCGGATGGTTTAGGTTCATACAAGTGGAAAGTGAATGAGGATGGAAGCAGAGTAAACGTTGAACAGAATCCCATCACCGAGTTGTTGAAATTTAATGTATAAAAGTGTAACAAGCTTAGGTGCAGTTAATACATACATCATTCTTGAAGCTGATTCAAGCTGAAACTGCCAGCAGTAGTGGGTGAAGCTGAGAAAAATAAGTTCAGAGAATTTACTTTTCATCCAATTTGTCGACCACAGTTCTGAAACAGAGTAAGTGGAATACTGGAGTTTTCTACATGTTCATCAATATATCTTGAGTCGTGAAATGCGTACAGTATCATTGGGTGACTGTAACCTGATTAGATTATCTATTGTCTAATGCGACATCAAGTACAATTGAATCTGCTATAGTTTTTATTAAGCCGAAGGGATATAAACATGGAAAGATTGACATGCTAGTAGTTTTTCAGACGTCAGGTGATACGTTAAGATCAGTTTTTTCTTTCTTTTTTCTGATGTAACACTTCATCATAAAATGTTCTTAGATCTTGCAAGTTCATATTTGCTGATTTTTTATATAATGTTATGATGTCAACAGGTTTGTTTCCAGGAATTACACATGCTTCAGAGACGATGATATACATGTTTGCAAAGTAATTTTTCCGTAGTAATATAGCCAGGGCTCAAAATTCTATCTTATGATTTCGATATCGAATTCATCTCGAGAGTCTGGAGGGAACTCTGTTGGTACTTGCTTTATCTTATTCACGGATAAAAGGATAATCCAATAAGGCATCCATAAAATCCATAATTAACAGTTTTAATCTCTTCTTAACAACCAAGAAATGATCAAAATTAAAACGAAAATTGCAGGAAAGTAACAGCTGCAACATTCAAAGAAATCACATCAAGATGATAAAACCGGTAAGAGACAGCCTTAATTGGTCCAAATTCAACGCATTTCTATACTGGATCAGTCACTTGATTAAATTCATGAATGAAGTCGAATGAAATAATACGTTCCGCGTTTAAGAACAATCACTTGCAGAAGTGAACCATCAGTAGTTCTTTCGAAATCTTGAGGTATCGAATATTTGAATTCACGTTGTTCTATGAATTGACTTTTGAGCTCTAAATTTTACATTTTGGCTTCATACAGTTGAGATGAAACAATTGGAAATATGCTTATTTAGCAAACTCATAAATGCCACTGATGCCAACGTCATCCCATTCCTCATTCTCAGTATACTCTTGGGATTTTGTAGCATCCCCGTTGATACTCTTTCTAGTTGACACGACCATGCTCTGAGAAAGTCTTGAATGCTGTAGTAGGTTTTGCGCAGCGCTGTACACGAATATTGTGCGTGTCACATCTCTTGTAGGGCAACCGCGAATGTTGACTCATCGATTGATAAAATTTCCATACACACACAGTTGCTGCACGCAGAGGTTAAAATCCGAATATAACAAAGGGAAGTGCAGAATATATTTGCACCCAAATTAGGCATCACATCTCAGCTGTAGCTGTGTGATCTATAGGTACAGACAATGTAAAATGTTAATGCTTACTTTTTGTTCTTTGCGTTTTCATATAAAGTGCTTTCGGCTGTAATCGAAGAGGTATTTTAGGATTGTTAATAGAGAAGAGTTATACTGCAAGTACCTTCCTTTTTGTCCTAGGAATAAAAAGCATTCGAGCATAGTAAAGTCATGCATGAATTAAAGTATGTGTGCCTGCTTTTATGCGTGAATCGACGCAATCAGTTACCCAGGTGAGACAAAGGACGGCTTAAATTGGTATGCGCACAGTAGAAATGATACCCGGGTAGTGATCATATATTAAATTTTACTGGAGGAATCTCTCCAGTGCCTATTTCAGTACTTGAAGTCTTAAAGGAACTTCCGCAGTCTGTAAATATCTCTACGATTGCAAATTAATATAATATTGGGTTGAAGTAGAAGTTAATGCTCTTTCTTCACAAAGAGCTTCATAAACCTTGAGTAATGGTTAAATTTTGTGTGGTTGAAATTATTCTGAATTCTACATTGCAACATAATTTCATCTTGAACGAGATTCAAACAAGGAATTATGTATAAACTTTTTAGAGCTTTCGCATTCTGGTAGCTGTTAATTTTGCAATATTTTCGCTTATTTGGATGAGCATGCAGGTGCGTCAATGTGTGTCAGTTTTTATATTTTAGGGTTGACGTCATATAGATAAGTTTATCTGTGGCGTTTGGTCAACACAGATCTCAAAAAAAAAGCATGTTTACACAAGCAATTCTATGCACACTATTTAAAAGCCATGTGAAAAATTAATCACATGAATTTAAATAAACTTGTATGTTATTTTCATTTGCAAGTTCGGTATTTAAATTAAAATGGAAAATGTTTATTACGTCAACAATAGCAGTTTGGCAGACATATTCTGACCGAGCACCACAAAGTACGTGATGAGGGATACATTAGGTCTTATAATAATCGATATAGACTTCTGTAATGACGCCAAACTGACAGCAACTCATCAGCAAAATTAAGTTATTTAGGGGCAGTGTCCCTTTAATTAGTGTCATTTGAACTGATGCACGGTCCTGAAATGTTTACTGTCTCTACTAAGTAGGGGAAGTATTGCATTCCACCCAAAAATGCGATACCGAGATTCACCGGAAATACATGTTTTGAAGCGCCCTGAATCCAAATAAAGCATTTTTTTAAAGCATGTCCATGTGTGTGTGTCTGTGACCAGCATAACTCAAAAACGAAAAGGTGGATAAATACCAAAGTTGGTAGTTAGGTTCAATATCTTCCAAAGATGCGACACGAAGGTTTTCAAGAAAATCCTCCACCCCAAACCAACCTCTAAATGGAACATTTTTCGACATTTTTGGTGTTCTAAAAATGGCTAACGATTTTTATTAAAATACCATGTATGAAAGATATTTACATGACAAAAAAATGTATATCTTGAGTTTTCGGGGAATAGCCTTTGGACTCCTTTTATTCGGAGGTGATTTTGTATAATTTTCTATTCTTAGTCCTTTCAACATTCAGTTGTTCTCGCGATTGCATGGAAACAGTCTGGAAGTTTAAGGTCAGCATATAGCGTCCAGTTCTTAAGCATTTTACTGTCGCTCTTCCGTTTGTATCTATAACGAAGTATGAAATGTAGCTATTTCTGCAAAGGTTTGTTAGGATTAAAATCTAGTAGAAAGAAAAATAAACTTGAGTAAGAATAATTTCCCACTAATAAACGAAAGAGAATAGATAAGCTACGTGTGCACTATTAGCGGAATAAATATGGAACTAGTTGTCAAATTACATTATTTTAATGTGTTGGAATCTGTGTTGAGTTTTACAAACATCTTTTCATTATAAGGTAATACAAACCGAAATGTTGTGCTGCTTTGTTTTCTGGAAATTTCGACAGTTAAATTCCTCTAAATAAGAATTTGTTGCATGAAGAAGGAATTTTTTGTTTGTATATTGTTTGATTTTGCGTTAAAATAGGATTGTATTTGACGGAGGAATAAAGTATCAAAGTTGGGAATTTTCAACGTTTTTGCCTTAATTTCTCACTTTCGGGTCGCTTTTTACTTCACGGATTTATCTACACCAGTTTGTCACATGTTGATGAAAGTGTGGTATGCACAAAAAATGCTCTACCCAATGCATGAAAGGTAATTTTGAAAATACCACGTACAAAAAAGGTTGCAATTTTGGCATATTTTTAAAAATTATAAAACTGATAAAATGAACTATCTGAAAAGCCGTCAAAACACGTAAACTGTATTACCATTTGATCTTTATGTTACAAAAATAGATTTTCCCTCCATTAATTTGAGCGCTTGAATGTTTTAAAGTGCAAACGAATACGAATCTTTTAGATAACCTCGCAGCATCAATTCCAAAATCAGTGACAAACATCCTTTAATGCACTAATGCAGTATAGAAAATATTAACTTGGCACGTCCACTGCAACTGGTTCTGTATAGCGTAAAGAATCTAATTGCTTCTATATTTTAATAGATTACAGGAAGCATATTTATGAGAGGTAGTCAAACGAAATCTGGTCAAGGCTAAAATATCGTTTAACATTTATTATCTATAAATATTTTCTTTAAACGTAGCTACTAAATTTATTCCACTGGGGGATAAGATAGTCCTATTCTTGTAGAAGTTGCTTGAATCTTGCTTATCGATTCACAGCCTTAGCCCACTTCAAGCTACATGAAAACGTCATTCGCGGACATCGGACGAGCTAATTCGGTAGCATTGCTTCTTTAACAGCCTGAAAGTTTATAGAAGAAAGAGTGACCGTTTTGGCTGTAAATGGAATAAACTACAAGCCGTTAGGAGAATTCATTTCGAAGTATGGTCAACGACTCTTTTGGGCGCCTGACCCGCTTTCATTTGGTTGTCTCTTACAGAAGAAAGGCCACTACAGTGTTTTCTAGGGGAACGAAGGACTTATTCTAGAGAGAGTCGTTACTACTAGAACCATACATTCGGAGATCAAAAGAACCTGCGGATACTTTGTTTCAGCCATCCACCATACATAGGTAATCTATACTGCAGCAAGCCGGCGTAAGAATTGGATTTTTCATCACACGGGTATAAAGGGCTTTTTCTCGCGTTACTATTTTTCTCCCTATGATTATAACCTTTTAAAAAAGACAAAATGCCATGAGAGTAATTTTAATGATGAATCGTTTACAGTTCCATTCATGTGATAGTTCGATGACAGAAGCATTGAGTAAACAGATAAAAGACGTCCTTCGAAGAAAAATTGAAACTTTGTAGAAAAGATAAAGTTAAGATGTTTCAAACCCATTTTAAGGCATAAGAAGGTAAAGGTACTATATTACACGGATTAGCTCAAGAAATGCCCTTAGTATTGGCAATTTCGAATGTATGTGGCCCTTTATCAGGCGTTTTCGTATATTAGATGCTCCAAAAGTATATAGTTACGTTTATGGGTATGAGTACCACCTATCAACCCTCTTTAGTTTTTCGCTAAAAGCCTAATTATAAAGCGCGACATTTAAAATACTTAAGAGACTGTAAGCCGCAATTGGGGTATGTCATCTCAAAATACATTTTAGAACGCCTAGTGGTTGACCAGTAAAAATGAGTCAATTAGGGAATTTAACGTCGTACTGGCATATTGCCGTGATAGCTCATTTGGTTAGAGCAACGGCACGAAAGCCGAAGATCCATGGTTGACATCCTGGCTATGGCATTGAATTTTTCAGTTTGATTCTACATTTCCAGCGTTAGTTTACACAGGGTATCTGTGAAAGAACAGGTAGTTATCAACCTAATTAAATGTTTCATAATTTTGGGTGCAAGCAGGAGTTGGAGCTGAAACGACGAAAAACTTGCATACTGGTCATAGTGTTGTGTATTGCGCAAGAAACAAATATTTAGTAGTAAAAATACGAAGCTTAAAAAATGTATAAGGGTATGCAAAGGCACCTCGTGATGTATTTTCAGTGTTATTCTCATTGTTTCTAATATATGAACGACCTGCATTTCAAGTAAGGACGCGGCGAAGCCTACAGCAAATTTTGATCAGTAAGTTGAAGTGGAGATAATAGGTACTGGATCCAGCCTTCCTGATGTCAACAAACGCACTGTGCTCATCCGCCAGAAGTCTGCCACCATTGGCGCTTCCTATCCATTTGAACTCCACGTAATGTGTACATACACGCCCGTTCTTTATGCAAAACCCGTTTATTCTCTCCACATCTTAAAAGTTGACTCCTTGGATGCTTTCTTGCTAATGGACTTTTCACTGGCGTCGCCATGATGGCACATTAAATTGTGAGCACGTGGAAGTGTAGCAGACGCCGAACTACACAATCACATGGTACCAAAA
The DNA here is from genome assembly GCA_030765065.1 of Deroplatys truncata. Lineage (NCBI taxonomy): Eukaryota > Metazoa > Arthropoda > Insecta > Mantodea > Mantidae > Deroplatys > Deroplatys truncata. The sequence continues at coordinate 64,891,687 of CM060985.1, forward strand.
GAAGAATACGAACTTGATAAATTCTGTGGTACTTTGGGCTAATAGTAAGTTATTTTTAAGAATGTCAGTCTATAAGTAGATTAATATTCGGTTTTATAAATATATTGAATTTGTATTGCTTAATGAAGTATTACATCTGGTACTATATTTCAAATGGGAGACACACACTAAAGTGTGCTCTTAGACTTGCAGCCGATAACAGGGGACTACAATTATCTGTTTTTGTTGACATCAGGATTGAACTAAGACAGGATATACAAGTTGGGATAAGTTTCGCTTGGTTTGCAGCATCATAAGACTGTTCTTAACTTTTAACGAATTCATTGGTCAGATCTTCTGGGTGAGCCATTCATTCGATTTTGTCTCGACTGCCCCAAATTGGACGGGTGTTGCTATTTGAAATATCGGAACGCCTAGCATACTCACTAGAAAGAGCTTGATTGTGGTGAATGCATATGGGACTATGTGATGTATAAGCATGCGGAATCAGAGTGTTCCACAGAAAAGACTGAGCTGAATCACCTGTTTATTTCCTACAAGGCGTTCTTGGGAAATAGATTATGCCCAGAAATTATCTTCTAAACATACTCTGTGTATGTTCCTGTAGCCCAAATTCGAGCTGCATTTGTCGCTCTCATGAATGCAATAAGTCTGTCTCATTTCTCTGAGGAACAAGTGAGGGAACAAAAAGCAAACAAATCTGATGTTATATTCATATGACTTCCTTTAACCAGTTTGTAAATTATTCTTACAAAAGTTTATTCTATATACTTCATATTAAATAAAAGCGTTTGCAGAAATGGTTTCATTGCACATTTTATTGTAGGTACAAGGGAGACAATACTGAAGCTAAAGCCAAATCTTCAAAACTTGTGAGATATATATACTATACGCTGGCTTTGAAATTGCGTCTTTTTGCATGGCCTCGGTAAATAAACGAATGGCGGATTAGTATACGTAAGGAAACATGAAGTATTTGAACATTCACACCAATAACTAATATTTCAGAAATATATCTCGAAAACACAATAACATTTATATAAGACAATAAATCCACATTTTTGTGTGTGTGTTGTGGGGGGGGGGTAAGTTTTTGTCTCTCTTACTGTTTACCAATTATAAAAAAAAATGATACAATTCATTCAGAATGAAGGGAACGTTGTAGATTATGCGCAGAAAACTAAAGATAGGCATTTTATTTGTTATTCAAATATTTTATTTTAATCCAAATCGTTATAGGCGATTTTGAGACAAATTATTTATTGAAAAAAGTTTAAATGTAAAGAGTAGATTGGGGTGCGAGGATTCCTTAGAAGATGGTGAACTTGACTACCAGGTTCGGCATTTATCCAACGTTTCGTTTTTTAGCATGAACAGCATACACGAACCTTTTGCTTAAAATGTTTCTGCTTTTATTCAGTAGATCTCAAAATGTGTATTTCCTGTAAAATGTCGATTTGGAATTTTTGGGGAATACAAACGTTCTCTCTCTTTTTATAGGTAAAGTGGTGGAGAAGTTGATTAAACAAAATCGGGGGCACTGTGGGACATTAAGCATTCCAGAAATAAGAAACACAAAAGGAAATAGGAATTTGGTTCCGGAATTGAATCGGTGTGGGCTTTCAAACGCCTTTTATTAATTATTTTTTTCACACCTGAAGTAGGTATAGCTGACTGAAATTTACACGTTATTTATCGGTAAACACCGATTTATCGCTGCCAATCTGTGAGAAGATAAGAAAACCTAGACTATACTGTGTTAGTTACTGCGCATTTTGTACGGCTTGCTCGGGAAACCTGATTACCCACGCAAACCTTCGCTCTCGCAAAAAAAATTCAGTTTCTTCCAATAGACCAGCGCTATTTCATTCTTAGCGCATCCAGAGTGCCGCCGAAATCAGTGTTTGGCTGCTAATCTTAGAAAGTTAAATATCTTTGGGCGTTCCTGGGGCATTCCACTTAATTTTCAGCGACCACGTCGCCATGAAATTAACGTATTATTTACTACCGTAATAAAGAGTGATGCAGAAATGCGCAATAACGTCATTCTGGCAACTTAGATGTGAGACCTGCCGACAGACAGTTCTGTTCCAAGAAATTAAAATACAAATTGGTCGTACGCAGCTGCTCCTGGCAATTATTGTTAAAATGGTTACAAAATTCTGGTGCCCATTTCTTGCGATTTGAATGTTCAATTTGGAGTTATATTGCAATAATATAAATATCTGGCTCTTCAGCAGATTCAGTACAATTCTCTGGAAAAGGGTTACATGTATTTTCCGATACAATATCGGTGATTAAATAGCCTAAAACTCTCAAACCATGTATGGGAATGACTGAATTGCTTGGGTTCCTTGAAACGATAGTTTAACTATGTAGAGATGTCGCTTTTGGGAGTGAAGTGCATTTATATTTTCTATTAGCCCAAGCCGTTCCTGCAGTGCCACGGCAGAACACCCCGAGAGAAAATTAGTTTCTCCCCTGATTAGTCTCCAGATCGTCGTAGACGACACAAGCGTCGAGCCCGTTTCACCTCATCGATTCAAAACTTCCTTGCTTTTCCAGCGTCTTAAGTTCCAGATATGTCTAGAATGCTACTTTAGGAGGACATTTCCCTATCATTTTGTATACATGCGTTTTATACTTCAGAAAATTCTGCATTGCTGATTCGGTTACGTTGAATTGTACTCTGATGTGTTCACTTCCCACCCTTGTCTTTTGAGTGCCCAGAATTCAACTGGGCTTTTAGATATATTGGTATCAAACCGCCAATCTACTTCGCCAACGAAAACCTCGGAGTAGCACGCAGTAAAACAAGTCTGCTGTGTATTTCTGCTTTCATATTTCTGTTCAAGTTGGCATTCATGGTAGTTCAGGGTCAACAGTGTTCCGAATATGAAGCGTATGAGTATTTTTACTATCTCTAGACCTACTTGTAGTAGGCAGTGTTAAGTATTGCCTTAAAAAAAGTCGATATCGAGATTTCACCGGAAATACTCCGAGGTCACGGAAAAAAGGGCTCTCTCTCTATATATATATATCTCTCTCTCTCTGTGTGTGAGAGAGAGAGAGAATTTCCGAGATATTCAGGAGTTATTGAATTTTCCAAAGTGCTAAGTCACTATTCATTTGTTTCTCGCGATTTCATGCAAAAGTGTAGAATTTAAAAGCCAGCATATAACGACCCGCTTTTTAAACATTTGAACACCGCTTCAGTTCTCTGTATCCCTCTTGTATATACTTAAGCAATCATATGTGCAATGAAAAAATTTCTGCAAACGTTTATCTCGATTAGCATGAAGTGGATAGAAAAATAAGCTTTTGTAAGAATAGTTTGAAGAAGAGAGATAAAAATGTACTATGGTAGGAAAATTTCTAATTGTTTTACGATATGCCCATACTGTCATGAAGTAGTTGTGCTAGAGGATAACATTTTAAAATAATTTTGCTCGGGTATTTGTTTTTAATTATTCGTTATGTTTTTAGCTATATTGCCTGCATTCTCAGTGTTGTGGCTTCTACACAAATGGATTATGTCACACTCAAGATATTTGCACCAAAGGTAGAATGATCTTCGATAATGTTGTTCCGCAACAATATTGATAAAAGTGCTTCCATCCTTGAACGAGGTATTTTCCCGTTTCGTAGTGGTATCTTTGAGGGTTTAAACGGCGCGAAGCACTGCCATCTACGATCTACCGATGGAACGAGGGTAAAGTTTTCTGGTGTAATGAGAATCTGATAGAATGTCTTGTAATTGGAGAATGCTACCTGCACGAGATTTCGGTTTCAAAAGTGGTTGGAACGAGATCGTTCGTGAACGTAGATGGTATCAGATGTAATTAGTGTGCATTGGAGCATAGTCCACGATAGTCTGAACCATTTCCATTTGTGTGCCAAGCCGTGTAAGCCAGCGCTTTAACGGGATAGTTGCAATTACGTAATTCTCTTGTTTGTATCCGCGAAGAGGGTAAAGAGTGGAAGCTGTCAACAAGAAGAGGTTCTGGAAGGAACTCGCGAGCTTGGTTGGGTCGTGAGGACACTTCCTTCAGTTCTTCCGACTTTTTGAAGAGCATCATTATGCACAGCTACTGCGAAAGATAATGATGCTTCAGAGGTTTGCTAAAACTATTTCCTTTAAGAGGAAAGTGTACTAGATCGGAAAAAAAACTTGGTAATTTTAGTGCTTCTGAAATTTGGACTCGTTTAGAGCGAGTCCAACGATTTCTCAGGTGGTGTAGGACAACATAAAGCATAAAATGTAAAAGATAAAAGTTTCGAACATTATAAATACTGGAATACGGCTATAAATATCGTGATTAAATAGATAAAAAAAACAAAGAAAGAAAAGGCCAACTGCAAATATATGTTCGATAAATGTGAGAGACTTATCGACATTTATCTCACTGACATTTTGATAACGAAGCATCTGGCTGAATAAACTCTGCCACTCCCTCTGAATTGGAAGTTATTCAAAGTTGCTCCTTAAAAGAAGCTGTATGCACAGGGGTCATTGGCATATTTAAAGGGTCTCGGCTCAAAACTATTGAGATAGTTGCTTACAACTCGGCTGTAATTGTCCTTGATTCAATGCAACTATCGGCTTGTTTTAACTTCAGAAATAACTTCGTTGCCAACACTTTTCATATCATACCGTTCCAGAAAGCAAAAGCAAATAATTCAAGATACAGTTAGGGAAAGAAGAGGGAACCAATTGGCAGTGGAACGAACACAAGTTATGTATGGGAGAAGAATCGAGCATTCGTACTTAATTCTTCTTGACTATCTGTCTACTCATGACCATGAATTATAATATTAGATTTCTTCCATCAATCGCCAAATGCCTATCCGTTGATTTGCCATTGGTTGGTGACGGCCAGAAACGATAAGTGCTATGTGCTACGTATTAATTCTGACTGTTCCTGACTGGATCGGTAGTTCGTTGGAACACTTGATCCCAGTATGCGGACAGCTTCAAAATTTGTTGTAACTTCTCGCCAGTCAGATTGTGTTAATGCACAGAGAATGGACTGGCAAACTCCAAATAGCAGGCTTCTCTTTTTTCTTCTTCCTTATACGAGTAAACGTGTAGCAGATTGTAAAATAAAATTGAGCATTAGTCATTCCACACTGTGAAACTAACCGTGTGTATGTTGCTCTTTTTGCGTCAGAATTAATGGAGAATACAGAGATGCATTGTGAACGCTCCCCCCTCTCCCTCCTGTATTCTAAATAACTTGTGAACGTTTTATAATACATCGTGTTAAATAGTTTTGTTGTTCATAATCATTTAATGTCTTCATACGTAGTTATGAGATGTTCTATGGATACCAAGCTAACGTGCCCAAAAATTCCTAAACAAAGCATAAAAATATCAGATTTAACTTTTTCCTGAAAAGTTTTTCTTTTACTTTCTCTGCCACTTACCCAGGTAGGTAGAGAGTGAGAGAGAGAGCGAGAGCAGCACAACTCAAAACGAAAAGTCTGATAAATACTGGTATTTTAGTTCGGCATCTTTAAAAGGATGTGACACCAGAACACTCTCAAGAAAATTTCCCTCCCCCAATAATTTCGTATTGCTTGGGAAATGTATGGTTATTTTTTATATTCTCAAGAAGTGCTCTAAAAATTTTGATTAAAATAAACCAGCATTTAAGATTTTGACACGACTAATACAGCCAATAACTTGTATTTTTTGCGAATAGCCTGTGAAGTTTTCATTCAAAATTAATTTTGAATAATAATGTATAACTAGTAAACCATAAAAGATAGACAAAACTTACTACACGAAATATGTAGCTCTTGTAAAATAACGAAGTGTCAAATACATTATATTGTTTATAAGAATAAGAGTTTAAAAACTTTGTAACTTTTGACTAATTCGTATTTACTAAAACAGCAGGAGTTGTATTGTGAAACAGAAAATGTTTCGCATCTTGCAATTTCTTGCATAACTTTTTTTTTTTTACTATTGATTGGCTACTTTAATAAAATTAATGTTTTTCACATTAAGTTGTACATCATGATTCTATCTCCATATCACTTTTAAAATTTAAACTCAATATCCATCTCGTTTTGGGCCACCAGTACCCCTTCTTCCTGTTTGTACTGAAATTATGAGGGGATACGATTTTCTTCCCATTCTAACAGTATGGTCGTTCCATGTATTATATATTCTTGTGTTACATTTGTTATGCATGTTAGATTAAGTTCTTCACGGATGTCCTTACGTTGTATATTTAGTATAAATTACAAACCTTTAAGAAACCGCTCACTATTCTATAAAGAAAGGGGGGTTGCATGATAATGACATTGTCCCACCTGAATCGTGGAGTTATTGCGTATAGAATACCTTCGGTAAACACCAGCAAGATAGTTTTGACTGTGCTTCTAAATTTTGAATTCTGGTACTCTTGGTTTTAATATTTTTATTTATAGTTCCAGACACTAAGAAGCGTAGAGAATGATCAAATGATTGCCTCCAGGGACAAAGCAAGAGATAACTGCATGTAGACATGCCTGCTTTTCAAGACAATTGAAACCGGAACCTGAGAATAGAGTTCAGGGAAACAGCCCAACATAAGGGTTATAAATCGCTAATTCACTGCCACATATACAGCCCAAAAAGAGGTATACATTGCAGATTAGATTATATTTTCTTCACAGGTATTGGGAATGTTGTAGTTACAGTCACTAATTATTGGAAAATCAGTATGTATCTATCTTTGGGCCTCCCTGTACGTTTCTCCAGAGATCTTGCTTTATAATCTCGCTATGAAATGAAACCTTTTCAGCTTCTTGGCCTTCAGGTGGTTTCAAGCGCTAGTAAAACTCAAATTGTCACTTGAGCTACTGATATTACGCCTTTCAGAGCTGATACAAGCCTTCTGACAAAATGCAGTTGTAAGTGGACAGCTTGAGCGAAAGAAAGAGAATATATACTAACGGTTCATAAGACATTCTCAACGGATCCCGTCATTATTGTCTCCATAATAGAACCATTGAAACGTGATTGGTACAAACACTTCCGTCTCGGTACTTATGTATCCTCGGAGTGAAGCAGCTGCATGCAAATGAACACGCGTCCTAAGCTGGATAACCATCTTTGACTGCGGCTGAGTCATCGTTGAGGATGGATTTTGACTTATTTGCCTGTTTTATTGCTTTGCACACAACTAATCATAAACTCCTTTTCTGAAAGTAAACGGTAGTTTTATAATTGCCTGTTTGACAGTCTTATTAGGCAATTCCTCCCGTATTGTATAGCTAGGTTTACGATTTTTTATTTTCTCCACCTTGTACTTCCTACGTAGAAGAAATATTGTATTCCATCTGAAAATTATAAATTGAGATTTCGCCGAAAATATATGATTCAAGACCCCAGAATACAAGAAAAATGTCCGCGTGACAGAGAGAGTGTATTCAACATCTTTCAAGAAAATCCCTTACCATGCTAGCCTCTAGTTCACAAGGTCGCGGGTTCAAACCCGGCGGAGGGCGATGGATTTTTTCGGGCGTAAAAGTCCTTAGCATGGCTTCCTTCGGAAGGGAACTAAAGCCGGTGGTAGATTTACGGCACGTAAAAGAACCTCAAGCCTGATAAAGAGGCCTCTGAGCAAAATTACCGGTCTTTCATGCCCAATATAGAATGGGACGCTAAGAACCATAGTAGTTAAAGAGCGTCCATAAATAAAACTCAATTTAAAGTTTTCTTCACCCCAAATACCGTTTATATGGAACATACATTTTTATTTAATTTTGTTAATTAAATATTTATTTTATGTCAATTAAACATGGTAATTATTTATTTTCTCAAAAAGGCTTAACAATTTTAATTAAAATGCCATATATTTCAAATATTTACATTACAAAATAAATGTGTATCTTGAATTTTCCGGTAATAGCCAGTGAATACCTCTTCGTTCGGGAGGAATTTTGTGTAACTGGTAAACCATAAAAAACAAGAATGCAAACCTCTTTAAAACACACGCTTTATTTCAGATAACTTTTTTGTGGCTTTAGGTGTTTCCGAAATAACTAATTATTGATCATTATTATCGGCATTAAAGGAAAATTACATCTGTCATTTTTACTTTCTCTGTAACCTACCTGTGATAGGTGTAGGAAGCATTGCATTCCATCCAAAAAATCGATATCGAGATTTCACCGAAAATACATTTAATTTGAACTTTCGAAACCAAAAGAAAGCATTTTTAGAAAAATGATCAGGTATGTGTGCGTCCAGCAGCGTAACTCAAAACGAAAAATTGAAAGTTCAGCATTTTCTAAGGTTTTCAAGATTTTCAAGAAAATCCCCTTACTCCAAGCTAGGCTTTACTAGATCCCCCCTCGTTATTTTACATTTTCCCAAAAATGATCCCAACATTTTGACTAAAATAGAGCATATGTCAGATATTTGCACGACTAGTAGCACATGAGATTTTTTTTCTTTTCCTTCCCACGTTCTGTTACTGACCAAAAATAGATCAAGTATTCTCCTCCACCCGAAGAAAATTTTAGGCCAAATTAACGGAGAGAAAATTCTCATTTTTAACATGCAAAAACAACAGACGATGATTATTATTGCTTTTACGCGTTGTGGCGTTTTTCCAGAATTTTTTGTTTCATTTTAATAGTTTTATAACTTTTAATAATTATAGCAATTTTTCAACTTTCATGTACGGTGTTTACAAAATCATGTTATATCCATTTAGATCAGCTTCTATTTATAATACCTGACAATGCCACTGAAGTGTGATTTAAGAAGTACCTATATTTGTGAAGTTGTCAAAACTGAGGCGTTGACGAGGAAGTTCAGTGAAAATGTTGGCGTTTTTTTCCTCCGTCAAACCAAAGCCCATGTTGCACCGTAATATCAATTATTATACAGTAAACAAAATTTGCTCTGATAAATACACTTAAATTAATTATATAAGCAGAACACACGAAAAAGTTTCAAGAAGTGATATAACTCTTGAAAGACACGTAAATTGTAATATCGTATGTTCTCTCCACATGTTATAAATGAGGATTTTCTTTCCTTCAATGTGGTTGCCATTGTGTTTTAAATTGAGGATCAGTAGTCTCCGGATTCACTGAGTGTACGTATGCGTGTGGGCCTTACCCCACACTTTTTTCTTGTGTTGTGCATACATTATTTAGATTTGTTATGTATGATTACAAAGCAAGTTTGTCACAGAAATACAATGTTAGAAGCGTTTAAAACGGCTTCATTATTGCCTATGATTAAGCTGCTTATTATTGCAAATTGTACACAAATGCACTTTCGGTTTGATTGCTATCTTGAGAATGAAGGCATTTAATTTACGATGCAAGGTTTGCCCTCTCCTGATGGTTTCTTGCCTCTGAAAATAATCGGTAATATATGTTTTCCCTTTTTGTGGACTTCGCCTTAAATACTGGTGCTTTGAAAAGAACATTTAAACTGACGAGTATCCTTAAGCAAAAGCGCTTCAGTTGTGAATGACAACAGGAATCGTTAGAGATTTTTGTCTTCAGTTTCAAGGCGTCGAAAAGCGATTACTCGCTCAGCTGTTTTGGGTATTAAGAAACCTTGCCATGTATCCGAATGCAGGACGCTGAAAAAGAAACAAAAGGAGAACGCCTCCTAAGACTGTTGAGTTTGCAGTCTCTCAGGAGAACCATGTCATATTGATCAGTAATTATTACAAAACATGTATAGAGGTACTTTCCTATTTTACTACAATATTTTTTTAATATGTCAGAAGCAGTATCGTCAGTCCAGATATATCGTAACGATTACGTATCTTATCCCCTTGCAAGGATTCCTCATCTAAAGCAAGTCTAAATCGCAAGCTCGCATATCGGGAAAATATGCGTATTTTCGCATCTCTCAGTAACACAATCATCTGCCTTTTGCAGAAGTTCGATACCTACCTTCGCACTGGTAGGGAAATGCGGTAGCATATGCATTATTCCTTATAAGTTCAACGTCCTTTAACCTAATAGTGGTGTTGGAGATTGTGTATGAGTAAAATTGATAAAATGAAGCTCAAATTAGTCCGGAATTCATAGATGTTAGTTACCCAAAACTATTTATTCTGAGGATTTCGAACTCAGTTACTTTATAATATGGAGCAGACAGGCGGTGAAATGCGCCTCGTATTTTATCAGGTAGCTTAAGAAAGCGAATCATTGAGAATAGTTAAAAACTTGAATATAAGTAGGTAAACCTCCTATACAAGTTTTACTTTATCTACTACCCACCTATATTGGGTAGGGGAAGCATCTATTCCAACCAAAGCGTCAATATCAAGGTTTCATTGGAAATGTTTTGTAGTCCACCGATTCTATAAGGATACTTTCTAGAAAAATGTCAGTTTGCGTGCGTGAGAGAGCGCAGTGCAACACAACACAAAAATGCAAGTTCGGATAAATGCAAAATTACATACCGAGTATCAGGCTGTTTTAGGATGTCCCTTTACGTGGAAAATAAATTTTTTATGTTTTCAGAAAAAGGAAATTATTTTGATTTATACATATATACAGTGCGGGCGTTTTAAAGCAAGGCCACAGATCGGCTATATGCGTAGCACGCTAGCGCTCTCGATATTCGGCATACGCGCGAACCGTGGCCTTACCTTAAAACGCCCAAACGCCCGCATTGCATATACAGGCTGGACCATTTAAGTTGGCACCGTACAATATCTCCAAAACTAAGCGTTTTAGAAATAAATGTCTTTAATAAAAGTGGCTTGATATTGTGGTGCAAAGTAAATGCCATTAGTCATATTTTGTTTGGAGGACGTTATGATAGTCATTTTAGGGTCAATTTAATTTTTTAATGGGAACCTACAATTAGGGTCAATTTAAATTGGCCCTAAAATGACCATCATAACGTCCTCCAAATAAATCACGACTAATGGCATTTACTTTCCCCCATCATATCAAGCAACTTTTATTCAAGAGATTTCTTTCTACAACGCTTAGTTTTGGGGATATTGCACAGTCTCAACTTAAATGATCCACTCTGTATAAGGTCACGGTTCGCGCATATGATTTTATATATGATTTTACTTAATTTGAAATCATTCCTAGCTAAATTATATTGAAAAATGAGTTTTTATTTATGGACGCTCTTTAGCTGTCAGGGTCCTTAGTGTTCCATTCTATATTGGGCGTGAAAGACCGGAAATTTTGTTCAGAGGTCTCTTCATCAGGTTTGGGGTTCTTTTACGTGCTGTAAATCTAAGACACGGGACCACCGAATTTACTTCCCTTCCGAAGGAAGCCATGCTAAGGATTTTTACATCCGAGAAAAAATCCATGACCCCTCGCCGGGTTTGAACCTGCTACCTCTGGCACTAGAAGCTAGCTAGCAGGTATCCCTAGACCACGGAGGACGACTCTAAATTATATCATGAATAACGTAACATTGATGCAAGAATGGACATATTTATGAATACTGGAGTGGATATATGAGAGTTTGTAGAAAATCGTGTGTTCATATCAGGTTTTTCGTTCGGTGGAAGATATCTTCAGCATTTGAACGAAGAGAAATTCCCTCACTGTAAAGCTATTTTAGCGACTATAATTTTGTCTAAACCATATCACAAGGAGTTTCAGTTTGTGTAAAAATAAAAGTAAATCTGGAATCTTAAACCAAGGGTATTGTAGCATGGGTCTGTAATGCTTGTCATTTGTGCCACGGATGTTGCCAAGAAGACTGAATTCAAAATAGGTCGTGAGTACGTCAAGCATTTGGTTCTTTACAAACCATCAGGCACCTGAGTTAAATGTTTAGAGATAAAAACACCGAGTAACAGCAAGAGAAGTATGCATGAAGTAGAAGCAGAGGTCGTCCCAATAAGAGAATATATAGAACAGTTTATTCGGAGACCGGCGGAAGAGATGACAAGCCAGAAAATCAATGCGTACCCTTATATTGAAACGGCGCCGTGCATCGTGCAACAGAAAATTCATTGGTGCCCTTGCCCTGCGCAATAACATCATCTACTCTGGAAGTTAACAGAAGAGAGACTATCGTACAACATTGAGAGACAACCCTCATTGAAAGTAATCAACGTTAGCTTTTAAAAAAAATGTCTTGCACATTCGGAAGTATTATAGTCTCTATTTTTAATTGAAAACCAAAGTAACGGTTATGATTGGAAAAATTTTGGGTGTAACATCTACCCATTTAGTTTTCATAGCGGCTACACAAAGGGGTTATCTGCTTCGTGTTAATCATGATAAGTATACCCAAAAGCTTTTGAGTTTACACAATGATGCACATATTGTTGTTGATGCACAGGGAGCTTAGACATCATTCCGCTGTATGAAAAACAAATAGCTATGTGCTGCCCATATCGCAACTTTTAAATGGACTCGTGAGAAACAGAAGAACGGCTACCTACTTAGCATCTAAGTTTGGTACCATCTCAAAAGATAGTTCTTAAAACGCGCGACATTTGTAACGAATAGCTCCTAATATGTCAAGACATGGTAAAGGTTGCATTCTTTTTAAATATGTGGTAAATTTTAAAATTGTTTACATACATTTGATCTTAGTAAGCTTTTCTACACCTCTTATGATTTTGCAGTTTTAATTCAGCGAAAATGAAGATGTCTTAACATGATGGTTATAGAAATTTAAGGATACATATTTTGTTCATGTTAGTATCAATTAATTTTACTTTGCTCTCAAACGTTACATTCATTAACGAAACATAAAACACTTCCATGTAAAGCAGTGATGGAGGAAAATCGTGACCCGCAGTACATCCTATCATGACGCTCCGCCTCTGGTTGGCACTCAGTCCGATTTCCATTCGTTATTTATCCGCGGCTCGGTGATAGGCAATTGCATATTGACTCCGGATAGGATCGCATTTTCACAAGGCCTGATGTAAAGGGTTGTTTTGGAACTGAGAAAATTGCTATTCAGTACTCGTTTTTAGTTACCCTGTACACACGCACGCCTTTTTCTGAAATTCTTTTATTTATCGTGATAATGTCTACTATCGGTAAAATGCCTATATAAAACTGAATCGAATGCAATACCTACCTTAGGTACGCATTAGGGAACACCATCGTAGACATTTATGCAGTTTAGTTATTTACATTTTAGTTTGGGCTTAAACAAGCATTCAGATATAACAATAAAACTATTATCTGTGGTAACATAACAAGAATTACAGAATCGAGAGTTGTAGTTGTTTAACTTTACTACACGAATAATATGATAAAAATGAAATGGTGTATATTTTGAGGGACCATATAACGTATTAATAACTAACAAAAACGCATTTATAAATGTCCAGTCTCGCATTTTATTTCCGCTAGCACTAGAAATTAAACCGATTTATAACACAACAGTTGGCGCCTTTAAGATAAGATTAATAAATAGCACATCGAAGTGGTGAAATGAGAGGAAGAAACTGGCAGGATAGGTGGACGGCTATGATTGGTACAAATTAAAACAATTCCTGCATTGGTCACGCATACGTTTGTGATATAAGTTATTCTAAATATTGGATGGTAAAATACAATTCTTAATAAAAACCAGAAAAGGCATGTGAATGAAATTTATAGTGTTATGTTGATCCCTTTATTGTTTTCTGAGTGATGGCTTTTTACGAAGGAACATTAACACAGAATGCAAACAACGAAGATGAAGTTGGAAGGCTTATTACCAGGGTTAGGATTTTTAGGTGCAAATTTCAGATGAAAAAAGAAAGGGAAAAGGTGCCAAATAAGGTGAAAAAAGGGACAATAAGGTGCTGGTTTATTTATGGGGATGCACAACTGAAATTGCTATTTTCTAAACTATCCTTTAAATGGGGCTGAAATTTTAACCACATGTCAGTCTTCTTTAGAAATAATTGTTTTGTGAATTTCAGTCCAAAATCTTAATTAATTTTCAAGTTATTAATTTTCGAAGTATAAAATTATGGGTATATGCAAAATGCAACACATGCATTTTTTTTTAAAACAAATCTTATGTTGCGTCTATGTCAAGGAACTACAAATCTGTCATATAATTTTTTTTCTACCATTAATTTAAGAGAAAAACGTTTTGCACTTTTGTATTTGCATTTTTTTCCGTTTTTTGTATACATTGTTATCTTCAAAAATTAGTAGCGCAAAAACTATTCATTACACAGAAAAATTATATGACAGTTTTATTTATTTGGGCTTTTGAAATAAGCATAAAAAATGTCAATATGAATGGATGAAAACTGCATCGTGTGGAACATTTTGAATATGCAGAAATGCTGAAAATAAGAAACGCCTTAAAATCAAGTTTTAAAAATATAAACAGCTAGCAACCAAATGCGTAAGGGTATTTAAAAAGTCTCGTAACGATCCAAGCGTTCGCTAGGTCAAAATAAAAGTGGATTCTAAAACTACAAGCAATGGAGAATTTTTTGGTAACATAGTTTTAGATTTTTTGAGACTTTTGGTTAATTTCGGTTGTGCATTGCCTTAACTAATTCAACGATTTCTCTTTCCTCTATTCTAATTTATTGAGCTACAAACAAGTACATCAAATTATCACTCATCAAAAGAAGAAAAAAACATGAAGCTGTTGTACTTCAAGACATTAAGCATCTCCACATTTTTAAAAGTAAGTCTGTTTCTATTAGGAGATAGAATGTCTTTGTAGATGCTAAAGCTTCTTTCAACATCCACAGAAACCACTGGGACAAACCTTGTATTCCCTCGGAATGGCAACTCTACAGATGCGGCGAATTCCTCAATGTCTGGATTCTTCTGAAGACTAGATTCAAGTTTGTCTTTGGCAACGCCATCTAACTGCTCCCTCACAGAAGTAAAAATATCCCATTGTTTTATCTTTTCCAGACCTTGTTCTTCCAATCGTTTAATAGCTGCAGGCAGGTACTTGTAACTATGGACACAATATAGTTTTGTCTGCAAATTATGTATTTTCTCCGGTAACAGAAGTTGCTGTGCCTTGGAATTGCACCTGCGTCGTATGGATCCAAAGAAAGCACAAACTCTTTAATTTTGTCAATTCTCACACAACGTAGCAGCACACTCAATCCAAGATCCCCAGCGAGTAATGACCGGGAAATTTGGAAGGGGCAGGCCAGTGATTTCCCTGTAGTAAACAACACGGCTCGAAGCTTTCAGTAGAATCTTCTTCAGGGCAGAGATGAATTGATTTACGATGTCGTATTCGTTCCTTTTGGATTCACAAACCCTGTGGAGGACATGAGCCAAGCATGTCACATACTTCAAGTTAGGAAATAAAGTTTTCAATTGGTTAACAGCTGAAACCATGTATGGAGCCTGGTCCGTAACCACAAGAAGTAGTTTTTCAAACTCGATACCAGTAGGCCAGAGTTTTTGGCAGAAGTCCATAATGGATTGTATTACTGTACTGGCATTGGCTTTCTGCAGCTCGTACATTTTTAACAACATGGGCTTAACTTTCTCCCCTGCTAAGGGAAAAACCAAAATGTTCAAAACATATCATTCCATTGAGTCTATGGTTTCATTCCACAATGATTCCCACATCGCAATCAGACACTTTCTCCTTGATTCTTTCTATGGTTTCTTGGTAAACAGGCTCCATGTAGTGTTTTCTTAAAGTAATCTCATCGGGCATTGACATCTTTGCGTATTTTTCAAGAAATCCCTTGAAGGCTGGATGGTTCACCTAACTTAGTGGAATTCCTGCTTGTGTAAGAGCTGCACACAAATGAATGTTTAATTCCTTCAAATTTTGGCTTTTGAAGGACTCTGTGGAAACGCATTTCGTAATAGAGGTTGCCGTGGTTTGTTTGCTTGCTTGAAGAGTCTTGTTCATTTGATGCTTAGAGCTGGAAATATGTTGTTTGATGCGATCTCGCTGGTGTTTTTCGTCTAACAAAATTCCTGAATCACAAATAGTACAGCGCATAACAGTTCCATTAGTGTCTATGAAATCTTGTTTGAATTCCTCAGCCAGAACAATAAATCGAGCACTGGACACCTTTGGCATGGTAAAATCTAGTACTAGTACACTCGTTTGGTAATGTAACACAGAGCTAACACTAGTTCACTTGCTAACACAATGCGAATGTCACACAACTCACTCTTGCGCCCATTCGCTGTCCACATTCTCTTATAACACCGCGACAATTATCAGAATGTTCTCATTCATGCTGGAACTTCAGTCTCAGCGATTTCTAGTAGTTTCGAGCAGAACCCAGTCTTAATAATTCTCGGAACTGCGCGGTTAACTGAGGTTACTGCCGTCTCTGCGTGCCCAGCCTTCGCCTCCACGCAAACAGATGACGTCTCTCACAGTAACAAACTCACATTCACGAACAGCAGGCTACTGATTCTGGTGGGATAGAATCACTCATTGTCAATTGCATTATTGCGGGCTACTTTATAGCCGTAAAGCGAGAGAAAGAGGTTTTCGTCGAACGCACAATTGTTTTCCATTGTTGCGGGTGTGCTTTCAACTCGCGCGCGGCGTTTACTGAAAGAGGTAGGCTTACTATTTGCACGTGCACAGCAAGCTGAGGAGACGTTAATTGAAAGTTAAAGAATAAATTGGAATGAAACTTTAAAGAAAAAAGGGGATTATGGGCATGGTTGGGGGGAAATGGGATAAAGGTGCCAAAAAGGGGAAAAAGGTGCGAGAAAAAATGCCTCTTTTCGCAACTAGAAATAAAATTTCACACTGTGATATCTTTCCGCACAGCTTTAACTTACCCTAAGAAAAAATGTGCGCACCTAAAAATCCTAACCCTGCTTATTACTAATGTTAAATGCAAATTAAACTTGACTAGAACGTAAATTCAGTTTAAGTATCAAGATGAGATTAACCTTAGCCACTTTTAGGAACGAACTACGTTCTTCACTACATCCCAAGGCCTATGGTGCCTTGAGATGTGATGGAGGGACAAGTTTGTTTTATAAACTGAAGCCATTTCGATCTCTGGGTGTGATGCACAGGTGAGATGCACTTCTTACGAAATGAAGCTGGACTTTTTTTCGGTCACGCGATCGCATTTCCAGTTTTAATTCATCCCTAGTCATTTTGCATGGTAGTAGGGTAAACTTTTATATCGCATATGAAGTGCAGCATTCAACACTTTAAACTGCTTGGAATGTAACTTTCGGTTTTGTGTACATATAGAACATGCTGCTTGTTACAGTTCTTGAATTATAAGACATTTACGTAACGTTAATTCAAGAACATAGAAATGTGCTGCCATTCGAGAAGAACGTTGTCACTTTCTTCAGTGTTTTTTGTCATTCATCAGCTGCTATGCACCGTACGGACGGGACAGCTGACAGTTTCGCTGCACGAGGCATATGCTCACGCCTGCATGTGGTTGGTATGATTCATGCAACTTTCCATTAAGGTAAAAATAAAGGCCACGTTACGTAACAGCGGCAAGTGATAGTGTGCACGGTATGCTGATAGCTGTTTCTTTTCAATCAGTACCTTTTAACAGATTCCTTTCTGAATACTATCATCTGTGTCACTTAAGAAGCCCATTTAAATTTGATTTGCATATACAGGCTGTTTCTAAATGACACCGAAGGTTGCAGAATAGCAACTTAAAATATACCCAGTTTAAATTAAACTCAGCAATGTAATCACTATAAACAGAACACCACTGCTATGGCATTCCCTTAGCGTTAATGCTTACGTTCTCAATCAACAAACCTAATTAAAATAAAATGCTACAGTTTAACCTCGATCTTGTAAGAAAAGAAATAGTAAATACAGCACGCTTTCCTAATAAATTTTCCCGTCCGTGCACTTAAACCTCAGGAAAATCATGTGTTTCTCACCCTTGATATAATAGAATTAATGTGGAAGGTGAAAATGAGTCGCCAGGTGTCGAAGTAGCAGTTAAGATTACTATGCTAAGAATATGAGATTAAAGAACAGAGATGTGTGTTAATCCTCAACCGGATGAGGGACATAAATTGCGTTCTGCCAAATGTTCCCCAACTATTTTTATTTTGTAGTGGCCATTAGACATAGTTCTGCGTTAAATAGCAAAATAGAGGTTAGTTTACCAAATGCCGCATATATGCAGTCAAAGTGTATCAAAAGTATTATATGAGCAAAATATTTAGCACACTTTCTGTAGCACTATTATGCCACTTTCTACCTAACAGGGGCCCAAATGACCTAGTCGTCGACGGGCCCCTAAACTCCACTCCACCTAACATCACTATAATTTACATTATTATTTTTATTTATTATTTACTTTTTATTGCTTTTCTGTTAAAAACTTTTTTATTCATTACCAAGGCTCGTGGTAAGTCTGAAGCAGTCACGTATTCCACTGCTTTGTCTCGAATTTACAAGTGCAATATGTTTGGTTTTCTTCCGATAACCGAATTTATTGTCTTTCGGATTTATCTTCATCCTGAATTCCTCACTGTTACATCATTTACTTCCTTTGGCAGTTAGAATATTAACAGTTCTGTACACGTGCAGACTAGAGCGGCACAGGTCGATTTTTTCGCCGTGACACGCTTAGCGTATGGTACCCACAGTTACTATATGTAGTGTAATGGGCCGTTATGGTACCCCTAGACCACGTAGGACGACTAAAGCATCATTGAGATCATAAATTGGCTGAAAGGCGCTTGCGTGTAATTATCGCTTGAGTCTACTTGTAATTCCCCTTGCACATACGACGATAAGTGTGCTGAAATCATACTTTATGTCAGTGTTTATCCCGATTAACACGAAGCAGGTAGAAGAATAAACTCTTGTAAGGATATTTTGTAGAACAATGGGTAGAGAAAGTCATGCAAATGTAGCAGATCAGATTCTCTTCCATCAGCAGGCTACAGAATTTCGTGCTTTAAATGAAGCCTCCTATATTTAAGAATGCTGCTAAAAATAAGTTATTCAACTTTTTTTCATACCATAAGAGGATTATTTTCTCTTGCGCGTCAAACTGCCAAAACTATAAACGGCACAGGCAATACATAGACAAGGGTTGTCACGTTTTGCCTCAGGGAAGTGCCGGAAGTTGCGCGATGTCCGAAAACTGTGTGGCGAAGAGTCGCAAGTCATTGGCCATTGCAGCTTGACCGAGGGAGGTAGGAGCATTTGGCGGTAGTTCAATGACGTGCGATATATTTAGTAAGCTGGCTACGACTTAACGTGACTACCACAACAGTAGTCAGTTCATCCGCTTGCGAGACCAGGTGGTGTTGACTGCCGATTAGTTCCTCTACGAAATGGATTTTCTAGGCAGGCTGCTGTCACGAAAACCCAAGGTGTGTCTAGTTTCAAAATAGAAATGTAACCAATGAAACTAATGAGTGGATACGGGCGAAAAAGTTACTCATAAATGGAGATGTCTTAAAGTGCGCCGAAAATGACCCAGATTATCATACATAACCGCGTATGTCGCATTTCATGCGTGTGATTTGTTGTGGTATATCAGTAACGGTGCTGTTACAGCTTGATTGCTAAAATGGAACTCGCCCAAAGGATTAACCATCGTGAAGAAAGGGAGCAGAAAGCAGTTAGTTTTTGCTAGTGTTTATGAAACAGTGCCACAAATGGGGAATCGCTACAAACTGTGAATGTTTGTCATGTTATTTAATATTTGCTCTGTGGAAATATCATCATAATGGAATATTATTAACATGTGTCACTTTTCTGTAGCTTAAAACGCAGCACGCTTTGACAGTCATACGTAAGCGCATTGAGTGATAAAGTTAATTTCGCTTTGAAAGGGATTTCTTTTTTAATAAAGTGTATTGTTATTTCCTCTACTGCCTACCTATAGGTAGTAAGTAAAGGAAGTATTGTATTCCACCCAAAAATTGGATATCGAGATTTCACCGGATCTACATGCTTTGAGGCTCCATGAATAAATTAAAAAAAGAAGAAAAAGAAACCACTGTGTGTGTGTGTGTGTGTGTGAACAACATATCTCAAAAACGAAATCTTCGATAAATGCCAAACTTCGTATTTAGGTCGAACATCTTCGAAGGATGCGACACGGAGATTCCCGCCCTAAACCACTCTTTGTATTAAAAACAATTTGATTTTCTCAAAAATGGCTCTTATTTTTTTTTATTAAAACACCATACATTTAAGATATTTGCATGATAAATGAAATTTATATTTTGAATTTTCTGAGAATAACCTGGGAAGTTCTCTTCATTCTGAATGCCTTTTGTATAACTTGAGAACAGTAACAGATAGACAAATCTTGCTATATACAAAAATATGGATGTTAAAACACAAATTATTTCAAATAAAAATTTTGGTGGCATTAGCCACTTCCGAGATATTCTTTGTTATTGCTTTGAATTTTCATACACCTTTTTTTAAGTACAAATCGATAGTCCATGCAAAGAGCATTACATGGTGAAGCGCGTTTTTAAAAATCTCACAATGGCTTTAGCATACTGCATCCTTCCTATGCCTTCAACGAAATGTGTAATGAAAATTTATCTCAATTAACAAGAAGTAGATAGAAGAATAAGCATTTTTACGAATAGTTTGTAGAAGAGTGAGTAGGGAAAGTCATGTGGTTGCAGCAATCAGATTATCATTATCATCGATTTGAAACGAAGTATCAAATGAAGGACTTGGTAATAACTAATGTTCAGGAACAGTTCTACGTGAACAGTACTATTTTCGAAGAAATTCTGCTTAATCGAGACAACCAGCAACTTGCCTTTCATCTGAGGAGCAACTCAGAAATATTTGGATGCATTACCATTCAAGAAGATAACTATTGTTATGTCGTCCGTTTTGGAAATGGGCTCTTTGAATGCATCATTAATAATGGTACAAAAAACCTTGAATGAAACGGAAATTCTGAATGTAATGGAAGTGAAGTGTATAAATATTTTTTATCTTGTGAGTGATAACATTTTACGTATAAACTAGATGTAAAAACATCCGTTGTGTCACAGTCGCACTACTTTATCTATTATGTGGTTTTTTGAGTTTTTTTTTAGCTGTTTTACAAATAATTCATACGAAGGCTTATTTTTGTATGTTGTTAATTATGATAAATATTCCCTAAAATGGTTTCTGCACACATTTTGTTGCAAATTCACAAGAAAATATAGGCAGCTGCTTAAAAAGTAGTTAATAAACGACTTGATATTGCATGCCTTTTATCTAGATTCATGAGAATAAAAAGAACGGACATTTCGGATGTGGTTAATATCGCATGAGTTGATATAGATTATACATTTTAGTGAGAACTGCAGTTCTCATCCGGTAAGTTTTCATCTCTCTCTTATGGTTTCTCCGTTATACAAAATTAAGAGTCATTTACAAAATATTCAAGATACCCTTATATTTGGTCATGCCATTCTGTGCATACGGCATTTTAATCAGAATCTTTAAAGCTATTGCTAGAAATAAGTAAAAGACGAAAATATTTCCATGCAAAGGTTATTTGAATTCAGAATTTCCTGGAAATCATTGCATTGCATCGCATCGCATCCTTAAAAGGAGCCCCGATTTAATCAAGTAGTTAAGTATTTATAGTCTACTTTTTCGTTACATGGTTCGCAAATGGATAGTTTCTCTCCCTCTCCCTCTCCCTCTCTCACACACACGCACGCACACATATTTTCGATTCCTTAATTTATTCCTTGGAACTTGAAATGTACCTTCCATGAAATCTCGATAATGAATTTTTGTAGAGGATGCAACTCGTAAGCCATAGAGAAAGCAACGCATTTTAAATTACTTTTGTTGCGATGAAAGCGTCCCCTATTGTCCATGTAAGGAAATTTGTTAAAATTTAAGAGCAATTTCTTGTGAAAGGGGAAATTCTTCTAAGACCATACTTTTGAGAGCGTAGCTATTCACCGCTTTGTGTATGTTACAATAATTATTGGCATTTCCAAAGATGTTCTTATTTCATGAAATACTTTGCATATGTCCCTTACCATTACTATAAACAAGATAAACTATTTTGGGACAACTTTTTATACGTTTCGACATATGAACTTCGGTTGTCTTTATAAATATCCATGGCAACTTGAAATAATGTTTGTTGGTCCCCTCATAGTCCACTTAAACAATAGTGCAGTACTGCTTGGTTAATTTTTTTCTGTTTCCAACTATCGTGAGCATGAAGAAAGTGCATGGATCTATAGTCTATGTAAATGGACATGAACTGAACGTCCATCTGTCGCTGAAAAAGATTATGCTCTAATGTCGACAAAACAGGCTCCACGATGGGCTATTTAAAATATTCGCACGTGATCTGTCCTCCCATACATTTCGTTTTCATTACAGAGAAAGTATGTACTAGATACTTCTACTCGATTCTAAAATTGTTCTGGTGGTGGTCATCTATGGTGTGCAGAAGGTTATTCCACGATGACAAAATGTTAACATAACCAGAACTGCTGGCATAAAGAATCAAATAATAAATTGCTAAAGATATTTGGTAAATCTTGCTTGAAGTATCTCTCCTAAATAGTGTGTATAGGATTATGTGATTCAATCACTCGTAACATTACGTTTAGGACTGTGGCATGTCAGAAATCGAACAGTGTTATTCACTTCTTCTGAGGATTGTGTTATATTTTTATGCGTTCATGCCGCTTATCTTGCAAGTGTTGGCTTGTCCTTCGGTTCATGCGTTTGTACATAGCAAACACATATTTTACATAATATTATATAAACATGAAGAAAATTTGTGAATGCATTTCAAATTTGGTTGAATTCAGTACAATATCAATTAGGAGCAACACACCCGAGGCTCGAAAAGGTACACTATTTTGCAATTAATGCGCTTTTACAAGTGTATGCTATTTTCTCTCTTTCTGATAAGTGATTGCCGGAAATATAAGGCAGGGTGATTCATAACACACAAAACGCTTAGCGCATTGCGTGGAACGAAAAACATTTTTCAAAAGAGACTTACATTATGAACAGCGTGGTTAGGGCACTGTGGAACCTCAAATTTTGACAGTACTTCCATTATGGTGATAGCATGGTTTCCAGAATTTTTAAACATTTAGTTTAACGTCCTTTAGTCGGATCGGTCATATCGGACCTTGAAATGCTAGCGTCTGGTTCCCGAGGTCGCGTGTTCAAACCCGGGGGAGGGCGATGGATTTTTTTCGGTGTAAAAATCCTTAGCATGGCTTCCTTCGGAAGGGAAGTAAAGCCGGTGGTCCCCTGTCGTAGATTTACGGCACGTAAAAGAACCTCAAGCCTAATAAAGAGGCCTCTGAGCAAAATTTCTGGTCTTTCACGCCCAATATAGAATGGGACGCTAAGGACCATAGCAGTTAAAGAGCGTCCATAAATAAAACTCAATTTAGTTTGTAATTTCGCACCTTGAATAAAATGAGTGAAATTATGCTTAAATAAGCCCGGGGTTCGTAGAACTTGGTTATTTGACCTTGATATTTTCAGGATAAAGAGAAATCCCGGAAAAATACCTTGGCTGGGTAACTCACCCTAACCAAGAATGGAACTGTAAACCTCTTGAATGTGAGGCAGACATGCCACGGAGATGGGTTTTTTCACATTTTGTCAAACCTTCATCCATCCAATAAGATGATCACACTGTGCATTAAATTAAA
Source organism: Deroplatys truncata (assembly GCA_030765065.1). NCBI lineage: Eukaryota > Metazoa > Arthropoda > Insecta > Mantodea > Mantidae > Deroplatys > Deroplatys truncata. The sequence goes on from CM060985.1 coordinate 64,915,249, forward strand.
AGGTTTCGGATTGTCTACTCCAAATTGCTTACAGATCCATGCACTATAGTGTGATGTTCCTGCGTAGGATGTTCCTGCGTCCACCCAGCTTACCCTGATAGCTAGTGGGTTGCATATCTATTAGGATTCGAAAACCAGCAGAGTCTAAACGATACCTTCCCGAACACGAGTTCCTGTAGAAAAATTAGTTTGCTGGCCCATACAGCATAGAAAGCGTTGTCGTTGTTTTGAATTATTCTGTATATTTTGCGATGTAAAAGTATTTTAACTGTCCGTTTTATAGTTCAACACTCCAGACATTAAGTACTCCAGGAAGTATTTATCTCCACTTTAAAAAAGTTCTAGCAACCAAATTCACTCAGAAAATTCTGATTTTTAATATGCAGAAAGGACAAACTATATTACAGTTCTGGCTTTTCCCAGGTTTTTTTCAATTTATTGGTTTAATACTTTTTGAGAATCGGACGCATTTTCAACATTTTCGTGCGTGGCATTTAGAAATTATGTTATATGCACTTAGTAGAACAGTTTTTTATATACTGCCTGGCAATGTCACTGACATATCAGTTAAATTTACGAGGAAATAAATTTATCAATTCGTAAAACCTGAGACTTTAACGAGGAAGTTATCTGAGAGCTTTGATAATTCCTGACAGATATATTCCTATGTCATGTCCAAACCCATATTCACTGCAGTTTCAGGTATTATTCACTACACAGTGCAGTTTTCAGTTATAAAACTAATAAAATAAAAAATATTGAAAAACGACAGAACATCTAAACTGCAATTTGTTGTTTCTGCAAATTAAAAATGAGAATTTTCTCTCCAATTTGACTGCTAGGATTTTGTAAAGCGAAGACGAATACTTCAGTGCATTTATTTATTTTACATGTTGACAGAATAACATGTTTGCTTGAGTAGCCGTATGGTAGTTCATATGGGGAGCCAGTTAACAAAGGGCGATATTTGCATTGAACTGGGATTTTAAAACCAATAAGATAGGACAAATTATGCTTACATTACTAATTTGGTTGAAATGGTGAAAAAAAAAAAGAATATATACGGAGCGCCCCTTAAAATTTACAATTTTTTGTATGTTTCTAAATTTCCCCAAATTTGCACCTTATTTCCTCTCCAAAATGAAGGTATCTGAGATTAACTAACTATGCTAACATTTAGGTATTGTTCGTCTTCCAGGAACGTCCGGCTTCAGATGAAAGGAAGTTGTCTCCTGAATGCCAGATCGCTTTTCTGTTGAGCGCGTTAACTGTTACTGAACGGGTGACGCTGTTTCTGTCATTCACGGTACTGGGATTGCGTCATTCATATGGATATGAAAAGAACTCGCATTTAAGCAGCGCGGAGAGATTAGAAAATAATGTTCTCCATATGACAGCTCACGTCTTACCACTATTTAAATTGAAATAAAAATATGAGCGGTCAGTTGCCAAAAAGTGTCACCTCGAAAAATAATCCCCAATTACTAAGGTATTTAGCTCCCTGAGAGATAAGGCAGCTGATGATACAGAATCGCAAATGAGCTTGCTCATTCCATGTAAATACATTTATTTCCGCGACTGTCTGTTTATATCTAGAATTGCAAAAGTCGGAAACGCAAAGTCACCAATGAAAGCATAGGTATGAATTATTCCTCGAGGGGAATATGGTACAGTCATCAAATCATGTACCTACCACAAGGTGTGGTAGACTAGACCCTGTTTCGGCCTTCAGAATATTTTCATTGGTTGGCCCATATCTTCATTGGTCCACCTTGGTCTCTGTGTCTGGACACCGAAACTTTTGAAGCAATTTTAAATGTTGTTTAAATTTTAGATACACTGTTATTTAATTTTCTCATTAGATACATGACCTTTGCATTTTTAAATTCGTTTGGCTGTATCCTGAAGTCTTATGAGTAATTAGTATTTTTACGTAAAGTTAACCAACTCCTTACACAACTTCCACTCTGAACAATCGGTTTAATTTTGTGTTATCCTTTTGATTGCCTCCACCACGACTCAGGAGCTCCATCTGTCCCTCCACGTAACCCTGTGGTCAGGATCTGTCTGTTATCTCCCGGATCAGGAGGACCTGCAGCTTGTCCTGGGCAGGGTCATGCCTTAAACAGAGGATCTCTACCAGGAATGCCCAGCCTTAAGAGAGAGGGAATGAAGGGAGCTTCCCTTCCCACTCATTTCCATTCGTACTGCCAAGGACTGAAACTTGATTGGTTTAGTCTGTCAATATCTTCAAATATAGTAGGTGCGGTGAACTATGAATTTTGAACCTTTGTTCTTAAAAGAACAGGTTGAGCTTCACTGGTTTCCACAATTGCTGTCTAAAGCGAGGTGACCTTCGACTTTGTATAAAAACTTGTTTTCGATTATGGGAGCCATAGCCAATTCGGAATTTGGCCGGGAAGCACCTCAGTGTCCTGCCATTTGATCGTGAAATTTTGTTACAAAGCGGGAAATGAACTGAATGAGGACGTATGAGAATGTATGCTCCAGCACACTAAAGGTTTCTACAAGAATGGGACACATCGTCTCACCTCTCAGTCGGATAAGTTTTACAGTTACGGAAATTACTTCAAAAATTAAATTAAATTGTATTTATGGACGCTCTTTAACTACTATGGTCCTTAGCGTCCCATTCTATTTTGGGCGTGAAAGACCGGAAATTTTGCTCAGGGATCTCTATCAGGTTTGAGGTTCTTTTTCGTGCCGTAAATCTACGACAGGGACCACCGGTTTTAATTCCCTTCCGAAGGAACCCATGCTAAAGATTGTTACACCCGAATAGTAAATCCATCGCCCTCCGTCGGGTTTGAACCCGCGACCTCGGAATTAGAGGGTAGCATGGTACCTCTAGACCACGGTGTGTGTGTGTGTGTGTGTGTGTGCGTGTGTGTGTATATATATATATATATATCTTTTTTTTTGCCCCTTCATTTGACTGTCCTTTAGGTAGCTACGTAACGGATTAACCGCTGCAGCTCGTGATCCACTGACATGCGTGCTTTTCATTAGGTAAAATGATAAAATTAAGCTATTGCCTAAATCCCCACAGTTTTTGCTCTGTTGCTGTAATGTGTGTTTAGAAACTTATAATTGTAGCAGGAAACATGTTGTTGGATTAATGTTAACAAGGAAACGCGATAGTATATTAAATCTTAAAAAATATGGCGCTTGATGTCATCAGGTAATATGAGGGCATGGCGATGTTACACACAGTAATAATCACTTGTGCTATTCTCTCGGGGTTGTCAGCTCTTCCATATTATACAGTATCTCCTGTAGTCGATAAATTTGCTTCCAAATCTCTTATCGTATTTTGATTTCATCCGGAAACGCGCAACTCTGGCACTTCAGTAACGCTTGTTTAAATCTGGCATCATACGCAGTATGCCCCAGAATCGCAGTCCAACTCGGATTACACCACAAGGGTTGGGTAGAGCTGCGGATATAAGGACCTTCTAAGTTCATCTGTGAAGCTTCAACATACATACGCGTATTACTCTATATGAGCCATTGTAAAAATATGTGGACGACGATAAACATGTGCATCGATAGCAATCGACTATTGCTTCTGCTTGAAGTGTGCATTTCTTTTAAATTTTCGACAGAACGTCATGGAAAAATCCTCAAAACATTGTAGAATCAGGATGTGGTTTTCTCTTTCTGGTAATTTAAATGACCAAACGCGGCGTTTAAATGGAGTGCTTAGATGTGTGCAAGCAGGTAGCGCGTGAAATGCTAAAACTTGATTTTCTCTGTCTTATTTTTTATTTGTTTAATTCGTATAGCCCTCTTCAGCTTTTCGTTGCTATAGGTTTTTGCTGTTCGTTTTTACTAATTTTCATTGGAAAACATCGCATTCAGCTAACAGACTGGGGGAATAGGGAATGCTTCTAATCAAAGAAAAATGCTTCCGCCCCATCCGGGAATCGAAGCCAGGTCAAGAAACCAGGACGCTGACTACTTAATCAAAGAAGCAGTCGTCGAAAGCTTGTTTTCTTAAGGGTTTGCTACTTTAAAAATGCTCCCCATGGTGCAATGTTTGTTCAGTTTCTTTCAGGTTTTTTAGTTTAGGTCTTGAAGGTTTGAGATCTAGAGAGCCTTATATCAAGTATAGTTTTTGAACCCATACATGTTGGGTTTTTAAAAAATTGAAAAGTGTTACTTTATTATATTTTATCCAGGAAACCTTTTAACGTTTCACAAAATCTTTGATTTGTAAGTAACTATTTTTGAGGTCAGGCAAAATTAACAGAATGAACTTTCCAAATTTTCATCACAAAGAGAAATTATACACACGAGACTTGATTTTAATTTTTGTTAAAAATAGTTTCCTTGGAAGGTTCGATGAATAGAATATCATGAAAATTAATTTTATGCTATAATTATGTTGAACTAATCTGCAATAAAAGTTGCAACTAATTTGGTTGGAATTTGCAGGAATTTTAGTACCGAGTACACCTAAAAGTTCATTTGCTAAGTTTTGAACGGTTGCGGCATGAAACGAATTTAAAGAGTAGGTGAAACCGAAGTACGCCATCTTATCCAGTTAACCTTGCAAACCGAACGAAATCCTAGTTTCGAACGAGTTGGGTGTTTCTTGTAACATACTCACATAACATCATTTTTAGCGGATAAAACGGGTGTATTCGCAGGACTAGTTATGTAGATTTAATTAAACCCACTCATACAAATTAGCGATAGTGTATTCGCGTAGTCCAGAAATAGAGGAAAGGCGTAAACAAAGCAGTGGAGAATGGGCCGAGTGTTGTAATGCAGCCAAGCGACGAGCATACTGTTCAGATGTAAATGATGTATGTATGTAAATTGCGTATTAAACACTCAACCGGAGAAATGACATGACAGATAATTACAAAATGCGAAGGAAACCCCCATCCCTTCATTTAATATATGTGGTTTTCCTGTTTTTCTTTTCCCAGGCGTAATGTAACCAAATACTTTACTAATATATGGCGTTATTCAGTTTATTTGCATTAAAATATAGTTTTATATATTCCGTAATATGAAGCTAAATAAAATAATAATGAAAACATAATGCATAAACATCGCATTTATTTAAAGCATAGCTGAAAAATATTACAGGTAGTAGGTATCATTCAAATATTAGAGGTGATCACATATTACGAGTTAAGCTTCTTGCTTTCTTTTCTTCTTCTAAAGAGTATTTATTTTAGTATCTAATGTAACTCGAAGGTTATTTTGCAATAGGGGAAAGCATTCTCTGCAAGGTTGTAGCATTAACCACAAACCAGTATTTTTCTTCAAAATTTCATTTAGACTGCCTGCTCGTCACTGAACCGGAATACATACTAAGTCAGGTGCTTATTCTTATGTATATAAAGAATTCGGCAATATGCATATCGTCTGTAATAGGTAATCAGAAGGTTCTTGATTATGCAGACATATGAACGATCGAAAATGTATATAGCTGCTTCATTTTGTGGCGGAAATAATGCGGTAGCGCTGTTAAAGTTTGTTATGGATAGAGAAATAAACCTTTTAATCTGTGAATTTTTGGGACGGTCTCCATATAACCTACCTTTAATTCTGCAATAATTTCAATATTTGAAACGTGTAGACAAAAGCATAAAAAATGTCAACTATTTGCAGCGGTTTGCCTAAAAAATCGTTGCATTTTAGTGTTATGTAACATTTCTACTGGCATGTGTAGCGGGTTTTCCTCCCCCCGAAAAAGTAAATTTTTGATTATCTCTCCATATAAACCTCTCCTCAATTTTTAGGGCCTTTAAGTTTGAAAGTTTTATGCTGACAAATGGACTCATGTGGACAAAACTAACTTAATAAATGTCCCACAGAAGTATTCCTAAAAAAATCTGATGTGTTACACTCACATGACTTTCTCTACTCTTGTACAATTTAATTTTACAAACGCCTATTCTCCATATGCTTCATGTTAATCGAGATATCGAGATGTCAATCTTTTTGGCAATGTTCTTGTAGATGGAAGGGAAATATGGTAGCTTTTAAGCGATAGTCAAATATTCTAACGCTGGTTGCTATGTGGCGCATTCCATTCTCTTTGCATGTCCAGGACATAAAAAAAATGAATAACGAATTTGAGAAAAAGTATAAGTATTGGAAAATTTAAGGAAATAACAAACAATATCTCGAAAACGGTTCACTCAACAAAAGAAATGTATATGACATAAGTTGTGTATTTTAACGCGATCTACATTTTTTGTGTAGTAAAATTTTGTCTATCTCTTATGGTTTACCAGTTATGCAAAAGTCGTTCACAATGAAGAATACTTTTGGAGACATTCCCAGAAAATTCGAGATATACATTTCATTTCTCATGACATTATCTTAAACATATGATATTTTCATCAAAATCGTTAGAGCCATTTTTGAGAAAATTAAAATTTTCGAAAAATCTTCCATGTAAAGGGTAGTCTGGGGTGGGGGGATTTTCTTGAAAACCTTCGTGTCGCATCGCTGGAAGATATTGAACCTAAATACCAAGTTTGGTGCTTATCCGACGGTTCGTTTTTGAGTTATGCTGTTCACAGACACACAGACACACACACAGACACACACACACACACAGACACACACACGGACATGTTTCCAAAAATGCTTTTTTTGGATTCAGGGGGTCTCAAAACATGTATTTCCGGTGAAATCTCGGTATCGAATTTTTGGGTGGAATGCAATACTTCCCCTACTTACTATACGTAGTAGAGAAAGTAAAAATGACTTCAGAACGGACATCTGTAATGAAGCGATATTCAACATGTGAATAACATTTAACTTATTTTCACATGACGTTTGGCGAACCGTATGCTATACAGTTAGTAATTTCAGCTCACACAAATCGTATACCTATCAGACTATTTAATAGTACACCTCTATCAAGCCTACGTGTTTCACATTTACGATGACAGCTTTAAATGGGTAACTAGGGCAGTCTGTTAGCAACTATTTAATTTTTGTTCACCAAGCTTCCTTTCGCCTCTGTACGAATAGGCGAAGCATAGGTGTCAAGTTATTTATTGGTATCGGCACTTAAGTGTGACATGAATAACTAACTCATAAAATCGCACGCCCATGAAGTCTTAAAGATTGCACAGTGCTTGGGCCGAAAATGTTGAACAGCATTACCTCGAGGCACAGAAGTACAAATGCTCATCCGGTAACATACCTAGGTACAATATTCCTGTGTTTTATGGGAATCCCACGAAACAGTCACGTGTCGCAATTCGCTGTCGAATGTATTCCCTGGAGTAACAGCCGTTGCTAATTTTTTTTTATCATGCGTATTGCAGCTACTGATAAACAAAGGGCATTATTGAAAACCGTGCTCTATGTATTAGAATACTGAAATAACTATTTTATTCTTTATTTTTTAAATAGTTAAAGTTCTGGTTAAAATGTCAGTGCTCCCGACTCACGAATGTGTGTGGACTTAATCCCCTGAATAATCACTTTATTTATTTGGTAAAGTGCTAAAAAGAAATTACAATTGGTTTGTCTTCTGAAATTTCACCCTGGCCACTTACTCAAAAGACAACTACTACATTTCATGCAAATGTAATAACCAGGCATAGGAATTCTTAAGCGGTTGGTTTTAAGTTATCATTACACTCAAACCAATCAAAGACTCCAAAAAACAACAGAAGGTCACTAGCAGGCAAGTAAAAACCGATTCAGTATGCAAATGCTAAAAGGCCGTACGAGGGTTGGGGATAGTTTATTATCTGTGACCTACTGCCTGTAGTTCAGTGTCTGTTCAACCTATTTCTTTCCTTCCGGCTTTAATACATGAAAATTCCTATCCTAGCAATCACTAAATAATATTAACCATGATTAAATTTCATTTCCTCTTATTTAACTTCCACACTCCAATACTTAACCATGCTATGCTCTCTCTTTCCTCCTTGTTTACTTTATCAATATATAGTTTTCTCTATCCCAAGAACATTTCAACATAAAATACCAGTGATCGCCATTAAACAAATTTTGTTAAATTCAGATATTAAATTATTATTCAGATTAAATATTCAGAAGTCCAAAACCCTGTAGTATTTGTTTCTCTCATTCTCCAAATATTACCTAAGCCATTGCATTCAAAGGTATTTTTATGCTACTTCCCCCTCTCTGTTCTTTAGAGACGATTAATAATTAATTGGTTATGCAGGGTTGATAACCAGTTTAATAACTCCTTCGGTCAGCTCATGAGCATAGAAGTTGGGAGTATAGTCCCCCAAAAGTTTAAGATTAAACATTCAAGGATGGTAGGAAATTAAAAATCAATTGAGAAATTCAAATTAGAAATCTCTTCCGTCGTCATCGTGCATGAACTTAATTTAAAGATTCACAAGTATTCGTTCCGTTTGTTCTGACAGAAAATATCGCGAACTCATACTTTCAAACAAATGTCCACGTTTACAAATTTCCACAACAGACTTTCTTATACTGCATGACTTTCTGTAGCTACTATCGTTCATTTTTGTATACAGTGCCTTCGTTTTATGCCAAGGCCGCGGATCGTGTGAATGCGTGCTCTGCGCACAGTCTACTACACTGCGGGGTTTTCCGTTCCGTAACTCCCGCGTAACTTACGAATGTAACACCTATGTAATGAGTACTAACCTTGTTAAAAGTGGTCTCCATCTGCGCAAAGACATTCTTGACATCGTCGGATGAAATTACCATTCACAGACTTAAGTTCTTGCGTAATGTTCACAATTTCTGCTTTTAATATTGACCTTAAGTTCGTCTATGGTGTGGGGATTGTTCCTATAAACTTTGTTTTTTAGCGTTTAACGATCCCGTTGTCCTAAATTTATTGACCAAACATCTCACAGTGTGTCTACCCGGAACTGGATAACCAGGAAATTGCTGTTGAAATTGTTTACACACCTGTGTACGTGATTCATTTTTCACGTAGTATCGTACATAAAAATGACACTGTTCAAGCGTGAATTTGTTGACAGGCATTTCCGTGGACTAATAAGAGAATAACATTCCTAAGGAAATGACACACGATACACGTATTCGAAACACTTCACAACACAAGATAAAGTAACGACTGAGACAGCTCACAGCTGATAAAATGTCCTTGACACCTGCGCCGCTTCTGTGCAGTGGCATAATACCAAGGTCACTGCCTCTCGGCCGATACGCATATAAGGCGCTGTGCCCTTTGCATTAAACGTAGGTACTGCTGATTCTATGAACTATTCTTGCAGAAACTTATTATTTAATGCTAATCAAGATAAACGTTTGCAGAAATATTTTATCACACATTCCGTTGTAGATGCAAGAGGGATACAGGAGACTGAAGCAATGGTCAAATCTTTAAAAAGCTGCCTTTCCTTGCTGGCTTTAAAATTCTTTGTATGACATTGGGAGCAACAACTGAAGGGTGACATCACTTCATAAAATGACAAACTATGGAAGCATTCAAACCAAATAGAACAAATTTCTGAAATGGCTGATGCCACAAAAAAAGGTGCTTGAAACAAATTGTGTGTGTTGGAGATATCTGTATCTTTTGTTTATGTCTTATGGTTTACCAATCGTACAAAATTCATTCTGAGTGAAGAGGACTTCGCAGTCTATTCGCCAAAAATTTAATATACCTATATATTTTATGTAAATATATTAAACATGTGGTATTTTATTAAAATCCCTATAGAGTTTTTGAGAAAATCCAAAACAGAGCTTTTCCATGTAAAAGGCATTTTGGAGTGGGAGAATTTTCTTGGAAATGTTTGTGTCGCATCCATGGGAGCTGCTGAACTTGCACACCAAAATTGATGTTTATCCAACTTTTGGCTTTTGAACTTTTTTTTCTAAAAATACATTTTTTTAAAATCAGGGATGTCAAAACGCGTATTTCTGGTGAAATCTCGATTTTTTTTTTTGAATGCAGGTCTCCTCTACCTCTAAGCAGGTGGCAAAGAAACTAAAAGGCCACAATCTGAAGCGGAACAATGGCATATGTCATTTTTGACGAGGTGTAAGCTTTATTGCAGACAGCGTTAGACGTCAAAGTAATGCTTCTAATTAAAACACGCAATAGATAGACCTTGCCCTACCGCAAATATCATTAGTTCTATCACTATACTGCTATGCGCTCAGGGAAGGGAGAGTTAAAAAGAGAGACGTGACGTTACTCGGTCATGGACTGTGGTAGGAGAAACTGGCTTTTGTGCCAGTGGGTTTGTAATGGTTGCAGTGGTCTTGCCATAGAAGTCTAGTTTTATCATAAGTTGTTTGCTTGTGCAGAGCGGAGGAGGCGGCGGCACGACTCCAGCGCTACCACCACCTGTTCCACCAACACCTCTCAAATCCGAACATGAAGCCAACGTCGAGTTTGCAAGAGAGTTCGTCGTCGAACTGGTAGAAAAGGTCCCAAAAAGGTAAGCCAGTAGCCCATTTACTTATTGTTTCCATCATTTATCTTAGTTTTTCCTCCTAAAAGCGATCTCAGTTCTTTTCCATGTGCATTCGCTTCTGTATTACTCGATAGTTAGGCATTTGACATGATTTTCAATGACCAACCTAGGACACTTAAATACTGTCCTCTAAAAGGGCAGGGCAGCTTGCCGAAGAAATGGGATTATTAATTAATAATTATTGCTAAGCTACAGTTCATCATTCAAATGAAATTCACAATGATGTGAAGCTACGACGCGGCATAAGTAAAGATAGGTATCCACAATACAAGACTATGTTCCACAACGTCTTACTTGTCTGTCGATAATGCGAGAATCACATAGGTTTGTTGGCGCTCCCCATGGATTAATTTTCAATGGCAGTATCACGTGTGTGTCCTTTCAAAAATTTCACGAGCGCTCATTCCGAGGAAAACAATCCGAACAAGGTGAAACCACGAATGGTATTCGTTAATATTGTTTACTAAATGAAGTGTTAAATAACCATAAATAAAATGAAAATAATACAGGTATTTTATATATTTAATCGAATTTCTGCATACTTACCTGTCATGCCTTCTATGTTCCTTAATTCCTTCGGAAGGGAAGTAAAGTCGGCGGTCCCGTGTCGTAGATTTACGGCACGTAAAAGAATATCAAGCCTGATAAAGAGGCCTTTGAGCAAAATTACTGGTCTTTCACGCCCAATATAGAATGGGACGCCAAGGGCCACAGCAGTTAAAGAGCGTGCATAAATAAAACTCAATTTAATTTTGTTCTTTAAGAAAGTTTTCTTCGTTTCGTTAGCTTACAAATCGGAAACAATCGCGATCGGTTGCAACGATGGCATTTCGACAAGATTTAAATGATAGTCGAGTGCGATTGGCTCAAACTTACATGGACTGTGATTGGAAGTTTAGAAATAAAGTTTTTATTTATGGATGCTCTTTTTTAACTACTATGGTTCTTAGCATCCCATTCTATATTGGGCGTAAGACCGGAAATTTTGCTCAGAGGCCTCTTTAATCAAGCTTGAGGTTCTTTTATGCGCCGTAAATTTACGGCACGAGCGACTTTACTTCCCTTCCGAAGGAAGGTCGGGTTTGAACCTGCGACCTCGGGAATTAGAAGCTAGCATGGTACCCTAGACCACGGAGGACGACAGTGAATTGGATTGGTCAATATGAATATCTGATCAATGAAGTAAATACTTTCTGCAATGTCTTTATACAGTTATCGTCACCGATGGTGGCTCGATGAAAACAAAACAAGAGATCATCTTATCCTTCTCAGTGCCTGTTTTGGAAGGATGTACAGTACATATTCAGCTGGATGTGCAGTAGCTGGACAAGTCCATTATCTCCCGGAAGAAGTTTTGGACTAGTAGTAGGAGAACAGACAATACGTTCCTTAGGCATTCCTGTTGCACTGCGCTATGAGAATACTGCTGGTCTTTTCTCCCCTCCTCTCTTCAACTTTCACCACGTTTGCATATCTGCAGGGTCAGCTTGAAAAAATAGTACTTATACAGATGGGTTGAGGTATCGTTATGTTGATACTTCATGTGCAGTGGTGGAAAGAAAATTTAGAAGTATAGGTTTAGGAGACGAGTATCATTACAGCCACAACACATACAATTCGTTTTAAGCAGGGATATATCACAAACCTGTGTCCTTTAATAACTTTGTAGGATTAGCAGTATGTATGTAGCATAAAAATATGTTTTATTAACCTCGGCCATTGAAATGAAAATGCATTAATTACATAATGTTGTAATAAAATGTATAGTTAGGAGTCAACTCTTTTTTACACTAACAAAACTTCAGTCGCTCAACCATGTAAATACATAATATATTTAGGTATAAATAAATAACAGCGGCACCGTGGCCGAGTGGTTAGACCGCTCGCCTCCAACCAAGGCGGCCCAGGTTCAATCTCAGGGACCTGCATGTGGGATTTGTGGTGGACGAAGCGGCGTCTGGGCGGGTTTTCTCCGGGTTCTCCGGTTTCCCCCGCCATTCATTCCACCAACTGCTCCATCATCACCTTTCCTTTCATCCGTTTCACCAACATTTCGTTTCATCTACTTCCTTCATCCCATACCAGGCATTGGGCTGATCACCTATCCTGGATATTCTGCCTGATCCATGAGTGTCTGCTCCTCGACGGGCCTCTGACCCCAGGCACCCGCTTGTAAGTCCTGGGGGGTGTAAGTCCTACATAAGAGGAGGTTAAACAGATAATGAATGAATGAATAAATAAATAACACATTTATATAATAAATACATTACTTAAGATATCACAACTTAAATAGTTTCCTTTTAGTGTGTAAACAGTAGAAATAAATAGTATTGTTATTTAAACTTCTGCAAAGGAAACTAAAAAAAATACTCATTATTATTGCTACAACATAATTATGTAATGTCAATACATTTGGAGCGCAGCTGCTTTATTAGTCACTCATTTCTGTCCAGCTCTTCATTCAGGTATCTACAAATTGATTCTAACTTATCCACCACTGAATGATGAAGTGAAAACGTTCCTCCTAACCTTGCAAGCAACTGGCAAAGTTTACTTTGCATTTGTTTATACCAAGCCATTATCGATGACAATACTTAAACATGTGCAGTAAACTTATGAATTCTAACTTCTAGGGTTTACCAGATGGGAACGCTGCAAAAATTATTATTATTATTATTATTATTATTATTATTATTATTATTATTATTATTATTATTATTCCCATGGTCTATTGCATTAAGAAAACTACCTTAAAAGTTGTAGTTCTTGAATCTCCTTACGGATTCTATAAGCCTCATGTTTTCCAGGAATATTTTATTAAATTCCTGACCATTCATAATCAAGTTAAATATTGCAGGGGCATATATTATTCTTACTTTCTATTCTGTAAATTTCTCTGTGCTTCTCTGATGCCAAATGCCTATTAACACCAAACTTAACTGTAAATGAAATATTACCACACTATACACTGGTAGGGAGGTTCTTCTACTCTACTGTCTTTAACTAGACAACGTTTGTACTTATCATTAAATAAGTGACAAATTTTGTCAACTACTCATCATGAAAAATAGTCTTTTTTCTGCCAGAATCATATTGAAAATATTCTCGCAGTTCATACTGCACTGCGAGAAGTTAGTGTAAAGGGAACATCTACTGAGTTTGTTTAAAGTCTTAAATTGTTCTATTGTTACACATTCAGGTTTTATTAAAATAATGCTAGTAAACTCCTCAATGGCAACTCTCATTGAAAATGGTAAATATATTTTTCTAAAACAACATTCATTTTCAACTTGTCAGAATTATATTTTTAATTTGTTTCTCTCTCTCTTCTTTCTTTCTTTCTTTTAGCGTGAAATAGCCTCCGCTTATATACAGCTTACTATAATATATAGATAGGACCAAACAAGCATCCTTCATTCAGTTGATATTGAAATACTTAGGAACTGTAAGAAGCTTGCATTCTTTGCTTTAGTGTACTTATCCAAAATACTGAAAATCAGTTTAATCCATAAAGGCTGAGGGCCTTACCTGTGTCATCAATGTTATTTTGTCTATATCAAAACAAACAAAGCATTTTCTTGTAACTTGAAACACAATAGAAGATTCTGTTTGTAATTTTTAGGAGTGTGCTTATTTTCAAATACAAGTGTCATTTTGTTTCAGCTATATAGAAGTAGTTGCACATATAAGACCTAGCCAGTCCAGTTATGACAAACCTTTTCCAACTAGCATACTAGTTAAGAAAGGTTTGATATTTTTAATAGTCTAGTGTATCATCTGTAAAAACACTGGATAGCTCATCCATTATTTTACTTTTGCAAATATCATAGAAACTGCATTTAAAAGTGTTATGGTTTAAGGATGTGATATATTTTGCTTAATCTAATATACGAGGGCTGATCAAAGACTGAGACTGATTTTTTTTCACAGATGTTTATTACTCCAATTCAATGTTTGCATGATCTTTTTCAAAGTAGTCCCCTCCTACTTCAATGCACTTTTTATAGTGTCTCTGCCAGTCCTTGAACATGTGCTGCAGACCATTCTTTGTCAGGTCTTTGAGAATCACCTCACTTTTCTTGAACACTGCTTCAGAGTTCTGAAATCGAATACCCCTAAGCTTTGCCTTTAGTGATGGGAATAAAAAAAAGTCACAGGGTGCAAGATCGGGGCTATAAGGTGGATGTGGTACACAGGTAATGTTGAATTGAGCCAGAAACTGCACGACTTGATTTGCGACGTGAGGCCGTGCATTGTCATGATGAAGTTGCCACCCAGTCCGAGAAAGCTCTGGTCGTTTCTTTGCAATGTGCTTCCTCAGTGTAGCCAATACTGACATGTAGTATGCTGCTGTAACAGTAGTGTGAGGGGGAACTGCATGCTGGTAAATCATTCCATTACAGTCAAAAAATGTGATCATCACTTTCCTTGCAGATGGAACAGCTTTTGCTTTTTTTGGTGTTGGAGAACCTAGCGATTTCCACATTGTGCTCGTTTGTTTTCCTTCAGGATCATAATGATGCAGCCATGACTCATCACCGGTGATAATCGATTTAAAAAATGCATCCCCTCCATCAGCAAAGAGAAGCAGCACCTCACGGCTTGTCTCCATTCGCACAGCCTTTTGTTCAGGAGTCAACAGACGTGGCACCCAACGAGCACAAACTCGGGTCATATGGAGATGGTCGTGCATAATTGTAAACACACTGCCATATGAAATTCTCAACACTTCACTGAGGTTACGTAATGTTATACGCCGATCCTCTCGGACAATCACAGCAGCTGTGTTGATGTTGACTTCAGTCACAGCAGAAGCCGAAACACCAGGCCCACCTTGCTTAACACTGACAAGTCGGCCTTCTTTGAAGTCCTGGAACCACCTAAACACTGTTGCATGAGGTAGTGCATCTTCACTGTACGCTTGCTTCAGCTTTTCATAAGTTTCGGTGGCTGTATGGTTTAAACAAAAACAGAATTTGATTGCGCTGTTCTGCTCCTCTTGCGTCACCTCCATTGTCTGGTATGCGAAATGCACGTAGGGTCTACAAAATAGAGCATTACTACCAACCTACCAATACGAGAGTGCTGCCGCCTACCAACATTATACATAAAAACCCGCTCTTTTAAAATATTTATGTTACAGATACGAAACTATCACGGAAGCTACAGGAAAAAATCAGTCTCAGTCTTTGTTGATCAGCCCTCGTAATTCATAAAAGTATAATAAATCCATAGTATAAATTACAACACATGTTTATGTGGACATGCCATTAGTAAACAAAGTAATATTACCAGTGTAATTTAAGTGAAATATCATTGTTGCATATAAGGAAGATTTCTGCTGGATCTTACTTATCGATGGCAATTATAAATGGACTTGTTAGTTTTTTGAACTTTCTGCTTTTTATGTAATTAAGCCTCTGCACTTTCTCTGTGTGGCAGTAAGCAAATATACTTAGGATTCTTCTGAAAATTATGCTTTACATAGAATATGCATTTTTTTTTGTACCTCTGTAAATTCATTTTCCACCATTTTGGGAAAATTTAGTGACTTGTTAGTTTCTGCTTTTGCTCCAGCTCTTCTGGAAATATGCATTATCTTATTGTGCTCTTCAAGATTTGCAAGTATGCAGAGTGTAGTCATTCAAAGCACATAAAAAGTTCCATAAAATGAGAAGACTTGTATATAAACAATTAAGAAGTATTTCATACAGTAGAGCATAATCATAGTAAAATGTATGAGAAATTGAGTCGACATTTAAAAACACATTAAAATCTCCGCTTACATGTCAAATTAAAAAAAAAAAAAAGGTCTAGTTTCAGGGAGCATCCTCCCTGTCATCAGTTACTTGATTGACCGATGTTCTCGTACCATGCCGGGTTCTATTCAGTAGACATGTTGCCAACTGTCTTCTCTGTTACCCGGATGTCGCCTACACTGGGAATCTCAAAGTTCATAAGGTCTCCTTTGTGTTCTGTGATAAAAATATTCTCCCAGATATCCAATTCGAAAGGCTTCTTGATGTATTTCATTAATTTAATTAAAAGAATTGTATCACAATTTCGAAAAATTGGAGGAACCAACACCGTAATACTGTAAATTCACATTTCACCCAAAATATTTTTGGAAATTTAAAAAAATCTTCAAAGAATTGAACATTATCTTAGCACCCAAAATAACTACATCGGGAATCTACCTAATCATCCTTTGAAAGATAGTACACTGGAAATAAAATTTATCTGGGATTTATCAATTGAAATGTCAGGACTGCAAAAAGATATACATTGGGAAAGCAAAAAGAAATTTGGACACCAGAAGGAAAGAACATATGAAAAATTTTAAATTCAAATACTTAATAAATCAGCCGTAGCTTATATTTAGATAGGGTATCATAACATTGAACCAGGAATTAAATTGATGCAATATGTCAAGAAACTTTTCGAATTGGATGTCTGGGAGAATATTTTTATCACAAAACATAAAGGAGACTTTATGAATTTTGAGATTCCTGCTGTAGATGACATCTGGTTAAACAGAAAAGACAACTGGCAACATGCTTACTGATAGAACCTGGCATGGTACGTGAGCATCAGTCGACCAAGTAACTGATGATAGAGAGGATGCTCGCTGAAACTAAGCCTTTTTTTGTTTTCTTTTTTTTAAATTTCATTTTATTTTCAATTTGACATGTAAGTGGAGATTTTAATTTGTTTTTAAACGTTGACTCAATTTTCAAACATTTTACTAAGAAGACTTGTATTTATTTATTTATTTCTTATGGTTCCACCGAGAGACTAAATGACGTACCCTGCATAGAAACAAGTATAAATTCATTGGAAGGAGAATGAAAGTTGATAATTTAATGCATTTATGTGATGTGCCACTGATGTGTGTACGTGCCTCCTAAGGTCATCACATCATAGGTTCGCCATCACTTAAGTGAATGCTAGGCCATGCATTTTAAGCTAACGTAGTGAAAAGTGTTGCAGTGTTTGTTTATTACCTTACACACGAAACTAACTATATACAAAATATTGGGGCTTTCCCACAGTTGAGTAAAAATGTTTATTATTAATAATGATAATTATTGCACTGTTGTATTGGAAGATACTAATACTTTAATAAATGTTAATAAGTATGATTTTGTTTTTTCACAGGGAGAAAGAATCTATTGTTGTGAAGCCAGTAGTTAAAGAGGATGTTATATCTTTGAAGTCAACTTCAGAAAGCAGTTTCCAGACACTCGGCAGTGCTGCAGAGACAGTTTCACTGCCTGATCTTCTTCAACCAGAATCAGTGTATAAGAAGCAGACTGACACAGGTATGCTTCATTTCAACTTTAGTTGGAGTTATAAGCTTATTGTTATGAACAAAGATCCACCTTAGAATGTAAAAAAAGTAATCTTTTGGTTTAAAGCATACAAACCTGTTAAATATGGCTTCCACATAACTCACTAGAAACATCATTACAAATACTTTGGTTGATAATACACAATTTAGGTTGAACAACGAAATGTGACTTATTTATATTTTCCAGTATAGATTGTATTAAACCTGAGGTCGCGGGTTTTAACCCGGTGGAGATTGATGGATTTTTTTGGATATAAAAAACCGTAGCATGGCTTCCTTCTGAAGGGAAATAAAGCTGGTGGTCTAGTGCCGTAGGTTTATGCACGTAAAATTGCCTCAAACCTGATAAACGGGCCTCTGAGCAAAATTTCCGGTCTTTCATGCCCAATATGGAATGGTACACTAAGGACCACAGTAGTTAAAGAGCGTTCATAAATAAAACTCAATTTAATTTCAATATAGATTGTATCAGTAATTTTGTCAGCAGCTTCTAACCAAAAAGGTTTCAGTGTGGTGCATTCAATTTGCGGGTGTTTTAATGTTATTTATTTAACATTATTGTCGCCCCACGTTTGGGAGCCAATTTGTGACGGTATTATTTATAATGTTATTTGTGTATGTGTGTTTACTCCACGTGTTGAAGCCATCTTGTGACGTGATTCATTGTTAGGTTTGTAGCTCCATCTGGTGTTAGCAATTTGCGGTAGTATTAATGTTTGTTTGAAAGAATGCTACTGTTATTTTTATTTAATTTTGGTTTACTGTCCTCCGGCTAGCTATGATCTTTTCGGTCAAGCACTTCTCTTTATACAGGTTGTGTAAACGGAAAGGAGTCTCTTATCCAAAGATAACACTGATGAAGAAATTTGTTTTACACTTTTATTGTCGAAACACAGTCACTATCACATTTACACATTGATCTTGACACTCGCCAAACTGAAACTGTTATAATAACTTCATTACTGATCACTCTTAATTCGCATACTTCAACTTTTTGTATAATTAACTTTACAACACTTGAGATTTTTCATAACTCTGTTACGCATAACCTGCAAATTGATATCCGACGTGTGCCGTACAAATACTTTCGACGGACTGGAGGCGACGTGTACTTTACAAATATTTTCGATGAACTGTCGGGGTCTTTACCTCTAACCTACCTTTTATACTCATACACCCCGATATGCCTAAAGATTATAACTGAGCTGCAATTGGCTAATAAAACGCGCCAACATTAGCGTCTATTTTATATCCAATGAAAATTATGAATACATATGCTCAAGGGAAATGTTCCAGAAGATACTCAAGGAAAAACGTGCCAACATTACGTAACTTCCTCGTCTCTAATAATGATAAACAGCTCACCCCCTCGCTGCATTATTGCACGCTATTATTGTCAGTTTCAGTAAGGCAGTATAAACTTACTTCCCAACAATAATTACAATCAACAAACATCTCAAATCAATGTCACATAATAATGCATATTCATACTATAATCAGTCTTTACATTTAAATAATTTGTGATACAAATTACTGCATCAAATTCTATAATACTGTTTCTCAAATAAGCCTAATGCAGCCATTTGATGGCTATGTTATGCTGAATAAACAAACTAAGTTATTTTTATATATGTACACTCTTATACAGCAGACTCGTGATTATCTGAGGTAATTGGAATTGAGACTACATTGGATATAGGAAAAGTTGGATAATATAGAGATAATGTGCTCATAGGTCATAAATTCCTGGGAAAAAAATGCTTAAGACTCTGTAGTAACTGTTTGTTACAACACAATTCCTTTATAAAGCATTGAATGCTTTATACAGTTTAATTAAAAGATAAACTAAGAGTTCAAGCTTTCCTGGCGACGAATATGCTCTAGATGTTCTCGGGCTTCAAGCCAGGTGAAGAGTGATGTGGAGACATCGACGTTTCGGGAGCGTACATCTCTCCCATCTTCAGGATGCTGAAGATGGGAGAGATGTACGCTCCCGAAATGTTGATGTCTCCACATCACTTCACCTGGCTTGAAGCCCGAGAACGTCTAGAGCACAAAAGATAAACTGATTACAATATTAATTAAGCGTTATCTTCAAGTCGTTCATAATGTTTTGGGCTAACCTCCCTTAGATGCGTGATGTAACACTAACACTGTAGGGACAGTAAATCAAGCGGCATAGACTCTTCTTGATTTTTAATGTGGGCTATAGCAGCATCGATCATGTTTAGTCCCTCAGAATTGATATTTTCGGGGTGCTACTCTTCAGGATCGATGAACTTAATCAACAATAGCATTATTAATCAGCTCCATTTGTTGATCTTGGATATCCCACGCGAGGACATCTTCATTTTCAATTGGAGTTTCCACTGGCAAGCTCATTAGCTAGCTACCTATGATACCATTCAACTTCGTTGATGCATGCCACCTAACGTCACACTAATATAAAATTATCAGTGAATTGGGACTTAGTTGGCTGTGAGTGTACTGTAATTTGATAAAGGACATGCAAGAGCAGAGTTAATTTTAAACAACAGTTTTAAGCTAGGTGCTTTATTAAATAATTTCAATTTAATTTCAAAACTTAGGTCTGAATTCCTATTGGCTAGAATTTGTACAAAATGCTGTTAAAATGATTATTAAAAATTAAATACTTAGTATTGTTTAAATTTAGGTGTTATAATAATGAATAATGATTTTTATTTAATTCCTACATGAAGAAGCTTTTTATAAACCTAAAATGATAAATAAGAGATGGAGGAGTATAAAACTAGGGCCTCAGAATATTGTAACATTGATTAATATAGTTTAATAATATGAAGTACTAACAAAAGTTAATGAACTGTGTCTGCAGTTGAAAACAAAATATTTATAATTAAAGCATTGAACTTCTTGTTTTTGATGAGCAGTGTTATTTTGAAGTGGTGGCATCTTTCCAATACTTTGGTGTAACAGAATCCTAGTTCAGTATATATATATTCCCTATACTGGTTCTGTCGTCCTCCATGGTCTAGGGGTACTGTGCTAGCCTCTGGTTTCTGACGTCGTGGGTCCAAACCTGGTGGAGGGCGATGGATTTTTTCGGCATAAAATCCTTGGCATGGCTTCCTTCAGAAGGGAGTCAGTGATCCCATGTCGTAGATTTATGGAATGTAAAAGAACCTCAAGCCTGATAAAGAGGCCTCTGAGCAAAATTTCCGGTCTTTCATGCCCAATATAGAATGGGACACTAAGGACCATAGTAATTAAAGAGCATCCATAAATAAAACTCAATTTTTTTTTCTTGCACTGGTTCTGAGGTTGAGGCAAACTACAAATAAAAGGAAGATGGGTGTTTTGATGAATATCTGACTGCAAGAGGAAAGATTGATAATAAAGAGACTAGAGCAGAGAAAAGTATTTTGACAACTGTGATAAGCAAGGACAGGAAGGATGCGAACAGAGGCATTTATCTTAAAAGGATTTAGAAACAGCATAATGAAAACATGTGTTATATTTGCAGAAACAAGGAATGTTTCATAGTTTGCTGCAGTACAAGGAAATAAGTAATTAAAGAGAGGGTTTTTGGGAACCAAATTTGAATATGTAGTAAAAATCTTGATAGTAAAAAGTGTGGGAGGAGAAGTAGGGTTGCAGTGAGTATTTGCGAAGATTAAGAGAGAAATGAACTAGGAAACCAGAGTGAAAAAAAGAAGATTAAAACTATCAAAAGAGGGGTCTAATTCATGTCTACATTCAAGAAATCACAACATATTGTGACCACTAGGAAGGTAGTAACATTATTAGGGGAGAACATAAACTCATACCTGTCATGTTATTTGTAAGCTCTTCAGGGTCCTCCAACACATATCCTGGCTGTTGTATGAATGGCCCAGGGCATTTGCTACAGATTTTTCGTCATGTACACCATCTTATCCTTCGTTAAACTGTCTTATCCAGTCCCCTCCCATTAAGGTATTCATGGTCTGTTAACCGTACATCTTGCCATTTAATTGGATTCTAGTAGCTGCTGATGCATTTAAAAAGCAGTTCACTGAGAAGCATCTGTCCTGTACCTTAGCAGTGGATTAAGCAGTTGAGTATATGTACTAACATTTATGATCACTGCTACTGCACCACAAGTTAAAAATGGAGCTTACTTTTTGGATCTATTTTGTAAATGATTACTGTTAAAACTTAATAGTCTGAATTATAAGTAATGTGTGTATATTGAATGGAAGTTGTTAGAACATCTGTTCTGTTTAAGAGTGTATAGGATCATTTAGAGGAATGTGTTGTGTATTCTGTAAGCAGATCTGTAGTAGTTTAGTATTGTGGATTTTTTTTTCGGTGCTAACAAGGAACTTTTTTGAAACTCTGATTTAGTTTAGGTTTCATTAATATCTGGCTGAGGTCATGTACTTTTCAGATATTTAGATGATTTTGTCCCAGAGTGACAGTTAACATCGCTTACAAGCATTAAAGTTTGAGTGATATTGCACTGTGCTTATGAAAGAAATATAAGAATAGAAGTTGGCAACATCAGAGAGACTGGAAGGATAGTGCTGTGGTGAATGCTCAACACGCCAAGCACAAAGCTGACTGCTGAGAACTTCAGTGTTCAAAAACAATCCTAAATATCACTTTGGGCCAAAACTGTTAAAGCCACTAACCAATTGATTGGCATTCTGTAACTTTGTAAAACAAAAAAAAAAAAAAAAAAAAAAAAAAAAAAAAATTGCTAAGAATAAACATTTGTTAGTTGATGCAACACATTCCAAGATCCTCGTGCTGCTACATTTGTTCCACAACAGATTCGCATAGACATTTTAATGTTGCTGTAAGAGAAAAAGCACAATAGAAGCTTGTCATTTTAATTATCAAATGTTTATTTATTCGTTTTAACGTAAAATATAAACGTTACAGATTACGCTTGAGTAAGCAAAGTTTGGTGTGATTGTCGTCCTCCGTGGACTAGTGGTACTGTGCTAGCCTTTAGTTCCCAAGGTCGCGGGTTCAAATCTGGCGGAGGGCGATGGATTTTTTCGGGCGTAAAAATCCTTAGCACGGCTTCCTTCGGAAGGGAAGTAAAGCCAGTGGTCCCATGTCGTAGATTTATGGCACGTAAAAGAACCTCAAGCCTGATAAAGAGGCCTCTGAGCAAAATTACCGGTGTTTCACGCCCAATATAGAATGGGACACTAAGGACCATAGTAGTTAAAGAGCGTCCATAAATAAAACTCAATTCAATTTCGGTGTGATAACATTGGTAAATGATGCTCCCACATAAGTTTTAAGAGACCAATTTTAATAGAAAATAAATTTTATGTAATCTCACATCGTAATAAAAACTAACAGTTATTGATTTAATAATTTTAGGTTCAAATAGTGATAAATCTTCTATTTGCATGGTTCATGAATTCGTTTGCCTCATTGTTATGTTAAGATTAGGAAATGAATGCTTTTGAGAGTTGTAGATAATACAGTTATACGTTTTCATTCCCAGAATTATTTTAAGATAAATTCCAGTGAGCTAAAGGAGTTGGCTAGCAGAAAGTTATTCACCAGTTTCTCGTAATCATAGAAGTTCAATTTATACTGATGCTGCTGGAAGAGGAAGAACGTAACAATCAGTTGGGTTATAAAATAGTAATTTATGCACAGTAAATTTGCATATGAAAAATAATCTGAACTAAAATATTTGTAGCGTAACATTCCCCCAGATAACACAACTAGTGAAGCTAACCCTTTTCACTATGGCCTTCCACTTAACGGATACCTATCTAAAGTAATATGGATATTATTAGATACCAATAGTGATTTTCATTCAAAGATTAAGCTGCAAGAACATGTCCACAGAACTGAACTAAAGCTGAACATTGCCAAATCATGAATAAAAGAATAAGTACCTACTTATGCTTGATGGTATACACCAAAATTTCGGAAAAAATCTACTTGACCACAGGTATCTTTAAAAAAGTATAATTAACCCCCCCAGTAAAAAAACAAAGAAAATGAAGCAATAATTGCCGGTTGATGTGAATTAGTGAAACTTGCATCAAAACAATTGAAACTGCATTGCTAATTCTTTTGTCTGTCATTCCTAACCTAAAATTAAACTCATTTTATAGGGCCACTGCCACAGCTGTTCAACAGCTTGGCGAGTCTTCCTCATAAAAATCTAATTATTTAGGGTCACAAGAAAATGTAAGTCATGCTTTTCTAAGCAATGGGTGTGAATTTTAAAAATCCACATAGATTTTTCTTGTGACGTTTTCATAGCACGCTTTGTCTGCATCGTGGCAAGGAAAAGTAACAAAAAGCACTCAGTAATCGGTATTATGGCGCAGACCACAGTGTGGAAACAAAATGCTGTCGCAGAGCGCACAAATTTTCGATTAGCCACTCCAGTGAGTTAAACCGCAAGAAAGCAAATATCACGATAACAAACAAGTTAAGGAATGCCAAATAGCAGCACATTTGTTAAGATAGGTTCTTTATGCTTAATAACAAAGTTACAGAATAGCCCTGAATATCTGAGCTCCCCACTGCAGCCATCTAACCTTGCAACCCGAATGAAAAATCTAGTTTTGAACGACAGGATTAATTATGTTTTAGAATACTAAATCTCAGCTTGTATTGCCACTTCATCTTGCCATTTCCTTGCACTATAATTCTGCTTTTGGTATGAATAGTTGAGGAAGCAATGAGAATAATAAAAACATTTTGCTACTGTTCTCAACTAATAATAGAATAACCATCCTCTAATTGTACATTTTTACTTCTTCCTATGGTAGATAAAGGAAGCATTGTATTCGACCCGAAAATTCAATATGAAATTTCAACAGAACTACACATTTTGTGCTCCATTGAGTGTAAAGTATATTTAGATGTGAACAACATAAATCTAAACCAAAGAGACAGATAAGTGCCTACCAAATTTTATATTCGAGTTGGACACTTGTCATTTTCATTTTCTCAAAAATGGCTCTTATAATTTTAATTAAAATACCATATGTGAGTCATTGCATGTTAAATCGAACAATTTTAATAAAAATTGGCGTTCATGGCTTTTTTTTTCTCTTCTTTCTTTTCTTTTTTTTTCTATATATGCTCTCTTATGACAAAAAAATGTGTGTGTGTTTTAAAATACTATTTAACAGTAGTATTTTGCCTCTTACTAAGTAACAAATTTTCAGAAATAGCACTCCTCGACATGTTCAAACATGGATAGTTCAGCCCTTTTTATGTTAGAGACTTTGTAAATATCTTGTGAAAGCTGGAGAATTTCTTTCTTCCTACATTATATAAATCATTTTAAACAAAACATATCTAGTTTTTAAGGCTTTTAATTTTAGATTTAAATTTAAGTATGATATCGACCATTTAAAATACTAAAAACATCACTCTTCCTGCTCCAGTTTTTTTATAACAGCATGCCAAATATCACGTTATTTCTGGTTCATTTAGAATTAAATTATTTACCTATCTTATGCCACAAGCTCACGGCTGGTGGACATTTGAAGCATCTTAGTCAAACTAGAATCCATTGTAGCTGACAATGAATGGGAGTAACGATACACAAAGCATTTAAGTTCATTTCAAAGCACAGTGCTCTCAGGAAATAATCTATAGAACTAAATCACACCTAGCACAGTTCATTTTTCCTTCACTTTGAAACGGTAGTTTCACTACAGTTTCAAATATTGATAATGGTTTGAAACAATGTAGCTTTAATGTGCCTACTGTTGGTTTTCGGTTTTCATATCTTGCCTCCAAAATATTATTACTCTTGTTTATGCTGATTAACAGCAAAAAATTAAATGTAATGTTTGTAATATGATTCTGCACCCAGTAAATAATTTACGAGGTTTTGTGATGGGATCTTGTGCAGGCTGGAGGCTGACTTTTGTTGCTAGACAAATAATATGCCTCCAATTACATCACAAGGTCTGTGAAGTGGCCAGGAAATGATTCGGGGCTAACTCCTAAATCTTTCTCATGAAAACACATATTTACAAATTTTTTTCTGTTCTTTTACTGGGCACTAGCACCATAGGAAAAGTAAATTACTTTTTCCAGATCTCTTATTTCCATGCTTAGAATGTTTGAACTGATGTTGGAATAGATGAACATCATTTGTATAATGTTTTAAACTTTCTGATATGGCAATATAATTTTTTATGTTTTAAGCTGTTTTCTTTAAAGTAAATTACAAATGGATGGATTGTAGCCTGGTTATTGTTCCAATTTACCCCCTGAACAGAATCTTGTATGGCAAAGGTATACTTTAACAAAAAATTACAATTTACAATATATTCTTTAGGTTTCAAATTTTCTTTCTATTGAGACAAAAATGTAGACTATTTTTTGAGCTATAGAGGTATGAATTAAAAGATCTGAGAATTTTGATGACAAGTTTTCCAGAAAGTCTTCAACAGATGGTTGTATTATTCTCTAAAATTTTGTAATCTATGGTTACCCACTGTTAATAAGCCATCTACTCTGTCTTTTTTTCCTCAAAAATGTCCCAAATATTATTTTCCAAATTTTTGGTTCCAGGGTAGTTAACATAGTTCCTTAAATAGCAATCTGGTGATGGGGTTACAAATTATTTGAGAGAGACAGCCTTTTAATTACAGAGAACAATACCTGAATGTGAGCAAGATTTGATATATACATTCCATCAAGTAGACGAGCACAAACACAAGCGGAATGCCTAGAAGTATACCTACTAGTACACTGTTTAGGTCTCAGTTGAACAAAGTTTGAGGAACACTGCCTTTATCATGTTCGAAACATTATTGCCAAAATGTTACTTAATTTGGTTGAAAGACCAACTTTCAAAAATAGGCACAATCTGAATTTTTAAGTTCTAATCATCTGTACTATGATATCTATCAGCTTCTCAATTATTTCTGAATCCTGGTTTTTTTCTGGGACCAATTCATCTTCAATATGGTATACCTTCTCCTTAAATTTTTCTGTTATTTTTTTGAGACAGTTTTCTTTTCTTTATGGGTGATTTTCCTAAGATTGAAGCTAAACTAGTACTAAGACTTGAAATATCTACACTTTCCTTGATTTCATTTGCATCACTACTCGGTGTGAAGGGAAGTTATCATTTTCTAAGTACTTTCATTTACTTGACCTACCCATATGTCATAGGTACTGGGTCCAGCAACGCTAGATTCTGCATCCTCCATTTTCAGTTTAAAAGCATTTTGTGAGTCACTGGTCACAGTTTTTTTCCTTGAATATGCATTTGCAATTTTGAAGAGGTTAAAACAATCATTCCGTTTTGTAGCGGCACTGATACTAATAATAAATGTTTAACAAATATTCACAACTAAATTTAAAAGATTAAGCTCACAAACAACACAGACTGCGGTCTCTCTCCACAAACTAAATATTCTGGACTGGTTCTCTGTGGAAGGAAATGCCCAATTTGTGAAAATTTGTTTTATGTATTTTAAATCCAAAATGATTCAGAAGAATAACCTTGGGTAACTCATAACAGCTGCAAGTCGCTGTGCCATCTCCTGTGCTCTCATACTCCAGGCGGAAGCTGCTGTGCTGTGTTATGAGGAGGGTTCCGGCTGAGAAAATATTTTCTTATTAAATATGTTTTTAAATAAGTGCCTTCCTGAAACTTTGCTTATGTGTACACTAAACAGAGAATACGTGTGTATTTAAAAAAAAATTAGTTAAAGTTGTCGATATATAATGCAAAATCAAAGCTTAAAAGCTCAAATTTAAGCAATAAATAACTAATCTGTTGAATCAGATTCATTCTAAAATATGTTTAAAGTAGATTCCATAAGCTTTAAAATGAGTCCAATATGAAGTTTATAAAAGCAATTATGTATGGGGTCGCACCTACTTTTCCGAAAATCTTGACTTTGGCTCATATTCAAAATATTGACGTTAAGGGACAAAAGAAACAAACATGTCCTCTATTTCAAAGCATTAAATGCATACAAAAATTTTGAAGAGATTTGATGGCTTGGTGTTTCATGGGTGTTCGACTTGACATGGAATGACTCATGTTAAAGATTTTTGCATGACTAATAAAATACGTAGTATCCATGTGAAACCCATCTTCATTCTGAAAGCATTTTGTGTAAGTGATGTACTGTTAGAGATAAAAGCTTTCTTCACAAGCACACCAAAAGAATAATATATATATATATTATAGAGCTCATTAAATATATAATTTAATACAAATAACTTTCTGTAGCATTAGCTGTCTAGTAATTATTTGTTGTTATGCTTTTTTTTTTTATTATTATTAGTTTTTCCAGGTGGAACTGTCGTGTTACGTATAAAGCATTTTATGCAAATCCTGTCTATACCCATATGTTTCTTTGGTAGCAAAAACAAAGTTGTATGTAAACATCTGTGTTTTCCTTTCTTTATTGTGCATTCAACCATGTTTATATTGCTTAATTTGGTACTATTTCTAGCCAAAAAAGTTATTATGTAACGTGAATATAAGAATCCTTTTTTATGTGAATACTTTTATTGGGTTGAGAAAGTTGACACACATTAGATTTTTACCATATCAGCATAAGTACTTCAATGGTAAAACTTAGTTTATGACTTTAATTAGCAATAAAATATCATAAAGAATTGTTTGTTCATTTTATCTTAGAGAATTTAGCCCTTGAAAAGGGTTGAATCTAACGCCTTCTACGTAGTATGCCAGAGGCTGAAACTTTTACGATAATGCAGTGCACATCAAAAAGCACAGTCAAGAAACCTAATTTTTAACAAATGTCTTCTCCAATTTCGTTTTTCTGTGAAATGATCATATCAGAGGAAAGAGTAAATGTATAAATTGTAATTCTGTGTTTTTGTTTGCAACAGATACAGACACTGCAGAGTATGAGAGCGCTGGAGATACAGATCCTCTCAATTCACCAATTGGCAGTGTGCTGTTGGAAGACATTCTCAACAGTTTTGAAGAGGCGTTAGACAAAAAGCAGCACTCTGAAACTACTGGTGCACAGGTAGAAAACACAAATGATTCTGAGATACCAACTCCGAGTGAAGTTTCTGAACTACAAGATGTCTGCAGCACAGATGCAGGAGCTGCTGATCCATCTTTAGTCATCACCACTCCTGAGCCTTCTGTAACTCAAAGTGAAGTCTCAACTCTTTCTGAAACTTACGAAGATGCAAAGTCATTTGAAAAAGATGTTAATCCACTAAACATCAGTGATCTCTGTGCGCAGATCGATAAATTGCATCTTGAGAGCCCAACAGAATCACAGAAAAGCAATTCTGACATTCCAAGTGACTCTTTGTCCCTTGTTGTGCTTGGTGATTGTGACACAAGTGAAAAGTTTAGTTTTGAGGCAGTAGTAAATGAGGTACAGGAAACAGAAGATCAGGTTGTTACTGAACATCCTTCAAGTGCACAGTTAAACACTTCAAAGCAAACAGAAGCAAATTGTGATATTAAAGAAGTTGCAACTTGTGATGAATCTCTGGTCTCTTCTAGCAAAACTGAGATTGAACTTGATTCATGCAGTACCACTGTTCCAGATAAATCTGGAGATGGAAACACTCTGAAGGAGGAGGTTTTGGAGTTAAAAAATGTGAAAAATGAAGGCGTTTCTGAAGTTGCTGTGTTAGCAGACAATAGTTACATTGTTGCAGATAAACCTGAAACTGAAACAATTACATTTGAGCATGCTAATAATGAGTTCTCTGTTGAAGAGCAGGTACATGTAGGGCAGGAATCTTCAGATCAGAAAACTGCTGATGTTATTGATGTAAAGACAGATTTAGTTTCAAGTACTGTGCATGAAAGTAACCACTCTGCGAAGGAATCCGAAAATGAAGTTAAACAATCTGAGAAAAGTGCTGTAGAAAGCTTGGGGATAAAAGAATTGAATGCTCTACATTCACCAGACTCAACTGTGTCAAGTTGTGATGATACAAAATCTAACATTTTGACAAATGATTTGCATACTACAGAGATCCTACAAGTGAATTCTTCCCATGTTGAAGAAGATGCAGCAGTTCTTAGTAGCGTAGGCGAACAAACAGTGACTAACTTTGTTAGTTCCGAGACTTTAAAATCACCTCATGAAGATAGCACACCATCTAAAGTTAAACAGAGATTAACACAGGAATTCATAGATGAGCCTGCTGTGCAGGTAAAGAAAGAAGTTAGTGAGAAAGACAGTTTTGCTTCCAGTGCTCTTCCAGATACTGCACATGAACAGAGAAAGTGTGTGCAGGATATAGATTTACAGAGTGTGCTTCCTTTGCAAAATGGTGCTCTTGAAAAATTTGAACATACAGAAAAGCAAGAGAGTGTAGCTAATGAGCCACCAAATGAACTTAGTGAATTAATTGCACTTTGTAGCCGTCAACAGAAGGATCTAGAGCTAGGAGATGAAAAGTTTGTTGATGGTAAAGAGTTTTTTAGTTCTCCGTCCTTGAATGAATCTGGTGAACACAAATCAGAAAAACCACGCCCAGCTGATAATACTTTATCTTATGTAAGCGACTTTGATAAATCAATAACTGAAGAAGCAGAAAAAGTACTGCAGGAAATTATTAATTCTTCTGAATTAGAAGTTGAAGAAATAAAAGCAGCATCTGGTGAATCTGTCATGGCGGATCCTCAAGAAAAAGTGTCAGGTGGTGTTGATGATACTGGTGTCAATCCTTTTGTAAGCAAATCTGGCGTTAAGAGGTCTCCTCCAACCTCTCGCAAGTCTCCACGACAGAGTCAGAATCAAAGTCCAGCTGCATCTCCTCGTTCAAAATCAAGGCATTCTGGCAGTCCAGCAAGGGTGGTCAGTGAAACAAACAGAAATATTTCTAGGGATGCTTCTCCTCGCTCACAACACAGCATCCTAGAAAAGGTAAAGAGCATCATTGAGTTCATTATGTGTTGATGTAGAAAGACTTTCTATGCATGTTTCTGAAAGTTTTGTTGTTTGTCAAATAGCAAACTGACTTCTTATAGACCCCTTGTATATTGGTAACTGATACTTTTTAAATTAAATTCAAAGCAAGACATGTTTTGCAATCCATTAATTGCATGCTCAGTTGCTTCCATTTTGTTTACAATTTGTTGATGTAACATCATTAATGTTACTACTGCTTTAATAAAGCAACTAAATGGCCTATTGAATTAATGATTTAGGACATTATTTTTATTTTAAAGAATAAATAATATGTAATGAATTTCAAAATATTGCTAATTGATTCTATCAACAAGCGTCAGCATTGGATTGGATTGCTTTCTGTAAGCTCGCTGGTGCCCATTGGGACTGACAAGAACACGCCAAGGATATGTACAATTCGGCTACATAAACATTATATGTGAACAAAGAACACATTGAAATAAATAAAAGCCAATAAAACTGATAAAAGTATGCTGTGATATGTACAGTTACAGAATACATTAAAGTGCACAAATATTTCTCCGCAATTACAGAGCTTACAAATGTAAATATAAATGCGATTGTGCTACATGTAAATAATAACACTTAATGATACACAATTAATTGTTCTTTCACAAATAGGTTAAAGTTGGAAAGTCTGAACTAGATTGAAGAATTCAATGTAATAGCTGAAGGTCCTTGGTTCAAATTCCAGCTTCAGTTTGATTCTACCTTTCCAACAACAATTAGCCTTAACTTGCGCCTTCATAGGGCTTTTATATCCTTGTGTCTTATCATAGCTTTTATATTTTATTTACTTAACTATATGTAATATCTGCAATTCATAAAATGTGTATATATATGACATCACAACAATGATTTGTCACTTAAAAATAGCAAAATACTTCTTACAGAGCTATTTAAGTCATTCAGATCTTATATGGAATAAAATGATTTGTTGCAAATGCTCTCTTTAGTAACAATTTTGAAAGCATTGAAAGTAAATTTCTTCCTTAAGATTAGGAGGAAGAGCATTAAATATTTTAGTGGCTTCATAATACACAACTTTCTGGAAGCAACGAAACTTTGCATTCAGATGATGGATATTTTCCCCCTTTTTATTTATTTATTATTGTTACTATTAATGTTGGTATTTATATAATTAATTTCCATGTTTGTTAAGAATACGGTTGATTGTATACACATAATTTTAAGATGGAGAATATATACACAGGGTGGACCATTTAAGTTGAGACTGTACAGTATCTCCAAAACTAAGTGTTGCAGAAAGAAATGTCTTGAATAAAAGTTGCTTGATATTATGGGGAAAAGTAAATGCTATTAGTCGTGTTTTGTTTGGAGGATGTTATGGTGGTCATTTTAGGCTCAATTTAATTTTGTTAAATGGGAACCTACATTTTGTATGTTGTTTTCTCATTAGAAAATGATTTATAAAAAGCTGTTTATTTTGTGATGAGGAATAAGATAACAAAATAAAAAAATTGTTGCTTCCTGATTATGAAACATAACTTGACCCTCAAATGACCCTCCATGGATGGTCCAACCATTCATTGTGCTCTTCGTACACAGCCATTCGGAATTTTTGTTGTTATGTTGGTATAAGAACAATTGCAAAGTGCTTTATACAAATGTAGTTTAGTTTTTTATGAGGAGTGAGAAAACAATATAAAATAGGTAGGTTGACCCTAATATCCTCCAAATAAAGCACGAATAATGACATTTACTTTCCCCCATAATATCAAGGATTTCTTTCTACAACACTTAGTTATGGAGATATTGTACAGTCCCAACTTAAATTATTCATTCTGTATATGCAAAGTAAATTTAATATCTTATTTTGAATCTGGAAAGTGATGTTAATACCCCAATGGCTTGCTGGCCTATGTGTGCGTTCGTGGGGTTCCCACGAATGTAGCATTTCCTCTACAAAAGATGTTATGGTTATACCACCAATGCTCGGTCCCCAGAACCTCGTCTGTAAAATTAAGTTGCAATGTGGGCAAGAGTTGTACCTGTAATCAGGTATATCCAACAATACCAGAACAACTGGAGGAAACATACATTGAATGCCCTATACTGTAGGATATCAAAAGCCGTGCTTAATTACCATCCTAGAGGTAAACGATCTCTGGGCTGCCCTAAGAAACAATGGATTGAAAATCCAGTTTTGAAACTGCAACAGGTTCTTGGCCTAAAACTTGAATGAAAGAAGAAAATATATTCAGTCTCCTAAACAGATCTGGTAGGAATGTCTTTCATGGGTATTGGAAATGTTTCTTATGGTCTTGTTTTGTAATAGACAATATGTTTTACTTTCTTTTGAATTTATGCAGAATAATGTATTCCATGATATGAATTAAAATATGCACAATATATTAGTTTAAGTATATCGATTGAGCTTAAGTTTACCAGTTGTCAAATGGCTAACAGCCAGAGGTAAGCTTGTATATGACATACTTAATGTGAGCTTTTCAATCAAAATATGTGTATACTTGAGGACCTAGAAATTTTATTTCAAATTTATTCTAGTAGCATGTCTTAAAATTTCTGTAGACATCAAATTCAACAAATAGTGGACAAAGTGGAAGAAGCTGAAGCTGCAAGTAATGGATTGCAAAACACATCCTGCATGTAAATTTAATTAAAGTGAAATGTCAGTTACTAACCTATAAGAAATACATATGCTAATATATTTGATTTATTGTTACTAGCTCCATTTTCTGCTTATTAAGCTGATTTCATTTTTGTAATACCTTATTCAAAATATCTTTTGAGGGTTGGTGCTCTCATCTTCAGGTGTAGATCTGACGAGAACAACTAGCCACTTACTTTATGTGCTTGGAGATATTTGATGATGTGATATCACATCAGAATTGATCTAATTTTTCTCCCAAATGGAAAGTTCTGCTACTTTTTGGAGGGGTTTTAATTGTCTTTTTTCTGATTTATTACATTGTATGACCAAAATGTATGGCAGTAGTCTTTTTCTAATTTTTAATTTTATGTTCCATGTTGTCCTTGTTTCTATGCACACACACTCAAGTTTGCTCCTTTTATTTTTTTTTTTTTTTTTTTCCTCATTCTAAGCAATTTATTTGACAGAAGTCAGCTTTTTTAATGATTGGAATTGAATTTTTAAAATTGAAGTTTAACAATTTCTTTAGACTGTATATGTTTTGTGGGATGAAACTGAAAATTATGCTATATTCCTTTATCTGTAGAATACATTGTGCATGCGTGGATGATGTGTGAACTTCCTGTATGTTCTTCCTTCTAGGAACATAGTTTGGAGATATCTTCTATGCCTTTTAATCTTTTGAACTTTCTGATTTTGTGTTATTACGTCTATGTTTTGGCCACAAGAGGGCGCTGTGTTGTAGATATGTAGTTATTGCTTCCTAGGAAAAAAAGTCTTGCCAATTAAAGTGTAAGTCACGTAAGTGTAGTGATTGTCGCCAACGTTATTGTTAACTCTCAGGTCTCATTGTATAAAAAGTGTATAGTGGAGAACAGTCTTGTTCTAAGGTTAGAAAATAAATTGAGATCAGACTGGAGTCAGCAGAATTATGTTCGGTTTTTATTTGAATTCATAAAGACGTTTGTCAACATTAAGACAGCCAAAGATGACCATTTGCAACCAGTGATTACCATTTTTCTTAGTTATATTGTGTCTTATGCTAATTATTCAATGAAGTACAAATAGTATTGGCTGTGGGGAAATAGAAAAGGAATGTTGCTATAAGTTTCTATAGAGTAGTAGGAATTGGAATTATATAAAGGCATATTGGAATTAAAATTAGTGTGATCAATTTTTGCACTTAAACGCTAATTAAAATAAAGGTATATGCTGTATTATACATAAACATAATTACTTGGGCTAATAATAAATATATAGTATCTTCGTTTTAGTAGATTAAAGAGAATGGTGCAATTTAATAATTTGGAAAGAATTTTATTCGATTAGTGACAGTTGTACAGCACTTACACTAACTGTGAACATGTATTGTCTCCATTTTCAACCTATGTTCGACTGTTAATTCGTTGTTGATATAGGTGAGCTGTAACCCTGTTGTGGTGGTTCCTCTTAAACTCTGTTCTTGTTTTTCCAAATGTAGATTTTCTCCCAAGTGGTTGGGCAACAAAAACTTACCTCATCAGCATTAGTAACGAATCAGCAGTTGAACATAGGTTGAAAATGAGGATGATTGATTTCCAAAACATGCCCTAGTTATTAGTATAAGTGATGTATAATGGTTACTACTTGCACTCACATTTTTCCCATATTATATAGAATCTTTTTCTTGCAAATTTAAGGTTGTTGAGAGACTAGTTGTAGACATAGTCTCCTTAGTTCTTTTAGTTCTGTTCATGCCTCATTTTTAGGTTGCTGTATATACACTTAATGTGAATGTAACATTAATAAAATAATTTCTTAAAAATGATGAAGACAGAATTGTAGATCCCCCAGATATAAGAAGTAATGTCCAATTATTACTCCTAAGCTGAGAAACATTCTATAAATTTGAAGCAGCTTTCATTCTCTTAACATATGAGGAGTTTAAACCTTTGTCAGAAGTTCGAACTAGAGTACCTAGAATGATTATCTTTTTTTGCCCTTTGTACAGACTGGAAGTGGAGATGGTTCTCCGAAGAATTCTACAATAAATTCAGAGATAAACCACAGTGAAGCTGGACCTGATATTGCAGAAGATGCACCTAGTGGTGATGGCAAGTATCATAGGTTGAATTTAAAACATGATGCATATAGTTAAAAACCATTTACTTTTTTTTTTTTCAGTTAATGTAGAAAACCTTGATTCTGATTGAGCTCTCAATATTCTTTTACAGTGTTTAAGGACCCATCAGCATTTGAATTTTTGAACTCTGTAGGAAACTCGCAAAGAGAAACTGATTTGAGGAAAGAGTCGTTGTATGTGAAGTTCGATCCCCTGGTGGGAGCAGTTAGTAAGACTGGATCAGCACCTCTTCCTGCAGCTGTTGAAGCAAAAAGGTGAGCATATGGATTACTGTTGATTGTATACAGTTACTTAAGTATCTGTAAGTGTCAAGCAAATTTTTTCATAGCATTCTCATTCCCTGTTGAGCTGGAAGTTAATTTTGAAGCTCTATGTAAACTGAATCAAAAAGCATTTCTAAAATATTCTCAAGTTAAATTTAAATAAATAAAAGTATTAGAAAGACTAAACAGTCCCATGCAGAGATTTAGAAGTTTGTCTAAGCTCAACTAAGTAACTTGGTTCCATATTCTGGCAGTTGACTCTCCAGCTGGAGGTCCAAATTTACTTGCCAAAAGAGAGAAATTTTTTTTTAACCAAACATTCCAACTGCAAATCAAAAAGTAATAAAGTTGCTAAGTGGAAGAAATTGATAATGAAATGTACTATAATTCCGGACTTTTCACACAAATCTTCTGTGACAACATTCAAACTGGTTACAGGCCATGACTTTTTGGACAAACACTTGCCAAATTGCGTGTTACCAAACTGCGCTCTGTTTTAAAGAAGAAAAAATGAACAAAGACCAGACATGTGAAGCGCACACAACCCCCCCCCCCCCACACACACACACACTCTCTCTCTCTCTCTCTCTCTTTCTTGTCAAGGAAGAAACATTTTTTAATTGTGTATGCAATACTAACTCTCTTCTTTTGCATAGGTTTCGGTAGAAAGAAAGTATTTATATTGTATTCATAGTTGTTTATATCTAAACCATAATGCCATCCAATTTCAATGCTCTTTGGATTACAGCAGTTTTTATCTTCTCTGTCTTACTAACTCATATTCTACATTCATATTTCTGACATTTGATGTGTATGTGCCACCCTCTGTATTTTGGCTTTTAAGGGAAGAAGAAGGAGGACATATAGAATAAGTGGGGATTGCATGTGAATCCTCTGTGTAAAAATCCAGCACTTTATCAGCTAAGCCAAATGAACAGTTAAAATATAGCACTTAGATGAATATATGCTGAACTATTATTAATGCATGTTTTTAGTGTCATTATCTACAAGTGCATACTGATGTGTTGGAGTGTGCTCATGATTAACTAAAAGTAAAGGGAGTGCAATAGATATTATTCTAAATGCCGTTTTCTTCTTGTTGAGCTTTTAAGTTCATTTATATACAGTTTGGCTTTAGAGGAACAAGAGATTGGAATGAATGAGGTTGGTTGGTTGGTTGGTTGGTTGGTTGGTTTACAACACTTCTCAAGTGGTCAGTGACCTCCGGGGAAACCTTATTTCACCAAGTGATATATGGAACCCATTTTTTTAATTGGAGGGAGCCAGAAGGCAGAGGTCTTTATTTATTCTGCATATAATATGTGATTATTAGCTTTGTGCATTCATATCTCAGTTCATTTACTTACGGCATTATATTTATTTGCAGTGTGAATGTACAGCAGGCAGCTCAGCAGATTTCAAGCCCTGTGAAGGAGCAGCAGTGTGTAACACCTACCAAGAATCTAGCCATTTCATTTATAGATAAACTGATCTCACTTAGTCCATCTCCGGTGAAGTCCACTGAAGGCAGCCCAATTAAACAGGCTGTGGTGGCACCTGTTCGGCAAATTGTTGAGACTCCCACGAAGCAGGTAATTTGTCACATAGTAAACTACTTCAAGATGAAGTTTATCACTCTTGCTGCATTACATAAAATTAAACGTGTGTTGTATACTTTTCTTCATCAGTGGACTCATTGCCATCTCTCCTCTCTTGACTTGTAGATAGTTTATCACAGTCTATTATATACAGTCATGAAAGGAGGACTGAACTAAAAATTCACATGTCTATTATTTATTTAACATTCCAAGATCTTTGGTTGTGTATAATAATGTTGAAAACCGGAACGTTGTACAACTTACCGTTCATGATCTGCAAGATATTTTCCACACCGGCAGCATACTGTGGTGACATAATGGGGCTAGACATTATGGGATATCATTCTGGAAGTATCTATCTCCTGCCAGAGCAGCTGATCAGTCATAGCATTTATTTTAACACAAATGTGTAGTCAGTGTAGTGCCCTGAATATATACACTATGTGATCAAAAGCATCCGGACACCCCACAAACATATGTTTTTCATCTTAGGTGCATTGTGCTACCACCTACTGCCTGGTACTCATTATCCACAACCTCAGTATTCATTAGACATCGTGAAACAGCAGAATGGGATGCTCCGTGGAACTCACAGACTTCAAACGTGGTCAGGTGATTGGGTGTCACTTGTGTCAGAAGTCTGTACGCGAGATTTCTACACTCCTATACATCACCAGGTCCGCTGTTTCTGATGTGATAGTGAAGTGGAAACGTGAAGGGACATGTACAGCACAAAAGCGTACAGGCCGACCGTGTCTGTTGACTGACAGAGACTGCCGACATTTGAAGCGGCTCTTAAAGTGTAATAGGCAGACATCTATCCAGACCATCACACAGGAATTCCAAACTGCATCAGGATTCACTTCAAGCACTGTGACAGTTAGGCGTGAGGTGAGAAACCTTGGATTCCATAGTTGAGCGGCTGCTCATAAGCCACACATCACGCAGGAAAATGCCAAACGACG
Organism: Deroplatys truncata; assembly: GCA_030765065.1. NCBI lineage: Eukaryota > Metazoa > Arthropoda > Insecta > Mantodea > Mantidae > Deroplatys > Deroplatys truncata. Next base: position 64,953,554 of record CM060985.1, read on the forward strand.
CCTCTCTTGGTGTAAGGAGCATCAACATTACATGATTGAACAGTGGCAAAACGTGTGGAGTGACGAATCACGGTACACAATGTGGCGATCCGATGGCAGAGTGTGGGTGTGGCGAATGCCCGGTGAACATCATCTGCTAGCGTGTTTAGTGCCAACAGTGAAATTCGGAGGTGGTGATGTTATGGTGTGGTCGTGTTTTTCCTGGAGGGGGCATGCACCCCTTGTTATTTTGCGTGGCACGATCACAGCACAGACCTACATTGATATTTTAAGCACCTTCTTGCTTCCTACTGTTGAAGAGCAATTCCTCTCCTCAGTTCCGCACTCCTTGAAGAACGGGCTGCCATTCCCCAAGAAACCTTCCAGCACCTGATTGAAAGTATACCTGCGAAAGTGAACGTTGTCATCAAGGCTAAGGGTGGGCCAACACCATATTGACTTCCAGCATTACCGATGAAGGGCACCACGAACTTGTACGTCATTTTCAGCCAGGTGTCCGGATACTTTTGATCACGTAGTGTATGCTTTAAAATGTCACTTCTTTGAACTCGTCTCATTATTTACATTTTTTTTTTCCCCGGCCATTTTCTCACAACAGTAATCCAAACCAAGAGAAGCACTAGCCTTCCTTTCCTGCTTATTGGGTTTAACTCTGTGGAGTGAGCAGTTGTTAATGACTGTAGTGACATTACAAGGAATATCACTACTGTTATTAACTCTGGTACATCATGCTTGTATTGAAACTCGTGTTCATTTACTTCACTCACTATTTGAGTTATAAGGTTATGTCTCCACTCAAGTTTTTTGTCATACTTCTGTTTATGCACCCAGTCTCCAGCTGATATAGAATATTTCACGGAACTGCCCACTAATTTTTTTCCCTTCGTGAAAATTATGATCTAGAGCACCTCTCATTGTAATGACATACATGCCTAGAAATGAAAAATGTGTTCGTTTTGGGACATATTTCAAGAGCTTATTGTGATAGGATTCAAGGCTTCCTGTATGGTGAAAATGATTTATACCATAATATCACATGAAAATCTTCCATTATTTATGTTACTGCACAAGTCATTGCATTTTGTGGAATTCTTGCAGAGCCAGTTTGTGTTTTTAACTTTTTCTTCACTCAACACATTATGAGCACATGGATGAAATTTCTCAAAACCTACCCAATTATGGACAATAGAAATGTGATTTAGAATTGACATGAACTTTTTCTTTAGGTAGCAGATGTCCACCACAGATGATTATAAGTAGAATGCTTCCATTCATGAAAGACCAATGATTTTGGAATCTTATCATTTTCATAAGCGATTTATCAGATGCTGTACATCAAATTCATGGTGTTTAAGCAGAAATTTCTTTTTCATCAAAGCTTTAATACGCGTGTGTCTGCCTGTCAGGAACAATTTTATGGGCAGGTTTTTCATTCATAGAAATCAGTATATTTTCGCAAGCAGCTTTCTCAATATGACCACTTAGGGTTCCTCTCTGTTTCACATTATGAAGTTGCCAAATTCATTATAGAATATGTCACATATTTAGCAGATCTTGGGGAGTCATACTTGTCCATCCCTGCATAGATATAAATTTGTATCATTCATGACAATTGCAAAATTACTTTCTTTTTCTTTTAGGCAGACTAAAGAAGGGAAAACAAATGTTTTAACATGTCAATAAAAATACAATTCAGAAAAAAGTAATAGATTTATTGCTTTTGAGTGGGGGGGGAGAAACCAGTTATATATCATTCCGCAAAGATGCGTACCTAAAGCTATGCACACATTACTTTTTAGATTTCTACTTTCTCCTTCAGAGTACCACTTATAAGCATGCCTGTTCACACAATGAGTTATAATTGGCATTAATGCCCCTCGTGTATTAGATTTTCTTTCAGTGACAGGCACGGCACATGTATGAAAAATATGGAATAGTTCAAGGAGAGTTTACACATACAAACACAAAAGAATATTTTCTGGACATACTTACATCTTCTACTCCATCTTCACCGGATTCCCTCAAATATTAATTCGGTTTATAACCTTTGTAATTTACAGCTGAAGATTCATTCACCTTCCTCATCAATCAAACTTTGGTTCTATTAGCGCCATTTATAGCACTAAAAGTTTCAATTCCCAATCCCACTATATTTAGCATCAATCTGCAACCCCACATGTAACAACTCAGAAAATAGTGTAGTTTCATTTCCTTGCCGAGAATTACTTACTTAATAATCTACTAGCTGTAGTACTTGCTTGCTTTTAAGAAAATTAAGTTTCTTTTTTTGGGAGGTTTTTCTTCTAGTCCTCATAAAAATTTCCAAGGCGCCACATTATCTTTCAATCTAGGGCTTTTGAATTTCTTGTCCTTCATTGTTCTTATTTTTATAACATCTCATTAAAATCACTTTCTTTGAAATGAATTTTGTATACTCTAGCATTTTTGATTGGCACAAAGCTCTTGCATTTTATAGCAGCAACCCATTTGTTGTACACATGCCAATTCTTATCTCTATCAGGGCATGAGTAATAACCAACATTTCTGTGTACGCCAGAATTATTTGCAAAACCGCAAGCACTGCATGCAGGCATTCTTGGCCTAACATCTCACAGAACACTAGGAAAGAAAACCTGTCTTAGAACCACAACATAAGAACAGGAATTAAATGCAATGCAAGGATAACTAACACAAGCGACATACAGCAGCATGACGAGATCCTAGCCTCATGGCATCACTGCGAGGTGAGCGTTGAACATAAAAGTGGTTCCAGAATGAAAATGACAGGTCGTAGAATGACATGATTTTCAACAATGTGCTCAGAATTGTTTGCATTTTATTGTTAGAGGTGTTTAAAAATTTTGTTTCAGTCCTCCTTGAAGCTCCATAGGGAAAATACATCAGTTTGATACTAACGCTCCTATTGGCTAGCTATGAGAATCTTATTGGCAGATGACAAAATATATTTTTGTTGTTGTGTTCTTTCAGAAAAATAAACCCTTCTTCTCATTATTTAAACATTATAGACCATCATTGTAACTTTCTCACAATGGAGCAAATTATTAAATGATGTAAAATGAATTTATGTTAAAACATTCATATTGCTTCACTTACGGAATTATCGGCAGTGTGAGTTTCAAGGACTTATTGTCTCCATTTTTGACTGTTGGTTGATTAACTGGATTCTCTGATCTTCTACTTCTTCCCTGGGTAACTGTAGCATCATCTGCTGTGAGATGATAGTTTAATCTCTAAATTTACCTACCCTATACCAGTGTTGCTATAGTTACCCAGGGAAGAAGAATATTAGGGAATCACCGTTAGTCGACCAGTAGCTGAAAATTGGGACAATAGCTGCTTGAAACATGTCCTGCTAATAATTTGTTAAGTGAAGCAATATGAGTATATACTTAGATTCAGTTTCCACCATTTAATTATAAAGCATATTTAATGTAATATTTTAATAAAGTACAGGGTGGACCATTTAAATGAGACTGTACAATATCTCCAAAACTAAACATTGTAGAAAGAAATGTCTAATAAAAGTGGCTTGATATTATGGGGGAAATTAAATGCCATTAGTCACGTTTTATTCGGAGGACGTTGTGATGGTCATTTTAGGATCAATTTAAATTTACCCCAATTGTAGGTTCCCATTTGAAAAAAAATATTGGTTTCCATAATGCTAATGATCATATGTTCTAAAACAGCATCTTGGGGTAATTGCTTTTCACCTGTGTATTGCAAGAACATAATTCGCTGATTGGCTGGAAGATTCCAAGTGGGCAATGGCCTCTTGGAATTTGGACAGTTCTAGGATGTTGCCTCGTATACTTACTGTTTTGTAATGCATCAAACTCTCTACAATCAGTGTTTCTTTTGGAATTGGTGATACAAGTACTCGAAACGATTGCATTAATACAAAGTTGGAGACCTGTTATTTTAGATTTGGTATATGTTTATTGGACTTATGTTTATGTGGAACAGTTCCATCCTCTGAACTGCTCCAAAATAAGTTAAATTATTTTTTCCATACGATTCACTAACACTACACATTTACATGTGGGGATTAAGGCCAAGGTTATAATTCATTTCACTGTGCCCTAGAGATTATATTTATTATTCCCCAACCTAAAAGAAAGGGGGGGGGAATCTGCCTATGCCTCAGGATATTACAATCTCTCTCTCTCTCTCTCTCTCTCTCTCTCTCTCTCTCTCTCTCTCTCTCTCTCTCTCTCTCTCTCCCCCCCCCCTCCCACCTCTCCCTCTCCCCCTCTCTCTCTCTGTGGAAATGATTTGGAATTGCTAGTTGGAAATTAAGAGTTATTTTAATGCGAAGATTGGTAAATTTGATAGCGGTGTTCGTGTGATACTGCATACCCACTTAGCAAAATGTTATTGCATATGGCTTTATAAGGAATCCATTATACAATAATATGGCACTCAAAGCTTACAAATGAAAGAGAAAACAATTAAAAGTTTACAATTATATTAATTCAAATAGAAAACAATGTAACGAAAGTAGAACTGGAAGTGTACAAATTATGAATGTAATGGATTATAAATCATTCATTGTCTTGCATCCTAATGCAATAATACAATTTCAAATATTCAATTTTTGGTGGTTATCCTCTAAACCAGGACACATTAATACATCCCTTAGGAAAAGAATAGCAATTTCTTTACCAAGTGAGACAGAATATAGTGGTTCTAATGCAGATTTACATTCTTGTTAAGTAGCTAAGGTGTATATTTTTGTAAAATTTGATTATTTTCGATACTTTTAAATGATAAGTTATTTGATACAGCAGACAACTGTATCAAATTGGCAATAATTAAGCACAGGTCATATTTGTGAAAATAAAAAGCTCCTTGCCTGCTTACTTCTTTGTATACTTTTTTATGGCAACCATTGCTAGGTGGACAGATATTAACCAAATTAAAGTAGAGCAATTCATTAATAGAATCAATGAACAGTATACTTCAATTTTTATTGATTTTTATTCTTTATATTTTTTTTTGTTCTATATATTTTTATTCTTTTCTTGGAAATCATTAAGTCTGTAGGTACATTTAAATGTTTTAGTAATTTAACTTCGAGATTCATTTCAAGATTATATGATTAAAAATTCTATTATGGCTGAATTATCTGATTGTTAAATTTAATGTTTTCTAAAAGCTCTCTAACCCCGGTTACAAATGCATTAATGTTTGCAAAGTAAATCTGATCATGTATGTTACTGGTTCCTTTATTATTTTGTAGAATTCAATGCATGATTTCTTTGCAGGAGGTAGTCACACCAGCAAATTTGTCGGATAACAGAGGTAATGAGCACACCGAGATGTTGGAAGAGCTGTATTTGTTGCGGGAATTGCTTGCGAAGCAAGATGAACACCACAAGGTGGAAATTGCAAATTTGCGCAGCCAAATTGCAGAACTGCAGACTCGTCTTAAGGAAAGCGAAGAACGTGAAGTTAAGCTGAACAAAAAGGTTGCAGAAAAAGCTCAAGGACAAAAACAAATGAGGTAAAATTTAAATACTTCAAAATGCATACGTTAATTCTGTAAGGCACCACTTGCTAATGTTGTATAAAGTTAATATGCTGACATATCTTTTAGATACAAAGTTGGAGTGTCATCCAAAGATGTGTTTTCAGCATTGCTTTTAATGCCATTATGTTTTTTTAATTTATTTCCTTTGTTTATTTGCTAATAATTTTTATTACTAACTTTTAGTAGCCTCATTTCTCTAGGATGTAAAATATTATTCTAGAGTGAGTCAGTGACTGGGGCGAGTGTGTGTGTTTCTCTATCATTTACAAAAAGAAAATGCACAATCATTACCACAATCACTGTTGGTGTTATCACCAGGCCTCGGTTCAGGGTTCCGAGAGGCATGAAATTATGGGCACACAAACCACTGTGTTGTTTAGTTAAGAGTGGAATGGCAGGTAACGCGTGCAGGTAGCCCTTGCCTCAACATGTAAACATCTAGTCACAGTAGGGCACAAAATAAACATTCACATTTTCCAGTGCGTATCGAGTAAGGAAACTAACATAACAGTTTTGCACGATTGTATATTTTTAACATTCTGAAATAGCCATTTTCCATGACAGAAAAAACAAAACATGCAAACAACATATATATATATATATATATATCACAAAATAGATTTCTTCACAACTTCATTGCACCATATACGTAAATATTTTAAATAAATATACAAAGTAATAACCCAAATAATGCAAATGACTACAATATACTACTTTACATGTCATTACACCGAATTACAAGGTGCATTCACAATGTATCAAATGAAGAGCATCTATTTTCACTTAAAATAAGTTTATAGCTAGAAAAACTCTTTCTACGTCACATGACGTGACAGGTGCATAACGAAAGAATGGGATATCACACGAATCAATTTTCGTGGATTGTATTCATTGTTTGAATCCAATAAAACGTCCTTAATGGCACACATCTGCAAAACCAGAGTTTTTCTCCAAGACATTTTTGAATTTGGCATTCTCACCTACAATAACTGCAATTGACTCATTCAGTTTTTGAAGCAATGCAATTACGAACTGAAAAGCCCTGGGAATTTCTATATCTGACGCCTGCAGATGTGATGTGGTTCTAAATATATCTTCAAAGTATTTTTTAATGTATAGGAGCTGTTCTGAAATCAGAGGTTTTACAATAGCCACAGCACCACATTCCTCTGAATCAAACGTATTTATTACGTCTATGACTTTGGGATAGTGTTTGGCATAATAAGCAGACGCTTCCAACCAACTGCCCCAATACGTAATAATAGGTTGCGGTGGTAGGGAAATATTAAGTGCTATTGCTTTAAATCTTTGTATCCTTGAAAGAGCTTTCAAAAAACATTTTTTTGACGTTGGATATGAAGCAGTCATCTTTGAAATTAGTCCTTACATGTTTGGCCACTCTATGAAGGGCGTGTGCCATATATGCTATATGAATTAAGTTAGGATATAGCACCTGAAGAGCTTTTGCTTCCATCACCATGTACGATGCTGCATCAGTTACAAGCCATAAAACATTTTGTCGTTTGATTCCATGTGGATACAACAGACACATTGAATTTTCGAAGAGATTTTTTATGCTCTTATGGTTTACTTTGTCCAGTATCTCAGACGTCACTAACGTTTTCTTACCTGCACGATCGGGCAACAAAACTCCCACAATAAGGTTTGCTACGAACCTACCACAGCAATCTGTTGTTTCGTTCAGTGAAACCCAAGTGGTCTTGCACCACTTCCCTTATTTGTTTCAATATATCCTCATAGTAAGATTTAATATAATGTTTTCTTAAGGTCGACTCTCGGGGAATATTTTTACCCATATATTTTTCTAGAAACGCTTTAAAACGTGTATTTTCGATCTTGTTGAAAGGGATGTTGGCATGTACCAACATGCTACACAAATCTCGATAAATTTCTTTCTGATTTTCAATGTTTGATTGTGATGTTGGAAGGCCTCTGTAGATTGTGTAATTTAATATTTTGCCATTGCAGTGTTTTTGAAAGAATTGAGATCTGTCTGTCCTGATGTATTTTTTGCAGCATTTGCAATATGCAGTGTTGTTTCTTTTGACAAGGAAATGTTTCTTTCCAAACTTCTCAATAGGTGCATCCTGAAGGGAAGTACTGTGGAGTATAAGAGCAATTAACACTAACACAAATATCAATGAATATGCAAATACTATGAAACTATAGTTCTTTACTCGCTGGATCTCGAGTACGTAAGGAGACTGCATCAACCACGGCCAAGCAGCAATATGAATGTCCACAGTGACCTTCGCTACGCAACTACCTGTAGGTTGGAAGTGCTACCTCACCCCCCGGCTAGGGCATCAACTCAACCCCGTGCGCTCCCAACTGCAGTCTGCTAATTCCGTGACCCAAAACCGAGGCCTGGTTATCACTTGCTTTTGTTTATCTTTGCATTACTTGTTTTGGTTTATGTTTTATTTTCTTGATGGAAGGGATTTTGGAAACTATCGATTGGTTTTTTAATTGTTGTTCTCCTTTGTGAATGAGTGTATGATTTATTTTAATGCATTTGATATTATAAAGAAGTCACTGGCATATAAAAATCATTTTGCTTGATCATCCATTTGAAGTAATATCTACAGCATGGTTTATATGTCATTTTGACTCTTTGGGGTAGCCTGTCTGTAGTTTAAATAATTTCTGTTATCAGTAAACTTTTGATAAGCTTGTTTAATATATTCAGTACAATAAACAAGTTAGCGCAATAAGCACTAGACACCACAGTTCAGTATAAAGGTATTAAAGCTCCAAGTACAGAATTTGATACTGATTTATTAATGTTTTATTTGTACCAAACTAATACAATTTTGAACATGAACAGTCCAGGTTCTTAGCCAGTCATATTCAATATACACAGTTATACATTTTATAATTACTTCTTAAAATTTTAGAATATTTGAAATTAACACACAGTAATGTTTAACCTGCTTCTCTTTTCACAGACCAGTTCCACTTTTTTTTTTTTTTTTTTCTTTCTTTTTTTAACTTAAGAACTCTCCTATGTCACTACTATGCTTACTGAAAATTTTGATTAGGGCTATTTTTCTGTCTAATTTAAACCATATTTAAGCACAGAATTGCATATACTGATGTTTCTTCTTACAGAGGTAGGATCAGATAACATACAAGTTCATTACTTAATTTTCTGGATTCTGCTAAATGCAAAGTTTCACTTGCCACTGATGCCTATTTCTTTTTGAAGTACTCTTCCACACACTCAATGCAAATCAGAACATTTGTGAATGCAGCTTTGTTGTGCTTCCTTAGGGATGTTAGAGGTATATTCTGAGCTGATGAACCCAGGAAGGAAAAAAAACACACACACACGCACACGCACAGGTATAAACGACAAATGGAATTTGGGCTGACTACTCAGTCCACACCCTTGGATCCCAGAGACAAATCCATGGGGATTTTCCATTAGACAGTGTTTATTTTATATACTGACACCCATGCAAGCAGAGACGGAAGTGGATATACCCCTAACGCATGTCAACCCCATATGAAGAAGATTGCTGAACTTACCTTGGTGGTCGTCCTCCATGGACTAGTGGTACCGTGCTAGCTTCTAGTTCCCGAGGTCGCGGGTTCAAACCCGGTGGAGGGCGGTGGATTTTTTCGGGTGTAAAAATCTTTAGCATGGCTTCCTTCGAAAAGGAAGTAAAGCCAGTGGTCCTGTGTCGTAGATTTATGGCACGTAAAAGAGCCTCGAGCCTGATAAGAGGCCTCTGAACAAAATTTCCGGTCTTTCACATATAGAATGGGACACTAAGGACCATAGTAGTTAAAGGGCGTCCATAAATAAAACTCAATTTCTTACCTTGGTGGGAATGACAGTGTCAAGCCACATGTCTACCAGCTCTCATGGTTGGTACCGGAGAACATTGGAGCATCTCGCAACCTCGCCTGGGCGAAAATTTCCAGCCAGGCGTACCCGATCTCTCATGGGTTTCGGGAACCACCGCCCTGCCGAGTTCAACCCAATCTGAATAAACTGCCTTTTGGGAAGGGCTTGAATGTTTGGCTGCCCGCAACATGGCAGCTGAATGGGTTAGAACCTCCTACGGGAACACACAAGTACAGACTTGATGACGTAATGAATCTTAAGTCATGTGCAGTTAGACATGTGTTTACAAAATAACATGCTGCCTTCTTTATATTAGTAGCCGTGCTAATTCCATATGTAATTCTTACATTTGGATACACTGAACAGCCTAAGACAAAATAAATGAGCAACAGCCCAGAGAGGAAGTTCGATTTGGAAAACATTGGAAGCATTTGCTGATGCCATTCACAATACACGATTTAATACCACCCTTTGTTCATTTCAAAGCTATGCGATAAGTAGGAAGATGCTTTTCACTTTGGTTGTGTGCATAGTAGCCGAGTGGTGAAACACATGTGTCTAGTGATTGGGAGAACTTGAGTTTGAATCCTTGGCATAAATGTTTTTATTTAAGTTTTAATTTGTTAAATATATGGCAATGCCTTATGTTTTCCATGTATAAGATATCTATTAATTTTAAGGCATTCATGAATAAAGACACAAACAACTTATTCTTTTTGTTTTCAAAATAAGTGCCATATTAGTAAGAGTTCTAAAATGCATATAATACTGTTTCCATCTGACAATTCATTTAATAGATCCCTGATAATTTTGTTTTCGGTGTGACATCTTTCAAAGGTAGGTTTAATAAATTCTTAATGTTATTTTGTGGAACCAACTCATTGTCTAGTTCTTTGAAGATTTTTTAAATTTCCAAAAATATTTTGGGTGAAATGTGAATTTACAATATTCCATTATGGGTTTCTCCAATTTTTCCAAAGCAGTAATTTCTTTTTGTATTTTCTGCCTTGTGTGTTTGTCAGTTTATCTATGAAGTTAGAATTAAACTTGTTTTTCTTTACTACCTGGTGTATATATGAATATTCATGTTCTCATTCTATTTCTGTCAGTGGTATATTAATTAGTCTATGAATCAAACTATGTAAAATGGCATATTGATGTGGTGTTGGATTAAATTGACTCCATTTGACATAATTATCCATTTGTGTTGGTTTTCTATAGATTCCAAATTTTAATCCCAATTTGACTCCTCTCAATTTTTAAATCCAAAAATGCTAAGCATCCTTGTGTTTCTATTTCAACCATAAACTTTATGGATCTTTCTTGTAAGTTCAACAATTTTACGACATCATCTACTAGTTTTTCAGGAACAATTGCAAAAATGTCATGAACATATCTATACCAGCATCAGAACTTGTATGGGAAAGCTTTTGTTATTTGGATTTCAAAATTGCTCATAAACAAGTTGGCCAGAAATGGTGACAGAAGGTAACCCATAGCTAAGCCGGAAGTCTGTTGATAAAAGTTTCCATTAAATGTGAAGCTATTCTGTACAACACAGGCATTTACCAATTTTATATATTCATTAATCATTTTCATATTAACCTTGTTTTTGCATAGCCATCGTTTAATAATTTGTAATTTAACTATTGAAATGTTTGTGTATAATGATTTTATATGAAGCAATACCATCACTTCTGCTTCAACCGTCCAATTCTTTATTAAGTTAACTAGTTCCAAAGAATTTTTAATGCTCAAAGATTCAAATTTTTCAGGGCTGTTAGAACTCCTTAACTAGATATTTTTAAACTGATAAGTAGGTAAATCTATGTTGTTAATTATTGATTGCATACTATCGTCATTTTTATGAATTTTGGGTAAACGATATAATTTTGATCAACCGACTTCGGTCGCTTTAGTCAATCCAGCAACTGCAGATAAGGAGGTGCTCCTTAAAATTAATCTTGTGAAATTCGTCATTTAAGTGGAGACAATATTGTGTTTAAAATTTTGACTCAATTTCAGATTTTATCAAGCATTATGCTCTACTGTATAAAATACTTTCTTATTATCACAATCTTCATTGTGTTGAGTTATCCTTTCTTATTACAAACATACATACTTTAGGCACATGTAATGAGATACAATCAATATTTCAGATTCTGTAAAAATGCATTTATAATAATTCTCTATAGTATACATGATATATATACCTCCAGCATATTTTCTGAGTTCATGTTGGCTACAAATGCACTTCCCCAAATCTTTTTTGCATGCTGTGAATGTGGATGAATTGAAGAATTCAGGTATTATAATATTCATAATAAAAGAAGTAGGAATTGAACGTCTTAAAAATTTAAGTACATCACAATTAACATTCTGTAACTGCAAAGCCAGAAATGTAAAGAAAATTTTTAAGTTTGTTAAACTTATTAAACTGCTTAGTTCTTCATCTCAATAAGATAGTTACGAGAGCCAAAATAAACCAAGATAGTTGTAGCATACTGCACAATGTTACTGTTATTTAGCACAGTAAGGTACTATGAAACAGTAAATGATAATGGATTAACTAGTTTTTATGAACAGACCTGGTAAATATAAAACAAACGCAAAAACAAAAGGCAAAAATAGGTTTTGTGAAGACTAACAAGTAAAACAGTTGTAAGTGCTTTATTTCTGAAATTTGCTTTATTTTCAGCATTATCATGGAAGAATATGAGAAAACTATTTCACGCCTAGTAGCTGAAAAAGAGCAGGAAAGGCATGCTCATGAAATAGATAAGGAGAACGTCATTAAAGAGCGGGATGCTGCCATGGGACATTTAGGAAATATAGAAATTGCTTTCTCGGATGTTCATAAGTATGGCCATATTTCTATTTCATTAAACCAGAACTAGAAATTTTGATTTAAAAGAATGCATTGTATAAATATTTATTTGTATTGCAGAAAGTATGAGCGAAGTAAAGCAGTAATAGAAGGTTTCAAGAAGAATGAGGAAGTTCTTAGAGCAAGTCTAGCAGAATATGAAGCAACTATTAGAAAACAAGAACAGAAGTATGAGGTTCTTAAGTCACATGCAATGTCACAGTTGGAAAGGTAACTATAATTAGTTTACTAGGCATAAAGTTTCAACATGACTCCATCCTTAAAGTTTAATTTGGTCTTTGTACAGTCTTTGATTTAGCAAGGAAAATTTCTGTGGTGAAACCACAATTTAAAAAATAGATTTTTTAAGACATGTAAAATGTTGGAAACCTGATGCATCATTCTTTTTTTATTGTAATTTTTCTCATTGCTGGCATACACCTTTTTTGGATCAAAGAATAATCCTATACAAACAATAATATTTCTTGTCCTTTTTGTTTTATCATAACCGTTAATATCAAGATTCTTTTTTGCCTAAACAGCTTGACAAATTAAATGCTCAAAATGAATATTTCATTACTGTAGCTTTATTTTGTTATTAAAAACTTGCTGGAACATATTACAGAGATTGTCTGCATAATCAGTCTAGACTCAGTGCTGCTATTCCTCCTTTTGCATTGTAGATGGCATTTCCTGGTTGAACATGCTGTGTGATATGGGATATCAAAATTACAAATTCTATTTATCTATGTATAAATAGTTTTTCATTAAAAGAGGGTTCAACTGGTTTTGAAGGACTTCATAAAACCTTAGGTTTTTCTACTGATTTGTGAACAAAAATGCTCTGCAACCACTGATTTATTAGTGTTTATATCTTATGTTTCACAGGTGTTCTTTAAATCATATGTCCATTTTCCTTTTTGTCTTCTTTATGTATATTTTCCTACAGTCATTACTTCCAATCTCGCAAATTTCTGAAGTTTTTTTCCAGCTGGAGTCCTGTCCTTTGTGTTTGGAAAAAGCTCAAGCATTTATGAAATTGGATGTAATGATGATGGGAAAATATACATGTGGAAGACAAAAGAGGAATATGGACAAAAGTAAGAGTACACAAGAAATATAAATTATTTAACAGACTTATAAATTGTCAATTGTGAAGCATTTTTAGTTTACAGATCATTAGTTGAAGGAAAAACATGAACTTTTAAAAGCCCTTGGAAAACTTAATATGGGAAAAACCATTTTTACATAGTTTGTTAAATTTTAATGTTCCATGTTAAAAAATCTTGATCATACATACTATATTTACTGATGTATAAGACACACTTGTTTCTCTGAAACTAATCCAAAAACAGCGCCCATTTTCCTCAAATTTTCCAAGTTTTGTGTTGAAGCAATTCATTGTTGGCTTCCTTGTGAAGGTTTGAGCATTCCAGTTGTATAGAGTTCAGTGAATGCACATGCACTGTTAACCACTTTCATATTGTTTGTTCAAACTAATGGGATGAGTGTGAAGATTCACTTATGTTTTTAATTGTACTAATTTGCAAACTATGGCTGGAAAATGACTTGCTATACACTTACATTTAAGCTACAGTGATTGCGTATGCTACAGAACTCTGAAACAGGGCTTCAGAAAGGCATTTCGGGCCTCCTCCAATTGAGAAAACGATAAGAACTTTGCAGAATCAGGAAGAGGTTTTAAAGAAAGCAACTCGCAATAATCTAAGAAATGGCCAGAACTGGAAACAGAACAGAATATTTGGATTTTAGACAACAGACAAGCAGGAATTTCAGTTTCTACAAAACTGATAATTCATCAAGTGAAAGCAGTATCCACTAACAAAGGGATCGACGACTTCACTGTATCGACATCATGGTGTTAAAGATTTATGAAGAGGTATCTGGCTTTGTATGGGGACTAAACTAAATTGCAGTAGAGTTATTATGTGAGAAATCTTATTCTCTAAAAATATGTCTTAAAAATGGGGTGCATCTTATATGCTGATAAATACTGCATGTCCGGCCAGGAAGTGCCATCTAAAAGTGGATGAGATGCAGTAGTGAGTAGGTTGATAGTCTCTTGAGAAATGTTCCAGTAAGTTTTTGATATAGAAATAAAATGATTAAAGATTCATTTTGGGCATTTAATATGCTACAGAACTATGGAGAAGAATTCAGGCTTGACTACTTATGCTTTTGCAAATAATTTACTTTCTGCTCATCATGTTAGGGATAAGGCAGGACATTGGCAACATGTTATTGAGAGTTCCATGAATTTCAAAGCACCCTAGATGTTATGATGTAACTATTAACTTTCTTTATTTAATTTAATGTGGTACAGGTGTGCACCATGTTAATTAAGAATAGTTAACAGCATATTGACATGTACTATTTACTAAATTCATTGTCCTTAATAAAACTGTGATACGATGATCAATTCTCAGCACTTTGGGCCCTGGATCATTCATCATAATATATTGATGCCATTTAAAGTTAAAGCATGTTTTCCTAATGCTGGACACACTGTAGCCTTGGACTTATTGACCCTTTCTTGTTTTTATAGTGCAAACCAAGAACTGGAAGCAGTGCGTCGCAGTCAGCAAGCTGAAACAGCTAAATTGAAGGCTATGCTCAAAAAGGCAGAATTGAAAACAACTTCACTGGAAGAAATGCTGGAACAAAAAGTTAAAGAAAATCAAGAACTTGCTTCCATCTGTGATGAGCTTATTAACAAAGTTGGGAGCAGTGATTAAATTAATAGTGTAGTGGCAGTGATTGAGTTGCAACGCTTTTCTTCCGGTGAGTAAAAGTCATATGACTACAAACCCAGAAGCCTATTTCGCTTAACATATACTTAGAGGCAGGATTAAGTCACTTTCTACTCATACTTCATGAGTAGAGAGTGAAAAAATACAAAATTCATACTTGCTGTAAGTAATCAAAACTGACCTTTGTTACAAAAATTTTATGATTTTATGTCAACTTGAAAGCTGGAAGCTGCTAGATTATGTGCAGTGATTCCCTGAAAGGTGGGAAATGGCAGAGATATTGAAGTTCAAAATTATATGTTCTGCTATAGTCTCTGTCATGAACAAAGGTGGTGGATGAATTTGCTGTGCAGACATTCGCATTGTTAGAAGGAAGAAGGGGAGTAAAAATAAAACACTTCAGCCAGGTTTAAAACTATGGTGGAATCTCAATATAAAGTGCTTTAGAAAATCATAAGAGACATACTTTATTCTGTAAAGTATGTTATATTGAAAAAGGGATTTAGCAAGTACAAAAATTCATTACAATCCAACAACTTATAATTGACAGATCTACCAAATGCAGAGTGTTTAGAACATTATAATGTATAGCTACATACCTTTAATTCTATCATTGCAGCTCTATTGAAGTTTTTGTATGTACAAATGTTCACACAAAATACATTACCAAATCATGTGACATTTACCACTTTACACACAGATCTTGCAGCAGTCATTGATTTTGGCTTGTTTTCACTTTTTCAACAAGATCTCTTCCACAGACTGTTCAAGCTCACTAAGCGACTTCAGAATATTTTCTGCCACCTTGTCAGTTTTCTCCACATATCACCTTAACTGCTGTAGAGGCTTCATTGCATCAATGGAAGACACACTTTCGTGCAGTTTCAACTTCTTATTTTCATTGTCGTCACTGCCATCTTGAGGGGCTGCTACAGTCGAAAGACTTCACTATTTCCTTCTCTGTAAGGTGATGTGTTGTCTCTGCCTTAGTGTCCTTAGAGACGTATTCTTTAAAGGTTAATGAAGATGGCAAATTCATTCCTTTGTAACTTCTTCCCACAACTCGCAAGAGACTTCATCTGGTGCTGTCACTGGCTGAAAATTTTCCCCAACCTTTCACAATCACAGTTGCTTTCATATTCCACCAGGTCACTGCAATCATCTGGATACCCTGTAGAATATTGATGTTGATAGGCACCTTAAGTTTTATGTTGATAAGTATATGTTACACCAGACATTTGCAAACGTGCACCTTGACATTCTGGATGATTACTTGGTCTAGTGGCTTAGCACTGATATGCAATTAGCAGGCAGCTAATTCAAGCCTGATATATTCTAACCTGCAGTCCACTTTTTGCACAGAGCAATTGTCTATGATGAGAATTTTCTTCATATCTCTGCCCATCACCTTATCCACCTGAATGAGCCAATCTGTGAACAGACTTTTTGTCATGCATGCTTTGCTGTTGGCCATATATTTCACGTAAAGATGCAACACCTTTAAAAGACCTTGGCTTAGCAAAGTGCCCTATTATAAATGGCTTCAGCTTCCTTGCACCTGTGGCATAGCAACAGAATAATGCTGTCATCCTCTTGTTTTCATTGCTTGCTTCCAGTACAGGTCCCACCTTGTAAGCCATTGTTACACTTGGCAGCATTTTATAAAAAAATGCGGTTTCATTGCGTTAAAAATGTCTTTTGACCTGTACTTTATGATATCCTTCAAATAATTTCCTTCCATTCCTGAGCAGCTTGTATGTCAACTTCTCTTGCTTATCCACTTACGGTTTTCTAGGAAAGGCCATAGCTCTCCTGAAAACGAAAAAGTCAACTAGATTTGTTTGGAAGTCTTTTAACATCCAACATCGCTGTAAACTCCTTTGCATTTACTTGGAACAATGGTTGAGAAGCTGTTACACCTTTGGCCCTAACATCTTTGAACCACGTGTCCACTGCTGCTTCCACTTGATGGAAATACTAACACAAATCTTTTTTCTATTGGGGCAAATCACTGACCTTTCGTATGCCTGAAGTATTTTCTCTTTGTCATGAAATATTGTCAAAAAAGTGATCGGGTGATGTTACGCATATGTGCTACTTCGATCTGCTTTATTCTGTTTTCTACCTTCTTTGTCAGCTCAACATTCTGTTCTATTGAAAACTGCTTATTTTTCTTCACGTCCATTATGTTGTCAAAGTTAATAAACATTCCTTTAAAAACCAACAAAAATGCAAAATGCAGACTTCAATAGCTTTAGCTACCTTACTGTTTTAAACCATGAAAACCACGTGAAAACAAAACCTTCAATTCAAATGAAATTGGAATGTGAAGTGCATTAGGTTTAACCAATACCATTTCGATGATGGAAGCAATTAGCTCCTGAAACTGGTCAAGTTGTAAAACATGTAATTGATGTTAAGTGTTTCAATTCCGACTCAAATTTTCTATGTAAACGTATTGCTCAGAGAACAAAAAACTTAAGGTGGCGGATACTGCGCAGTTCGTTTTCAGACAACAGTTTGAAATTGTAGCAAAAATGTACCAGTATACCATATGTAATAACATTTTTGTTCAAGAATGGAGAATTTACACTATCAAAGAAATTGTATTATATAAAAATTGTATATGTAATTTTGAAATGCTCGTAATTAACAGGTGTGTAAAAATGAAAGTTCTTTGCATTATACTGCATAGGATTTAAAATCTATACATAAAAATTAAGTATATGCTACAGTGATGTACATTATTTTGAGATTTCACTGTACATTTTACCTTGTTTAACTATAGAAACATGTTTTAGGGGTAGTTAGTTATCCCATCCTTAGGTAGGATTCGACTGTCACATCATCCTATCTGCTACTGCTACAGCGTGATGGTTGGAAGAAGTAATTAATTAGGTCCCAGTCCTTATGGATTTCAAGGTTCATTACTCGATGACAATTTTTCATGATGAAAATCTTCTCCCAAATGGTTAATTCATGGTTTTCATCTTTGGCTTTGAATAAAGTTATACTACTTTTGAATATTATGGCCACTGTTCCAAAAATGTGATGCTGTTACAAAAATCTCCACTTGTTTGTGTTAAATATTTCTGAGATGTTCTTTAACATGGTTCTAAGATTCTTTTTTTTTTGTTTTTCGTATCTAAACTTTACTGCAATCTACACAATCCACTCAAGTGCCAACTTGAAGATGTTTACTGACAGGAATTAAATATTTCTATAAACTGAGCAAAAAAATACAACTGCAATTTGTTATATGTACATTTATTTGTTCAGTGGTTGAACAATATCATTTTATATGTCAAGGAGTTTTTGTTTCCTCTACTAGGGTTGTTTGTACTTTGATGTTCAGTCGGTCAATTCCAACAGTTTCACTATTTATTAGTGTTCAGTATATGAAAAGGTTTTTTCTTCAGCATGGTACATCTACGTCCTTCTCTCCTGTAATCTCAGTATTACTAAATTGCATTTCCTATATTTTTCTTTCAAACTTTCTATTTCTCTTTTAGTGACTCAAACTTCAGTTTTTGAATTTTGCATTTCAGTTTTTATTTCTTTGTTTATTTCTCTCCTTATAGAGAGAATTTTCTGAGTATTTCTTCCATACCCTTCATTTTATTCAAGATTTCTCCCAAAACTGCAGGATTGTATTGGCTTATAAGAAACTTCAACCCCTCCAATAAGTCCTCCAGCATTATTGAGGTATTATGGAGGTACTCAGTGAAGTTTTTCCATATAATGATTAGGGGATGAAAATTTATAACAATTTACTTCATAGGACATGTTTTGAAACCTGTTGCTCTCAGGGAGCATCAGCTCTCGAAATGTGTCCTGTGAAGTTTAGAGTTACAAATTTTTATTCAACTACACACTACACGGGAAAAATATTCACCCGCTCCCCATCTGAACTGTTTTCTTAAACATGTTCCATTTCATATCATTAAACAAGCCAATTCTCCCTCTATACTGCACTCTCTTCTCCACTGCCAGCTTAGCACAAGTAAATTCGTAGTAAAATTTAGAAGCAAATATATTTTTAGAAAAAGGTTCATGGTTATTGAATACAGCATGCTGTTCATTATTTGAAAATGGTGTCCATTTGAAATTTTGAAAAGTATAGTGGATGTCTGCTAACCTTAAATATACTGTAGTTCTTACTATTTTAATGTTGTATAGTTTGGTTTGTTGCTCTTATTTACAGGACGATGCATCGCATTTAATTCCAGAAACAGCTGCAAGCTAAAGACATAGGTGCACACTTGAAGCAATTACCTTCTGATCATGTTATCAAGTGGAATTATTTGTAACTTAACACCTAGAAATATCCCTGGAGAGAGCCTGAGGGGCTTGCTTGCTATAATAAACTGAAGACTTGAAGAGTGTCATTGTTATGAGTTTGTTAGGCCAGTTGAGAACATATGCACTAAGCATAAATGCATTTGTTGCAGTAACTTACTGCAACGGTTAAAAACTGTATATATAAAAAGTGAAGACTTGAATGATACTTAACTATATTTTTTATTTGTGAAAAATGGTAATGAGCTTTGCAACTTACAAACATGAATGCCAAGTTTTGCTTTAATGAAAGTATTTATGGTATGAGCGTATCAGTAATTTGCTAACAATTGTGCAAGAAAGATGTAAATAATTACCTGCGTGCTCTTCTGTTAGAATGTTTTGGCTGTGAGTGATTGCAGTAAACACATAGATCACCATTCTAGTTTGTATTTCTTTCAGATTTTAAATTGTAACACTGACAAACATGTTCCCCTGATTGTATTGCACGTAATGAAAAAAGACAGGTTAGCATTTAAATTTGAGAACAGTTTTAACTACATGAAGATACATTCATAGAGCAATATTTAACTTAGGCTATGAGTAACAATTCATATTTCTTTGTACGTTTCATTTAATTAGAATTGCATCCGTAAATGATCAATATTTGTTATGTCTTTCAGAATGCTTTGTGAACTTGCTATAAGCAAAGTAACAGAAGCTGATGAACTAAAATACAGAGAGACTCTGGTTTAAAACATATAGGTATCAGTATCATACATCATTCTCAGATTTTACCCCTCTGTTCAGTATTTTGAAAGTTGCAGGTAAAGTAGAAAAACATAGATTGCATTCCATACTGCATCACTATATTATATGTTGTTTACCTAAGGTCTTGTTTTATTTCTTGTTGCACATTTACTTAATTGCAGTAGCTGAAGACTAAAAGCAATCTTATAAAATCTGAAGCAATATTAGCTGAATTCAAACATCGAGCGACGTGCAATATTGCTGTGTAAATTATTGGGGAATTTTGCTTACCAGAAGTCCAGTTTTTATTATATTTTATTTTTATTATTGTGATTTTATTTCCCTACAGTAAATACAATTGTAAAATGTATAAAACTAATAATAAAAGCCAAGATCGTAGCCTAGAGCTAATTATATTAGTTGTTTATATAGTGATACTCTTTCCTAATCTTTGCTAATCCTTTATTTTCCTTTCAGTTCTCAGATATTAATACAAATGTTTGGCTAAGCACTGAATTTGGTGTTCTTAATACGTATCTCGATATTCATTTAAACACCTTTGCCACTGCAGCATTGTAATCAGTATTCATTTAAATGAGTAAAATGATTTAATTTGATGAATGTTCAAGAAAATGCATACACTTCGTTATCTTCGATATGCTTGAAACAGAAAATTAATGTTCACGCTGTAAGGATAGTACTGTTGGCAACACTTAAACATGTGTATTAGCCATTACTGGAAATATAACATGTAACCTAATTTAAACTTTGTGTTTTCCAAGCTGCTGTCATTGGAAAAAAGGTTAATGTCTAGCAAATAAACAGTGTTGTTATACAAACAGCAATAGGTGATTGAGCTATTATAATCTGTGCTATTTTGAATATAGTAGCGCTATTTTATATATGTGTATATTTACATTAACATAAGTTTTTATTTGTCATAGTACAATAAAAATCACTGTCCCACAGAAACTGCTGATGCCATTAGGATGTTCAGTTGGATTTCGATGGTATGGGGGGGGGGGAATTATAGTACATTGACACAACTTTCTGTATGCATTACAAATGCGCTTTATATTGAATAAAGCATTTTTTCCAATGTTGCATTATTTACAATGTGTATTTCCCAGGAATGATTTTGAATTAAGCAATAAGTGTTCATATAGTATTTGAGTCATGTTTTTTTTAATTTTTGAAAATATGTTTCAACAGCTTTCACTCCATCAGTTCTTGGCCAACCTATTCAGTTACATGTTACATACAATATACAGAAATGACATTCAAATGTTTAATTGGAAACTGGAGGAATAAATTTGAAATGTCATAGCAATGCACTCAATTATCTTCCATCAGATGACATGCTAGGGAAAACATAATCCTACAGCATGAAATATTTCAAAAGTAACTAATGCTATGAAAACAGATCTGATGGTTGCTTTCACATGACATTCTCCACATTTCCTCTACAAAGTATTCTTATAAAAGCTTATTTTTCTATCTTTCTTTAATTAAGATACATCTTTGCAGAAATGCTGTCATTACACATTTTATTGTAGATACAAGGAGGATACATTAGTTGATAGTCATTTATTAAAAGTTAGGTCACAGCTTTTTGGCTTTGAAATTTCACTCTTTACATGACCATTAGAGAAAAAAAGAAAAAGGGAAGGAACTAATAATGACTTAGCACTTGGATAAAGTATTTGAAAATTCAAACCAGTAACAGAATATCTTGGAAATGGTCAACACCAGAATATTTTAACAAGATCTACATTTTATGTATAATACATTTTTGTCTATCCCTTATGGTTTACCAGTTACAAAAAATAATTCAGAATGTAAAGGACATCAATGGCTATTCACAGATTGTTCAAGATGTACATTGTGTCATGCAAAGATCTTGAACATATGGTATTTTTTTATGCAAAGGGTAGTCTGGAGTGGGGATGTAATAGCTCTTCATACTGCATCCTTTGGAAGATACGGAACTTAAATACCACATTTGTTGTTTACCAAAGATTTTGTTTTTATGTTCACAGACACATGCACAGACTTTACTTTCTCTACCACTTATGTAGTAGATAGAAGGTATTGAATTCCACCCAAACATTCGTGTGTGCGTGTGCGTGTGTGCAGTCTGATGAATGCCAAACTTGGCATTTAAGACCAGTATCTTCCAAAGATGCAACACAATTTTCAAGAAACTCTCCCCATCCCCTATTATCCTTTACTTGGAACATTTTTTTTTTTTTTTTTTTTTTTTTTTTTTTTTTTTTAAATTTTTGATTTTCTCAAAAGTTCTAACGATTTTAGAATTCCCAGCGGTTTGGAAAGTCAGGAAAGGTCAGGGAAATTGGTTCAAAGGTATCACATGTCTGGTAATTCATACTGATGAAAAAGTACATATTGAGGAGGATTGCAGCATTTTTTTGCTCCTTAAAATACTCTCCCAACCCTTGAAATGATGAGTTTCACATTAAATGTAGAGGAACTGATATGGATATGAATGCTTTCACACATTTTATAAAGATAAGGTTGTTCATCTTTTTGTGACTGCAGTTTCGGATTGATGTACTCCATCATAAGACTTTGGTGACCCCCCCCCCCCAAAAAAAAAAAAAGTTTAAACCATCAGTGGTTGGATTCATTGCTTAATCCATAGTTTTAGAATGACTTGGTAATGTACTGGGCAATCAATTTGAAGTCTACTGTAAAGTTTGCTGAAAGAAGTTAAAGCTCTTTAATATGGAGCACCAGGCATTTACATACTAAGTGGAGGAGGCTGTTAAAATTGTGCAAATACAAAATTGTGGTCGGGGAAATACAGTATTTGGTTAGGGAAGTTGGGTTCACACTTTTACAGCGAACCCTAGATTTTGATTAAAATACCACATATTAAAGATATTTACATGACAAAATGTATATCTTGAATTTTCTGGGAATAGCCTGAGAAGTCCTTTTCATTCAGAAGGAATTTTGTATAATCTTATATAACTGGTATACATTGTGATAGATAAAAACACAGTACACAAAAAATATAGATCTCTTTAAAACATACATTTTATTTCAAATAACTTCTTTTATGGCATCAGCCATTTTCAAGATATACATTATTAATGTAGGAATTACTCAATTCTTTGTCATTCCTATAAAGTCCTGTTAGCATTTGGTTGTTTCTTGCAGTTGCATGAAAAGGGTATAGAATTTTAAGGCAGTAAATAGTATTTAGTTCTTAAACTTTTGACTGTTGCTATTCTCTTTGCATTTATAATGAAATCTAATGTAGCTACTTCTGCAAAGGTTGTCTCAATTAAAATGAGTAGATAGAAAAAGAAATCGGATGTGTTGCACTCACAAGACTTTCTCTACTCTTGTACAAACTATTTTTGCAAACTTTAATCTCCATCTACTTCATGTTAATTGAGATAAATACTTCCACAAACTGTCTTATCGCTAATTTTCTTGTAGGTGCAAGGGGAATATGGTAGACTTTAAGCGATAGTCAAATGTTTTAAGAACTTTTTGCTATGTGGAGCATTCCAATCTCTTGCATATCCAGGATGTAAAAAATGAATAACAAATTCCCATTTGACAAAAAATATAAGTATTAAAAAACTTAAAAAATAACAAGGAATATCTCGGAAATGGTTCACTTGACAAAAAAAAGATACATTATGTGTTTTAACGACATACACATGTTTTGTGTCGTAAAATTTGGTCAATCTCTTACGTTTTCCAGTTGTGCAAAAATCATTCAGAATGAAGAGGACTTTGGGGGACATTCCCAGAAAATTTGAGATATGCATTTCATTTGCCATGAAAATATCTTAAACATGTG
This sequence comes from Deroplatys truncata, assembly GCA_030765065.1. NCBI lineage: Eukaryota > Metazoa > Arthropoda > Insecta > Mantodea > Mantidae > Deroplatys > Deroplatys truncata. Next base: position 64,977,485 of record CM060985.1, read on the forward strand.
GTATTTTAATCAAAATCGTTAGCCATTTTTGAGAAAATCAATATTTTTGGAAAAATGTTCCATGTAAAGGGTAGTCTGGGGTGGGGGAATTATCTCAAAAATTGTATCACATCCTTGGAAGACACTAAACTCAAACATCAAGTTTGGTATTATCCGACCTCATTTTTGAGTTAAGTTGTTCACAGGCAGACACTCACATGGACATGCTTCAAAAATGCTTTAATTGGATTGAGGGCATCTCAAAACATGTATTTTCAGTGAAATCTCGGTATCAAATTTTTGGGTGTAATGCAATACTTCCCCTACTTACTATGTATAGTAGAGAAAATAATGAGTTCATAAGAATAGCTTTTACACCTATTAATAAATGATACAGGGTAGAGAAAGCCATGTGAATGTTTCTAAGACTGACCTGTAATTCTGATGAAATTCTATTATAAAATTTTTTGGTGGAACAAAATACTGTAGGTGCTCCCCTAGAAGCTGCAGTACCTTTAGTTGGTGGGGGAGTTTCCTTGTATCTGTGAAACTTTAGGCTATAGGGGAGTTAGCAGACAAAGAAGTGGCTTACAGCTCAAAATCCAACCTAGGGGTTGCCAGTTGGAGAACCATTCACTTGTATGGACTCTGGTGTATCCAATCCAAGTTGGAAATACATTATGCCGATGGATGTGTGTCACTGGAGTAGTTTAAAACAGTGTCGTGAATGATCTCTACAGGGGACCAGGTGATGTCCTTTAGTATTCAGCCTTCTCAGCATAATCGAGGCTCTATACTGGGTAACCTTTATTTATCCGGTACTGATGAGATTTTATGGAAGCAAACTAGAAAGGAATGAATGATATGGACCCTCGTGTTGAGGGAGGCCTATCATCAAATAGTGAAATGTGCAAAAGTACATCGTCTATGCATAGACTATACCTCAACAAAAATTTGTGTGATGTTGCTAGAAGGATAAAAAGGAAGGCAGGGAAACGAGGACCTTCTACTTGCACTGGTATAAGATAAGTGCTGTGGTTAACCCTACCATATGAAGTAGATTATATTTGCTAGCCCCACGTTTGGGTGCCAATTTGAAGTAGAATATTTGTTGGTAGTTGGAAGATGCTTCATGTTTATATGCACAATGTATGGGAGCCAATTTGTCGCGGTCACTTCGTGTTATCTTTTGCTGGGCGCCTGTTATTGTATTACTACTTTGAATGTTGGGTTCATTGTCCTCTGGCTAGCTATTATTTCCCGGTCAAGCAAATCTCTTGAACAGGGTGTGTAAACGGAAAGGATTTGTTACTCACAGATAACACTGATAAAAGAATTTTTTTTTACACTTTTATTACCGTCACAATTAATTAAGTTCACATATTGACTCTTGATACACACCAGACTGAAACTGTTATATTTTCTAATATCACTATAATCACTTATTTACTGCACATTATTAATTCGCGTGTTTCACATTTATAACTAACTTTACGACGCAAGAGATTCTGTAGAATTGCGTAACGTGTACTTTATGTATGCTTCCGTTGAACTACGCGACGTATAACTCACGAATACTTATGTTGAACTGATTGGCGTATTACACGCGAATGCTTCTGTTGGACTGACGAAGTCTGCCACTGACTTTAGCTTTTTATACTCCCACACCCCGATATGCCTAAAGATTATAACAGAGCTGCTATTGGTTAATAAAACGCGCCAACATTAGCGTCTATTTTTATATCCAATCAAAAATTACGAAAACATATGCTCTAGGGAAAATATTCCCGCTATTTCTAAGAAAAGCGCGCCAATCTGACATCATTTGTTTGCCTCTTCTAATTAATAAACAACTCACCCCCTCGCTCATTGTTATCCGCTCCTATTGTCAGTTTCAGTGAGGTCGTGTAAACTTATTTCCTAACAGTGCATATAATTAACATCATCTCAAATCAATGTCATACAATAATGCTTATTTACACTACAATCACTCTGGCATTTACATTATTGTGATACAAATTACTTCCACACATAAAAGTAGTTCGGATTAATTTGCAGTAGTGCAAGGCACTGTGCTATTTTAAGCAAAAAGCTGGAAGGGGGGAAACCTTTGCTGTACGAGGGCACCATAAGGGAAATAAGTTTTACTGGGGTACATTGTTTATCCCCAACATGGATAATCCAAGAACTTGCATCTATGCTAGGAATTGGTTAAATGCACTGCTACATGTAAAAAACTGTTCTAGGTATGTCACCATTGTTGAAACATCCTTAATGGTAGAGAGCAGGAAGACAGCCATGGTGTTCTCATCAGCATACCTACCTTATGATGAACCTAAATTGCCATCAGTGATTAAAATTAAATTAAGTTTTATTTATGGACGCTCTTTAACTTAGCGTCGCATTCTATAGTGGGCATGAAAGACCGATAATTTTGCTCAGAGGCCTCTTTATCAGGCTTGAGGTTCTTTTATGTGCTGTAAATCTATGACAGTGCCACCAGCTTTACTTCCCTTCTGAAGGAAGCTATGCTAAGGATTTTTATACCCCCAAAAAAATCTGTCGCACTCCACCGGGTTTGAACCCACGGCCTCGGGAACTAAAGGCTAGCATGGTAATCACCTCACTACAGAGGACGACACCATCAGTAATGGTGAGGAACTTAGAGACTCACTGCGACTGGATGGATAAGGAACCCACCATGGGACTGATGCCAATGCTCACCATGTTTTATAGAGTAGCACTGACATCAATCCAAAGGAGAGCAACTGTCAGAATATTTTGTAGGTACAAAGCTAAATATTCTGAATAAGGGCAATGAACCTGCATTTATTCCTTCTCAAAGAAGGGAAGTCATTAATATTGTGCTGGGACTACATTTATTTAAGACTAGTTACTTTCTCTACTATGTACATAGTATGTAGAAAAGGTATTGCATTCCACCCAAAAATTCAATACCGTGATTTCACCAGAAATATATGTTTTGAGGCACCCTGAATCCAAAAGAAAGCATTTTTAGAAGAAGGTCCATGTGTGTGTCTGTGAACAGCATAACTCAAAAATGAAAAGTCAGGTAAGTACCAAACTTTGTATTTAAGTTTGATATTTTCCAAGGATGCGACACAGAGACTTTGAAGAGAATCCTCCCACCCTCAACTACCACAACAACCTTAAAAAATTTTGATTTTCTAATAATGGCTCTAACGATTTTGATTAAAATATCATATATGAAATGTATTTACATGACATAAAATGTATATTTTGAATTTGCTGCAAATACCCTGTGAAGTTCTCTTCATTTGGATGGAATGCTGTATAATGTTCTATACTGGTAAACGTTAAGCGATATAGATAAATGTACCACACAAAAAATGTAGATCTCTTTAAAACACACAATTTATTTCAAATAAGTTTTTCTGTCATTTCTGAGATATTATTATTAATGGTTCATTACTTGGTAATTCTTTCAAAGTCCTGTCAACATTCAGTTGTTTCTTGGGATTGCATGGAAACGGTATGGAACTTTAAGGCCAGCGTATAGTATCTGGTTCTTAAACATTTGACTGTTGCTGTTCTCTTTATATCCGTAACAAAATGTGTTATGTAGCCATTTCTTCAAAGGTTTATTTGGATTAAAATGTAGTAGAAAAATAAGCTTTAGTAAGAGTAGTTTTTATATCCACTAATAAAGATAGAGGTTAAGAAAGTCATGTGAATGTATCTTAGAAACTTTTTTTAACTGGCCTTATGTTCAGGCATGTGATCACAGACACATTTGCTTTAAGATTAGGTCTCAGGTTATTAATCGTGCGACTTCTAGGAACCGGATGACTAGTGATTGGGATGGGTATAAAAAATGAGCTCTCAGCACTAATATTGGGATTACCCAAGAAAGTTTATTCTCTACTGGATGTGAAGTTGGTTGCTAATCAGCTGCAGCAGTCCAATTCTCCAATCCTATCAAAATTGTTAGGCCAAGGTCACATACTCGGTAAGACTGGCTCCTTGGTGGTTTAGAGAGCTTAGTGAATTTAGGAACAAACCAAGGAGACATCTCAAACTTGCAAGAAGAACTGGCATGTAGGCTGCTTGCCTGGAAGCTTTAACCAGTTACAACCAAGCCAAAAAGCATTTATGGAGGTTGTATTGCGAGAGAAGAGATGATGTTCCCGCTAGCTCATTAGTCGAAATTCATGGCTAAAAATGCTAGTAAGATAATAAGCACCATTAGACTGCCAGAGGTCAATCGTACTCAGTCTGGACTGGAATCACTATTGCATTTAGCTAGCATCCATTTTGCAGATTCAAAGGTGATATTAGTGATCAATCTGCATTATGCTTGTGATGGAGAGGACTGGAACTTGATCAAAGGGATGATCACTATAACTAAAGTCAGATGGGTTATCTGTTCGTTTGAAACCATTTAAATCATCAGGACCTGATTTAATCCTGCCTGCATTGCTGCAACAGGGATTTGATTCCATTCAACCCTTGCTCTGCAGAATTTAAATAGGTTGCATAGCTATGTTCCACATGCTCACCAAAGAGGCCTCATTTTTGGGGGTCAATTTCCAAAATTGGAGGAGCTTTCAGCCATCATGGTCCAGCATCTGATTCAGCTCATTATGAACCTCAGACTTCTGGATCAATGATGATAAGACTGCGGGTGTTTAGTATTGATCTGACTTCGTTTTTAGTTATGCTCTTTACACACACACACACACACATACACACACACGCACGCACACAGCCTGTATATCTGTGGTACCAGAAAGAAAATTAGCATGTGTGACAGGAAGAAACAATACTACCAGGTCCTCAGGGATTCTTATAAAATGGAATTCTCATTTATTTTACATGTGATGTTTGTACATTTACTGCACTGAACTTTTTATGCATTCTAAATTTCAATCATTGAAAAATAATTATACTTTGCTGGATGAGAAAAATTTTTAGTTTTCAGTATCAGGAATTTGATAAATATGGGTATATTATCAAATACATTTGCAATTCAGCAATTTCAGAAACTGCCTTCCTTATTCATGCTTATTCGAGGAATGGTATAGTATCAAGAGTATATAATAACCAGGGTTAGGATTTTTAGGTGTGCACCTTTTTTCTTGCACAAGTTAAAGCTGTGCGGAAAGATATTACAGTATGAAATTTTGTTTCTAGTTGCAAAAAGAGGCATTTTTTCTCGCACCTTTTTTCCCTTTTTTGGGACCTCTACCCCTTTTTGGCACCTTTATCCCATTTTTTTCCCCCAACCATAATCCCCTTTCCCCCCTTTTTTTTTTTAAGTTTCATTCCAATTTATTCTTTAACTTTCAATTAATGTCTGCTCAGCTTGCTGTGTACGTGTGAATAGTAAGCCCTACCTCTTTCAGTAAATGCCGCGCCAGAATTGAAAGCTCACCCGCAACAAGGGAAAATAATTGTGTTCGACAAAAACCTCTTTCTCTCGTTTTACCGCTATAAAGTAACCCGCAATAATGCAGTTGACAATGAGTGATTCTATCCCACCAGAATCAGTAGCCTGCTGTTCATGAATGTGTACTGTGAGAGACGTCATCTGTTTGCATGGAGGCGAAGGCTGGGCACGCAGACAGCATTAACTTCACCCGCGCAGTTCCGAGAATTATTAAGACTGGGTTCTGCTCGAAACTACTAGAAATCACTGAGGATGAAGTTCCAGCATGAATGAGAACATTCTGGTAATTTTCGTGGTGTTATAAGAGAAATTGGACAGCAAATGAGTGCAAGAGTGAGTTGTGTGACAGTTGCAGTGTGTTAGCAAGTGAACTAGTGTTAGCTCTTTGTTACATTACCAACCGAGTGTACTAGTACTAGATTTTACCATGCCAAAGGTGTCCAGTGCTCGATTTATTGCTCTGTCTGAGGAATTCAAACAAGATTTCATAGACACTGATGGAACTGTTATGCAATATACTATTTGTGTTTCAGGAATTTTGTTAGATGAAAAACACCAGCGAGATCGCATCAAACAACACATTTCCAGCTCTAAGCATCAAATGAACAAGACACTTCAAGCAAACAACTCATGGCAACCTCTATTACGAAATGCGTTTCAACAGAGTTCTTCAAAAAGCCAAAATTTGAAGGAATTAAACATTGATTTGTGTGCAGCTTTTACACAAGCAGGAATTCCACTAAATAAGGTGAACCATCTAGCCTTCCAAGATGTCAATGCCCGATGAGAGTACTTTAAGAAAAAACTACATGGAGCCTGTTTATCAAGAAACCATAGTAAGAATTGAGGAGAAGGTGTCTGATTGCGATGTGGGAATCATTGTGGATGAAACCATAAACTCAATGGAACGACATGTTTTGAACATTTTAGTTTTTCCCTTAGCAGGGGAGAAAGTTAAGCCCATGTTGTTAAAAATGTATGAACTGCAATGCCAGTACAGTAATGTAATCCATTATGGACTTCTGCGAAAAACTCTGGCCTACTGGTATCGAGTTTGAAAAACTTCTTCTTGTGGTTATGGACCAGGCTCCATACATGGTTTCAGCTGTTAACCAATTGAAACCTTGGCTCATGCCCTTCAGGGTTTGTGAATCCATAAGGAACGAATACGACATCGCAAATCAATTCATCTTTGCCCTGAAGAAGCTGAAGCTCCGAGCCGTGTTGTTTACTATAGGGAAATCACTGGCCTGCCCCTTCCAAATTTCCCGGTCATTACTCGCTGGGGATCTTGGATTGAGTGTGCTGCTATGTTGTGTGAGAAGTTTGACAAAATTAAAGAGTTTGTGCTTTCTTTGGATCCATCCGACACAGGTGCAATTTCTGTTCTGTTACTGGAGAAAATACATAATTTGCAGACAGAACTATATTGTGTCCATGGTTACAAGTACCTGTCTGCAGCTATTAAATGACTGGAAGAACAAGGTCTGGAAAAGGAAAAACAATGGGATATTTTTACTTCCGTGAGGAAGCAGTTAGATGGCTTTGCCAAAGACAAACTTGAATCTAGTCTTCAGAAGAATCCAGACATTGAGGAATTTGCCACATCTGTAGAGTTGCCATTTCGAGTGAATACAAGGTTTCTGTGGATGTTGAAAGAATCTTTAGCATCTACAAGGACATTCTACCTCCTAATAGAAACAAGACTTACTTTTAAAAATGTGGAGATGCTTAATGTCTTGAAGTACAACTTCATGTTTTTTCCTTTTGATGAGTGATAATTTGATGTACTTGTTTGTAGTTCAATAAATTGGAATAGAGGAAAGAGAAATCGTTGAATTAGTTAAGGGAATGCACAACTGAAATTAATCCAAAATCTAAAAACAAAAAAATTATGTTCCCAAAAAATTCTCCATTGCTTGTAGTTTTAGAATTCACTTTTATTTTTGACCTAGCGAACACTTCAGGATTGTTACGAGACTTTTTAAATACCCTTGCGCATTTGGTTGCTAGCTGTTTATATTTTTAAAACTTCATTTTAAGGCATTTCTTATTTTCAGATTTCTGCATATTCAAAATGTTCCACACGATGTAGTTTTCATGCATTCATATTGACATTTTTAATGCTTATTTCAAAAACCCAAATAAATAAAATGGTCATATAATTTTTCTGTGTAATGAATAGTTTTTGTGCTACTAATTTTTGAAGATAATCTGTACACAAAAAAAAAAACCCAAAAACAAATGCAAATACAAAACTGCAAAACTGTTTTTTCTCTTAAACTAAGAATGGTAGAAAAAAGTTTGACAGATTTGTGATAATACCTTGAAATAGAAGCAACATAAGATTTTTGTTTTTGAAAAATGTATCATGTGTTGCATTTTGAATATATCCATAATTTTATGTTTTGAAAATTAATAACTTGAAGCTAATTAAGATTTTAGATTGAAGTTCATAAAACAATTATATCTAAAGAAGACTTGACATGTGGTTAAAATTTCAGTCCAATTGAATGGATAGTTAAGAAAATAGCAATTTCAGTTGTGCATCCCCTTAAATAAACCAGCACCTTATTGTCGCTTTTTTCACCTTATTTGAGCACCTTTTCCCTTCCTTTTTTCATCTGAAATTTGCACCTAAAAATCCTAACCCTGATAATAACCTATAACTTGCACAGATTGTACTAGTCAGTAAAGCTTACACTTTGCTCCCTGCTGTTGCTTCGTTTAGGTAGAGCTCACAATTGCCTCTCGTAACACCAGAACTCCTAATGTTCCATGAGCAAGGTTAAACATTTCACATACTTATGAATCTCATCACAGTCTAATACACATTATATAGTCATAAGAATCCCATTTCATTTTTCATTCACGCATTATCGGTCATAAGGCATATGATCATTATCATTCTACATTCATGACTACAGGCCACAGCAATATTACTTCTGGGAGTAAGAGCAAATTCAGTTTTAGAATCAGCAAGTGGAGATGTTTATCCTGCTATAAATTGTAGCAACCTTAAAAAGAAACCCCAAAATAATCATCCCATAGGTTTATTTTTATTATTATTTTTATTATTCTATTTTATTTTATGTTGCTTTAACTCCAAAGGATCTGTTGGTGGATATCTCTTAGAACAATATGTGATGGACAGTTAGCCTTCTAGGTCTCATCCCTGTAACCCCTGCTTCATGCTGTGCAGATGGCATTAGGGTGCCGTCCAGTCTAACCGCCGCCCTCACACAGAAAGGCGGACAGTTAACCTTCAAGGTCTCATCCCTGTAACCCCTGCTTCATGCTGTGCAGACGGCATTAGGATGCCGTCCAGTCTAACTGCTTACATTGTCTGTAGATAGATGGCATAGCATTCGCTATTACCACTTATTTTTCATTTTACTATTGTTTTAAACTTAAGATGGAAATTTAGGTCATGGTATTAAATATCCAATCCGGTAATTACCTTGGCGACCAAGGAAAACCTCAAAAAAAAAACCTCAGACAGATTGGTAGGCCCACAGGATTTGAACCCGGGACCTCCCGAATGCGAGCCACAGACTTTACTGCCTGAGCCATCCCGCTCGGTAACTTTAGATTTCCAAAGGTTCCAGAAGGGCAAATTTAGATATGTTAATGTGATACATGCGTCAGTGTGCTGATGCCAGGTTAACACTTTGAGTTCGAGGTGTTTTATCATTTAAAGAGCCAAAGGCTTTTGAACCTATCTGGATTTTTTTTTTAACAGTACACTTCTGAATATGTCTTACTTATATTTTGAATGTGTGGTTTTCAAGGATATCTTAAAAAATAAAAAAAATATGCTTAACCCCAACATTAATATTTTATTGGAAATTTATAAAATACATCAAAATGCAATTTTAAAACATTCTGCATAAAGCAATCAATATCACAGTTACCCCCAACTTCTGTAAAGTGATGAAGGTGCTTTATTACCCCTGAACAACCAGTCTAATGCAGGATCTTTTCTTTCTTGGAGGTCGAGGAGAAGCTCCGGAAGTTCTGGTTGATCAATGTGGGTGGGTGTAATACCACATAGTTCAGCTAAATCTGCATTATTATCATCTCTACCTGTCACTACCAGCATATAAAAGACTAACAAACCTTTATAGATACTGTAGTTTTTATGATGAAAAATCCATTACATTGAAAAAGTTTGCTTGCCATAATATTAACCACAACTTACCAGCATTATCTGTAACATATGGATGGTTTGAAAGCTTGAAAAGTTCTCCAGCAGAATAAGAATTCTCCAGTACTTCATTAATGGCATCCATAATTTTAGATTCAGTTCAAAGAAATGAGAAAACCACTGCATATTTATGTTTTTATACCAAATGTAATACAACCATTTGTCACCAGGAAAATGGTGAGAGCAGCTGATAGTATAAACTCTTAGTTTTCCAAAAAAAAATTACCAAAATGGTCACAGACAGCAGATAAAAGAAAAAAAGATACCTACCTGACTTTAAGCCCAAGTCTGAGTTATAGCTGTGAAAATACATTGAAATCATAAGAAATATGTCCCCAAGCAGTACTTGGGTATGGACCACATGGACATTTCAATGGTCTCAACCCAACTCGGACTTGGGCTTCAACATACTAAGAAATGTGAAACGTACTGTGATTAATATGCTAATGTGGTTAAGAGCAACATTACATTTGCAATAACATTGGGGATTCACTTGCAAAATAATGTGAACATTGTGATATGTATTGGTAACCACCAGGTTTAGGTAGTTGGCTTCAAGTTATCTACTCTCAAATCATCACTACAAAGAATGCAAACACCAGTGGCCAAGGGTCACTGACAGCCAGGTGAAAACCGGTCTGAGTGGTGTCTGCAAATGACGAATTACTGTATGAGGGATGGGGTGGTTTGTTACCTGCGACGTTCCTCCCTATAGTTCAGTTTCCTTCCATCCTGACTAATGCTTAAAAATTCTTAAGATCAATATACTGTGACCACGTGCGCGGAGTTGCCTGCAGGCTGCCGGTAAGTGCCTCCCTGCCCGCTACTGGGTGGAAGGGTCATCGGAACAATAGCGAGTGCGGGAACGATTGAACAACAGGTAGTGTGGAATAGTAGCCCATTATATGCCACTTGGAACATTCATTTCGGCATATTCTCGTGGATCGCTGCTCTAGAAAGTTCCGAATTTTTTGCGGGGCCTATATAAGGAGCTGCTCTGCCAGGAAGGGCATTTGAGTTCTGTTAGAAGAGCTGACGAAATGGACAATGTGTAGTGCAGTTCAATCATGACCCATGATTCAGCAGTTCAGTTGTGATTCGACGGATCAATTGGGTTGTTTTCCGAATGTACTATGTGACTCTAGTATAACTTGTGCTACGCTGAGTGCCTAATGATAAATAAAGCGTGTTTCGCAGTAACTGATGTTTTCTTTTGTCACGTTGGTGTCAGAAGTGGAATCTACAAGCCACGATTGAGAAAATGTAGACAAAAATGGATCTGATGTGGACAGGATGGGAAGTGAAATGACAATGAATTCCGCAATGGAGAAGTTGCAGACAGAAGTGAAGGGTGCAAAGGAAGAAATGAAGACAAATCTCCAAGATGAAGTTGGAGCTATCTGCCAAAATTGACTAACGATTGGCCGGCGTGGAGAAAGACATGAAGGAGCATGGCGGAAAGGTGAAAAACCTTGGCCAATGGCTTAGCCTCTTGGAGGGAAGAGTTGACGGCAGCACCAAGGAACTGGACGTCATGATGGAAGAAATGCTCAACGGAAGACTTAAGGACTTAAAGGTCGAAACGCCAGCACAACACAATATCTGCACGCGTCAAAACACCCAAGCCCACGGAATGTAAACTTTCGAAGTCTTCAGCAGACAATTCGCCGCTCACAACCGATGGTCACTAGAAGAGGAAACCGCACACCTGATAGCCAGCCTACAGGGATGGGCGGCGTAAGTTTTTAATGCGATTCCAACGGCGGTGTCCGGAGATGTCTGGGAGACCGTCGAAAACCGGTTTCGGGAACCATAACTTGGAACCAGCCTATCGTAGTCAGGTCAAAACTACAACAGCCAAGAGAGATGCTGTAGGAGTTCAATCTGGTGAACTTCCTGTCCAGTTACGTGTCCCAAAAGGTTACTTACTCCTTTGTCGACGGGGTGCGTGACGCCGAGATACGACAATGGCTGATGCTCGGCGACGACAAGACCATCCACGAGTCGCTAGCGGCCGCGTTGAGGATGGAGGCGGCCAAGGTAACAGCTACGCCTATCTCGAAGACCAGGAACATTCGATGCGATGAGGGCAGAGGATCAACCCAAGAATGTCGACGAAGATCAAGTGGTGTGTTTTGGGTGTGGCTAGCCAGGACACCTAGTGAAGGGTTGCCCACATCAAGCCGACGAGCAGGCGGGAAACGAATAAGTACAGCGTGGCGAGGGGCATGCTGGGCCATCACCACCCCCTGGATTACACTACGTGCCTTGTGCAGGGGAATGGGTGACAACCTCGTCGCGGACGGTAGATACAAAGGAAATTGTAGTGGATACGGTGGCCGCAGGAGCAGCCGTGACCGTAATAAGACCTGACCTGGCGAGAGGATTTCTGCAAGGAAACCCAATCGGCCCTACTAACTAGTGACGGCATCGGGTGCTGCCTTGTCTGTGAAGAAGGAGAACTGCTGGAGTTCAACCGGAGCTTCCTAAGGCTGTGGGTGTTCGTCTCGGGTGGCTGAATGTGTAATACTGGGTCTGGTTTCCTCAGAAGTTATGAGGCGAGGTTAATATCAGCAGGAGGATCTTGCGACTCGGCCGAGTTGAGGTGACGCTTCGGAGTCCCAACGAGCATCCGGGGATTTGCAGGGAGTTCCTGATTGAGGATATGGTTGTGCACACAAGCGAGGTGGTTATGAAGGTGCGTCTGGAAGGCCAGCGCTCAAGGAATTGGTTCTAGACCGGAAGACACCATTGGATGGATTATGCGTCACCAGGGCATTGTTGCCATGCCGGGAGGAAGTGTTTGAGACTGCTGAATCCATCGGACACCGAGTCGTCCTCCGTGGTGTAGCGGTTGCCACGCTAGCCTCTAGTTCCCGTGGTAGCGGGTTCAAACCCGGTGGAGGATGATGGATTTTTTCGGGCGTAAAAATCCTTAGCATGGCTTCCTTCGGAAAGGAAGTAAAGCGGGTGGTCCCGTGTCGTAGATTAAAGGGCACGTAAAAGAATTTCAAACCTGATAAAGAGGCTTCTGAGCAAAATTACCGCTCTTTGATGCCCAATATGGAATGGGGCGCTAAGGACCACGGCAGTTAAAGAGCGTCCATAAATGAAACTAAACTTAATTTTTATCGCACACCGATCAGGACATGCAGGCCGAAACGGAGTTGGGGGAGTGCGAGCCAGTTGCGAGTGTATCAGTGCGATGGATTCGAGGAACCAGCACCGCTGCAAGATCTAGGGCCCCGACTGGCAGACTTGCTGAAGAGAGCGGATGACCATATGACCGCGGCACAACTGGAGAGGGTCCGACATCACAAGCAATGCTAGGCTGCCTTCAGCCAAGGGGGCGGCGATTACGGCCACAACTCCACCACGTCGACACTGGGGACGCCCGACCTATCCGGCAACCTCCAAGACATATTCCTCTTGTGATGCAAGCGGAGGTACGTTCTGGAGGACATGAGAACTAGGAGGATTATCGAGGAGTCCGACAGCCCTTGGTGCATCTCCTATTCCTGGTGAGGATAGAGAAAGACGAGCTATGCTTCTGCATGGACTATAGGAAGTCGATGCTGTCACTCGAAAGGACTGTTGTCCCTTACACCGGATTGACGACACCCTGGACTTACTGGTGCCCAATGGTTCTCGACCTTCGACCTAAAATCGGGACACTGGCAAGTGGCTCTGGATCCCAGAAACAAAGGAAGACTATTCTCGACAGACCAAGGGCTTTGTCAGTTTACGTTTATGCCCTTTGGCCTCTGCAACGCGCCAGGCAGCTTCCAGCGCCTGATGGAATCGGTGTTGACTTACGACGACGCCCTGCTATACGTGGTCGACATCGTCGTTGGCAGGACTTTTGAAGATCATCCAGAGAATCTGACCAAGTAATTGCTGATTTAGTATTTTTTTCATTTATTAACTCATGCTTTATTTAAAGCATTATTACTTATCTGCAAGCAGCCAAAGAAGTGCTAACTCTTCTGCAAGGAGGTTAACTACTTGGGCCATATAGTCTCGCCAGCTGGGGTGGCCACTGACCTGGAGAAGGCTCAGGCTGTGAGAGATTGGCCTCGTCCGAAAGATAAACGAGAGTTGCGCAGTTTTCTGGGTCTATGTAGCTAATACTACCGTACCGTGTGGTGAAGAGGATCGATTATGTAATCTACCGCATCTAGAGGCAGTCCCTAGGGAAGATACTGGTACGCCTAGACCATCTAGCCTGCGACAGATGGTCGGGACGACGATCATATTGTAGCTTTCCAAATAAATAAAAATGTTACTGTTGCACCTAATATACAGGTCTAATAAAAGCGCCTCATTTATAAAATTGTATCCTTTCTGTATTTGTGTACTGCCCATTTATTGATATCAGTCCAACCAACTGAACAATTTGAACTGCATATTAAACGGTTTTAAACCAAATTTCTGTTAATCAAAAGAGCCAAACCGTTTCAAATCAACAGCGCAGCCCTATGTTCACTCGTTTATCTTATACTTTGGTTTCTTTTGAATTCACACATGCACACACATTCAGGCTCTTTTCATACTTTCAGACTTTAGGGAGGTAATAGTGAATAAACCTGGATAAAAAAGAAATTCCCACCCTCCGGCCGGGATTTGAAGGCTAGCATTACTAACCATCAGAGTCATATCTTATACAAGGTAAGAGAATGCTTAAAATACTGCGATCCCTAAGCTTTATTTCAAAGGAGAATTGGTTAGAGTAATCAAGATCATCAACAAATGGTTCATTTCTCTGACAAATGTATGCAAAATCCAAACAGTGAATAGGTTATCGAGTTCATATTGGAAACGTGTGAGAAACGTTTGGTCGTGACATTGTGTTTTGCTGTGATCTTGCACATACTGCATAATTAATATCGAATACAGTTACAAATGTGGTAACAGGATTATTCTCTAGTTACCCAAGCCCTTGGTTGGTATTTTGGAGGTAATAACTGGTTTTGTATCAGAGTGCATCCTCATAACGAAAATCCAGTTATTAAGGTTTGTTACATTCTTCCACACGTCTTGAGAACGTCTTACTGGATAAAGAAAATATCCAGGAGCAGAATGGTCGGTCTAGGAGGCTCGGATGGTTAGGCGCTGGCTTTCTGATCTCAAGATCGCGGGTTCACAACCGGACCAGACCGTTGGTTTTTAAGTATACTTGAAAGCGACAGCCCCATGTTAGTAGATTTACTAGGAAGTAAAAAGAACTGCGGGACGAAATTCAGGCACCACGCTGATATGTTCCTGCAATTGACAGCGTCGTTAACAAACAAAATGTTTTGTTTTAAGTTGCAGAGTGAATAATGTTTTTTGAAGTATAATTTTCATGCACAAATTTAATGTGGCTGATTATTGTGCTGGAAGAGTCATTTTAAGTTTGGCCTAACCATCAATCAAGTAGGAAACTCATTTTAGTTCTTAAATTCTATCAATTTTGCTTTAGTATACATATAAAATGTTAAGCTGTTCAACGTTTAGTTTTATAGCCCCAGTGGTTCGTTCAGTAGACTAAGCAAATAATATCGCTCATTTTCAAATGTACGAGAGCGGATCGAAAAGTAACGTACAATAATTCTGCCTTAGTATTGCAGCTGAAATGTTGCAATTTCACACAGATACAGTTTGAAGTTTTCACTACAGAGGGTATTGTTTGTTTCATGTGCAGCTTTAGCGAGAGAAGCGTGAACTATGCAACAAATATGGCGCGCATGTTACTGTCGCACACGTGTGAAGAGCAGAGAGGTGTGGTTCGGTATTTGTGGGCCAAAGGTCATAAACCGAGTGATATTCACAGGGACATGCGTGGCGTGTATGGGGATGATTGTATGGCCCGTAGCAATGTCTCCAGGTGGTGCGCATTTTTCCTAGAGGGCCGTGTGAACCTTGGTGATTCGCCACGCTCCGGGAGGCCGGTAACAACTGCAACCCCGCAGAATGTCAGGAGGCATTGAGGCCGTAATTTTGAACGACCGGTGTGTGCAACTGCGAACCTTATCGCAACAATTCAACACTTCCTATGGTGCAGTGTACGATATTGTTCATGACACGTTGAAATTTTGTAAAGTTGGTGCTTAATGGGGGCCTAAGAACCTGACAGACAAGCACAAGGGCCAGGGAATGATGAGCTTGGATCACCTAACGCGGTACACCGTAGAAGGGCATGCCTTTCTGAAAGGAATCGCCAGTGGTGATGAGTCGTGGGCATACCACTACACGTCCAAAAGCAAGCAGGCAAGTATGTAGTGGAAACATGCTGGTTCCCTAGTGAAGAAAAAATTCAAACTGACTCAATCTGCTGGAAAGTGCTTGTCGGTGTTCTGGGATATGCATGGCGTTGTATTGTTGCGACTTTGATGAACACGGGACCACTGTGAATGCTGCAGCCTGAATGAAAACTTTGGTGAAGTTGCGTCGTGCCCTTCGTGACAAATGCCACAACATGAATGCTGACGATGTCAAAATTCTTCATGACAATGCTCGCCCCCATGTTGCTGCTGCTGTTCGTCAGAAAATCACCAAATTTGGTTGGGAGGTGCTCCAGCACCCACCATACAGTCCGGGCCTTGCACCGTCGGATTTCATCTGTTTGGTACCATGAAGAAATTCCTGGCCGGCCAACGCTTTGCGACAGATGCGGAAGTGAAATCAGCAGTCCGCAGATGGCTATACTCCAAGGAAACGGACTTCTATGAACAAGGCATATTGAAACTGATGTCACGATGGGAGAAATCTGTTGAGAAACTTGGTGACTATGTTAAAAAGTAGGTAAAAGCTGCAAGTTCATTTGTGATTTTTGTTGTTGTTTTAACTCTTAATCTTTTATGAAAAAAAATTATTGTGTGTTACTTTTCGATCCGCCCTCGTACATATTACATAAATGGTGCACCAAAGAATGCTTGAACATTCAAAAGTTAATATTATTTGAAAATTATGCTAAGAAAAAAAGTTATTTTGTATAGATTATTTTAAGCAGAGCTACACTTTTCTGCAGTGAGTTTTATCTCATGATTTTCCAGATTAAGGATGACTTTAAAGGCTGTTTACACCAAATTCAAGATGGCATTTTATCAATCATTTTACTTGTAATATTTTAATGAAAATAGACATTTTCGAGAAACAAAATGCGTGAATTGTTTCCACATTTTGATATATTTGGAATTTTGGAGGAAATTCTTTGAAAATCTTCGCATTGCATGGCTGAAGGCACCCCGGTTTAGATATGAAGTTTGTTATACACACACACACACACACGACTTTTTGTTCAGAGGACCTCAAAATTTACATTTTAATTTTTTTTTGCCCAATACAATATGTTTTACCTTAATCAAGCCCTAAGAAAGTAAAATGTGACTAAAAGTGCTCTAACAGGTCTTGGATAATTGCGAGGCTTTAAAAAATCAAGGTACATTTCATTCTGTTGCTTGAAACACTTCAGGATACAGAGTGATTAGTATAACCATGCATTTTGGTCGAGGTCCCCCTTAAAACCACAAAAAGCATTTCACACTTGCCTGAAAATAGAATACTTATAAGCCGCATCCATTCATGAAGTCCTGAAATCAATTTTCATTGCGAAAAGAAACCTTTGAAAAAAATTGCAATTAAAAACTTGCCTTTCACTGCTAATGAGACAGATGGGTGTTGTGGTACAAGTATCTCTGTTGACGTGCTAAAATACATGTAGGGTGTCAACGACCAGCAAGCTGTCCACATTGCTCTGCAAATGTTCATTATCGGTTAAACAAAGTGTGTTTTATTTTTGGGCACGCTGAGGCGACATAGGAAATGAAATGAAAATAAATGTGAACTGCAGGAGTTAACGATGATGCACAATACCATAACATAAACTAAATGCATATATTCAATAGAGGCCTTGCAAAAAATAGCATTGTAGCCTTAATGAGCATAAACAAGTTGAAATCAATATACGAGTTCCAAACGAAATTACGCATTATAATCTGGACAGACCCCAAATGGAGCTATTGCATCTTTTAGAGCTTACGAATCCTTTTTCTTCCAAAACTAATGCTCTATTAGGCACACGCGTTTTATAATGCATATCAGTAATGTAACGCTGCATATCATACCGCTATTTACACTTGTGTGTCTTAGATGTAGGTGCAAACATCCAGCCTGATTTTCTTAATCGGTATGAATCATGGCTAGTCGCTTAACTATGTCCCAACAAAAGCATCGTTCTACATAATGAAACAACATCAGAAAGTAAACTGCAGAGGGACTTTTACAATCTTGTAAAGTTCCTTTATAACACATGCAATTTTCGTCTTGTACAACATAACATGTTCGTCTTGTATACATACATATTGTCCTGGCTTGATTTCTAACAAAGAAAGATGACTAGTGTACATTGAAAGAGCACCTTTATTGGAATTGAGATTGGTACCTTCACCAAAGACAATTTTAGTGATTCGATCCTTCGAACACGCCTTAATGTTCAACAAGCAACAATTCAAAGGATGATGAACTCGGACAGATTGAGCTCCTAGCAGTTTTCACGAAGTTTACTTTGCAGGCAGTGCTGATTTCTATTGGAATATCAAGTGCTTATCCGCAAACAAAGTAAGTGCTTCAGGACTTCACTACCTTCTCCAGAACGTCGGTTTGATAAATTGGTGTTTTCACGCCCTGTTCACAGAAGTGCAATGTTATGTGGACCTCAGATAACAATCCTCTCCAAACCGTCACAGATGCCTAA
Organism: Deroplatys truncata; assembly: GCA_030765065.1. NCBI lineage: Eukaryota > Metazoa > Arthropoda > Insecta > Mantodea > Mantidae > Deroplatys > Deroplatys truncata. Next base: position 64,995,836 of record CM060985.1, read on the forward strand.
TGGTGGCCTTTTTTTCACTCTAAGTTTACTTGGTTTGTGAACATAGTCATATCTTGTCATTTGGGGGATATTTTTGTTCCAGAGTGGAGAAGCTTTTCTGTGAAAAGAAATTGTCTCCCACTGTCATTCATGTGCTTTGTAGCAATCTCTTTGCTTTGGGGGATCTTATGCTCCGCAAAGCTGCCATTGGTAATGGTCTGTGGTTCTTTAAAAAATTACCTATAAGCAATTAATGTGTCACAAAGACTTTTTACTTTCTCTACTACGTATAGTAAGTAGGGGAAGTATTGCATTCCACCCAAAAATTCTATACCGAGATTTCACCGGAAATACATGTTTTGAGACCCCCTGAATCCAAAAAAAGCATTTTTGGAAACATGTCCGTGTGTGTGTGTGTGAACAGCATAACTCAAAAACGAACAGTCGGATAAACACCAAACTTAGTATTTAGATTCAGTATCTTCCAGAGATGCGACACGAAGGTTTTCAAGAAAATCCCCCCACCCCAGACTACCCTTTACATGGAAGATTTTTCTAAAATTTTAATTTCCTCAAAAATGGCTCTAACGATTTTGATTAAAATATCATGTTTAAGACAATGTCATGAGAAATGAAATGTATATCTTGAATTTTCTGGGAATGTCTCCAAAAGTATTCTTCATTGTGAACGACTTTTGCATAACTGGTAAACCATAAGACATAGACAAAATTTTACTACACAAAAAATGTAGATCGCGTTAAAATACACAATTTATGTCATATACATTTCTTTTGTTGAGTGAACCGTTTTCGAGATATTGCTTGTTATTCCCTTAAATTTTCCAATACTTATACTTTTTCTCAAATTCGTTATTCATTTGTTTTATGTCCTGGACATGCAAAGAGAATGGAATGCGCCACATAGCAACCAGCGTTAAAATATTTGACTATCGCTTAAAACCTACCACATTCCCCTTGCATCTACAAGAAAATTACCAATAAGATTGACATCTCGATATCTCGATTAACATGAAGCATATGGAGAATAGGCGTTTATAAAAATAGATTGTACAAGAGTAGAGAAAGTCATGTGAGTGTAACACATCAGATTTTTTCTAAGTGCGATGTAAGGTATGCTATATACCATACAAGTTTTATAACAATCGATTCGGCCATTGTTCTCCGTGGACTAGTGGTACCGTGCTAGCCTCTAGTTCCCAAGGTCGCGGGTGCAAACCCGGCGGAGGGCGATGGATTTTTTCGGGCGTAAAAATCCTTAGCATGGCTTCCTTCGGAAGGAGAGTAGAGCCGGTGGTCTCGTGTCGTAGATTTACGGCACGTAAAAGAACCTCAAGCCTGATAAAGAGGCCTCTGAGCAAAGTTGCCGATCTTTCATGTCCAATATAGAATGGGACGCTAAGGACCATAGTAGTTAAAGTGCGTCCATAAATAAAACTCAATTTAATTTTTATTCGGCCATTTTCATGTGGAAAGATATCTAACACACATACGTGATTTCAGAAAGTGTTCGTCTCCATTTAAAACATTTATCAACAAATAAGCGGAGAGAAAATTCTCGTTTTTAATATGCAAATATTATAGCTTACAAGTTCCGGCTTTTTCAGATATTTCATTTTTATAAGTTTTATAATTTTTGGAAAATTATATCGTTTACTATTATTGTTATCTCTGCGGTACAGTAGAGCATTTTTCGACGACTTTTAGATGTATGGAACTCAAACGTACGGGAACTCAAGAAGCAAAAACATTTGCCAAACAACTACTGAATCCTTGTGGCCGATCGAAAAACAATGGAAGATCGCGAACAACTGCATCGCAGTAGTCATATTAGTGAAACAAAAAGTTGATTGATGTGATATTCTGCAGTGTTTGCGTTCTGGCTCGGACATATTAGGTAAGTAGTTAAACAAGTATACATGAATTATAGAATAATATCCATTGCATAGGAAATAACACAGCAATTGACTTTCATTACATGAAATAATAGAAAGTGCGTAAACAAATCGTCATTTTTGTGAATACGTACCTGAAATAATTCGACTGTTTCTGTTCCGTTTGCTTTTACTTTTCATTGTGAATGAAATTATTTGTGGTCAATTGGGACTCTAGTAAGAGTCAGATCATTAGCGTAAACAATTATAGTTAAGTACTCAATGTTAATGGGTCAACAAAGTATGAAGATGCAATTAGGTGCATTACACGAATATTTTGTTGCTTAGCGTTCTATAGAACGTTTTGGTAGAAAAAAAATTGATGTGTTACACTCACATGACTTTCTCTACTCTTGTACAAACTATTTTTACAAACTCTTATTCTCCATCTATTTCATATTAATCGAGATAAACATCTGCAGAAACGATCTTTTGACATGCAAAGAGAATTACATTTTACACATAGGGACCAGTTCTAAAAATATTTGACTATCGCTACTATGTTCCCCTTGTTTTGTATTTGCAAGGGTAATATAGAAATATATCTTAATAGCTGGTTGCTAGGTGCAGCACCATTCTCTTGCCACAGATTAATACTCTTTGCATATCCAAGACAAAAAAATGCATAACAATTCCCATTTGAGAAAATAAGTATTCAAAAATTTAAGGGAACAACAAGCAATATCTCGAAAATGGTTCACTCAACAAAAAAAAATGTATATGACATAAATTGTGTATTTTAACGCGATGTACATTTGTGTAGTAAAATTTTGTCTATATCTTACGGTTTACCAGTTTTGCAAAAGTCGTTCACAATAAAAAATACTTTTGGAGACATTCCCAGAAAATTCAAGATATACATTTTATTTGACATGAAAATATCTTAAACATATGATATTTTAATAAAAATCGTTAGAGCCATTTTTGAGAAAATTAAAATTTACGAAACATTTTCCATGTAAAGGGTAATCTGGGGTGGAGGATTTTGTTGAAAACCTTCGTGTCGCACCTCTGGAAGATACTGAACCTAAATACCAAGTTTGGTGTTTATCCGACTGTTCGTTTCTGAGTTATGCTGTTTACAGACACACACACACACGGACATGTTTCTAAAATGCTTTTTTTGGATTCAGGGGGTCTCAAAACATGTATTTCCGGTGAAATCTCGGTATCGAATTTTTGGGTGGAATACAATACTTCCCCTACTTACTCTACGTAGTAGAGAAAGTAAAAAACGGCGATTTTCGTGTGTTAACACAGAAATAAAGAAGCAAGAACATAAATATACGAAGCTTCTATAAACTTACTCAAAATGGCACTGTGCGAAGTTGTAATGGTTCGCTGGTTGAGGATAAAGAGCTTTGATTCGGGCAGCTTTAAACGCTATCCCCTTTTTACTTTCTCTACTACGTATAGTAAGTAGGGGAAGTATTGCATTCCACCCAAAAATTCGATACCGAGGTTTCACCGGAAATACATGTTTTGAGACCCCCTGAATCCAAAAAAAAAGCATTTTTGGAAACATGTCCTTGTGTGTGTGTGAACAGCATAACTCAGAAACGAACAGTCGGATAAACACCAAACTTGGTATTTAGGTTCAGTATCTTCCAGAGATGCGACTCGAAGGTTTTCAAGAAAATACCTCCACCCCACATTACCCTTTACATGGAACATTTTTCGAAAATTTTAATTTTCTCAAAATGGCTCTAACGATTTTGATTAAAATATCATATGTTTAAGATATTTTCATGAAAAATGAAATGTATATCTCGAATTTTCTGCGAATGTCTCCAAAAGTATTCTGTATTGTGAACGACTTTTGCATAACTGGTAAACCATAAGAGATAGACAAAAGTTTACTGCACAAAAAATGTAGATCGCATTAAAATACACAATTTATGTCATATACATTTTTTTGGTTGGGTGAACCATTTTCGAGATATTGCTTGTTATTCCCTTAAATTTTCCAATAGTTATACTTTTTCTCAAATTCGTTATTCATTTTTTTGTCCTGGTAATGCAAAGAGAATGGAATACTCCACATAGCAACCAGCTCTTAAAATATTTGACTATCGCTTAAAGCCTAGCAATTCCCCTTGCATCTACAAAGAAATTAGCAATAGGATTAACATCTCGATACCTCGATTAACATGAAGCATATGGAGAATAAGCGTTTGTAAAAATAGTCTGTACAAGAGTAGAGAAAGTCATGTGAGTGTAACACATCAGATTTTTATAGATGCAACTGTTCTCTCTCCTTTTTTTCTTTCTTCTTCTCACAAACATGGACGAAAATTGAGTATTATATCAAACTGATATTCGATTTCTGTTTAGCTTAGATTTATTTCCTGTAGTCTGTACTATTTTGTTCATTACTAGAAACGTGAATTTCGAGCAAATGCGTGCTTCTTTTTTATAGAAAATCTTAGTATTTATCAATTTCATTACTTTCCGGTTCCAAATATGTGCACTTTCCCCATGCATATTTGCATGTTTTGGTCAGAAACTACCATTTGTAATAAATGAATATCCGAACATTGAGGTATGATCGCAGAAAGTAAGAATATTAACGTCGACTTATTTAGGTATTACTCTTATGTTAGCAATGTTTGAGCACTATAGAGACTTTTGTAGTCTATATGATTACGTTGATCCCTTTTGCGTTATTTTAATATAAATAATAAATGAACATGTGAACATAAATAATAATGAGTGGTATATAGTGTGGTTTGGTGTTATCACAGTCTAATATAATACAGCTTTTTTTTTCAACCAAGCGATTGTAGCGCCTCCACATTTGCGCAACATAACCATAACTGGGATGCTGTTGTAATTGTTTATTTGATTGTGTTATTACCATCAATGTCGTGAGGATGTCAACGGATCTGCGAAATCGCTGTTCCTTTATTATTTTGTGAGGCCGTGAAAGCCTGAACAATTATTATTCTTATATTGGAATGTTCGACCTATTACAATTATCGTTGGGAAAGCATCACATCACATAAAATTAAATAATTAATCGCGTCAAATGGGGCGGAATTTCCGAATCTAAATTAGACAGTAATTCTAGTCTTGTGTCAAAGGTTACCTGTGCCAACTTAGTCGAAATCGGTGCAACGGTGTAGAAGCCTATAAGGAACGCACACACACACACACACACACACACACTCTCTCTCTCTCTCTCTCTCTCTCTCTCTTTTAAGATACCATTTTTTCAGTGCTTTGACTATTCCCAGTCAAAGAGGTGAATGCCATTTTCATCCCTTTTCTCTCTCCCTCCCTCTCTTTGTAAGTTTAACATCTTTTAACCCGGTAAGGCATATCGGAGAGAAATGAAATTAAAATGGGTGAAACGACGTTCAAAAGAGCACGGGATCCATAAAACTTAGAATTACCTGAATTTCGACTTCTGAAGATAGGGGAAAACCCCGAAATCAAAAGAAAACAGAATGAACTTATTCATACATTACTCACTCCAACGGAGATTCGAACCCAGGACTTTCGGAATACAAATGCTGTATCCTCATACGAGGGTCATATGAAAAGCTCTTGGATTGAAAATGTCACAGATACTTGAAACTGTTCTTATTTTTCAACATAGTCTCCGTTGACATCAATGCACTTGGTTTAGCGAATGCTCCATAGCCTTTATTCCCCCACGGAAGTCAAATTCCTCCATGATGCAAAATGTGCCTCAACTGGTGATTTTCATCGGACGGAAATGTCTTTCCAAGAAGGAACTTTCTCACTTTGGGCAAGAAAACTGGAAGCCTGTTGGAGCTAAATCAAGAGAATAAGGGGATGTAAAGCATTTCACTTGCAGTGATCGAATGCTATCGAAATAGAAGGAAACTGAAGGCTGTGTAGGGACCCTGTAACATTGACCGCGGCATTCATTAAAAAAATCGTTGCCCACGTAGAAATGTCTAGCCACATTCCTTAAGATCAGCCTGTAATTTGGGTGCAGAAGTGTCGTCGTAGAGCAACGACACCATATTATTCGATAAATGTCCACGACGTTTCTGTTTGACACTTTCGTGTAATGCCGCCTTTGTTGAAGTTTAGGCACCTCGTAATGGTTAACATGGTGGCATGAATTCTAAAAGCTGAACGCCTTCTGGTTCCAAGATTCGTAGCCATGATCTCTCCAGCTGACTATTGCAGGCAAAATTCGTAGGGAGTGGGACATACCTTGTGCTTTCATTGCATGAGATCTTTCTTGGTCTCAGGATTATGTATGGGGAAGTACGTTTCATTCCGCGTAACAATTGAGTAGAATTCGACAATGTTTTGTCAAATGTTTTCTCCAAGCATGTCTAATACTCTTCGCTAAACTGCCAGCAACACGTTTTTAGGGCAGGAGTCAACCTGCCTTGACATCGTCTGGGCTCTATGCATGATACTGAAAGTCACCCAGTTCACGAGCATTAACACTACTTTAACACGATAATGTTCCAAAGTCATGGTCCCTACATTTTGACATCTTCCCGTGCTTCCTTACATAGTTCGACCATAACGTGGGTCGTTTATAGTTGGTTGCTTGACCCAAAACTGGAACGGTACTGGGAAATGTACAAGGATAAAATTCAATGTTTTTTATTCTGTGATTCTTCTTGATTCACAATATATGTGGTTTATTGATTGCCTAAAATATTTAACCCTTAAATGTCATTTAAATGAAATGACTACCCTATGTTTTATTTTCCACACTGCTTTTATTCATAGCATTTTTTGTGCGTTTTAGGAAACTTCGAAGGGAAACTTAATTATTCCCCCTAGATTCAAGTTTATAGGCACTCGCTAATAAATCGGAGGGAAAATAGGATGCAGACAATAAATCTTTGGAAATTATACTTCTTAAGCTAAATTTCAATTTACACCTCGAAACTACATTTTCCTATAGAGATATGCCGTTTTCTTAGAAACTGTAAAAGCTGAAAATCTAAAACTTTCTATTCGTATATAAGACCATATAATAAAAGAACTTAACTAGAATTATAATTTTGATCGTGATAGATTTAAAAATATTGAGCAATTTGTCTTTCAGTTTTAAGGAAAGAATTGTGTTTAATTTCATCAATAAGAAATAATATATATATATAAATGATGTATTATTAACATCTTAACTACTTTAGTTAAGTGACGTGAAAGGGAATTACTTAAAATCTATTTTATGTAAATCTCCCAACTCTCAGCTTCAAGTCTTTTTTTTATAGAAAGGAATTCACGAATGTCATTATTTTGGCATTTTTCTCTCAGTATTAATGCTTTCCCTAGCACACTTGTCACACGAAATTTCACAGAGAGATAGCTGCACGTATAGTGATATTAATCTAGTTTCCTTGGGCCAGTGCAAGTTCAGATAAGCCTTATACTTCCCAATCATTTTAATTGTTAGAAAACATCACCGCATACAGCATTCATCCTCTCATGAATTTCTTCCCTTTCTTCATGTGGAATCTAACCCGTAAAACGAGACTGTATAAATAAATCCACACGGCAAAGTTTTACCTTCCTCTGAATTCAAGTTCTTATTGCAGACGAACTCTGTGTCTATAGCAAGATTACAATCCAAGACATCTCCCAATTTGCATCTGCAAGCTCAGTTCTGTAATAGTGATACAACATAATGCGGCAGATATTGTATCTACTTAACGACCCATGTAGTTCGCATCGCAACTCTTTAAACATTGCGCCCTGTTTATTTTAGAAATTGCACGGTAGTAGTGATACTCCAAATAATAATTAGTAAGACTGGTGGCTTGATTTCCTTAATCTCTACTTCCTTTGCGTCTCTCCCTACCTCCCTCCCCCCTCTCTCTCTCTCTCAATCAAGAAAATAGAAACTGGAAGCTTCTCTGCTTAAAGTACAAAGGAGAACATCACAGAATAAAATATTATTCTTGGAAATGTGATCTTTAACCCACTTTTAGGAGTTTTTCATTTAAATCTTTAGTTTCCCTTAAGCAACACTTAAAAGGATAGGTGATAAAGTGCCTGTAAGTGTCTCATGGGCGCACAAATTGATATTAAAGCTTAAACCATAGTTCAAATCAGAATATCTAGTTTAAAGTCGCTGTGAATAAATATTTCTCATTAAATGTAATGATTTTTAAAAATATGGCAAATAAAAGAAACGCATTTTTACTTTCTCTACTAGTACTTACAGTAAGCAGAGGTAGACAAGTATTGTATTCATACAAACGATTTTTAATTATTTTCATTAAAATACCATATATTTAAGATATTTCATGACAAATGAAAAGTATATTTTGAACTTTCTACGTTTATCCTATTCAGAAGGAATGCTGAATAAACGGGTAGGTAAATCATAAAAGAAAAACGTACTACACACAAAAAAAAATTATATCTCTTTAAAACTCATAATTTATTTCAAATACTTTTTGTAGAATCAGATATTTTCGAGATATTCATTATTGTTGGTTTAAATTTTAACACTTTAATTTTATTAAAGTGCTGTCGTTATTCAGTTGTGTCTCATGATTCATTTGAAAAATCTTGGAATTTCGAGACCATCATATACTGAATGTCTTTTAAACATCTGACTATCGACTCTCTTCCATTTCCCTTGTATCTACAACGAAATATGTAATGAAATCACTCTAAAGGTTTGTTTCAATTAACATGAAGTAGATAAGTAAGAATAGTCTGTAGAAAGTTACTTAAAAATAAACGATAGCGGGTAGAGAAGGTCACGTGAATGTAAACATGGGGCTTTTCTGGTAATTTCTTGTCCATTTCTATATATGGTCCTACTAAAAGACTATAAGGTGTAGAAAAAGTTGAAGGTGCTTATGAGAAGGCTTGTTTTTGTAAAATGAAGTAAAGGAAGCTATCGGCGTTTTCAAAACAAATAGGGAAGACACGCAGTGATCAAAAACCTTAAACCTCTGCTACGCATTCGATTAAAGCTGGGGTGTCTTGTAAAAGGTTTCTTACACTTTCTCTACGGTTGTCTCTTTTGAGATCAAACATGAAGCGCGATTTAGGACAAAGCCTCTTGAAGCTACAAGAGTACTTCACCATACTCAGCAGTATCTGAAAAATGGGGAATACCTAGTCTTGATATTCAGGTACGGAAGTGGCCGAAGAAGATCCTATACGATGCTGTCATATAATTCAATTTGTCCAGTGCATTGCTCACGAAATGTTATCTTTCGTAGTTGCTGTGTTAAATACAAACATCTCTCAGTTTTCGCTTGCATATTCGTTAAAAATAATTTTTCTCTTCTTTCAGGTTAATTATATCAAAAAGGACATTCGTTAACAGATAGGTAGATCATTACTACTCTAGCCGAGGGACGTCATTAGAGCGGCCGAAAGTTGTAATAGTTCCTGCTGTAAGGACTATAGATAAAGCCCCATTTGTTATGCATGTTAATGCTTATATACGAGCACACTGTGCATACTATATAGGTTCGGGTAGCTCTTTACTGTTTCACAGAGTTGAGTATACGAGGCGACGCTGAAAATGTTTAGAAAATCAAAACAACGATTCGTTTTTAAAAAAGTTATATGATTTTATTGTTTTTTCAAAATATTCCCCTTTAACATCAATACATTGTTGCATTTAATGAAACCAGTCCTTAAAGCAATGATGCCACTCTTCCTGAGGCACTTTAGAAACCAACTTTTTATTTGTTCCACTTCTTCATCTAATGCCGAAAAAGTGATTTAAGGCATTTCATCTTTAATTTTTGGAAACAAAAAAAAAAAAATCACAAGGTGTAGGTCAGGGCTGTATGGTGGGGGGTCCATGGTGCTAACCTTTAGGCCATCCAGATACTCAGTTGCTAGTTTTGCTGCATAGACGATGTGTTGTCATGATTTAACATTATTTTTGGGGCTTTTTCATAAACTTTTACAAAAATTTGCGGTAAACAGACGTTTGCGTACCAATGGGCAGTAACGGTATGTCTAGCTTCTAATGCTATAGTAGCAATACGGCAGATGTAGAAGAAAAAAATCTGATGTGTTACACTCACATGACTTTCTCTACTCTTGTACAAACTATTTATACAAACGCTTATTCTCCATCTACTTCATGTTAATCGAGATAAACATTTGCAGAGTCTATCTTATTGCTAATTTTCTTGTAGATGTAAGGGGAATATATATTTACAAGGGCAATTTGGAAATACAGTAGCCTTTAAGCACATACATATCTCTTAATAGCTAGTTGCTAGGTGCAGCACCATTCCCTTTCCCACAGATTAATACTCGTATATCCAAGACAAAAAAAATGAATAACGAATTCCCATTTGAGAAAATAAGTATTGAAAAATTTAAGGGAATAACAAGTAATATCTCGAAAATGGTTCACTCAACAAAAAAATGTATATGACATAAATTGTGTATTTTAACGCGATCTACATTTTTTGTGTAGTAAAATTTTGTCTATCTCTTATGGTTTACCAGTTATGCAAAAGTCGTTCACAATGAAGAATACTTTTGGAGACATTCCCAGGAAATTCAAGATATACATTTTATTTGTCATAAACATATCTTAAACATATGATATTTTAATCAAAATCGTTAGAGCCATTTTTGAGAAAATTAAATTTTTCGAAAAATCTTCCTTGTAAAGGGTAATCTGGGGTGGGGGGATTTTCTTGAAAACCTTCGTGTCGCATCCTTGGAAGATACTGAACCTAAATACCAACTTTGGTGCTTATTTGACTGCTCGTTTCTGAGTTATGCAGTTCACAGACACACACACGGACACACACGGACATGTTTCCAAAAATGTTTTTACTTTCTCTACTACGTATAGTAAGTAGGGGAAGTATTGTATTCCACCCAAAAATTCGATACCGAGATTTCACCGGAAATACGTGTTTTGAGACTCACTGAATAAAAGAAGGGCATTTTTGGAAACATGTCCGTGTGTGTGTCTGTCTGTGTGTCTGTGTGTCTGTGTGTCTGTGTGTCTGTGAACAGCATAACTCAGATACGAACCGTCGTATAAACACCAAACTTGGTATTTAGGTTCAGTATCTTCCAGAGATGCGACACGAAGGTTTTCAAGAAAATCCCCCCACCCCAGACTACCCTTTACATGGAACATTTTTCAGAAATTTTAATTTTCTCAAAAACGGCTCTAACGATTTTGATTAAACTATCATATGTTTAAGATATTGTCATGACAAATAAAATGTATATCTCGAATTTTCTGGCAATGTCTCCAAAAGTGTTCTTCATTATGAACGACTTTTTCATAACTGGTAAACCATAAGAGATAGACAAAAGTTTACTACACGAAAAATGTAGATCGCGTTAAAATACACAACTTATGTCATATATATTTCTTTTGTTGAGTGAACCGTTTTCGAGATATTGCTTGTTATTTCCTTAAATTTTCCAATACTTATACTTTTTCTCAAATGCGTTATTCATTTTTTACTTTCTCTACTACGTATAGTAAGTAGGGGAAGTATTGCATTCCACCCAAAAATTCGATACCGAGATTTCGCCGGAAATACATGTTTTGAGACCTCGTGAATCCAAAAAAAGCATTTTTGGAAACATGTCCGTGTGTGTGTCTGTGTGTGTGTGTGTGTGTGTGTGTGTGTGTCTGTGTGCCTGTGAACAGCATAACTCAAAAACGAACAGTCGGATACGCACCAAAATTGGTATTTAGGTTTAGTATCTTTCAGAGATGCGACACGAAGCTTTTCAAGAAAATCCCCCCACCCCAGACTACCCTTTACATGGAAGATTTTTCGAAAATTTTAATTTTCTCAAAAATGGCTCTAACGATTTTGATGAAAATATCATATGTTTAAGATAATGTCATGAGAAATGAAATGTATATCTCGAATTTTCTGGGAATGTCTCCAAAAGTATTCTTCATTGTGAACGACTTTTGCATAACTGGTAAACCATAAGAGATAGACAAAATTTTACTACACAAAAAATGTAGATCGCGTTAAAATACACAACTTATATCATATACATTCCTTTTTTTAAGTGAACCGTTTTCGAGATATTGCTTGTTATTTCCTTAAATTTTCCAATACTTATACTTTTTCTCAAATGCCTTATTCATTTTTTTTATGTCCTGGACATGCAAAGAGAATGGAATGCGGCACATAGCAACCAGCGTTAAAATATTTGACTATCGCTTAAAAGCTACCATAATTCCCTTGCATCTACAAGAAAATTACCAATAAGATTGACATCTCGATATCTCGATTAACATGAAGCATATGGAGAATAGGCGTTTGTAAAAATAGATTGTACAAGAGTAGAGAAAGTCATGTGAGTGTAACACATCAGATTTTTTTACTTTCTCTACTACGTATAGTAAGTAGGGGAAGTATTGCATTCCACCCAAAAATTCGATACCGAGATTTCACCGGAAATATATGTTTTGAGATCTCCTGAATCCAAAAAAAGCATTTTTGGAAACATGTCCGTGTCTGTGTGTGTGTGTGTGTGTGTCTGTGTCTGTGTCTGTGAACAGCATAACTCAAAAACGAACATTCGGATAAACACCAAACTTGGTATTTAGGTTCAGTATCTTCCAGAGATGCGACACGAAGGTTTTCAAGAAAATCCCCCCACTCCAGACTACCCTTTACATGGAACATTTTTCGAAAATTTATATTTTCTCAAAAATGCCTCTAACGATTTTGATTAAAATATCACATGTTTAAGACAATGTCATGAGAAATGAAATGTATATCTCGAATTTTCTGGGAATGTCTCCAAAAGTATTCTTCATTGTGAACGCCTTTTGCATAACTGGTAAACCATAAGAGATAGACAAAATGTTACTACACAAAAAATGTAGATCGCGTTAAAATACACAACTTATTTCATATACATTTCTTTTGTTGAGTGAACCGTTTTCGAGATATTGCTTGTTATTTCCTTAAATTTTCCAATACTTATACTTTTTCTCAAATGCGTTATTCATTTTTTACTTTCTCTACTACGTATAGTAAGTAGGGGAAGTATTGCATTCCACCCAAAAATTCGATACCGAGATTTCACCGGAAATATATGTTTTGAGACCCCCTGAATCCAAAAAGAGCATTTTTGGAAACATGTCCGTGTGTGTGTGTCTGTGAACAGCATAACTCAGAAACGAACAGTGGGATAAACACCAAACTTGGTATTTAGGTTCAGTATCTTCCAGAGATGCGACACGAAGGTTTTCAAGAAAATCCCCCCACCCCAGACTACCCTTTACATGGAACATTTTTCAGAAATTTTAATTTTCTCATAAACGAATCTAACGATTTTGATTAAACTATCATATGTTTAAGACATTGTCATGACAAATAAAATGTTTATCTCGAATTTTCTGGCAATGTCTCCAAAAGTGTTCTTCATTATGAACGACTTTTTCATAACTGGTAAACCATAACAGATAGACAAACGTTTACTACACGAAAAATGTAGATCGCGTTAAAATACACAATTTATGTCATATACATTATTTTTAGTTGAGTGAACCATCTTGAGATATTGCTTGTTATTTCCTTAAATTTTCCAATACTTATACTTTTTCTCGAATGCGTTATTCATTTTTACTTTCTCTATACGTATAGTAAGTAGGGGAAGTATTGCATTCCACCCAAAAATTCGATACCGAGATTTCACTGGAAATATATGTTTTGAGATCTCCTGAATCCAAAAAAAGCATTTTTGGAAACATGTCCGTGTCTGTGTCTGTGTGTGTGTGTGGGTGTGTGTGTGTGTGTGTGTCTGTGTCTGTGTCTGTGAACAGCATAACTCAAAAACGAACAGTCGGATAAACACCAAACTTGGTATTTAGGTTCAGTATCTACCAGAGATGTGACACGAAGGTTTTCAAGAAAATCCCCCCCACTCCAGACTACCCTTTACATGGAACATTTTTCGAAAATTTATATTTTCTCAAAAATGCCTCTAACGATTTTGATTAAAATATCATATGTTTAAGACAATGTCATGAGAAATGAAATGTATATCTCGAATTTTCTGGGAATGTCTCCAAAGGTATTCTTCATTGTGAACGCCTTTTGCATAACTGGTAAACCATAAGAGATAGACAAAATGTTACTATACAAAAAATGTAGATCGCGTTAAAATACACAACTTATTTCATATACATTTCTTTTGTTGAGTGAACCGTTTTCGAGATATTGCTTGTTATTTCCTTAAATTTTCCAATACTTATACTTTTTCTCAAATTCGTTATTGATTTTTTATGTCCTGACATGCAAAGAGAATGGAATGCGCCACATAGCAACCAGCGTTAAAATATTTGACTATCGCTTAAAAGCTACCATATTCCCCTTGCATCTACAAGAAAATTACCAATAAGATTGACATCTCGATATCTCGATTAACATGAAGCTTATGGAGAATAGGCGTTTGTAAAATTAGATTGTACAAGAGTAGAGAAAGTCATGTGAGTGTAACACATCAGATTTTTTTGTCTTGGATATGCAAAGAGTAATCTGTGGGAAAGAGAATGGTGCTGCACATAGCAACCAGCTATTAAGAGTAATGTCTATGCTTAAAGGCTACTGTTTTTCTGTATTGCCCTTGTAAATATATATTCCCCTTACATCTACAAGGAAATTAGCAATAAGATAGAGTCTGCAAATGTTTATCTCGATTAATATGAAGTAGATGGAGAATAAGCTTTTGTAAAAATAGTTTGTACAAGAGTAGAGAAAGTCATGAGAGTGTAACACATCAGTTTTTTACTTTCTCTACTACGTATAGTAAGTAGGGGAAGTATTGTATTCCACCCAAAATTTCGATACCGAGATTTCACCGGAAATACATGTTTTGAGCCCCCTGAATCCAAAAAAAGCATTTTGGAAACATGTCCGTGTGTGTGTCTGTGTGTCTGTGTGTCTGTGAACAGCATAACTCAGAAATGAACAGTCGGATAAGCACCAAACTTGGTATTTGGGTTCAGTATCTTCCAAGGATGCGACACGAAGGTTTTCAAGAAAATCCCCCCACCCCAGAGTACCCTTTACATGGAAGATTTTTCGAAAATTTTAATTTTCTCAAAAATGGCTCTAACGATTTTGGTTAAAATATCATATGTTTAAGATATTTTTATGGCAAATAAAATGTATATCTTGAATTTTCTGGGAATGCCTCCAAAAGTATTCTTTATTGTGAACGACTTTTGCATAACTGGTAAACCATAAAGAGATAGACAAAATGGTACTACACAAAAAATGTAATCGCGTTAAAATACACAATTTATGTCATATACATTTTTTTTGTTCAGTGAACCATTTTCGAGATATTATTTGTTATTCCCTTAAATTTTTCAATACTTATTTTCTCAAATGGGAATTCGTTATTCATTTTTTTTGACTTGGATATGCAAAGAGTATTAATCGTGGCAAAGGGAATGGTGCTGCACCTAGCAACCAGCTATTAAGAGATATGTGTGTGCTTAAAGGCTACTGTTTTTCTATATTGCCCTTGTAAATATATTTTCCCCTACATCTACAAAAAAATTAGCAATAAGATAGGGTCTGCAAATGTTTATCTCGATTAACATGAACTAGATGGAGAATAAGCGTTTGTAAAAATACTTTGTACAAGAGTAGAGAAAGTCATGTGAGTGTAACACATCAGATTTTTTTTATTCAGGGAGTCTCAAAACATATTTCCGGTGAAATCTGGGTATCGAATTTTTGGGTGGAATACAATACTGCCCCTACTTACTATACGTAGTAGAGAAAGTAAGAAACTAGCAATCATCTTCTTACCAGCATTGCAAGTTCCTCGTACTTTTGTAGGCTTAGCTTCTGTTTGAAAGACCCATTGAGCCGATGACTTTTCTTTTCAGGATCATAACAATAAATCTAAGATTCACCGGAGAGATTTCACCCTAAAATACATGTTTTGAGGCCCCATGAATTCAAAATAAGTATTTTTAGAAAAATGTCCGTGTGTGTGTGTCTGTGAACAGCATAATTCAAAAACGGTATTTAGGTTCAGTACCATCCAAAGATGCAACACGAAGATTTCAAGAAAATCCTCCACCCCAGAGCATCCTATACATGGCAAATTTTTTCGAAATTGTTTATTTTCTAAAAATTGGCTCTAAGAATTTTGATTAAACTATCATATATTAAATATATTTACATTAGAAATAAATATAGGAATAGCCTGTGAAGTCCACTTCATTTGGAGGATATTTTGTATAATCTTGTATAACTGGTAAACCTTAAGGGATAGACGAAAACGTACTACACAAAATATGTATCTCTTTGAAACACACAATTTATTTCAAATAAGTTTTTTTGTGGCATAAGCCATTTTTGAGATATCCGTTATTAACGTTTCGAATTGTTCATTTCTTGGTCATTCTCTAAGTCCTGTCAACATTCAATTGTTTCTCGCAATTGCATGGAAACTGTATGTAGTTTTAAGGCCAGTGTATGCATCCAGTTCTTAAACATTTCACTATCGCTGTTTCCTTCATATCTATAACGAAATGTATAATGTAATTTCTGCAAAGGCTTATTTGGATTAAAATGTAGTAGGCAGAAAAATAAGCTTTAATAAGAATAGTTTGTATACCCACTAATAAACGATAGAGGGTAGAGAAAGTCATGTGAATCTACATCAGATTTTTTTCTATAGTTCTCACACAAGGTTACGGTGCACTTTAATATTTTTCTATTATGTTAGTCTGTTACAGAACGATCACCTTCGCTTATTCGCGCAAGATTTACTCGAAATACCCACAGTTATTTAATTTTCTATCTGTATGGCTTACCGACACTGTTATTAACGAATATGCAGTCACTTAATCCATATTTTATCCTTAAATCACTAAACTCAACATAGCTTAAAGCCTGCACACATGCCATTCCCCTACTTCAAAACTAAGCGTTTCAAGATCTCCATCTTTGAAATATGAGGACTGAGAATTAGCATGCAGATAGGTAGCTACGTCCGTAAACTATTCCCAAACAAAACACTCTTTTTAAAAATGCGACTATACAACATCTACATTTGCCATATAAGACAAACCATTCCGGGGAATAATAAGTACAAGGGCTCTCCCAGAAGTACCCATCTTAACAAAGAAAACACAAAAATTTTGGGAAAAAACATCTTTATTTCTCTACAGTCTCCTTTCAGCTCGATACACCTTTCCCAGCGATGTTTAATAGCTTCGATACCCTGTTTATAGTAAGAACTATCGAGTTCTGCAAAATAACCATCAACTGCAGAGTCCATCTCTTCAATGTTGGCAAATCTTTCACTGCCAAGGCATTTCTTCAACTTTGGAAACAGAAAATAATCAGAGGTGGCTAAATCTGGCGAATAGGATGCATGAGGGAGCAATTCAAACTTCATCTCATTGATTTTGGCCATGGCGATAATGGATGTGTGAACTGGTGCATTGTCTTGATGAAACAGAACTTTCTTTTTCGCTAAATGCGCTAAATTGCTTTATTTAATCACTTAAATGCTGCAATAAGTTCGCATAATAGTCGCCATTGATTGCTTTTCGTTTTGAAGATAATCAATAAAAATTATCCCACGTGCATTCCAATAAATTGATGCCATGACCTTGCGTGCAAATGGAACTGTCTTCACCTTCTTTGGAGCCGACTCTCCCCTTCCAATCCATTGTTTTGACTGTTCCTTCATCTCAGGTGAGAAATGATGCACCCATGTTTTATCTATGGTATGAATCAACGCAAAAACTTTGCTTTATTGCGGCGAAACATCGTCAAACACTCGACTGAAAGATCCTCACGACGCCGTTTTTGTTCCATTGTGAGTAAACGCGGCACCCAACTTGCACAACTTTCTCACATCCAATGCTGTATGCAATGTACGAAATGCCTACGATGTCTGCTAGCTCGCGCACTTTCATTCGACGGTCATCCAATACCATCTTGTGGATTTTCTTCACAATTTCTGGCCTGGTCACTTCATTTGGTCGACCACTGCTATGTTCGTCTTGGCAGCTCGTACGGCCTCGCTTAAACTCTGCCACCCAATATTTTACTGTTGTAAACGAAGTAGCAACTTCTCCAGAGTAGAATCTAGCTCAGTTTTAACATTAGTTGGACTAAGAGCTTTCAATTGAAAGTATTGTATCACATAACGATGACCAATTTTATCCATGTTTACAAATTTGCTGAGAGCTTTCACTACTAATGGCTGCCAAACAATTACTAAACAACGTAGCATTATCAAACTTCAAACCTGGGCTTTATAAGGTTGGTTACTTTCTACCATAGTTTGAAATAACAACCACTATCTATACGTCAGGTCAGGTATTTCTGGGACTACCCTCGTAGTTTTAATGATAGCCTCGAACAAAAACTGCTACTACACACACCTCCTCTTTATACATTAGTATACAAGTAAAGATGAGCATTTGTTAACTGAGAAGATTCCTAATTTTGATGTAATTCTGTTCTTTAATAAGTCGCTAATTAAATATATATATGTAAACCGATATTAGAGCCTGCATAACAAGCGAAGACGGTTGCGCATGAGCAAAAACTCTGCGACATCGAAATCACATCATAGTATCGTGCCTCCTAGCCAGTCAGCATTAGTGTGTTTGTGTGAACTTGTTTGCAGTAGTTTAACAGTGAATTTTGTCAATTTCGAGCTATAAAATCGATTCCATTGTACAAACACTTCGGAGTTCTCACTCTGAAGGAGAATAAAGCTACGAGGAATAAAGTAAGATACGTACTCGTATTATGTAGTGCGTTAACATTTAACAATAAAATAATGTGTCGTCCTGTTAACACTCACCATGTGCTTGAGACAACTCCTTCCTCATCTCCTGTGATCCACCGCCTTCGTTCGCGACGGAGACTATAATTTACAGCAATTAGTAGCCGAAAAACTGATAGATTACAAAGTTCTTATTGTTATAATTTGAAGTCCCATAGCATGGAAGTCAGTTGTTGCTGAAAGTATAACTGGAAGATATATAATTGCATTGCATTTATGGGGAGTGACAGAGATCCAGATCGGTATTTCGAAAGCATTATTTTAAATTTCCTATTTTTATACCCTCATATTACCATTTGTGTACCAGTTCCAGCTTGCAAACTCCGAGCGGTAATATGAAATTGTGTATGATCCAAACTGTTTTGTAGTTTCCATATTGAAAAGTGGCACACGATATTACCAAAATGATCTCTTCTCACGCACGCGTGTGCACATACAGAGAGAGAGAGAGAGAGAGAGAGAGAGAGAGAGAAATAATAATGTTCAGTGCCTCTTTTTAGAAATTTTTCAAAATATTTTTGTAACAATTTATTACATCCTAATTTGGTTACTATATTATGGACACACCCTCTGGAAACAAATACTTCTGTTCACTTATTGCCATACTGAATTAATTATTACAGCATTTGTTTCCTTTCCGGAATTATAAATAATTTGCGTGATTTTATCTAAATACCCTCAATGAATTATGACACAAAATCGACTAATTTCATCTCTTCAAGGGCAAATACAAAACTCAGAGTATCAATGTTTTTACTTTCTCTACTACATGCCTATAGATTGTAAAGGAGGTATTTATTACAGAGAAAAATTCGACGTGTGAGCGAACAACATAACTCAAAACTAAAATGTTGGATAAACACTAAGCTTGCTATGAGAAACAAAACCAAATTACTCTTTATATGTTTCGTTACTTTTTATTTCCTGAAGAAATCACTCTAACGATTTTGATCAAGGAACACGTATTTATATGACTAATAAAATCCATATCTTGAATTTTTTACAATAGCACGAAGTCCTTTTGTACTTTCTCTACTACGTATAGTAAGAAGTTGCATTCCACCCAAAAAATTCGATACCCAGATTTCACCGGAAATATATGTTCTGAGACCCCCTGAATCCAAAAAAACATTTTTGGAAACGTCCATGTGTGTGTCTGTGTGTGTGTCTGTGAACAGCATAATTCAGAAACGAACAGTCAAATAAGCACCAAACTTGGTATTTAGGTTCAGTATCTTACAGAGATGCGACACGAAGGTTTTCAAGAAAATCCCCTCACCCTAGATTACCCTTTACATGGAACATTTTTCGAAAATTTTAATTTTCTCAAAAATGGCTCTAACGATTTTGATTAAAATATCATGTTTCATGACAAACGAAATGTATATGTCGAATTTTCTGGGAATGTCTCCAAAAGTATTCTTCATTGTGAACGACTTTTGCATAACTGGTAAACCATAAGAGATAGACAAAATTTTACTACACAAAAAATGTAGATCGTGTTAAAATACACAATTTATGTCATATCATTTTTTTTGTTGGGTGAACCATTTTTGAGATATTGCTTGTTATTCCCTTAAATTTTTCAATACTTTTTTCTCAAATGGGAATTCGTTATTAATTTTTTTTATCTTGGATATGCAAAGAGTATTAATCTGTGGCAAAGAGAATGGTCCTGCACCTAGCAACCAGCTATTAAGTTATATGTCGATGCTTAAAGGCTACTGTATTTCTATATTGCCCTTGCAAATACAAAACAATACGCCTTAAGCAATAGTCAAATATTTTCAGAACTGGTCGCTATGTGTAAAATGTAATTCCCTTTGCATGTCAAAAGATCGTTTCTGCAAATGTTTATCTCGATTAACATGAAATAGATGGAGAATAAGAGTTTGTAAAAATAGTTTATAGAAGAGTAGAGAAAGTCATGTGAGTGTAACACATCAGATTTTTTACTTTCTCTACTACGTATAGTAAGTAGGGGAAGTATTGTATTCCACCCAAAAATTCGATACCGAGATTTCACCGGAAATACATGTTTTGAGGCCCCCTGAATAAAAAAAAGCATTTTTGGAAACATGTCCATGTGTGTGTGTGTGTGTGTGTGTGTGTGTGTCTGTGAACAGCATAACTCAGAAACGAACAGTCGGATAAACACCAAACTTGGTATATAGGTTCAGTATCTTCCAGAGATGCGACACGAAGGTTTTCAAGTAAATACCCCCACCCCAGATTACCCTTTACATGGAACATTTTTCAAAAATTTTAATTTTATCAAAAATGGCTCTAACGATTTTAATTAAAATATCATATGTTTAAGATATTTTCATGACAAATAAAATGTATATCTCGAATTTTCTGGGAATGTCTCCAAAAGTATTCTTAATTGTGAACGACTTTTGCATAACTGGTAAAGCATAAGAGATAGACAAACTTTTATTATAAAAAATGTAGATCGCGTTAAAATACATAATTTATGTCATATACATTTTTTTTGTTAAGTGAACCATTTTCAAGATATTGCTTGTTATGCCCTTAAATTTTCCAATACTTACACTTTTTCTCAAATTCGTTATTCATTTTTTTTGTCCTGGTAATGCAAAGAGAATGGAATACTCTACATAGCAACACCTCTTAATATATTTGGCTATAGCTTAAAACCTACCAATTCGCCTTGCATCTACAAGAAAATTAGCAATAAGATTGACATCTCGATATCTCGATTAACATGAAGCATATGGGGAATAAGCGTTTGTAAAAATAGTTTGTACAAGGGTAGAAAAAGTCATGTGAGTGTAACACATCAGATATTTTTATGTCCTGGACTTGCAAAGAGCGCTTAAAAGATTTCACTATCGCTTAAAACCTATCATATTCCCCTTGCATCTTCAAGAAAATTAGCAATTGGATTAACATGAAGCATATGGAGAATAAGCGTTTGTAAAAATAGTTTGTACAAGAGTAGAGAAAGTCATGTGAGTGTAACACATCAGATTTTTTCTGGATGAATTTAGTTTACAATCATATTACTGGTAAATTATTCCTTTGTTCTCCCGATGTTGTACAGAGAGTGGAATTTCAAAGCCAGCATATAGCGAGTCAACGTTTAAACATTTGAGTATCGCTTCAGACTCTTGTATGTCATTTGCACCTAGTACGAAATGAGTAATAAAACCATTTCTGCAAATGCTTATCTCGATTAACATGAAGTATATAGAAAAATAAGCTGTTGTAAGAATAGTCTGTAGAAGATATATAAAATAAAAAATAGCATACAGAAGTTATGTCAATATACATCATATTATTTTTTTGCGTGGTAATCACTGCCACTTCCTAGAACTCAGTAACTGTAAACAGGCCCGCTCATATAAATTCCCTCCCTTCCTCAACAATCTGTAATGATGGGTCCCTCGTTCACGATAAAGTCCTACAGGGACTTCTATTTGTAATTAAAGGAGTGACATATGTATAGCGGAGAACACTATAAAATTATGCATCACTATAAAGTGAGATATCTAGTGTTTTGATATTTTATTGTTTAAGCACCTCCCCTAATATGGCAGATTCCCTGATAGGTGTCCTCCTGCTCCTTTGGCTACAGAGAGCCCCAGAATGAGAAGCGGATACAGGCTATGTCTTAGAGTTATATCTTCATTGGGGCGTAGATAAAATGTTTTCATAGGCGTGGAGCCGTTTTTGCAAAGTTGTATTTTACATTTCTTTTATTAAATCTTAAGTTAGAGAGTTTTAGAATATCTATGTAATCACTTTAATTACCGAAGAGGAAATTCGTTTCAATATGCTACCTTTTTATATGCACAACTAAAAGGTACGTAGTATGTAATAAATTATTTAGATAGATTTTTCTACAAATACAACCAATATTGTTAAATTTTCTTACATTGGAATGTCTGCATACTTGCATAAATAATGGCTAATAGAAGTTAAATTCATCTACAGAGCTGCGAACACTAATGGGATATTCTCCGAAATA
Source organism: Deroplatys truncata (assembly GCA_030765065.1). Classification (NCBI taxonomy): domain Eukaryota; kingdom Metazoa; phylum Arthropoda; class Insecta; order Mantodea; family Mantidae; genus Deroplatys; species Deroplatys truncata. The sequence goes on from CM060985.1 coordinate 65,018,528, forward strand.
TCCTACAAGATAGAAAATAATTTAGACCATGAAAATAACGTATTAATTAACACTGAAGAAGTAGAAGGAATGGTAGAGAACAATGTGGTATCAGGATTCAGTTAGTTCTTGAACCATTCTCTGGAATGCATTCTTCAAGACCTTCGTTGTCACCTCTACACTGCTTCTTCAAGGTAATGTGCGTAGACTAGCTATTAAATTATTCATTCAAATTGACCCGCAGTAATATGTGATTAATATGGCCATGTTCTACAGGATGATTCAATGAAAGCAAATTTTTACAACTGTATAGTAAACTGACAAATGTATAACATCTGTGCCAATAATGTGCCAGTTTATGCAATACAGGGAAACATTTAATTTTTAAAATTATATCCCACGAATAAATAGCCTTCATATCTGCGACGACAATCTTACAGTCTGCGATGCATCAAATGGTTTTATACCTCTTCGACAATTAAATAAATAAAATGCTGCATAAAACTTCACATGATTGGTATTTATCTCATGTATCTGTTAATTTAAATTAATAGTGTAATTAATATTTACTATACAATTATAAACGTTTGGTTTAGTTGAATTATCCTGTACAGAAAACACAAACTTATATAAGGAACAGCAAATTATGTAGAAAGTTAATGGAGAGGAATTTGGGTTGAATTAAACAAGGAGCATGCGCTGGGTGATAGAGTTTAATTACTTGCTTTATTTACAAAATAATGACATTTACAAACAACAAAACAAGCTTTGGGAAATACAAGTCAATGCTACACAAATTACATCTAGTCCAGCCCACAGACGAATAAAATGCTGTAGATCGATGTTTTGTTATTGTTGACGTACGAAATCCTAGGTGAATCACCATTAATTTTGAAACGTTTAATTTACTGTATTGCTGAGAAAGATGACAGAATGACTCACATGAGCACAAACCCGGTCACCATTGTATCAGATATTTAAAATTACAATTTAAGTACAGTGCGTAAAGTAAGTTTTCGACCAATTAATTCCGTATCACCTCATCGTACATCAGCCTAACATATCACAATCCAAGTCAGAATCTGTAAGCTAATTTTGCAGGGATCCAAACAGTCACAGAGTAAGTGTTGAAACATACAGATATATGCATGACAGCAATATCTCTTAGGCTTGCTTTTATTTACATATTAACACAAATCTGATTTGCCGTTAATATCAGCAAGGATCATATAACCAAAGAGATTCTCGAATTTCCTTCGTGTTAGATGAGATTTCTACATGTTATTTGAAAGTTTGTCCAAATATACAGGTGCATCACAAAGTAAGTAGGTGCAGAAATGCTTGGAAGCTAGGGAACTGCGTGCTCGGGGATTTCGAAGACGCCATTGCATTTTCGGCAGGGCGTTTGATGGCTGGACACTGAAATCACTCGCCAGTTTATTGCCTCAGGGATTCTTCTGCCAGCTGGTCTGTCTGCTGCTGCTTTAACAGAAAACACACATAGTAAGAATAGAGATCGTTTGTGTTTACATTTAGATAGTTAAAATAATATGCAAGGTATAAAACACAATGAGAAACATTTAAATATGACCAGTAGTGGACATTTTCTGTTTGAAGGGATAAACACATTTAACGCTTTTCTCTTACGATGGGTCATAAAATAGAAATGAGACTACTGCTTCTAATTTATCGAGCCGAAGTGCAAAACAAATAAGTTAGTTTTCTATATAGTTCCTACTTACAGAATTATTAAGATAAGAAGGTTTGTAATTCCACTCTCTGAGAAAGCAGAAGTAATCATAGGCGAATTCCTCTACCATGACACCGCTCAATTTGCAGATCTCCCAATTTAATTCGCTTTTTCAAATACAAGATGTTACAATAGGATCAATTTGGCTATGTGGGTTATTCAATAAGTATCTAGTAAATTTTCTCTTACATTTTATGTTTCTCAGTAATAGCAAACGTAGAATTCATATTGAAAGGCTTGTCAACAATTAAGGTTGTTATGAACTACCATTTGGATACGGCCGCATCTTACACCCTCTAAGAAAAGAATTCGGCTGTTACGAATTAACGTTGACTTCAGCAAGGCCAGGAAGAAAACAAATATCTTTTTATATTATGCTCATCCTTGGACAACCTTGATCACTTTTCGTATTTATCGTTTTTTACTGGTATAAATATTAGCACTTACAAAGTGGGATCCAATAGTAGACCGCCCAAGATGCTGACAACTTTGTCCATTGAGCGTGATGTATTTTATCTAATGAATTTCCTTACTGATAGTGTTAATGACTGTCGGAAATTAAATTGAGTTTTATTTATGGACGCTCTTTAACTACTACGGTTCTTAGCATCACATTCTATATTGGGCGTAAAAGACCGGGAATTTTGCTCAGAGACCTCTTTATCAGGCTTGAGGTTCTTTTACGTGCCGTAAATCTACGACACGGGACCACCGGCTTTACTTCCCTTCCGAAGGAAGCCATGCCAAGGATTTTTACGCCCGCAAAAATCCATCGCCCTCCGCCGGGTTTGAACCCGCGACCTTGGGAACTAGAGGCTAGTCCACGGAGGGCGACTTACTGTCGGTGGACTTACTAAGGGCGCTATGAAGGAAGAGAATCATAAGTCTGTGCTGCAGCTTTCTGAGAGAGTTATATTTTGGGGGACTCGATTCCACCTTCATAACTGCAAGACAGACATATTGGCGTGAATGTGTTGCTTAGTAGAATGAATTACAGCATTAATTATAGTTAAACTTCAGCTATACTTTGTTTAGAACATAATATACTCTACCTATACTCGAATGAAAGCTACAGACACAATAAATCAATCAGGTTCCATTTTCATATCTGACTAAGCCTTCATTAACAAAAAATTCAGTTCGTGCTGCAAAAGAATTGTCCACTTCCAGCATCGGCTATGTTGGACTTCATTTCCTTTCATTCCTTTAATCGCTCCATCACAAAGTATTCAGTATCTCTAAGCTGAGTTGAAGCCATTATTGGCTGGCAAAATGAGAATCCAGCAGACTTTGTAAAGGGACAAATTAATGTTGGCAGAAGAACTTCTGACCAGATGATTTAACTCTCTAAATGATGTTGTTGGTTCTGCAGAGGCGATGAGGTTCACACGAAGAAATTAAAGAAATTTTGTTTCCCCTAAACTGACTGAGGTTTAGTTGCATAAGTGAATATTGGAATGCGTAACACTTTTCGCAGTCCCAGAATTAACTTAGCAGTAAACAGCTAAGAATACGACGAAGGAACAACAGGCCTGTTCAAATTGGACCAAAATACAGAGCTGGTGTTGAAAGTAACTGCTGGCCGTCTGCTTTCCATAAGTGAACTACTTGAAAAAAAATACTACCCTCGAATTGAACAGGTATAATGAGACTGAAAATGTCAATGGCAAGCCGGGATTGGAACTACGGATCTTCGGCTTAACGTGCACTGTTTTAACGAACTGAACTATATGGCAACATACAACACATTAAACTCCACAACCGACACCAATATTTTTCGGTAAACCACAAGGCGCTCTCAAATTCATTTTGAAATTGTATATCCCAAAGATGACTTACAATAACATAAGTACGAGGCGTGTTTTTAAAGTAATGCCGTAATTTTTATGAAAAATACCATAACATTATTTTCCAAACATTTTAATATTATTCATTACCTTACACTACTTCTCCACATAGTCACCGCTGTTATTCAGGCAACTTATAACGGAAACAGTTTTTGTATGCCTTCGTGAAACAATGATGCCGCCTGTGATGAAGGCCAGGTCTGCACTTCTTGTTTCTCAACATTATTGTTGTTGAAATGTTTTCCATATGAAGAAACAGATGAAAATAGCTTGGTGCCAAATCCGGACTGTAGAGAGGGTGGTTGTATTGTTCCCAACCAAATTATGCAAACAGATCCTGCGTTTTTTTTTTGGATGTGTCTAGCCCACTTCCTCACAATTGTGTCACTCATTATTGTTTTCCCATAAACCTCACACAATTGGCGATGAAGTTTGCTGGTGTAACATTTCTGGCGTTCAAAAAACGAATCACTGATCTGACTTCACAGTCGGCGGGTCGTTCAATTGTTTTGAATATTTCCGAACGCTCTAGCAACAGGAAAACACAAAGTGGCGATCGCTCACAGCTGCGTCTGGCTTTCTAATGAATGGGGGAAGTGATCGCGCATGGTCAAAATAGCGACTGTAGCGCTGCAGAGGCAAATATTAAAACGGTACTTACTTTAAAAACACGCCTCGTACTTTAATTCCCGGACTTTATAGTCAACTACTATTAGATCAATCAATTTTGATTATTTGTTCTTTCGAGCGGAAAGCTTTCTCATACATAGAATTTGATGTAAAATGTGGACACGCCCATCGTGCTGGCCAACTCTCGTACCTTCACGCGGCGATCGTTGCGTAGAACATTGTGAATTTCTGTCACAATTTCGTAGTGGTTGACTATAGTGGTTTTGGGACGCATTGAGTGGTCACCATCTTGAATGAAAATATGGCCACGCCTAAAGTCAGCAGCCCACTTTTTAACCGTCGAAAAGTAAGGGAGGGATTCTGCAATGTCGAATCTAACTCCTTTTGTATTTATATTGGGGTTAAATCCTCCAAGAGGAAACACTTTATCACAGCTCTCGTATTTCGTTTTATTCATTTGTAGAACAGTTAACACAAATTTCTTTATACGATCGTCACAAACAAGTCTACTTCTATGCGTCTGAAGCTTTAAAGCGCGCCATATAAGGTATGATACTTATCAAGTATCATAGTACTTTGCCCATTTTCACAACATCTCTGCATCAGGTCGAGAAATTTTAGAACTCCCCTGTATACATATAAAAATCAATTTCTATATCCTCGCTAAATTATGATAGAGATAGGACTACTGAACGGAGGAGACACCTAGCACCTCGACCCCCAATGGATCTTTTGTGCGTACACCCCCGGGAGGAACGAATGAGCTGAGGGAACAGCAAGAGACGTATAGGTTGCAGAGTGAGGCCGCCAGAAGTCGACAGAGACGCGCAGAGTTCTCTAAAAGTTCCAGGCTTGACCACCCGGCCACGGGAGACGCTCGGAGACGTCCCTCTAGTGGGACCGGGGAAACACGACCCAGCAGTGGAGGCTCGACTGACTTCCCTCTAGCAGGGCCGAGAAGAAGTTCAAAAATCGGAAGCTTCTCCGCCATCTGTCCAACACCAACCAAACCACAGCCCCAGAGTCAACCTGAAACATGAAGGGGAAATGAAATGAAATGATAGGAAATCCGTTATAGAATAACCACTGCAGCATTCGCTTTGTCAACCAGGTAAAACCGCGAAAAACTCAGGGTCAGATTAGACAGCCACCGGGAATCGAACCCGGGACCTCCCGAATGCGAATCTCATACGTTACCGCGGAGCCATCTCGCTGGGTTCCTCGCTACATTACTCACGATAGTATATTTTTACCTAGGACTTGTTTTAAATTAATCAAGAAGGTTTCAAAATTCGCAAAAAGCATTCAAATGTTCATTCCTGGTAACAAGATCTTGCGATGGACAGAAACGAAAAGTGGGAGGCAAGGATAGCAAACTTTCAAGCATGTTCCTTAGCTAACACTTAGCACAGGTCTAAACTTTCAACATAGAATAATTCGACATCGGCTAACGCTACCAATATAAACACACACACATATATATGTTTGTGTGTGTGACATAATTTGCATATTTTAATGAACTATCATTATTCCTGCTGTAAGCTTTATCTATCACTTAAGAAAGTTGAATTGAGTTTTATTTATGGACGCTCTTTAACTGCTGTGGTCCTTAGCGTCCCATTCTATATTGGGCCTGAAAAACCGGCAATTTTGCTCAGAGGCCTCTTTATCAGGCTTGAGGTTCTTTTACGACACGGGACCATCGGCTTTACTTCCGTTCCGAAGTAAGCCATGCTAAGGATTTTAATGCCCGAAAAAATCCATCGCCTTCCGCTCGCAACCTCGGGAACTAGAGCATGGTAACTACTACACACGGAGGACGACCCTATCTATCTCTTAAGGTTTACTTGTTATACAAGATAATACAAAATTGAATCAAATAAATGGAGCTTCACAAGACATTCACAGAAAGTTCAAGATATACATTTTATTTCTCGTGTAAATATATTAAATATGTGACATTTTAGTTAAAATTAGAGCCGTTTTTGAAAAACAAACAACGAAAGTGTTTCCGTGTAAAATATAGCATGGGATAGGAGACTTGCAGCTGAGTAAATGTTCGGAAATGACAAAGATTTTAAAAATTTCATTTTACGTTTGTACAATAGAAACTAAGACCAAGAAAGTCTTATGTTTGGTTTTAGGACACTACAAAACGCTTTCTAAACTGTTTATAAAATGCAAGCATAAGAATATGAATTTTGTGTAAAATTTGGATAAAAGCTGTGCTTTATTAATTAGTTCCATTATGCAGTATTTGTTTACTTCTTCTTTGGACCCTTTTACTGTTAGAGGTCGGGTTCGTGACTCTTTCCGTCCATTTCTTCCATACATCTCTATCCATATACTTCTTTAATTCAACCATTGTTTTCCACGGTTTTGTGTATTTTTTGTATTGTATTTTCCTATTTAATTTATCTTTCTCATCCTATTTTTCCTTCTACTCTCATCTCTGTTGCTTACTTAACTTTCTTTTCCACATCTTTTTGTAGATATGAAGCCATTTCAGTTGTTTCTCTTCTATAGCTTCAGTTATTGATTTCTTTAGTTTTACCTCTTTTCTTATTCCTTCATGTCTAACCCTATCCATTCTAGTCTTTCCCGCAATTCTTCTTAAGTAGGTGTTTCATCCCTACTTTGTCTAATAATGTTAAGATTTCTGTTCCATATTGTAATATTGATTTTATTATTGAGTTATACATCTGTATTTTTGTCTTTATGCTAATCTCTTTTTTTAGACTATTGTGTTATTTATTTGGTAGTATATGCTGGTGTTGCATTATTTACTCTTGTACTGGTATAAAGTTTCATTTTCACAGGTTTAGCAGATGTGACTTCATATAGGTTTTTTTTTTCTTTTCTACTCTTTAAATGCGCATTTCCATGAGTAAGAAGTTTTACAACCAAAACTCATTTCCTAGAAGGTCTTGCTGATATTTGTAGTTTCGAGGAAAAGGTTAAGGGTCTGAGGTAGAAGAGAAAAATCATAAATCAAGCCCACGTTGTAAAGGCAATTAGGACCCTTGCTTGGTTGTTGCCCAACGAAAGTGGCTTTTACATTTGCAATGAACCTCTTTAAACTCCATAGCTATACGCCAAGAACCTAGGATTCGAAGGCCAGTTTTAACATGTAATGTTTTAATGGATGCAAGCGAAACGAGACCCAGAGCTGAGAGACGGAGTGTAGGAAGTGGACGGTGGGAAGATATCGATAAGCAAGCAAATCAGAACAGTCATTCAAATGAACGCATTCTGCGTTTATTCGCCTATTAAATACTACTTTTAGTCACGGTTTCAACAATGAAGAGTACGTTTACTCCTTCGTGACAACAATGTTACCCTTATACAACGGCTTTAAAATGTTATTCCAAGGTTTCTTCTTCTTTTGCTCCTTCTCTTTTATGGATTAGATCTTATTTCATCACTGCAACGGTTCTCTTATACTATATCTATCTAAAAGTTTGTTTTGGTAGCCTTCCATCAGTCTTTCTTTCCAAATGTTTCTCAGTTATTCTTAAATTCTGTTAATTTACCCGTGGTTGATTCTACTTGTAATTCTTCTCTGATAAAATTATTCTCGTTTTCTTTATGGTAGAGCAGGCATTGCAAACCACCCAAAATTTCGGTATCCAAATTTCACTGGGAATACGTATTTTGACATCCCCTGAACCCCCTAAACAGATTTTTAGAACAAGTCCTGTTTTCGTGTGTCCGCACGCGCGTGCCTGTCTGTGAATAGAATAATAAAAACACGAAAACTCCGATGAATATCAAACTTCCTGTTTAAGCCTGTTAAGCATCCTGTTTCAAGGATGCGACACGAAGATTTTCGTGAAATTCTCTCCATCTCAAACTGCCCTATCTTACTTAAGGAAACATGTGAAGGACATTAAAATATATAATTTGTATGAAGTAAACTTTTTCGCAGCATTAGACGTTTTCGAAATATTTCAAGTTGCAAGTTTAGACAAAAAGTGTGGCATCTGATGGACATGTTTGAAAGTTTTCAACCGCTTTTCATTTCCTATTACCATTAATAAACATTTTAATGCTGTTTCCTCATGTTCTACTTAACTAAGCACTTATTGCTTCATTTGAAATCATTCTTAACTGAAAGAAAGATCTTTTAAGGTTGGATATATGCAAATGTGTCATGAGTAGAGAGAATCGTGTGAGCATCCTTTGATTTCCCTCGAATTTGCAGATTAGTCCCCACTTCAGAAACGCACAGGGAAATGACATCGTCTGTGTCCCATATTATGTTCTTTACTTTAACCAGATCTCATTTCACGCACCGTTCAGTGTACCCGATTTAAATTTCCCCGTCAGTTTTACCTGCTGTTCCATCGTGGACCTCTTCCTCCTGTATCCAGCGATGGCCAATGGTACTGGTCTCTCTTGGGCAGACAGCTGATGCGCCTGTCGGAGCTGCAAGAGAAATACTGCTGTTAGAATTTGACATTAGTTGACCTATGTGACACTCGACTGATCAAAATGCGAACCTCCACCACGGGAGTATTTGGCGACTTGCCATTAAATATTAAATAGTGTTCAGTTTTCATAATTTATAGGAATATTTCCTATGTAGTCTCCCGGTACAAAGCCACATTTTGGGGGTGGTCAAACACTCATACACGCGTTTCTTAAACATAATTCATGGAACTGTTTAAACTATAATGGGTTACGTAAATCTTCCTTTTGGTTGGAATAATAACAATTTATTAATGATTCTAAATATACATAGCAGTTTTCAAATAACATCCCGTGGAAGAAACATTGAGTTAGATTATTACACAATTCTAAAAGTTAGCACACAGCACTCACTTATGGACACTAGAGGAATAATTGGACTGTAAATGCCGAGCCTCCAAAAAAAAAAAAAAAGATCGAAACTAAAAATAGGGCATTCATTTTATTTCGAATAAATGAAGATTTTTTTTTATAAATTTATCGTCCTTTAGCCTGGAAGTCCATAGAGTTGAGAGCCTCCGGAGAAAAAAAAATCTCATCCGGTAACTCGTCCCGAACCAAATTCGAACTCGGGACCCTTTGAATGTGAAGAACAAACACTTACCCCCACACCATGGAGGTAGGCGAATAAGTCAATTAAAGGTGGATGTAATGTCTTTATTAATAATTCAAGATGTCAGTCATGAATAATTGAAAAGAACCAACAATATTCCATGCATCGCTCTGGTAATACGCAGATTCTTGAGACTTTTTCTTTATCGGTGGAAAAGTATCGTCAGCATTGACTTCATGAGTGCACCAGATTCAACAATTGCTATCGCCGAAGTTCTGAGAGACTTTTACTGGCTTGCACAGCGGAAGGTGCGGAGAGGGAGGGGGTGTGTCGGATGCATCCAGGTTTTATTTAGGTGTTCTTTTGTGCAATTGTGTCGTTTTATGCAACTAAACTAGCTCACCTAGCATTGCACCGATGGATGTTTAAACTTCTGATACCGATTTAGTAAATTTCGTTTACTTTCACCCGTATTCTTTTTGAAATTATTGTACAATCATCTAAAAAATATGCGTACCCCGTATTATCCATTACGACCATAATTTCATAAAAAAAACTTCTTAATAACTCCTGTTTCCTGACAGCCTTACAATTTCGCCAACCATGTAGCACACTGCCTGTTGTAGTGACCCGTATTGTTTCAGCCCGGATTCTACACAGGATGGGTAGCTCTGTGTAGAGGCTACACGCTAAAGGCTGAAGGGAGAGGAAATAGATGATCAGAATGACTAATGCTGAATCCATCTTAACATTGTTCCCATAATTTTTATTTTAGCTACCATCAGCGGCGTCAGGGTGTCTCGCAGAGAGGCTGAGGCACTGAGCGCTACTGAGAGAGTATGGCCTATTTGTGGGTGGCTTATACTGCTTTTAGATGCTGACTAAAACACCTCAGCATTCTACTGTAGCAGGTTCCCGACCTACCCTGATTTCAACACTTCCTGAGATGTTGCAGAACCTCCTGGTTACTGATTCGGGTTACATCATCTGCATTAAGACCCGATGCTCAATTATTCGGGAACGGAAGCACACACCAAGAAAACGTAACACACGCTTTTTCAAATGTGAGCATACAGTATTAACGCGAAGCTTTCCAGAGCCGGGTACGGCAATGGGATATTTAGTTTACCATTCCCATTCCCGGACGTAGCATACTGTAAATGGTTATTGTACATGGCAGTCTTATTATAGAATATAATAAAAGAGACCGTGGCCCCGCTAGAGCTCTCTCTAGTACCAGGCCTGGAAAAGCAACACCGATATGACTCGGTAGCTACATTCTCATTTTTGATGTCAGTAGTGGCATTTTGTTAAAGAAACACAAACGACAACGTCTGTCGCCTTTCAAAAATCTTTACTGTATTGAAAGTCAGAATTGGTTCCTGCATTTAGACGGGAAAATGTTATTGTGCGGTTTTACACCTGCTATCCGGGTTCACATGCTGTTATCATCGATATGTAAACTTCTGTGCTTTCCCGTTTCCATCCTGGTTGGTTGTGAATTCTTAAAATCCATAACGCTCAAGGTTTTCGCTTTCTCTCCTCGGTCTTGTTCCCATTCACGATTCATTGTGGAATCATTTTAGACATCGAAAAATTCTAGTAATCAAATTGAGGTTAGGTTTGTTGCTTCCAATTCCTGTTCTCAATTGATAGAGAACCTTCCCGTTACGTTCCCGTTTTGGTTTTGGTTCTCTCCTCCTGTTCCCGGGTAATTGTGCATTTAACCCATTTCCTATTTGGTGCGTGGAAATAGGTATAATAGTCTTGCTATAAATGCAAGACCGGTAAATGTTTCATTAATCTATGCCAATTGCATTCATGCAACCCAGTGTACGTAAATACGGACTATTAAATGAATTGTGGTTTTATTGATTCGAGAATGGCATTTGACTGTTGAGGGAACAGGAAAACGTGTTTACACCTAACCCTTTCTAAACAGTATTACAGTTGTACATTATCACTAACTTAGTTATTACGTTTGCCCTTTGGGGAAGTACCCGAAAGGAATTTCCTTCTCCCGAAGCTCTTAGTTTCATACAAAACTACTGGAGACATTAATCCTAAGATCTCTTCATGTCGATGAATGTATATAACGAGATGGTTACGGCATTTTGGGAACGAAAATTTGCATACTTAAACACGCTCTGAATCCAAAACGTCTTCAATATCCCACGCACCAACTTCAGCAAACTCGTCTCCATGTTTATAGCGACGTGAAACTCTGCTTTTGAAATTTGCTTTTCAGATTTACAGGATGTTTATGCTTGCTACACACTTGGATACTTTTTCAAAAGGAAGTATGCAGTTTCGGTTTAGCTCCATCATCAAAACTGGCAGCATTATTGATTTATATGTTAGCCTCAACTTTCTGATTCGCTTAAATACCTGAAGGGAAGAAATGCAGGAAATTGAAAAAGAAAGAAAAAAAACTTATTCCTTGATTCTGAAACTATATACTTCACTTATATGAATGCCAATATACTACTTGAGGTCTCTTAAAAAAATAACATGCGACAGTATTAGTGTTTGTTAGCTCCACGTTGTGGTAGCCAATTTGTGATGATATTCTTTGTTAAGTTTGAAAGAATGCTACTGTTTATTTGCCGCACGTATAAAAGAAAATTTGTCGCGGTCACTTCGTGTTATCATTTACTGAGCGCCTGTTATTTTATTTAATTTTGGGTTCACTGTCCTCCGGCTAGCTATGATCTTTTTGGTCGAGTACTTATCTTATACAAGGTGTGTAAACGGAAAGGAGTCTTTTATCCAAAGATAACACTGATGAAGAATTTGTTTTACACTTTTATTGTCGTAACATATTATGCACTTTCACATATTAATCTTGACACTCGCCAAACTGAAACTGTTATAATAACTTATTTACTGCTCATTCTTAATTCGCGTACTTCAACTTTTTGTGTAATTAACTTTACAACACTTGAGATTTTTCATAACTCTACTACGCGTAACCTGCGAAGCGATAAACTGTGCGATGTATTCAGCGACGTGTAATGCACAAATATTTCCGATGGACTTGAGCCGACGTCTAATGTACACATGTTTCCGATGGACTGGAGCCGACGTGTAATGTATAAATGTTTCTGCTGGACTGAACGAATTTGACTCTGACCTAGCTCTTTTTATACTCCTACACCCCGATATGCCTAAAGATTATAACCGAGCTGCTATTGGTTAATGAAACGCGCCAACATTAGCGTCTATTTTTATATCCAATGAAAATTATGAACACATATGCTCTAGGGAAAAATGTTCCAGCAAATTCCTAAGAAAAGCGCGCCAATATTACGTCATTTGCTCGTCTCTAATAATGATAAACAGCTCACCCCCCTCGCTACATTATTGCACGCTATTATTGTCAGTTTCAGTAAGGCCGTATAAACTTACTTCTCGACAATGCTTACAATCATCAAACATCTCAAATCAAGGTCACACAATAATGCATATTCACACTACAATCACTCTGTACATTTAAATAATTTGTGATACAAATTACTGCGTCAAACAATAATATAAAAAAGTTGGCGTGAGCGCATCTTTGTCTGTGTTTCTGTGAACAGCATTATTCGGAGATAAACACCAAATTCCATACTCAAGTCGGCCCGTTCAAATTGACAGGCGAGTATTTTAAGAGCCCAAGCAACTCCTTGCAGCTAAAGGTTTCCGGTTTCTTTACTTTCTTAAAATGACTAACGATTTTCAGTATACATTGTGTCGATGAGATTTTAAAAATGACAATCAAAATGTATATCTTGAAATTACTCTGAATAGCCAGAGAAGTAATCTTCGGTCCCATGAGGCAGTATTTTTAACACTTAAATGATTTCAGTCAAATTATATAATATGTAAATTCAATAACAGCCCGCCTTGAAGCAATGTGTATGTAATAATTTGTAAGATGTATGTAACAGTCATTGCAAATGCTTATATTATTGTATCCATGTATAATAATGTTATGTGAATGCATTACGTAATTTAATAATGTAGGGGCTGTGAGAATATTAAGTTTAAAGTTGCTAACAAAGAGGTAACAATGAGGTAACCTTGAGGCAATAATGAGTTTGAGAGTTTAAGTACTACTAGTCATTATTGGAGCAGCAATAATATAAATTTTGAGACAGTTTAAAAATAGCCAATCAGCAGCCAGAAAAAGCTTTAGTTAAATGCAGGTATTCTATTGGAGTAGGATTAGCCAATCCGAGACTTGAAATACAGAGATTTACAAGTTTAGACGGTTGAAATCTATTCAGTTGCCTGCAGACCGTGATAGTAACCGGATGCAAGATGCATCCTCAAGAGAAATATAATACGTATTCGTGTGAGTCGAAAAATAAGTATACGTGTTAAAAAGCACAAGTATTAAATAAGAGAATCTCACAGCACTCTATATCAGTGAAGTGCTATTTCATTTGTGTCAAGGATTAATAAAAAGGTGTGAATTAAAACTAAAAATCTGTGTAAGCCTACATTCTTGTCGCATCACGCCCTGCCTAAGAGAAACGTGTCTCTAACAATAATACTGACGCAGCCGAGGCAAACATAAATATTTAAAGAAACAGTTTAATAACAAAGTTAATAATTTTTAAACTTGGGGCAAAGGCCACCTGAAAGTACATTTGGGGCGAAGGCTACCGGAAACTGTTTAACATACGTGCGGTTGCAACCACTTCAAGTTCGGCTCCCCAACATTTGAACTATAATACAACTCCTCCAAAAATTAACCTTTCTCAAATTGACTTCCATACGTGGTGCAAACTCCTACAACAAAAATAACGTAACAAACTATCTACTTCAAATCGGCTTTCCATTCGTGGAGCTAAATAAATAAACAAACAGCTCCAACAAAAACTGCTACTTCACCCAGATGAAATTTATAGAAACCATAATGAGCAGAGATTATTAAAATAGGAAGTATGTCAAATAATGCTTTTTCGTAGCTGTTTCCGAAATATTTGTGTTTGTATGTTTATATAGGATCTTTTAATAAGAGTGTCCTATCTTTGAACTTAAATAAAACACGTTCTAAATGATAGAGGTTTATTTCTTTTTTCATTTTGGAACATAATTAATGTCATTACGTGTGGAAGAGAACATCAGTTAAGTGACCGACGCGACTTCGTTGGGTTGCGCGTATACAGTTGACCCAATTTTCAATGACAGAAGAACGTAAATTAGGTCCAACTTCACGAATAACACGCGTGATGTTATTCATAAGATCATTTACTGTTTCTGGCTTGTTGACATAAACTCGATATTTAACTCAACCCCATAAGAAGTAATCCAACGGCGTTAAATCACATGACCTCGGGGCCAGTTAACATCACCACCACGGGAAATGATGAAACCTTTGAACTTCTCCTTCAAAAGATCGATTGTTTCGAGAGCAGTATGACATGTGGCACCATCTTGCTGGAACCAGATGTTTCTGAGATCCATACCATACAATGGAGACCAAAATATTCCCTTATAAAAGCCCGGTATCTTTCTCCATTGACAGTTAGAGCTTCTCCATCTTCGTCTTGGAAAAAATATGGACCAATGATTCCACCATACCAAAATCCACACCACACAGTAACCTTTTGGGGATAAAGTGGTCGTTCTTGAATCTGCATTGGATTGTGATTGTTCCAATAGCGGAAATTTTATTCATTAACACAACCTTCCATCTAAAAGTGGGCTTCGTCGCTGAAGATGATTTTTCGACAAAAATCCGGGTCAGCTTCCAATTGCTCCATAGCCCAGTCAGCGAATACTCGGCGCAACCTATGGTCGTTGGGCTTTAGTTCTTGAGTTAACGACATTTTGTAAACGTCAAGTGCAGATGCAGAATTCGCCAAGTTGTGGTCGGCGAAAGCCCCAATTCTTGCGCTCGACGAGCAATTGATTTGCTTCCGTTCTCGCGTACACTCTCACGAATGGCGCCTATGTTTTCGTTGGAGCGCTTACGTTGATTACGTAAAGGCGTTCTTTGATCACTGACAGAACCCCTTCTTTCAAATTTATCGATCAAACGCGGAATCGTTCTCTCGCAGGGACGATTATGCACACCGTAAACTTCACGCAATACACGGAAGGTTTGGCGAACAGATGACTCATTTTGATAATAAATGTTCACAATTTCTACGCGTTGCTGAATGCTGTAACGCTCCATGACTATTTGTCAATAACAACTGTAACCACATGAAAAAAATGACTGCTGTAACTCAATAACAACGGCAGCTATAACATGTTAAAGATATGACACTCTTGTTGAAAGACCCTTTATTTCCTTCAGTTGAACTTTAAGTTGATGTGTTCGTTATATGGAACATATTTAAATATGTATGATTCTTTCTTTCCGTGTGAGCTCATTACTAGCAAACATTGACTTGTAATATAGATGGTAATGTTTTCGTATGATGTATGCAAACAAGTCCATGCTGCCTAATTTGAAACTAATTCTAGGCAAGTATCTGTCACAATTAACGTAAAACTGGTAGAATAATCGCTTTTACAGGCAGTGACTCCAAAAAGTATTCTCCACTTTAAAACATTCTAATTGCAATATGCAGAACATGACAGCTTAATTATTCTTCTAGCATTTTTAAAGATTATTTATTTTATCGGCTTTATATTTTTATTTTTAAAATTCTACCCATGTTGAACTTTTTGATGTGTGGTGTTTACTAAATTATTTGACATGCATTTACCAGAGCAAATATATTTTGATATATACCTAAAATTACCGTGAACGTAGGTTTCGATCTGAAGGAGAAAAAGCTAATAATCAGGAATTATCAACTCATTAGTTATTCTCCGTCAGTTTACTTTGACGTGATCTACTAAATGTATATAAAATAATATTGTAAGCACCAAACCTGAAATTTTAAAAACCTGCTACACTTTAAAAAAAGTATACGTATTTTAGAACTACATTCCAGACTCACCTTTAGTTTCTTCTGACTTATTTCATAAAAGCTGATACCGTATTCGGCTTTTATTTTGTGTTTATAGAATACCAGGGAAGTTCTTATAAAATTAATAACTTCAATTAATAACTTGCCTTTTGATGTTGTATTAACAAACAAAAATGACAACAGTACTCTGAGTTAGAACAAATTGGAGGTGTTAATACGGCGGTAAATTAAACACCTAAAATATGTACTACTAGAGAAAGACGAGGGCAGTCCCAGAAGTACCCGACCTGAATTTATATATAGCGGTTGTTGTTTCAAATAAATGACTATAGTAGAAACTACCACCCTTATAAAGCTTAAGTTTGAAGTTTGACGATGCTACGTTGTTTACTAATTGTTTGGCAGCCATTAATACTGAACTCTCACAGCGAATTTGTAAACATGGATAAAATTGGCCATTGTTATGTGATGCAATACTTTCATTTGAAAGGTCTTAGTCCAACGAATATTAAAGCTGAGCTAGATTCTACTCTGGGGGAGTCTGCTCCTTCGTTTACAACAGTAAAACATTGGGTGGCAGAGTTTAAGCGAGGTCGTACGAGCTGCCAAGACGAACATCGCAGTGGTCGACCAAATAGGGTGACCACGCCAGAAATTGTGAAGAAAATCCACAAAATGGTATTGGATGACCGTCGACTGAAAGTGCGCGAGCTAGCAGACATCGTAGGCATTTCAAAACGTGCTGTACATCACACACTAACTGAAAATTTAGACACGAGAAAGCTGTGCGCAAGATGGGTGCCGCGTTTACTCACAATGGAACAAAAGCAGCGTCGTGAGGATGTTTCAGTCGAGTGTTTGGCGATGTTTCGCTGCAGTAAAGCCGGGTTTTTGCGTCGATTCATAAACATGGATGAAACGTGGGTCCATCACTTCACACTTGAGACGAAGGAACAGTCAAAATAGTGGATTGAAAGGGGAGAATCGGCTCCAAAGAAGGCGAAGACAGGCATCAGTTTTTGGGGACGCGCGTGGAATAATTTAATTGATTATCTTCAAAAAGAAAAGCAATCAATGGCGAGTATTACACAAACTTATTGCAGCGTTTTAATGATGAAATCAAGCAAAAACGGCTGCATTTAGCGAAAAAGAAAGTTCTGTTTCATCAAGACAATGCACCAGTTCACACATCCATTATCGCCATGGCCAAAATCAATGAGTTAAAGTTCTAATTGCTTCATCACGCACCCTATTCGCCAGATTTAGCCCCCTTGATTGTTTTGTTTCCAAAGTTGAAGAAATGGCTTGATGGTAAAAGATTTGCCAACAATGAAGAGGTGGAGTTTGCAGTTGATGGCTATTTTGCAGAACTCGACGATTCTCACTATAAACTGGGTATCGAAGCTATTGAACATCGCTGGGAAAAGTGTATCGAGCTGAAAGGAGATTATGTAGAGAAATAAAGATGCTTTTTTTCCAAATTTTTTGTGTTTTCTTTGTTAGGTCGGGTACTTCTGGGACAGCCCTCGTATATGGTTGGGTGTTTAAAATGTTACCTCATGTGGAATAAAACAAACATTTCCCTCAGTTGGGGGGAGATATATAATTTTTTTTAAAGAAAGCTGTTTTCGCTAACACAGAATTATGAACAAAGATAGAGCGCATACATTCGTGTCTATTCGCAAATTAAGACTAAGAAATGACAAATATTTTCGTTGTAAAGAACAAGCAATGGTTAACGCTTCATAAAAAGCGTTGAAACAATTCACAGCAACACGAGCTTGTTTAAATTGACGCAAAAATATGTAGTTAGAGAGCTGAATGGATGCCTTTTACATGCATGGTGCAGGACATCTCTGCACACAGTGAGGCATTGCCAGCATTTACAAAAAAGAAAACTCCCTGGCTGCTCTAAAGCACGGAGTTTAGTGACTGCAACAGTCAACAATTTAATAAAGGATACATAAAAAATACTTCCCAAGAGCAAGCAAACAGATACCTCCTGATAGCTGTTGGGATACAGTTACAGTGTCGCTGACCGAGCGGGATGGCTCATGCGGTAACGTCGGTGCCCCGCATTCGGGAGGTTGTGGGTTCGATTCCCGTGGCCGAACTTTCTGGTCCATGGTTCGCTAGGCGAATGTTGGAAAGGATCATTACATCCCCCGAATATCCTGTTCCTCCATTTCATCTCCACTCTCATTTCACTTCACCTTTCATCTGATTGGTTTCTTTCAGGGTTGCAAGTGTCGGCGGGAGGTCTCGGCGTGCGCGTGGCAGGGGAAAAGGATGCTCTGAGTAAACCTTCGTCCCCCGGACTGCGAGCGGTCTCCGGGTCCCGGGTTCCCGCAGGTGATGTGTAAGACCATAGGGGAGGGAGGAAGCCGGCTGCCCCAGCCACCACCCGTAGCGTTTAAGTCTGTAAACGGCAGGGACCCTGCCTATGCCTGTAGTGCCTTCTGGTCCGGCGCTCCGTCATGGGCTTAAGTACAAAAGATCTGCGTTGGTCGAGATGCTAAGTTCCCCTCCGCTTCTAGTCCTATCCTACAATGTCGCTTATGGTGGCTCGATGTAAACAAAAGAAAAGATCGGCTTATTCCTCTCAGTGCCTGGGTTCGAAGGATAAAAGGTAGGTTGGTGCACAGTGCTTTCTTCGTTTAATAGTGCTTAACGCCCGCACTTACTTCATATGGCAGTGCTGAGCCAGCAGTGAGGGAGGAAGGATGTGTTCGTGATGAGCTCCTGAGTTTGAAGGAAGAAGGATGCAAGGAACAATGGGAGTTGACATAGCAGTCCCGTAAGGGGGGGTTCCGACTCCTTCAGCTGCCGTGGTGCGGGCGCCGTGGACCCTGAGCACTTGCGGTACTTCTGACGTTACTAGAAGTACGCTGGACCGAACATTCGAGCCCCTCGCGATGGGCAGCTGTTCGGATTGGGTTGAACTCGGATATTCATGGGGGTACGCCTGGCTGGTTTTCCGCCCTGGCGGGGTTGTGACGCCCCGATGTTCTTCGGCACCAACCATGAGTGACAGTTGGTAGACGGCATGCTAGATTGTTGTCGGCCCTATCGAGGTTTTGGGTAGTCGCCCCGTTTCTGGATGACGCGCGTAAGTGGCGCATCCACTTCCATCCTTGCGTAAGCGAGGGGGTCTTTTTAGACTCATGGGAACCCCCCACGGTTGGAGAGCCACCCGGCTGGCGGTAGCCCTGGGTTCTGGTGGGGGGGGGGCTTGGGCTAAGGCTCTTCCCTGGTAGACCTTCACTCAACAGTTGACATAGCAGTAGGAGTTAAAATAGTGGAGGCGGTAATGGGGGAATAAAACCATAAGAAGTTTGCACTAGCAAAAGGAAAAGGAACTATGTCAGCCATCAGAAGTAGTTAATATGGAGTAGCTGATATAAGTATTAAATGAATAGAGAAAGCATACCATACGATGGTGGAAGCAAATGACGTAGGGCATAGAAATATGGGGATTAGAAGAAATTTTGTTATAACTGAAATGTTTTACAAGGACAGTAAGAGTTCAGGCCAATATTTAAGTATAGTTAAATAAATGGATTTGTACAATGAGCAGAGATAAATAAAGTAAGAAAAATAGAGCTAAAGCAAGTAAACTAAGGAAAATATTGTAATTCATGAATACGACCAGTAAAGAGCCAGGGCTGAAGGCCGTTCTTATACTTTTATGTTTTGAATATATAGCTTAGTACAATGAATATTTCAAATATTTACTTCATATGGCACCACAGGTGGTGATACATGGTATGAAATAATTGGGACAGGAAGTTTAGGAAGGAAACGTTTACTTTCAAACCTAAGTTTTAGGGTACCTTTCCGGCATTTGCCAATTATGAGGACTGAGGAAAACCCTGAAAAAACCGTCCTGGCTAAATTTGAGCAGCAAGCCTCTGGTTCACGAATACATGCCTTAACGACCGTGAGGTCTTTGGAGACCAACTGGTGAGCTACTCGATAGAAAAGTAGTAGCTCCGGCCTCGCAAAACCCGTCTAAGCCTCTTGAGGGGAATGGAAGACGGCCCACCACATGCCACTCCCATTACTGCACTCTGACCTTGCTGTCTTGTGTATAGTGGCAAAGGACGCAACGGTCGTGTGGCAAGCCTTGACCCCATCCGTTTGTTGCGCCAAGGAGCTAGTTAAGGTTATATTTCATCATGCACTTTTTTAAAAACACATTATCTTATTCGATAACTGAAAGATATTTAAGAACCCCAATAAGAATGGAATTCTTAGCTAGTGAATCAATACATTAATATTTGATGATATGAACCATTGGATGCCTTGGTTATAAAATTAACGTTTGCTGAAGCTAAACATTTGAGATGAAATGAAAGTTAATGAAAAAAGACTTGCCTGATCCTGACGACGCCTGAGGATTTCGGCCCGCGCTTCCTGAATGGCTTCCCAGAGCTTAGCCTCACTGAGAATCTGGCGACTGAGTTCTTCCACAGCAGGTTCAGAGTTCAATTCCACGAGAGTGCCCATGGATTCGTCCGATCGCTTCTTGCCGCAGCCTGGAACATGTAACGGAGTAGGACACATTTTTTGTATTCTTGATTTAATCACCGGACGATCAACACAATGCAGTGATTCTACAAAGGATGAATAACATATTACATGAGACTTGAAAGCTTTCGTATGGTATATATTCGTAGTCAATAAAATCAACGATAGAAAATATAGATTTTGAATTGTTTCGGTGATATGTGTTGTCGCTATTTAATTAAAAGCAGTCATGGAAATAGTTCCTTAGATTTAAATATTTTGGTATAAGGTGGACTATTAAGTTGACAACTTCAGAGAGAGAGAGAGAGAGAGAGAGAGAGAGAGAGAGAGAGAGAGAGAGAGAGAGAGAGTGGGTGAGGTGGGAAGAAACTGTTTTCAGCTGAGGCAGTGTTTTTAACACTAAAATGATTTCAGTCTAATTATATAATATATAAATTCAATAACAGCTCGCCTTAAAGCAATATGTGTGTGTAAAAATATATAAAAAATGTATGTAACAGTCATTGTATATGTTTGTATTATTGTATCCATGTGTAATAATGTTATGTGAATATATTACGTAATTTAATAATATAGGAGCTGTGAGTATAATAGGTTAAAAGTTGCTAACAATGAGGTAACCTTGAGGCTATAATAAGTTTGAGAGTTTAATAATGTTACTTGTGATTCTTGAAAGCAATAATGTAATTTTAGTGACAGTTTATAAAAATAGCCAATCAACAACCAGAAAAAGCTTTAGTTAAGTGAAGGTATTCTGTTGGATTAGAAATAGCAAATCAGAGACTTGAAATACAGAAATTTACAAGTTTAGGCGGTTGAAATCAATTCAGTTGCCTGCAGACAGTGTTTGTAACCGGATGCGAGATGCATACTCGAAAAATTTTATACGTATTCGTGTGAGACGAAAAATAGTTTACGTGTTAAAAAGTGCAAGTAATTCATAAAAGAATCTCACAGCTCTTTATCAGTGAAGTGTTATTTAAATCGTGTCAAGCATTAATAAAAGGAGTGAAGTAAAATTATAGTCTGTGTAAGCCTACATTCTTAGTCGCACCACAACCCTGCCAAGACATCCAATGTCTCTAAAAAAATAAATACTGACGCATCCGAGGCAAACATAAATATTAAATATTTAAAGAAACAGTCAATTACAAAGTTAATATTTTTTTAAACTTTGGGCGAAGGCTACCGGAAAGCGAGTACCATACGTGCGGTTGCAACTACTTCAAGTTCGGCTCCCCAACAGTTGAAATATAATACAACTCCTTCAATACAACCTACTTCAAATTGACGCCCAAAGCGTGGTGCAAATAACGTAAAGATACTATCTACTTCATAGTTCCGACGGTTCTGTTTTCAAAATAATACTACGTTACAAATTCTCGTTCCAAAACAACAGTCAACTACGTCCATGAGTATTTATCCATAACCGTAACATCAAAATATCCTTGGTCTATTGTTGCACTACTTGCCTGACTTTGGTTCTTTCGCATCAAGTCGCGATTCTTCGTTCCGGTATCGAAACACGATACTCCTTTTCCTTCTCTCCCTTCCAACATGCACGCACGAATTCTAATGTACTGTTAACAGCAATACATCTATAGGTAGTATAACTAATTACTACTGCTCACTCAACTCATGTTAAAAGAATTCAATGTATCATTTTTCATGATATTAATGATTGTATGTTCTAAAACGACATCTGGAATAATTGTATTTCACAGGTGTAGCGCGAAAACTCACTAGCATAATTATATATGATTGGTCGGAATATTTCTAATGGGTGTTACTCTCTTTGGAACTTGGAATCAGGGATATTTCTAATATCTCACATCATATGCCTACTTGTAACTGTTGTATTGTAACGTAGGTACTCTACGGTTGCTTTTGGGACTGGTTACAAAATTAATCGAACGACTGCGTAAGTGCAAAGTTGTTTCGGAACCGTATAATTTTTTCTGAATTGTACCATTCTCGCAACTGCTTCCAAATAACGGATACGTTATTTTTTCGTACTTCTGCTTTGAAGAAATAAGTGTTTTAAATTTTACAGGCCCTAAATCTGTAAGAACGGTTATTAAATTATTACTTAGCCTGCAGCAGAATAAAATACGGCTATAGGAAACATAAATTTTGGACAAATCTGTGTCTGTACTGCTACATACTTCAGGAGTTTGATTACTTTTATTGCTATTTGGTTCACTTAAAACATAACGAAAATAATATATATTGTTGACGCGCTTGTAATTTAAATGCAAAACATGTGTGTTCATCATAGTGCTACATAAGTCCCCTCAAAATCAGTGGACACCAATCTTCCTTTAATTTACGTCCTTTGAATCATTGTCGGATCTCAGACGCTGAGGTTCTAGCCATTGATCCTCAGCGTTTTAGCTGAGCTATAAAACTTGAACGCGCAGCAATAGGTTTTATGGGCACAAGTGCTACTGGTTCAATGAATTGGTTCTGAAAATGTTAAAACAAAAGCTAAATGACATTAAGGGAAAAGGAGGATGATTTGAAGATACTCTGAACTTTCAATCTCTCATATACGCAGGCATTCTGGGTACAACTTCTGTTTTCTGCCTTTTTACAGCTACATGCATAACATTTGGGAATTTTGCGAATAATTTGCATGTTTGAACATTAGTCGTTCTTTTTAGACTTATTTAAGGCCACGTGAACTGCGAAGTCCTATAACAACGGTCTCTGTAAGTACTTTGACAAACATAAGTCTGTGTATCAGGCTGATAGTCTTAATTGGGTAGTAGGCTTCCTGTGGAATCTGCTTCAGGAGGTTAGGGATATGTGGCCATAGTTGTGCAATCCATTTCTGTGTAATCGTAGTTGCTATTTATTTAATATTTAGAAATAATCGAAGAAGGAGGGATTAGACATCTGCATTTCAGTTGTTTCAATGCAATATCCAATTTACACACTTCTAATGGGACTAATGTTTTATATCCTTAGTTTCTCTTCGTTTTATTGCAATTAAATGTATATACTAAGACAAGAAAAGCATGAATACTGATAGATTTTTGTTTTTCTTTCTAGCTAATTCACTTAACTATTTCTAAACACATTAGAGTGCTGTGTTTTCTTAACCCCTCTTTCTGTTTATGTACATAAACAAAGTATTGGCCAAAAACTAATTATCACTTGTTTGAACTTTAATAAGCTCTGCGAAACATCTTGTAAACATGACCTATTTTAATGACTCGTTACGCAATGAAAATGTAATACTCATTATTTTAAAACAGAATTCGACCTGAATTATGACAAGGATATTTTATTGGAATAAATGTGGGTCCTTTTTACTTTCTCTACTACGTATAGTAAGTAGGGGAAGTATTGCATTCCACCCAAAAATTCGATACCGAGATTTCACCGGAAATATATGTTTTGAGACCCACTGAATCCAAAAAAAGCATTTTTGGAAACATGTCCGTGTGTGTGTCTGTGTGTGTGTCTGTGTGTGTGTGTGTGTGTGTGTCTGTGTGTGTGTGTCTGTGAACAGCATAACTCAAAAACGAACAGTCGGATAAACACCAAACTTGGTATTTAGGTTCAGTATCTTCCAGAGATGCGACACGAAGGTTTTCAAGAAAATCCCCCCACCCCAGACTACCCTTTACATGGAAAATTTTTCGAAAATTTTAATTTTCTCAAAAATGGCTCTAACGATTTTGATGAAAATATCATATATTTAAGATAATGTCATGAGAAATGAAATGTATATCTCGAATTTTCTGGGAATGTCTCCAAAAGTATTCTTCATTGTTAACGACTTTTGCATATCTGGTAAGCCGTAAGAGATAGACAGAATTTTATTACACGAAAAATGTAGATCGCGTTAAAATACACAACTTATATCATATACATTTCTTTTGTTGAGTGAACCGTTTTCGAGATATTGCTTGTTATTTCCTTAAATATTTCAATACTTATACTTTTTCTCAAATTGGTTATTCATTTTTACTTTCTCTACTACGTATAGTAAGTAGGGGAAGTATTGCATTCCACCCAAAAATTCGATACCGAGATTTCACCGGAAATACATGTTTTGAGACCTCCTGAATCCAAAAAAAGCATTTTTGGAAACATGTCCGTGTGTGTGTCTGTGTGTGTGTCTGTGTGTCTGTGTGTGTGTGTGTCTGTGTGTGTGTGTGTCTGTGAACAGCATAACTCAAAAACTAACAGTCGGATAAACACCAAACTTGGTATTTACGTTCAGTATCTTCCAGAGATGCGACACGAAGATTTTCAAGAAAATCCCCCCACCCCAGACTACCCTTTACATGGAACATTTTTCGAAAATTTTAATTTTCTCAAAAATGGCTCTAACGATTTTGATGAAAATATCATATGTTTAAGATAATGTCATGAGAAATGAAATGTATATCTCGAAATTTCTGGGAATGTCTCCAAAAGTATTCTTCATTATGAACGACTTTTGCATAACTGGTAAACCATAAGAGATAGACAAAATTTTACTACACAAAAAATGTAGATCGCGTTAAAATACACAACTTATATCATATACATTTTTTTTGTTGAGTGAACCGTTTTCGAGATATTGCTTGTTATTTCCTTAAATTTTCCAATACTTATACTTTTTCCCAAATTCGTTATTCATTTTTTTATGTCCTGGACATGCAAAGAGAATGGAATGCGCCACATAGCAACCAGCGATAAAATATTTGACTATCGCTTAAAAGCTACCATATTCCCCTTGCATCTACAAGAAAATTACAAATAAGATTGACATCTCGATATCTCGATTAATATGAAGCATATGGAGAATAGGCGTTTGTAAAAATAGATTGTACAAGAGTAGAGAAAGTCATGTGAGTGTAACACATCAGATTTTTTTATGTCCTGGACATGCAAAGAGAATGAAATGCGCCACATAGCAACCGGCGTTAAAATATTTGACTATCGCTTATAACCTACCATATTCCCCTTGCATCTACAAGAAAATTACAAATAAGATTGACATCTCGATATCTCGATTAACATGAAGCATATGGAGAATAGGCGTTTGTAAAAATATTGTGTACAAGAGTAGAGAAAGTCATGTGAGTGTAACACATCAGATTTTTTCTATTAATTCAGTCATTAAAATCAAGCGATACCATGTGGAGAAGCAGACTGTTTCTCTTATCGCCATATGAGATCCTGATTGCATCTGCTTATTATCCACGCACCACTAAAGATGTTTCAGATCACAATTATAGTGGTCGCTCAATAGGACGCGGAAGTCCAGGACATTGGTTTCCAGCTGGATTTCCTGACCTTACATCCCCAACTTCTTTTCTTGTATTGACCTCAAAGACGGAATTTGTATCGATGTACCCACAACACCGTAAAAAGTAAAGGGGCACACAGAAAATGGTTTTGTAACAAGTAAAGGAAACACATTTGACGGATATATAAATTCCATATTTGAAGTAGAAGAACATCACTTTGCGTGTAGTATACAATTATGTTCGTTTTTGTTTTGAGAGCTGGTGCTTGTTATTTTTATACCACTATATGCTATAACAATACATTTCAACTTTTCGAACTTCGGTGAAATGAATCTATTAACTTTGGCTGCAGCTATACTGTTCTATTGAAGTGATATTAATTAAGAAATAACAAAATAAATTACGGCTTCAGAAATTAAATTTTTAAGAAGACCTAAAAGATACATAACAATAGATAACCTAAAAATGAAGGCATTAAAGAAGAATTGTAACAAACTGAAAGATCATAAGCGACATTAGAAAGAAAAATGACAGATACAAGAATACCGAGGCTGGTACCGTAGATCAGTCGGCAAAGCACCCGCTTGCTGTGCGAGGGGTCCCAGGTTCGATTACCGGCTGGGGGTGGAAATTTCTTTTCTAGCCAAGATTATTCCTTATCCTCCCCAGAGTCTGGCAGTATGAATGAAAGTGTGAATGTGTGTATAATCCAATGATTAAAAACCAAAGTGCAAGATACCCAACGACAAGAGTTACACGAATCAATACCATTGCCAATTGGCAATAAGTTCCAAAGGAAAGGCCACTGATAAGAACAATGCAGTTAAAGGCGGGGTATAAATGAACTTTTTTAAAAAAAAGAACTGATACCGTACCAAGCGGGATGGCTCAGGCGGTAACGTGTGTAGCCCGCATTCGGGAGGTCCCGGTTTCAAATCCGTGGGCCAACCACTCTGAGTGAGGTTTTTTCGTGGCTTCCCTCAGTCACCGGATTGGATATTTAATACCTCGACCCAAAGTTCCATCCAAAACAATAGTAAAAATGAAAAATAGGTGGTAATAGCGAATGCTATGCCATCTATCCACAGACAATGAAAGCAGTTAGACTAGACGGCACCCTAATGCCATCTGCACGGCACGAAGCAGAAGATCCGGCTGCTATGCGCTAGGGTCTCTGTGGACACGTGACGAAGAAGGCTATCTGCCTTTCTGTGTGAAGGTGGCGGTTACACTGGACGGCACCCTAATGCCATCTGCACGGCACGAAGCAGATAGTTACAGGGATGAGACCTAGAAGGCTAACTGTCCGCCTTTCTATATAGTAGCGGCAGTTGGACTGGACGACACCCTAGCGATGCGCTAGGTTCTCTGTGGACACGTGACCTGAGTCTTGAAGAAAATCTCAAGCTGTTTGCTGAGAATACACGATATATTTTGTTATTTTTCACGCCAATGTGTCAGAAAAAATATTTTTATTACAATTTTTAATTTGGCTTTTGAGAGAATAAAAAAATAAAGGATCATCGTTCCATGTTTAGGCTTCTTTCACTGGAAGATCTTTTTAAGGAGGCTTTGCTTTCTTAAAAGGCGCCTTATTTGAGCATGAACCAGAATATTTATCAGACTTTTCGTTTTTGAGTCTCTCTCTCTCTCCCTCCATCTCTCTCTGATGCGCGCGCGCACACACACATACACACGCGGTGAAAAATGCTTCTTTTTTATCCAAAGAACACCGGAATGTACATTTCTACTGAGATCTGGGTAACAAGTAATATTAACTACATTATTCGTGATTTTAAATAATGAAATCTAAAAGCTCTGAGGACTATATGTATTTTCTTCGCACAGCCGAGAGTTAGTCTGCTACGTGTGTTACTGTCCAGTTGGACCAGTTACATTCCTGTAAGTCAGAGGTGGCGGAAACGTGACTCGCGAGTTATTTTGACTCGCAGGCGCCGTTCCCTCTCTGCTACCGTCCCGTTTGTTTTTCACGTGTTACTGAGTGATGCAGTGGGTGTTACACATTTGGTGACTCGCGGAAGGAAGTCGTTTTCGCCACCCTTGCTGTAAGGGCTCGCATGCCAAATGCCACTCTATCGTAGAGAGCAGCAATGTATGTACAGATGCCGGAGTTACCGGTGAAAAATACTGGAAACAGTGCGCTTTCTGTGCAATGATTTTTACGAGGTTAAATAATTACTTTCGATTTTCCCTAGTTTAGATTTTCGCGATCTTATTCAGTTCATAATATTTTATATATGAGTACAGATTTCTTAAAAATTATCTAACTCAAGTTTAAAAGCTTTGTATGCATGTGACTATAAAGTGAATCTTATTCTAATACGTTGTGGCAATCCCTTTGGAATAAAAAAGTTGAATTTCTAAACTTTGAGCAATTTATTTTTGAATCAGATTAATATTTTAAAATTTTATGCATGAAATTAAAATTCATAAAACTAAGTGCACGAATTTAAGTGCTTGTATTAGATGCTTAAAATTATCAAGGCGGCTCTATGAACTGCTTGTGAAAATAGCGAACCGAACATTTTGAAATTTAACGCTATGGACATAGTTTTGTAGCGAAGGCATGTAATAAGCATTTTAACCCCTCATGTTATTCAGAATATCATTGTGAGAAAAACAAGCTGATTTAACATTTTTACTGGCTCTGTTATCTTATGGAACACATAGAAAACACCGGTAGTTTCAGAACCCATCAGTTACCATGTGAATGTAATATTTAACAATTAAATACAGAATCGCAATGTTTCATGCCACGCCAATGATATCGAATTTTTGGGTTCGAATGCAATAGGCGGTAGAAAAGTAATTTTCAAATGATATTGAAAACCTCTTTCAACAAAAGCACGCCAAATAATTTATTTTATTTCTTTAATACAATTAGATCTGTTTAAACAGTGTATTTTTAGGATACTCAGTTCAGTAGTCCATCCTGTATTGTACTACTTTTGCTAGTTGTGCGATTTCTAAGTTTCTAAAAAGACCCTGTTTTAAGTAGAACCATTTCCTCTGTTTAGGTAGGTTTGTTACTTATTCTTCAATTTGCTCTTCCTTAATGTGAGAGAGAAAGCGCATATTTCCCTATCTTTTAATTTCTCTTTCGTAAGAAGGGTTAAGCATTAGCTAAATTACTCAAAATAATGGGAAGCGCTTTTCTTAAGCTTTGTGCTGGTTTGCTCGTCAGTCATTTGTTTATATTAATTAATAAAGCTTAAGATATACTTATAATAATTGATTTTATCTTCCCTAGACCTACTTATAGGGGTTAAAGGAAGCACTACATTCCATCCAAAAATTCTATACCGGAAATACATTTTGAGGTCCTACGAATGTAAAAAGAAAAGCATTTCTAGACAAAGGCGCCCAAGTATGTGTTTTTCTATCTGTGTGTCTAATAGTGAATTTCGTAACTCAGAAAATGAAAAGTTCAGTGTCTCCCAAGGATGCAACATGAAGATTTTCAAGAAAACTCCAAGCCTAAACTACCCTTTACATGAAACAAGTTTAGTTACTTTTTATTTTCTCAAAAATGGGCCTAACTATTTTTATTAAAATACCGCATGTTTAAGATATTTGACGTAGGTATATTGATAATTTCAAGCTCGGAAATATCTGCGTACGTTATATGCGACAATATATACGCACAAAAGGAAATAATTGATGACCTTCAAATTCTGAGTTGCTAGAATATTCCTTTGCTTTTTCAAACTTTATACTATCAACCAATTATTCTAGGTTAGAGCTCCCTTTCTCCTTAGTGTCCGCAAACATTAGAAAAGACGTAACGCGGTGGGAGTGTTCATGAAGTAACCAGTTCCAACCCCTAACGATACGCCCTTTTTATAATGATTGTACATGTCAGTTTATTTCGGCGGCGTTTAAGATTCGCATATAATCGAATAAACTACATGATGTGTATGTATATATCCCCGTGTGGTGACCGGGAAATAGAATAGTCCCACCGTAGTCCATACGGGTCGTAAGAGGCGACCGTAATACATACCCGGTGCCTGGGGGTAATAAATATGAGACCTTCAGGTTGGTGGTTGGAGCGTAGGGCTAACGACCCCACCTCCGGAAAAAATGAAATTGTTCAGTAGCCAAAAATGACAGAAAGCCGGACTGATTCAAGGAGACGAATTGGAACGCAAAATGGTACACAGAAATGGAAGAAGAATGATTGGTACCTAGCAACCTAGAATGTTAGGAGTCTTTATAGAGCTGGAGCATTAAGAAACCTGCCTAATCAGCTGAAGAAATATAATATCATGATAGCAGCAATCCAAGAGGTCAGGTGACAAGGATCGGAAGTATTTGATAGCAAGGATTATACTGTGGGTTATAGTGGTAGTGATAAGCGTAATGCTTTTGGCACAGGACTTTTAATTAATAGAGAGATTAAAAGATATTTACTAGCTTTTGAAGCAATAGATGAGGGATTATGTTACGTGCGATTGGAGGAAATTGTTTTAACGTAACTATAATATGTTGCCATGCACCAACTGAGGACAAGGAAGAAATTGTGAAGAATTCCTTCTATGATAAACTAGATAGAGTTTATCAAACAACACACGAATGATATAATAATGATGGGCGGCATGAATGCAAAGATAGGGAAAGGTTCTTTACTGCCATAAACTGAAATATATGGTCTTCATAATGAAAGTAATGATAATGGGGAGAGATAACTGACTTTGCAGCATATAAAAACCTTGTAATATCTAGCACTACATTCGCACATAAATACATACATATGCAAACATGGGTATCCCCTGATGGTCAAACAGTGAATCAAATTGATCATGTAATGAATAGCAGAAGACATGCTACAGATATAATTTATATTAAAAGTCAAAGAGGAGCAGATTGTGATTCAGACCTAAATTAAGCATTATTCAAAAATCTAAGTATATTAAGTGTAACAGATATGACGTTGACAAACTTGAAGTTAAAGAAAAAATGAGTATCGTCATTTAATTGAAGCAGAAATAAAGAAGGAGACGCTGTAGAAAGTAGTGGTCCCTTATCAAAAAGACTGTACATGTAGCAGCGGAATGAAACAACATAAGAACAGAAGTAACTGGTTTGATTAAGAATGCGAAGATGCTATTTTAAAGAGAAACTCATTGAGGATGAGTATGCGTCAAAGAATGACAAGGAAAACGGTAGATGACTATACAGGTCCGAGGAGAACGGCAAAGCATATCTGTAAGAAAAAGAAAAGAAAATAGAATTCGAAGAAAACAGATTTTATGAATTAGAAGAGAAATTTGGGAAGAACGAAAGCAGAAAGTTCTTCGAAGGTATTAAGAAATATAAAATGTGATTTCAACCAAAGTCAAATATCTGTAAATAAATATGCAAACCTGGTAACAGATGAACTGGAAGTGCTGAATATATGGCTCGATCATTTCCGAGAGATGTTAAACAAAAATGAAATAAATGAACAAACAGAGGATAAATATATAGGACCAGACCAACAAATACACGCACCTACAGCTGCAATGGTTAATGCTGTAATCAGACATATAAAAATAACAGAGCATCGGGGGAAGATGCGATCAGTGGAGAGATGATTAAGAATGGAGGTAGAAAGTTATGTAAATGTATATATAGCTTGATATTTGGAATCAAGAGACTATGTCAAGGGACTGGAATATAGCTTTACTATAAAAAGGGAGCAAGTTAGTATGTAACAACTATCGTGGAATATCTCTGTTAAATGTTGCATATAAGATTTTTACAAATATATTAGCCGAATATATCAATCCATATGTGGAACACGTTTTAGGCGAATATCAATGTGGTTTTCATAAAAATAGAAGTACAATTGACCATATATTCTCACTGAGAATGATCCCTGGAAAATTCCATGAACACAAAATACGTCTGCATCAACTTTATGTGGGTTTTAAGCAAGCATTTGATAGAATTAATAGATCATATATCCTAGAAGCCATGGTAGAATTGGAATACCAAATAAATTAATCAGGCTCACAAAAATGACACTCACCAACACTAAATAAGGTGAAGGCTCAGAACAGGCTATCTAAAGAATTTAACATAAATTCAGGGATAAGACAAGGACATTCCTTGTCCACAATGTTACTTAATATTGGATTAGAAAAGATAATAAGGAAGATTGAAATAAATTCTGAAGATACAATCTTTAAGCGTACTAGGCAATATTTAGCCTATGCAGATTACATAGTACTTTTAGCTAGAAATATAAACGCTATGAATGAGACTTTAAGCCAGCTGCAAACAGAAGCTACTTCAGCAGGACTGGAGTTAAATTACAATAAAACTAAATACATGGGATATGTAAAAAAATGGAAGTTATATAATATTAAATGGAGAAAGATATGGAAAAGTTAATTAATTTAATTACTTAGGATCAATGATGAATAATGATAATGATGTACTGAAGGAAATTAGAGAGAGAATAGCAAAAGGTAATCGATGTCTCCATGCTCTTAATAACTTAATGAAAGCTAGATATATTGGGAAGAAGGTACAAAATAAGAGTATATAAGGTGATAATTAAACCTATTGTGACATACGAAAGTGAAACTTGGGTGTTAACAGAGCGAGCAAAAATAATACTTGCAACATGGGAAAGGAAGGATATTAAGAAAGATATATGGATCAGTATGTGATGATGGGACCTGGCGTATTAGAACAAATAATGAAATAGCTGAACAATATAAAGATACAAATATATTGAAAGATATAAAAATTAGAAACTTCAATGGTTGGTCCATATGATAAGAATGGAAGACACATGGATTCCTAAAATTACATTAGAAGCAAGACTGGATTGTAAGAGGAGAATTGGATGTCCAAAACTGAGATGGATAGATGATGTGGAAGATGACTTGAGATCAATGGGTGTGAGAACATGGAGAAGGAAGGCACAGGACCGAATCGAATGGTGGCATATCATTAGAGGGCCAAGGTCAAACTCTAAGGACTGTAGCGCCAGAAGAATATATATACACACACACTACAGTATGAAAATCTGTTGTGTTTTGTTATGTATGTTAACTCATGAATGCGACAACGAATAAATTGTGTTTTAACAGATATTAAAACGAGAAGCATGTTAAATATATTACAGTCTTTAAGCTATTTTAATGACTAATAAGATGTATATTTTAAATTTTCTACTGTAGCCTGTGTTTGTTTAACTTTGTATAGCTTGTAAAGCATAAGAGATGTTAAAAATTTACTTAACGAAATATGTAGAATCACTTTAAAACAAATAAACTATTTAAAATAACCTTTTTATAACATTAGCCATTTCTGAGATACTTGTTATCTGTTTGAATTTTTCAATGCCAAGCGTCTCCAGCAGGGGCATGTTTAATAACTAAGAAGTAAAATTCTGCATGAGCAGCCAACTCACCTGTGAAAGCATTGCAGAAAGGTCTTTTCCTCTTTGGGTCCAGCAGACGTTCCATATCAGCAGGGTCAACTTCCTGCAGAAGAAAAGAGAAAAATGATAGGATGTTGCAAGAAAGGTATACTTTATTAATGTAAAATAGTTATGCAGCAATTAGAAGGCTTGAATTTCTCATAAGCAGGCAGGAAGCTTGGTTCCCGATGAAACATGTTAGCCTGTTACGCGACTCTTAAGTTCTGTCCCATAAAACTTTGCTCAGTATCTCTTAGCTGTCACGTGTGTCACCTCTCATCGGCTGCTGTCGCGGAATAAATTGTTATGCGATACAAAGTAGTTCTTTATTTAACATGATCATTTATCTCAATATATCTTCTTCTTCCTTCACGGTTTAGGCATGTGCGTGTTCCGGTCTCATATTTGTTGAAGTCATCTTTTTTCGGGGTCGTCCAACTGGTCTTCGTCCCCTAGGCTTGTAATAAAAGGCTTGTTTGGGTATCATTTCTTCCAGCATACGGTGTAGATGCTCAACCCATTTATTTCTATATTTCTGTATCTGTTCTAATGGGGCTTGTGCTTTCAGCGCTTCTCTGTTTGCCCCATTTCTAATATGTTTCTCTCTCGCACAACCCTTAACTGATCGTTAAAACCTCATTTCAGCTGCTTGTATCTTACTTTTATCTTTTTTCTTGACAGTCCACACTTCGCTTCCATAATTTATATTGGCACTGCCATAACTGCATAAAATCTCTCCTTACCTTATTCTTAAAGGTTCGTTTGATAGTTCCACAGACTGCTCGGAATTTTTGTGTGTTTTTGTTTATATCCTGATCTTGGTCCTAAGTTACATCGCAGCCGAGGTACTGGAAATATGATACTTGTTCCAATACGTTGTCTTCTATTACTATTTTGCTTCTTACTGGATATCTTCCCTGGAATGCCATTACATTTGTTTTTATCTTAGATATATTCATATCATATGTTTTACATATTTGATTCAGTTGATGTACTGCTTTCTGTAGCCTATATTCCTTGTCAAAAATTAAAATAAGGTCAACCGCAAATAGAAGGACATTTAATGCTATTCTTTGTCTTAAATCAAATTCTCCTAAATAAGTTCTCTTTGTCTTAAAGAGAATTGTCAAATTTACATTTCCTTAACCGTATGAATCAAATATATTATACAACAGAGTTAATACAGCTGAAATGCATGTACATTCTTATCAACAAATAGATAGGATAATCCTTCGGTTTAAACCTGCCTCTCAGGATGACTTTTTTTTTATTTATGGACGCTCTTTAACTGCTATGGTCCTTAGCGTCCCATTCTATATTGGGCGTGAAAGACCGGTAATTTTGCTCAGAGGCCTCTTTATCAGACTTAAGGTTCTTTTATGTGCCGTAAATCTACGACACGGGACCACCGACTTTATTTCCCTTCCGAAGGAAGCCATGCTAAGGATTTTTACGCCGAAAAAAATCCATCGCCCTCCGCCGCGTTTGAACCCGCGACCTTCGGAACTAGAGGCTAGCATGGTAACCATTACACTACTCTCACTATCCCTAAAACATGTTACCTCTATCATGGCAAAGTGTGTATATCGCTTTTGTCGCCTGTCCTTGCATTGCACAGGGCTTGTTTTCGTACATCGCCATTCAAAGAAGCACATTAGTCAATCAGGAAGGAAAGGGAACGCGGAAAAATATATGTCAGAGGGACAAGGTTATAAGAAACCGGGTTTAGGTACGGATTTTTTTGCTGCGCGTTAGTAATAATGGTCAGTAGTGGAGAAGGAGAGGCAAGTAAATACTCTATCCCTTTCTTACCCACGAGGGCATGTCATAAACTACTGTACTCGTCCACTGCAACATCGCTGCGTCACCATCTTAGGAACAACTGAGTCGCATTAGCTAAAAGGGCATAGTACAGCTATTCTAGAACATAGTTAACTTGAAATCATGTCTCTCTTCCATCGGGTACCAATTTTCGTTGCCTGCTCATGAGCAATAACAAGACGATTTTATTCTTATGCCTAGTATTTTATATTCACAAGCTGAAACATTGGCTTTCATGACCGCTACCTATAGTAGCCCTTCAAATGCATCACGATGCTGACACCACATGTGTGGGCTCGAACCCACGCGCATTCCGTGTCTGGGAACCGAAGCACCACGCTCCAACCCACTATGCTGCGGCGCAGAAATGTAGGCATATCACCAGTTAAAAAACATCTCAATTTCTTGCTCATTGACAGAATTTTCAGCACTTTGACGTTTAACAACGACTTTTTCTTCAAATTCCAAAGTTACACGAATAGCTTATATATTATATTATTAATATAAAACGATTCTTTTATTAATATTAAGCAACATTGACTTAGTTACATGCAATGTGCCGTTTACGTCATAAGTCATTTTTTGTGTTACCAATCAATTTGGCAAGGGAGAGGGGCCTAACTTAGGTATGAAATTTGGAATTTTTAAGACTTTTGATTTTTTGAGTTATGCTATCCATAAAGACATGCAAACACACATGTGGCTACCCGATCTTTTTCTTAAAGCGCCTCTTTTTATTTTAATTCAGAGTACTTTTTAAGTGCATTTTCGGATCGAATTCAATACCCCTCTGAATTAAGCACCTAAGTGAGAAAGTAGAATTTGAAAGGAATTATATGTATATTTTTTGGTCCAAGTATCAATGGTTCTGATGTAATACGAGATGTATTCACGTTCAGAGAATACTTTCACTTGTATTCCGTTATCTATAGGGACCGTTCATAACACATTTATCACTATCTGTTTCTTTATTGCTTCAGTGTACGAACAGCAATACTTAAATTGAAAAATGGATAACTATTGTTCCAAATTGCCAATAAGGGAGGGATGGGAAAGGTGCAGAATACTATCTGCTTTACTACGTCTTTAAAGGTTGCAATCTCACACCTCGCTGCTTCGGAAATTCCTTCGCGTGTATGAAAGAAGCATTTCACATTAAGTGCTCTGATTCTTTCGACACTCTTGAACATCTGCTCTTTCTGTATAGAAAGTGAATATGTTTTACATCAACTTCTAAAAGGAGGGCAATAATTTGTTTTCAGCACATTAAAAGCAATTTAACAACCTCAAGCCTTCTACACAAAATTTCTGTATATTGAAATGTTTTTATGATCAAATTATTAAGTAATTATTAACAAATAATAACTTCCATTCTTATAATAAATAAATACGCAAACAAAATCGCGACTCATGAAAAAGCCCATAGTTTTTCCACTACCGAATTACAGGCAAATTTTCGAAATCTTGCTTCCACACGCGAATTTTTACCTTTCGGCAAAAATATCACAAACGCTAAAAGTTACGGATTGCAAAAGAAAAGAAAGAAAGAAAAAAAAAGTTCGGCAATTTGTGAAATTTCGAAATGCTGGAGAAAACATCTAAGATGGCGTGAACTTGTGACATCACAAATGTGGTTACAAGCAGCCGTTGACGTATATTAGCGATGTTCATCTGGATTTAGGTGACTGCGTAGACTTGCGTTGACTGGCGGTACGTTATACATAATGCCGGTACAAATAAATTATTGTGAGCTAACGCGAGCTCAATATTGGGCCTGGCCATCGCAGTTCTCTGTTTAACTTCTTCACCAGAAGGGGAAAAATTCTGATTTTTCAGTAACAGTTCTCACCGCTCCGGTTCACCATAAATACTAGGTTCCAAATAACTGCTCCAAATTCCCTGTTGACCAATGATAGCAGCTAAGCTATTTTTAAAAACTCAGGTTGTTGCTACCACTCTACTACTCTTGGTTGCTATCTACTGTAAATATCAGCATTCTAGAGCCCAAATTCTTCATACTGTTAAGATAAATCACATTATCACCAAGGCACGAAAGGTGAGCGTGGACTAGTGGTACCGTGCTAGCCTCTAGTTCCCGAGGGTTCAAACCCGGCGGAGAGCTATGGATTTTTTCGGGCGTAAAAATCCTTAGCACGGCTTCCTTCGGAAGGGAAGTAAAACCGGTGGTCCCGTGTCGTAGATTTACGGCACGTAAAAGAACCTCAAGCCTGATAAGAGGCCTCTGAGCAAAACTTTCACGCCCAATTTAGAATGGGACGCTAAGAACCATAGTAGTTAAAGAGCGTTCATAAATAAAACTCAATTTCAATTTCGTGAGCTTTTATGTCACCACGTTCCAGAGTCAGGATATAGTGCTCGATTTTAATGATTCATATTGCTTTATAACGCTGTTAACGCGCCACAGCGATTTCCCTCGTAGCATCCGTGCCGTCACATTTAGATTTTCTGCTGCATCGGACATTTGTGTGAGAGCATGTGCAGTTAATTATGGAAGAATTCATTATTAAAAAAGTGAGTCGAAACCATTTTCATATCATTTTACGAGGGCAGTCCCAGAAGTACCCGACCTGATGTATAGATAGTGGTCGTTGTTTCAAACAAATGACTGTGATAGAAAGTACCAACCTTATAAAGCTTAAGTCTGAAGTTTGATGATGCTACGTCGTTTAGTAATCGTTTGACAGCCATCTATAGTGAACGCTCTCAGCAAATTTGTAAACATGGATAACACTGATCATCGTTATGTGATACAATACTTTCATTTGAAAGGTCTTAGTCCAACTAATATTAAAGCTGAGCTAGATACTACTCTGGGGGAGTCTGTTCCTTCGTTTACAACAGTAAAATATTGGGTGGCGGAGTTTAAGCGAGGCCGTACGAGCTGCCAAGACGAACATAGCAGTGGTTGACCAAATGAGGTGACCACGCCAGAAATTGTGAGGAAACTCCACAAAATTGTATTGGATGACCGTCGACTGAAAGTGCGCGAGCTGGTAGACATCCTAGGCATTTCAAAAAGTGCTGTACATCGCACACTAACTGAAAATTTAGACATGAGAAAGCTGTGCGCAAGATGGGTGCTGCGTTTACTCACAATAGAACAAAAGCAGCGTCGTGAGGATGCTTCAGTCGAGTGTTTGGCGATGTTTCGTTGCAATAAAGCCGAGTTTTTGCGTCGATTCATAACCATGGATGAAACATGGGTCCATCACTTCACACTTGAGACGAAGGAACAGTCAAAACAGTGGATTGAAAGGGGAGAATCGGCTCCAAAGAAGGCGAAGACAGTTCCATCTGCAGGCAAGGTCATGGCATCAGTTTTGGGGGATGCGCGTGGAATAATTTAATTGATTATCTTCAAAAAGAAAAGCAACCAATGGCGAGTATTACGCAAACTTATTACAGCGTTTGGATGATGAAATCAAGCAAAAATGGCCGCATTTAGTCAAAAAAAGTTCTGTTTCATAAAGAGAATGCAGTTCATACATCCATTATCGCCATGGCCAAATTCAATAAGTTAAGTTCGAATTGTTTCCTCATGCACCCTATTCGTCAGACTTAGCCCCCTCATTATTTTCTGTTTCCAAAGTTGAAGAAATTACTTGGTGGTAAAAGATTTGCCAACAATGAAGAGGTGGAGTTTGCAGTTGATAGCCATTTTGTAGAACTCGACGGTTCTCATTACAAACAGGGTATCGAAGCTATTGAACATCGCTGGGAAAAGTGTATCGATCTGAAAGGAGACTATGTAGAGAAATAAAGATTTTTTTCCCCCAAATTTATTATTTTCTTTGTTAGGTCGGGTACTTCTGGGACAGCCTGTTTAGTTTTATTCTGGTGATCATTGTTTTGGCATTAGGTAAGCATTTTTGTTCGCTGTATTTAATAACGAAGTTTAATTAACCTGTCAGCAGTTATTCTTGTAAAGCATTCAAATTCATAAGACTGTTTCTATAATTTGTTTTGCATTGTTGAGCACTTCTCCATTTGTGTCGCTGCCGGAGTAAAAAACAAACAAAATCTTAATGCTACTGCGTGACCGACCCGTATGGCTGTACTCCTAAGGGTACCTTCGTGGATATTGGTTTTCTTTTGTAATCCGCCTCACAGTTGAAATGCTATTGTTTCTCTTTCCTTTCCAAACTTGTGCATCATGTTTTACAGGCGCTTGTAAATTTTACTCAAAGGGAAGTCACGTTACACTTCTTTGTTAAAGTGGCATTCTTGGCTCGCAGCTATTCGGTTACTCTCTCAGACACTTGAAAAACTCAATGCTTTACGAAGAGTAAAACACGCTGTGATAACAATGTCGATCACACTTCATTGGTCCTCTTCTTTTCCATTCATCTGGGTTTTTTTATCTCTTTTCTTACGGTCCATTCGTTTTCCATGTAGACATCCCGTGTTATATAATCAATGAAGACTTGTCTATGCACTGCTTTCCTTTGGCTTGCCAAATTTAATGCACTTCTGTGCCATACTGGTTTGCCCTTGTTTTCCTAAATGACTTAGCTCTGAACTCGCGCTTGTTTCGGTTGTCAACTTGGTTGTTCCAACTTACAGTGCAGAGAACAGTGTGATAACTGGATTAAGCCAGTCTACCCCTGTCTGATACCAAATGCATCTAAAATTCTGTGCATTCTGAGATTTCTGGCGCTATTCTCTATTTATCCCAAACCGAGATAAATATAAAGATTGACTCCAGTAGGAATTCGTTTAAAATTTTAATAAGTCTGGTGTGTTACATTAACATGAACTTTTCTGTCCGCTGTAGCTTATTTTAATTCCCCTTATGCAAACTATTGGGTTATTTACAAAGTTTCAATTGCAAGAATATTTAAGAGTTATGCGTGGGTGAATCGACTACGAGAAACAGCTTAGATGGTCAAACATAAGGAAGAGACACGCTTGATACTATTAATTCTTTTGCAATTCTGTTGCCGGTTTTCAAAACATAATATGACATGTATGTCGCACAGAGAGGAGCGAGGGCGATGAACTGATAGAATGGAAAGGGAGAGAGAGAGAGAGAGAGAGAGAGAGAGAGAGAGAAGCAGAAAGGCCAAGGGATAGTGTGGAGAAAGAGAGGTAGAGACTGTAGAGGGTGAAACAATGAGATAGTGGGGGAGAGAGACAGTGACGACTTCGCAATTGACACAATAATGCGAGCAGAGGTGCGGGCTCTGCTAGTTATGCTTATAAAATTTTGGTATGAAGGTAACAACATTCCAAAATTCAGTAATAAATAAGGCATTTTGATTGTTTATATAGTGGCCTATTACAGCCACTGTTTTTGGAAAGTGTTAAGCTGTCATGTCGACTGTTGACCTACGTTGTTATACATCAGTTTTGTATAACAATCGGTACAGCCATCTTGGAGCGAAAACGTTACGTAAAGAAGGTACAAAGATGTTAGGATAAGATAGGATATTACTAGAAGCGTACGGGGAATTAGCACCTCGACCTACGCAGACCTTTTATGCCTAGGCCCCTGACAGGGCATCCCCGGGAAGGAGGGACGAAGTGAGAGGAGACAGAGGGCGGCCGGACCAGGAGGCACTACAGATAGAGAGCAGGGTCCCTACCAATTACAGATCTGAACTCCCCAGGTGGTGGCTGGTGCAGCCGATCCCCCTCCCGTGAGGGACCAAGGACCCGGAGACCGCTCGCAGTCCAGGGGACGAAGGTTTCCACAGATCATCCTTTTCCTCTGCTATGCACACCTCGAGACCTCTCGTCGACACTTTGTCGCAGTAATCTGTTCGTGTTATCTTTTTTACTTGCCGCCTGTTATTGTTTTACTATTTTGAATTTTGGGTTCTTTGTCCTCCGGCTAGCTATTGTTACTCAGTCGAGCAAATATCTCTGAGCAGGGCGTGTAAACGGAAATGAGTTATTACTAAAAGATAACACTGATAAAAGAATTTGTTTTTACACTTTTATTGCCGTCACACTTAATTAATAGTTCACATCTGCAATCTTTATACACGCCTGACTGAAACTGTTATATTTCCGAATGTAATTACTGTCGTAATAGTTGTCGTGTACCTACTTCACATTTTGTAACTAACTTTACGACGCGAGAGATTCTGTAGAACTGCGTAATGTGTACCTCACGAGAGATTGCTGAGAACTGCGTAATATGTACCTCGCGAGAGATTCTGTAGAACTGCGCGATACTTGTTTTTTTTTCAAGTGGAGGAGAAAATGATTTAATCACTGACCCCAGCCCCGATGGGAGTCGGGACTGAGAGTGTGGGACTCACCAATAGTCAGCATACCCACTAAAAACTCCTCCACCGGTGGAAAAAGGAAGAAGGTAAAAGTGGAATGGCGTGGCTTTGTGCGGTCCCGCATAGCACCCGCGTTAGTATGTGATAGATGGAAGTCTCCGCCCTATGGGCTGGAGCGGGATAGGTGGGTACTAGGTTGCAGCCATGAAACCTGACTGCAACACTAGTGAAAAATGGCGTGGGTTTAGGTAAGGGTTGGAAAGGTGATTGTATGGAAGGTGTAGGTTGGCGTAGAACTTACTTCTTCTGACCTTGC
Source organism: Deroplatys truncata (assembly GCA_030765065.1). Classification (NCBI taxonomy): domain Eukaryota; kingdom Metazoa; phylum Arthropoda; class Insecta; order Mantodea; family Mantidae; genus Deroplatys; species Deroplatys truncata. The sequence goes on from CM060985.1 coordinate 65,060,282, forward strand.
ATCCTGCTGAGATACTCTTGCGAGTATGATGCGCTGGCCGGAGGCCTTCGGCGGTTACTTGGGGCCTCCGGTATGGCTGTCTGCTGGAAGTAGGCCCGAAGTTGGTGCTGCTGCTCTTCCAGGGATCTGATGGTGATGTCGATGGAATCTAGGTGTTGTGTGATGGTGTCTGTTGCTGAAGCTGAAGTCTGGATGGAGTTGTCGATGGTGCTGAGTCTAGTAGAAAAGGTCTCGAACTGCCCAACTAGAGAAACTTGCTGAGCAGCTGAGGTGTCTTGAAGGTCCCTGATGAGTTCCTCCAGGGCTGTAAGCTTCGTCGTCATGTTCAGGAACTCCGCGTGGAGATCCTGAACGCCGTCGCGTAGGCCCTGGACTTCCTCGATGATCGCTGCTGAAGATGATGGTGTCGGCGCTGGTGATGGAGCTGGTGTCGGCGTCTGTGGAGATGATGCTGGCTGCGATGAAGGTGCTGGCGGCTTCGTCGGTGCCTTCCTGCGGGGATGCAGAGGGCAGAGCGCCTGGCCGGTAAAGTGAGATGACCCACCACAGGTCGCGCAGTAGCGGCGTCGGCGGCGCAGGTCGTGCTGGGTGCACGAAGATGTGGTGCTGGCAGCGCCACAGTAGTGGCACCTGGGTTTCGACGAGCAGGAGCTCTCGCTGTACCCGTAGACGCAGCAGCGTCGGCAGGGGACCTGGCGTTTCATTCGGCTGGCCTCGATGCGTAAGCACCTCCCTAACAAGGGCAGGCCCGCCCTCAAGGCCGTTTCCTGGTCACCAGGGTCTGCGAACTCGATCGTGACGAGGGTAGTGGGTCCCTGTGCTCCCTGGATCCGAGCGGCCTTCAAGGTTGAAGACCACTGGTGGCGTGCAGCGCTGATGAGGAACCTGACTGGCAGGTCCCTCGGGACCCCTCGGATTACAGCACTGTACCTCCCCTGAGGCACAGGCTGTGACTGCGCTGGCTGGACATTATCCAGGATCGGCGGCGTTGGTTGCGGTAAAGTTGGCGGCAACTGCGGAGGCAGTCCCGGCGAAGCTGCGCTGGCACGTGGCGAAGCGGCGGTTGATGCGTAGGTTGCCCTACTCTGCGGCGGCTGCGGCGAATTCTCCTCGGCGGACGCCGGGGGAGATGAAGAGGTTCCTGCCTTAGCAGGAGCGGCGACAGAGCGACCCTTCTTCCTCGCCATCTCGGAGCTGAGTGTGTTGGATACTTCCAGGAGCCAGGAGCAAGAACAGGTCGCCCGAGTTTACTCGGGCGGAAGGTTAATCCCCACGGTACCTATCCGTTTAGTTACGGATTTACCCGTGCGGTGATATAGATTGGTCTAATAGTAAGCGTTTTGTCCATGTCTACATGATGATAGCGGTTGCTGGCCCCTTGTGTTGCTATTGGCTCGGGTCGGTGATACCGCCTGGGCGGACAAGCGACCAGACGGTGACCGAGCTCGATGCTGCTTAACTTGGCGGCCGCTTGCTGGACCGTCAGTTAAGCAGTGCCTTCTAGCGGGGGCCGATGGGAATGGGTATTTTGGTGAGGGTACCAAGGAAAGCAGTTGAGTGGTACAAAGAGTGGTCACCCAACCAGCCGTGGCCCGTCTCAATGCTGCTTAACTTGGGGTGCGTGTGCTAGATAGGATGAAGAGGCAGTTATGGACCAAGGACATCCTTGGGGAGGCGGTAGCTTCTACGTCGCCTCGGTTGGCGTTGGTCGTATTGGCCAAGCACATTAACCAGTCGGTTGGGGTGAGGTGCAAACTTTGTGTAAATTGTACGAGCTCTTTCTCGTACAACATCCACAATGTAAGGAAGTCCTGATTGGGAGTGTAGGATGTGTGACGGGAATCTGCGATCTGTGCCGTAGATCATCCTTAGTGCCCTGTTCTGCACGGTCTGGAGTCTGCGCATAGTGGACGGAGCCACCGAGCCCCAGACCTCGCAGCCGTACAGAATTAGTGGCGGGATGATCGCCCGATACAGGCGCAGTTTAAGGTGGGTAGGCATTGTAGAGTGGAAGATGGGGTACAACTGCCGAAGGGCGGCGTGACCTAGGCTTGCCTTAGCCTTGACATGAGGAGTGAATGTGAGGCCGCGGTCGAGCAGAACCCCTAGGTATTTGGCGGATCGGACCCAAGGGATCCTTCTCCGCCTCAACCGCAGGGATCTCTCGGGCCGCCAGCCATGAACCTTAGCGAGCAGAAGGGCTGAGCTCTTCTGTGGGCCAATGGCCATTCTCCACTTTTCACTCCATCTGCCGATGGCCTGGAGCTGTCTCTGTAGTGGAGGGAAGCAGTAACGGACATTCTTGTTCTGTGCCAATATGAGGACGTCGTCGGCATATTGGCACGTAACAGTGCTGGGTTCCATGGGGAAGTCAGACATGTAGGCAGCGAAGAGTAACGGCGACAGTACACTGCCTTCCGGTACCCCGGCCGCTATGGGTCTGACTGAGGATAGCCGCCCCTCCACCCGCACCCTGAAAGTGCGATCCCGTAGGAAGCTGCCAATCAGGGTGAGGTAGGGGGGAGGAAGGTTTGCTTCCTTGAGCTTGTACAATAGCCCCTGGTGCCACGTTGTGGAGAAGGCCTTTTCCACGTCTAACAGCACTGCCATGGTTTTGAAGTTTTCCTGGAAGCCCAGGGCAGCCTTCTCGGCCAATCGCAGTAGCTGTAGGGTCGTGGAATGTCCCCGACGAAAACCGAACTGATGATCCGGGAGGAGATGCCCATCCTCGAAAAGAGGTGTAAGGCGGGGTAGGAGCAATCGCTCAAACACTTTTGAGGCGATCGGGAGCAAGCTGATGGAGCGGTAGTTGGAAGAGAATACCGGATCCTTGCCGGGCTTCAGAATGCAGACCACCCTCGCCTCCTTCCAACTAGTTGGAAAGTGACGGAGGTGTAGGCATGCATTATAAATCCGCGTCAAATGGATGACGGCCTTCTTGAGAAGGTGCTGTAGCATGGACGCCGTGACGCCGTCATGCCCAGGGGATTTGTTAGGGTTTAGGTTTTGGATTTGGGAGGCCACCTCTCGTGGGGTGACTATTGGGATGTGGAGCTGCTCGTGGGGGGGAGGTGATCCTCATAGAGGTAGTCCACCGTCGCCTCCACGAGTTCAGTGAAGTCCTCGTCTTGGGGGTCTTCCCAAGGCTCGAATTGAGACTCTAGATGGTCTGCGAAATCCGTGACCTTCTCTTGGGGCTCGAAAGCGAGTCTCCCTCGAGTGCCGTGCAGTGGATGCTGATACTGCGTTTTGTCTCTTCTCAGGGACCTAATTATCCGCCAGGGTTGTTTCTCTTCCAGGTTAACGTTTCTCAATGTATTTTCCCAGGCCGCAGAGCGGTGCGCGCGAAGCAGTCGCCTAGCCAGGGTTTTGAACCGCTGGTAAACTGCTTGGATCCTGGGATGGCGGAAGCGCTGCCATAGCTTCCGAACAGTGGCCTTGGCTTTTAGCAACTGCCGGAGTTCATTTGGTATGGTCCTCGGGTTGGGGTTGTCAGACGGGATGCGGTATGTGTGCGCGCGTACCACAGTCAGGATGTGTTGGGAGTTGGATACTTGCTTTTGGCTCAAGAATTTATACTCCCTCACCCCGATATGCCTAAACATTATAATAGAGCTGCTATTGGTTCCCAAATCGCGCCAACATTAGCGTCTATTTTGTCAGCCAATCATAATTACAAACACATATGCTCTAGGGAAGATATTCCCTCCATTTCTAAAGAAAGGCACGCTACCCTGACGTCATTTGTTTGTCTCTTCTAAGTGATAAACAACTCACCCCATCGCTTCATTGTTACCCACTCCTATTGTCAGTTTCAGTGAGGCCGTATAAACTTATTTCCTAACAATGCTTATAGCTAACAAACATACAAAATCATTGTCATACAATAATGTTAATTTACACTACAATCACTCTGGCATTCACAGTGTTGTGATATAAAATACTGCCTCAACTTGAAACCTAAAAGAGACGAAGCAGATGAAAGTGAAGTGAAATGAGAATGGAGATGAAATGGAGGGGCAGGAAATTCGGGGGATGTAATGATCCTTCTCAGCATTCGCCTGGCGACCCGGAGAAATCCTCGGAAAAAACCCCGACCTTCCGAATGCGGGCCACAGATATTACCGCCTCAGCCATCCCGCTCGGTAACAAAGATGTTAAAATTGCGATTCTTGTCTTTAGGAGGCTTGCTCGCCATACATGTTATTATCAGTTATTAAAAATCGAATATTACTAGAAATGTTTTGTTATGAATTTATGTATGTATACTCTGTAAGGTCGTATACATTTAAGTTACTTAAATAGTTTTATGGTAGAAAACAGAACAGCGAATTTAGGATGTCTGTCGTCAACAGCAGTTAGATACTCATGCCAGGGAAAATAGTGGAGTTAATTATTACACTAGGAATAGTATATTATGAAATAAGTTTGTAACGTTATAGTTTATAACATACGTTTCGTAACATTATAAATGAATGTAGTATGCTCTTTTTGTAAAACAAAAATTATAACATTTCGATCAGAATAAAATGAATGCTGTGAAGTCAGTGTTTGCCTTTTGTTTTTAGAAACCGTTGCATCTAAGCCGTGTTAATATTGTAATTGTTTTTAAACTAATGCATAAATTACTAAATTGTTTACAATTATGACCATTAATAAAAGCTGTTTATAATTATAAGGAACAAAAGAAACGATACCAGTACGCTTGCCCTAGTAAAAAGCATTTGATAATGAACCTTATATGTTATCAAGCATGTACGGCAGCTAACTGACTCGCTGCAGCTCCTCAGGCGTACTGAGTCAATTTCCCTGTATATTGCTTCTTCCAACTACTGCAATGCGAGTGGGCTGGTTCTGTATATTCTATGTTTTATAGGGTAAATGTCATAGGAGGTCAGAACGTGACGGTCACTGGGCTTTGCTTATCACACGATTCTCAAATATACCCGCAATTTTCATCATTGAAGTGCTTGCAGTGGAGATTTTGCCTGAGAACGCTCTTCCTCATAAGATAACATTTGCATGAGCTTCTGCGTAGCCTTTGCAAAGGACAATGGTAGATACATACAATATGTATACATTGTGAGCGTTTTGCACCGATTTCGACCATATTTGGCACATATATTCTTTAGGAGAAGAGTAAAAATACTGTGGGGTTGTTAAAACATCCTCATTGTAAAGGAGGCTGAAAATATTCGGCTGGAGATAGTTTTGAGGATTCTCAGCACGAATCAATACTTTTGTTAAATAAACGGATATTGCTACCTTCATTCTTTTAGGAGCGATAGTGCAAAAATAATAATAATAAAAAAAGACTAATGTGAGTTGGAGTTGAAAATTGTTCGATGGGAGAGGCTTTGGGGAATTTTCAGTACGAATGGAAAATTTGATACACATATTGTTTAGATCAAGAGTGGGTGCTAGCACAAAAAAACACCCCTTAAAGGAAGGGGGAAAATGTGTTCGGCGGGAAGCAGTTTAGAGGCTTTTCAGCAAGAACTGGCCAGTTTTCTCAATACTTTTTGTAAATAAACATATAAATCATGTTCTCTTCGCTACTATAACGCGAAGAACACAAATCGTTTCAAGATAATCCCAAACTACCTTTTACAGGACAAATTTTCATTAGTTTTGGTTTTGTCAAAATGGCTTTACAATTTTCATTAAAATAAAATGTTTGACACAATGACATTAGAAATAAAATGCATATCTTGAAATTTCTGTGAATAGCTTTGAAACCCCATTCATTCAGAGTGAATTCTGTATAATTTTGCATAACTAGTAAACTATAAGAGACAGGCAAATGCTTATTTCATAGAAAATGTAGATCCAATTAAAATCATTTGTTAAATTATTTTTTATTATTTCTATTTCCGAGGTAATTGTTGCTCATGGATTTAGTTTTCCAAAAGTTTTGTGTTTTTTAATGTATTGGAAAATACGTTATTAATTATGTTTCTTGTTGAAAAACTTTAGTTTCTTATGATGTCATAGAAAGGGTAAAAAAAGGGGGGGAAGTTCAGAGAAAATCAATAAAATAAAGTCACTATGCCATTGAATTCGTCATCGACACGGGTAGCCGAGGTCGTTAAAGCATGGCCTAATGAACAGAATGTTTGTAGTTCAAACCCCACGAGAACTATCCTTCCTAAGTTTTTTTCCCAGGTTTTCCACAGCCATCTTCACTGGCAAATGCCGGAGAGGTACCATAAACTTAGAGTTGGAACTTTTCCTTCCCAAATTTCCTTTCCCGATTCATTTCATGAATCATCAGTGTTCACCATGTGCCGTATGCAGTAAGAACGGGCGTTAAACACTACTGAAAAGTGTATTCTTCAGCTGTTTAGCATGGCCTGAACGGTGCAAATCGAAATCCTTCAGCTGTCGACTCAAATGGGCTACCTGGCTATGTTATTGGTAAATAATGTAAGATGATAAAATGTGAATGGACATTCTTGATGTATGTTATCTAGAATAAGAAGTCAATAACCTTATTTATAGTGTATAGGTGGTGCGTTTAATTGTAGATTTTAATTATAATTTATCTGTAGTGTTCTAAAGACATGCTTGGCAAATACGAGTAAACACACTTCTGGTACGTTCCATGAGGGATTGCATATTTCATTAAACATTAAAAGTCATAGAACAAGGCGAAGCTATTTTAGTTAGTGCTACGCTGTGCACTTCCTGTATATACCAGGTGGTCCAACCGCGCCGTATTTGACGTGTGTAAATAACCTATCGTGCGTTAAAAGAGTTGCGTAACTCAACGGGCAATTCCAATTAAATACAAGACAGTGGGGAATTGTTGCATTAGCAGACTAAAAACCCATTACTTCTACAACTACTACAACTACTACTACTACTACTACTACTACTACTACTACTACTACTATTACTACTACTACTACTACTACTACTACAACTACTACTACTACTACTACTACTGCTACTACTACTACCCAGCGGTTCTCAGAAACATCTATATCAATACACGGAGACCGCTGGAACATCGCATCATCAAGAGAGGCAAAATTTCGAACACTTATTCAATGAGCGAAGTCAGCATAAAAGCACCGTTGTATGATGGTGATAATAATAATAATAATAATAATAATAATAATAATAATAAAATTTATGATAGCAAGTGGAAAAATGTGTGATCTCATGTTTGTTGCATATGGTCCGTAATGTTAGACAAAACAGCGTAAACAAAATTAAAAGAAATGCTCTGACAGATACGGAAAGGTCAAATAAAGACATTAATTATTTTTCAGTCTAAAAAGTGAGTTTATTCTCTCGAAAATAAAGCCTGTGTAATTGAAGTGGAAAATATTCTAAGACCTTTTCGGTTTATTTATGTCTTTCGTCACGGACATACACTCTAGTGCTAGGGTCTGTTTTTGTCTATCATCACGAACTGTACATTCTATTGCAAACCTGGGAAGTACCTCCCAATGAACACGATCCACTCATCGTGTTTGCTGATAAGCAAGAGGAATAGAACGAATCTCAGCTGGTCCCGTAGCTCAGTTGGTAGAGTACCTGCTTGTACGAGAGGTCTCGGGTTCGATTCCCGGCTGCGGGGTGAGAAGTTATCCCTAGCCAAGATCATTCCCTATCCTTCACAGAGTCTGGAAGTATGAATGAGAGTGCGAATGTGTGTGTGATCTAATGATTACAGCCAAAAGTTTACTACAAACCCAAAGATAAGTGAACGCTATTGCCTATAGGCAATAATATATTCCAAAAGAAAGGCCACCAATAAGACAATTGTAGTTAAAGCCGGGTTATAAATGGAACTTAAAACAGAAAGAAGAAATAGAGCAAGATGAAGAAAGAAAACAAAAGAAAAAATCTGATGTGTTACACTCACATGAACTTTCTCTACTCTTGTACAAACTATTATTACAAACGCTTATTCTCCATATGCTTCATGTTAATCGAGATATCGAGATCTCAATCTTATTGCTAATTTTCTTGTAGATGCAAGGGGAATATGGTAGGTTATAAGCGATAGTCAAATCTTTTAAGCGCTGGTTGCTATGTGGCGCATTCTATTCTGTTTGCATATCCAGGACATGAAGAATTGAATAACGAATTTGAGAAAAAGTATAAGTATTGGAAAATATAAGGAAATAACAAGCAATATCACGAAAATGGTTCACTCAACTAAAAAAATGTATATGACATAAATTGTGTATTTTAACGCGATCTACATTTTTTGTGTAGTAAAATTTTGTCTATCTCTTATGGTTTACCAGTTATACAAAAGTCGTTCACAATAAAGAATACTTTTGGAGACATTCCCAGGAAATTCAAGATATACATTTTATTTGTCATAAAAATATCTTAAACATATGATATTTTAATCAAAATCGTTAGAGCCATTTTTGAGAAAATTAAAATTTTCGAAAAATCTTCCATGTAAAGGGTACTCTGGGGTGAGGGGATTTTCTTGAAAACCTTCGTGTCGCATCCTTGGAAGATACTGAACCCAAATACCAAGTTTGGTGTTTATCCGACTGTTCGTTTCTGAGTTATGCTGTTCACAGACATATAGAGACACAGCAACACACACGGAAATGTTTCCAAAAATGCTTTTTTTGGATTCAGGGGGTCTCAAAACATGTATTTCCGGTGAAATCTCGGTATCGAAATTTTGGGTGGAATACAATACTTCCCCTACTTACTATACGTAGTAGAGAAAGTAAAAAAGAAGCTCGCTTACGCTAATTAATGTTCTCCACTGATCTGTGTTTACTTGGAATTGCCCCGTTGATTTCTGCAACTCTTTTAACGCACGAAGGGATATCTACACACCTGAAATACGGCACGGTTGGGCCACCTGGTATAAGAATATTTTTTTGGAAGATTGTTTTCTGTATGGAACTGAGCTTGAGGACAAAATCATCAAAACTAGAGAGCATAACATTCAACTAAAACAGTGTTTCAGAAGGAACGAATTTATTATGTGTAGAAGGAACACTTACAAGTTCCTTAAAGGCATTCGGTACTGAAATTGTTAATTCCTACAAATTTCTAACATTACACTGTAATGTTTGTCACGGATTTGTTCAACAAAAGTGTAAGTTAACATTAATTTTCATGATCCTACGTACCTAACTTTCCATGTTCAAAAACTAAAAAACGAATTTCCGCCTATATTATTTATCGGCAGTAGCACCAAATACAATTGTTGTCACCGATTCACAAATACCTCCATATACTAAGGTTGGTTGTTACGTGTTATTTTACACCACCTTGTACTCGTATAATCACCCCATCCTCCAATGTCTGTAGCGAAGTACTGTTGATTCATTACATCAAATAGTGGTGTGGGCTAGGCCATGAATGGTAGCCAATTGTTGGACAATGCGAGGTAATGGTGTAACACACATAAGACGGACAAAGACACGAGCATCGTCCAACATCTGGGGGCGTGATTCGATCCGGCTATATAGCCGACCTTGAGCATAACAATCCACTCGCGGAGTAACCAAGTCAAGCAAACGAGAACTGGGGCTTTCGAAATCTGAACCTCTCGATATTGATTACTCACTTCGTAAAATTGAGCACTTGGCTTTGTATGTCTGAATGAATATGAAACAACCCACGAACCCCTGCAAGTGCAGAGTTTAAATTTTGCATATAGGACATTTTATGTACATGAGTTTGAAGACAATTTCATGTTTCACATTCGATTGTAATTTATAGACAATTAAACCTGACTTTCTGTTGAGAACCTGCAGGGTTTTACGAATTTTAGATGAGACTGTGCATGCGGAGTTTGAGTATGATGGAAAGTTTTCTACACATTCTAAATTGGTTAACATAGGTAACGAATTTAGGGTAGTTTTTTTAGATAGCCTCCTAAATTAATATTTTTTTACACATTACGGCGCATATAAGGTGTTGACATTTTATAAAGATGTCCCATTACTTCATAATTGGGACACTCATAACTACGAGGGCAGTCGCAGAAGTACCCGACCTGACGTATATACAGCGGTTGTTGTTTAAAACAAATGACTATGGTAGAAAGTACCACCCTTATAAAGCTTAACTTTGAAGTTTGACGATGCCACGTTGTTTAGTATTTGTTTGGCAGTCATCAATAGTGAACGCTGTCAGCAAATTTGTAAACATGGATAAAACTGATCATCGTTATGTGATACAATACTTTCATTTGAAAGGTCTTAGTCCAACTAATATTAAAGCTGAGCTAGATTCTACTCTGGGGGAGTCCGCTCCTTCGTTTACAACAGTAAAATATTGGGTGGCAGAGTTTAAGCGAGGCGTAGAGCTGCCAAAGCGAACATCGCAGTGGTCGACCAAATGAGGTGACCATGCCAGAAATTGTAAAGAAAATTCACAAATGGTATTGGATGACCGTCGACTGAAAGTGCGCAAACTAGCAGACATCGTAGGCATTTCAAAAAGTGCTGTACATTGCATACTGACTGAAAATTTGGATGTGAGAAAGCTGTACGCAAGATGGGTGTCGCGTTTACTCAGAATGGAACAAAAACAGCATTATGAGGATGTTTCATTCGAGTGTTTGGTGATGTTTTGCCGCAATAAAGCCGACTTTTTGCGTTGATTCATAGCTATGGATAAAAATGGGTCCAATGAGATGAAGGAACAGTCAAAACAGTGGATTGAAAGGGGAGAATTGGCTCCAAAGAATGTGAAGACAGTTCCATCTGCAGGCAAGGTCATGGCGTCAGTTTTTTTTGGGATGCACGTGGGATAAATTTTATTGATTATCTTCAAAAACGAAATGCAATCGATGGCGAGTACTATGCAAACTTATTGCAGCATTTGAGTGATGAAATAAAGCAAAAATGGCCACATTTATTGAAAAAGAAAGTCTTGTTTCATCAAGACAATGCACCAGTTCACACATCCATTATCGCCACGGCCAACATCAATGAGTTAAAATTTGAATTACTTCCTCATGCACCCTATTCGTCAGATTTAGCCCCCTCTGATTATTTTCTCTTTCCAAAGTTGAAGAAATGGCATGGTGGTAAAATATTTGCCAACAATGAAGAGCTGGAGTCTGCTGTTGTGGGTATTTTGCAGACCTCGGCGGTTCTCAGTATAAACAGGGTATCGAAACTATTGAACATCGTTGGGAAAAGTATATCGAGCTGAAAGGAGATTATGTAGAGAAATAAAGATGTTTTTTCCCAAATATTTTGTGTCTTCTTTATTAGGTCGGGCACTTCTGGGACAGCCCTCGTAGCACGTTTTAGTGTATGTATATAAACTAGTTATATTTACTTTAGAATGCTGATCAACCTTACAATTTGCAGTAGTTCGCAATTATACAAGTTTTTCCAGTAATTCGTAGTTGTAGAAAGGTATTTTATTAACAGAACAACATATGCTTCTCACTATGAGCTTATTGCCTTTTATATTCTGATTCAAATATATCAGTCTAAAGTATCACAGATTTCTACTTAGATCATTTACAAGAGTAGGCTATTATTCTATTGCCATGAAATCTTGCTTCATCGTCCACAAAACCGGATAGGAACCTGGTAGTATCAGTTTTAGTAACGATTAACTCAAAAAGTCACTCAGAATCCAATGCAACTTTATTGAATCAATATAAACAGTGCAACAAATTTATGAACTGAAATATTAGGTATTCCATTTTATAACATATAGTACTTTTTACTACGAACTTTTGGAACACTTTGTGCAATTGCCAAATGCTCCATACATAGACTTAGATACAATAAAAGAAGCGAGTTATTGGAAAGTTCCAAAGATGATGGGGAATTCTGCATGTAAAAGATTGAGGGAAATTTATAAAATAATTTAAAATATGATTGTAATAAGTATAGAATTAAGGGTACTTTGTATGGAAGACATGATAAAAATTTTAACACTATGCTACGTTTACAACCTTGGTATTCTATCTTCTGGCTAACTTCAACGTTTTACCTTTTGATTTTCTTTAATTGCTGTATTATTTAATAACAATAGCAGTGTACGCGAGGCATATCCAGTTCCACAGAGTACGCTTTTTCATGGAACGTTTTAAAATAATTCTCACTTTTCACTTAACTTAAAAACACCGTGCATATTAACAAAAAGATAAAACAAATCATAGTACCATAAAGGTTACAGCGTAAAACAGTAAAATTAACTGCAGAACAGGGCAGAAATGTCCATACATTACTATTGTCTCTGCTATTCACATTGTTACAAAATTACCATCCAACAAATAAAGTATATGATAGATCATAACCCACATGGAAAAAGTATGATGATACCTAAGTAATGGATCACATCCGGAAGGTATTAAGATGGTTTCGACCAATTCGACTAGGGTTTCTCCTGTTTTGTCTAGCCGCCAATTCCACATACTTCCTCCATAACCAAAGTCCTCGTGGTATTAAATGCAAAAAGAGCTGGCCCGGTAGCTCAATAGGTAGAGCACCTGCTTGCTGTGCGAGGAGTCCCGTTACGATTCCCGACTGGGGGAGGGGTGATTTTTCTTTAGCCAAGATTATTCCCAATCCTCCCCACAGTCTGGGATGTGTATGTGTGTGATCTAATGATTAAAACCTCAAAAGTGCAATAAACCCAACGACAAGAGAATACGAGTTAACACCATTGCCAAAAGGCAATAAGTTCCAAAGGAAAGGCCGCCTATAAGACCAATGTAGTTAAAGGCGGGGTATAAATGGAACTAAAAAAATGCAATAAAAGCAGAATGAAAAAAGCTTGAAAACAAAGCTGGTAACCACCAACATAAAGCAATTGGTACAAAAAGCAACTCTGAAGTCGTCATTATAACATAAGCGAAGTATTTCCAATAAATAAACGCGGGAGCAGAAAAAGCGGCAGATATAGGAACTAGAGGATTTAAGTCGGTACTCAAATTTGTGGCTACGCACTGTCCAAACACCACCGTTTTACCTACCCCTTGCAGCAGATAGGTCAGCACAAAAGATGGGCGGCGGCTAAGACTGCCAATGAGCAGTGTTCTGTATTTCTTGCATAGGTTCTCTATCCTTTGAGTTTTAAATATCTGTATGTCCTCTCGTTTACGTTACCATGCTCATTCATACAATACAGCAACAACAGCAAGCCACAAAACTGGTCGGCCCTCGTAGCCGTGGTAGCTCGGGTGTATAGCTTCGGTGCCCCGCAAAGTTGAGGGTCGCGGGTTCGAGTCTCGCCATGGGTATGGGTGCTTTTGTGTGTATGTATGTGTGTTGTGTAATAGCGCTAATAAGCGGCGAAGAATACAGTAAAAGCGCAGTAATAATAAAATAATAAACTGGCTAAACAAGGGAACTTAAAAAAAATAAAGAAAATCGGATAATATAAAATATTAATTTTTCATTATGCAGTAATTACTTTTACTACATCTGCATTGAGACTACAAGATAAGTAACTATTTATCTTCTTATGCTCTTTGGGAATAGCTTTTACTTTCTCTCCCACCCACCTAAAGGAGGTGTTTATATTCCGCTCAAAAATTCGATGTCGAGATTTCACCCTAAAATACAGATTTTAAGGCCCTCTAAATCCAAAATAATATTTTTTAGAGAAAACTCCGGGCGTGTCTGTGTGTGTGAACAACATAACTCTAAAATAAAATGTTCGCTAAGTACCAAACATGTTATTATTTTATATTCAGTATCGTCTAAAGAGCGACACGAAGATTTTCAAGGAAATCCCTCTAGCCCGAACTACCTTATGCTTGGAAAAGAGTCGTCCTCCGTGGTGTAGTGGTTATCATGCTAGTCTCTAGTTCCCGAGATCACGGGTTCAACCTCGGCGGATGCCGATGGATTTTTTCGGGCGTAAAAATCTTAAGCGTGGCTTCTTTCGGAAGGGAAGTAAAGCCGGTGGTCCCGTGTCGTAGATTTACGGCACGTAAAAGAACCTCAAGCCTGATAAAGAGGCCTCTGGGCAACATTTGCGGTCCTTTACGCCCAATATAGAATGGGGCTCTAAGAGCCACAGCAGTTAAAGAGCGCCCTTAAATAAAACTCAATATAATTTAATTTCTCGAAAAAAAATTAATATATATATTTTTAAATGGCTCTAATGATTTTGAATAAAATACTATGTATTTAAGATATTTACTTGACAAAATGTATATCTTGAATTTTCTGGGAATGGTCTGTTATTTCCTCTTCATTTGGAAAGGATTTTGTCACAATTTATTTCAAGTAATCGTTTTTGTGACATCAGCCGTTTCCGAGATATGTTGTTATTGGTTTAAAATTGTTAATGCTTTTAACAATGTTTAAAAAGTGCTACCGCTATTCACGTGTGTCTCGCGCTGTCGTTAAAGAGTGTGGAACTTCTATGCCAGCACGTAGCGACAGGTTTTTAAACGTCTGACTATTGATTCGCTTTCCTCTATCACCGTTCTACCCGCAACAAAATGTGTAATGAAACTCTTTCTCCAAAGTTTTATCTCGATGAACAGGAAGTAGATAGAAAAATAAACTTTCGTAAGAAGAGTTTGCAGAAGCTGTATAAAAATAAAGTATAGTGGGCAGAGAAGTTAATATGCTGTCGCTATTTTTATCTTCGATTGTCAAAGACTATTTAGCCGCCAGGATGTCATATTTCTATTAAATTCACACACATTTGCTCTCTCACTCATACTTTCAGACACTAGGGGGATAGAGAATAATCCTGACTACAGAAAAATTCCTATCCTCCAGCCGAGAATCGAACCCGGGTTTTTGATTTGAAAGATAGCATGCTAACCACCAGATCACAGAGACAGTCATATTCAGTTATTTCACGCGATAGTAGGGAAAACGCATGAAATTTCAAGGCCAGCATATAGCGATGCACTTATAAACATTTGAAGATCGCTATTCCGTTTGCACCTATAACAAAATGTGTAATGAAAGTATTTTTGCAAACGTTTATCACAGTTAACTTAACTAGACACACGAATAAGTTTTTACAAGAGCAGTTTGTTGTTTTTTATTTTGCCATACATCGTTCCTATAAAAATATACAGAACAATTAATGCCCAATGCGTCTATTGTAACTATAATCGGCCCAAGCGATCTGTTCGAGTAGGCCACCCAATCTACTGCTCAGTATCTATCCGAAACAGCCTACCACATTTGGAAAAGACTGGCCCTATTAATGGATACAGGCAGCTGATTGCATATCAGTATTTCAGCGAAATTTACTACATGTCAAGCGGCAAGGAAAAGTTTACACGAAAAGTGTTAGGAAGACAGGTGCTGTTATTGACAGGTTTTGTTTTGCCATCCACTTGCTGCCACGTTCCGGTGTAGAACGTGTTTCTTTTGTTTTGCTTTATTCATCTTACAGAAGTTAGCCAGCTTTGGCATCTTTTCCTATATCGTTAAAAAAAAGTAAACAAGGCGAAAGAATCGCTATTTTCATTCTCATCGCCCCAACTTCCTTTTCTACATTTGCGTGGGAGTGTTTTAAAAGGCTTTCATGAAATCTACGCTTTTCTGCGCAAGAGACTAAGCACTGGTTACTGCTTAAGTACTTTTCTCAAAAATGTTGCTACTGCATAATTTATTGACATGCTGAATCCAAAACTAAGCTCAATTCTTCTGTCATTTTCCCACCACATCCATTGACACATTTAACTTCGAGAATGCAGCACCGTAGGTTTGCATAATGAAACAACCTTTCTTACATTCACATTACTTTCTCTACGTACTAGTGTTTATTTTATATACCTTCAACAAACTAGTAACTTGTTAAAAAAAACTGACACAATGTGCTGAAATTCCACACTTTTTCCATGCCATCGTGAGAAACAAATGAATGCTGACTTAGCGCTTAAAAATATATGATAAAGTATTGGAAAATACAAATCAAAAACAAAGAATATCTCCGAAAGGGTTTAATTCCACAAACATATTTGGCTTAAATAGTGTTTTAAAGGAATCTGCATTTTTTGTGAAGTAAGTTTTGCTACTGTCAAGTTGTTTTCCAGTTTATACAAGTTTATACAAAATTCGTTCAGACTGCCTCTGTGGTCTGGTGGTTAGCATGCTAGCTTGCAAATCCAGAATTCCGGGTTCGATTACCGGCTGGAGGATAGGAATTTATTAGGGTTATTCCCCATTCTCCCTAGAGTTTGGAAGTATGAGATAGAGTGTAAACATGTGTAACAAACTTGATGCTTATAGGAGAAAGAGGGCGACCGGATCAGGAGGCACGACAGGGAAGAGGGCAGGGTCCCTACCGTTACCAAATCGAAACTTCCCGAATGGCTGCTGGTACAACCGGTTCCCCTCCCCTCCCCCTGCAGGATTGCATATCCCACTGGGACCTGGGACTCGCCCCCATTCTGGGGAACGAAGTGTTACATAGAACATCCTTTTCTCCTTCCATGTAAGACTCCCGCCGACACTTGCAACACTGAAACAACCAAGCAGATGAAAGAGGAAGTGAGATGAGAATGGAGGCGAAATGAAGGGACAGAAAATTCGGGGGAGTAATGAACCTTCCCGGTATTCGCCTAGTGACCCAAGGAAACCCCCCAAAAACACGTGGATCAGGAAGTTCGGCCACGGAACTCTAACCTATGACCTGAATGCGGACCGCACACGTTACCGCCTGAGCCATCTCGCTCGCTAACGCGGCATATAAATGGAACAAATAATAATTTAGAATGAAGAGGACCTCACAGGCTATTCATAGAAAGTTCAAGATATACCGTTTATTAATTATCAAATAACTCAAATACATATATGATATTTTAATAAGTAGTGTTTTAGCCAGTTTTGAGAAAATGAAAAATAATGAAACTTTTTTCGTGCTAATGATACTTTGTGGTGAAAATCTTTATATCACGTTTGTGGAAGATTTATGGAAGATATCGAACTTAAGTACCAAGTTTGGCATTTATCCGATGTTTCGTTTTTATTGTAATGTTCACACACATACACACATGGACCTCTATCTAATAATCCATTTCCGGCATTAGGGAGCCTCAAAATATACATTTTTGTGAAATCTCTATATCGAATTTTTGGGTTGACTGCAATGCTTTCTCTACCTGCTATAGATAAGTGGTAAAGAAATAAAAAATAATGAAATGAAAATATGCTGTAGCAAGTATTAAAATTTAAACCTTATTGACTCATACATATGCCATTTTGTATCCTTTCTCGTGATTCATTCACAACATCTATGTCCACCGCTTTTTAAGTTCATACCCCTGTAAAATGTTTTGCTCTCAAATGTTTTTCGATTCATTACGTTTGTAGTTACGTAGGAAAGCGTTTGAACTTGAAAATCGTGATGATTCGTCATCTGTGACTGCTTTATGGTAGCCATTTTCGAACATTTGTTAAAATGCTTAAAATAGGTGAAATCTAATGCTTACTTAACCGAAGTGTAACACTCTGTGAGAATTAATATCGGTCGGTTAGTCTAAATTGCTAATTTCAATGCTAAAGTAGTTTAAAAACCATTTAATCTTTTACACATGATTATGAAATGGGGCGTGTAAATAATTTTTGAGCTATTCACATCAAGTATTATAATGTAAAGAAATCTGATGTGTTACACTCACATGATTTTCTCTACTCTTGTACAAACTATTTTTCCAAACGCTTATTCTCCATCTACTTCATGTTAATCGATACACAGATTTGCACAAACTATAATATTGCTAATTTTCTTATAGGTGCAAGGGGAATACGGTAGGCTTTAAGCGATAGCCAAATCCTTTAAGAGCCGGTTGCTATGTGGAGCATTCGTTCTCTTTGCATGTCCAGGACATAAAAAAAAATACAAAAAGAAAAAGAATAACGAATTTCCATTTGAGAAAAAGTATAAGTATTGCAAAATTCAAACAAATAGGTAACAAGAAATATCTCGGAAATGGTTTACTCGAGAAAAAATGTATATGATATAAACTGTGTGTTTTAGCGAGATCTACATTTTTTGTGTAGTAATTCTTTTTCCATCTCTTACGGTTTACCAGTTACGCAAAATGCATTCAGAATACGGACGACTTTTGCGGACATTGCCAGAAAATTCAAGATATACTTTCATTTGCCATGAAAGTATCTTAAACACATAATATTTTAATCAAAATCTTTAGAGCCGTTTTTGAGAAAATCAAAATTTTCGAAAAATGTTTCATATAAAGGATAGTTTGGGGTGGGGGTAGTTTCTTGAAAATCTTCGTGTCATATCTTTGAAAGATACTGAATGTAAATACCAAGTTTGGTACTTATCCGACTTTTCATTTTTGAGTTATGCTGTTCGCAGGCACACACATGGACCTTTTTTTATAAAAATGCTTTTTTTGAGTTCGGGGGGCCTCAAAACACGTATTTCCGTTGACATTTCGATATCGAATTTTTGGGTGGGGTGCAATTACTATACGTAGTAGGGAAAGTAAAAAATAGATAAAGCAATGGAACTTTTAGTTAGCAAGAAACAATTAAGAACAAAATGTAAAGGTATTTTGAAAACATAATATTTATATATACGCAGTTACTGTGAGGTTAGTATGTTTAGCAACATGTTAAAAAATTATAATTTTTCCCGCATAATCCTTAAAATGAGAAGCGGATTTTTTTTTATTGCAGAGAATATTTTAAAGGGCCTCAAAGATAGCATAAATATTTAATAGCCAGCGCGCAACTTGTGGTATATGCATTTCGGATTATTTTTTTCCATTCTAAATGGGCCAATGATGTATCAAGAGTCGAAGCCTCGTGAGGCCTGTGAAGCGAGCCTGCTGTCAATTACTGGTTGCAATATCTGTTGCATTTAGTGTGAACGTATACTCGCACTTTTTGCTACTTCTCTCAATTATACAACAATGTCCGTCAGCCGGTGGCAATTTCCCGTGGAGCTGACCTGGGTGGAAGGGGCTCCACCGTCCTTCTGGAAATTGAAACAATCGTACCTTCCCGTTCCCATTTTCATTTGCACTTCGCCACACATTCCCAACATTTTCTTCATAGCAACTGTCGATGTGCCGTGTCAGGATGTAGTAACGATAGGAATTTGTTTCTCTATTGCAACAATGTCAGTGACTGGCCAACATCACCTTCTTTGTTTACCTTTTAAGCAGAGTACTAATTCCGTGAGCTAATCGCCAACGTGTGCATTTTCAGAGTTCTGAGTTTTGAAAGTTTGAGAACTAAGGCGATGAAATTATGAAAATGCTAAAAGCCAAGCTTCTTTGGATAGAGTGCAAAAAGCATTGTTTATATGCAGCCACTGTGGCTGCAAACCGTTGACTACGATAGTCTTTTGTTGTTTTGGAACCAGAACTGTAGAGACTGGGGCAACATTCGACTCCTGACGCAGGGATTGGTTTCCTTCCAGTACAGAGGCAGAGTGATAGTACACTCGCTTCCATTTATGCTCTCACTGCAGCTTCAGACGGCATTCTACTGCCTTCACAGCTGGAGTATGTATAGTAAGGAAGAGGTGTCTGTATCTGTTTACCTTTTCGCCCATGCAGTAGCGTTCAGTTTTATGTGCGCAGTTCTAGATTATTCGTATGCGAATATGTAACTTTGAGCAATAGCTTTACTCGTCATCACTTACTTATAATAACCATGTTTAATGGCAACATAATGTAAAACTGAAATACATTACACTTTTTACCCTCACAGAGGACACATTTACTAGATTATTGGAATCACCTGTCCAAATCAAATATACTACTAAATAAAACACTGTTTTGCAGAATTGCTCCACCCTCTGTGGATGGAGGTAGTATGTCTGCCTCACTTCAAGAGGTCCCGAGTTCAAATCTCGATTAGGTTGGGTTACTCGGATAAGGGTTTTTCCTGAAAAGATAAATTTTGGGTAACTTTAAGCTCTGTGGACCCCGGGCTCATTGGGCATTATTTCATTCTTATAACCTAAACGGTTAAGGACGCTAAACTAAAAAAAGGTTCTCCATGAAATAGTATTTTTAATGACAGTAATTGTAACGTAAAATTGAAGTAAATTATACTTTTTACTCTCATAGAAGACACATTTATAGACATTGTTTTTATAATCTAACCGTGCGAATGCTGCATGGAATTGCCCTAGCAATCTCTTCAATTGGCAAATTGGCTTCCACATACCCACAATTCTTCCGCGATAAACCTCCGAAATATTTGCATACATTGCGTGAGGTATGGTTAAAATACGCCACTGCTTGGTCGAACAACAAAGGCAGAACGCTCCAGACACATCCCTCCCTGCTATGTACGCGCCCGCTGGGAAGGTTGGAAAAATACCGCCTGAAGCTGTAGGGACGGCATAAATGGAAGCGAGTGTGCAATGCCAAGCAGACCAGTCTTAGGACGCTTCGTTCTCAGTGTGTTGAAGGCTTTGAAGCAGACATTTCATCCAGCGGTGACAGTCTTTTGGCCCTCAAGTGGAACTGTCACAATATTACCACTGAGAAGTCAGATAAGATCATCTTTCTGCCAACACTTCTCGCCCACCTCACTTTTGTTGGGGGATCATCTCCTCGGAAGACTCACATTCACGACTTTTGCTTAGTTTATAGTTTATACGTATATCCAGCTTTCGTTCACTTTGTGATGTCAATATGTTTTGTGATCTTTGGATCTCCTCCCCCTGCAGGATCAAAAAAGGATGTATTTAAATTTCGATCTGTTAAAAGTATAGTGATAGCTCCAGCAAGAACTTGTACCAACATTTTCCAACATTCTTGGCACTAGTCCACAGGAGCTTTTCTCCGCTCATTTGTAAGGTGGGAAATACAACGACTGCATAGCTTTCTGATGTAAAGTTTTCCTTTGAGGATTATTTTCACTGTTGTCGATCCGATACTCAGAGCTTATTGAACCTGATTATATGTAAAACGATGATATTACGGCTTCATATTATCTGCTTTCCTCAAATTTTCATCTGTAGTTGACCGCTGCGCGGTCTTCATCTTTTAGAGAACCCTTTTCTCTTCACAACCTACAAACCTTGGTAATTAGTGGAATGTGAAGGGCAAAGATCCCCAAATGCATGATGCAGTCTTTCAAGACATTCTGTCAACCTATAACTGACTTTAAACATTAAAGTCGTAGAAAATCATAACGTGGAACTGCAGTCGCTTAGATCCATCCTAGCGTCTAGCTTAACAACCCCGCGTATGCATACACGTAAGTGCTGACACGGCGTATTATTGGAACTGTCTTCAGGGTTGCAAATGCTATCTAAAGCTAGGAAAATTTGCACCTGGGGTGTCATAGCTCATTGTAATCTGTCGTCCTCCGTGGTCTAGGGGTACCATGCTAGCCTCTAGTTCCTGAGGTCGCGGGCTCAAACACGGCGGAGGGCGATGGATTTTTTCACCTAGAACTTCTTCAGAAGGGAAGTAAAGCCAATGGTCCCGTGTCGTAGATTTATAGCGCGCAAAAAAAATCGCAAGCCTAATAAAGAGCCCTCTGAGCAAAATTTCCGGTCTTTCACGCCCAATATACAGAATGTTTCAGAAATACTTTTACAAACTTCGGGTATGGGTTTCTTACACCACAAGAAGGGAAAAAGTTCATATGAACATATGTCCCATAATCCTTTGTTTTCTCGTTAGGAGGTGTTCAACACAGCAGTACACTTATAACACACAAAACTCATAATAAATGCTCGAAATGTCCTCCTCTTGCTTCTATGCATGCCTGTACTCGTCGAATCATGGAATGTCGCACCCTGTCAAAAACTCCGGGATGGTGTCGAATGGTTTCGCAGGCTTCCATGACACGTCGACGATGAAGCGTTTCTGCATCCAGGATGGCTGCTCCATAAACCAATGATTTAAGATGCCCCCAGAGGTAAAAATCCACAGGATTGAGGTCGGGAGAATGTGCAGGCCATGGGACTGGTCCTCCTCTGCCTATCCATCGGTCATGGTAAATACCAGTGCATCTCGAACAATGTTACTAAAATGTGCCGGAGCCAGGCATTTATCACATTTATCAGCAAGACGACGATAAACAGCGACAAAGGTTGGATGACTCGGTTGTCTTTGGTCTGAAAACTCCATTTGATAGAGCCGTGCAGCCTCGCGTCCATTACCATTCGCGCGACCATACATAAAAATCATGTCTGCCTGTTCACGAAATGAATATCCAGCAATGATGGAACGAAACACGTGCAGTTAACTAACTGCATGTACACAATTGAAACGTTGAAGACAGACTAATGACAAATGCAAACGTAAACAAGTCTCCATGGCAACACTTCGCCATCTACCGTATGTAGTACAATGGGTCAATGCCTTTTATGACTGCATAGAGAAATGAAGTTTTGAGGTTGGATCCTGAAGGCCGTTGAACTCACACTTTCATTGTGACAGGAATAACGCGAAAACCAAGGATTATGGGACATATGTTCTTATGAATTGTTTTCCTTCTTTTGGTGTGAGGAACCCACACCCGAAGTTTGTAAAAGTATTTCTGAAACACCCGGTATAAAGGGACGCTAAGAACCATAGTAGTTAAAGATCGTCCATAAATAAAGCTCAATTTAATTTTTGTCCATTCTCGAAACTTTCACATTGGCTATGTTTCATGTCAATGTGTAGCAACGGCAGGAATTTGTTTCTCTATTGCAACAATGTCTGATAGGCTCAGAAACTAACACTATCTTTAACTTTAGAATAGATTATTA
Source organism: Deroplatys truncata (assembly GCA_030765065.1). Taxonomy (NCBI): domain Eukaryota; kingdom Metazoa; phylum Arthropoda; class Insecta; order Mantodea; family Mantidae; genus Deroplatys; species Deroplatys truncata. Next base: position 65,082,929 of record CM060985.1, read on the forward strand.
ATTCCTAAACTCATCGGCATAAGCATTTTCACAGAGTATCTTCACAAAAGAAAAGTCGTTGCTTCTCTATTATAATGTAAGACTACAGATCGGCAAATGGGTAAATCATGTATAACGGACTTCTATTGGAAATCACTCCTTAATGATAAATATAATAATAATAATAATAATAATAATAATAATAATAATAATAATAATAATAATAATAGTGAATACTATGTATACTATTCTATCCATATACTCACAATATATTTTTGATTAGAAATTATTTCAAATTAACAATATAGACCTGCACAATGTGGAAAGTAAACATCAACTATTCCTATATCGTAATTCAGTTATTCTTGTTAATGAACCCATGGGGAAAAAATAAAAATCGCATCTTTTAGAAGATGGTTTAAATATGATGCGAGATAGTTAAAACTGGGAAAAGTAAAGGATGTAACAGCGATTATTTCGAATATGGCGAGGGCTACAAAATATATTTAGCATACCTAAATTTTGTATTTCAATGAGCTCTACACTTTTCGTATAATTTTGTTTATCTTTCACGGTTTTGCAGTTATATAAAATTCATTCAGAAAGAGGAGGGCTTCAGGCTACTCAAGATATACATTTTATTAGTCATGCAAAGATATTATTTTAATGCAAATCCTTAGAGCCATTTTTGAAAAAATGAAAAATAATGAAACGTTTTCATTGTAAACGACGTCTTGGAGCTCAAGGATTTCTTTAGAGGCGGAATGTCTCAGGCGGCAACATCTGTGGCCCGCATTCTGGTGGTCTTGGGATCGATCCCGGCGACCGCACACTCTGACCCATGGTTTTTCGAGGGTTTTCCTGGGTCGTCTGACGAATGCTGGAGTGGTTTCTTTCATCCACTGCACTTCCTGATCCTCCATTTCGTTCCATTCTTCATTTCATTCATATTTCATTCCGTTCATCTTTCAGGGTCGAAGGTGTCGGCGACAGTGTTTTGGTACAGCTTGGCAAAGAAAAGGAAGCTCTGGGTGACTCTGTCCTTCCCTCGGCTTTCGGCTGGCTGTCGGGGTGTCCAAACCCCATTGAGGGACATTGGACCTCTGCCTGTCCGTCTGCCGTGGTGTATATATCTGGAAACTTAGGGGTTTTATCATTGCTGTGCCGTCGCTTCTGGATCCGACCGCCCGGTGTCCCATCTCGCCCCATCCTTCCTCCCAGGGACGCCCCTTGGTGGGCGTAGGTAGAATATTCACTCTGGATTCTATCCTGACCTTAGAAGATGCTGACTTAAGTTCCAAGCGGTATTTAGCCGACTTTTCGTTTTGCATTTGACTGTTCAAAAACACGCGAACGCTTATTTCTATATCAAAATTTTGGGCGATAGTAATACATTTTAGGATCAACCTTCACAAGGTTAAATAACTGAATGTAGTCATTGCCCGCGCATTCGAAAGTTAAACTTCAAAGTAGAATTAAACAGGATCCTACAGCTACCACAATGTCGGAAAGTGATTAATTAAACTACAAGGGGATTATTTTGAAGGATTTTGGTGTAAGCAGGTTGAACAATTAAAATGTGTGATGGCATTTAACTTTTTGCATCATTTCTGGGACCATCCAAGTACATCTTAGTAGTAGTAGTGGTATTTATTAAGTATTTAGTATTACATTAATTGCATAACACAGTCACATGGGTCGTAAGAACGTACATGCTTTGTAGAAAAATACCTGGACTGTATACGTGACTTGCAGTATCGACCAGAAAACAACTATTTTTTATAATCACCACACTATATATATACATATAAAATTGAAAAAACACACTCTGAATCACACACTCAAACACACACACACACACACACACACACACACAGTCGCGCACAAGTACTCAAGCACCACATAATATGTTTAAAGAAAATTTATATAAACACCTTATCTCTTAGTACACGTACTTCCATTAAGTATGTGCCCAAGCTTGGCCAGTTTTGGCTGTTTAGAATCAAGTCCCAGCATGCTGTCCTCCGTCTGTTGGAAGCAAAAGATACTTCCGGTAATAGTTTTTTCCTAGTACCCTCCGTCTGCACGCATGCTGCCAAAATATGCGTCCAGTCTTCTTGTTCCCCGCATAATGGGCAAATCCTTCTGCCATCATCATCAACAATCTTGCGAGCTTTCCACCCTCCCAACCTAAGCCATGCTATTCCAGTCCTCTGTTTTATACTCAATTCCAAAATATATGTTTCCTTACTCCACCTAGTTTTTATTTCACTTTGTAGTTTGTTGATCTTTGTCTACTTTCAGATTCTATTTTCTGCCTGTTTATATCGCATAGTCGTCTTTTGACTTTTTTCACGGCACTGTGTGTATTTTCATTACTCCTTTGCCAGATATCATTTAAGCCAATTTTTGATAATTCGCGTTGCAACCCCGCCGCCCAGCATTTTGGATGCTCTATGTTGTTCATTTGATGTCGATAACATATTGCTCTCAGAGTTGTTTGATCACCTTTAATTATTCGCAGCCAGTACCTAACTACGTTTACTTTAGCAAATACAGCATCTTCCCAGCATCCTACCTCACGAAGAACTCCGTAGTTTGAAGTACCCCTCCCCAACCCTAGAATGCGCTTCCAGAAATGGCATTGTATTTTATTTACATTATCCACCCTCTCCGATCCCCACACTTCACTGCCGTATAGTAATGAGACCCTAACCATTGCTTCATACATGATCTGGCATATCTGGTACCCGAGTCAATATCCTTAATAGTTCAGAAAGTTGTCCAATCCCTTTGTGTTTTATAAACTCCATGTTCTTGTTCCATTTTCCGCCCATATCAAACCTTACTCCGAGGTAATCGAAGTGTTTAACATTTTGAATTTCTTCCTCCCTGTAGGTCCACTTTTCATGTTGGCCGTACACATATCCATTTTAAAGGTGACTGTTTTAGTTTTAAGAACATTTACTTCCATACCCCATTGCCTACAATATTGTCGAAGAGCGTTTAAACCAGATTGCAAACCTTTTATCGTTTTAGAAAGAATTGCAATGTCATCCGCGTACAAAAGAATTGGTATTTTGGAGCATTGACAGACTAAACGTTAAAAAAAGTAGGACTATAGCAGATCAGAGCACCTTGAGGTACTAAATAATCATTATTTGCTTAGTCAATAGCAAATGGGTCACTTCATTATGGAGAATGCACAGAAAATGAAGGAGGAAGAGACGAAAGTGGAAGCGAAGAAGTCGGCCATGTAGTTGAACGTTTCTAAATAAAACTTATCAGTTTTACTTTAAAACTTTCAGTGCTTTTTTATCACAATATTCATTTTGCATTTAAATATACGTATAGATACTCATAAATTTATAAATACGAGTGTTAGTATCGTAAAATATTTATTGAAGTTTATGTGAATGTTATTTAGGTATCATGTTTTATCATTTGTGGTTTATGAAGAATCATAGGGTCATCAGCCTATAAAATCTAATTTTTGCGTTTTTTTAATGAAAGCTATATGTGTTAAAATTATTAAGAAACTAATTTTTGTGAAAAATGAACTAAAAATTTATATTTACAATCTGGAGGTTCCAGGTCAAATGTTAACTCCGGTCACAATGCAATATAAACATAACGAAATATCATCTACTAGTTGAAAAGTGGTCCGTCATTGAGTTGCCTTTTGCGAGTAGAGAAAGCATATCAAAATTAACACGTCAATATTTGAATCGTCAAAGTACTACAAAACTGACTATGCGAGACAGTTATCAGAGATTACTTCAAATATTGGCACCACCATTGTATTTCATTTAATATTGAACTAATGCATACAGATTGTTTTGTAGTACGACTTTCAGTTGTAATAGCTTTTATGTTTAATTGTATTCTTAGCCCTTTATTAGCCTTTTCTAATTATTTAATCACGTGGGGCAGATGATAGCAGCTGAGGCTCACATTTGGAGGTCCCAGGTTCGATTCCTGTTGGTTCGGCCACCCTGTTCTTGGGATTATTCGTGGTTTTCCTAGGGCGATAATCAAATACTGGGGTGGATTATATACGACCACGAATTTTCCTACCCCTCATTTCGTTTCCTTTCATCTTGTTGGGTAACAGAGTTAGGCGCATTGGATGGTGGTGTGGGGCGAATTTGGTGGATGTAATTTGACGAGAAAGCTGTTTCTTCTCTGGTAAGGAAGCTTCTTTCCGAACCTATCCTTGTGGACAGGGGGGAGGAATCAAAGGGGTGACAGGGGATGTTCAATCTAGAAACGTTAGAAACCCTTCATAATCTACTGCCTTATACCTTCCTCCCGGAGGTTTAGTAGGCGACCTTAGCCGCATTACTGAAACCCTCCTCTGCTTCTAATCCCTATCTCTATCGCCAAGTTTGGTTCATATTAGTTTAAATTTAAATTTTTTGTTTGTTTATTGTTAATTATGATTTCAGGATCCTTGAGGTCATCGATTATAAATCACGTCTTTTTGATTCAATATATTAATTTGTTTTTAGTGCACTAAATACACTACATTGTGATTTTCAAATTGAAGGATTTACATGCTCTAGAAAATTATTCATGGAAACAAAAAATCGTGCGATGTGGAACTTGCATTTTAGACCTAGACAGCATTTTGCGTAGAGCATAGGTCTCCAAACTATGGCCTGCGGGCCAAATCCGGGCCGCCAGTGTGATCAATCCGGCCCGCGACAGCTAATGGCTGTATAAAAAAAACAGAATGATAATAGCTCGGTTTTATTTACTTGCTAGGTAAAGCTTAATGACAATTATAATACCCAGAAAATTTAACTTAAGCATAATAGCTAACAAATAATTGAAATGAATTCCACTAACATTATAAACTAGTGAACATCTTGCGGTTTCACCCCCGGTAGTTATGTTGGGGTAAAGAGTATCGTATATGTATGTATATCGATGTTTCAAATACATATATCCTAAATCACACATATGCTTTTTATCCTGAAAATCTCTCAGGAACGGAAAAGCTAAATTAACGCGAATGAAACCGCGGGGTGTCCACTTGTAAAAAATACTAATGAGATTTATATAATTGTGATTTTCCACAGACAATAGTTTGTAGTTGTGGACCAATTTTAGTTGTACCAATTATTATAAGAGATTTAAGATGCTCATCGCTTAACTTAGATCTATAAACACTCTTTGTGTACTTCATTTTGGAGAATGTTTATTCACACAAGTAAGTAGTACCAAAAACAGAAAACAGCCCACGAGCAAATTTATGCAAATTATCAAATTGTACCGGTGAAAGACTCTTATAAAATTCCAATAAGGATGTGTTTTAAAATTTGTTCTTAATTATATCATTGCACTGTAAATCAATAATTGCCATTTGCAGTTCCGGGGCTAGGGTTTCAATGTCAGTATCAAAAGAATTTTGAAAAACCCTATCTTCATTGACTACCAGCTGTCGTCAAGTGTCACGGTCGTAACAATACACAATACTAATTGAACCAGCGAATTTAGCAAGCATATGCTCGCTCAGGGTGCGTACTCGGCGACTACTGTAGAAATTATAGATAATGCCAAGAAAATTAAAACGGTTTTGGCTCTTTAAATTACTGGTATAATCAGTATGGCCCTAAGGCTGGAAAGTTTAGAGACCCCAGCCGTAGAGGATCGCATATTTTAAGCAAGAAAGTTTATTGGCCATTGTCATATGACGGTGCAGAGCTCATCAAATGAATGGATTATAAGAGCGCTTAAGTTCAAGATTAGCTTCGTCGCAGAAGAAACAGTTTCTAGTAAGAGACTGCTAGAATAATGCTTATAAAACTGTATACTAAAACAAATGCATTTTTGAAATAACTATATTTAATACAATTTATTTTAATTGTCCTGTTGCAACATGATATTATGAATGTCAGTTTGAAAAATGCGTGTCAAAATTAATAAATAAAAATGGTAGCTTAAGGAGTGCATTCCACCCTTAGTGTTGTACAGTCATACTGTATTATAGTGTCAAAAAGTGCTGTGGAAAGAAGAATAATGCGAACACTAATTTTCACACGTGTCAGCGATGAACAGTCGGGTAGGTATGAGCCTTTCCTTCCCTCGCTTTCCCAGTTGATAGACCTGTTTCAATCGCTCTAACTATTGCGGAGATCAGAGCTAATGATATGACAAAGGCAAACTCTTACTGCAGCACCTTTGATCAGTGTAACTACAAATTCGGATATCGTCGTTAAATTCCCTTGTTACAGGGCTTACGCTCAATTCAGGGGATGAAACTGGATCCCCTGCAGTTGCAAGAAGTGCATCATCTATAAGTCTCTGTTACCTCATTGTGTGCAAGGTAGATTGCATGCATACGATTCATTTTAACGTTTTAAAGAGGAATAAGTAGATCATTGACTATCTCTCCACATTAGTTACCTTCTTTCAGATTCGTTTTTATTATAAATCATACTCTTTAAACAACTGAAAGGTGATATTTGAACTAGCCTTTCCTGGGTTTTTTCATTTTAAACTAAATCTATACTAACATTCAGAATACAGTAAATCTTTGTGTGTACATGCGCGCTGCCTGTATATGGGTAATCTCGAAAAATGACTCAATCAATGTTTGACATTTCTTTCACCGTTGAAAGCTACTGTTCCTCCAGACGGACATAGTCTATAAGGCAGTTTATAATTTCAATTTCTAAATAACTAAAAGCTATTTACAAACCTTGTATGCAAGAACACAAATACACTGGAGTCATAAAACACTTGTGAAGAAGACTGACTTTTCGTGGAGAATGCCATGGAGTAGATAATAGTTATTGTAGTTATTCGACAGAAAATACGTGTAAACATAACATAAGAGATGCGGATATTTCATTCCAAGCAATATGCATAAATGGTCACGATTTAGTAACATAGAAATACTAAAGATAATCGGATCTTACTAACAATGCTATGATATTTGTATGCAATAATTATTTCTTTGGCCCTTTTTTCTTTCTTTATTTCTTTTCCAGAAACTGCAGATGTGCGTAAGAGTTAACATTGAAACAATTGAGAAACAATTATTCTAACTATAGATTATGTGCTGAAGCTTCTGAAAATCAAAACAACGTTCGAAAAGTAAAGAAAGTAGTGAAAATTTTCCATATAATTATTTAAAATTAATTAAATTAAAGCAGATACAACATTGTTGAACTTATTTTTTCACTTTCAACATGAAAGGAAAATCCTTAGTAGTCTCAAAACTTCCTTATGACGAACATTTGTTCACCACCTATATAAAAAATGCAATTTGATTGGTTTAATAATGTATTTCCATTCTGAAATCAATTTAATGCAAGCAATATCTATGACTGCTGATACGAATCATTTAACAGAACATGCCTAAGATTTTATCCGAGACATGTTGTTCGTAGAAAGTTATTTAAAATTGTATAAAGTATGCTACTTGTGAATTTTTTATATATTTGAAGGCTTTTATTCAATCTAAAGGCCAAATATTTTCAAAATAACTCAGCTCTTCAAGAAGGAACAAACAAATAAGTCTTCAATGTTTCCATTTAAAACAATAAGAGAGGAGTTTCAGGTTTAAACTAATATATGGCGTATTTGTTTGCAGTAATACCAGAACTTAAAATTATAAACAGGTATTTATATTTATATTTCAGGATTCAAGTAGTTGCCATTAGGTGTTTCTTTATTTTCTTTATAAGGGCTATAATACGCAGCTTTTGTAATAATTAACTGAGACACGAGTTACATGTATTCGTCAGATATATTATTTAAGTTTCGTGTTAATTAATCCGCGTGCTGTATTTTCGTCCCAAGTGTAAACTTTTATTTTGTTCGTAAGTTTATAGTACAAAGGACAACTCCACTCCTCCCCTACATCTCACACTGCATCCCTAGCTGCTCTCTAGCTGTCTGTGTGTTTGTTTAGCGTGCTTCAGCGCTCACTGGTGTGACTTGATGCGGAGATTCCCTCGCCTAGCTTTGGTCTCACATAAAGCGAAAATAAATAAACAAAGTTTGTAACTTTAGTAAAGGTCTAAGCCTCCAGCACAGTACCAAGAGCCACTGAAAATCTACTTTCAAAATAATAGCCTTCCCTTTTCCCCTTTCATTTGTTGGTCTCAAATCCTTTGATTCTCCACTTCGCATCAAAATACTGCCATTAATACACATTAAAAGTTCTGCCCGAACCTTCTGTCCGTAGATGAGAGGGGGTTGCTTCGAAGGAGCAGTCGGGGATGTTCATTTCGGAAACGTTAAGGACTCCGCTGGCTGCATCTGCCCCCATCAGATCTGGCCGCCCTTCTCTTTATCCTTCATACCTTCCTTTCGGAGGTTTAGTTGTAATACAGTGCAGACGTTTTATGGTGAGGCCACGGATCGCGCTAATGCGTGCTCCGTATGCTGTCTATTACACCGGGAGCCTTTTTTCCCATAACTCTCGTGTTACTTACGACTGATAGTAACATGCACTATAATGAGTACTAAGCTTATTATAAATGGTGTTGGAAGTGGTGTTCATCTGCGCGAGGGCATTCCTGGTATCTTCGGATGAAATTTCCATTCGCACGCAAAAGATCTTCTTGCATAATGTTCATAATTTCTTTAAGTTTTTATTTTACTTTATTTTTTTAGGGCTCCCCACAAATAGATGGACCAATTTCGTCAATGTTTTCCTCCATTAGAGTGTCTTGTTTTCGCTTTTTAGGCTTAGCGTTTAGCGATTCCATTGTCTTTTCCTGGAAGCGGAATACCAGGAAATTTATCCTGAAATTATCTACGTACCTGTCTACATGATTCGGATTTTACGTATGTATCGTACATAAAAATTCGTTGTACAAGCGTGGATTTGTTGGCAGGCATTGCAGTGCACTAATAACAGGACATTCTCTTAAGCAAATCACACACAATATAGATGTCTTGAATAAACTTTCACCTTTGGGCTGCACAACTCTCTTTACAGCACGAACACAAAGCAGCAACTGAAGCACATCTGATAAAGATAACCTTGAACGCAACATGCGCCGCCAGTTGCGCATTGGAAAAGTACCGAGATCGCTGCAGTAAAGTGTGCTACGCATATAGCCGGTCCCTGGCCTCACCTTAAAACGCCTGCACTGTATGTCTAACCCTCACCGCAGCGTTGAAACTCTCCTCCTTTTCCCTTAGGAAAGAGTAGTGTTTGACGCTCATACGACATCGACATCGCAGGCAATGGACACTGATGATGCATGCAATGAAATTATAATTCGGAAAAGAAATCTGGAAAGGAAACGTTTCGAGTCTAAGTTTAGGGTATCTCTCCTGCATTTGCCAGTTGTGAGGACTGAGGGAAGCATGTAAAACCCCTTAATGAGAGAGGACGGTCAAGGCGGGGTTTGAACCGCAGACCCCCCGTTCACGAGTTTGTCTCTTAACGATCTCTCCGGTGTCGGCCTTCCTTTGTAAAAGGGACAATAATGGTTTTTGAGGGATTGCTTTTCAGGCCCTTCCCCGAATACCAATTATTCATGTATTAATCCATGATCCATGATGTCAGTAAGTAAATAAAGAAACATTCCCCTATGTAAACTCTGAAAGGAAGTCTGTTACATATTTGTACAAACCATAATTTTGAAAGAAAAATCTACTTCTCTAAATTAACTATTTGTTTCGGGAAAATGAAGCTTTATTTATGTATTAAAATAATAAGAGTGATATGTGTACCAAATCTGAGGTTTCTGTTAAAAGAGTAAATACTTCACTGTAATTATTTAAACATTCATCCCCTGCTTTGTCTGAAAATTTTTAGACTTAAAGCAAACGTTAACAAACGTTCATTTTGATAGTTATTTTATTCCCTTTAAATTGTCAGAGATTCATTTGCTCTAAATATTTATGCACGACATATAAATATTTATATACGTAAAACAGTGCATGCTTAGTAACATTATTCATTACTGGTGCAGTTATGTAACTTCCGGTTAATTGGTCCTCGGGGTGAAATGACCGCCGAGACCTCAATAATTAACCTTTACTTTGTGGCTTGTGGTATACGACAGTGCAGCTTGGGATTCTCATGGTTTTATAAACAGCAAAGGAATGGTCAAAAGCCAGCAAAGAGGAGACCTTTGTATATACTTTCGCATCCTAAAAAGGACTAAAATGTAGTGACAAAGTATAAACCTTTCATTTGTCTCAAGTTGTTGTTTAAATCCCAAAAACTTTCAACAGGCTGGACATTGGGACTGAGGCAAAATCTAAAAGCCAAAATCAATAGTGTTAAACGTGTTTATGCAACGTTAGCGTAGTTAACACATTGATATGTCGGTCCAAATTGTGTATATTTAGCCCTCTATATGGTTTGTCTATAAACAATGACGTAATAAATCTACTGATACGAATCCATTTATACTCGAACATCTCCTACTTTCCTTTTAACTTATATAATTCTAGAGTTCTGTAATAACGTTCTTTTAATTCCTTCTGATTTCTTTGGCCGTAATGAAAATACATCATGTCCCAACAAATAACATTGATACTTCAGATTGAGGCAGTATTTTTAACACTTAAATGATATCAGTCTAATTATATAATATAAAATATAATAACAGCCCGCCGAAAACCAATATTTGTATAATATAATATATAAAATGTATGTATCAGTCATTGTATTATGTTTATATTATTATGTACATGTATAATAATGTTATGTGAATGTATTACGTAATTTAACAATGTAGGAGCTGTGAGAATAGAGGCTGAAAGTTGCTAACAATGGTGTAACCTTGAGACAACAATAAATCAGAAAGTTTAATAAAGACTACTAGTAATTCTTGGAACAATAATGTACTATTTAAAACAGTTTATAAATAGCCAATCAAAAACTATAAAAACTTTAAGTTAAATAAAGGTATTCTAATGGAGTAGAATTAGCCAATCAGAGACTTGAAATATAGTAAATGTACAAATTTAAGCGGTAGATGCCAGACGCTAGAAGACAACGTTCCCGAGCAGTTCGATACGTATTCAGCGTGAGACATAAAACTTCATTGCGGAAAGAATAATATAAAGTTTACGTGTTAAAAAGTGCAATTAAACAATAATCTCACAGCTCTATAGTAGGAGACATCAGTGAAATGTTATTTAATCGTATGAAGGATTAATAAAAGGAGTGAAGCAAAAATTATAATAATGTGTAAGCCTTCATTCTTTAGCCGCACTACCTCTGCTAAGAGATACGTGTTTCTGCAAATTACTACTGACGCATCCGAGGCATACATATCTAATATTCAAATAAAGATTAACAAATACAAAGTTAATTTTTTTTTAAAACGCGGGGGCGAAGGCCACCGGAAACTTTGTATCGTACGTGGGGCGAATACTACAAGAAACATATCTCCCGCAATACGTACGTGGTGCAAACAGCAGTAATAAACAACTTCAAGTTTGTATCATACGTGGGGCAATAATCATCTCAAGATTACCATTCACCTCAAAAGCCCAATCAATACTACCTGGTAGAAAAACTATAAGCACAAATACAGACTTCAGAATTACTTAGGACATTTTATATTTTTCTCCAGATGGTAACCATTAAACAAACTGTCTTAGAAATAATAATGTCAAGTAACGCCACAATGCATATGTATCCATAGGCGTAACTCAGTGGGGAAGGTATGCATATCCCCCTCCAGTATTTTTAACTTTGAGTTATTTTAAGTATAGGTATGAAATTGCAATGTATTTAAATTAATAGATAGTTTTTAGCTAAAAATATCCATGCATTACGACTTTTTAACATAAATACTCTATGACAGTGACTGGGAGTACTGACCTTTGGGATTCCGTGCTATGTATGTTTCTCTATCAGTAAGCTGGAAGTATCGTAAAGATTGCTATTTTTTTTACCTGTAAGTAATATAATTTAATATGTTCTGAAGCGCTAATGTTGTAGTGGAAATAAGTAGGGTGTAGACCAAATGTTAGCGTTCAGTTTCTTTGTTTTTCGTTAACTCAAGTGCAGGGTTTGTAACGTAATGATATATTGACTTACTTTTTAACGGTCTCAGCCCAACAAACCATGGTATTAATTATTTGAAACATTTTATGTGAGTATTTGTGATGAGAAAGAAGAAGTTATGAGACTATTTACACATCGGACTTTTTATTAAAGGTTGCTATTTTACACAAATGAGGAAAATTAATGGTATAAAATGTGTTTAAGGTGCTATTATTTAACACATTATTATGATTATTAATTTAATCAATTAAAGCTTTATTTCCCTAAAAAGTGAACGAAGACTACCATTAAACGTGATTTATACTGCGTTTCATTATATGACTTTTATTTTATTTTATTTTGCTCTCTCCCTCCCAAAGATTGGCATCAAGTTACACTTATGGCCATGTCCAGTCAAAAGTTAAACTATAATTACACAAAGTTATTTATATATAATAGTTGCGTTGTATTTGATTCGCGTATAATCTTTGCCATGCCACTTGTGGAAATTAACACATTGTTAATTGGTATGTGTATATCCATAGTGTAAAGGAGTATGCATTAATAGCGAAATGCATATAGTTAATTCATCTTTAGTTATAAAACGTGTTTGAAATGATGTCCTGCTTTCAGACTCGTTTTGCACCTGATGAACACATATTTGAATATTTGAAGAATTTCTCTAGTTGGGATATTGGAGAGCGGTCTCCGAATATTCTCTTCTAATTCATTGAGGGTTCTAGGATTACCTGCATAAGGATTGTAAGTAGTATTTTCGGGACTAATTGTGGAAAAGAGTGCCTTAAGGTTAATTACACCCTTGATGGAGTGCATGTATCTATGGCCTTGTAAACTGGAGTGAAGCAAGTTTGCGTTTTAACAAGGTTAAGCCAACCGTTTATATACCGTGCTGCAGGCAGTTCATGTTATCGGTCGTCAAAATTATAAGCCTATTACAGTTTAGCCTGGCGAACCGAGTGGAATGATTCAGGGGGTAACGTCTGTGGCCCGCATAGAGAAGACCGTGGGTTTGATTCCCGCGGCCGACCTTCCTGACCTATGGGGTTTTTCGGGGTTTTCCCGGGTCGCTAGGAGAATGCCGAGAAGGTTCATTACATTTCCCTAATTTCCTGTCCCTCCATTTCACTTCACCTTTCGTCTGCTTCTGGGTTGAAAGTGTCGGCGGAAGTCTCGGCATTGCATGACAGGGGGAAAAGGATGCTCGATGTAACCCTTCATGCCCCGGAATAGAGGCGGTCTCCGAGTCCCGCTCCCCCCCAGTGGGATGTGCAAGTCTGCAGGTGCCAATATGAAAAGGTAGGGACCGTGCCCTCTGCCCTGCCGTGCCTCCTGGTCCGACGCCCTCTGTCTCCTCTTACCTCAACCGTCAGGGGCTTAGACACAAAAGATTTTGTAGCTCGAGGCGTCCCCCTCCATACCTAGCCTGGATCGGGTACTCTAGATTGCTTGGAACATGCTCTCCCTACGGTGAAAAACAGATTTATTTTTGACAAAACAGCCTTCTCAATAGGGACTGACATGCGCCGTTACTCAGTAGGTATTAATCCCTGCCCCCTGGCAGTAACGGTGATGAACACCAGTAAAACATTCGTACTTACTCGTTTCTGTACGATAACATCATCACAAGATGCTAGGGGAAGTCCGCAGAGAGCCACGAGTACTACGACAGAACAAGCCATGACCACGTGTTTGAGCTGCATCATGCTGTGCTGAAACATAAATAAAACATGCATCTAGTTAGACAAAATAATGAATTAGACTTCAGTTTTATAAAACTTGTAAAAGAAAACTTAAAATATTGAAAAATAAATAGCTTTCTAAGTCGGCCACATTGACTTACAATAATGTTTTAATTGTGTGCTTTAATTACAATAGTAATTATATGCAGGACACTTTAAAAGTATTAATTACAAGCAAATAGTATTTTCAACATAGAGCTGTATCTTGAAAGAAACAATATACATATAACTGTAAAATAATTGTAGGGACATACATAGAGAATAGAAAATACTTATACTATCAAAAGTTTCAAACGAAAGGATTTAAGGAAATATAGTTTATAACCTCCTCCTTTATAACAGATAGAGGAAGTGTTGTATCCCACCCAAAAATTCTGTATGAAGATTTAATAGGAAATTCACTTTTGAGGTCCAACGAATAAAAAAAAAAGCGTTTTAAAAAATGTATCTGTGTGCTTTAACTCAAAAACGAAAAGTCGGATAAATATAAAATTTCATATTTGAAGCAGATATCGTTTAAGAATTTCAGGCAAAGATTTTCAGCAAAATGTCCTCTTCCTTATTACCTTTTACAGGAAAGAATTCGTTACTTTTTATTTCTCTAAATAGCGTATGTTTTAAGATATGTACGTGATATTACCTGTTTTTCATTTTCCAATATTTTAAATAAAGCACGTCTAAAATGTTATGTCCGTTGTCGTATTTCTTATCAGCTTATGCACAGGTATGAAATATCCAGGCTTGCATATTCGGCTTTTTTTTTTAACAGCGGACTATCACCCAATTTTCTTCTACGTGTCTACATACGCATAACAACACACTGATACCATTTCTACGAATATTTATCATAAATAATAATAAACTCATAAAAAGGATAAGCTTTTGTGTGCATAATTTATAAAACGGCTATAAAAATAAATGGTCGTTTGATTACCATACATCAGTTTTAAAAATTTATTTTCACTTCTTTGTATGTTAAGTTCATTGGACTTTGTATGCAATTAAATCTAGCGAAACAGCTCTTTATTATCTAAAACATTTCCCCAAACACTTTAAATGCTTAATTGTATCATACTGTATATTCCTTGGGCCATATTGGGCTCCCCTCCTATGTTTCTATAGTTATTTTGCCAGCGGGAAGCGATAAACCTATATTTCGCCTTCATACTCCTTTACGACAGGATCGCTTGCAAGTTGGAGTAGGCAACTGGTTGAGCCCTGTAACTACTTCCAACAGCCAACCAGAGGGCAACCAGATAGCTCGCCAGGTGGTGCTTCGGAGGATGGCGAAGCTGGTCACGTGGCGTGCTCCGCAGGCTTACGGCTGGGTAGCGGTCAACGAAAAGGTGACAGTTTCGCCGCTGGGGAAGCCAGCATAGCTCGGTGCTTCGAGGAGCTGCACGGCTACACGCGTTTTTAGCCTAATTCAAACTTTATCTCTTTCACCTTTAGTAAGTAATTTTCTAAATTTATTTTTACAAGTCGTGTAGCGTGCTTTTAATGTGCGAAGGGTTATTGAAATACTTTATGTATACTCTATGTAAAACCGAATTGTGCAAGAAAGACAAAGAAACAAGGACAGATTTGATTCACGTGTTTGTTAGCTGCTTGTAATTTCAGTGAAAATTCAGAATATATTGGTATTTAATTGTTGTTCAGCTGCAGACGAATTTAGCTTTTTATTTGCATAAATGTTAATCCTTTCCTTCCTTGGATTTACAAACGCTACTTAGATATTTTGTTGCTAATGTAACTACTCAGAATAATATAAAGGCTCCAGCACGCAAGATCTTTCTGAAAACACACAAGTATTTGTATACTCTGTATATTCACAGCACATCAAAGGCAGTGCATCCTTCTGGACAATAAAGCTCTACTGTAAAATATTTTCTCTCGCTTTTAAGTTAATTGTTATTTGCATGGAAAAAGATATGAGTCTGGAATTGTTTTACTGGATAAAATATAACGCTATATTGTATAAAATAATGGGACGGGTATTAAGCAATATCTATAATTTCTACATTAATTCTTACGTTGAGCGATACATGTATCCATAAATAAACGATGCAGAATTAATTTTAATTATTGCAAATTTCAGAGTGATAGTAATAAAATTGTTTCATTCTGTTTAATCCATTTTGTTTCAGTAACCTAATGTCAATAGTTAATCTTCACATGTAAACAATTACTGCGTTACCAAGTTATATGCATCATCCTCGTATTTTAGCTACAGAGTTCCAAAAGAGAATGTAATATAAAACAGGAACTTCTTTGGTTTTGAATCGGAGACGAAAGAGAAATGCAAGCGTGGATTAGTTTGGAAGTGCGTGAAATTAGATGACAGACATCACTAACATGGACACAGATTCTGCTGCGGAGGACTGGAGACCGAGGGAGGCGAAATGAGAGATCAACAAGAACGTAAATGTGCGCACAGCGTTACGTTTCTGGTGCGTCCGCACGTTTTGTGTTTTCACATGAATTTCTCTACTCTTGTATATACTAGTCTTACAAAATCTTATTATTCTGTCTATTTCTTCTTAATTGAGACAAAATTTTGTTACAGTTGCACATTTGTTGTACGTATAAGAAGAATACAGTAGGATAAAGCGATAGACAGCGTTTTAAAAATGAATCGCTACGTAATGGCTTTGGAATTCTGTATTCTTTACATGACCACTAGAAAAAAAACGAATATCGACTTAACCTTGAGAAAAGTATAAGTACTTGAAAACACAAACCAGAATTATTGTAAATTCCAGAGTGATAGTAATAGAATTGCTTCATTCTGTTTAATACATTTTGTTTCAGTAACCTAACGTCAACAGTTAATCCTCACAATGTAAATAATTACTGCGTTACCAAGTTATATGCATCATCCTGTTATTTTAGCTACAGAGATCCAAAAGAGAATGTAATATAAAACAGGAGCTTCTTTGGTTTTGAATCGGAGACGAAAGAGAAATGAAAGTGTGGGTTAGTTTGGAAGTGCGTGAAATTAGATGACAGACATCACTAACATGGACACAGATTCTACTGCGGAGGACTGGAGATCGAGGGAGGCGAAATGAGAGATCAACAAGAACGTAAATGTGCGTACAGCGTTACGTTTCCGGTGCGTCCGCACGTTTTGAGTTTTCACAATTTCTCTACAGTTGCACATTCGTTGTACGTATAAGAAGGATACAGTAGGATAAAGCGATAGACAGCGTTTTAAAAAATGGATCGCTATGTAATGACTTTGAAATTCTGTATTCTTTACATGGCCACGAGAAAAAAACGAATATCGACTTAACCTTGAGAAAAGTATAAGTACTTGAAAACACAAACCAATAACAAGGAATATCTCGGAAATGGCTGACGCCACAAAAATTGTGTTTACATAAACTGTGTGCTTTAACGAGATCTGTATTTTTTTATGATAAGACTTCGTCTATCTCTTACGGTTTACCAATTACATAAAGGTCATTTAGAGTGAAGAGGGCTTCACAGGCTCTCAGAAAATTCAAAATATTCATTTTATTTATTATAAAATATCTCAAACATATGTTATTATAACAAAAATAGTTAGAGCCATTTTTGAAAAAAGTAAAAAATTGTTTTTCATATAAAGGGTAGTTTGGGTTGGTGATTTTCTTGAAAATCTTCGTGTCGCATCCTTGGAAGACACTTAACGCGAATACCAAATTTAGTAGTTAAACAATTTTTTGTTTTTGAGTTATTTTGCTCACAGACCGACACACGATACAAATACACACACGCGCGGTGGCGCGCGCCCACACAGAGCTTTTTTCTAAAAATACTTTTTTTGGAATCAGGGAGCTTCAAAATATGTATTCCAGATGAAATCTCGGTATCAAATTTTTGGGTGGAATGCAATGGAATGTTTCCCTAGGCACCGCTAATTATATTTTCACAAATTAAAACTTTACTAAAGCTACCATTAGATCTAAATAAAGCCTTGGAGAATCCTCTAGATTTACAAAACATCCTTTCTCACAATGTACCGGTGAAGCCCTACACATGTAGGTAGATTGCAAAATACAACATGCACTCTTATATATGCAATGAAACAACGTTATATTGTCGTAGATTTACGGCACATAAAAAAACCTCAAGCCTGATAAAGAGCCCTCTAAGCAATATTACAGGTTTCTCACGCCCAATATAGAATGGGACGCTAAGGACAGCAGCAGTTAAAGAGCGTCCAAAAATAAAACTCAATTTAATTTAATTTAACAACGTTATATTGGTTATGCGGTATTACTTTTAAAATGACTAGAAAACAAGTGAAGGTGTTCAAACAAACGCTAACCGAATATTCATGCATGTGGTTTGTTTTAAATCGATAGATATTTAATAGTAGTGTATATGGGGAGTCTGCTAAAAGAGTACCTGTTTTTGGATTGTCTTCTAAAATGTTTACTAAATGCAAAAGAAACGTATTCAAGTTTGCCAGAGAAATATGGAGAGGAAGGTGACTATCCCTCAATGACAGAGTGCCCAACACCAGGTTAAGAGAAATAACAAAACTGGAAGATGTATCCCAACGAGACACCAATTTGAAATGGAAGTGGGAAGACCACGTGGTGAGGCTTCAGAACAACAAATGAGCATACATTTCTATAATATGGACCACCTATATCGGTAAGAGACGACAAGACAGACCCGGAACAAGATGGAACGACGCCTTCAAGAAAGCAGTAGGAGCATGCTGGACCAGGACTGCACACGGCCGCAGCAGCTGGAGAGACATCCGAAGAAGTACCGGCCCTCGTAGCCGTGGTCGCTCCGCTAAGCTGAGGGTCGCGGTTGGAGTCCCGCATGGGTGTTTGTGTGTTGTGTAATTGCTGTAATAAGCGGTAACGAAAACAGTAAAAACACAGTAATCGTTAACTTGGTAAAACAAGGGAACTTTAAAAAATAATAATAAAAAAAAATAAAAAGAAGAAGGCAGGAAGTGCTAAACACAACCACCTAGTGTCGGATCGAATTTAAAGGAAGGAGTGTGAGAAGTGAGGAACCTCAAACAAGACCATGCAATGTCGATCGCAAAGAAGTGAATGAACAATAGTACAAAGTGCGGAAGAAAGAACGCAACGAAAAACACCACTCATGCGAACTAGCTCCTCGCATGAGTCATATCGAGTTACCCCTCGCAAGAAAGCCTTAGGCTTTCAGGGACAAATCGACTATTAATTAATTAATTCAACCATCTGAAGTATAACACTATGTTACATTTACGATCTTCTCGTTCCGGTTTTTAACACATCTCACATACCAATTTCAAGTAAATTAAACTAATAAGACATTTAAGAGGTGTAGTTAATTATCGTTTTACTAATGACAAGCAACTATCTGCGTAGTTATTTTCTTTGCTGCACTCATTTTGAAAATTCCGCCATAACACAGTCAGGATATTTCATATATCTGCATGGTTTGTATCGAGCCTTCAATAACAGAGGTGTATAGACTCGCTGAAGAGATCCAGGGAACATAAACGTTGTCAATTTTCATCAGCATACTTGAACCATCCCATTATTTGCAGCGGTAGCATAGTTGACCTAGCGCAGATGCTAGCGGCAATAAAACATACGCGAGGCGCAATGTTTTATAGCTTTTTATCGCAGCCGCCATGGCATCCAAAACAAGGTATTCCAGTATGTGCGGTAAAGGCTAATAAACATATTGGAAATTCTAAATATGTCGAAAAAAAGAGAGGGGTAAGCAGAGTAACATGGGGATACTAAAAAAACTCCAGTAGCACGAGTGGCATTATTTGAGTTTGTTGTTAGATATTGACATTGTTAGTGAGAGAGCTGGGACCTCACCTTTTACTCCCTGTGTGGGGAGTTGTCGCTTGGGCTTCTAATCTAATTGCTTCTTCAGCAGCACTCAGTTCAGTCGTACAACAAATCATCAAAATCATTTATAATCGAAGCAAAGGAATATGTGCTCAATAAAAACCAAATGTTACTTTTACAAAAGCAATGTGGCGTGCCCTTTTCTGGGTTTACAGTTTGGTGACATCATAGAATCAATTTAAAAATTAATTTGGGGCAAGTATACAAATAATTTTTACGTTTGATATAGTAGATATATTGATATAAAACGCTCTTCTTCCATTCAGTTATTTTAATCATTACAAATCATTGCTTAGAAATGCTTTCAGGCAATACAATACAGATTTGGTTAATGAAAGAATGTGAAGATAAAACGCAACTATTTGTATAATAAGTCAATTTTATTGATAATTAGCTTATGAATGAGTTTCATGTTGCTAATGCAAAAGAAAAAGGAGAACCACACATTTTCAACATTGCTTCGTAGATACCGTCCCACAGCTCAACCTATGAAAACTTAAAACCGTTGCTTTGCATATTTCGAAAAATTTTCCTGTGACATCGACTTTTTTTTTTTAATTTATTTATGGACACTCTTTAACTGCTATGGTCGTTAGCGGCCTATTCTATATTGGACGTGAAAGTCCGATAATTTTGCTCAGAGGCCTCTTTATCAGGTTTGAGGTTCTCTTACGTGCCGTAAATCTACGACACGGGACCACCGGCTTTACTTCCCTTCCGAAAGAAGCCATGCTAAGGATTTTTACGCTCGAAAAAAATCCATGGCCCTCCACTGGGTTTGAACCCGCGATATTGGGAACTAGAGGCTAGCATGGTAACCACTACAATGTATCGAGGAATACATTGAAAAAATCTGATGTGTTACACTCACATGACTTTCTCTACTCTTGTACAAACTATTTTTACAAACCGTTATTTACCATATGCTTCATGTTAATGGGGATATCGAGATGTCAATCTTATTGCTAATTTTCTTGTAGATGCAAGGGGAATATGGTAGGTTTTAAGCGATAGTCAAATATTTTAACGCTGGTTGCTATGTGGCGCATTCCATTCTCTTTGCATATCCAGGACATAAAAAAAATGAATAACGAATTTGAGAAAAAGTATAAGTACTGGAAAATTTAAGGGAATAACAAGCAATATCTCGAAAACGGTTCACTCAACAAAAAAAATGTATATGACATAAATTGTGTATTTTAACGCGATATACATTTTTTGTGCAGTAAAATTTTGTCTATCTCTTATGGTTTACCAGTTATGCAAAAGTCGTTCAGAATGAAGAACACTTTTGGAGACATTCCCAAAAAATTCGAGATACACATTTCATTTGTCATGAAAATACCTTAAACATATGATATTTTAATCAAAATCGTTAGAGCCATTTTTGAGAAAATTAAAATTTTCGAAAAATGTTCCATGTAAAGGGTACTCTGGGGTGGGGGATTTTCTTGAAAACCTTCGTGTCGCATCTCTGGAAGATACTGAACTTAAATACCAAGTTTGGTGTTTATCCGACTGTTCGTTTCTGAGTTATGCTGTTCACAGACACACAGACACACACACACACGGACATGTTTCCAAAAATGCTTTTTTTTGGATTCAGGGAGTCTCAAAACATGTATTTCCGGTGAAATCTCGGTATCGAATTTTTGGGTGGAATACAATACTTCCCCTACTTACTATACTCGTACGTAGTAGAGAAAGTAAAAAAAGCTGATGAACACACTCTTTTCTGTCTTTCAGAGATTTGTAGAAAAACGCTTTGAAATGCAGAGATGATTGACAACGCGCTCTTTCCCGTGCAGCTGGTTGGGAAAATTATACTAGACGGGTAAGGTCATTTGCGTTTCACAGTGGATTCTGTGCTCTTTTACCGCTGCCGCTGCTAATTTGTTGCTGCATTCGCCTGTGGTACTTACTTTCCTGTACATCCAGTGGAGTCGTACATGTTTAATGAAAACCACACAATACTGAAACGTTAGAATGAAACAATAAAACAAAACAAATGGTTTATTTTAAGCGTTCAATTAATGTGCGTCTACTTTCTATGGAATCAGAGCCGCACTATTATCATCAACAGCGTCGGATTCACGTCAGGAGTTTAACGTAATCCGAGTTAATGTCCTTTTCTTAAACACACGTTAAGTAAACATTTCTCCATCTCTCAACTCTAAGTGTGACCATTACAATATTTCATTATTGCTGAAAGTTAACGTGATTGCAACTTTTAATTCACAGGAAAAGTGATAACACATTCTCAGGAACCTGAAATGAGATGCAGAATTTTTCATTGTGCAGCTTATTAACAAGGATACGGCTTATACAGGGTTTTCATAAGCAAGGAACAATACTATTAAAATTAACTAAATTTTATGAAAAAATTAGCAATATCCTCTATGCGTGACATAATCGACAACATTTTCAAAAAGTAACCCATTCTTCATTAATTTTTTTTCTGTAAGATATTTATTTTCTTTGGTTGCATTCAAATGTTATTTATACCGCAATTTTGGTTGCTATGGGGACAGTTTAATCCTTAACTTCTGTATCAGATTTTGTGTGAAGAAAACTGTTTTATTCGTGATATCGGCCAAAAATAAAATACTGTTAAGAAAAACTGAAAGGATGGACATTTAGATGGTGATGGCAGTTGGTGCGTGAAGATGTTCAGAGCAAGAATTATTCCTGCTTTTCAATTATACTCCTCCAAATAGGCAACCGTGAATGGAATGGGAACAAAATTTAAAGAACACGGAGATATCAGAGATATAAGAAGATCTAGAATGCCTCAAAATATTAAAATGGATGTGTACAAGCTCTTTCTTTTAATGAGTTATTTTTAGTTTGATTGTAATTATGAGCTATTTATGAGAAGTCCTGTATAATACCTGCATGTATATTAATACAGTTAATGTGATAAAAGTATGTACAAAAATTTTAAATTATTATCTAAGTAACTATAGTGCTTCATGCATACTGTTTGGAAATAATAAAATGTCATAACATTTTGTTTTTCACATATCAGTTATTGGAATTAAAACGCATGTATCTTGTAAAACGCAAGTTTGAAAGTAATGACTGCGACTTTTCAAAATATGAGGCGCCGGGTTCAGTTTTGCGTGGTCGCAAGTACCGGCTACTTTTTGCATCCATTATGTCATACATAATGCAGTTATTCCACTCAAAAAATGAGTTACATATCCTCAATGATGTTAACATTGTCAAGAAAATGCAAAATTCGGTAGCGAGTAAAATATCCTGTGCATATTTTGCGTATTTTTAGCTTACCTATATAGAAGTCACTGTTATGAGGAATGTAATAATAACAATACGAATGTTATTGTTATGGAGCTTATATAATACTAGCAACTTTCATGTTTTAAGAGCTTCTCTAGAGAGTCAAAAGTTCATCCCGTAGAAGCTATTTTTACATGCCAGCAATTCTACTATTAGCCTGTCTTGGGCCAGGATCGAACCTGCAACCTTGACACAAAAACCAGGGCTCAACTAACATTATACATTTTATTCTTTGCAATCGACTTTATCAGTAATTAAAATATTTTAAAAAAGGACATTTTACTTTTCCTTAATGTTTTTCTTCATAGAAATTAATTATATGAAGAAGAAAACAATCAGGGGAAAAACTGCAAAAGTATGCATTATTGAAGAACAGCTATAACATAAAAAGTATAAACATTTAAAAACCCCAAAATAAAATATGTAAAAGATATACAGGTACGTAGCACTTTATTATTATGCAGCATTATTCTAGTGTGCTGATTTGCATTCTGAATGTTGTGATCAATATGCCTTCCATAATAATTACTGACATTCTATATACTTATACACATGGCATTCACACAAACTGCGACTCTGCAGTGGACAATAGCTATAATATTCTTCCCTCATCCAAGTGATTTTGCCAATTTTATCCATTTTTTTAGTTTTTCTTTTGTTACAAGTTTATGGACGAACTAAACGGATCATATCGGACGAATTGCGCTAACTAGTTGAAAGACCTGAATTAATGCGATCTCATATGTCAAGAAGTTGATAGAAGGCTTTGGAAACATAATGACAAGGTTCT
Organism: Deroplatys truncata; assembly: GCA_030765065.1. NCBI lineage: Eukaryota > Metazoa > Arthropoda > Insecta > Mantodea > Mantidae > Deroplatys > Deroplatys truncata. The sequence goes on from CM060985.1 coordinate 65,106,599, forward strand.
AAGAGACATTTCGGAGAGGGATTACTTTTAGTATCAAAGGAACTCACTATAAACTGCAACTAGGGTTGCAAAAACTTGCTGCTAACGCATGTCGAATGAGTAAACAGTTTCAGCTCTGTGAAATAACCAACATATGATTGCAAAGTAAGTTTCGGTCATGTCTTATACCATTTATAAACTTTTTGGAGCCACTGGGTGACGTGAGTCTAGTGTTTTCTGTGGGACTCAAAAACTGAGCGCCCTAATTTTCAGGGTTTGCGCATCGCGTTAGCTAAACGACTTCTTGTATTTGGGAAAGATAAAATCGAAATATTTGATTTTTTCCTATGAGTAAATGTTTATTCCAATACTTTAGTGCTAATGTAGTCAAATTGTATAGCTTATAACGAAATGTCGAAGAATTAATCTTGGCAACTCTGTTCAAAATGCTTCACCACAGACCTATCAAGCTTAAAAACGCCTGATACTGCCTTACTGAGGAGGCGATGTGATTCAAGCATATGCAAGTGATATGCTAAGCGTTATGGCCTCCAGTTCTGCGCTTCACACAAAACACCTGCATGAGAGTGTACAACGTCTTCTGCTGCCTTGGAAGTTGCAACAGAGCACGGCTGGGAAAAGACAATGTATCTATGAAAATCCAAAAATCTACAGTTTTCTTCTGATTCCTTTGACTTTTAGCATATAATCAGAACATAGAACACATACATACTGCACACTTTTAACGAGTTACATCAACCACGGTAAAGATATTGTTTTATTCATAATTAATAATTTTGATATAGTAATATGAAATGCTCCTTAGACCCCTTATCGTGTCACGATGGCTCAGGAAGTTATGTCTGTGGCTCGCATTCGAGAGGTCCCGGAATAAATCCCCGGCGACGGCCCACTTTGACCCATGGTTTTTTTTCGGGATTTCCCGGGTCGTCAGAGGAATGCTGGAGTGGCTCTTTTCATCCCCGAATTCCCTGTCCCTCCATTTCGTTTCGTTCTTCATTGTATTCATCTGTCATCCGTTGGTCTCTTTCAGGGTCGGAAGTGACTCTCTCCGTCCCTCAGCTTTCGGCCGGCTGCCGGGGTATCCGAACCCCCTTGAGGGGCATGGACCTCTCTGTGTGGTGTGGGGTCTCCGGTCCTCCGCCTGCCGGCGTGTCTCTATCTGGAAACTTAGGGACTCCGTCATTGTTGTGCCGTCGCTCCTGGTTCCGGCCGCCGGGTGTCTCCTCTCGCATCAGCCTTCCTCCCGTGGACACCTCCTCGTGGGATGTAGATGCAATATCCACTGTGGATCCGTGCGAATCCCCTCCGTAGTCATTCCAGTCCAAGAGAAAAAAGCTTTGCATGCATTTTATTGAATTTTTCAACTTCATTGTATGTTATGGAAAATAATTAATAACTGAACTATTTAATGTTTTAACTAGTACCTATATAACAGTTTTTAAGTCCGTAATTCCTGAATCTCTCATTGAAGTTTAAAGCCTATAAGTTATGAACTATGGTTCAAGGTGCAATTTTTGAATAGTGTAAAATCTGAAAAAAGGAATTCAGAAATATGAAGTATAATGTTCAACGCGGTGCTTTACCTAGATTGCATAGGACCGATTAAACAGTAAGCTGAAGCTTTAAAACGATTGATATTAAAAAAAACCAATTGCGTGGCATGAAAGTACAACTTATGACTGTAATAAAAACAATGAATACAAAATCAAAAATGTTTACCAAATTTCACAGATACATTGCCGCTATGAAGAAACATACTAGCTATTTTAATGTAGATCAATTTGTTTGTGTTGCATATATTGGCAGTACTTTTATGTGCAACTCACATATCTCATCAATAACAACAAAATGATGGATATCCACATTACACATTTCGTAAGGGAAGTCATCGTGAGGAAACATTAATTAACATGTTTCTCTCAAATGAGTCTAACATCTGCAAATAACTCAGGTGGCATTGGTTCATAATAACTTAATACTTACAAGAGCAGAAACTCTTAGAGATATTTGTAATTAAATAAATTAAAACTTTCTCGGTGAATTCGTTAAAAAGCTTTTTGCTTTATATTTTTGTTAGCACTGAAAATGTAGCGTTTTCATACACAATAAAATATGTGTATAATGCTGTTAACAAAGAGGGAGAGTAGTTTAATTCCAGGAAGAAGGCTGTAATACATATACTACATGCTTATATATTCAATTTTTCAAACGCTAAGAAGTGTCATTGAATTCACGCGTGCATGGCTGAAAGTGAATGGAAGGTTAGAGAAAAGGAGGGGGAACACCATCTTCAAATATAGGGTTGTCTCATAAGTTCGTTTTTCGTTACGTTTCAATCACTAAGAACGCCTGGGAACACACCTCACCCGCAGCACAACTATGACAGAGTAGTTGCCGAACTTTCTGTTTACAAACTTTAAACACAAGGTCGTTCAAAGGATAAATAATTTCGGCAGAGGTTTTGTAAACAAACTATTTCCTGCGGTATACACCATTATTGTCGACAATATATTGCCATTTCTCTGGAAGCTTATAAATTCCACTTCTCAAAATGAGGCGGTTTTCTGGTTGATGAACTCTTCCAGGTTCAGTCTGCAGTCCTCCAAGGAAGTGAGGCGTTTGCCACTCAGGAAATTCTGCAGGGAACGGAATAGATGAAAGTCGGAGGGGCAATGTCTGGAGAATACGCTGGTTGGAGTAACACAACCCATTCAAAATTACGCAACGGGTCACCATAGAGCTATGTGGTCTGGCGTTGTCATGGTGAAAGACGACATATTTCCCAATTCCGCTCTTTTCTCTTCAATGGCCGCCTTGAGACGATCCAACTGAGAACAGTATTTCTCGGAGTTGATAGTCTCATTATTCAGAAGAAGTTCGTAATATAGGATTCCTTTGCAATCTCACCAAATGCATAGCATAACCTTTTTCGGATGCAGCCCTGGTTTAGAAACCGATAGTGGTGACTGCCCTTTCTTGCGCCATGATTTACTCTTTCGGGCGCTGTTGTACATAATCCACTTCTCATCTCCAGTTACCAGCCGTACCAGAAAAAGATCATTATGTTTGAGTCTCAATAAGGAGTCGCAGAAGGAAACGCGCTGGATCAAATTCGTTTCACTCAGTTGGTAAGGAACCCATACATCGCGAATATTTACATAACCCAGCTTTTTAAAGTTCCTGGCTACAGTAGCACGAGCTGAATTGAGCACCAATGCCACCACCCGAGTTGTCATTCGTGAATAGTTTCACGAATTCTTTCCACGTCCGTAACCATTGGCCGTCCAGATCGAGGTTTGTCTTTTAGGGAGAAATTCTCAGATCAAAATCGACTAAACTACTTTTGACATGCTCGATTCGTTTCTGCGTCTTCCCCGTAAAGAGCACAAATTTTCTGCCGGCATTGTGAGGCGGTTTTGCCCTTAAGATAAAAAAAATAGCAGATGTCGAAATGTTCCTTTTTGCTTTCCATAGTTTGTAAACACAAATTCACGCTGTTCCATCCAAACACACGCTGTCAGTCACAAACATACACTGACACATCCAATAGTAAGTCTGGTTGTTGATCTCTAAGTCGTAGGGATGGTTAGGCAACTGCGATAACTTGAGTGTACAGAGGGTTTAGGGTTTTCAGGCACTATAGATGGAACTTGCGAGTAAAACGAACTTATGAGACAATCCAATACTTTTTGGAACGGAAACGAAGAATCACAACAGGATGCGAAAGAGAATTCGAGCCAGCCAAGCCATCATGTACCAAGAGTAACTGGCTGTTACAGTCATGCGTAGAAAACACTCCTGGACGTGCTTGACTATTATTTTGGAATGGTTTTTAGAACCTTATATTGCTGTAACTGCAAAGTTCAGAACTGTTAGTGAAAAGTAATAATTATCCCAATTCTAAACTAATGGCTGATTACATATGTTAATTCATGGATTTAACACCCGTAACAATTAGTATTCTGGCCTTAGCAAGCCCTTCTTTCTGTATTTCTTAATAAAACACCATTGCCGGTATAAGAAGTATTTAAAATTCGGTAAAATTATTTTAAAATGTTTGTTTTAGTGGTGTTTAATATGCACATGTCTTTCAAATAAACTGAAATAAGCACGAAAGTCAAGATATGGTATAACTTTGCGGGTTTGCCATTAATGAAAATGACACATTAAGAACTGGCCACCTATAGTCGTCAGAATTTCCTATACAGGCAGGGACAAGCACAGTTCAGAAACTAACGCTGGATGTAGGTAACCCTTAAAGGTTTGTGTTGCAGTTCTCCATACTTCCATTGTAAGTTATTGCCTCCATACTGACTACTTCTTGGGATATAGGCAGTATTTATTTTCAAGTGATTCACTGAAGAAAAAAATGTACTCGGAAGACTAAATTGGAACTGGGGATTACTGGGTTTTTAGTGCTAAGTGCTGATTAAAATTATATTTCTCGCGGTGGATAATGAAAGAGATCCCAAAGATGTCCGCTGCAGTAACGGTATACTTCACTTTGGAGTCAGCGAGACCACAGCAGGGGTCCCCCAAATGCTGCGTTAAAGCTATCAGGATTTGGAGCAATTACTATAGGAAAAAAAGTGGATAATGGATATTTTCAAATAGCTAAAGAAGTTTATGAATTCTTGTACTGACATACACTTGCTATCCCTCTCGTGCTGTTGTCCTGGAAGCGCATTTGGAGATTCATTGGTATGCCTCAGATCAATTCGGAATGGGTGTCAGGCAAAACTGCTAATGAAATCCTGCCGACAGTGAATAAACTGTATCGCCATGATAATATCCCAGAGGAGCCCTATGTGCCACATCGCGGATTCATTTCAGCATCGACTCATGGAATGTTCGACAAAGCAGCAATATGAACTTGAATTTTAGGAAAATGTCGCAGGTGGGTAGCTGATGGTTGGAACGTCATACACTGACATTTGAATTCACCTTGGGTGAGTCCCCCACTGTGTAATTTACTTATCTGGATAGTAGTGGTACTTACACCTGGTTTGGAATATTGGACAGCCAGGCGGACTGCGAAATTTATCAGCTGCAAACATTTTTGCATAGATAGTGATGATTAAGCACCATAGAATAGAGCCATTCAAGCTTTGGATATTCCAAATATAATCTGAAAGCATTATGCACCTATATGTGTAAACCCGCTTGTTCAGACCACCAATCCTTTTGAAACTGATCTTTATCTGTAGTGCTTAAGTGAAACATAACAAAGAACAAAGAAAATAGAAAACAAACCGTTGCCCCCCTAAAATTGTTCTATTTCTTGTCGCTTGTTCCACACCAGTGCAAACCTTTACAAAGACATCCATTATTGCAATAAAATAGTTTTGTTTACATCGTATTGTGCCAGCACCCAAGACCATAACAATTATTTAATTTAAGATTATCTCTAGCCAAAATTTGGGTAGTCTAACATGAATCAGAAAAGAAAATATTTCGAAGCCACTAACTGGCTATTCTTTTTCTCTGCAGGATAGGATACGTTTGGTGGGAGCTCCGTTTAAAGCTATTTTGCGAAGAACGCTGACTCGAACTCAAAATTCCATCATGAGAGGCAAGGACATTACACCGACACTATCACAGCGACTTGCTGAAATTGTCAATGTGAAAAGTTTTGTTCTCTCTTCACTCCTCTTATGTTTTTTTCGTTGTATTACACATTCTTTCTTCTCCGGCTATGGCAGGTTCTACAGTTCATTCATCATTCTGTCTGCCAAAGTAGAAAATGTGACAGACAAATGGCGCGTAAGTGCTTCTGATTGTTTCTGTTTGTTTTTCTTTTAAACTTAGACTCAACTTCTTCCTTATTTGTTTCCTCTTACATAAACTATTAGTTGTGTAACTATTTTCATTTATGATTATTGTCATTATTATTATTTATATTTATTCCATTATCATCACCATCGTCACAGAGGTTATGCTATTCCTGTGGTCTTTGGGAAGTGTGTATGTAATTTGTTGACGTAGTTTCATACTCCGACTGATGGGTTGTTATCATATATAACAGTATCTTTGTGAGTATCCAAATTATCTGAATAAGCTCACAACCTAGAGTGACATTCGCTGTTAGCATTTTTAAATCTAAATATACTACGCTGTTATTAGTAAATAATACAATAAAAATGATTTCTATTAAATTCTGCTTAACAAGATCGTAAATGTGCACACGGCATTACGTTGTCGGTGCATTTGTAACATTTTAGGAAGCAGTCCTACAAATCGTATATTGTTAGCAGACTTCTCTTATAAACCAATCTCAAATTTCCATCGACTTCAAACAAATTAAATTCATAAATATTTGCTTAGCATTTATTTAACGTCATTCACAAGGGTTTGTGGCCTATTTGATTAAGGCTTGTTCTTCAAATATTCTTCAGAAAGTAGTCACAGACATAGTAATCTGGGGATCTTGAGCCATACAATGTCTCTCGTTTTAGAGATAACTTGATTCCCAAATGACGACATTCGCTGTCATGTAAATTCTACCAATATGTACTGTACAACCGTCTTACAGAAGCTATTTTGGCTGTCCCCTTGTAGACCTTAAAGACAATATAAGGCAATATTTTTCACACATATACATGAAATAAACAACGCCTCAGCCCAAGCAATAATTATAAGTGTCAGTGACTTACAGGTCAATTAATTTTCTTGCATTTTTATTGCTTATTAGTAGTCAGCAGCGCTTATATTTAATTTGAGAGAAATGTTGTTACTGTATGTTAGTAAGGAAGTAAATTATGAGTTCGCTGTTGTGCAGGGGGAAGATACCGTGTCGAAGCCAGATGAAGTGCATTAAATTTTATTGCCTAGAGGAAAAATGTGTGAGGTTCACAAAAAAGGAACGCGCATAGTAACTATATCAAAGTCATGCGATTTCCAAATAGCTATCAGTAGAGCTAAGAGGTAGGTTTGAATTATTTGAGACAGCCAACCAGAAACATGTAAGAGTAAAGGTTCAAAATTAAACGTAAGTTAGTGAAGCCACGCTAAAACTCCTGAGCGGAATATACAGTGCAAGCTTAGACATGGCGGAGATCAGATTGCTGTGAGATGTGTTCGCGTACAGTGCATTAACAATTACCAGCAATTATGTGGGAAAGGCGAATTAAATATCATAGCTCGTTAGAGGAAGTCAATAGGTTCATACTGAACTAAATTTTATCGTTTTCGCGAGACATCGACGACCAATCACAACAGCTTACTCCCATATACTTATAATAATCAGAGAATAATATATATTAAAGACTGTCATAGAAATATACTTGCGAATGTGTTATAATTTATCAACTTCACTTCTTTTCACGCGCCACTCCCTATAAGAGATACTTGCTCGACCACACATACTATCTAGTCAGAACTTTCTTCATATTAATAGTATATAATATAAAAGGCAGAAACTCTAGTACATCACTTAAATTCTGTTTATCATTGGTATAAACAGTGGCGATAAAGTTAATAGCTTTAGTGGACATTTAAGAATTACGTAGGCACGGACCGGCGCATATATTCACAGAGAAGATGGTCTTATTCCAATATAAAAGTTACAAAAATCGTTTGACGATATGCATCTTAGGCTAGAAGATTCTCGTCGCAGAAATGGGACCCTGTTGTGGGACATATCTACTTTCCAAGAAATTCAATGTTTTTCTGTATTACATAGAGTGGCACTGTTGGCATTAAAGTCATGTATTTGTTAGTTTATAAACAAAATGCAATTAATGTGCTACAAAAAACTCTGGCTTCGGTTAACCACCTTGTATATCTTGAATTCTGTGTATCTGTCAAGTCCTTTTCATACTGATTGTACTGTGTCAATTTTGTATAACCGTAAAATCATAGGCGATAGAAATTGCTACACGAAAATGTAAATCTTATTAAAATACATAGTTTATGTCAGATAATTTTTTGAAAATATTCCAGTTTAGATGCTCACACTTTTCCAAGTGCTTGAAAGTTTACGTTTTTCCCCCTTTCTTGCTTTCTTTCTTTCTTTTCTTCCCCCCCCCCTCCATCGCAAGAACTTCTTACCAAGGCTAAACATCTGAATGATGTTTAAAAGACTTTAGCCCTTAATTGATATCATCGGTCTCTTAGACCATGGCTCTCTATTCTTCTGTTATATTGCCTATGCTGATTATGTCGCAACCTTGAACGCAGAGCTATGTATCACATGAACGTTTGTGTTTGATGTGAAAACGTGGCTTTGTAATTGTTGCTACCCATTGTTACAAATTTATCAGGAGGGCTTCGTAGACCGGTGTTACTGTTAACGTAAGTATATTTTGCGTACCTCTGATCTCTTATTTTACAAAAAAGTCGTTGTTTTCTAGTATATTACAAGTAATAAATTCACTCTCTTAGTAAACAATCACCGTTAAGTGCATATCAATGTTTTTATTTCAGTCTGAATGTAAATGTGTTACACCGAAGTCAGCTGATGGTTCACACAAACTTCATACTTTTCTAATAAGTGTTTTTTTGTTATTTAATTGTAATTTGTTGTTTAAAATCTGTTTTATTATATTAAAGATCTGATGTGTTACACTCACATGACTTTCTCTACTCTTGTACAAATTATTTTTACAAACGCTTATTCTCCATCTACTTCATGTTAATCGAGATAAACATTTGCAGACTCTATCTTATTACTAAGTTTTTTGTATATGTAAGGGGAATATATATTTACAAGGGTAATATAGAAATACAGTAGCCTTTAATCACATACATATCTCTTAATAGCTGGTTGCTATGTGCAGCACCATTCCCTTTGCCACGATTAATACTCTTTGCATATCCAAGACAAAAAAATGAATAACAAATTCCCATTTGAGAAAATAAGTATTGAAAAATTTAAGGAAATAACAAGCTATATCTCGAAAATGGTTCACTCAACAAAAAAATGTGTATAACATAAATTGTGTATTTTAACGCAATCTACATTTTTTGTGTAGTAAAAGTTTGTCTATCTCTTATGGTTTACCAGTTATGCAAAAGTCGTTCACAATGAAGAATACTTTTGGAGACATTCCCAGAAAATTCAAGATATACATTTTATTTATCATGAAAATATCTTAAACATATAATATTCTAATCAAAATCGCTAGAGCCATTTTTGAGAAAATTAAAATTTTCTAAAAATGTTCCATGTAAAGGGTAATCTGGGGTGGGGGGATTTTCTTGAAAACCTTCGTGTCGCATTCTTGAAAGATACTGAACCTAAATACCAAGTTTGGTGTTTATCCGACTGTTCGATTCTGAGTTATGCTGTTCACAGACACACACACACGGACATGTTTCCAAAAATGTTTTTTTTTTGGATTCAGAGGGTCTCAAAACATGTATTTCCGGTGAAATCTCGGTATCAAATTTTTGGGTGGAATATAGTACTTCCCCTACTTACTATACGTAGCAGAGAAAGTAAAAACGTGAAACATATAATTATATATAAGAAGTAAATTCATACTGTAGTGAAAATGTGCGGACAAAATCAAATAAAGATTACATGGTCTGAGAGACCGATCTTACCTATAACGTGATAAAATTTATGTTATCACTTGAGGGTTAATATGCACTTATAGCTTAACAGTATGAAATCGTGAATATGGATAGAAGAATCACTTTTTATCTAACTACTATATCTAGAAAGTTAACTTTATGACCGTATATACAGATGTTGCTGTTGCTCTATATTAGTATGTGAACTAAGTTACATAATAGAATATTATCAGACCACCCTCGTATGAAAAGCAGTAAAATCTGTGACTTAGATTCTCTCCTCTCTGATCCAGGCACGTGGCAGGAAACATGACGGAAGTGGCTCTGATAGACTCTCAGCAGGACCTGTTGGATGTCTCCAGTAGGGCGCTGCATGCATTGACAGCTGATAGCGTTTTCCTCGATTTCTTTTTTTTTTTTTTTTCCGAGTGCTATTTCCCTGTCCGCAGCAGATACCTCACCAAAATCTGTTTCTAAAATCATGATTCTCAATAAGATGTCACACAGCTATAAACGGAAGGCCTGATACGAAATGATAGGGTAATAATAACAAAATTGTAAATTTAGATGCGTTCGTTTCGTAATGGAAATTATTCTGTGCTATCAGCAAAATTTATTATTGTATAATTATGTATATATATATATATGAAAGAATAATAATAATACTTATAATATTTTAAGAATCTGCTCATATAAACCGCCATTCATTTTGTAATGGTTTCAAACAAATTTAACCTTTTCACTTCTACCTACTTTGTGCAACCCATCGACTATGGCTAACTCTGCTAACAAGACTTACGCTGCACAATGTGTTGCCACCCTGCACATCATGTTTGTTCCGCCCTGCATTCACAGAAGATAAGTTGGAGTTATTTCAACATTCATCTGGCTTATGAGCAAACTTAAACGAGACCAGTAATATCTATTGTATAGACTGCAATTAAGCTCGGACCTTTAGGATGAAAATAGAGAAATCCAAAATAGTATACCAAAACGAAGTAACAAAAACCGACTTATAATAAATGAACAAATAAGTTTTGTCTTCATCGTGAATGCAACCAAGTTCATATTGCTTAAATTCGCATTATTTGTAGTAAACAATGTATCGTGAGTAACGTAACATTAATAGAAGTATCACTTTTTACATGAATACTATAATAAAATCCAGCTAAAATATCCGAATGTCGGGCGAATACCTAACTTGGTAGATATTTAAGTTCACTATCCACAGATAAAAATCCCCCCACCACAAACTACGCTTTACTTGGAAAGGCTTGTTTATTTTCTCAAAATAAGGCTCTAATGGTTTTTATTAAAATATAATATATTCAACATATTGGTACAAGAAATAAAATCCATATTTTGAATTTTCTGTAAAACTTTGCTAACTTTTTATTAGATTTAATGTTTTTATATTTTTGTGTAATTTACTGTAGGAACAATTCAGAGCTCATTTAAATACACAATTTGTGTCAAATAAATGTTTTTGTAGCGTTAGTATTTTAAAACTACTCTTTGTTGTACCGTTTCCAAGTGTGAGTGCGTCATACAATGGGCATACTTCAAATTTTGCGATTCATCTACTCTTTTAATTTCTTTGTCTCCTACGCAAGGGCTTATTGCCACAATTAAACATGCGAATGTTGTTTCCGCTTGCTTTATGTAACTTAGCACACTTATTGCCTAATTTGAGGTCATTCCTATTTAAAATATTTCGTGGATAACGTAAGTTGGATAGAATAATCCGTTTTTATATAATACGGAGCGGTTATAGTATGTGAATTTGTCATCGGTAGAGAGACTTACATGAATGTATCATATCAGATTTTAATGTATACTTTCAGAATGAATAGTGGCTTTTTCAGTCACTTGTTAAATAATTCCAATTACCATATTAGTTTGTTTTTTATTAATACTGTGGATATGTAATTCGCAGTCACCTTTCAGAAATCATACGTCCTCATAAGTACAATTACATTTAAAAGAAATCATCCGGACACAGTACCTTTTTTAAATTGCACAATGCTAGAGGTATAATAAGTTCCTGGCGATAAAATAAAATCGTTTATCTACTGCTATAATAATCAGAGATGCTTTACAAAATGTAAAATACACTCTTTAAAATACTTTAATTTTCCAAACTTACTGACATCAATATTATCATTAATAAAAACAGTTGATCTCACCATGGAATATTCATTCCAAAGACTCGAAGCATTAATACTTTTCGACTTCTCATAAAAATACGCCAACAAAGAATCTTCATTTACGTCTGCTTCATTACCCACACACCGGTCCTTTAATTTTATATAATTACATAAATAAGCTTTCCTTAACTTTTCTGGAAGTATATTAATAGTTGCATCTTGGACTACTTTTAAAATTTTCGCTATGAACCGTGAAAATTATCTTCTTCGCTCGTTTTTACTTTAAATTCACATATGAAACTAGCATAAACAATTGCAGAATATAACAACAAAGTTTGTTGATTTATCGTGTCTTTTTTTTCCAAAGCCCACATTATTCTTTCTCTAAATATATCGTTTCTGCAATAAATTTCATTAAATATAGTAAATATACAATATATACTAAAATACTCTGAACGTAGATAAAATATTGTGGAGAACACGTTACAAGTTAGGTTTAGTAACAATCCTCTAAATGACTATAATGTGACCTTAAACAATGCTTTTAAAAACGGGAGTACTTTGGAGGTGCAGCATTAGAAGAAAAAAAGCTACTTGTTAGATGCGGAATCCAAAAACAGTTGCATCTGTTTGAATCGCAGCGAGCGTCCCTTTAGTGACAAAGTAGCATTATGAGTTAAGAGCGTGTCAGATTTGTTCTCCCCTGGCAGCTAGGGTGTTCCTAAGGGTAATTCGTTGGTGGTCGAAATCCAATTTTCGTAAGTCTTCTTCTGGGACATCTCTGTTGATTGAACAGAACGGCCCGCTGTGTGTTAATGGAGGCTTACTGCTCAAGACTGCCACGTGAGTGCCCAGCGCACTTTTCTCTGCATCTTTGTAGCACTAGGAGGTCTTCACAATGGTGCAATTCATGACAATATGTCTTTCTTCCATGACAAGAATAACTCAAACTAATTCCATATAAAATAAATACGAGAGTTGTAAAAACATTCTGATGCGTTCTCTACAAATTATTTCACAAACTGTTCTTACAAAAGCTTATTTTTTCACCTACTTCATGATAATCAAGATAAATATTTGCAGAAATGGTTTCATTACACATTTGGTTGTAGGTACAAGAGCGATACCGGAGGTTGAAGAATAGTCAACTTCTGATTTTTGAAATCCCACTCTTTACATGTCCACAAACGAATGATGACTACACTTCAAAAAGTTTAAAGGTGCAAATTTAACGCAATAACAATGATCACCTTGGAAATGGTTAATGACACATACCATTTTATTTTACATGAGTTGTATGTTTTAAACATATCTACATTATTTACGCAATGAGTTTCTGCCCAAGTCTTATGCTAAAGCAAACAGCATTCATTTAAAATGAAGAAAACCAGACATATTATTCGGAGAAAATTCAAGAAATAACAAAATGGTTTGAGTATTTTTGAGAAAATAAAGATTGATAATTTTTCCATGTAAAGGTTAGTTTGGGATCAGTAATTTTCTTGAAAATTTTCGTATCGTATCCTTAGACGATACTGAACTTAAATACCAAGTTTTGTATTTATCCTACATTTAGTTTGTTGGTTATGTTGTTCACGGAGAAACACTCGCAGGCGCGCTGATATTTTGCTGCAGTTTTTTTATTCACAAACTCAGAACTTGTATTTTTGGCATTATCTCAATATGGAATTTTAGCACGGAATTCGACAATACTTTCTTTCTTCTCTAGGTACGTGGTAGAGAAGATTTTAAGGCTTTCTCTGAAAATTGCAAATTTGTATACCTACAGCTTAGTATATTATATTACTTATATAAAAATTAATTTTCTATCCCCTTTATCTAGTTTCATATGGATGCAAAGAGGGGCCACTGTTATTTATTGGGATCCCCAACACCAGCAGTGTGAGCTGTGTATGATACGTGCCTTTCTTCGGCATTGTCGGGCGTAGTATATTACAAAAATTATAATTGTGAGGAAACTTCACTGGCAAATTGTATAAAACGTATTGGTTATAGAATAAAATTGTAGAGAAAAAAGACATTCAGTTTATTTTGCTCTTTTCCTAAGTTTAACAGTGGCTCTAACGCATCATAGAGTAATGCCGCAACAATTGTCTCATACAAATCAATATTTTAAGACAAACGTAGTGCTCAAAAGAGAGAAAGGAAAAGCATACTATAATATTTCATTCAATATAAATATAAGATTACCTGTTGAGCTATGGGCACCCTATAAAGCGTAAAATATGTTACAGGTAGAGCATAGATGATAATATTAACATCATTATGTTATTACAATTCAACAAGTTTCCTGAGACTACAAACTTAAAGGAGAAGTTAATGCTTAGGTATGTTGTCCCTAAACGTCTAGAGAAACTATTTTTAATGCACTTTGTGTCAGTTTTCCGTATGTAATATGAAAATAAACACTTCGAAAACTTTCCAAATAAAATATAGAATATCTTTTATCATGCTGTTAGAACATCAAATAGATTCAAACGTGCTCTACATTACACAGCATTTATTGTGACTTCAGTAAGCTTCTCCCCTGAAAAATTGATCCATTTGAACTTTGTGCCTTTTGGGAGCAAGCTGTCAAGTAGTATTGACACAGGATCAACAATGTTTGATGAAACGTTAATGAACAAGCTGTTGGATGGGGTATTGTTTGATACCAAATTGCTGTATATATTGACTCCTTAGTGTGGAAGTAGACAAAAGCTCCTCACAATAAAATTAAAGCAAATTTAAATACTTCATTAAATATATACGAGCAACATCAGAAGCGTTCGGGAAACCTAAGATCATTTGATAGCTTAAGATAAATTGTAAGGTACTGTGATTTCAATATTTCTGCCATATTGAGACAATGATTGTTAGAAGACTGGAAAGATAATTATCAGGTTTTGGTTTCTCGTCACAGATATGCTTTCATGCACTTCTGATAGTTGAATCCAAATAGTGCTCTTGTAGGCTTAACTGTTGCACCAGCACTCTAACAAAGCTCAGCATCCAGAGTTACTGTCTCAGTAAAGTTTTTATTCAAAATTAAAACATGTTCTCTAACACGTAGGAGATTGTGAAAAATCTAATGTGAAATATTCACACAACTTTCTGTACCAATTACCAATTCACACATGTTCCTTATACATTATACGAGTCAGTTTAAGAACTGGAACGCTATACGCTGGCCTTAAAATTCTATAGTTTCCTCGCAATTGCTAAAAACTGAAAATATGGAACAAAAAGAATGACTAAGTATTGAACGAATGGAACCATTCACAATGGATATCTCGGAAATGGCTTATACACAAAAAGGTTATTTAAAATAAATTGTGTGTTTTAAAGAGATTTAAATTCTTTTTTGTAAAGTACTTTTTGCCTATCGCTTAACGTTTACCAGTTATACAAGATTATATAAAATCTCTTTCGAATGAGGAGGACTTCACGGGATATTCCTTGAAAATTCAAGATATACATTTTATTTGTCATGTAAGTATCTTTAATATGTGGTAGTTTAATCGTTATAGCAATTTTTTAGAAAATCAAAAATTTCTAAAAATGTCCCATGTAAAGGATAGTTTGGGGTACAGGGATTTTCTTGAAAATCTTGGTGTCGCATGTTTGGAAGGTACTGAACCTAAATACCAATTGTTTTTGAGTTGTGCTGTTCACAGAAACAGACACACACACACACACACGCACACACACACACACACACACGGATCATTTTCTAAAAATGTATTTCCGGTGAAATCTCAGTACCGGATTTTTGGATGGAATGCAAAACTATCTCTACCTACTATGTACGTGATACAGAAAGTAAAAATGTGTTGCCACCAATTGAGTGTTTTAATCCGCTCTACATCTTTTCAACAGTAAGTTTTTGTCTATATTCTCGGGCTAATTAGAGAAAATTCAAATTATTCATTTTATTTCTCATACCAATATGTTGTAATCGGATGGAAGAATTTCTTGAAAGTATATCTGTCGCATCTTTAGAAGATGCTGGATTTAAATGATGTGGCGTATCAGTAAGTTCATTATGATTACCAGACGCTCTATTGTGTTGCATTGTCGCTACTAGACATAGCATTATTAGGTTTCTTTGATTTTTCGGCTTAACGATCCCACCTTTTGGCGCGGATCACGTCAAAGGCAGGGCTCTGTTTGGAATCGTCTGGTACGACGCCAACACTGTCTGGCTTGGTTAGACACGGTTGGAGGGGGGTATAGATAGCGTCACTTGAGTGAAAGCGATCGTTATAGTAAGACGTGCGTGTGGTCAGTCCACGGTTTCGAGGCATCTCCCTCTATCCTCTCCTCCTAGTTCATAACGTAGAGTCGCCAAACGTTTGTTAATAAACTCCAGCTAATGTGTGTTATGTAATGTAAAACCCCACGCCTTCCTCTACATCTACACATCAAGGTCCCGGTCTTCTTGCTGTAGCGAGTTGCGCCCCCCTGTGCGTGCTGGGGTGAAATAAATTTATTCATTTTCTGGAAATCTTTTGGCCCTCACCCCAGCATGTAACATTTTTGGTGCAGGCGCATGTTTTTGAAGTAACAGTTTTAGCAAAAATTTATTAACAAACGTTTGGCGACTCTACGTTATGGACTAGGAAGAGAGGATGGAGGCAGATGCCTCGAAACCGTGGATTGACCGCAGGCACGTCTTGCTACAACGGCCGCTTTCACTCAAGTGACGCTATCTATATCCCCCCTCCAACCGTCTCGAGCCAAGCCAGACAGGGTTGGCGTCATACCAGACGATTTCAAACAGAGCTCTCCCTTTGGCGTGGTCCGCGCCAAAAGGAGGGATCGTTAAGCGAAAATCAAAGAAACCCAATAATGCTATGTCTAGTAGCGACAATGCAAAACAGTAGTGTCTGGTAATGACAATGAACTTCTGATACGCCACAATACTAAGTATAGTACTTATACGACTTTTTTTTTAGTTTTGTTGCTCTATCTCTCTCTCTCTCTCACACACACACACACACACACACACACACTTGTTACATCCCACAAATGACAAGACTGAAATAACTTCCTTTCCCCAGTGATTTAACCTTTCCCTCCTGGAAGAGTCAAGCCTACACATAGAGCCTTAGAAACAGGCCTCAACACGTTGAAGTAAAGTTATTCTCTGGCTAATCAACTCAAAGGTGTCGGGTCCAATTCCCTGCTATGGTGGGAAATTTTTCTCTAACCGGAATCATTCCCTATCTTTCGCAGAGTGTGGAAGTATTAATGTGAGAGTGAATGTATGTTCAACAGTAAACATGAATGAAACCAAACATAAGAAACCTACAATTGAGCTAGTAGACACCATCAGTTGTTTCTCAAGTCAAAGTTCCTGGTATGATCCTTGACGTTAAAGGGGGCTGTAAAGGTAAAAGTACGTATCACGGAGGGGCCCCCGGAATCGGTGCAGAGACTGCACGCAGACTAACCGGCCCCTTGTACTTCCAACGTGACCCCTAGAAGGGATGGATGAGGGGAGAGACCCGAATGGCAATCAGATCCGGATGTGACGGGCGCAAGCATGAACGGGGTCCCTAATGTAAAGGGGGCTGTACGTATAAAATAATAAAACAAGTTTTCTGTATTATAACACACCGCTATCTTAGTATATCATGATGAACCGATGACATTGTGCCCCGTTGAAGCAGTATTTTTAACACTTGAATTATATAATATATAACTTCAATAACAGCCCGCCTTGAAGCAAGATGTATGTAATAATTTTTAAACAAATGTATGTAACAGTCATTGCATATGTTTATATTATTGTAAACATGTTTAATAATGTTATGTGGATGCATTGTGAAATTTAATAATGCAAGAGTTGTGAGAGTAATAAGTTTAAATTTGCTAACAATGAGGTAACAATGAGGTAACCGTAAGCAATAATGAGCTTGAGAGTTTAAATACTACTAGTCATGATTAGAGCAACGATAATGTAAATTTTGTGACAGTTTAAAATTAGCCAATCAACAGCTAGAAAACGCTTTAGTAAAATGCAGATATTCTATTGGACTAGGATTAACCAATCAGAGACTTGGAATACGGAAGCTTACGGGTTTGGACGGTTGAAATATGTTCAGTTGCTGGCAGATCTTGGTAGTGACCGGATGGAAGATGTGTTTTCTAAATAAATATTACGTATTCGTGTGTAACGAAAATTAAGTATACGCGTTAACAAAGTGCAAGTTTTAAATTGAGGAATCTCACAGCTCCTAATATCAGTGTAGTGCTATTTAATTTGTGTCAAGGATTAATAAAAACAAGTGAAATTAAACTTAAAATCTGTGTAAGCCTACATTCTTGTCGTACCACGCCCTGACTAAGAGATACGTGACTCACAAACAATACTGACGCAGCCGAGGCAAACATAAACATAAATACTACCTATAGAAGCAGTTTAATAACAAGGTTAATTAATATTTTTTAAACTTGAAGCGTAACAACAACAAAAAAATACATCACATACGTAGTAGCATATTACGTAACAAACAATCCACTTCAAATTAACACCCAAAGCGTGGTGCAAAACTCAAACAACAAACTCCTAAAGACAATAACCTCTTCGAGTTGGCTTCCCAAGCGTGTGGCTAACAACAACAGTAAAACTTTAACAAAAATAAATAAACATAACTCCAAGAACAATCCTTCATCAAGTTGGCTCCCATACGTGGGGCAGTTAAATTAAAGCAACTATTCTATCTACTTCAAATTGGCTCCCATACGAGGGGTAGTTAAACAGTAAACAAAACACCTTTCTTCACCATTCCCTTTTGATTAGTCACATTTTTCCTTTATGTTGTCTCAAAAAATCACTTCATATATGTATCTCTTACAATATGGCAGATAATCCCCTTCTTACTCTCATTAGTTCTTGTAATTTCAAATGCTACAGCCTCTTTAATTTTAAAGATACTGGTTCATTTTTTATTGAATATTATTTATGTTGTTATTAAACATCTGTGCTACTTTAAGGGTGCTCTGTATTGCCTTTTTGACAAAATTTCGAAAAAAAGAAAGAAAGAAAACAAGTTTTCTAAAATGCTCCATGGAAAAAATCCTCAAACATGCAGATTGAGGATCCAATTCTTCTCCAAACTTTCAAAAGCTCATTCTTCTAAGTCCTATATCTTCTTATTTACTTCATTAATCGAGGTAATGTTTGCAGAAATGGTTTCATTACATTCGTTTTAGGCACAAAGGGCGTGCCAAGAGGCTGAAGCCATAGTATAATATTTAAGAAGCGGGTCACTGGCTTATAAATTCCACCTTTTGCATGGCATCACCAGAAACTTAAGTATAATATGGGCGCCGGGGTAGCGCAGTGTTTTTGTTTCCGGCTCTTTTACTGAGGGTCCGGTGTTCGATTCTAGGTTCTGGGTTGGCGATTTAAGTCGGCCCCATCCACGCCTTCACCTCTGACTTGCTTATGTGAAGTAGGTATCCGCAAGGCCCACGGTAAAAGCTGTAGGTCCTCTCATTTCACTGCTATCCTCATCACCCTACCATCGGAGGCAACGGATACCGCCCGCTGGGTGCCTTCACCTCAGAAATGGATCCAGTCATCGCTTGGTGGAATGAGGTATCCCCGAGGGTCATATGCCATATGGGGAGAGTTAGAAATGACGACTAAAGAATAGTAAGTTAGCACTTCGAGGAAATGTAAAAATGGAAATTGTAACGATTGGAATGAATATTCCGGAAACGGCCAACGTCACAAAAAATTACAAAAATTGTACATTTTAACACATTTAATTTGTTTTATGACCACATGTTATAGCTTACCAGCTACACAACGTTAGGTACACAAAACTCATACAGAATGAAGAGGACTTCAAAGGCTTTTCGCAGAACATTTGAGATAAACATTTGATTAGTTATGTAAATATCTTAAACATATAGCATTTTAATCAAAATTTTACTCATGATCTTAGCCATAAAATCTACTGATATACCTTAGTTAACAAAATTGAGTTAAAATTTAAAAAATATCCCATAAAAATGTCTATCATTTTACGAGAGTTTGGAATTGCCAAAGATTAATAATTTCTGAAGTTATTCTTGGTCTTAACGTTTATTTCAGTGTTTTGTGAACGCATTAGCTAAAGACGTACAACAAATTTCCGTTTATCCTTGGCGAAACCTAGATTCTTAAGTTAGAACATCTTCGCTATAGCACGTGGCCAGACTATATTACACTAGAATAAAAGAAAAAGAGTTTCTTTTTCGTTATTATTTCCGTGGTTCTCGATCAACTCTCATCTCCTTCCCGGAAACGAATCCCAGTTCGGCTCACTCCCGCTGTCTTCTTGCTTCTTTTTCCTCACTTGAGCTCCCACATCGACTCATATTTAATAGGGTAACAAAACAATACCTGACAGCGTTACATATTCAATTAAATGTTAATCTCAAATATATGTATCCACGTACAGCACGTGATAGTAATCAGCTGTAATAGAGAGTTACTGCAATAATGCGATTATTGATTCGGTATAATCTTTAACCACTTTACCCACCGTAAATATAATAATGTCTTTTACTAAGATAATTTGAATTTTTGTCCCGTTTACTGAATACGGTACTGACAAGATAGTGGTTAAAATGGAGGACTTACTTCAAATCGGGAATATGAAGACAATAAAATCGATTATATATTAAAGGATATGATTATCCATAATATAAATAGAAGAAGGGTAATTCAGGAACAAATTGAAGAATTTTAGTTTGGGTTTAAACAATTTAAGCGAGCAGCTATTACTTCCGTTATGAAAGGACAGATTTAAAGACATCTAAATGCTTTTGAGGTTATGGTCTCAGTAACTCTGACTTATATGTACTGAAATTCCACGAATTTTCTTCCATAAGTATGTATACTCATATAAATTTAATGCTTCAGCCTCTCGTAGCAGAATTAGGTAATCTTTTATGTTGAAATGATGTATTTCTTTATTCTCTTGTGTTATATTTGTCGTAAACCTTCGCTGTAAATAAGTCTGAATGTCGTGTTACGTTATTGGTGTTAACTCAGAGTAGCCTGTGTAAAAACTATCTAATTTTGAGCACATAGAATGTTTTTCATTATCGATTGATAAAATATAGTTCCAATTACTACCGAATGTTTCGGTAGTTTTGTTGCGTACACTGTAAGCACGTAGTGTATTTGACATTGCAGTAAACATACAATTTATTTATCAATGAATACCCAGTTATATTAAGGAGGAATGCGTATGTATTGCATTGTATGTATTTGCCGTATTATTAATACTGCTTTTCCACCTCGATTACTATGTGTTTGTGTTTACAGTATGATTTACCAATGAATGCTCAAGCTGAACCAATGTGCTTAAATACTTGTACTGAAAACCTCAACATTTTCTTAAACAATTATCGATTCTATCAGGTTGAGTAGAAATAAATAAATACAAAATATTGTCCAGTTTTATTGTCATATAATGCGTTGGTTCCTAAGCGATTATTTTAAGGCTGCAGATATATAGACGGTATACCACAGGGTGATTTATGAAGAATTGACACATTTATTGCTTTAATTTTTCTGTTCAAAATTCACCCAATGCCTCAATTTTAGCAACAAATTATACAGAATGTTCTGGAGTTTCGATTGCCTGTCACTAGATGCGCAGATGTTCATGTTTTATTCGTAATTGTTAGTTTTATTGTCGGCAACTGTTTTTTGAGATTTTGTTCTAGTCAACGTGACAATGGGGTAACATTAAATGAACGACTCTTCCTTGTAAAGCAATGCTGGATTACGAATTCAATTACAGCTACTCAAAGGGCATACCAGAGAGAATTTGGTGTTCGGAATCCTCCCCAAAGAAACACAATATTGGGACTGGTAAACAAATTGGAAACGACTGGATCTCTGGTGAGTGAAAAAGGCTAAACTCGTTCATCTAGGCTTTCCACGGTTGTTGTTGACGTAAGAGCACGACTGGATCAATCACCCAAAAAATCACTAAGACGTTTGTCGCAGGATCCGCTACTCAATGTGTCAAAGAGCTGTGAAAGTGCAGGCCTAAAGCCGTATACGATTACGGTTGTCCATCAGTTACAGGAACCAGATAAGGATAGACGACTGAATTATTATCGTTGGTTTCAGGCGTTCATTGTGCAATATCCTGCCATACTGTCCACCACATGGTTCACAGATGAAGCATGGTCCCATTTATCCGGCTATGTGCTCAAATAACTTACGCTATTGGGCCAGCGAAAATCTACATGTTATTTATGAAGCACCTATGCACCCGATTAAAATTGGTGTTTGGTGAGCAATATCCCCACAGAGAATAGTGGGACCAATTTTTTTTTTAAACAATGTGAACACTGCAAAATAGCGACGGATTTTCATGGAGTTTGCTGAGCAACTAGATGATGTAGAGCTGAGTCAAGGATATTTTCAGCAGAACGACGCTACATGCCATACATCAAATGAATCCATGGTACTAATTGCAAGTTTCTTTGACGACCGTATAATTTCGAAGAACTTGTGGTCACCGAAATCTCCGGGTTTGACATCACCGGGCTTCCTTCTATGGAGTCACTTAAAAGACAGGTTTTATGCCATACGTCCCCAGACAGTAGACGATCTGAAGCACAACATTGCACAGGAGATTCAAGCTTTTGACAACAGAGTCCCCCAACGAGTAGCCAGTAACATGGAACGACGTGTTGAGTTGTGCCTTATGCAGCATGGAGCACATTTTCAACATTTTCTATAGAGGTAAATAATCTCCCAAAATTCCTCTGCCTTTCAAGTATAATTAGTTGTCGCTAGCATAACTCATTTTGAAACAATTAAAGAAATAAATGTGTCAGTTTTTCATAAATCACCCTGTATTGATCGTGATTGTTGTGTGTACTTACAGTGTATATCACAGAACAGCATGTGCTTATTGTGTCATGATTCGCTCTCCGGGTCTTAATCTATGTAATTATTATGAGGCGTGTTTTTAAAGTAAGTACCTATATAACAGAACATTATTTTCGAAATACTTTATCATCTGTTTACTTACACCTTATACTACTTCACCTCACAGTCACCGCCGTTATTCAGGCAACTTGTCGTAACGGAAACCAGTTTTTGTATGCCTTCGTCAAACAATGATGCCGCCAGTGATGAAGGCCAAGTCGCACTTGTTGTTTCACAACATAATCGTCGTTGAAATGTATTCCACCAAGAAATTTCTTCAGATGAAGAAACAAATGAAAATCCCTTGTACCAAATCCGAACTGTAGGGAGAGTAGTCGGACTGTTTCCAGCCATGATGCGATCAGATCTTGAGTTTGTTTGGCTGTGTGTGGCCGGGCATTGTCACTCATTGTTTCCTCATAAACCTCACACAGTTGGCGATGAAATTTTGCTGGCGCAACATTTCTCGCATTCAAAAAACAAAACACTGATCTGATTTCACGATCAGCGGGTTGTTGGATTGTTTTGAGCATTTCGAATCGCTCTAACAACAGGAAAACACAAAGTAAAGACCTCTCACAACTACGTCTAGCTTCCTAATGTGAATGGAGGGAGTGATTGCGCATGCTCAAAATCGCGACTGCAGCAGCAAAATATTAAAACGGTACTTACTTTAAAAATACGCCTCGTATCGGTAAGGAAATGCTTAAAGATACAGTTTATGCAAAAATCCCCATACGTTCGGCGTGGTGCGTTTTCCAGCTCAGTAATGTGTTCAACAGGTGCAGCTTGTATGTAGGTAGGCGCAGAGAGGCATCACTTCGAGCACCTTTTATAATGAAAGGTAAACGTAACAAATTCACATTGTTTCGCATCGTTAGCATTATCTAGGGGAGAAACGGGCCCGGCGCTACTACACGATCGGATTCATATAGTAGTGCCGTGAGAGCAGCGGGCTGCCAGTCGCGCCATTTAAGAAATAATATCCGAGTAATGCGAGCATAGCAGTGGGCTCTGCTGATATTTTAAACTAGACAGGATATAAGACTGCCCTGTCTCAACATCGCAGAAGCTTATGGTTACAAAATATCGCACATCTAGAATTAACAAACTAGCTCGAAGTCGCCAAATCCTACTGAAACTTTGCACAACGTTTAATAAGTCAAGAGAAGTACGAAAATCAAACATTTATTTCGAAAATTCATGCCCGCTCCAGAGGGTGTTACATTTTGTATGTTTAGATCAGCGAGTTAGCAAACTAAGGTTTGCAGCCATAGCTAGAATTTCACTATACAGACACCGTATACACACAAGAGACCATGTTGACGTGGGTTCGCCTGTTTATATTACAAATGGATTTTTTGTTAGCAATAGCTAATGTGAAAAAATTAAAATGTCATACTCCCGAATTTGTTATGCATATGGTACGCAGTAAATTTCAAACTGGAAAAGCTTAAACATACAAGGAATGTTTTGGAATCACCTAACGCTATAAAAAAAGGTAAGTTTGACATACACTGTGCGTTTCAATCAACTCTTACTTTTCCCTTAGTGCACGTTTTTGTTAAGGAAGCTAAGTTTACGAAATTGCAGCTTATTGTGGAGGTAAAAAGCCAGCTGAGTAGCGAAAGAAATGCAAATACATGACTCGTTTGGTCCCATGTATATGTCGTCTTTAACATCTGAGATCATATTGGCGGCTTTGCCTTTGGGAACTACAACGAAAACCGTTACTTTGTATCCACCCATTCCAGTCTAGTAACTCCTTATACACCGTTATGTATATTGTAGGAATTCAGGTAAAACATTCGGATCTGGAAGGGTTAAATTTCGATAATTTTATATCTTTATTGGTCCAAATTTCGGTTTTTACTTTCTCTACTACGTACAGTAAGTAGGGGAAGCATTGCATTCCACCCAAAAATTCGATACCGAGATTTCACCGGAAATATATGTTTTGAGACCCCCTGAACCCAAAAAAAACTTTTGGAAACATGTCCGTGTGTGTGTCTGTGTGTGTGTGTGTGTCTGTGAACAGCATAACTCAGAAACGAACAGTCGGATAAACACCAAACTTGATATTTAGGTTCAGTATCTTCCAGAGATGCGACACGAAGGTTTTCAAGAAAATCCCCCCACCCCAGATTATCCTTTACATGGAACATTTTTAGAAAAATTTAATTTTCTCAAAAATGGCTCTAACGATTTTGATTAAAATATCATATGCTTAAGATATTTTCATGACAAATAAAATGTATATCTTGAATTTTCTGGGAATGTCTCCAAAAGTATTCTTCATTGTGAACGACTTTTGCATAATTGGTAAACCATAAGAGATAGACAAAATTTTACTACACAAAAAATGTAGATCGCGTTAAAATACACAATTTATGTCATATACATTTTTTTGTTGAGCGAACTATTTTCGAGGTATTGCTGTTATTCCCTTAAATTTTTCAATACTTATTTTCTCAAAGGAATTCGTTATTCATTTTTTTGTCTTGGATATGCAAAGAGTATTAATCTGTGGCAAAGAGAATGGTGCTACCTAGCAACCAGCTATTAAGCGATCGTATGCCTATGCTTAAAGGATGCTGTATTTCTATATTGCCCTTGAAAATGCAAAACAAGGGGAACATAGTACGATTAAGCGATAGTCAAATATTTTTAGAACTGGTCGCTATGTGTAAAATGTAGTTCTCTTTGCATGTCAAAAGATCGTTTCTGCAAATGTTTATCTGGATTAATATGAAATAGATGGAGAATAAGAGTTTGTAAAAATAGTTTCTACAAGAGGATAGGAAGAAAGTCAAGTGAGTGTAACACATCAGATTTTTTTAATACAGATGCAAAACATGATATCCACTACTGAAGTCCCATTAACATCCACGCACGCCAGTCATCGTTTATTTTAGCTGGGCCCATCCCGTCCTTTACCAATAATTGGAGCACCGTAGCTAGAATTCGAACCTAGGTAATCTGGGAAACTAAAATTCTGGTCAGTAATAATAAAGAAACTACAAATCCGAGATCAGGTAAGGTATTATAAGAGCACAAGGCCGCAAATATATGTATGCCGTTCGGTTTGCAGTGCCGGTTATTAAAGCCAAGAATAAATCTGGCTGAGAAGAGTTAACAATACCGGATGCTACGAAGTTTGGTATTTACCCATGTTTTTATTTTTAATTATGCTTCTTTCTTTCTATTTATCTCTCTCCCCCTCTCTTTCTCAGACACCTTTTTAAAAATGACATTTTTTGTACTCTGTGTGCCTGAAAATGTGCATTTACATTGAAATCTCAATATCGAAATTTTAAGTCGAGTGCAATACTTTCTCTCAATCAGGTAAGGGGTAGACAAATGAATAGCCTTCATATTCTTACAACATTTAGTATGTGGCTGCAATTATTATAACAAATACCGTCATGAAAAACTGAATATTACTGTTGTATCCTTCACTGGCTCATTTACCCTAACAGTACGCATTCCCATTTCAAGCTTATCGGAGCACGACACTCTTTGCTGCTGGCCGCTGTACCTTTGTCCATCGGTGCAATCGAATTGCAATATTCTGATAGTCAATTAAGTAAACCACCGAACTGCGTGTGTATTGTGAATACATTTCTGCACAAACTGCGTGTAGATAACACCTATACTTCAGCAAATACAAACCTAGTATGAAAGCTTATAAAAATGTACGAGGTAGGTACAAGTAGGTAAAAAAGCACATTTTAAACGTTTTACTTTCCCTGCCGCTTGGTTATTGGTCAGAGGAAGTATTGTACTCCATCAAAAAATTCAATGCGAGATTCAATCTGAACTACACGTTTTGAAATTCCCTTTAAAAAAGCGGTTTTAAACATTGGTGGGTGAGTGTGTGCGCGCGCGTGTGTGTGCCTTTCTCCCTCTGCCCCTCTCTCTCTCTCTCTCTCTCTCTCTCTCTCTCTCTCTCTTTGCTTCCCTTATTGTCTGTTTCTATGAACAACATAAAGTAAAAACGAAAAGTCGGATACATACCAAAATTCGTATTTAAGTCCAGCATGTTCCATGCAACATGCAGATTTTCATGAAAATTTCCCCACCTCAAAAAACACTTTAAATGAAAAAAATTCGTTATTTTTTTATTTCTCACAACTAACTTTTGTGATTTAGATTAAAATTTCATATGTGTGATATATTAGTATTGCAAAATGAAATACACAGCTTGATTTGTCTAAGTGCCCTTCATATTTATGAAATTTTATGTGTGTAACTGTTGTTGTTTCCGACGCTCCCTATGTGGTCAGTGATCTTCGGCGGAATCTCGCTCCCCCAAGTAGTGACAACGAAGTTATCTACAGCTTTCACCCTGGATTACACACAACTTTGTGCCTTAAGGATATTTCAAACGAGCTAGCCAGAGGTGAAGGCCTAGATAGTGGCGACTTAAAATCACCACCCACAGCCGGGGATTGAACCACAGATCCTCGGTTCGAGAGCCGCCAAAAAAACTACGTTTCTTAAAATTAAGAAACTATAAGAGATAAGGGAAAAAAGTTTTGCAGGAAAAATGTTGAAATATTTAAATATCTAGTTTGTAAAAACACAGCTTTTCCGTAGCGTTAGGCATTTCGGGGGTTTTCCCTTTGAATTTTTAAAATATTTTAAATATTTTAATCCCAAGAGCCGTCCGTTTGTTTTTTCTTATTTACCAAATTACCTCTTTGTAAGACTTACAAACCAATGTCTTGGATCAGTAGCCTGTCGAGGAGTAAGCAAGCTCTGGATCATAGCATATTCAGGTTGGGTGGTCAACTCAATTTCTGGATGGCGGTGAAGAAGAAAATGAAATGTAGTGAGAAAAGAATGATAGGAAAATTTTCAGATCAAATTATCCACCCATCATTCGCCCACCAACCGAGGAAAACCCGAAAAAACTTTCAGTCAGGTTGGTCGGCGCCGGGGGTTTTAATCCGGGACCTACCGAATGCGAGTCTAACATGTTGCCGCGGTGATACCTCGCTCGGTTCGTTTGTTTCTCCTGAGATAAAACAAAAACTATGTAATACAACGACAAATTAACAGATAGTGGATAGAAAAAAGCGTTTGTATAAATGACTTGCACGATAGATATCAAAATAAACGAGAATGTGTAGAGAAATTAGTGTGAATGTAACACATTAGATTTTTCCTCTAAGATGCAACTATTATGCGATTTCGTATTCATTTCGCGTGGAATATTGTAACTGTCATGGTTTGTACTACATTTTCAAAAAATTAGTAATCAAAATATTAGGATTCCAGCCAAATTGCTAGTAGTTTAGATACCTCTCATTCAGCTGTAGCAAAAGTTCCACGTTTTTTACTGTAACCTTCTTATGTAGCTCAATTTATACTGGACCTAAGAAGCTAGAAAATGCTCTTCAAGTTAAGGAACAATACTTCTATTATCAATTTGGTATCTATCAACTTCAGAGTTATTAGTTATCTTTTATGTAACATCAAGCGCGTATGTGAATGTTCTGTAGCAATGTGTTTTTGTGCTGCAAAGACTGCATTCCACTCCGTCATAAAGAGCATTTCCATGCAAAAATTACTTCACGTTTTAACATTCGTTTCAGAGGAAACGGGAAGTGTAGAAGAACATTTTATAAGAAGAAATTTGCTACGTTTGTAATGGACTAACAGACAAAATAATAATCTTCGTCTGATTATTGTGTGTTTTTATAATATGAACAGGCATATAAGAATGATTAAATTCTTATTTTTTACCACGGATATTTATACAGCAAAACAGTATTAGGCCTTTTGCTTTCTCTATCATGTATGCATCTGTCTACAGGTTATTCATAAAGAAGGAACAGACTTAACATATTTATTTCTAATAAACGACAATAGATGTCGACACATGCAGTACATCACTGAATAGAGAAAAGTTCAAAGTTTTATTTTATGTGTTCAAAATGAGCTCCATTTGTTATGCAAAGACGACCAGTGCTTTTCCGTTTACATACGCAACCATCTTCCACGAATTTATTCTATCGATTGTAAATTTTTTAAGAACTTTGTTGAACTTACAACGAAATGCACGCTGCAATGAAACAATGGATTAACGCTTTGTATAATGCAGCCCACAAAAAAGACTTTTCCTGTGGCGTCGCCATTTTCTCGTAAACGAACCCAGCGCCGCTGTAGGCACTGAATGGAACTAATAGGTGGGGCTTAAAACTTTGAACTTTCCTCCATTCAATGATGTATCAATGTGTCGCTATCTATTATCGTTCATAAGAAATAAATATGTAAAATCTGCTCCTTCTTTTTGAATAACCCTGTATATATTGAGGTTATATTAAACTCAATAATCCGAAAACGAAGTTTTACTGACGAAATACGTTTAAAGGTCTACTGAACCTAAAATGGCATATTTAGAAAAATATTCCGCGCGCGGATGTACATATATGTGTATGTGTGAGAGAGAGAGAGAGAGAGAGAGAGAGAGAGAGAGACAGAGAGAGAGTGAGAGTGAGAAGTACCAAATTTCATACTTCAGTCAGAGAATTAAGAAAACCATGTGAAGCTTTTTTTAGAACACTCCCCCCTCTCCAAATACCCTTTACAAGGAAACAAATTCGTTGTTTTTCTTTTTCTCGAAAAGATTAATGATTTTAATTAAAGTATATATATATATATATATTTGCATAGTAACGCTACAAATTATCAAGCGGGATGGCTCAGGTGGTAACGTCTGTGATCTTGGATTCGATCCCTGACGACCGTCCACTCTGGGACGGACATGGGTTTTCTCGGGTCGTCAGGCGGATGCTGGGGTGGTTTCTTCCATCCCCCGAATTTCCTGTCTTTCTATTTTGTTCCATTAATCATTTCATTCATCCTTCACCCCGTTTGATCTGTTTCAGATTTGGAAGTGTCGGCGATGGTGTTTCGGTGCAGCATAGCAGGGGAAAAGGATGCTCTCTCTGAACATTCTCCATTCCTCGGCCTTCGGATGGTTTCCAAGGTGTAAAGACCGCCCCTTGGGGGGCCCTGTGTGGGGCGGGGTCCCCGGTCTGCCTGTCCGACTGCCGGGGCGTCTCTATCTGTAAAATGTAGGGCCCTGTCATTGCTGTGCCTTCATTCCTGGTTTCGGCCGTCCTGTGTCTCCCTTCACCTTACCGCTTCCTCCAGGGCGCCTCCTCGTGAGAGTCGGTACAATATCCTCATTCCTGGATCGGTGCCGTATCCCCTCCGCTTCATAAACCAATCCAATCCAACGTTACAAATTAAATGAGTCTTAAATTTTCTCTGTTTAGCATATAAAGTCATCACATTATTTGAACTTTTTACAGTATGTAACATATAACTGGGAAATTATACGAGATGGACATAATCTTACCAGAGAGTTCATTAAAATATTGTATCAGATAATCTTCTTTCGTAGTATTAGTTGTTTCCGAACTATTTTATGCTACATCTCAACGTTTTCTATGCATCTGATGGATATGTTTGAAAGTTTGTGACTTTTTTATTCTTTTCGTCGCAACAGATTGTCACCACAGCTAAAGTACGAATGCTCTTTTCGAATGCATATGTATCTAAACCAGTTTTTACTTTCTCTACTACGTAGAGTAAGTAGCGGAAGTATTGTATTCCACCCAAAACTTCGATACCGAGATTTCACCGGAAATGTATGTTTTGAGGCCCCCTGAATCCAAAAAAAAACATTTTTGGAAACATGTCCGTGTGTGTGTCTGTGAATAGCATAACTCAGAAACGAGCAGTCGGATCAACACCAAACTTGGTATTTAGGTTCAGTATCTTCCAGAGATGCAACACGAAGGTTTCAAAGAATATTTCCCCACCCCAGATTACCCTTTTCATGGAATATTTTTCGAAAATTTAAATTTTTTCAAAAATGGCTCTAACGATTTTGATTAAAATAAAATATGTTTAAGGTATTTTCATGACAAATGAAATGTGTATCTTGAATTTTCTGGGAATGTCTCCAAAAGTATTCTTATTTGTGAAAGACTTTTGCATAAGTGGTAAACCATAAGAGGTAGACAAACTTTTACTTCACAAAAAATGTAGGTCGAGTTAAAATACACAATTTATGTCATTTACATTTTTTGTTGTTGAGTGAACCATTTTCGAGATATTCCTTGTTATTCCCTTAAATTTTCCAATACTTATACTTTTTCTCAAATGGGAATTCGTTATTCATTTTTTTTGTCCTGGTAATGCAAAGAGAATGGAATATTGCACATAGCAACCAGCTCTTAAAATATTTGACTATCGCTTAAAGCCTACCAATTCCCCTTGCATCTACAAGAAAATTAGCAATAAGGTTAACATCTCAACATCACGATTAACATGAAGCATATGGAGAATAAGCGTTTGTAAAATAGTTTGCACATGAGTAGAGAAAGTCATGTGAGTGTAACACTTCAGATGTTTTAATTTGAAGTCATTTGTAGATAACAATATGTCGTGCACAATGTAATGTGGGTGGAAAAATTACTTTTATGGTGAATACTATAATACATAATGGGCATATACCAATTTTCCATGGTCAGGGAAATATTTTTAGTTTACTTTACCACGTAGAGTCAGCTTCTGAAAGAAGCCTCCTCTAAATTTGCACTCTTGTATAGCTCAAATTATTCCGTAATTTCCAAAGCCTTCTTTTTTTCCTCTTTCGTGGGAAATGACAATAGTAAACCTCTGATGTGTTGCACTCACATTACTTTCCCTACTTTTGTACAAACTATTTTTACCGCTTATTCTTCATCTACTTCATGTTAGTCGAGATAAACATTTACAGAAACTATCGTATTGCTAATTTTCTTTAGGTGCAAGGGGAATATGGTACGCTTTAAGTAATAGTTAAATCTTTTAAGAACTGGTTGCTATGTGGAGCACTCCGTCCTCTTTGCATGTCCAGGACATAAAAGAAAGAAAAGAGAAAAAAGATAAAATAATTCCTATTTGAGAAAATGTCTAAGTATTGGAAAATTCAAACAAATAACAAGGAATATCTTGGAAATGGTTCATTCGACAAAAAAAATGTATATGACATAAATTTTGTGTTTTAAGGAGAGATCTACATTTTTTGTGAAGTACAATTTTGTCTATTTCTTACGGTTTACCAGTTATGCAGAATTCATTCAGAATGAGGACGACTTTTGGGGACATTCCCAGAAAATTCAAGATATACATTTCATTTGCCACGAAAATATCTTAAACATATGATATTTTAATCAAAATCATTAGAGCCATTTTTAAGAAAATCAACATTTTCGAAAAAAATGTTCCATATAAAGGGTAGTCTTGGGTGGGGGGATTTTCTTGAAAACCTTCATGTCACATCTTTAAAAGATACTGAACCTAAATATCAAGTTTGGTATTTATCCAACTTTTCGTTTTTGAGTTATGCTGTTCACAGACACACACAGCGCCTTTTTCTAATTTGTTTTTGATTCAGGAGGCCTCAAAACATGTATTTTCGGTGAAATCTCGGTATTGGATTTTTGGGTGAAATGCAATACTTTTCCTACTTACTATACGTAGTAGAGAAAGTAAAAAATTGCAGAGAAAAACCTGGGAATTTAAAGCATAAACTTTTAGCATCTAACAGAAATATTGCTCTTAATAATAATTTATGTATCATATTTTTAGAGTTTAAACGTTCAAGTACTAAAATTCGGTATGGATTATTAATTTTCAAACGTTAAAATGCCGAGGAAACAAAACATGTTATATTTTAAAAGTTTTAGTCACAATTTCACAGATGCCTCCTCTTAACAACTGAACTAAAAGAGCAGAACTGAAATCGTGAGGGCCGCAGGTCTCAGAGGTGTAAGTAAAGTTACGTTAATCGATTCTGACAGCACCGCCTTTCAGGGACCGCATAAGAAATGTTCAGCTCAAACTGCTATTTTAATTAAAAACTGTTGATTTTGTCTACAGTTTCTAGCTGGATAAAAATTAATCAACAAATTACGTTTGAATAAGATTAACTTTATCTCTTTTCACTCGGATGTTTTGAGCAAAATGTTGGTTGACTGGGTACAGGCCTGGTGTCAAGGGACCTCAGATGCAGTAAACTCACGTCATGTAACAACAAAGTTATTGTTCCACATAGTTGTGTAAGCAACTAGTGGAATATGAGCATCCTTACCGCTCGAATCTGTTTTGCAAGAACGGGGCGTCAGCCGAGTTCTGTAATTACATGAGAGCGGTAATTATGCTCGTCCCACTACTTCCATACAATATTTTATCCGCGACCATTTAATAATGGCTATTCAGCTTATCTGCGTTCATGATACGATCGTTGTGTTATAAACTGCATCATCATTCAATTATGTGATTCAATGTAAACCTAGTTAATATTATTCAGTTGAACATAGTAAAGTTGGTCTAGAAACAAAAGAACCAATGTAACGATATCATTTTCTTTACGATAACAATAGAATGGTATAAACTATGTGGAATAAAGAAACGTCGGCTAATTCTTTTGCCAAGTAAATTGGGGGTAAAATATGAGGTCACATGTGAGGCTATGTGAAATGGTACGAAGTTAAGAGAGTGGATTATATCGTACATGAGAAAACTTTGCTTGCTCTTTTGAGCTTTTATCACAATCTTATGACTTTCGTCTCTGTGGACATATTATTTTATGCTGTGAAGTGTTATCTGCATGAAAAAAGCTTCAATATTAGCTCATACACAAATTTAGTTGTATTTCTAATAGAAATGTAATGTAATAATTCAGAGCTGTTTAGGAAATTCTACTTAACAATCATTTCATATTGAAGTATTCAATGTGATATTAATGTATGTAACTAATATTATGTTGATGAAATTCTGCTTATAATTATCTGGTGTTTGTTATTTTATTGCAAGGAATGTACTGTAAATGTAATAATAATAATAATAATAATAATAATAATAATAATAATAATAATAATAATAATAAATAATAACAACTTTTAGGAGTAGTTTTGAATGCTAAGCAATACGATATGTAAGTATATAAATTGATTGTCATGGTGATGTGACGATGTACAGACGGCTATTATTAAACGATCGCGGATAAAATACATTATGGACGAAGAAATATCTACGAGGATCGTCCAATAAGCAAGTTTCCATATTTTATAAAAAACATTACACTCAATTGATCATGTTAAATTAATTTTATTTATATTGTACAATCCTTCTGTTACTATTCTACATAGTCAACATGTTTTTCCAAACATTTTTGGGGATGTGACACAAGTTTTTCCAAGCCAGTGTTATACCGGTCGGGTCCTGTGCTCGCAACCAGCTGTTCGCTGATTTGACTTCATCATCGGTGTTAAAAGTGCTTACCTTTGAGTTGAAGGAACATGTGAAAACCACTTGGGGAAAGCTCCGGTGAATACGGAGGACACGAGAAAACTTCCAAGTTGAATCTTGACCCAGGTGGAGCTCAGAAGATTCAACTGGCAAGTTTTCTTTCATCCTTCATATTCACCAGATCTTTTTCCAAGTGATTTTAACATGTTCCCCTGACTCAAAGATTATCATGGAGGTAAGCACTTTAACACCGTGACGAAGATCAATCAGAAGTGAACAGCTGGTTACCAGCACAGGACCCGACCTGGTACAACACTGCTTGGAAAAACTTGTGTCACGTCCCCAAAAATTCTTGGAAAAACATGTTGACTATGTAGAAAAGTAACAGAAAGATTGTACAATATAAATAAAACTAATTCAACATGATCAATTGTATGTAATGTTTTTTATAAAATAGGGAAACTTACTTATTGGACGCCCCTCGTACTTTAACTCCACACGTAGCAGGCTTAATAGTAAAAACTATTTAGAACATATTATACCTTCATTATGTGAATAATGCATGCTTTAAATAATTTTCAAGGTTAGATTTACAGCTATGGTAGACAACTACATACAAAGTTTGCTGATTCAGTGTGTTTTAAGCAATTGAAGTATAATGCACCTGTTTCCTTTGAAATATCATGACTTATTCATTTCCACTTTATGAATTTATCAGAAAATGAAATATATAGAATGTATCAGAATTTATGGAGCAAACTGAAACAGTAAAATGCATACAAAAAGAGGAAATAGTCTACGCAAATTGGTTAACCAGATAATTGCAGTTACGATCCGCCACTGTCTTAATTGATCCTATACATGGACGTATCCTCTAATGTCTCATTGTGAAAAAAAAACAATTGTATGAATACCGCTACTTACATATGTAAAACGAAGACGTAATTAAAGAGCGTCCATAAATAAAACTCAATAACAATTCTGTTATCTTCACAAGTCACAAAGCCGATATTTGTTTTAACTATAGGATAGGACTAGTTAAAGGAGGGGCGACCTAGGATCTTTTGTGCACACACCCCCGGAAGGAACGGATGAAGTGAGAAAATCGTAGGAGACGTATGGGATGCCTAGCACCCGGTGCAAATCGACAGAGACGCGCATAATTCATTAATAGTTCCAGGCTTGACCACCCGGCCAAGGGAAGATCGCTCGGAGACGTCCCTCTAATGGAACCGGGGAAACACGACCCAGCAGCGAAGGCTCAATAGGCTTCCCTCTAGCGGGGCGGAAAAGAAGTTCCAAATCGCAAGCCTCTGCACCATCTACCCGACACCGATCCAACTACAGGCCCGCAATTAACCTGAAACATGGAAGGGAAATGAAATAAGAGGAAATGGGTGGAGAGGAAATCCGTGGTGGAATACATTCGCCTTTGTCAAACAGGACAAACCACGAAAAACCCATAGTCAGATTGGACGGCAACCGGGAATCGAACCTGGGACCTCCCGAATGTGAGTCGCACACGTTACCGTGACGCCACCTCGCCTGGTGTGTTTAAACTATAAAACTTAGTATGAATTAACGAGTATTTTGCATATCCAGCCCATTTTATACTTTCTGTGCTCACCTATGGTAGGCAAAGTAACTCATATTCTAACCAAAAATTCGATGTTGAGCTTTGATCATTTAGGTTCAAGGAAACTTCCCCTAAAAATGTGGTACTTTCACACGACTTTCTCTACCCACGAGAAGTACAAATACGCCCGTTATATATTATTCATATAAAACTGATTTTTCCATCCACGTTATCTTATTTGCAATGTATTTTACGTAGGAATTGTTTCAAATTAAACAATGGACATTACGTAAAACACGCAGAGATAGCGTTCAAGTGCTTAGTTTGGTAACAAGCTCTTGCAATGAAAAGAAAATGAAGAGTCGAAACTTTCAAGCATGTCCGTCCAATGACAGACTTATTCTTGGGAAGTATAAACATACAATACAAAATATTTCGAATAGCGCTAACTTTATGGAAAACTTATGAAATATTTTGTATTTTAATAAGCTCTACATTTTTCTGTACCAAGTTTTCATCTACCTGTATTGCTTCCCATTATATAAAACTGAATATTAATTCAGTATGAAGGGGACCTTAGAGGCTACCCACAGAAAATTCAAAGGTTAACTTAAAATAAACGTAAAGTTTAATAGGATCTTCAGTTTTTTCATAGTACGTTTTTCATATTATACTTTATTGTGTTACATTTATACAGAATTTTATAAGAATATACAGATATTCAAGATAATGATTTTATTCATCACTATAGTAACTCTAACTCATTATAAAGTGTTCCAAAGGTCACTAAAACTTGAAGTGTTATATATTGTTTAATGTTTGGTGCAGGAAAAAAAGAGCATGTTTTTATTCCAAACACTGGCATTTAGTTTCAAAAAACGAGAGTATGTTGGTCGTACTCAGGACCGGATCTATGAATCGCATAACCCTGCATTGCGGATGCACCCGCCCCATTTAGGGAGGGGCACACGCTTATAAGAATGTCTGTATTCAAAATATTTATATAAGCTAAGGTATTTTTAGTCGATGATTGGTGATTCCCTAACGAATTTCTCGTTGGTAGATTGATTATTCCGGTGTTCGTATCGACTGTTTTGATTATTTTGTAGACAACAGCGATTATGTTAGGCATTCTTTGCGTCAAGCCACAGCATTGCTAATCTGATTATTTGTTCTCTTGTATAGCACATTTCCCTTTCGTGCTTTAGTGACATTTGAACCGGGAAGAAGTTTGTAAAACTACATGAGCGAAACAAGAGGAGTAACTAAAAGACGACTACAGAATTTAGAGAATGAAAGATCCAACAAGAATAATTTTTCACTTTGCAAATGAAGATGATAGTGGATCCACTTCTCTCAAATCAGTGACAATAGAAAATATACTAAACTTCGAAACTGGAATTTTAGTACAAAGTCTATTTCATCGCAGCAGTAGCTAAAGTAATTTAATCCAGTGGTCATAGCGCCCTTCACATTGATGATAATTTAATTTTTTATTTAATGCAACAAGAGAATCCAAGGATAAAGGCCGCTTTAAATATCATCATAGGATTTAAATGACGCGTTGAAACATTTTTTTATAAACATGGATACTGCAGACCCCGGGCCCATTTCCAAGAGACAATGTTAAATACTAAGAGATTATTTTCATTGTTTAGTACAAAAGGTCTGCATTATCAGGCCAGACTCTCCGTTAAAGTGGTTGTGCTATTCGAAACTTTTGGACTGTGTCTACTGTCAGCCTTGTTGGTTTTTTTTTCGGTGGGGAAAGTAAAATTGGTTGCGGAAGGATTGTGCAAGAAGATAAAAGAGCATAGCAGATCACAGAATCATATGTCTGCCTCAATGGTACATGATCTACGGAAAACTAAAAGCAGCATTTATGATGCTAGAGACGGAGAAAGGAAATATTAAAAATAAATTTGGGCCCAGGTGCTAGAAAGATTGGTTGGTATCACTCTTACTTTGGCAAAGAGTACATTAGCTTTGAGAGGTACAAAGGAGCAAGATGGAAATTTTCTATCATTTGATAGCTTACTACATGATATGACATAATGGACAGAATAGTCACTAAATCCCAAGGATATACAATATATCTTAGACATGATATTCATAAAGAAAACTACCGCAATGTATTTCATCAAGATTAGAAACTAAATTAGTAATCAAAGTTAATCAGACTGCCTCTGTGGTCGAATGGTCAGTGTTCTGGCTTCTCAAACCAGAGATCTTAGGTATTTTTCGGTAATTAGACTCTTTCCCTACCCTAGCAGAGTTTGGGAGTATGCGTGTGGGGGTGATTGTGAGGGAGTTTAGTGCTTTAAAAAGATAATTAAGAACCAACAGTCAACAAGCGTTTCTAAAGTCTAAGCCGCCAATATGGCCATGAAAGTTAAAGGGGATTACGCAAATGAAACGACGAGAAAAATTCTGTTACGCTCACATGACTTTCTATACTCTTTACAAACTATTTTACAAACGCTTATTCTCCATCTACTTCATGTTAATTATTGGTAATTTTCTTGTAGGTACAACGGGAATATGGTAGGCCTTAAGCGATAGTCAAATCTTTTAAGTCTGGTTGCTATGTGGAGCATTCCATTCTCTTTGCATGTCCAGCACATAAAAAAAAAGAATAACGAATTTCCATTTGAGAAAAAGTATAAGTATTGGAAAACTCAAAACAAAAAAACAAAAAAAATCTCGGAAATGGTTCACTCCACAAAACAAATCTGATGTGTTACACTCCATGACTTTCTCTGCTCTTGTACAAACTATTTTTACAAACGCTTGTTCTCCACATGCTTCATGTTAATCGTGATATCAAGATGTTAACCTTATTGCTAATTTTCTTGTAGATGCAAGGGGAACTGGTAGGCTTTAAGCGATGGTCAAATATTTTAAGAGGTGGTTGCTATGTGGAGTATTCCATTCTCTTTGCATTACCAGGACAAAAAAATGAATAACGAATTTGAGAAAAAGTATAAGTATTGGAAAATTTAAGGGAATAACAAGCAATATCTCGAAAATGGTTCATCCAACAAAAAGATGTATATGATATAAATTGTGTATTTTAACGCGATCTACATTTTTGTGTAGTAAAATTTTGTCTAACTCTTATGGTTTACCAGTTATGCAAAAGTTGTTCACAATGAAGAATACTTTTGGAGACATTCCCAGAAAATTCGAGATATACATTTCATTTGTCATGAAAATATCTTAAACATATGATATTTTAATCAAAATCGTTAGAGCCATTTTTGAGAAAATTAAAATGTTCGAAAAATGTTCCATGTAAAGGGTAATCTGGGGTGGGGGGATTTTTTTGAAAATCTTCGTGTCGCATTTCTGGAAGATACTGAACCTAAATACCAAGTTTGGTGTTTATCCGACTGTTCGTTTCTGAGTTATGCTGTTCACAGACACACACACGGACAGACACAGACACACACACACGGACATGTTTCCAAAATGCTTTTTTTTTATTAAGGGGGTCTCAAAACATGTATTTCCGGTGAAATCTCGGTATCTAATTTTTGGGTGGAATACAATACTTCCCCTACTTATACGTAGTAGAGAAAGTAAAAATGTATATGACATAAATTGTGTGTTTTAACGAGCTTTAGATTTATTTGTGTAGAAAATTTTGTCTATCTCTTACGATTTACCAGTTATGCAAAAGCCATTCGGAAAGAAGTGTTTTGGGGACTTTCCCAGAAAATTCAAGACATACATTTTATTTGTTCTGAAAATATCTTAAATATATGATATTTTAATAAAAATCGCCAGAGACATTTTTGAGAAACTCAAAATTTTCGAAAAATTTTCCAAGCAAAGGGTAGTCTTTGAAAGATACTGAACCTAAATACCAAGTTTGGAATTTATCCGACTTTTCGTTTTTTAGTTCACAGACACACACGGACTGTTTTCTAAAAGTGCTTTTTTTGGATGCAGGGGGTCTCAAAACATGAATTTACGATGAAATCTCGGTATCGATTTTTGAGTGGAATGCAATACTTCTCTACGTAGTAGAGAAGGTAAAAAATAATTAATCAGGTACGAAGTTGTTTTCACCTATAGTTGACACAACAGAAACCATTAAGAAACATTAGTTGAGTTTTGTGTTTGGATATTGTTATATAAGCAAACAAACTAAGGAGTAACCAGCTACGAGCACGGAAACTACAGATAAAATTCTATAGAAATAGAGGAAACATTCTTAGGTTTCTCGTATTCTAGGATTAGACGCTTCTGGGCTCGCAAATCTGATTTTGAACAGAACTAGAAAAAACAACACCTGATGTGTTACATTCACACGAATTTCTCTGTCCACTATCGATTATTTTTATACAATTTCTACAAACTATTCTTACGAAAGCTTATTTTTCTATCTACTTAATGTTAATCGAGATAAACCTTTGCAGAAATAGAATCATTACACATTTAGTTATAGGTACAAAGGGGACAGTGGAAACCCAGACAAATTTTTAAAATGGTCGTTACATGCTGACCTTTAAATTCCGTGCTCTGTCCATGACATCTCGAGAAACAACTGAATAGCGACAGAACTTTAAAGAAATGGCAAAGTATTGAAAAATTCAGACCAATAATAACGGATATGTCGGAAATGGCTGCTGCCACAAAAAGTTGCTTCAAATAAATTGTGTGTTTTAAATGTGTCTATAATTTTGTGCAATAAGTTTACGTCTAACTCTTATGGTTTACTAGTTTTACCAAATTATACAAAGTTTACTCCTAATGAAGAAGACTTCTTAGGCTGTTTCCAGAAAATTCAAGATATGTATTTTAGGCGTATTTATCATGCAAATATCTTAAATGTATGATATGTTAATAAACATCATTAGATAAATTTTTGGTGAAATAAAAGATATAGAAAAAATTCCACGTAAAGGATAGTTTGTGGTGAGGATTTTTTTTAAAATCTTCGTATTGCATCTTTGGAAGATACTGAATTTAAATACCAAGTTTGGCATTTATCCGAGCTTTTGTTTTTGAGTTATGCTGCTCAAAGATACACCTAGACACACATACACACACGGAAGGTTTTTATTCAGGGGGGGCTCAAAACATGCATTTTCACTGAAATATTGACATCCAATTTACGGGTGGAATAAAATACTTCCCTTTATCTACTATAGATAAGTGGTAGAGAAAGTAAAAGGGTTTAGGCTTTTAAAAGTACAGGGGTATCGCCGAAGAAGGGTGTAGAAAAGAATACAAGATATTCACAAACCGAGTCCATAATTTAAATTTTGTAATTAATGACATCATTAAAAGCATCAAAGAGATAGCAAGCATCTTCTCAGTGCTTCAGGTTTCATATACATATTTTAGTTATAGTATCGATAGATGGGATATTCATTCATCTTTCACTGGTGCCTCCTAAGTAAAGCTGAAGTAATTCAATTCCTCTAGATGGGCAGCAAGATACAGGTACTACTATTATAAACTCACCGTTAAGGACAATACCGTAGTTGTTTTCCTGTTGCTATGGAATTGAGTCGTCCATCGAACGAGATTTTGTCATTAATTTGTACCATTCGTGCCTTTGAACACAAATGAGCTCGTGTTTATGGGCGAGTTGGGTTTACCAGAATTCGCTCTCAGCCCATACCGTTTGATATACCGAACGAGTATGTATCTCATTTCCTCTTCGAACGGAAGATGGCTCCGCGGTAACGTGTGAGGCTCGCATTCTGGAGGTCCCGAGTTCGATTCCCAAGGGTTGCCTACTCTGACCTGGTTTTCCCTGGCGAATGCTGGAGTGGTGTATTCTACCTCGGATTTCCTTTCTTTCCCATTTCTCTTACATATTGACTCCGGAGCTGTGGTTCGGTCGGTGTCAGGCAGATGGCGTAGAGGCTTGCGGCGATTTGGAACTTCTTCTCGGCCCCTCTAGAGGGAAGCCTGTAGAGTCTTCACTGCTGGGTCGTATTTTCCGGTCCCACCAGAGGGACGTCTCCAAGCGACCCTCCCATGGCCGGGTGGTTAAGTCTGCAACTATTAGGGAGTTCTGCGCGCCTCTGTCGACTTGTGCCGGCTTCGCTCTGTAAACCACCCTTCCTGCGGTTCCCTCATCTCATCCGTTCCTCCCGGGGCTGTACGCACAAATGATCCATTGGGGTCGAGCTGCTAGGTCCTCTCCATTGACTAGTCTTGTTCTGTTCTATCCTGTTTGAACGCCCAGTGTGACCAGACGCAAGGAGAAGGCTCAGTCTGTTGGCTTCACTTGCGTTTCACAGCCTGAATTCGCGTGATATTCCGGTATGGCGTGGAGCGGTACAAGTGAAAATTGCTTCTTAAAATTAAATTAAATCTGTAATAGTGCCACGAGTGGTTTCCAAATCATCGATAAATTTATCTAGAGGATTTGGAAATTATGAGTGACATTTCGTAAGACTATTTTACGAATAAAATGCAGTGATATACCACAAAATCATGATTATTATAATAAAATCATAACATGTTTATATTTATTTGCAATAAAAGTGGCCTTGTTTTCGAAAACAATGTATGGTTACGATATGTTTGTTTGATCGGTGCAACCTGATCATATAGGTATTATTTTCTGCCATGTGTCGCGGAGGTTCCAGCAGAATTCGTTATTCTTTTTTCTATGATTGTAAGAATGCTCATAATACAGAAATTATGAAACAAATAACACCAATATTATCAAATTTGTAGGTTATGACTTCTTTATAGAAAAAATCTGATAAATATTAACTTGTTTCAATTCATTGTTTTATTATGAACAATATTTAAAAACACAATTATCTCGTTAATTGAATGGTGAATTTCTCATACTCTTTTCCGTTGATTTCCTCATATTGATGCTGTTAAAATAATGTGAAATGGCACAGCTAAAGATTCAAGAGGCGAGAGATACATGGAACACGAAAATAAAATTGCTCCAAAACTTACGCAAAAAAGTGGGGTTAGTGCAGTGGTTTTAAAGTCCGAAGAATATGAAACACTGATCAACTTATGTGATGAGAATAGCACTGAAAGAGTACAAATGAATTTCTTCCTTATCGCTGCGGTAGAACGGCATGCCTAATTAATAATCTCGTCTATATTTTCAATTGAATCGTTTCCAAGTCTCGTTTCTGCCGTTTTTATGTTTAAATGTAGCGGCATTGATTGTTGGTAGCTGAGTCACTGCAAAATGATACTCCAACCTCTTCAGAGAATAAAATTCCGATGTTATACATTCCATGACTTTCTTTGCCCTTTATTGTTTATTAGTGGGTGTACAAATCATTATTTCTCAAGCTTATTTTTCTATACACTACATTTTAATCCAAATAAACTTTGCATAGATAGCTAAATTAAAATTTTTGTTATGGATACAAAGGGAACAGCGACAGTCAGATGTTTAAGAACAGGGCGATATATACTGGCCTTAAAATTCCACACTGTTTCCATGCAATCGCGAGAAGCAACTGATTGTTGAAGGGACTTCAAGAGAATGGCCAAGAAATGAACAATTCGAACATTTAATGACGGAGATCTTAGAAGCGCTTATACCACAAAAACATTATTTTAAATAAATTGTGTGTTTAAAGAGATTTACATTGTTTAGTGTAGTACGCTTTTGTCTACGCTTACCAGTTATATAAGATTATACAAAAATCCTTCCAAATGAAGAGGGATTCATAGGCCATTTCTCGAAAATTCAAGATAAACATTTTATTTATCACGTAAATATATTTCATGTATGGTATTTTAATGAAAATCGTTAGAGCCATTTTTAGAATATAAACACTTTCGAAAAATCTTCCATGTAAAGGGTAGTTTGGGGTAGGGAGATTTTGTTGAAAATCTTCGTGTCGCCTCTTTGGAAGATATTGAGTCTAAACACCAAGTCTAATATTTAACCGACGTTTCATTTTGAGTTATGGCGTTCACAGACACACAGACATACACACGGACAGGATTCTAAGAATGCTTTATTTGAATTCAGGGGGTCTTACTATACGTAGTAAGGAAAGTAAAAAAGGATGAGCTTAAAGGAGGAAGTGATAAAGATATTTCGATAAACATTGATTAGAATCATGGGCGTGATTAGTTAAAAAATAACATCCCTTTAAACGTGATTGCCCATTTGCGGCATGAGTGAAAAGAGCATAACACCGGGAGAAGTGATGTATGGAAGCGCTTCGGAATTATTTTCGAGAAAACGAAATAATAATAATAATAATAATAATAATAACGTGGCGAAGTTTTCTTAAATTTACTTTTAGGAAAACTCTCTTTGGTTTTATTTTTATACTATTTGAAATTTCGTACTGCGTATTTATAACATTAAGGTGCTCTCAAGTACGGTTAGTTTTCCGTTAGAGATTTTTGTCATTACCCAGTTTATTCTCAGGTTGTTAATTTATATCTCGTTAAAACAAAACGCAATTATAGGTACACTCTATAGTATTAAAGTAGGTAAAGCAACAACTTGCTTTAATTGTATTAAAGGTTGGTAGTAGCATAATTTACTTTAGGGACATTGTGTAATTTTTAGAGTTTAAAGAATATACATTATTTAATTTATTGTATTATATATAATTTGTAATGTGTATTTAACTAAATGTTTATACACATGCCTCTGGGATTCTTTCCATCTCACAGAAGTTGTGAATGAAGTTTTATATAAAAGTTATATGACAGTTATTTTGGAACCTATTTTAACATTTGTTTTGCTTAGGCGTAATAACAGAAAAGAACTTAGAATTTGTGTAACACAATGTAATAAAAAGGTTTTGACGTAACAGCAGGTAGATAGATACAAAGTCGAAAACGCAGTAACATGGCATATGATATTGCCATTCATTTGCCCTAGGGGAAATGAAGCAATACGCCTGAAAACACCGCTGTGATGTGAACTCTTGAACGAGCGATTACTCGAACGATTAAATACCTATTTCCCACGAGAGGGCATTTGAAC
This sequence comes from Deroplatys truncata, assembly GCA_030765065.1. Lineage (NCBI taxonomy): Eukaryota > Metazoa > Arthropoda > Insecta > Mantodea > Mantidae > Deroplatys > Deroplatys truncata. Next base: position 65,151,073 of record CM060985.1, read on the forward strand.
CAGAAGTTCGGCCATAGTTCGGTATATTCGTCGCCACTTTTTGAACGAGAAAGGCTGCAAGAAATACGAGGGGCATTATTTATATTTTGAGCCTTGGCAAACCCTGAATGCTGTAGGTGCCATCTGACGTTTCCAATGGAAAGTTTAACATTTTTTACCATAATCTACTTCAAACATTTTGTCAATAGAGCGTCATTTGTTTTGTTTACACCAACTTGAAAATTGTGTGTCAACAAAAACATGGAATTAACTAGTGAAAATATTCGTGCAATGATTTATTACGACTTTCGATGTGGATTATCAAGACAAAAGTGCATCGAACAACTAACTTCCACATTTGGCGTCGAAGCTCCATCATTTGCCACTGTGAAACGCTGGTACAACGAATTTAATAGTGGCTGCCGTTCGCTCAGTGATGAAGTTCGTGAAAGTCCTCCAAAATCAGTTGTGTCAGAAAACATTGATGCTGTGCAAAAACTAATAATGAAAGATCATCATGCGACATATTGTGAGATTGAGGCAACCCTAGGCATTAGTTCCACCAGCATATATAAAATATTGCATGATTATTTAGCCGTGAAAAAGGTTTGCTCTTGTTGGATCCCACATAATTTGACGCAATCTCAAAAAGATGCTCGTGTCGATTGATGTACAAAAATGCTCAAGAAATACAATGGCAGTGCCTCAAAAGACGTATATCAGATGGTAACAGGTGACGAATCATGGATCTATGCGTATGAGCCGGAACGTAAACAGCAGTCGACTGTATGGGTGTTTCAAGATGAAGCAAATCTAACAAAAGTTTTTCGCACTCGAAGCACTTCGAAGCAAAGGTCGCCTGCTTTTTCAGCAAAACTGGCCATGTGGCAACAGTGCCTTTAGAGGAACGTAAAACGGTCAATGCCAAATGGTACACAACCATTTGTTTGCTGGAAGTCTTCGGTGAAGTAAGGAAAACCAACAAGAACCGTAGGATCGTTCTTCATCAAGACAATGCGAGTGTACACACATCTCGTCTAACAACAGAGTATTTGAAGGCTCAAAAAATCGAATTGACGGGTCATCCGCCATACAGTCCTGATTTGGCACCCAATGACTTCTTTTTGTTCCCGAACATCAAGAATAAATTGCGTGGACAACGTTTTTCATTGGCAGAAGAAGCCGATGATGCCTTCAAAAACCATGTTTTGGAGGTGACTCGAGAAGACTGGAATAAATGCTTTGACAAATGGTTTAAACGGATGCAAAAGTGTATTGATCATAAAGGAGAATATTTTGAAAAACAATAAAGCAGTTTTCAATCAGAAATTACTTTGCTTTAATTATTAGGCTCAAAATATAAGTAATGCCCCTCGTAAGCGAGTCTCATTATGTACTATATGAAGAAAACGAGTAAAACGCATGTCCTTGACAGTTCTACTAAGTAGCGTTTTATAAAGGAAATGCTGGTGCTGCCAATGCTGGCTTAGTCTATTTACCATTTGTTATGTTTAAAGAAGAAATAGTTAACGGTCACTAAATGCCTCACCTGCAACGACCACTAATTTAAAGACGGTGTAAGCCTATACGTCCGTTAACTAATGGCAGGATATTAGTTTAGACAAGAATTTTCTTGCAATCCAGCATTATGATGTATAGCAGAAAGAGTAATTAGTTTTAAAGTTTAAGGAATTGTTTATTTCTTGCATCAATACTCACTCATTGTCATTAAAATTAAGAGCGATTTATTTCTGTAAGGGCATTACCTTCGACGACTGGGTGAGCGAACGCTCGAAGCTACGATGCAACGGTTTTTTATTCGCCCTAGCTTTCGTTTGTTCATTATCTCTTCCAGAAGCCGTTATATAAGCAGCGAGCTAGGTACACTAGCGTGTGTAATATAGAGGAAGCAGCTACTTTTTAATGGCCCGTATATCATAGCCACGTTACAACCAACCTGTTGCTTTCCTCCGTTTTAATACAGTGCGCTGCTCATGAAGTTGTGATCCCTGAAACAAAGGACTGATATTGACTTGTGCTTCTACCTTATTCCCCACCATAAACTGTTGTACAGATATTTGGACAGCGTCTGACTCAGTAAATATAACTGGAACTGATGCAATAACTTTTATCATTATCGTCGTCCATCTTCATAATCAAAAGTTTAGATGTCCTACCTTCACGGGGTGAACAAAACATATAGAATATTATCTATCTGTATATCTGAGGATGTATGCATTTATTTGTTGTCATTTCTAACGCTCCCAATATGGTCTATGACCTTCAGGGGGCACCTCATTCCATCAAGCGATGACTGGACTCATTTCTGAGGCGAAGGCAAGCAGCGGGCGCATTCCGTTGCCTCCGACGATAGGGTGGACCGTTTACCGTGGACTCCGAACCACGTTGGGCCTTGGGGATACTTCACATGAGCAAGTCAGAGGGGAACGCGTAGATAGGGCCGAGTTAAAATCGCCACCCCAGAACCGGCAATCGAACTCCGGACCCTCAGCACAGAGCCGTAAATGAAACCACTGATCTACCCGGACGCCCTGTATTTGTAATTAATATAAATTCACATCGTTGCATTTTCGATCAAATTTTGCACAAGCATACTTTTGACGCACGGTGAAAAATACTAACTTGGTATTTTATATCCTTTCCCGAAAAATTATTTTCTTCTTTTTCTTCTATGTTTCTTTGTTTATATTTATACAGTGCGGACCATTTCAAACCTACTGGCGTTTTAGCACAGGTAAACCTTTGACATACGGTGAAAAATACTAACTTGGCACTTGATATCCCTCCGCGCAAATTCTTCTTTTTCTATCTTTCTCTCTCCGTAATTATACAGTGCGGACCATTTCAAACCCTTTGGTGTTCTAACGGACCGTATGGCGCGCGTATACTGGGGAGAACCGAGTGCTCCCTCACGCGAAGAAAATCAATTGTCACGCACGCCGTAACGGCCGGCCGACCGCTCTGTGTAACTCTGTCTTGTTGAAAACACGCGAGTTACTGTAAATTCCTTGTTTAAAATGGTGCCATACAGTGTTGAACAACGAATAATGTGATTTTTATTTGTGGGGGGGGAGCTTTAAAACAAAAAGATCACGTAAACAATCCACGCATTCTTAAAAAACATGAGAATTAAATGAAGCGAGTGTTCAATGAAATTGTTTAAGAATTTGCTAGGCCGTTATGATATTTGCATCCAGATAGATTGACATCATTTTTAACATATACTTTGATAAAAGGTAAGATCAAAGTTACGTTTTCTTATTTCCTCCAGCTGGCGTACTTATTATTTTTGTGAAATGGTAGGCCTAATCTCCGCCATTCACCGCAAATCGGTTTTCGTGTCGTGCGAGAGCGCACTCACATCTCCCCAGTAAAAGTGCGCCCTCGGCTCGCTGCAACGCCGGCAGATTTGAAATGGTCCACACAATATTTACATACATATTTTATTAAGAACCAGCGAAAACAAAACCATATTTTCTATATCAGCAGCGTTTTAACTTTTTAATAGTATTATATGTATACAGAATGTAACAAAAATGTACGGCACAAATTGCAGGACACATTCCTCAGACGTAGACGAAGAAATTATGTTATATGAACGTGGTTCTGGAAACGCTTTGTTTCCATGTTACAAGTCATTTTCTCCAACTCATTAATCATGAGAAACACACACGGACAGAACGTTAGATTCATGGGGGACATGCAATCTTGGTTACGTTGTCATTATCGTAGGTGCACCGCCAGTGTTTTGTTTTACATGTCCCTGTTGCCATGCGACTTACGTTATTGCTTGTTTACAGGTAACATCAACTGTTCCAGTGAGTAGTAAGACCTTGGCAAGCGCACGGGTTACTACGTACTAGTAGAGTTGATCACAGACTTGGCTCGTGCAACGGCAGTGTACACAAATACAGAGATGTCAGATGCCCATTTGATGTATGGATTAGCAGACGGCAATGCCTCTTGCGCTCAACGTTTGTACCGGGAGAGATTTCCGACAAAGGTGCCCCGACAGGAAAACGTTTGGAGCCATTGATCGTCGTGTTAGGGAACTTGGGGCATTTCAGCCTGATCCTCGCGACCGGAGGAGGCCTAGAAGGACGAGGACACTGCAACGGGAGGCGGCAATTCTTCAGGCAGTTGACGACGACTCTAGTGTCAGTACAAGACAAGTAGCTGCAACAATGAATGTTGACCACATGACTGCCTGGCGAGTGTTACACGAGGTTCGGCTATATCCATTCCATTTACAGCGTGTGCAGGCACTATCAGCAGCTGATTTTCCTGCACGAGCACGCTTCTGCGAATGGTTTATGCAACAAAATGTCAACCCTAATTTTAGTGCAACGGTGCTCCTCACAGATGAGAAGTCGTTATAACGATATCAGATTGTAAATTATCACAATCGGCATGTATGGGCTGACGTCAATCCTCATGCAACTGTTGTAGCAAGTCATAAACAAAGATTTTCTGTCAATGTTTGGGCCGGCATTGTTGGTGATTTTTTTGTTAGGACCTCACGTTCTTCTACCCAGGCTCAACGGACAAAGTTACCATAATTTCGTAGAGAATGTTCTATCCGATCTGTTAGTAAATGTGCATTTAGCTGTGCGACAAAACATGTACTTCATACACGATGGAGCACCTCCTAATTTTAGTGTTAATGTCCGTAGGCTTCTAAACAACACATTCGGTGACAGAAGGATAGGTAGAGGCTGACCAAAATCCTGGCCTTCACGCTCCCAGGTCCTAAACCCACTGGACTTTTATTTGTGGGGGCATTTGAAAGCTCTTTTGTATCGGACCCCAGTACCAGATGTTCAGAGTCTCTGTGCCCGTATTATGGGAGGCTGCGAAACCATACGCAATACTCCAGGGATACATCAGCACATCCAGGATTCACTACGACGGCAGGTTGATGCATGTATCATTGCTCATGGAGGGCATATTGAACATCTCCTGTGAGAAAGAGTTGCATGTGGTATGCTGGTACGTTCTATTCTTGTGTGTTTCCCATAATGAGTTGGAGAAAATGAGCTGTAACATGGTAACATGGTTTGCAGACCCATGTTCATATAACATAATTTCTTCGTCTACGTGTGAGGAATATATCCTGCAATTTGTGCCGTATATTTTTATTACATCCTGTAGGTAAATATACCCTATCTGGATAAAATGTTTTATGTATCATGGTCGTAACTATCGTTTTTGGCCAGTTCGTTATTTAATGCTTCAGTGTAAGACTTAAAAAGCATTACGTCCCTAGTCTCCGTTTATGGACGTTAGAACGATGGATTGTATTATTTGTGTATTTAAAAGATGACCTGCATATGGCGAGAAAAATAATTATTTGATTTACTTAGAGAAGCACCACACCCTATGAAGTTCTTCCTTAACACAAGAAATTGTTTTGAAATAACGAGATCTGTTTTGGGAAAGCGAATTAAAGGTGACTTTGCCGTATCAGTTTATATTTGTTTTGTTTTCTGTGAGGTTCTTATAACTTTCCAAAGCTATATCCGTATAATCCTCTTTTCTTTCTTTGAATGTTTGCAGCAGATGTTTCTTTCTCCGCCAGCCAAATTAGCAAGCGTAAACAAGCTTTATCCAGTGCCGGCAGCTGAAATTCCTGCTTTTGTGCTCGCACATCCATAACTATGTTAAAGAAATTAAGAAGCTAGGGAGTAGAACGTCCTGCAGTAGATGAAGAGAAAAATGATTTAAACCCTAGCATGTGCACATATGAAGGAATTAAATATTTGAGTGCCTCTTGTGCAAGAAAACACAATTTACACGGTATTAAGCAGACGGTGTAACATAAGGAATAATTAAGTCATAAAAGATGCTACAATTATGCTGTGTCAGAATACAAGGTTTCTAAACTGGATGTAATTGTGCAAGAGAGGAACCAACCATAATCTTCACAAAATACATTCTGTTACTAAATGAGGCTAAATATATCTGCTAAAATACTAAAAACAAATCAGTGTGCAGAAAGACCTTAAGGGGACTGAAAAGTGTAAAATTATCATATTTGGTGTTTCTTATTTTTGATGTATATTAATATTTTATTACTTCTAATTCTCACAATAAATTTGTATTTATTTATTCTTTCTGGTTTCACACTTACTCGTTAGTCAAACAGGAAACGACAAAGACATGTGGTTAATGTGTAATTGGTGGACTTTATAAAAGTCGATAATATTTCTCAAACAAAACTTCAATTGAGGTTATCTTAAAACTACATTTTTCAAAACATAGGTACCTTTTTTCAGAAACTATAAAAGATACAAAGTAGAAATTTTACGGCTTATATTTGATGGTATGTTAAACACACTAAAATAGAATTATATTACTGAATACACTATATTTTAAAATATGGAACATTTTGTCTAAATATTATTCTCACCGCTCTGCTTCAGAATGTTTCTGAGAAAAGGGAACCCAGAAATGTTAAATATTTTTGTCATTTTTCTTGCAATATTTTTCCGAATAATTATAGCTCATATGAATATAAAATTGTACACAGAGATAGCTGCACTGGTATTACAGTATTTTTGCACTAATCTATAAGTATACCCAGAAATATACACGTTTCCTTGGTTCACTGCCTGTTCATTTTAGCCACACATTTCCCACTCCATTTAGGAAATCCTCTGGAACACAATAATTACTTCTAACAAAATTATGAAGTAGAAACTTATTTCCTATGTTTCTCTGAGAATAACTTCATCAAATAATGTTTTGAGGTGGTTCATTCTTGCAGAAGTACGCTCAACCGTACCTTAAATGGAATGCTGAAGGAAGTATTGTTGCGCTATAACCATAATTCTAGTTCTTGCCTGAATATCTAATGGATGTTGCAGTATCGTGGATAGATATCACCATGCATCCAGCATTACGTTTGAAAATGCAGAAAATGCTCGGCAAATCTGAGATATCGTGTATACTGCAGTCAGCCAACTGAATAATCTGTGACGTCAGCAAACACATCTCTTCTTAATGCCGGCTCTCAGTTAAGAACTTTGTGAGAACTGCAGGGCAGGCGAGGCAAAGGAAACGACGGAGTTATTGTTAGCGAAGGACTAGTGGAAGATTCTTTCAGTAACTCTAAAAAGTATTCTTCTCCAGTTTAAAATATTCTAATAACCACATTAACAGAAGATATTCTTAGTTTTAATATGCAGAAAAAAATAACGATGTTATAATTTATATTTTTTGGCGTTTTCCGTTTTTTTAGATTTTCTTTTAAATTTTACCGATTTTTCACGTTTTTATATGTGGTATTTACAAAACCATTTTATATGCCTTTAACAAAGCGATTTTATATAATACCTGACAGTATCGCCGATATATGATTCAAACTGACGGAAATATAAGTTTGAAAAGTCGTAAAAACTGAGGCGTTAATAAAAAAGTTCAGCAAGTATATTGATAAATTCCTGGCTTGGAATCTTACCCTCTGTCAGATCAAAACTCATTTTCACCACAATTTCAGCTATTATATAAAAGAATTTGCTCAAATAAATGCATGAAAAATAAATTTGTAAACGGCACACACAAAAAAGTATAAAATAATTCTGTAAAACGCCAGAATGCGCAAACTATAATATCATTTGTTCTTTCTGTTTATCTCCATTAATTGGACTGCTAGAATTTTTTAAAGTGGAGACGAATATTTTGTGAAGTCGAAGTATGTTGTATTTTGTTCCTGCATGGTTTAAAAACACAAAATCTAACCACCCCTTCCATCCGCGTCCCTGTCCATGAATCCGGAAAAATTATTACGTCACATGTGAATGAGCTTACAGCCTCTGGTGTATACAGAGTGACCCGTTTAATTTGTTTACCTCCGAAAGCCTTTTAAATGCGTTTGGTATGCACAAAGTGATATCTAAGTGGAGGGTTTAATGCAGTAGACTGAACCGAGTATAAGAGGTAGGACTTGCATTGAAACAATACAGAGGCAATAAATTCTTTAAAAACACAGGCTTGTCATCCTTCTATATGGAATACCTACATAGATGAAATAAAAGAACTGGGAAATATGCTGTTATCTAAAAGTAAACTCAGTAAAGAGAGAACAATAGTAATGAGACACACCAAACAAAAGAAAGAAAGAAAAGAGGCTAATTTTTATACAATTTAATATTATGAAAGTGATGTTGCATGAATGCAAAAATAAAATGTCTGAGCAAGATTAACGATCTCTGGTGCATCAAGCATCCTTTTGTGACAACACTGGAAGCTTTCTTCGAGGCCAGAAATACTCTGAAAAGGTAAACGTCTAGGTACGTTAAAAGTGGGCAGTAAGAGAAAAGTTGGTGGTTGTTCTAGCAGAAATACAGTTTCCTTCAATTTCCTTTCTCAAGAAAAGAACGTTTTCTCTACTTGTAGATGATGGACGTTGCTGAATTTACTGCTCAAATGAACAACAGCAGCTGGGCAACGAAAAACAATACAATGTTCCGAAGCTGTACGTTGACGAGGAAAGTGAATGTAAGACGGTGTTTTGGTATAGAGATTTAAATGTTTTGAATGAATACAGAAGCAGCTGAGGTGGCTATCAAAACTGTAGTCTCACTGTAACTCTAAACTCAAGGCTGATAAAAAAGGTAGATAGTCATCTTGCATTCATGCGTTACCCTCACTCAATAATTAAATAAGAAAGGAGCAAAGGAAGAAAAATCTAACATTGGCACGTGGGATTCCCCGCCTTAGCAAAAAGATTTCCTTGTTTTTTTTCTCTCGAAAGTAGGCTTAACGATGTTTATTCAAATAAAATGCTTGACATATTGCAATGACAGGTAATGATTATGGGGTATGGATTACAAACGGAGGAGGAAATTAAATTAAATTGAGTTTAATTTATGGACCTCTTTAATTACTATGGTTCTTAGCGTCATATTATATGTTGGGCGGAAATTTTGCTCAGAGGACTCTTTATCAGGCTTGAGATTCTTTTACGTGCCGTAAATCTACGACATGGAATCACCGGCTTTACTTCCCTTCCGAAGGGAGCCATACTATGGATTTTACGCCCAAAAAACTCCATCGACCTTCACTGGGTTTGAACCTGAGACCTCGGAAACTACAAGCGGAGGAGGGTTTCAGTACTACGGCCAATGCTAGGCCTATCAGACTTACATATAAATAATGTTTTACGAGCCTTACCTAACGCTAACTTTCTGCGCTGTGTGACGAACAATCTTTCAAAGACAGACATTACACGACCATTCAGGAAGTCAAAACGACAATGTCATGGTTTGATATTTACATTATCACGTGCCGACATATCGCCACCGTCATCAGAATGTGGCTTAGCTATGGCTGTTAACCACACCTTCATCGTATCTTAGTCCAACTATAAGGAGATTGGGATCTGCTGGCTGATCAGAGGAACCGGCAAAATATGGGCAATTTCCTGGCTAAAGAGCGAGCGATAAGTTAAATCAGATTTGTCCTGTTAGTCAGAGGCAATTTATGTCTATTCATTTGTTTTTTCTTCCTTTTTGTCACCTTTAACTTGTATTTTAATCACCCATACACTAAGTGTGTGTGTGTGTGATATCTATAATAGCTTGACACCAATAAAGATACTTTATCTATCTACAAACATACGATTTTGTAATCTGCCCCTATGATGCTCCAGGACATACTGACTTCTAACTGTGTAGTTGTTCATAGTTTGGGCTTCAACGTTCTGCCTTCTACAATGGCCTTCAATTTTTATGGGTTCCTCTGTAATTCTTCTGATCAGTACTTTTATATCTCAGAACGAGATGACACCGCGGTAACTTGTGAGTCTCACATTTCGGAGGTTAGGGTTCGATTCCCGTCGAGTCGGCCACTCTGACCATGGTTTCCCCGGGTCGGTAGGCGAATCCCCATCATTACCGTTCATCTGTTTCAGGGTTGAAGAACCAGGCAACGGCATTCGATGCACTGCGTGAGGATGGCGATCGTGTCCTTTGGAAAGGTCTCTCCCCGGAGTTTGTTTGGGGACTCTTTCCTGGGGGCGTGTCTCGGGCTACAGGGCCAGGGGACACGGGGCTGGCCGGCACTAGGATATGCTCCATCTGGAATCGTTAGGAACCCCGTCCTTGCCAGCGCACATCGTCCCCCGGATCTGTCAACCTTCGGGTCTCTCCCTCATCCCCTCTCCAGGGCTCACGTTTGAAGCAAAAGGGGTCACTGTAGTTTACTTAAGGTGCTGTGCTCCATTTTCTGAAGGTCTCTCCGTCTGTGCACTCCTACTCCTGAAAGCACATCCACTGTGTCTAACTCTGCAAGATGAAATGAGAGGAAATGAGGGACAGAAAAATATAATCCATTCCAGTATGCACCTACTAAGGTCAGGGTGCAGGTCAAACGGAATCGAATCCAGGAGCTCCTGAATGCGAGTGTCTGACTATACCGCCTGAGCCATTCCGCTCCCTAACGTGACTCCCGCCACTTGTCCAACACTGCTATGAAACTATTTAAACAGGTAGAAGAAAAAATACTGAGTCGGTGTTTAGGATTATCAGTTATCACTAAATGGTATGAGACTAGAACAGGTAAAAGCCTAAACCGTGAAAGAAGAAGAATTAATTTTATTTTTATGCGGAATGCCATCATAGCTGTCCGGTAAAAGCATCTCCTTAAGTGCGTAACTAATTTGCGAATTGAAATACAATATACTCCATTTAAAAATTCGCAGATGTGTTGCTTTGCATAGCACCTTGTGTATGGGTGCCTACGTAAATCAGATACATTAAAACCATACTAGTTATGTGAGCGACCAAAAGGTTATGGGAATACTCGTTATGAGCAAAGCAAGCTAATGTTCATAGATCGTGGCAAACATTTTTCTCACTCGAGAGTGCACCATAATGGATACCTAATTGATATGCTTGAATGCGTGTCATACACATGTTTACGGGTAGTATAATGCCTCGCACTTGTTCCCTTTAACAGCTGCTATATAGGCTTGCATTTCCAGCTTGCAGTATGATTCTATTATCTACCATACCAAAGCTGCATTTTTGTTAGTAAAAATGCCGATATAGCGCTGTCGAGTACAAAGCAAAGCGATGCTGTGCCTATTTTAGTGGTAGATATAACGGACTGTAAGTAGCAGAATATTCTACGGATTATCAGATAATACCAGGTAAAAGCAAAATCATTTACCTACAAAAGAAAAACTACGTAATATATTTGTTGTGATACCTTCGTACGAATTTGTCTACCGACTATCATTTTACAAGTATTCTTTATGCATTGTACATAGTAGCCATAAAAAGAGGCAATTCTTCTATCCACGATAAAGGTGTTTGAATAGAAATCATTTTCGGTTAGACTATGCTGACTTAGATACTTTTATTCCTCCCTGGTATATGAAGAATTTGAACCCAGACCTGTAGGTCGACAGGCGAAATGTTTACGCCTACATCACTACCGAAGTTTTAATTGATGTGTTCTGCAAGAATACTTCGCTTAAAATGTGTACTTATAGCAAAGTCTGTAAGTTACTTTTTAATTATACGCATGGAACAAGAAAATTGCAGAAAAACTTCTCTGAATGAGAAGGATTAAGTGAATGGCCCCAGATTGAAACGGCAGTAGAAAATGTTCTTGTTTTCATCAGTAATTGCGAAGACAGACAGACAGAAAGACACACATACACACACTCGTACTGTGCAATAAATCGCAAGGTATCCGTCTGCCCGCGCCCCGCTGGGTGTCCTTACCTGTGTATATAAATCATACAGATGGCTTTTAGCTTATTGCAGACGCATATGATCCTTTCCTCCGCAGGCCACCTAGACAAACATTTGCGAACTGTAGAATGTATTACTATTTGATGTTTGCAATCAAATTGCACACAAAGGATAAGTAAAATGATTGTCATAGCTGCTAAAATTAACATCACGTCTTTTTACAACATATTTTGTTATAGGGTAGTAGCCTACCTGTTATGAACATACTGTACTAAATAAGGACAATGAGAATGATGTTGATGGGTAACCTAATGTAAATTATAACCACTGTTTGTTTTTGCAATTGAGAATACTTTGCGTTTATAGAGTGCTTATATTTTATATTTTGATTTATGTGCATGTTTATTTGCATCAATTGATTAAGATAGGATGCTCATCACATGAATACAAGAAATTAATTGAACGCTTTCCTTCACCAAGGAGGCACATTTTGTGTTAAAGTATGCAATTTTATAATGCATTAATCATGTGGATGCAAGGACATAGAACATGAGCAATTTTAAAATTAAACATTTTAATTTGTGATTAGAAAGACCATTTTACTCAAGGAATGAATTTTAGTGTTATAATATAACTAACTAAAATAATACCAACATCATGATAATGTCCTATTCATAAATTTGAATTTGGAGAAATAAAGTTGATTAATTAAACGAATAAATAATATATTTGAAGGGCACATAAGAGAACAAAATATTTATAAAAAAAGGTGTAACAAATCGCATGATTTTCTCTACTAGATATTTCTTTTCATTACTTCTCTAGAAATTACGCATAAAAAGAACGTAAATTTCTATTTGGTTTCTGTTATCACTCATGAAAAGTATTCACAAAGGCGTTTGAATAGATGTATTTTGTAGATGCATAGGATCTGCAATAGGTTGATTTGATAGGTAACTTTAAATACTGTGCATTAATAATTACATACACTTTGCATGCACTCTTGAGAAACATACAAATCTTTATGTTGATACGAATTTCACTAGCAATTTACATATCCCGAAAATATTATAGTATTCCTATAAAATCTATTATTCTATTCGTATTAGATTACTCGCGATGCATTTTTTACTAGAAATAATTTCAAATTGGGCTATATGAACTGTCTGTCCGATAAGCTAAAGAGCATTGAACTGAAAAAGGAAACAAATGGACTTGGTTGCCTAGAAAATGCACAAAAACAAAACATAACTGTTCATAAATCGGTCAGTTTTTACTTTCTCTGCTACGTACAGTAAGTAGGGGAAGTATTGTATTCCACCCAAAAATTCGATACCGAGATTTCACCGGAAATACATGTTTTGAGACCCCCTGAATACAAAAAAAGCATTTTTGGAAACATGTCCGTGTGTGTGTCTGTGTGTCTGTCTGTGTGTGTGTGTGTGTGCGTGTGTCTGTGTGTGTGTGTCTGTGAACAGCATAACTCAGAAACGAACAGTCGGATAAGCACCAAACTTGGTATTTGGGTTCAGTATCTTCCAGAGATGCGACACGAAGGTTTTCAAGAAAATCCCCCCACCCCAGAGTACCCTTTACATGGAAGATTTTTCGAAAATGTTAATTTTCTCAAAAATGGCTCTAGCGATTTTGATTAAAATATCATATGTTTAAGATATTTTTATGGTAAATAAAATGTATATCTTGAATTTTCTGGGAATGTCTCCAAAAGTATTCTTCATTGTGAACGACTTTTGCATAACTGGTAAACCATAAGAGATAGACAAAATGTTACTACACAAAAATGTAGAACGCGTTAAAATACACAATTTATGTCATATACATTTTTTGTTGAGTGAACTATTTTCGAGATATTGCTTGTTATTCCCTTAAATTTTTCAATATTTTCTCAAATGGGAATTCGTTATTCATTTTTTTGTCTTGGATATGCAAAGAGATAATCTGTGGCAAAGGGAATGGTGCTGCACCTAGCAGCCAGCTATTAAGAGATATGTATGTGCTTAAAGGCTACTGTTTTTCTATATTGCCCTTGTAAATATATTTTCCCCTACATATACAAGAAAATTAGCAATAAGATAGGGTCTGCAAATGTTTATCTCGATTAACATGAACTAGATGGAGAATAAGCGTTTGTAAAAATACTTTGTACAAGAGTAGAGAAAGTCATGTGAGTGTAACAATCAGATTTTTGTTGTTAGTGACTCGAACGGTAAAAGATAAAGTAAAGTGCTTTATAGATGTTGCATGACAGTTCAACCTTGGTAAAATTAAAAGATGTAACAATGAATATTTTGAAAACTATTATAGCAACAGAAAAAAAGTTATTTCAAATTAACTGTGTATTTCAACGATATCAGCATTTTTCTTATGCAAAGTTTTGTTCTATCTCTTATGGTGTACCAGTTATGTATGATTATACAAAATTCATACAGGTTGAAGAGTATTTATCAGCTGTTCACGGTAACTTCAAGGTGTCCACTTTATTAGCGACGCAGTTATCTTAAACATATAGAGCCATTTTTGACAAAACAAAAACAAACGAAAAATATTCCATTTAAAGCGCAGTTCGGGTGAGGGAATTTTGTTGAAAATCTTCATGTCCTATCATAGGAAGTTTCTGAACTTAAATATCAAATGTGATAGTTATCCGGCTTTCCCTTTTTGGATTATGCTGTTCACACACACACAGATACACGTATGCGCGTGCGCCAACTGTTATCCAATAATGATTCCTTTTGGATTCAAGGGATATCAAAACATGCTTCCGATCAACTCTGGATATGGAATTTTTTGTAGAATACAACAATGGATGGCAAAGAAAGTAAAAGTTCCCTCTTAACCTTCTGAAATGAGCCGCATTGAATATTTCGGAAATGATTAATGCTCTAAAACATGTATTTAAATAGATTGATATTTTAAATAAATTTAAATTTTTCCTGAACTAAGCTTTCGTTTATAGTATGTAATGGTTTCACAGAAAATTTCTCTGTGCGAAAGTTTGTTTGGGAGAAATATTTGCATGCAAATCTGATTGCGAGAATCACGTCTACACAGAGAAATTATTGGTCATACAAATGCATATTGCAGTTTAACATTTCCATTCATTGCTACAGGAAAACCATTTGAGCTGAAACAAAAAATACGAAATCTCGTGATTTTCTACGTATTTTATATATCGCATGTCGGCATCCAACCAGCATTCGTGGAAATCATATATACTGATCGCAAAATGCTTTTCCGTGTTATTTGAATAGAGAAAAAAATCCAAGCCAAAACCAGAAATTCCATTATAATGCCATGAACAACTAAAATTAAGTAGTGCAGTTATGGATTCTTACTTTTGAACTTTTAGTATTTTAGTCAAGGAACTTAAATGTAAAACCCCGCTTAACCGGAACCAGACTTAATCAAAACGCCGGAGGACAAAAAAAGAAAAAAAGAAAGAACAAAAAAAGTAAGAAAGAATGAAGGAAAAAAAATATGAGAAGCGAAAAATTCACGCTGGCTGCTGCTGCGGCAATTGGCAATGCTCTATTTCCCAACCCTAAATTCTGATACAGGTACATACTTGGTACTGTATGGAGTTAATTTTTCCCCTACCCCGCATTCAAATAAATATTGTAGCGTTATAACAAGTGTTAACCGTTTTCACACGCATTCGATGCTAATTTACTATTGGTGTTGGTCACGGTGGTTTATTTATGTTTAAGATGTTAAGCATTGAAGAGAATCTCGAAGCCGACAGCGACAGAGTGACAGCGTTCCAGGGGTTCAAAGCATTAGAGATAAGAAAGGCTACAAACTCGTATTCAAATTTTAACAGTAAGTATTGTATTACGGCACTATCAGTAACACAAAACTTTGTGTTTAGGTTGATTTAGTGAATCAATATCACCGGATATAATGCTTATCAAACGGTAGCATGACATAGCTACTCACAAGCGTTGCGAGAAGAAAGTTTAAAAAAAATTATCGATTTTGTGAAATAATCTTTGTAAATACTGTAATGAATATTTTAATATTGTATAGAGTAGTATTTTTTCTATTAAACATTAGTATATTCATTTGGAGTACAATTATTTCCTTCTTTTGTTGCTTAAAATCATTACCATCGATTATCCGAAAAAAATGCGATATCCGAAACGACTCTGTCCGCTTTAATTCGGTTAAGACGGGTTCTACTGTAATTGGTAAACAGGTGGTGGTTAGAAATTAAGTTATATAAGATCGTATATCCATTGTTCTATATCTAATTTTATTGTATTGATTTAGCAATATTAAAAGCAACTTTTGTTGTTTAACGTCTCTTTAATACCCAGGTATAGCGACGGTAACCTGTTGGTTATGATGCAGTGACTGCTGGACATGTGACCTTAGTTGTAAAGTCGCCTTCCTGTAAAATCTACTTGAGTAACTTTATACTTAGTCGGCTTTCTGTGCCGTTAGTTTTGTTGCTATTGATTCAATCGGAAGGCGGGTTTTTTTAGATTGCTGTTCTGTGGGCACATATACTTCACGAACGAAGACGGTAAATGATAATTCTTCGCAGATAGTTACAAGGAGGGGAAGAGGAGTGGTCTCAAGCCCGTGGCGGTTTAGCGCAAACTGAATGACGTTATTTTATCGTTAAACGTGAACGTACTACAGAATTACTATCTTACCTTATTTCTCTTCACTGGATTCTCCTTCAGAGTCAGAATGCCGAAGGTGTCTGAACAGTGGAGTTGATATATACACTATGTGATCAAAAGTATCCGGACACCCTCACAAACATACATTTTTCATCTTATGTGCATTGAAGTGCCACCTACTGTCTGGTGCTCATTATC
Source organism: Deroplatys truncata (assembly GCA_030765065.1). NCBI lineage: Eukaryota > Metazoa > Arthropoda > Insecta > Mantodea > Mantidae > Deroplatys > Deroplatys truncata. The sequence continues at coordinate 65,167,622 of CM060985.1, forward strand.
CGCGACCTCAGTAGTCATTACACATAGTGATACAGCAGAATGGGACGCTCCGTGGAACTCACGGACTTCGAACGTGGTCAGGTGATTGGGTGTCACTTGTGTCAGAAGTCTGTACGCCAGATTTCCACACTCCTAAGCATCCCTAGGTTCACTGTTTCTGATGTGATAGTGAAGTGGAAACGTGAAGTGGCATGTACAGCACAAAAGCGTACAGGCCGACCTCGTCTGTTGACTGACAGAGACCGCCGACATTTGAAGAGGGTCGTAAAGAGTAATAGGCAGACATCTATCCAGACCATGATACAGGAATTCCAAACTGCATCAGGATCCACTCCAAGTACTATTACAGTTAGTCGTGAGGTGAGAAACCTTGGATTCCATGGTCGAGCGGCTGCTCATAAGCCACACATCACGCAGGAAAATGCCAAACGACGGCTCGCTTAGTGTAAGGAGCGTCAACATTACACGATTGAACAGTGGCAAAACGTTGTGTGGAGTGACGAATCACGGTACACAATGTGGCGATCCGATGGCAGGGTGTGGGTATGGCGAATGCCCGGTGAACGTCATCTGCCAGCTTGTGCCAACACTGAAATTCGGAGGTGGTGGTGTTATGGTGTGGTCGTGTTTTTCCTGGAGTGGGCTTGCACCCCTTATTGTTTTGCGTGGCACGATCACAGCGCAGACCTACATTGATATTTTAAGCACCTTCTTGCTTCTCATTGTTGAAGAGCAATTCGGGGATGGCGATTGCATCTTTCAACACGATCGAGCACCTGTTCATACTGCACGGGCTGTGGCGGAGTGGTTACACGACAGTAACATCCCTGTAATGGACTGGCCTAGACAGAGTCCTGACTTGAATCCTATAGAACACCTTTGGGATGTTTTGGAACGCCGACTTCGCGCCAGGCATCACCGGCCTACATCGATACCTCTCCTCAGTTCCGCACTCCGTGAAGAATGGGCTGTCATTCCTCAAGAAACCTTCCAGCATCTGATTGAAAGTATGCCTGCGAGAGTGAACACTGTCATCAAGGCTAAGGGTGGGCCAACACCATATTGACTTCCAGCATTACCGATGGAGGGCGCCACGAACTTGTACGTCATTTTCAGCCCAGTGTCCGGATACTTTTGACCACGTAGTGTAGCTCGAAATTATCAAATTTCACTGTTAAACAGCAAGCACGTTTTCACACAAACACACCCTGAAGCCGATTACCGCTGACTGACTAGGAATAATGCGACTATGACGCTGCAGAGGTTTTGGTACGGTGCAACCACCTTCATTCGTGAGGAGACGTTAGTAAATGTAATGCCAGATATATGGTTTTCGTTGCGTCATCATTTCTCTGTGCTGTTTATTTTTATTTAATTTGTTCTACGAATGAAACGTTGGGTCGAAGTAATGAAAATTCAATTCGGCGTTTACCTGGATAGCTGCGCAGCTAGGGAAACCACGAAAAATCACAAATCAGATGGGCCGATACAAGGGATTTGAAGCCGGACCTACCAAATGCGAGCAACAACCATGCCGTTCGATATCAATGTATTAATCAATAAAAATACGAATATATGCACTTTACGTGCCTCATGTGTGGTATATGTTTAGTAAGCAGAGATAAGGGTAGTATGCAGTGGCGATTGTATCGGTGATGGATTTAGCGTGTTCGTTAATTCACGGCATTATCCTGCATAGAAGAGAGCAGGTAAGCAATACACGGTTGTTTGGCTATGGAGTAGTTAACCCTAGAGAGTTAATTAACTAGCAATATAAGCATGTTATGACAGTTAGTGATGTCAGATGCGGGAACTCTAGCTCCCGGAATAATTCTTGATACCCTAAACTTAACCTTCTTTTGACCCTTATGTCTCCATGAACCCTCTTCTTTGGCTCAGTCTGTCTTGCGATAGATCATTCAATGTGGTAATGAACATTTCTGAATTTTGCGAGCTTACCTCGGTCAAATAATGTATGAATGGTACAGTGCGTACCCAAATGATTGTAGGGGTTGTAAATTTATATTTTTTCCCTGCGGTATGCAATATAAGTTTGAATCAGAACTTAAACTAAAGAGTAACTGTGGAAGTTTGAATTCTATATCCACAGATCTTGTTCTGTCTTGTAGTCATAGTAAGGACATAAACAAAACATGGCGAGTCGCATTCAAAAGGCTCTTTGTGTCTTGGAATTCTTCTACTTCTTCTTCAACGGATTTGTAAGACTTACAATAACTTACAGACCAATGCCTTGGATTAGTAGCCGGCCGAGGAAGCAAACTTTTGGATCATAGCATTTTCAGGATGGGTAAATTTAAATTGAGTTTTATTTATGGACGCTCTTTAACTACTATGGTCCTTAGCGTCCCATTCTATATTGGGCGTGAAAGACCGATAATTTTGCTCAGAGGCCCCTTTATCAGGCTTGAGGTTCTTTTACGTGCTGTAAATCTACGACACGGGACCACCGGCTTTACTTCCCTTCCGAAGGAAGCCATGCCAAGGATTTTTACGCCCGGAAAGTTCCATCGCCCTCCGCCGGGTTTGAACCTGTGACCTTGGGAACTAGAGGCTAGCATGGTACCACTAGTCCACGGAGAACGACTTCAGGATGGCTATCAGTCCAATGCCTAGTATGGCGGTGAAGAAGGAAATGAAATCTAATGTAAGGAAAATTCGCGGATAAAATTATCCAACCCAGCAATTGCCTAGTGACGGAGGAAAACCGCGAAAAAAACCTTCGGTCAGGTTGGTTGGTCCCGGGAGTTTGAACCATAAGGCGAGTCTCGCTCCTTACCACGGCGCCACCTCGCTTGGTGTGTCTTGGAATACGCGAAACATAATTCAACGGTTACAGCTCGGGCAAAGATTAGCTTTAACGCCCCCTAGTTACAACATTCTTAGGTGATACAATCAGATGCAAGCAACAGGGTGTCCCTGTAAAGGAAAGAGCAGCGGACGACGGCGTGTTTCAGTTGAGAATGTGGAGATAATCGACTTTCGCGCGTAGTCTTAAGAAAACAGTGCAGAGGGCGAGTCGAGAACCAGCAATCCCAACAATGCTATTGTGGAAGGTGTTTAAAAAACGTACCACCGCCACCTGCCTGAGTTGAGACGGAGTATTATTGCACCATAGGATCAGTTACACTAGATATGCTAACTTCAGTATAGCAAAAAGTAGATCACGCCGTATCACAGATGGATCTCATATTAAGCACTTGTAATTTGTGTTATGGTAACTCCCACAGCTTTTCTTCAATTCAAGTTATGATCTAAAATTATATTGTACACCGCAGAAAAAGTTAACAAGTTTAAAAATCCTATAATCATTTGTGCACACCCTTATTTTCGTCTGACTTATTACTTTTTGAACATTCAGATTTAATAATGCTATCCTTTTTGTCAATTACACTAATCTGACATTAAAGTCAATTTTGACAGAACTATCGTGAATTGGGTTGCAACGGTATATTTATTGAATCATTAAATGCTATTACTCATACCAACTCGCAGTTGAATATGCTAGATAATGTTTACTGGTTATCATTATCCTTAAATAATAAATTATCTAAGTACAGAAATCTAAAAAGCATACGTCTCCACATTAAAACAATTCCAGCAAATTAACGGAGGGAGAACTCTAATTTTAAATTTTCAGAAAGAAAGAAACAATATTACGATTTACGTGTTACGGCAGTTTTCGAGATTTTTCATTTTTATTAGTCCTATTAATATCTTGCAAACTGTACCGATTTTCGACTCTTTTCGTACGTGGCGTTTAAAAATTATTTTACATTCATGTAGTAGAGAAAAGTTTTGGTATTATACATGAAAGGACGCTGAAACGTATTTTGATAGCACGGAAGTAAAAATGTCAAATTCAGGAAGTATTAACATTTTAACTGAACTTCCTCATAAATGCCTCAAATTTTATGACTTCAAGATTGATTTCTTCGTCAGTTTGAAAAGCATGTTAGCGACATTATCAGGTATTACATAAAAATGTTCTACTAAATGCATACAATTTAAGTTTGTAAATATCTCATGTAAAAAGTTGAAAAAACTCAGTAATTTTCAAAAAAATTATAAGACTAATAAAATAAGAATATCTTGAAAAGTGACAGAACAGATAACTTTATTATCATTTCTCCCTTCTGCACATTAAAGGTGAGAATCTTTCAACCCTTAATTTGGGTTCAAGGGCTTTTAAAGTGAAGACGAATATTTATTGCAGTTCACTGCATGTACAGCGTTATCGGAGGGTTTCAGCATGAAAAGAGTAGATACTTCACTTCTTAAGACTTTAAACTGGAGGTTCTGATGCATATTTTATCTTTTGCAGATGTAGAATATGATAATGACACTATACATTTCTAGTTACATCTTCCTATTTTTCTCTATGTAGCACATGGCTGTAGAGATGTTGTAAAGAAGGGGTGACTAAGATAATGATTTAATAGTGTTTAATGCCCATTCTTACCACACATAGCACCACAGGTGGTGGGCACTGTGATGTATGAAATGAAATATTTGGGAAAGGAAATTTGACAAGGAGACGTCTAAGTTTAGGGTATCTCTCCTGCATTTGCCAGTTATGAGGAAAACCTAATAAAAAATCTGTCAGGCAAAATGGTCCTGGCGGGAATTGAACCACAGACCTCCCGCTCACGACTCCGACCTCGGCCACGCGTGTCGGTGTGAAAGAGAGGTAGATGGAGAGAGAGAGAGAGATACACACAAAAATAGTCAGACGGACCAACAGAGCAAGAAAGCAAAATGTATGGTTAATTATCTTCTATTTAAATTATTTTTCAAACTGTGTTAAAAGGGAGAGATACACAGGTAAATAGACAAATGAGTAGGAAAGCAAAATGTAAGGTTAATTATCTTCTATTTAAAATATTTTTCAAACTATGTTAAAAGGTGAGACAGCGAGAAACAGAAGATATAACGTCTGAAATAGAGAGAGGTGGGCAAGAGATGTTTACAACGTCCGTCAAAATAATTTGTTTTGGCTTTTAAAAAATTAAAGTCAAACTTGATAAACCTCAGGTGACTAACGTACAACAAATGTAATAAGCAACGTGCTTAATTTAATGAAACTGTCGTTCGAAACAAACAGCGGCTGCAGCATAGGTTTCATAACAGTTTTACACTACAGGGATACAAGTTGTTAAATAAAGATTATTCCGTGCGAGAAACACTTTGTCCTTCACTCGGCTGGAATTTACTGTATGGGTCGAGGGGGAGTAAATGTCTTTCTTTAAACCAGAGAGAGTGAGAGAGAGAGAGAGAGAGATATCTACATGGGTACAATGAAAAACTTTATGAACGTTTTACTTCTATCTTTCGTAAATATGCAGAAAAACGCTTTGAAAAACGAACGTTTATTAACCTTCCCTTGCAAGCGGGTGAGACAAATCGCGTTTGAGGTAGATTGCGCTACACCAGAATAAAACGTGCGATGAATTTCCGAACCCGGTCGCGAATTTGTTACTGCGTTAAAGGGATTATATTAACTTTTAGGAGTAGTACTTAATTACGATTACAGTTTACTCGTATATTTTCAGCGAATTGTTGAATATTTGAGTAAAGCAACTAAAATCAGAATATATGTTTTAGCTATGAATTAAATAAAATAATGCTTTAACTTAAACACTTACTTATACGCACTTAAACTTTTAAACTAAATAACTACAGTAGTTTATAACCATCAGACGGAAAAGTTCATTCGGTGAAGGCAAATAAAAGCAAACTGAATATTCTGCTTATCATTTTAAGGCAGTTCGGTTTAACAAATGGTTAAATAAAATTGATGTATACATATCGTAAATCTAATCAAAAGTTGTTTTTGATAATATTCGATTTTAGATGAATAGTTATTCCTAGAATATATGATATCTTAATTTCCCCAAAAGTAATTAATTGGGGCGTGAAATCAAAAAGTCGAAATATCTAATCATACATAGCAAAATTTGTAAGAATAATGTTTCCAAAATAATTTATTATTTAAAAATATGCAATAAGTTGAATACTTAAAACTATAACATTGTCTTATCAGTATTCGTGTACGTAAACTGTTTCACAACAAACAATATAGCTACGATCGCATTGTAAACATTAGAAAGAAACACACGTTTGTATACTGTTAATGTTTTAATTCTTGTTAACAACGCAGAAAAAACAATTTATACCCAGCTTTCAAAAGATAACATGACATTTAAGTTGTACAGAAGGTAAAGGGGATGAAGGGAAGAGAATGAGTGAGAGAGAGAGAGAGGAAGAAAGAGGAATGCATAGTAAGCGAAGAGAGATGAAAATGCAGGGAGATGTGTGAGGGAGGAGGAGATGGACAAACATTGAGAAAGCTTGAGAGAGAGAGCGAGAAAGAAAGAGAGAGAAGAATCTCCCATTTAAAACTAAAGGTATGGACGAACAGAGGGGGTCCCGGAAACCGGCCCCTTGTGCTTCTACCTTAACCCCCGGGAAGGAGGGATGAGGGGAGAGACCCGAAGGGTGACCCTATCAGAATGACCATGGGCGCAAGCAGGGACGGGATCCCTAATGTTTTCAGAGTGAACGCCTCCAACGTCGCCCAAGCACGCTGATTGGATCCCAAGCCCCGGCGGCCCCCAAAGGAGCGCCTGTTCGAAAGCACCCAGAGGCGGGTGCCCAACCGAGCGGTCCCTGGACGACGCCAGGAGGAAACCACCACAGAGGCAGAGCCACCGTCCAGCCGCAACCCGCTAAACACCATCGCCTGGTCCTACAACCCTGAAACAGATGACAACGAAGATGTTGGGTACAGGAAATGAGGGGCAGAAGAGTCGTGGTACAAGATGAACCACCCCAGCATTCCCCTGCCGATCCGGGGAAACCACGAAAAACCCATGGTTCAGAGTGAGCAGTCGCCGGGGATCGAACCCGGGACCTCCCGCACACGTTACGCGGCGCCAACTCGCTCGATTCTTCGCATTTAACGAACGCAATAATGCGAGTATTTGGTATTGGTTTTGGTAGTCACATTATGAACGAAACTGATTTTCTTATTTTAACGTCAAATAAAGGGCAGCGACATACCATTTGGGTAGTTGTGCTCACCACGACTGTGCGAGGTGTGTCCTTTAAGCTGCTATTGCAGTGTCAAAACTCAAGCCTAATACATATACAAAAGACAGCTTAAATGTGGCGAAACTTGGCGCTTTAGGAGGAAAGCGAAGATAACAAAACATGTAGATCAGCTGTTCTTCTATCATGTATACCGATAAAACTTGCCCTAATCGTTCTGTATGTGAACTATAACGCTACGAAAATATATTATTTTTACTGAACAAGTATTCAAAGAATAAAACCATGTAGTACATTTCATTCACGTCTATATGGTCGCGGGTTCAAACCCGGCGGAGGGTGATGACGTAAAAATCCTTAGCATGGCTTCCTTTGGAAGAGATGTAAAGCCGGTGGTCCCGTGTCGTAGATTTACGGCATGTAAAAGAACCTCAAGCCTGATAAAGAGGCCTCTGAGCAAAATTACTGGTATTTCAGGCCCAATATAAAATGGGACGCTAAGGACTATAGTAGTTAAAGAGCGTCCATAAATAAAACTCAATTTAATTTCATTCACGTCTATGTATTTAATCGTCTCCTTATCCTTTCCACCGTTGTATAAGAGGTCATTTTCTCGTACTGTAAAACAGGTGAAAGCTAAATGATCGCAACTAAGTTCAGCTTTAACCCAGAACAATGTGATGAAACATTATACAAATATTTTTAATCTTTGAAAGTCAAGTTCACGAGCACAAACTTCTTTTGTGACTACATCGAGTACATTACCAGACATTACTCATAACTGTTCCCCTTCCCACCCTTCACCCTTGTTTGAGAAAGCAGGTAAATGGAGACGTAGGTAGAACAGCTTCACTGCAAGCATTCACAACACAGTGGAAAACACTGAATCTAAATACCAAGTTTGGTATTTATCCGATTTTTCGTTTTTGAGTTATGCTGTTCAGAGACACACACAGACCTTTTTCTAAAACTGTTGTGGTTTTTTTTTGTCAGTAGGCCTCAAAACATATATTTCCGGTGAAATTTCGACATTGGATTTTTGGATGGAATACAATACTTCCCCTACTTTATGTAGTAGAGAAAGCAAAAATGCTTTCTTTTTTGATTTCGGGGGGCCTCAAAACATATATTTCTGGTGTAATTTCGACATTGGATTTTTGGATGGAATACAATACTTCCCCTACGTTATGTAGTAGAGAAAGCAAAAATACTTTCCTTTTTTATTTCGGGAGGGGCCTCAAAACATATTTTTCCGGTGAAATCTCGACAAGAACCAGTGGATTACATTACTTTCCTTATATAGGACATGCATCTTATACGTAGTAGAGAAAGTAAAAATGACTTAACGATTTGATTAAATGTCATAGCCTTAAGACAATTGCATAACTAATAGAATTAGTATTTATAATTTTCTTTTAATAGCCTCTGAAGTCCGATCCATTCGGAATGAATTTGTTGATAATTTTGTGTAATTAGAAAAGAAAGGGGGAAAACTATATGCCAACAGTTGTTTTTACTTTCTCTACTACGTATAGTGAATACGGGAAGTATTGCATTTCACCCACAAATTCGATGTCGAGATTTCACGGTAATATATGTTTTGAGGCCCCCTGAAACCAAATAAAGACTTTTAGAAAATGGTCCATGTATGTGTGTGTCTGTCTGTCAGTGTGTCTGTGTGGATGTCTATGAACAACATAACTCAAAAACGAAAAGTCAGATAAATACCAAACTTGGTTTAAAAAAAAGGAAATAAATATGCCCCATTTCTAATCCTAAGGCTACCCAAAGTATACTAGCGTTAATAAAAATGAAATAATTAAAATCTCTTTCCTTTAGAAAGGATTGAAATTTTTCTATAACGTTTTAAAAATGTTGGTAATTGAGAGCCCACCCCAAGCGGAATTCACATGCTGGTGTTTTCCTTCAGGTAAAATCATACATTCAGGATTTGTTTTTGTTTTTAATGTTTGCTAGCGTTATTTTTTTCTCATCAACAGAAAATGTAGTATAGGAAGCTCAAAATAATTACACGAAAGTATTCGCGTACATTCATAAACAAGAAACTGCTGCTATAGGACAAAGAGGCGTCATCGTGGAAAAAATACACATACACAATGAAAGAAACGGGTCTGCCATTCCTACAAAGATAACAAAAGACCCTAGTTCATTGTTTCCGCCACTTGCTGCAGGTAACCGTGACGTCACAGGACTACAGGGGCACATTAATATCGGAAAGCTTACTTCTAGGTATAGAAAATTCTCTTAAATACCAAAAATCCACCTGTTTGTTCTAGAGATTGTTTAAGCGTACAATATCTGAAAGGTGAAAAAAAATCATTCGAATATCAAGATATTCTTTAAGATAATGCATCTGTGAAAACTGAAACATCTGAGGCTTTTAGTGGATATATTCGAAATGTTTACCATTAAGATTTGATGAATTATTTTCTGCGACCGCCAGAAACCACGCACAGTTAAAAGCATTAACTAAGATAGGAATCAAGCCTTCCTTCATCAGCAAAAATAAAATATGAAGACCATGAACAAATAAAATTGTAATGACAATTTTGATGACTTTCGTTGGTGTTCTTAAGCTTTCTTAAATGAATTAAAGATTCGGTATAACATTATTGTGCATTTCACCAAACACCGTTTTGAGCCGGCAGAGGGGTTTTACTTACAGTAAGTAAATCATCAAGCTGGTTGTTGGCGAGGGAAGCTAAATGCGACTGCAACCTTGCACTGCTCTCTATAAACGAACATGAATAGTTGAAGGCACTACACCCTGATTCGAAAACAGGTAGATTAGGATTATTGAGCATCGAAAGAAAACAATGTGGATATAGACCGAACGGGATAGCTCAGACGGTAACGGCTGTGATGCGCATTCGGAAGGTCCCGGCCAATCTGACAGGTTTTTTCGTGGTTTCCCGCAGCCGCAAAGGTAAATACCGGATTGAATATTTAATACCACGACCCAAAGTTCCACCTTAAGTCTAAAACAACAGTAAACATGAACAATAGGAGTAATAGCGAATGTTGTGCCATCTATCCACAGACAATGAAATCAGGTAGACTGGACGGCACCCTAATGCTATCTGCACGGCACGAAGCAGAAGATCCGGCTGCTATGCGCTAGGGCCTCTGTGTTCATGTGATGAAGCAAGATGGCATGGTTACAGGGATGAGACCTAAAAGGCTAACTGTCTGCCTTTCTGTGTGAGGGCGGCGGTTGAGCTGGACGGCACGAAGCAGAAGATGCAGTTGCTGTGCACTAGGGTCTCTGTGGACGCGTCGAAGCGGGTGGTTACAGGGATGAGATCTAGAAGGCTAACTGTCCGCCTTTCCATATGAGGGCGGCGGTTGAACTGGATGGCACCCTAATGTCATCTGCACGGCACGAAGCAGAAGATCCCGTTGCTATGCGCTAGGGCCTCTGTGTTCATGTGACGAAGCAAGATGGCATGGTTACAGGGATGAGACCTAAAAGGCTAACTGTCTGCCTTTCTGTGTGAAGGCGGCGGTTGAGCTGGACGGCACGAAGCAGAAGATGCAGTTGCTGTGCACTAGGGTCTCTGTGGACGCGTCGAAGCGGGTGGTTACAGGGATGAGATCTAGAAGGCTAACTGTCCGCCTTTCCATATGAGGGCGGCGGTTGAACTGGATGGCACCCTAATGTCATCTGCACGGCACGAAGCAGAAGATCCCGTTGCTATGCACTAGGGTCTCTGTGGACACGTGACGAAGCGGATGGTTACAGGGATGAGACCTAGAGGGCTGTCCGCTACTCCTCGATCTAAGAGTTATCCACTAACAGATCCGTCGCCATATGACTGTAGTTAAAGCGACGTAAAATAAATGGAGTAATAATAATGTTTAGCTATTGGTAGTGTGCAATAACGTATTTTCGAAATACATGGAATATAAATCACATGCGACTAGCATGTAGACACTTGTTATATTTTGAAAAAAAACTATGTTCCACATCACCCCACATAGTAGGAGCAAATAAAAAACGAAATATCAGACTTGCTTGAGATTCCCTGCCTCATTAACTCGTTTTACACATTTCTGCGTACCCCGAATTCTTCTCTAGAATACTTTTAAGTTTCTTTGCCAACCTTTCTTTATAGTTCCAGCTTTATACCTTACTCAGTGTTTTTGGAGCCTATTGCCTCAAAAGACTCTGGTATTTTTAATGTCCTTACTTGCACATACATATGTTATTGTAGTGGCAGTATTCCTGAAATTATTCTGAATATATGAATGATCCTAAAACAAGGTTGGTGAAATTATTTCCTTCACTGCAGGTGTAGTGGCAATGAAGGAACATCGCAACGAAACCGGCTGTTGTCATCTATACTCCGTGCGGTAACGCGATAGCTCTGTGTACTTACTAAAACCCCGGTGCCTGATTACGGCTAACGCACATCTGAACATGTTGTTACTTAAGGGTACCTCTTTTTATTCTCGCATAGCTTAACGACGCGTTTATCTAGAAAACAATATCAAGTAACATTTCGGTCCTGAACCCCTATATTTAGAATATACTGAAAAACAATTACATCATAAGTAAAAAGATTCTGAGGTTATAATTGGTCATTCAAGGTACAGAGTAATTAGCGAAGCAGTACGAATGATTTTTGAAAAAATATACAAAATAAGAATTCCCGCAGATACTGCAGAGAGGTGCAATACATCTGCTCTTGAAATAGGTCATTTTCACTGGTAATAGAGAAGCTATTCCTATTCAGAATATTTCAGCAAAATATTTTCCGTTCTCAGTGGTTTTAAAGAGTATGCACAATGTGTATCCTTTCTTGATGATTTAGGATTACCTGAGGTAGTATCTGGACAACCATCGAGCGAGATGCTTCGTGGTAACGTGTGAGGCTCGCATTCGGGAGGTCCCGGGTTCTATTCCCGTCGACCGCCCACCTTGACCTTAGGTTTTTCGTATTTTCCCTGGTCGGTAAGGATGCTGAGATGTTTCTCATCTACCACGATTTCCTTTCCATCATTTCTCTTTCATTCCGTCTCCTTTTCATGTTTCAGATGTGCTTCTAGGTTTCGTGGCGTATGGCGGTGCCGGGCAGATAGCGCGGATGCTTGATCAAAGGGAACAATACTCCCCGTGCATATTATAGGGCTGTTTGATCGACATCGTGCATGCATCGCCCTCTTTAGGCAGCTCCAGCTGTGGGACGAGTCTTCGAGCTTGGGATTGATAGGGGCTTCTGCGCTCTGTGGCCTGCGGCCTGCAGCCTCCTGTAATTCGTTCACTTCATCCCTTCCTCCTGGAAGGTAATAACCGAAATGGATTTATGTAGGTATGAGGTGTACCTCTTCGTTGTATTATCTATAACCTATAGTGGATAGTCTAGAGGTTCAAATTGCACCTACTTGTGCCAGTGCTGAGGATATATCCTGATTAAGTGTGTTCCCAGCCTGAATGTTATCCGGAGTTGCACGTTTTAATTCATTTCACCAAGTCCCCCGTATGTTTCTGAACTTATTACACAATAATCTAGAAGACATTTTATACTGAATCTTCACCTTTACCCCTTAGAGCTGTAATTTTATAAACACCAAGATATTTGTAATCTCTCTCGCTCTCTCTCTCTCTCTCTCTCTCTCTCTCTCTTCATGTCGTTACAGCCCTAGAGCCTGCCGCACTATCGGAGCCCATTCCTTTCTATCGTACGCTTTTCTCCCTCATCCTCTTGTGCCCAGCTCCTTCTTATCCTCAGTGTTCTCCAACCATGTCTTTCTTGATCTTCCGACACACCTGCTTCCTCCTGGTTTCCCTTTCCATATCTTTGTAATAAGAATCCCTCCTTGTTCCTTTCTTCACAATTTGGGGATCACCATAGAATTCATGGTAATCGTTATTAGTTCTAATTCTCCATTCCCCATTTTCATACTTAGGCCCATAGATTCTTTGTAATCTCTTTCTTTCCCATACTGCAATTCTAAGTTCATCACATCTTACCATACGCAAAGTTTCTGTTGTACAGGTCGCTACAGGTTTAATTACTGTTTTATATATTTTCTTCTTTCCAGTTTTTGAAAGATCCTTGGATTTAAAGAGAGAAAGTAGGGCCCAGTAATATCTGCTTCCCATTTGTAACCTTTCTTTAATTTCTCCCCCTATTGTACTCTTTTCTGTACTACTGAACCCAATATTTAAAGCTCCGAACTTATCAAATTTACAGTTCTGTATGAAAATGTTAATATTGTTTGCCCATTTATTTTCATCTCTAGATGCAACCATATATTTCATTTTGTTCATATTATAATATAATTTATATTTGTAATAATGCATCATAAATCCCCTGAACTTTCGAGAACACTGTGGGAATTTCATTTGGCTAAACAACTGAGTGGACTCAGTGAGTAGCCAGTTAGTGAGCGAGATAGTGAGTGCTGGTGCAACGAAAAGTGCCGTTCTCCGAGCGAGTTTGTGATGACTGACGTGAGGTGCATTGAGTGCTGCTTCCGTAAGAAAGTGGAGGTCTTGTGTTCGACTCCCCAGCGATTGAACCGTCCGGTAGAAGAGGCTACGACACGAAGGAAGTGAAGTGACGGGGAATTGAACTAATTCACCTTAGTGAAGTGACGTGTGAACTAAGTGAAGTACCAGTGAAGTTGAACTAGATAATAACAGTGAAGTGACAGTGAGAACTTAGAGAAGTAACAGTTGAAACACTGGACAAAGTCACAATGTTGATAGTGTGTGATTACAAAGGGATAATGTTACATGGATAGAAGCAGTTGCACTGTGTTGAAAGAATTAAACTTTAATGTACAGATTCTAATAAGTGTTATATAGGATTGTTTTAAATTGGTTTGTTTGTATAGATCCTTTATCTTCTGCGGTCATATCAGGGGTTTTGACTTTAGAAACAACTAACTGGTTGACTGTGTGGTTTTAGTGGTTTTCATTAGGAAACACACTCACATTCATACTTCTAGACTCTGCGGAGGCTGAGGAATGATTCTAATTAAAGAAAAACTACTCGCCCCAGTCAGAAATCGAACCCTGTACCTGATCACTACAGAGAGTCTTGTGAATGTTGTAGAGCGTATAAATGTCTTTTAGCGGGAAAAGAATTATCCAGATAGTTGAGAAATGTTTAGATTAGCACAGTAAAAACAATTTTAAACTTAACTTATGTTTGGTTACCGTATTATTTAATAAAACATAAAAATCCAGAATTTTCTTATTAAAGGAAATTATAATCTTCTGATACCAATATTCAACGAAAGAGGGCGGAATTGGTGGATATGAGGAATCTACCACTTCCCAAGCCAACGACTTAAAATTTTAGACGTGCATATAGCCTGTAACCCCGGGAAAAATACATTTTTTCAATTGTTGATTATAAATATAGGTTGAATAGTTGCCGAAATTAACGCTGGATACAATGTCTTCTCTCTATATATTTAGTATACATTGGTAGTAACCTTGTTTACATCATTCTAAGCAAATACAGCAAAACTTGCGTAATTAAAAGGTTTTGGGATACAAATATTCACCACATAATTGTGTAAATTATAATAAATGCTACTCAGAGGTTTTAATGCTGCTTCATTACACACAGTATAATAAACATGTACCATTATGAGCACAATCTGATTTTCGCTTGTTTCGTTTTGTCTTTAGTGTGCTCAACATTCCTCCGAGCTAAGCGGTTATATCTTGGTCATCTGTGTGTATCTACTGTTTGGAATAAAATATAATCTGCTTTTACTTTTCCACGTGTTCTCTGTGTAGTGTCAAGAACACTAGTGTGTTGTTAACATGTGAGGTTCGCATTCGGGAAGTTGTAACAGGAAAATGTTGGGCGTCTTGGTTGATGCCCTCTGCTGCAGTGTTCTGGTCTCGGCTACCTCTGCTCAGAGGCTGATGATTTCTCCGTTTCTAATAAATTACCTATCTAACTAGTTTCACTGTTCTCAGGGTTTTCGTAGGTGAGGCAAATTAAAATACATTGCATTTCCCTTAAAATGTGGTTTATTATTAATAAAATACGCGGTTAGCTTTTCCCATTGTAACAATTCTTACCATAATAATGAATTAGAAGCCTAATCTATCTGCACACGCTTCCCAACCATATGCACACACGTGCATCCGTCGTCCACCGGGTATCAGATTGTGTAGAATAGACCCTATAAGAGAGCGAAAATCTGGGGCTTTGTTCCCCCTTTTATACTTAAACCTAGTGACGCTCACCTTCGCGCCTTAAAATGTAACAACATTTCTAATTGGTCCTCAGACTGCATTGCCTTATTATGTATGAAAATATTCTGCTCCAAAACTTTTCGTACACGCTTCACAGTGACGCGTCCGGAAGCAGATTCAATATCTCTGTCTCTTTCCTTTCTGTATCTGTCTCTTTCTATTTCTTCTTATTGCTTCCAGTTCCTTGCTCATTAGCTTGGTGAAAGGTGGTGGGCTCTACCTAGAATTACCCTCTACCTGGAATTAGCTAGCTCGCCCGTCCTTTGCTTATCTAAGTTACAATCTGCTTTGTACATTTCTTGGCTATTAAATATTCTAACATCTTTCTTGCTGAATTATATTATTATGTACAATTCTTGTTTGATATTGATTTATATGTCTATATGTATATATATATGTGTGTGTGTGTGGCATATCCCCTTTCAAAGTCCCGGATTCGTTTTCCGGTAGCCGCCCACTCTGACCATGGGTTTTTTTCGTGGCTTTCCATGCTTGACAAAGTCGAATGCTGGATTGGTGTATTCTACCACGGATTTCCTCCTCTCCCCCTATTTCCTCCCATTTCATTTCCCTTTCATGTTTCAGATGGACTCCGGGGTTGAGGTTCGGTTGGTGTTGGACAGATGGCACAGAGACTAGAGATTTGGAACTTCTTCTCGGCCCCTCTAGAGGGAAGCCTCCACTTCTGGGTCGTGCTTCCCCGATCCCACTAGCGGGACGTCTCCGAGGGACCCTCTGGTAGCCGCGCCTCTGTCAACTTACGCCGGCCTACTATGCAGCCCATTGCGTCTCCTCCGTTCCTCCCGGGGGTATATGCATAAAAGATCCATTGGGGGTCGAGGTGCTTACCTCCGTTAACTAGGCCTACTCTATCCTATCTCCTTTTATGATTCAAACATGTTCGTATTGTCATATTCAAATCCTGTAAATAGGAGTTGAAACCAGATACTGTCTTATAATCTATGTCCGTCGGAAACAATAGGGCTTTTCAATGGTGAAAGAATTATCAAAGTCGGTTGAGTGGTTTCCAAGGTTACCACGCAAGATTACCACATATCCCTCTCTCTTCATGATATTAGCGCAGATTATTACATTTAAAGACATTCGAAACTGTAGATAAATAACAAAATATATTCAAAATGCCGTATAGCTTTTATCAGTTTAAGGCCCATACTTAATTTTAATTACATCCTTAATACCTTACTTTCGACCAAAAATCCTACACGTGCTTGCGGATGCTCCATGAGTTGGATGCGATAAAGTGAACAGAAAATTTCTGTCTATCGGAGTACTTCGATGTGTATGGTATGGATAAGTGAATTTACATATACACACCTGGTGGTAAAACAAGTCGTCCTTTTCAATTTTATGTTTCACGCATACATAGGTGCAAAAGAAGTTGCCGCACCATTGTTGCTCAAAGAGACAATGCAGGTACAAAGCGAAAGGTCAATGAGGTAATGCTGCTGTCTGCAGTTGTTTACGTGGTAGTTGCGTCCTATAAGCGTCGCGTGGTCGCCTTCATGCAGCTCAAGCCAGCTCATTCAGATAAAAAGGTAACGTTCACGAATAATGAACACACAGATAATGTTACGATCTGTGCGGAGACGCACCAAAATGCAACCGAGGCTCGAAGGTTGTGTTCTGAACATTTTTAGACGTGGCATCTGTCTTCTGCACTTATTTTTGCGTTAATGCGCTAATAGAAAATAATTTAATTCTAACGCACCTTTAAGGGCACATAAATATAACAAACATAGAATTTTGTTTAACTTGTTAACTTTGTGACACCAATTGGTGCCTTATACGAGGGCTGATCAACAAAGACAGACTGATTTTTTCCTGTAGCTTCCGTGATAGTTTCGTATCTGAAACATAAATATTTGAAAAGAGCGGGTTTTTATGTATAATGTTGGTAGGCGGCAGCACTCTCGTATTGGTAGGTTGGTAGTAATGCTCTATTTTGTAGATCCTACGTGCATTTCGCATACCAGACAATGGAGGAGATGCATTTTTTAAATCGATTATCACCGGTGATGAGTCATGGCTGCATCATTATGATCCTGAAGGAAAAAAAGCCAGCACAGTGTGGAAATCGCCAGGTTCTCCAACACCAAAAAAGGCAAAAGTTGTTCCATCTGCAGGGAAAGTGATCACATTTTTTGACTGTAATGGAATGACTTACCAGCATGCAGTTCGCCCTCACACTACTGTTACAGCAGCATACTACACGTCAGTATTGGCTACACTGAGGAAGCACATTGCAAAGAAACGACCAGAGTTTTCTCGGAGTGGGTGGCGACTTCATCATGACAATGCACGGCCTCACGTCGCAAATCAAGTCATGCAGTTTCGGGCTCGATTCAACATTACCTGTCTACCGCATCCACCTTATAGACCCGATCTTGCACCCTGTGACTTTTTTATTCCCATCACTAAAGGCAAAGCTTAGGGGTATTCGACTTGAGAACTCTGAAGCAGTGCTCAAGAAAAGTGAGGCGATTCTCAAGGACCTGATAAAGAATGGTCTGCAGCACGTGTTCAAGGACTGGCAGAGGCGCTATAAAAAGTGCATTGAAGTAGGAGGGGACTACTTTGAAAAAGATCATGTAAACATTGAATTGGAGTAATAAACATCTGTGAAAAAAAATAAGTCTCAGTCTTTGTTGATCAGCCCTCATAGTTGTACTGAGTAGAGATTAATTGTCAGGTTGTGCTCAGGTTTGCGCCAAGCGGCAATCCTGAATTCTTGTTAATGAACGAATTCCTTATTAAATAACCGATAACACCCCTCCACATACACGCACACATACATGCACACACACACAGGTACTCTCACATTCCAACACCAGACTCTGGGTATACCGTGAATTGTTTTTGTTTAAAGATAACTTTCTGGAGCCTAGCCGAGAATCGAATCCGGAACGGCTTATATAGCGGGCAGTTTTTCCACCGAATGAGCTCTGGGACCTATAATAGCAGTTGAAGTATTCGATTTCAAGCATTGGTCTTTCATTTCGCGATCTCCTCTCTATCGGTGTGGAGTCCCCTTTGCAGTTCTGCTTAGGCAAACGTTTTGGCATCCGCGCTGTCGGTATAAACTAACTTCAGCTAAGGACGGTTTGTGTGGGCCACCTGGTATCTATAAGTTATAATATATAGAGCGAGATGGCTCTAACGGTAACATCTAAGGCTCGCATTTGGGAGCCTGTGTGTGTGTGTGTGTGTGTGTGTGTGTGTGTTTGGGAGGTCCCGATTTCATTAGTTCCATTGGATCGGCAACTCAGACTCTGGGTTTTTTCGCAGTTTTCTCAGGTCGATAGGAGAATGCTGGAGTGGTTTCTAAAACGCCGCGAATTTTCCTGTCATTTTACTTCCTTGTCATGTTTTAGGGTTGGAATATCAGACGAGTGAAATTTGCTTTGATGTATGTAACGAACCCCAGTGAGACCTCTCCTCCTGGATGGTCCCGTCGGCGCCGGGATCTCGCATCTGGAGTTGTTAGGGACCCCGCTTGCCTCAAACCCTCCACTTGGTCTTTGTCACCCCCAGTGTCCTTCGCTTCATCGCTTCCTCTTAGAGGTTCAATAGGTACAATAAGCTTCCTATGTGCTTCCGTGCCGAAATCCTTCTCGCACCTAATCTAATCTGTTCTAGAGAGAGTAGCTCGATTAACGTCTAATGAACTATTCACATGTTACGACTATAACAGGACTAAAACACTCACTTTGATGCTAGTGCCGGTCTCTTTTAGGACTGCAGATGGAATGATTAATGGCTCTTTCACAGTTTGTCATCCATTACAATCAAATACATTTTAAATTTCAAAGATACTCTCAATATTGATAATTATTTACAAATGTTATTATTCAGCAATTCAGTTTGACATACTTATCAGAGGAGAGAAGCTTTGTGTGATCTGTATACACCGCCGTATTTATCTCTTCATTTGATTCAAAGCGATGTCGTGTCAAAAGCTGGTGATCCACGGGAGCGTAGAAAACGTGATAGTTATTCAATATCACATCTTCAGTGTACTGATCGTATGAATTGGCTATCAGTGACATTATTAACCTTAAGAACAAGCTGGCATTTTTATCGCACAGCTAGTGTTAATAACTTGGCCCTGAATAAGTTACGGTAGTGTCAGGTCCATGGTAACTCACTTTATAGGGTGATATTTTATATTTTATATACTACACATAATTAGAAGAATATATATCTCATTGAATTGTACAAAAAATATACTTGCAAAAAATTCTGATGTATTACACTCACATGACTTTCTGTACTCTTGTACAAACTATTTTTACAAACGCTTATTCTCCATATGCTTCATGTTAATCGAGATATCGAGATGTCAATCTTATTGATAATTTTCATGTAGATGCAAGGGGAATATGGTAGGTTATAAGCGATAGTCAAACATTTTAAGCGCTGGTTGCTATGTGGCGCTTCCATTCTCTTTGCATGTCCAGAACATAAAAAAATCTGATGTGTTACACTCACATGACTTTCTCTACTCTTGTACAATCTAATTTTACAAACACCTATTCTCTATATGCTTCATGTTAATCGAGATATCGAGATGTCAATCTTATTGCTAATTTTCTTGTAGATGCAAGGGAAATATGGTAGCTTTTAAGCGATAGTCAAATATTTTAACGCTGGTTGCTATGTGGCGCATTCCAATCTCTTTGCATGTCCAGGACATAAAAATGAATAAGGAATTTGAGAAAAAGTATAAGTATTGGAAAATTTAAGGAAATAACAAGGAATATCTCGAAAACGGTTCACTCAACAAAAGAAATGTATATGACATAAGTTGTGTATTTTAACGCGATCTACATTTTTTGTGTAGTAAAATTTTGTCTATCTCTTATGGTTTACCAGTTATGCAAAAGTCGTTCACAATGAAGAATACTTTTGGAGACATTCCCAGAAAATTCAAGATATACATTTCATTTCTCATGACATTATCTTAAACATATGATGTTTTCATCAAAATCGTTAGAGCCATTTTTGAGAAAATTAAAATTTTCGAAAAATCTTCCATGTAAAGGGTAGTCTGGGGTGGGGGATTTTCTTGAAAACCTTCGTGTCGCATCTCTGGAAGATACTGAACCTAAATACCAAGTTTGGTGTTTATCCGACTGTTAGTTTTTGAGTTATGCTGTTCACAGACACACACACACACACACAGACACACACACACAGACACACACACACAGACACACACACGGACATGTTTCCAAAAATGCTTTTTTTGGATTCAGTGGGTCTCAAAACATATATTTCCGGTGAAATCTCGGTATCGAATTTTTGGGTGGAATGCAATACTTCCCCTACTTACTATACGTAGTAGAGAAAGTAAAAATGAATAACGAATTTGAGAAAAAGTATAAGTATTGGAAAATTTAAGGCAATAACAAGCAATATCTCGAAAACTGTTCACTCAACAAAAAAATGTATATGACATAAATTGTGTATTTTAAAGCGATCTACATTTTTTGTGTAGTAAAAGTTTGTCTATCTCTTATGGTTTACCAGTTATGCAAAAGTCGTTCACAATGGAGAATACTTTTGGAGACATTCCCAGAAAATTCGAGATATACATTTTATTTGTCATGAAAATATCTTAAACCTATGATATTTTAATCAAAATCGTTAGTGCCATTTTTGAGAAAATTAAACCTTTCGAAAAATCTTCCATGTAAAGGGTAATCTGGGGTGGGGGGATTTTCTTAAAAACCTTCGTGTCGCATCTCTGGAAGATACTGAACCTAAATACCAAGTTTGGTGTTTATCCGACTGATCATTTCTGAGTTATGCTGTTCACAGACAGACACACACACACAGACACACAGACGGACATGTTTCCAAAAATGCTTTTTTTGGATTCAGGGTGTCTCAAAACATGTATTTCCGGTGAAATCTCGGTATCGAATTTTTGGGTGTAACACAATACTTCCCCTACTTACTGTACGTAGTAAAGAAAGTAAAAAAGCCATATGCATTTGGCAACCACGAGCTTTCTCTTCCAGATAGATGGGAAAAGTTCACGTTTGAGAGGTAGATACGCTGACGACTGTCTCATATTAGAATGCGTGCTGAGTTTCTGTAAACGGTTGTGAATGATTTTCAAGAATACGGAATTATGATAACTGTCGCTCACGGTATTAATTCCTAAGACAACTCTTTCATGAATTTTAATAGAGAAATTTATAATATTCAAATAAAGCAATTTAAACCTAAATGCATTTTTCGCTTGGAATGAAAGGACGAAAGAAAATTACTTTTTTACTAAAATATTTACTTACACGCGCTTAAAGAAACAAATAGTTCTAAACTACCAGATACAAAAAGCAAACATTTCATCCGCACTCAATGAAAAACATCACAAGCAAAATGATAGCCTCTGTTTAACAATACAGGGAAATCAAGTAAAAGAAAACGAATGACTTCACATAAACATTTAATAAAAGAGACTAAGTATTAACGTCTCTTATGTTTATTTAAATATTCAATAAAGTGGAATAAAAACCAACAATTGATACACGATATGTCATAACTTTTTGACATCTCTCACGTACCTCCATTCGCTATACTTTTCAGAAAACCTCCCACAATGCACAATCGTAATGTAGCTGTGCCCGCGTACTTGCACAACACCGCTTTCGAGCTGAATATTAATGATGACAGGATCAGGGCAGGCCATATTTACAAGAAATCTGTCTTTCACAGATCACAAGTACAAAAATCATTTGTTTTACAGAAGAGATATTCACGACTTCATGAAGAGATGCATCATAATTTTACAAAATGACGGTGTCAATAAAGGTTTCAAGAATTATTTAAAACTTGAGTTCTGTAATAAACCATACCCAGGAAATAATATAATTTGTAACTGCGAAAAACACAAAAAATAGTACCTTTTCATCAAATTCGTGCCTACCGTCTTACCTACAACTGATTTGTCGCACATTAAGGGTGCTTAAGCAGTGGCCTGTAGCTAAATCCATAATCCTCTTATACAGACTTCTCTCCAGTGTTTTCCTTTGTCCTTCCCTTCTCACCGCCGACAGTTCCTGTGAGTAATGAACAGGTCTTTGAAATAACACAAAGTGGAAGGGGATAAATATTCACACCTCTTGATAAAAGAATCTGCAGCTTCTTCGGAGCAAAATGTTTTCTGACACCAGATCATCATGTTTAGGCTTACATGGAGTGTAAGAGGAAATTCGATAACACAAAGTCATGCAACCAAAGTTTTTACTAACACTTTCTGGTAGGGGTAGAAAAACCATTAAATTCCAGCCATTTTATTCTCTGAATAAAAAAATTAAAAACAGTGTGCGCATGTATCTGTGAACTGCATAATTCATGTAAATATTTTCGTTAGCTTTTATTTTTACAAAAACGGCCCTGGCGATTTGATTACAATATAATATGTTTGATATTAAATAGACGTGAGAAATAAAACACACACACACATATATACATACATATATATATATATATATATATAGACAGAGAGAGAGAGAGAGAGTTGACTGTAAAATGACCATCACGACATCCATCAAACAAAACACGATTAATGGCATTTACTTTCCCCATAATATCAAGCAAATTTTATTAAATACATTTCCTTCTACAACGCTTAGTTTTGGAAATATCGTACAGTCTCAACTTAAATGGTCCACCTTATATACATAAATAACCTCTTTAGTCATATTTAGTACAATTTTGTATAACTAGGAAACCTGGTAAGATAGACAAATACTTATAATGTAGGGATCATTAAAATACATGCGAAATGTTTTATCATTAGCCGTTTTCATAATTTCCATATTTCAAGTTTAGACCTTTCCTAAGCGTCATCTAACGGTCATCCTTGAAAGCTTACGATCCATTTATTTTTTCCTTCCATCACAAGAGTTTTAGACGAATAAACCTTTGAATACTGTTTTCGTATATATTTTTAAATTTATTTGATAACGTGCTAATAAAAAGAAAATCTGATGTGTTACACTCACATGACTTTCTCTACTCTTGTAAAATCTAATTTTACAAACGCCTATTCTCCATATGCTTCATGTTAATCGAGATATCGAGATGTCAATCTTACTGGTAATTTTCTTGTAGAAGCAAGGGAAAAATGGTAGCTTTTAAGCGATAGTCAAATATTTTAACGCTGGTTGCTATGTGGCGCATTCCATTCTCTTTGCATGTCCAGGACATAAAAAAATGAATAACGCATTTGAGAAAAAGTATAAGTATTGGAAAATTTAAGGAAATAACAAGCAATATCTCGAAAACGGTTCACTCAACAAAAGAAATGTATATGACATAAGTTGTGTATTTTAACGCGATCTACATGTTTTTGTGTAGTAAAATTTTCTCTATCTTTTATGGTTTACCAGTTTTGCAAAAGTCGTTCACAATGAAGAATACTTTTGGAGACATTCCCAGAAAATTCGAGATATACATTTCATTTCTCATGAGAATATCTTAAACATATGATATTTTCATCAAAATCGTTAGAGCCATTTTTGAGAAAATTAAAATTTTCGAAAAATGTTCCATGTAAAGGGTAGTCTGGGGTGAGGGAATTTTCTTGAAAACCTTCGTGTCGCATCTCTGGAAGATACTGAACCTAAATACCAAGTTTGGTGCTTATCCGACTGTTCGTTTTTGAGTTATGCTGTTCACAGACACACACACACACACACAGACACACACACGGACATGTTTCCAAAAATGCTTTTTTTGGATTCAGGAGGTCTCAAAACATGTATTTCCGGTGAAATCTCGGTATCGAATTTTTGGGTGGAATGCAATACTTCCCCTACTTACTATACGTAGTAGAGAAAGTAATATAATTAGTTTGTCTACTGAAACTTGGCCCTGGCCACTTATTCAATAGACAACCATTACAATTCAAGCACATTTAATAATTTAATATTATTGTCCAAAGTTAAACTGCCTTTCTCTTCACAGTTCATGTTCACTTATTTTTTGTATTATATAAGTACTGACCCACATTCTTGTTTTATTCTCTAAATATTCTGTTTAAAACTGATTCTCTGTCTTTTCAAACCATTTGTTATTAGTAAGTTCTTCCCTCCAGGTTTAGTCTCTTTACAATCAAACAATAAGTGCTCTTGGCATTCCTCCCCTCCACTTAATGGACAACACCTTTCTGTATAAAATAATTTCTCTAACCTTTTAACTTCCACACTCTAGTTCTTCCCCATGCTATGCCCTCTCTTTCTTCCTTGTATACTTTATCAACATATTTGTCTATATAGCCAAGAAAATTTCAACATGGCATAAGATACCAATGTTCTCTTTTATGTTAAATCACTGAATATGTGTTTTCGGTTAAATGCGTGTATTGTAACCAAGCATTTCTTCCTTAATTTGATATTCACAAATAAAAATATGTATATTGTTGGTAGCGAGCTTGTCTAGAAGAATCACGTTTTATATGAATAGGTGGTATAATATAAAGCGGAAATTTGCGAATTTGTCGTTGATAAAGACATTTTTGTAGATATGTCACAAGTAAGTAGAATAGGGAGAGGAGTACAAGAGGAATGCTCCGTGTAACTCACACTGTTCAACAAATATTTTGGTAATTTGTTAAAGACTGTATCTATAAGCACGGAGTGGTGGTAGAGGGAATGAGAGCATATTTCTGCTAGCAGAGTAACACCGCTATTTGGGATAACTGACACAGGTGAGGAGTAAGGTGATGAATAAAAATGCCAATAAAGAAGACAAGACTACGATTATTTGAAGAAAATTAGAGAAATTACGCTTGTGAATTCGAAACGAGTTAGTGGACCAAATGACGGCTTCAAACACTTGGGATAGTTGCATCAGCTGTTATGAAGAAGCCAAATAATGGATAGCAATGGCAAAGGAAGCTTTTAAAAGCATTTTCTATGCCCCCTTGAGGAAAGAACAGATTAACTATGTGCTTGTTAGGTGTCTGGCTTGTAAAATGCGGAAACTTGGACGTTGCGAACAAGTAAGCGAAAAGAAAATTGGACAATTTTGAAATGTGGTTACGTGTAATAAAAGTAAGTAATAGATATGTTTTAGAAATAGATGCGAGGAAAAAGAGTACTGAAAGTGGTCACGAAGAGAAAGAGGTGGTTGTTTACTGCTTTCTATAAAAGGATGGTGAATGTAATAAAGATTCGGTGAAGAAGATACCGTATGATAGACACTATTAAGTTAAATTGTTCAAATGTGAAGGTAAAGAGGAAAGCGGAAAAAAGGAAAACAAATTGAGGTGGCTGAGTTCTGTAGCGAAGGACTTGATGTTGTTTATAAAACAATGACTGACTGAATGTTTTACATATGAACCAAAGTAATGGTGTAAGGTTTACAAATAATGAGCCCTCATCCCTTTCTCCCCTGCGCCCTCCGACAAAACAAGATTTGGATAGTAAAGCTTATAACACCAAACAAAATCCTTCTAAGGAAACAAGTTAAAATTGTTTAAATATTTTTGTATATATTGTATATTTAAATTAATCACGCTAAGCATTTCATATTACACAATGAATTTACTTTAAGTGTCTAAAAATAATTAACTTTGTGTGCTAAAATATTGTATGTAACTAGCAGGAAAGGGTTTCTCTCGATTTGTTTCAAAATTTCTTAAATCTCGTTCATAAACATCTCACCGTGCTCCAAAGCATTACTTTCCACGCTAATTATGTAAGTAAATATATTAAGTGTTAATTTCTTCATAAAACTGGTTGAGTTTAAAATAAATAAAATTCAACACTCATTACTTAAGTATACAATGGAAACAAGAAGCTAATACATTTCATGTATATTTAGAGGAAGTACCTTCTTCTTGCGTTCTCCCGAGCAAATGTTTCTCTGAGCTAAGTATACTTCCAATTTCAAAGCCATGTCTCTTTCACAACACATTAGAATCAGACAGTGAATTTGCCTTCATCCAGACGTGACCTTCTCGTATTTTTCACGGTTGAGAAGAGAAAACTGTCTTTCTACTCTGCAATTTGTCGCTGGCAAGGAAGGAGATATTCTTAAAGCAAATTCAAGATTCAAAAATTTACTTGGAGTTGTTCAATTTTATGTAGGTCTAGCAGAACCATCAGCTACGCTCGCGGTGTTGAGTTAAATGTGGAGATTCTCTCTCTCATTCTCTATCTCCCTCTCCCTCTGTCTACCAGTCTTCCCGTCTCCCGTTCTCTGCCCCTTGTTATCCCTCCTACTCACTTTCTGTGTAACGTAATATGATGTGATGTTTTGGAAACGTCAATAACATTATTTGTTTCTGAATTGTTAATAAAACTCTGATTGTTGAACTTACATGATTTTCTCTACTCAGTCGTTTACAAACTTTACGAAAACTTATTCTTCTTTCCACTTCTTGTTAATACAGATAGACCTTCATTATTTATTCACACATTTCCTTATAGATGTAAGAAGAATTAGTAAGATAAAGCAATACTCATATCATTTCAAAGGCGGTCGCTATGTGATGGCTTTGAAATTACGAGTATGTTCTCTTTGCATGAACGCGAAAAACAAAGAAAGAGAGAAAGAAAGAAAGAAAGAAAGAAAAAGAATAGCGATTTATAGTTGAGAAAAGTATAAAATATTTGAGAATTTAACCCCATAACAACGAATATCTCGGAAGTGGTTAATGCCGCAAAAAATTATTTTACAGAAATTGTGTTGCTTTAACGAGATCTACACGTTTTGCATAGTAAGGTACAAAAGCCATTCAGAATAAAGAGGACTACAAAACCTATTCCCAGAAAATTCAAGATATACGTTTTATTTGTCATAAAATAGCTTAAACATATGGTACTTAATGAAAATCATTAAGAGTCATTTTTGAGAAAATAAAAAATGTTATATGTAAAGGGTAGTTTGGCGTAGGGGATTTTACTCAAAATCTTGGTGTCGCGTGCTTGGAAGGTGCTGAACATAAGTACCAAGTTATTCGATTCCCGGTGACCGTCCATGGGGTTTTTCATGGTTTTCTCCCGATCGCCTAGGCGAATGCCAGGGTGGTATATTCTACCACGATTTCTCCTTTCTCCCATTCCTCTCAGTTCATTTCTTCCTTTCACGTTTCAGGTGTGTCTTCGGGTCCTGCAGTACTGGTGGTATCGGGCAGATGGCGTAGTTGCTTGCGAATTGGAAAGATTTCTCTTCATGAACACCAGGATGCGTTGTCTCGCCGTTAGGGTCGCTTCGTCGCCTCTATTGGCGCGCGGGTATTCAAACTGGAAATATTAGGGACTTCTGCACGTCTCTGTGGCTCTGTCTGCCTGCGTACTTGCGGCCTCCTACTGTTCCTTCACTTCATCCTTGCCTCCCGGGGGATGTAGCCACAATAGATCAAGCTGGTCGCAATTGCGAGGTGTCTCTCTCCGATAAACACATCCTACATCCTAAATACCAAGTTTCGTGTTTAACCAATTTTTCGATTTTGGGTTATGGTATTCCCATATACACCGATACCGACACACACACACACGCGCGCGCGCAGATCTTTTTCTAAAAATGGCTTTTCTGGGTTCAGTGTGCCTGAAAATGTGTAAAATGCGTATTTCCGTGAAATCTCGGTATCGAAGTTTTGGATGGGATACAATACCTACTTCCCCTACTTGCTGTAAGTTACGTAGTAGAGACAGTAAAAAGTAAAACTTAAGTGAAATATTTAATAATACAATACGAATAACATTTCTGCTAGGGCAAGCGTTAACATTACAAAACGGAAACTGCGAAGGAATACACCAGTCATTCTACCCAACCTATGTAAAACCCGAATGGAGATTGTATTTTCAGCTTCAGAAAGTTATGTATCGTCCTTTTCACTAATATGACTATTTCACAATTACAGGCCATTCTTTCATTAAATCAGTATGATTTTCAACATCTATTAATAGTAGCACTTAGCCATCTACGAATATGCTTTCTGGTTTCAGGACTACACATCGACTGCGAATGTGTGAAAGTTACAACGTATAATATACGTACCGCATCGCATTTAAGGCAAGCCCGCGTTAGACATCGCGCCCGTACCGCGTCTGGAGCCATAATAGTTCTTATTAAATAACATTTTTCGCGTAACTCTAGGGTAAGTGAGATATTTTAAGGTTCTACTTAGTAGCATACTATTATTAACTTATTAATTAATATTTCATATAAGCTAATGGTTGGTAAGTTTAATCAAATCTGGACAGCAAACGAAGCTAAAAAGCTTAATAATAATAATAATAATAATAATAATAATAATAATAATAATAATAATAATAATAATAATGACTCGTCCGTTCAGCGTATATGCACCTTTGCTATATTGCATATTAAACTCATGACAAAGCACACCAGCGATTATACACATTATGATTTTCCGCCTGCCTGGTCTCAAAAGTTTAAAACAAATATTTTCCTTTCCGATGTGGTTAAATTGGTATTCAAAAGTTTGAAGGTTGTAGAAAGTGCACTTGTTTTCAACCTTTTGTGTATGGTAACCATATACGGATAACAGTTTCCTAAGCCACCGATTTATAAAAATGTTGATGAAAAGACATTACCTTTCTCGCATTTATAGTTTCATTAAAAGTAACCAAATCCAAACATGGTTTCCAACACTTATTTTTTAGTGTTTGAAATGGTCTATATACCTCATGTTTTAATCCATTTCCAGGACAGCTTCGCGTATCTTTTACTACAAGTCTAACGACATATTTTTTACAATTCAAAGTTGATTAATTTTTACACGTACTAGTGTAGCTTCATTTGTTCCTCTCCGGATAATTTCCCAAGATTTTCAATCAGGACCATTCTGCAGCACTCCACTCATAACAATGCTCTCACTTCTTGCATGGCTCGCAATATCGCCCATCTTGTACCCCCTTCCAGAATGTCAGTTGCCTCGTAGCTCCAATGCAACGGCAACAATGGTTGGTCCTACAGTGCAGCTGTTTCCTTGTTACGCTATTCATAACATTGAAAAAAAGTATTGTATAAACGGAAAGTATCTTCTTTCTAATGGCTCAGTTTGAATGTCGGACGCATTTTTCTTAAGTTTATCTTAACCCTTTCAAGCCAGTGGATGCCAGAGGTCTGCACGAACTAGGGCTTCATAAAAGAACAATGAGTTTGTGGCACGTTTTTGATCCCATAATTGCAGTAGACCTTGAAATACATTAGGTGCAAATATTATACCCATGTGCCTACAACGAAATACGCAATGAAACCATTTCTGCAAGCGTAGTTTATAATTACTTACCACGCTATACTGATAAATAGGCTACATCACAGTCCGTAACACCTGCTCACTTCTCTTCCAGGAAAAGAATGCATGCAGGTGACTTGACTTATCGTTTCAACACGCCAGGTTGAACAAATGAAATACAGGGAGATAAGCTAACGTCTCATAACATATGAAGACGCTCTCATTTATATCAGCTATGGACGCCGAATTATTTCATTAATTATATCCCACAATTTATAATGCTAAGATTGTTTAAAACATTGCATCCAACTTGTGGATAAACCTAATATGACTGGCGAGAAAATTGACGCGCGAAGGACAGTGAGCACGACAAACATTTATTCAAGCCGTAATCATCACTTATTGCAAAAATTACTATTTTGAACGGTTCGTAAATCACATAAATAGGAAATAAAGTTTTGATAAATGGCATATATTACAGAAAACATTTACACTTTCTCGAGAGTTCCCGTCATTGTTTTATAATGCTGGCCTAATAATGCACTTAGGTATATTTTTCGTTACATCTATCTGCATTTTACAGCCTTCACCACAAAAGAGAGCTGTGTATCTTACCAATTGTCTCGTGTAATCCATTCTCGTTGCCAGTTTTCAAAATAAATAATTTTAGAAGAATACATTCCCATTATCCATCCAATCTGACTGTATTACATTTTAACATCGGAATATGCCGACTCATTGAACAATAATCGTTAGAAATTTACCTAGCCCTGGTGGCAGTCGATCATGGTTATGTTGGCGTTGTCCGGTACGAGACAAACAAATAATGGCGTGGGGTTACTGAGGTGATGCATATGTCATCAACAGGTGGTGACACGTGTCTGCGATAATTAAGAGTCCCGCTGGGCCACAAATAGAGGGTGGATTATATCTGTAAGCCTCTTCTAAATATGGACCGTTCGGACTTTTCACCCAAATTGCTTACGACGCGTTAGGCGTACGGGCAAAACCATAAGCGATAAGTACGTCACTACTTTGCCCTAAAGTTTAAAAATATGCTTAACCTCTTTTATTAAAAATAAGGTCTTAATCGACAATTAATTAATAATTGCTGATAAAATGAATGCATAAAAGAGTATGCATCCTATAACAATGGAATTACCTGATGCGTTTCCAAGTAAGGGAAATATCCAGAAAACACCTTAATCACGAAGCTTTGGTTTTACCGAGATTACAACTATGAACCTTCAGATCGCGAAGTTACCCTACCATTCAGTAGGCTCCTTAATCGAAGCCTAGCTCCTTTAACCCGAATTGTACAATGTGCCGGACATTGAATGAAATAATAAAACGAATGCGCGTATATCAGCTCGAGGATTTAAAGTACTAAAACCGTTCGATATCCAATCTGTCGACTAAAAGCAAAAGATCTTGCGCTAGGTAGCTTTATTCAACCATGATTCGAAATCAGATTCGGATTGGTAGAACCAAGGACTTCTGTCTTCTACAGGTCTTCGGAACTTGAACGGTCATCCATTTGAAGCGCAGGCAATGCCAGCCGAGAGGTTCCTGTGACCTACACTATCCTAGCCCGAATGAGTTAAAGTTATGAGTATTTGTGGCTCTCTCTGTAGTCGAGTGGTCAGCGTTTTCGCATCTCAAATCAAGAGGGCTCGGGTTCAGTTCTTGGCTACGACGGGGAATTTTTATTTAATTAGAATTACTCCCATCTCTCCATAGAGATTGGAAGTGTGAATATGAGCGTGTTTCATTACGGCAACGAATTACGAACACAATTACTGTTGTTTCTGCGGTCCTCTGTGGTGTAGTGGTTACCATGCTAGCCTCTAGTTCCCGAGGTCGCGGGTTCCCCGGTGGAGGGCGATGGAGTTTTTCGGGCGTAAAAATCCTTAGCGTGGCTTCCTTCGGAAGGGAAATAAGGCCGTTTCCGCGTCGTAGATTTACGGCACGTAAAAAAACCCTCAAGCCTCATAAAGAGGTCTCTGAGCTAAATTACTGGTCTTTCACGCCCAATATAGAATGGGACGCTAAGGAATACAGTAGTTAAAGAGCGCCCATAAATAAAAATCAATTTAATTTAACTGTTGTTTCTAAAGTCAAAGTCCCCTACATGACCATAGAAGTTAAAGCGGGCTATACTAATGAAACAGAGAAAGTTATCTATGTGGCATACGGACTCTACTAAATTAAATGTATGCTTTTTGTGTGAAGAAAAAAAAACAGTTGAAATAACGATTTGTAGAACAATTCTCCGATGATATTGTACCTCACAGATGTGTTTTATTGTGAACAGATTTTCTCCTCTATAACTTGACAATTCAATCATAGCTTTCTCTCCAAAGAGGTACTTCTTTGCAAACCCAGCCTCTGCATTTTCCCCTCTTTTTCCTTTTCCTCTTCACCTTTGCGTATGAAGCATTTATCTTAATATTATAGGAATATCTTCGGATATCTTCTTTTGTTCTAAAATATAGCCCATCACCAGTGCATGACCTAGCTTCTTTTCATGCAAGGTCCCAGCTAACTTTTCTTTTTAGTGTTCAGTTTCATCCTTGTTCTTCCTTCCATCCTTCTAAATTAGTTTGGCTGTTCATTTTAACACTCAATTCTCTTTCACATCCACATTTGAAATGCTTCCAATTC
The DNA here is from genome assembly GCA_030765065.1 of Deroplatys truncata. NCBI lineage: Eukaryota > Metazoa > Arthropoda > Insecta > Mantodea > Mantidae > Deroplatys > Deroplatys truncata. Next base: position 65,199,847 of record CM060985.1, read on the forward strand.
GTTACCTCACTTCGTCGTATCGTTCAAGTTTTATCAATATAAAATGATACATTTTACCTACAGCAATTCACTAATCTCTTCCTTGTTCTTTCTTCCCAGAGAAAGTGTTTCTTTCCTTGATAAGAAACTGAAAGTAAATATGATCGTCCTTACCGAGAAAAATCTCTTAACAACTTGCTAAAGTTGAGAGATGTGTAGCGGCACAATTCCCAAAACTCTTATGACAAAGTTGAACAGTTATAGAGTATTTATAATTTGTATTAAACAGTTTATACGCTTGAATTAAAGGTCTATAAACATGTGACTCTGCTAGCAACGCCACGCGCCACCGCGGTCTTACAGATGAATTAATTTCTAGCATTGAGCATTGACAAATACATCTGAAATTTAATGCATTTTAGGGCGAGTTATATTTAATTACTTCCAGTGAAGGATCATTCTTTCAACGCACGAAGGGCATTCAGAAAATTTTGCAACGAGCCTATCCATTGTTGGACAATAATAGATAACAAAAATAACTAACAGAGTTGACAACAATCTATCAAAATAAGCACCAGTGCGAGTTTAATATTCAAAGCGGTATAGTCTGTTGAGTTCAGCCCTGAGTCATCAATATTTCTAAACAAAACATTAGATTTTACATTTTCACAGGATACAAGCTAGTTGAAAGAGCCCTCTCCCCCAAAGGACTTATTAGCTGTTCATGGCGATCAAATTTGTTTATTTGATACCATCGCAAGATGGATTCGATCATTTGAAGAAGGGTGAGAGACTTTGAAAGACAGCTCTCGCTCTGGCCGGCCTCGGAAAGCTGTGAACGAGAGAACGATATTGAAAGAGTGAGGAATTGATGGAGGTAAATCGACATATTAATGTTGAAATGCTATGTGTGGAAGCCGGTATCATTGTTGGCAACATTGACTGTATATTTCCACATTCCCTAACCAATGAAGAGAAGAAGAGAAGAATAGTGTCTGGAAGAAAATTCCTGAGCATGTTTCCATCAAATGCCCTAAACGTTGAAAGTTGTATGTATGCACGGTGATGAAAGTTAGTTTTACTATTATACCACACCAAATAAAGCTCAGAATTGCGTTGAGTAATGGAATGGTTCAAGACAGTTGTTCTTCGACAAGGTTCTCGGTAGCGAATGTTCACCGTGTTCATTTATGAAGGACCATTAGTGGTTGACTGCATGCCAGAAGGAATGAGAACAAATACGATACTTATGTTTTGAATTCTTTATTTGACGGCAGCGTCCAAAGACAGGAACTTAAAAGTTGTTGCTTTTCCACGACAATGCGTCTTCTCAAAGAACAAACGCAAATTTGCAATTAACAATGGACATTAGTGTAGGACATTGCTCAAGCTGTAAATTCAGCTTTATTGACAATACCTCAGCTGAATACCGTAGTTCTTTTAACAATGTGGTTGCACTGTTTACAGCTGTGTGCGGAGAACGATGGAGAGTACTTTGAAGGATTGTGAGGATAAGTTTTTCAATTCCATTCTTAGCTTGGACTTTAAGATAACACTTGCAAAACCTTTTGAATACTGCTTGTATCTGATAAGACATTGAGTTCGATGAATGTAATTATCCAGTGATTAGCGGGGACGGAGAGAGTTGGCAGAAGGAATTGATGGATTAGGTTGCGGTACTACTTTGATATTGGATTATGGTGAAAATAGAAGCTTTTAACTTACGAAATCGGGGTTGTTTGCTATCCACACTAATTCTTGGTTAATGAGGAACGTTTTGGTGTAGCAGATGTTGCTCCGGGAGTAATACATTGCCCATCCACCCTCGAGCTCAAACCCCGGTTTGGTAGGCTCGTGGTGAACTAAAATGATTTTGCTATGTACCTACCCTTGGAAGGGCTTAGCCATAGGGATGATGGATTTATTGTAGGGTGACGGTTTGGTGTTGATGTTGTGGGTGTGATGGGAAGTAGCGGTATGTTTTTATAGGCTCCTCGGTGGCTGCCTTTTCAGGAGCAGCGCCAGTGCCCCGCTCCGCTGATGTTTGTTCTTCCTTGGATTTTGGTTGGTTTAACTTTGATTTAGCACTCCCATGGGGAGGGAGGGAGGGAGTACTTAGTGACAGCATTTTTTGCTTTTGGCCGGTTTAAAGCCTTCGTTACCGAGGGTGACCACAAGCCATGCGGGGAACCCGGTAGCGTCTGTATCGACATTATTGTGGTAAATAGTCCCCCAGGGATCTGATAAGGGCATTCTCATGATGTACCAATCCGGCGTAGAAATTTTGAGCCCGGTGTCTAATCACATCCTCCACGTATGGGAGGGCCGAGGTCTCGCGCAGTAGCCTGACAGGAAAGACACGGCAGACAGAATAGATGGACCGAAGTCCCCATTCTGTATCCGCTGCAACCAGAGAAGACAGGAATCTGCTGCCATGCTCCACACCTCACAGGCAGAGAGCATCAGAGGTAAAATAAGTGCTTTATAAGGGCGTAACTCTAAGTGGACCGGCATAGTGGAAGCTAGAACCGGGTATAAGTCGCTACCGCCCCCTAGCCCTGTTTGTTGTTCCACGCACATGTTAGGTGCTTATCTAGTGTGACGCCCAAGTAGCGAACGGATGTCCTCCACTCTATCCTGTGGCCCTGACAGATAAATGTTGGTGTGTCTGTAGCGGGGATTCGTCTCTTGGTAAACAGGACAGCTTGGATTTTGCCCGGATTCACGGGCATCCGCCACCGCCTGCACCAGAGTTCAACGAGACGGAGGTGTCGTTGTATAGGGTTGAAGGCTCTGAGGAAGTGTCTATTTGTAGTGTACGGCAGGACGTCATCGGCAAACTGGGCCATATTGATGCCCTGCACCACTGGAAAGTCTGCCATGTATAGACTAAACAGTGTGGGGGATAGTGCAGAGCCTTCGGGGACTCCGCCTCGTATGGGTCACCCACCCACCCTCCCTATAATGTGGCCGTTCTTATATAGTCGCTTTTGGCGGGTTTTGGTGACTTTTGGAAGGAATTGCTGCCAACGTGAATCATTCGAGTTTTAGACGCGCAGATCCCTTTGCTACGCCCTGTCGTCACTACTACTCTCCTTCTAAAAAACATTCTTCGGCTACGCTTTGAGGCTGAGGGCCCTCAATCCCTCGACTACGCCTTGCGGCTTAGGGCCTTCAATTGTGTTTTCAGCTATGTTGGGATTTCAAATGTTGGCAGCGGAAAGACAACGCAACCAACGTTTCCATGATGCCACGGATGTGAGATGCATGCGATGCGAGAGTCAGTAATAGGGAAAAAAAGTGACAAAATATGCCATATATTAATGAAAATAACTAAAGCATTATGTTATTCGTTCTTTATTATATGCAATGGTTTTGAAATCAATAAAGGTTGTGCAGTGTATGCGTGTGTTACATGTGTATAGTGATACCGGCCATACTACAATATCAAAGTTTATCCTTAGGTTGCAATGTACGGGTTCTCGAAAATAATGTTATGGATTACTTTTCAATATTTCCTTATATGTTCAGAATTTCAAGAGGTATTTCTGCAGTACTAATTAGAGCCAATACACTAAGAAAAGGTAAAATAAATATCCTGGATAATGAAACACTTCTTTATTGTAAAGATAAACGTTACTACCCAGGTCGTAGTAACCACGGAAACCATCTTAACGAAGAATAAATGCCTACCTATGATAAACCCGAGATCTGTGAGGCAGTATTTTAACACTTGAATAATTCCAATTAAATTATATAATATGTAAATTCAATAACAGCCCGCCTTGAAGCAATATGTATGTAATAATTTTTAAAAATATATGTAACAGTCATTGCAAATGCTTATATTATTATAAACATGTTTAATAATTGTATGTGAATGCATTAGGTAATTTAATAGAGTAAGAGCTGTGAGAATAATAAGTTTAAAGTTGCTAACAATGAGGTAACCTTGAGGCAATAATGAGTTTGATAGTTTGAATGCTACTAGTCATTATTAGAGCGACGATAATGTAAATTTTGTGACAGTTTAAAAATAGCCAATCAATAGCGAGAAAAAGCTTTAATTAATGCGGGTATTCCATTGGACTAGAATTAACCAATCAGAGACTTGAAATGTAGAAGCTTACGGGTTTTGACAGTTGAAATATGTTTAGTTGCCTGCAGGCCTTGGTAGTGACCGGATGGAAGATGTGTTCTCTAAAGAAATATTACGTATTCGTGTGAATCGTAAAATAAGTATACGCGTTAACAAAGTGCAAGTTTTAAATTAAAGTATCTCACAGCTCTTGATATCAGTGTAGTGCTATTTAATTTGTGTCAAGGATTAATAAACAGAAGTGAATTTAAACTTAAAATCAGTGTAAGCCTACATTCTTGTCGCACCACACCCTGTCTAAGAGACAGGTGACTCTATAAAGTAGGACTGACGTAGCCGAGGCAAACATAAACATAAATACTATCTATAGAAGCAGTTTAATAACAAAGTTAATTAATGTAATATTTTTAAACTTGGAGCGTAACAACAAAAATACAGCTTCAAATCAGCTTTACATACGTAGCAGCATATTACGTAACAAACAATCTTCAAATTAACACCCAAAGCGTGGTGCAAAAACTCCAACAGTAAAACCTTCAACAACAATAAACCACAACAGTTTAAGAACAATACTTCAAGTTGGCTTCCAAGCGTGAGGCTAATAACTTACGTAAATAAATTACGTAAACAATACACCTTCAACTGGCACTAAAATAAAACTTTCTTTGTTTGTTAGAGCAAAGATAGCGTTCCCTTGTTGTACCTATTACGCGATGTTTGTAAGTAACGGACTGGTTTAGAGTATGTACTAATTCCCTTTAAAGCTCTGATTCTACTGCGTATAGGGAAAATGGGGTCTATGATGGTATTGGCTAAATTAAAAATGCTGCATTCGCACATAAAGACTCATAAAAATGAAATCAATATCTGTGAATTATTCGAAATTAAACTAAGGTCAAAATCGTTCAGTCAGATTATTAAACTTCCTTTGTTAGCTTTGTTTACCACCTTTTTCTTTCCCCTTTATGCTCTTTCGTTTTACTTTGATTTCCTGGTTTACGTGTGAGGTAATGACGAAGGGAATGAGCCCCCTGCAGAGCACCTCATGTAGACCACCCGACCCTTGTGCTTCTACGTGACCCCTGGGGAGGCATTAGGGGAGAGACGCGAAGGGCGACTAGATCCGGATGATGACGGATACAGGCATGGACAGGTCATAATGTTTCCAGATTCAACGCCGTCCGAGCCCACCCATCGAGTCCCGAGCCTCCGGGAGGATTCTGAAGGAACGCCTGCCTGAAAGCACCCAGAGGTGGGTATCCAACTGAGCATTCCCTGGACGTCAGGAAGCAATCTCCACAGGACGCATAGCCATCATCCAGCCGCAACCCGGCGAACACCATAGCCTGACCCCACAACCCTGAAACAGATTATAAGGAAGATGAGGATGCAGGAAATGAGGGGCAGGAGAGTCGTTGTAGAAGACGAACCACTCCAGCATTCGCCTGCCGACGCAGAAAAACCACGAAAAACCCATGGGCCAGATTTGGCGTTCGCCAGGGGTCGAACCCGGGACCTCCCGAATGCGAGTCGCACACGTTACCGCAGCGCCACCTCTCTAGGTCCTGATTTAGTGTATATAAACGCCTGTCCCTGAGACCGGATCGAACCTCCAGGTCCCCGTGCCACGAAACGCCAGAGACGAAAACACCTAGCCGAGCAGAAATTCTTATATTGATACAATACTTAATTTTTATTTTAATTATTTTATATGTATTAATTATTAAAATGTTTATGTGTTCCGTTATTTTATTTAAAGACTTAAAAGTTTTATTCTTGTTTTCGCAAAGCGTGTAATAATTCCTACGTCTCTCCCTGTATATTGCCAGTAGTCCAACATGCCGTTCTCTATTCGATACGTTAAACAGTCGTGATACGTCCCCTCCCATTATTCTATGCCTCTATATTTCATCACAACTCGTCGTCCTCCTCCTCCTCACAGTTTGGATAGATTGTCAAGCCACTTCCATCGCTAATTTTGATTTACCACTATGCACCAATTAGTAATAAAGGAATGACTACAGGAAACATACAGCATATGATTACCTGAGTTTCAATTTAAATGCTAAGACAGACTGCACCACTGGAGATCAAAAATTCTAGTATCACAATCGTTAGGCATTAATTAAAGGAATTGTGTTTTAAAGACAAAGTAATATCAACAGAAATAATATTTGCTATATAATAATGAAATAACATGCATGAGCAAAGTTAATTAAAACGAGCTATATATATGTTCTAAAATATTGCATAATATACATCAGGAGATCTGCTGGAGGATATAAAATTAGACTAAGTGATACATAAATATAGTAGATTACGTTGATGTTGAGCTTACAATCGGTCTTGTTTCAATTCCCCACTTATCTGTTAAATTAACAGAATAAATAATATATAATTATCTGGCTTCCAAAGGTAATAAATAAGAAGTGTCGTAGCATTTGTGCCGATCGGTCTATGAAACGGAGACATACAAATGTGTCTAAATTTGAAGAAAAGAATGAATAATTACTTCATTCTCACTCTAGCGGCACGAAACTGTCGAGATTTATGGCTTAACGAAATTGAACCAATGTCACATTCGAATGTCATTACAAACTCATCGCAGAAGGTGATTTCAAAACGCCATATAAATCAAACGCATTTTTATTGAAGGTTGCGAATATAGCTAGAGTAATACATGATTTGTGGATTTTAAACGCGATTCTATAGACCCTTATTTGCGGTATTCTACTAAATCATATGGCATGAGTTTTACTTATCTTGAAAGGAATTACGTTCTAGATGGTCCAAAAAGTAAATTATTGACTCTTGAATGACTAAAAGACTAAAAAGGATTTACATAACCTGGTATTACAATACGAACATACTGAAGTCACAATAGAATATAAAGTATATTTTACACCAAGTAACTTTATACAAGAGTCGAAGAAAAATTTTGGACGGTGGTACAATACGTCACCGTTTCTATTATCGTCAACTTGAAACGGAGGAAATAAAAATTAGTTATTAGGGGTAGGGTATACAACAGAAGTGGTACCCCGCGCGCTACACCTACACGTATCAATTGTGGCTATCACCCCCAGGAGAATGGGATGAAGTAAAGGAATCATAGGAGGCTACAGGCCATAGCCAGACAGGCTGCAGAGAGGCGCAGAAATCCCTAAAATTTCGTAGCTCAAAGACCCGACACGCTACTGGAGTTGCCCAGAGAGACGATGAACAACCCTTGCACCAGGAGCCCTCTAATGCCCACGGGGATTACTCTTTCCTTGGAACATGCATCCGCGCCTTCTGTCCTGTACCGCCTCACGCCACGAAACCTGGAAGCACACCTGATGTATAAGAAGGAAACGGAATGAAAGGGAAATGAGGGAAAGGAAATCGTGGTAGTAGAGAAACCACCCTCCCAGCATTCGCCTACCGATCGGGGAAAACTACGAAAAACCCACGGTCAGAGTGGACGAACTCGAGACCTTCCGAATGCGAGTCTCACGGTTATGGCAGAGCCAACTCGCTCGGTAAAGTGCTTTATTACTCGACGCTTTGGAATTTTGCAGCACGATAGAAAATTAGAATGGCATCCAGTATAAATGTGTTTATAACGTGTAGTAGTGATATTTTTAAGATATATGGTCATCCGTGTTGTACAAAAAATCCTTACGCCCTCTAGCCTGACAATGTAGACAATATGCTACAATACGATGGCAAAAACTTTAGCATTTTGCAAGTTTAAAGGCAATTCCTACCAACTGCCGAGCAACATGGCTCCGCGGTAACGTGTGAAGCTCGCATTTAAGAAGTTCCGGGTTCGATTCCTGGTGGCCGCCCACTCCGATCATGGGTTTTTTTGTGGTGTTTCCCTGGTTGACAAAGGTGAACCTTGGAGTGATGTATTCTACCACGCCTCCCCTCTCTCTCTCCCTCATTTCCTCTCATTTCATTTCCCTTTCAAATTTAGGTTGACTCCGGAGCTGTGGTTCGTTCGGTGTCGGACAGATGGCGCAGAGGCTTGTGATTTGGAACTTCTTCTCGGCCCAGATAGAGGGAAGCCTGTTGAGTCCGCTTCTGGGTCGTGTTTCCCCGGTTTCACTAGCGGGACGTCCCCGAGCAATCCTCTAGTGGCTGGGTGGTTAAGTTTGGAACTTTTAGGGAACTCTGCGCGTCTCTGACGACTTGTGATGGCCTACTATGCAGCCCACACGTCTCCTCCGTTCTTCCCGGAGGTCTAAACACAAAAGATCCATTGAAAATCGAGGTGCTAGGTGTCCCTTCCGTTAACTAGACCTATTCTATCATTACCTCCGACAATTCAGGTTTTTAAAAGAATATGTTGACATTGTTTACATTTATGGGAAGGTTATACAGTACAGATCGCCGAACCAATTGGAGATGGGCGTGTTGGGATAACTGATGTTTTGGATAATCAATCATTTGCGAAAGCAAATATACCAGATGTCATAGAAGCAATATGAAGCAAAGAAACACTGATATCAAACACAAAACTGTGCATATATATGTTGTATCACACATCTTGCAAACAACACAGAGAACTGAATAACCTAGTTTGGCAAGTTCAAAATAGTAATTAAAGTAGGCCTACAGTTCAGGAACTTGCTTTTTCTTCACAGCCGAGACTCCTGGTTTTTTTTTTTGGTTTTTTTTACCGCTAAATCTCACAAACGTTTTACAGACAGCAATTGGACAGTATCACATTCTTCTTGTTGTTCTAACCACTTCATAGCCGTCTTAAGACAGTGAAAGACATCCTTACTGGATGGCACTGTTTCAGCACGGTCGTCGTAGCTAGGCTCTTCCTCATCGTAGCAAGGGTCTTGTCCGTCGATGACATGTTGTTGATCTAATGTGCAGGATTTTGATCCATAAATTTTTCCCTTGCTAGCTAATATTAATTGTGTATCTTCCCATCTGGTACAGCTTTCCTCAATTCTGGGCATTCTAATAGGTGTTCCCCATTTAAAATCTTGACAGCATTGCAAATTTTACACGCTTTGTCATTCATAAAACCAAACCTATGTAGATGTTCCGCCAGACAGTCATGTCTAGTGGCTAATCTGAAGTAAGCAACGGCTTCTTTCCTTGGGATATTTTTTATTTTTTGTACTATTTCTTTTATGTTGGAGTAATTTTTGTTAGTAATGTCCTTTTGAATATTATTTTGGTATTTTTGTTCTATGTTAATTTTGACATTTTTTAGTTTCATATCTATTCCACAAGGCTTTATAGGTTTTCAGTATAACACTGCACCCTTTTTGGTCAGAAAGTCTGCATTCCCGTTACCATTCACTCCCACATGTATCCACAGTAATATTATCTGTTGAAAATTTTTTGGAGTAATCTATGATAAGATCTCACATCCTTAATATTATAAGATTCATGTGGACTATCATATCGTTCTATTGCTGGTATGGCAGAAACTGAGTCTGTGAGAACAATGCCTTTATTTTCTTTTATATCAGTTCTGTAGTGTATCTGTTATAATGTTCGTTGTATTGCAACAACTTCACCATCAAAATTTGCGGATTGTCTAGACCAAGGATGGCGAAAACGCCTTCCTTCCGTTAGTCACCAAATATGCAACACGCACTGCATCACTCAGCAGTACGAAAGCAAATGGAATGTGGCAGAGAGGGAACGGCGCCTGCCAGTCAAAATGACTCGCGAGTCCCGTTTTCGCCGCCTGTGGTCTAGACCAAGGGTGGCGAAAACGCCTGCCTTCCGCGAGTCACCAAATATGCAACACGCACTACATCTCTCAGCAGCACATGGAAAACAAATGAATAGACGGCTAGAAAAGGAGTTGCGCCTGCGAGTCACAGTGCCTCGCGAGTCGCGCTTTCGCCACCACTGGTCTAGACAATGTAAGATAATGTGAAAAGTATTTACAGTATATACCACCTCCCACATTATTTCTCAATTTATCTGCAGAACCATCTGTATAAATTCTAAACCACTCTGTTTCGGGGAGTTCATTATGTACATGTTCAAGTGTAGCAATCCTGCATACTTCTGGTGAGTCTTCTTGTTTATTTAGTTGTTCTGTCAGCATTTATTTTTTCCTACCGTCAATGACATTGGTTAATGATTTCATCGACCGTCAATAATTGATAGCTAGAGTCATCAACATCACATTTGAGTCAGTCTTGAATGTTTTCCTGCCACATTCTTCAAATCCTGAAGCGGGGAACTTCTACATGCTGCGCGCGCAAATTTGACACTTTCGTTAACCGGTGTTTCGGTTGATCGGTATTCGGATAATCGATCCTCTACTGTATACTTAAATAACATGTGTGTTCTGAGCAATCCCTTATATCTTATAAATGGCATTCTGAGGTTCTTAGCCTACGCTGGCTCCAGGATTTTGAAGGAAAGATACTATTCTACACTGCCGAGTTTGTACCAATAGCGTTTGTTCCTTCAAAAGCATTAGTTTTATGCATTACTTAAATGCTGTATAAGTTGAAATAATCTTGAATTATAGAGACATTTCACTTACTATTGAAAGTCAGCGGGTTCTCACTAGTGTGCTTCTGAATTGTGAAACCATTTAAGAAGGCTATTACACACATAATATTGACCAATGGCGTTTAGAAATGTCTCGGATATCGACCAATCATGGTCGTTTCTCTTATAATATGCTTATAAAGATACGACTTTATCGGATAAAACGTCAACTAGTTATCGAATCGCATTAGCATCAGTATGTGGTAATTAATAGGCCACGTCATCCATTTCGATAGCAGAATCAAACATTTAGATTGGAATACATCAGCAGAATTAATGAAAGTAACATTTCACGCTAACACATCTACATTGAAGTTATATCTGAGATAAATCAACAGCACCTTCATCAACTTTGGAGAAATTATGAATCCTACTACCTCAAAATCCACTTCAGTTCAAACCACATCAGTTTCCATTACTTTAATCAGTAGATTCCTTCAAATTTGAAAATTGTCTCTTTAATCAATGCACATTCAAATAGTGAAAATTTTGCAATAAATCATGTTATACAAAAACAATCTCTTTTTATTGTGTTTTGATTTTAGCTTATCTTAATTTTGAAGTTAACTAATTTCTCATTCTCACGTTGGTAACATTCGTTAGTATTCCGTAACACATCCGATTGCTCATTAATTTGGTATGCAATGATCTGACACGAAGGTGATTTGTTTTAAAAACAACACAAGGAAGAACGTAATTATTATTTATGTAGTCTGTTACATTTTATTCAAAGAATAGTCTTAATAAAACCCATTCGAGATTATGACTTTCAACAGATAAATTCGTAACATCTTGTGGGATTATCAATGAAAATCGCATCTTCTTAAGCAGGGAACGTAAAATATTTACTACATCGATTTTAAGACGACACAACAAATTCTGAGTTCGATTCTCGGGTGGGGTAGGGCATTTCAATTAATAAGGCTGTAAAAGAATTAACTAAAAATGTGATTTTTTGGCAATTTCCCCATTTTCCTATATAGAAGGAATTGTCGAAGATAAAAAAAATTGGAGACATAATGTTCAAATGATGAATGAGGGCACCAAAACTCGTATTAACACAATATTAATCAACAGAGAAAAGGAATGCAGGAAAACCAAATTGAAAATGGAGGAATGAGTTTCACTGATGGGACGGAACAGGTCTTGAAAAGTTCAAGCACTACTGATGATGAAGAAGAAGAATTGCTGAAATTGAACCTAAGCTTTTTATTGTCTTCAGTTTATTTTTAATGGACAATGAAGAATGTAGCCACAAAATCGCACGCCAGAGTAATTGCACACATTAAAAGGCCACTTCAAGTAAATGTATTAATACACTGTTTTTGCCATTTTATTTTCCTTTTACCAATTGCAGAGAGGTAATCGCAACGAACCAAACTGCTGTTGAAAAATCAAAAGAGTCATGGGGAGGGGCGGCACGTTCAACCTTAGAAACATCAAAGCCCTGGATTCTCTAGAGCTAAACAGCCTAATGTGGCATGTTGTGTTGATTAATTTCAAAACCTTTCACTTTAACCTTCATTCAAAACAAAATGCCAAAGGTATGTGTTGTTTATTAAACTTTAATACTGCTGTTTGATGCAGTGAAACTTTGCTCTCCTCTTGAGGCGCAGAGAAGGAGAGAAAGTTGGTGAAATTTTCATATGTACCAGACTAGAGGAAATCTGCTTGGAAGGTTACTCAATTCTTATCAAACGGGAAAACCGATTAGCATTTTCCAGAAACTAGTAAAACAAAACTGCAGGACTCTTCCTACTGTCGAGTGTTCAGCGTTGTTGCTTCTCATCTTAGGAGTCCGTGGTTCGATTCCTGTCGATAGGTATTTTGTCTTAAATTAGGATAATTCCATAATCTCCATAGAGCCTGGGGGTATGAATGTGAAAATTAATTAATATGTATTTCAATGTTTAAAGTATTAAAGCAATGTTTATTTTATTTGATCCAGCATAAATAAGGCACGAACATCAGGATGTTTCTAAATATGAAGCGCCGATTTGGCACAGTAGTTAAAAGTAGCTATATAAATGAAATGTGCAACACTCACAAATCTTAATCTATCGGTTACAAATACACACACGTAGAGGGCGGTTCCAGAAGTACCCGAACTAACAAAAAAAAAACACAAATTTTTGGGGAAAAAACATCTTTGTTTCTCTACATAGCCTCCTTTCAGCTCGATACACTTTTCCCAGTGATGTTCAATAGCTTCGATACCCTGCTTATAGTGAGAACCGTCGAGTTCTGCAAACTAGCCATCAACTGCAGACTCCACCTCTTCATTGTTGGCAAATCTTTTACCCCCAAGCCATTTCTTGAACTATGGAAACAGAAAATAATCAGAGGGGGCTAAATCTGGCCAATAGGATACATGAGAAAGCAGTTCGAACTTTAACTCATTGATTTTGACCATGGCAATAATGGATGTATGAACTGGTGCATTGTCTTGATGAAACAAAACTTTCTTTTTCGTTAAATGCTGCCGTTTTTGCTTGATTTCACCATTCAAACGCTGCGCTAAGTTCGCATAATACTCGTCATTGGTTGCTTTTCCTTTTTGAAAATAATGAATGAAAATTATTCCGCGCCCATCCCAAAAAACTGACGCCATTACCTTGCCTGCAGATGGAACTGTCTTTGCCTTCTTTGGAGCCGATTCTCCGCTTTCAGTCCACTGTTTTGATTGTTTCTTCGTCTCAGGTGTGAAATGATGGACCCATGTTTCTTCCATGGTTATTAATCGACGCAAAAACGCGGCTTTATTGCAGCGAAACATCGCAAACACTCGACTGAAACATCCTCACGACGCTGCTTTTGTTCCATTGTGAGTAAACGCGGCACCCATCTTGTGCACAGCTTTCTCATGTCCAAATTTTCAGTCAGTATGCGATGTACAGCACTTTTTGAAATGCCTACGATTTCTGCTAGCTCGCGCACTTTCAGTCGACGGTCATCCAATACCATTTATGGCGTTTCTTCATAATTTCTGGCGTGGTCACCTCAGTTGGTCGACCACTGCTATGTTCATCTTGGCAACTCGTATGGCCTCCCTTAAACTCTGCCATCCAATATTTTACTGTTGTAAATGAAGGAAGGAGCAGACTCCCACAGAATAGAATCTAGTTCAGCTTTAATATTAGTTGGACTAAGACCTTTCAATTGAAAGTATTGTATCACCTAACGATGGCCAGTTTTATACATGTTTACACATTTGCTGAGAGCGTTCACTATTGATGGCTGCCCAACAATTATTAAACAATGTAGCATTGTCAAACTTCAAGCTTAAGCTTTATAAGGTTGGAACTTTCTACCACAGTCATTTGTTTGAAACAACAACCGCTAACTATACGTCAGGTCGAGTACTTCTGGGACTGCCCTCGTACATACACTCGCACATGTATATATTACTGGAGGATAGACTTCTACTCGGTGATGTCATTGTTGCTTCACAGATGTTTGAAAAATTATCGTACCGACTCTTCTCGGCACTGAGCCAAAATAAGTAGCAGATGGCAGAAATGGGAAACGATAAACACATATGGATGTCATTTTTACTATTTCAAAAGTGAACTTAGAATAAACGTTATCCGGATGGTTTATGTATATATCAAAACGCGGGCGTTAAAACAACTATCAACATAAGATAACATGTGCTTTGTTTAAAGCACTTTCAGGGCATGCACCCCACGCTACGGACGTCGTTCATACCAGGCCCTGCAACCGACCCCGGTACATCCCGAATGCGAGTTTCAGAGCTCCCTCCTGAGCCAACCCGCTCGGTCGAAACAGGCAAATCGGCCTATCAAGAAGTCTAAGATGACGAAGCAATACTTTTACTGCTTGTTTTCTTCCTAAGATCTGTGTACTTGCTTGATAAGCACATTTACAAAAACTTCTATCCCTTATCATGGCTGAGCGAGATGGTAACGCAGTAAGGTGCGAGGTTTGCATTCGGGAGGCTCTGGGTTCGCTTCCTGGGGTCGGTCACTTTGACCATAAAATTTTTTTAGCTTCCTCTGGTTTGCTGGGCGATTGCTCTTCTATCACGAATTTCCTTTCTCTCATTTCCTGTTAGTTCGCTTCCACTTTCATATTTCAGATAGGCTAGTGTCGGTCGGTGCTTGACAGATGGCTCTGATTCTTGCTCGTTGGAAAGTTCTTCTCGGCGCTGCCAGATGGCAGCCTTCTCTGAGTCGCCTCAGGTGGGTCGAGTTCTCCCCGGTTCCGTCAGAGGGAAGCTTTCTCTTAGCAGTCCACCGGTCTGACTGGGTCATCAGTTTTGAATCATTAGGGACCTCTGCGCGTCTCTGTCGGCCTGTGGTCTATAGCCTCCTACGGTTTATTCACCTCATTTGTTGGGGTGGTAAGCACAAAATATCCGCTTTGGATCGAGATACGAGGTGTTCCATCCGTTCTCTGGACATAGGCATTCTTTAGAATTAACAAACACAACACATATTTATACATCTGTCTTTTAAAGCTGACCCATAGGCTGACAATTGCAGCAATCAGTCAACTACATTGTGATGTTTCGTTAGACGCAATAATTTTTGCTGTGAGGCTTCCTTGAACCCATTTAGATTGATGAAAGTTATCTATAGAGCATTTAAAGCACCGTCATGGTTTGCAGGTAAGGCGAGCACTGTGATAGGAGACCTCAAGCCATGGTATTTTCTGGAGGAGAATAAACATTCTGAGTGACAGAACGGAGATGGGAAATTCCTGTGGTGAGTGTTGATACTGTTATCACTGCCTTTATTTCTCTGTGGCAGTTCTCTTTATCTTTTTGCTATTGTCCTTCATATGCTCTCGTATGAAAGTGCTCTTTAACACCAAGGTTTTGCCTCATCCTTTTTAATGAATACTGATTGTGTTTTCTTGTTCCTTTTCACTCCACTCTACTCTTTTTTTCTTTTCTGAAAATAGCGAGATCCCCAGCATGCAGAAATATATGTATAATACTTAGTTTTGCAGGGGAAAAGCAAAATTTAGGTAAAATAGAGTAAAAGAGAATAACTGCGAATATCTGAGTATTCATAATTACAACGTTGCAATACTTCTCCGTATTTATATTGCGCAATTGTTTTTTTCCAAAACTTCCTTATCTGATATACGAACAAAATTATTCTTGCTTGCATTAAAAGTTCTTCAGGGGGAGGCGAGAAGAGCTTAAAGGATATAACCGAGACGTGTGAAAGTAAGCCCATTGGCACAAGGGCGTAATTTACCCCTCAGGTGACGCCTCAAATAAAAAAAGGTATATGAGCCAAAATCATACTACTTTTTCTACCTACTATGACTTACTTTTATATCTATTATGCAAATTATTCCTAAAATAGGCTTGTTTTCCTACTTCTTTCATGATAAATGTTTCCCAAAATGGTTTCAATACACATGCGTTTTAAGTTCCATTTATACCCCGCCTTTAACCACAAGGGTCTTATCGGCGGCCTTTCCTTTGGAACATATTATTGCCTTAGACAATGGTTTTACCTCGTATTCTCTTGCCGTTGGCTTTCTTGCACTTTTTAGGCTATAATTATTGGATCACATACACACATTCACACTTCCAGACTGTGGGGAGGATAGGAAATGATCTTGGCTACAGAAAAATTCCCACCCCCAGCCAAGAATCGATTCCGGGATCCTTCGCACCGACTGAGCTATGGGGGTAGTCTACATTTTGTTACAACCACATATAAGTTTATAGGATACAAGTATGTCTGTCAAATGTTTAAAAGGAAGCTCTCTATATGTATGCTAGACCTGATTTTTGAATACTCTTTGTATTGCCTGATAAGAAACAGATGAACAGATATAAAATTTCGAAATATGTATCTTGAAATGCTGGAGAGACGAATAACGACAGAAAATACCTCCTAAACGACTATAGCTACAGAAAAGTAATTTAACACAAATTGCAATCCTCTATGTTTATTCTGAAGCAAGCTATTTTCTTCCTCTATGGTTTCATAGCTGCATAAAATTTCCTCAGAATGAAGGAGTCTTCACAGGCTATTCACAGAAAATTCCAGGTTTACATGTTATTCCTCACGTCAATAGGTATGTAAGCCTAATGATATTTCAATCAATGGCTACAGTCATTTTTGAGGAATTAAAAATAACGAAAAATATTTTAGGGTGGGCGATTTTATTAAAGATGATACTATTTAAACAACACACAAGGTTGTTTTCTAAAAATGGCTTTTGTTCGGGACTTCAAAACATGTATTTTCGACGAAATCTTAATAACTTATTTTTGGGTGGAATGTAATACTACCTCTCCCAGCTATATGTAGATGTAGACAGAGTAAAAAGAGATAACCAGGTGTGCTCTATCGCCTGACGTAGCGGACCAAACAAGTTGAGTGTATGCCATGGTTAAGGGAAGGAGAGCTAGCAAAAAATTTAATCTTCGTTGAGCATTTTATCTATACAGATCAAAAAGTAATATGTGTTGCACTCACATGACTTTCTCTGCTTACTCTTGTACACACTGTTCTTACAAACACTTATTCTTCTATTTACTACATGTTAATCCAGATAAAAATTTACAGAAATTTTCTTATTCCATATTTCCTTGTAGCTACGATGGGATTAGGGGAATACAGTAGGCTTTAAGCGATAGTCAGATCTTTTAAGAGCGGGTATGCAATGGCTTTGAAATTTTTCCGTTCTCTTTTCATGGCCAAGAGGGAGAATGGGAGAGACGAATAACGAGGAAAGTACTTTTAAAATTCAAAATAGTAACAACAAGTATTTCGAAAATTGTTAACTCCACAAAAAATCTAATTTTATATAAATTATATGATTTAACGAGATCTACATTTTTTGTGGAGTAAGATTTTTGTGTATCTCTTACAATTTACCAATTGTACAAAAGTCATACAAATGAAGAGGACTCAGAAGCAATTCCCAGAAAATTCAAGATATATATTTTATTTGTTATTAAAATACCTTAAACATACGGATTTTAATCAAAATCGTTAGAGATATTTTTCATAAAATCGAAATTTTAAAAAAGTTTTCCATATAAATTTTGAGGTGGGTCATTTTCTTGAAAATCTTCGTGTCGTATCCTTGGAAGACGGAGAACTTAAACACAAAGTGTGGCTTTTAACCGACTTTTCGTTTTTGAGTTTACTGTTATTGACACACATACGGACCTTTTTCTAGAAATACTTTTTAGGGGGTTCAGGGGCCTCAAAACATATATTTTCAGCGAAATCTCCACATCGAATTTTTGGGTGGAATGCAATACAATACCTATTTACTATACGTAGTAGATAAAGTAAAAAATGTAAGTAATAATTTTACTTTCTCTCCCAATTCCTATATTGCACACAAACATTTTATATCGAGATTTCACCAGTAATGCGTGTTTTGGGGCCACATTAAAAAATTAAAGAGAATTTTTATAAAACGTCCATAAACTGTCTTTCTGTCTGTGTGTTTGTGCAAAACTTTAACGAAAAAAGAAAAGTCGGATAAATACAAAACAAGGAAACCCCTCCATCCCAAACTACTCGTCATATGGATTTTTTTATTTTCGATTTTATAAAATATTTCCCTAAAGATTTTTATTAAAATTCATGATGGTTAATATACACTACAGTTTTCTGCGAACAGGCTGCGAAATTTTCTTCATTCGGAATGAGCTTTGTGTAATTTTTATAACTGGTAAACCATAAAAATATAGACAAAATCTTAGTACAAAAAGATCTAAATTTCCATAAAACACGCCATTTATGTTACATGAGTTTTTGTGGTATCAGCCATTTCTCATTTCTCTCGCGACGTCGTGCAATTTCAAAGCTAGCATATAGCGATCCACCTTTTAAAGATTTGATTATCTCTTCACCTCCTGTAATCACTTCGCACTTAAAACGAAGTGTGATGTGAAACCATTTCTTCAAACGTATATCGTGATTAACATGAAATAGTAAAAAGAAGTTTTTATAGGAAGAGCTATAAACATTGGCAACAGTGAGTAGAGAAAGTCATGCAAAACTAACACAGTAATTCCTTTCTGGTAAATTCTTATTTTGGACGAATAATTTATACTAGAGTATATGAAACGGACTGCTCTGAACAAAAAAGAGCAGTCTTAAAAATCATTAAAAACACGACGAAAAATAAAAAAAAATGATGTGCTTCATTCGCATGACTTTATCTACCCTCTATCGGTTATTACGGGTATACAAATTATTCTTACGAAAGTTTATTTTCCTATTTTCATTTTAATTGAGATAAACATTCCCGGAAATAGCTACTTTAGATATTTCTTATAGATACAAAGGAAATGGATAGTCAAATATTTTAGAACTGGACGCTATACAGCGGCCTTAAGATTCCTACTCTTTCCATGACAGATCATTTTCTGTGATTGAAAATCGATAGGACTTTAAAAGAATGGCTAAGTATTGAAAAGTTCGAACCATTACTAACGGATATCTCGGAAATGGCCGATGTCACAGAAAAGTTATTTGAAATAAATTGTTTTAACGAGATCTAAATTGTTGTATAGTACGTTTTCGTCTGTGGCTTGACGTTTACCCGTTATCCTAGTTTATACAGAGTTCCTTCAGAGTGAAGAGGACTTCAAAGGTTATTCCCACAAAACTCAAGATATACATTTTATTTTTCATGTAAATATATTTAATATATTATATTTTAATCAAAATTGTTAGCGCAATTTTTATAAAATAAAAAATTTCGAAAAATATTTCATGTAAAGGGTAGTTTGGGTTGGGGGATTTTCTTGAAAACCTTGTGTCACATCTTTGGAAGGTACTAAACCTTCGTTTTCGAGTTGTGCTATTCACACACACAAACACACATACATACTTTTTCTAAAAACGCATTTTTTGGATTCACAGGGCCTCAAAACATTATGTCGGGTGAAACCTTGGTATCAAATTTTTTAGTGGAATGCAGTACCTTTTCTGCCTACTAGGTACATGGTGGGGAAAGTAAAAAAGAGGATTTTTTTTTAAATAGTCATAAATAGAGAGCTAGGACAAATATCCTTTGGCTTACAACGTGTGCAAGCAGCGAGTTTGTATCTACATTTCGGTGAGGGGAGGGTACCACAGGTAACCTGTTAAGAGGGGTAGAACAAAACATAAACACAGAGTTCAATTTTTTCTGGTAAATTTTTATTTTGGATGTATAACTGATACTAGCGTATATGAATTAGGCTGCTCTGAACCAAAAAGAGCACTCTTCTTCAAAATCATTAAAACAGGATGAAAAACGAAAAAAGGGTGATTTTTTTAAATAGTGTCATAAACAGAGTTAAGACTGTTATGAGAAGAATGTGTGGTTAACTGGTTCGATTAAGTTTAATAAACTTTATTGTTGGCCTGGTTGTTACTGTCTTCCGAAGAAAATTGTTGAAGCAGTTTAGGTTTCAGTAATTTGAATTATGTAGCTACTGCTTGCGATAAGCATCAGAAATCTGTTGCCCATCTGAGGGCGTTTTCAATCTTGCATACTTTTGGTTCAAAAAGGATTGATAATGTTTTAAATGTGCTAAAAAGAATTGAAGAGTCCTTATATAACGAAAATGTGGCAGAAAATAGAATGATTTTAAGGAGGTTGATTAACACTGCTTGGCAAGCAGTGGTTTCCCTTCAGAGGATATGAAGAGGGAGAAAATTCAAACAATAGGAGTATGTTCATGGAGTTGCTGAAATTATTGGACAATTATGATCCTCTTTTGGCATACCACTAGATTTTAAGGGTACTTCTCTTTTAACCAAAATGACCCTATCAATGCTGTTGCCAGTGTCCTCAGTGCCAAAATAAAATTAGAAATTAGACATGCACCTTTTGTAGCAATTATGCTAGATGAGACAACAGATATTTCTAATCGAGCCAAATGTCAACAGTTATAAAATATGTTGACGATCATGGAAACTGTCAAGAGAGGTTTATACATTTTTCTCGTGTTTCCACAGAACTGCTCAGGGGCGTTTCAAACATGTCACTAGAGTAGTTGAGAACTTGGATTGTGCAGATAATCTGGTAGCACATACATTTGACAGAGCTAATATAATGTCAGGAAATGTATCTGGACTTCAGGAACTTGTTAGAGACAAATGTCTTTCAGCATATGTCATAGATTATTATAACCAAACGTTAAATTTAGTGTTGTCACAGTTTACAAATTGTATCAAGCAAATGCCAAGCTGGTGTAACAAATTTCTTTTCTCATTCTACATGTCGCACAAATGCTCTTAAAGACTTTGTGCTTAAAAGGCTTTCAGCTTTACCTCCTACAAAATGGAATTTTTCAAAAAAAAGACAAATATCCTTCGGCTTACAATGCACCTTGTATCTACAGTGAGGCGAGGGGAAGGGAGTGCCACAGATAACCTGGAACTGTAAACAGGATCGTCAGGTGTAGAACAGAACATAAGACACAGAACTCCCACAGACCAGCACTACCATACCAGTAACGCAAGCCAACTACTCACTGTCGACTGTGCAGCCCTGGTTCCGAAAATTCAGTACGACGTCACGTGCAACGGATATTTGTCCTAGCTCTGTTCATAAGACTGACTGAAACACAAGTATGATAACATTGGTTTTCCATTTCGATCCAGTCGTTGACATATGTAACAGAAAATGCGTTAGAAACACGAGGGTCAGGAAGTATAGCTGAAACGTTACTAAAAACCCCACTTTCTGCACTTGGCAGGAACTGCGTATAAACATAAGCAAGAAATCTATAGCCCACGTAACCACCCGAGGGTTAAGCATAACCTGCATTCTTCCGGAGATTTTACAGCCAACAGTTCGAATCCCATTTGTGGCTCATTGAGTTTTACGGGTTTGGCAATTGCCTATGTGCTTCCTCTAAGCAGAGGTAGAACACGAAACTAGCAATTTTATCATTGTTTGGTGGGGGTTATATGCTCTATAAAGACCCATAAATAGGCTTTTAGTTTAATAAGCACTAAGGAGAGATTATATGGACATATTAAACCCATATGTGTTACTGGCCCTCCGTACGCAGTTGTGTTTGATGGGCAGAAGCTCTCTCCTGGCCAATGTCATTTGTATTCATGGTTTGTGGTTTGAGCTCTACTGTTTGATTTTTTTGTTTGTTTCATTTTTGTGATACAAATAAACGTACACCTCCAATAACATCCGGCAGGAGTGTATTACTACAACTATATACAGGCATGTAACTACAACACAACAATAATACTAATAATAATCACCAAGATAGCTTCGCGGCAATGGGTAAGGCTTGCATTCGGCAGATCCCGGGTTTGATTCCCATATGGCCGGCCCTCTGATAATGGCCTTTTTCGTGGTTCCCCCGGATCGGTAGGCGAATGCTAGGGTAGTTTCCCTTTTTCATTTCTACCACGAATTTCCTGTCCAACATTTCCTTTCATCCATTTCCCTCCTCGTTTCAGGGTTGTAGGACGGCGACGGCGGTCAATTGAATTTGCGCTTTGAAAAGATTTCACTCTGACGCTTGGCGGAACTGCTGGGGCTCCCTTCTTTCTTGGGAGCTGTCTCGTCTATTCCCGGGACCGTCAGGTTACGGACGGCTTAGACAGGACTAGCAGGCATAGTATTGGTGGCATGTTGGATTAGTTAGAGAACCCTTTCTTGCCAGCGCACATCATCGTCAAGATCTGGTCGCCCTTCGAATCGCCCCTTCATCCCTTCCTCCCAGGGATCACAGAGCACAAAGGTCCCACTAAGGCCTACGTGTGATGGTATGCTCCAGTTACTAGAGCCCCTCCGTCTATCTACTCCCTACTGCTAACTACTACTACTGCAACTACTATTACTGCAACTACTATTACTGCTATTACTATTAATAATAATAATAATAATAATATAGTATATATAATATTCTATTATTTCAATCTGGGGATCTTATAAAGAGATTAGTTGAACTTCAGAATATAGATTATGTTAGAAATTGCATACATTATGTCACGTTTGAAAGATCATTTTTACTTAATTTATATTAATATGCCAGCTTAATAAAACTGGACGTCTGAGTTGAGCAGTTAGAAAACTGAACCCTCTACCATAGCCTGAAAATCACCTTGAAAAAAGTCGATGTGATACATTCAAATGACTTTCTCTACACTCTATCGTTTATCAGTGGGTACACAAATAATTATTCTTACTCAAGCTTATTTTTCTATCTACTACATTTTATTCCAAGTAAACCTTTGCAAAAGTAGGTACATTACATATTTCGTTATAGATACAAAGATAAAGCGATAGTCAAATGTTTAAGAACTGGACGCTGGCCTTAAAATTCCATACTGTTTCCTTGCAATCGCGAGAAACAGCTGAATGGTGAAAGGACTTTAAGAGAATGACCAAGAAATGAGCAATTCGAACCTTTAATAACGGACATCTCAGAAACAGCTTATGCTACAAGAAAAACCGTAATAAATTGGCGTTTTAAAGACATCTCATTTTTTATATAGTACCTTTCTCTATCGCTTAACGTTTACCATTGATACAAGATTATACAAAATTCCCTCCGGATGAAGAGGACTTCATAGGCTATTCCCCAGAAACTCAAGATATACATTTTATTTGTCATGCCAATATGCTTTATGTATGGTATTTTAATCAAAATCGTTAGAGCCATTTTTAGAAAATATAAAATGCCGAAAATGTTCCATGTAAAGGGTAGTTTGCATCTTTAAAATGTACTGAATCTAAATAACAAGTTTGGTATTTATCCGATGTTTCATTTTTAATTATGATGTTCACACACACACGAGTATGTTTCCAAAAATGCTTTATTTGGTTTCAGGGCACCTCAAAACATGTATTTTCGGTGAAACTTGGTATCGAATTTTTGGATAGAATGCAATATTTCCCTACTTACTGTACGTAGTAGAGAAAGTAAAAATATTTAAAATAATTTCGGCATATCCTAAACTTTTTATAAACATTGATTTGCAATATTTGTCATGATTTTGTTTACTTTCGACACCAAGCATTACAAAATATCTAACGCTAAATTTACTTCAGACGTGAAGAATTCAACGTCATGGCCAGGACCCAAACCTCGGATCTTCGGCTCTGTGCACCGATGCTCTGTGAAAGAACAATTATCAATTATAAATTAACTCTAACAGTGGTTAAATGTAAAGTACGGAAATTTAAAATACTTTCAACATTGCAGGGTATATATTATGTAACACCTGAAATCGTGTTGAAGGTTTACCGCGATGCTTGAATCAGATGAGAAGGTTTAATGAGCCTAAGGGTATCACGCCAAGGTAGCTCAAGCGATAAGAGCAACGGCACGGGGAAACGAAAATCCGTGTTCTGAGTCCCGGTCATAGTATTGAATTTTTTTTTAAGTCTGATTCAACCTACTAACTTACTGCCTACGCAAGGCTAATGTTTAAGAGGGATTATCAACGTGTATAATGTATTAAAGTTTGAAATGATTTTGAAATACCTATATTACTTCCCTACTTTTTGTACGACTCTCTGATACGCGGCGTTTCAGCATCGAGCCTTATTCATATATCCGGATTATACTCTCGTATTCCCCGCATGGCGCACGTGTTGTGTGTTGTGCAGAGATTCCAGGGGCCAAGTGATTCTGTCACGTATACAATAGTCAAGCATGGAGATAACTACACCAGCAGATCTGCCCAGTACTTAATGTATAAGTTGTTTTGCCTAGATAGAAAACTGAGCGGGGTTCTGAGTCATCATGTAACACTGTACATATTTATTAGATTAGGTGATAGACAAGAAGCGTTTGGCAGAATTGACTCTCTTTATTATTTCAAACTTAAACCACTATGCAATGATAGTGTACTGTGTAAGGGCAGTTATTTATTAGACAAGTATAGGTATAATACGAGGGGTGTCCTAGAAGTACCCGACCTAACAAAGAAAACACAGAAATTTGGGGAAAGAACATTTTTATTTCTCTACATAGTCTCCTTTCAGCTCGATACACGATGTTCAATCGCTTCGATACCCTGTTTATAGTGAGAACCTCGAGTTCTGCAAAATAGCCATCAACTGCAAACTCCACCTCCTCATTGTTGGCAAATCGTTTACCACCAAGCCATTTCTTCAACTTTGGAAACAACATAATCAAAGGGGGCGAATAGGGTGCATGAGGAAGCAATTCGAACTTTTAACTCATTGATTTTGGCCATGGCGATAATGGATGTATAATGTTCCAATGTCTGTATGATTCGTTGAGAATAACCATCGTTGCAATAAAATATGATGGTAAAATGGAGGTTTAATAACATTGAATGTTTGAGGATTTTATATAACTTTCAATAACTAGCGCATTGTCTTGATGAAACAGAACTTTATTTTTCGCTAAATGCGGCCGTTTTTGCTTGATTTCATCCTTCAAATGCCGCAATAAGTTTGCATAATACTCGCCATTGATTGCTTTTCCTTTCTGAAGATAATCAATGAAAATTATCCCACGCGCATCCCAAAAAACTGACCCCATGGCCTTGCCTGCAGATGGAACTGTCTTCGCCTTCTTTGGAGCGGATTCTCTTCTTTCAATCCACTGTTTTGACTGTTCATTCGTCTCAAGTGTGAAGTGATGGACCCATGTTACATCCATGGGTATGAATCGATGCAAAACCTCGGCTTTATTGCAGCGAAACATCGCCAAACACTCGACTGAAACATCCTCACGATGCTGCTTTTGTTCCATTGTGAATAAATGCGGCACCCATCTTGCACACAGTTTTCACATGTCTAAATTTTCAGTCAGTATGCGCTGTACAGCACTTTTTTGAAATGCTCACGATATCTGCTAGCTCGCGCACTTTCAGTCGACGGTCATCCCGTGCCGTTTTGTGGATTTTCTTCACAATTTCTGGCGTGGTCACCTCATTTGGTCGACTGCGATGTTCGTCTTGGCAGCTCCTACGGCCTCGCTTAAACTCCGCCACCCAATATTTTACTGTTGTAAACGAAGGAACAGACTCCCCCAGAGTAGAATCTAGCTCAGCTTTAATATTAGTTGGAATAAGACCTTTCAAATGAAAGTATTGTATCACATAACGATGGCCAGTTTTATCCATATTTAAAATTTGCTGAGAGAGTTCACTATTAATGGCTACTAAACAATTACTAAACAACGTAGCATCCTCAAACTTCAAACTTAAGATTTCTAAGGGTAGTACTTTCTACCATTGTCATTTGTTTGAAACAACAACCGCTATATATACGTCAGGTCGGGTACTTCTGGGACTACCCTCATATTTTGATTATGGTACGAATGAATATTTGCTCTAATTTTCATGAGTGGCATAATTCAAAGGATATAAACGAGTTGCGCACAACGTTTTATGAAAATTATAGGCTACATTACAGCTCTCAAAACTACCCCTGCCATATTTTAAATCCCTTGTGGACTGCTTAACTCACTTGATCAAAATATTGCAACTGGCAGGACCTGCAAATATAATTGATTACTTTAAATGCTACCCTTATTTTCTATCGTATAGTTTTACAGTAATAGAGAAAAACTTCCCAAGTTGTTTGAAGTGCAAGGCGTTTTTCACTTTCTCCATCCGTACCTAGTAGATATAGAAGGTGTTGTATTCAACCCAAAAATTCGATACTGAGATTTCGTCGGAAATAATGTTTTGAGACCCTCTGAATGATAATAAGCATTTTTGGAAACATGACCGTGTGTGTGTCTGTGAACAGCAAACTAAAAATGAAGATTCGGATAAATACCAAACCTGATACTTATGTTCAGTACATTCCAAAGATATGACACGAAGATTTTTAAGAAAATCCCTCCACCCCAAACTACTCTTTACATTGAGCATTTTTCGAAATTTTTGTTTTCTGAAAATGGATCTAACGATTTTGATTAAAATACCATTTATTAAAGATATTTACATGGCAAATAAAATGTATACCTTGAATTTTCTGGGAATAGTCTATGAAGTCTTCATTGGAAGGAATTTTCTATAATCCTGTATAACTGGTAAACGTTAAGCGACAGACGAGAACGTAGTACACAGAAAATGTAATTTCTTTAAAACTCACAATTTGTTTTGAAATAGGTTTTTTGTTGCATAAGTGGTTTCTGAGATACCTGTTATTAAAGGTTCGAAATGTTCATTT
The DNA here is from genome assembly GCA_030765065.1 of Deroplatys truncata. Taxonomy (NCBI): domain Eukaryota; kingdom Metazoa; phylum Arthropoda; class Insecta; order Mantodea; family Mantidae; genus Deroplatys; species Deroplatys truncata. The sequence goes on from CM060985.1 coordinate 65,226,587, forward strand.
CTTGGTCAGTCTCTTAAAGTCTTGACAACACCCTGTCAACGACCGAGAAAATCCATCGCCTTCCACAGGGTTTGAACTGCAATCTCTGAACTACAGGCTAGCATGGAACCCCTAGAGCACGGAGGATGACTACTCTATAGCCCCTGACAAAAATCATTGCTTCCCTTCAAATTGTCAAAACTACCTAAATATTATTTACAATCATATAGTACCTCGACATTTTTAAAAACAGTCTTTGCCTTTATTTTCAACTCCTTGTAGAAAATAAAACTATACTGCTTGGCCAATCTGGGCACAAATATTCCCATTTCAGTCATGAACTTGGCAAAATGATAAAATATCTCAAAACTTCAAAATTCTACCCCTAATCACATTTTCCACCCCTTATGTATAAATTTGAATCGTTTTACCGGTCTGAATAAAACTTTGGACACGCTTTATCTATGATTGAAAATTATAAACTACTCACGAATTTCAAAAGTTACCCCATCCTTACGTATTTTCAGGTTGCAATCGTGCAAAGCCGGATAAGCCAGCTGGTAACTAATAAGTGTTCTTGCACATTGGCCATGTACTAGAATGAAAAAGCTTTTGAAAATGGGACTATTGAAAAGGACAATGTCTTGCCAATGCTGCTCTATCGCTGAGCTACGGTGACTTCACACGAACAAGTGCAAAACTCTTGCAATTTTTGCATATATCTCGGGGCATCTTCAAGGCGTCTCTAATAACTCCAAATAATACCATACCATAAAGAAGATTTAGTTAAATGTCCTGGGGATAGTATCACTGGTTCGCATTCGGGTGGGTTTAAACCCCGTGAGCCGGCAGATTTAAATGGCTCCCTCACAGCTTGTTAAATACTGCATTTGATATTCAATACCTCCACCCAAAGTTCTACTCACAGCATAAAGATGATACAGCAAGACGACTGTGCAACCAAGTCCAAAAACAAGTTATAAGTATTTAATCAAAATGTTTAGGCCCATTTTTGATAAAAGAAAAATAAGAAACATTTTCCACGAAGCCATATCACGAGTGCTGATAGATTTTCTGTAATTTAATTGGGGTTAACGAATGCTTGTTATCATGATAATTATTTCGACACCGAAGCACGAGTTTCACAACTAGCATGAGTTTAAAACTCAATTAAGTTACCTAAGGACAATTTTAAGTAAGAGGGTAAGATAAATACTGTGTGAGAATGATGCATTTATTTATTTATTTATTTATTTTGTACTTCTAGTATTATCAGCGAAGTAATTAAAATGCGAAAACTATGTATTTATTTTAGTTTCTCTACCACGTACATAGTAGGTAGAGAAGGTATTGCATTCAATCCAAAAATTCAATATCGAGATTTCACCGGAAATAAATGTTTTGAGCCCCCTGAATAAAAAAGTTTAGAAAAATGTCCATATGTGTCTTTGTGTATGTCTGTGAACAGCATAACTCAAAAACGAAAAGTTTAACAAACACCAAATTAGGTATTTACGTTCAGTACCTTCTAAAGATACGACGCAAAAATTTCCAAGAAAATACCGTCACCTCAAACTGCTCTTTACATCGCACATTTTTCGAAATTTTTAATTTTCTAACAAAGGCTATAATTATTTAGATTAAAGTGTCATGTATTAAAGATATTTACGTGACAAATAAAATGTATATATTGAATTTTTTAGGAACAGTCTTTGAAATCCTTTTCATTCGGAAGCAATTTTGTATAATTTTGTATAACTGTTAAACGTTAAGCGATAGACGAAAACGTACTACACATAAAATGTAAATCTCTTTAAAACCACAATTTATTTCAAATGAGGTTTTTGTGGCATAAGATGTTTCTAAAATATCTGTTATTAAAGGTTAGAATTGTCCATTTCTTGGTCATTCTCTAAGTCCTGTCAAAATTCAGTTGTTTCTCTGGATTGCATGGCAACAGTATGGAATTTTAAGGCTAGTATGCAGCGTCCAGTTCTAAAACATTTGAATCTCGTATTCCCTTTGTACCTATAACGAAATGTGTAATGCAGCTATTTCCGGAAACGCTTATCTCGATTAAAATGAAGTTGACAGGAAAATAAACTTTCGTAAGAATAATGTATGCACCCATTAACAAACAATAGACGGTAGATAAAGCGGTGTGAATGTAACACATAAGACATTTTAATAGTTTTAGTATAACCACTGAAGTGGCTTAGCTGTTTCATCCCATATTAAGCGGCAACAGATCTTGCACCGCTTCTTTTAAATTTGAATTCACACCACATCTCGACATTTTTACAGTTTGTACCAACCGCCAAAAGTAAATATGAAAATGCAGGAGCGTAGGCTTTCTAAGTCCCTAGTGGAATCGAAGCAGATATAGGAAAAATCGGATACGATACATTCACATGACTTTCTCTACCCTCTATCGTTTATTAGTGGGTATACGAACTATTCTTAAGATGATTTTTCTATATACTAGCTTTAATTCAAATAAACCCTTGCAGAAATAGCTACATTACACATTTCGTTATAGACACAAAGAGAACAGCTATAGTCAAATGTTTAAGAACTGGACGCTATATGCTGGCCTTAAAATTCCATACTGTTTCCATGTAATCGCGAGAAACAACTGAATGTTGACAGGACTTAAGAAAATGACCAAGTAATGAACAGTTCGAACCATTAATAACGGATATCTCAGAAATTATTTTAAATAACCTGCACTTTTAAAGAGAACTATAAATTTTATGTAGCACGTTTTCGTTATCGCTTAACGTTTACCAGTTATACAAGATTATACGAATTCCTTCCGAATGAATATGACTTCACAGGTTATTCCCAGAAAATTCAAGATATGCATTTTATTTACCATTTAAATATCTTTAATATATTTTAATCAAAACCGTTAGAGCTATTTTTTAGAAAATCAGAAATTTCGAAAAACGTTTCATGTAAAGGGTGGTTTGGGGTAGTTGAGGGATTTTCTTGAAAAGCTTCGTGCCGTATCCTTGGAAGATACTGAACTTAAATATCAAGTATGGTACTTATTCGACTTTTAGTTTTTGAGTTATGCTGTTCACAGTGTGACACATATACGCACCTTTTTCTAAATATGCTTCTTTTTTGGATTCTGCGGGCCTCAAGACACGTATTTCCGGTGAAATCACGATATCGAGTTTTTTGGTGGAATGTAATACCTTTTCTACCTACTAAGTGCGTGGAAGAGAAACTAATAAAAAAATCTGATGTGTTACACTCACATGACTTTCTCTACTCTTGTACAATCTATTTTTACAAACGCCTATTCTCCATATGCTTCATATTAATCGAGATATTGAGATGTCAATCTTATTTGTAATTTTCTTGTAGATGCAAGGGGAATATGGTAGCTTTTAAGCGATAGTCAAATATTTTATCGCTGGTTGCTATGTGGCGCATTCCATTCTCTTTGCATATCCAGGACATAAAAAAATGAATAACGAATTTGAGAAAAAGTGTAAGTATTGGAAAATTTAAGGAAATAACAAGCAATATCTCGAAAACGGTTCACTCAACAAAAAAAATGTATATGATATAAGTTGTGTATTTTAACGCGATCTACATTTTTTGTGTAGTAAACTTTTGTCTATCTCTTATGGTTTACCAGTTATGCAAAAGTCGTTCATAATGAAGAATACTTTTGGAGACATTCCCAGAAATTTCGAGATATACATTTCATTTCTCATGACATTATCTTAAACATATGATATTTTCATCAAAATCGTTAGAGCCATTTTTGAGAAAATTAAAATTTTCGAAAAATCTTCCATGTAAAGGGTAGTCTGGGGTGGGGGGATTTTCTTGAAAATCTTCGTGTCGCATCTCTGGAAGATACTGAACGTAAATACCAAGTTTGGTGTTTATCCGACTGTTAGTTTTTGAGTTATGCTGTTCACAGACACACACACAGACACACACACACACACACACACAGACACACACACAGACATGTTTCCAAAAATGCTTTTTTTTGGATTCAGGAGGTCTCAAAACATGTATTTCCGGTGAAATCTCGGTATGGAATTTTTGGGTGGAATGCAATACTTCCCCTACTTACTATACGTAGTAGAGAAAGTAAAAATGAATGTAGGAGAAAAATCTATCAATTAATTTTTTTGAAACCATGCTTGAAAACTGTGAACTAAGTTCAATTCTGATTGTTGAGTAAGGCATTAATGAGACCATACATTGGCTGAAAGGTACTCGTGTATAATCATCGTGTTAATCTTCCCCTGGTACCTTGGACATTGTGTGAAATATGAAATTTCTTATTTTTACATTTTGTCGTTTTTTAGTTGTAAGTTTACGGATACACAGACAAACAGATTGACTGACAGACGGCCTGACTTAATGATGACGCAAATAGCTTTTTGTATCTTTTTCTCATAATACTCTTTTTTTTTTTGGTCAGTGTACCTAAAGCCCTATATTTCCGGTGAAATATCGATTCGAATTTAAAGATGAAATACCGCACTATAGGTAGAGAAAACAAAAACATAGCAGCATCTTTGACACAATGCTTTCACAGTCCGTGCAGACTTTACACAAAAATATCTACCTTTCCTAAGATGGGAACCAATTAGTAATATAGAACGTGAATATGCACACTCTAAAAATTCAAATTCAAATAACTCAAGCGCAGAGGACCTAAATTTATGCAAAGAGGGTAATGCTTGTAATAAACGTTCCTTTTCAAAGATTTTGTCCCAATTGCAAGCAATTTCTAAACCGGTATCATAAAATGTGGCTTTATCATGACAGGCTTGCCTGCGGCATGATGCTTTCTGCTACCAAGTGTAAAAGTGGTTTCATTTTTCTCATGAATGATAATACAGGGGAAGGAAAACTGGGATGCAGTGCTGTTAGTATAGTAGGAGAAACATGTAGGAAAGAAGGTGGATACGTTGCACTGACTTCGCTTGAAATCAATGGAGAATTACTTTATCTCCCCCTTTTCTTTTTTCCACTCGCTATAGGAAGCCGTTTCTGAAAATCTCCCCAAATCCACTTGCTTACTTTAAGCGGGGGAAAGAACACCAACAGATGCATAAATTGAGCCAATGCCTTCTTTCGATATATATGTACTGCATTAATCTCTAGTACCGGCTATAAAATGTCTCCTCAGACACATCCTGGACCCTCCAGACCGAATGCTTATTGATATGTGAGAACCGTGACACTGCCTGGCAGAGTTTGTTGCGGTTTAGCAGGTATTATTAACTAGTCGGTATTAATAGATATACAACGATGTTGTGCAGTAGCGCGGAGACAGCTCCTTCACAATTTTGCCGCAAAGTGTAACAAAACGAGGTACTTTCGAGAATGCCTTGAATAAGAACACTTATTTAAAATTAGTATTATGTTTCAGATAATGAAACGAAAAAATAGATTATTGTTGTTGCTGTTTCGTCTTTGTTAAATTTATATTAATGTTATTTAACAGATAAAATTCGGGTTTATTTTAACTTCCGATGTGGAATATTTGCTCTAATGAATAAGGAAAATAATACTTTATTACTGAAACGAAAATCATATTTAATTGTGTATTATGCTCATATTTTATTAATCTATTTTCGGCGTTTTAAAAGTGTTATTTTAATCTGTTCTTTAAAGAAATAATAACTATTTTTATATACAAAGCATTCAAAGCGCCAAAAAAGATGACGTTTTATATTCACATGACATTCTCTGTTTATTTTTGTATATTTTCTACAAATTATTCTCACAAAAACTTACTTTTCTTCTCACTTCACTTTAATCGAGATAAATGCCTGCAGAGAAGTTTTCGTTATACGATTCGCTATAAGTCCAAGGGGGATACAGGGGCTGAAACGATATTCAAATGTTTGGAAAACGGATCGCCGTATGCTAGTTTTGAAATTCCATGCTGTTTTATGACATCACGAGAAACAGTAGAATTGTGACCTATAATCTTAAAAATGTGTTATACTTATTGAAAAATTCAAACCGATAACAACGACTATTTTGTTGAAATAAATTGTGTGTTTTAACGATCTGTAGTTCTTATACAGTAAACTTTTGTCTATATCTTATGGATTACCAGTTTTATAAACTTGTAAAAAATTCAGTCGAAATGAAGAGGACGTCACAGCTATTTGCAGAAAAGTCAGTATACAGGGTGGACCATTTAAGTTGAAACTGTACAATATCTCCCAAAATAAGCGTTGTAGAAAGAAATGTCTTGAATAAAAGATGCTTGATATTGTGCGGGAAAGTAAATTTCATTAGTCGTTTTTGGTTTGGAGGAGTTATGATGGCCATTTTAGGGTCAATTTAATGTTTTTTAAATGGGAACCCTCATTTTGTATGTTTCCTCATTAGAAACTGGTTTATAAAAAACTGTTTATTTTGTGACGAGGAATAAGGAAACCAAATAAAAAAATGTTGGTTTCCAATTGCAAAACGTAACTTGACTCTCAAATGACCATCCATGGATGGTCCAACATTTATTGCGCTCTCCGTACACAGCCATTCAGAATTTTCGTTGTTATTTACGTTGGCGTAGGAACAATTGCAAAATGTTTTATCAAATGTTATTTAGTTTTTATGAGGAGTGAGAAAATAACATAAAAAGGTAGTTTCCCATTTTAAAAAATTAAATTGACCCTAAAATGAGCATTACGAGTCTCCAAATGAAATATGACTATTTCCCCTATAATATCAAGTAACTTTTATTCAAGACGCTTCTTTCCCCAACGTTAGTTTTGGAGATATTGTACAGTCTCAACTTAAATGGTTCACCCTGTACGTATAATTCATGCACATATCTTAAGCATATGGCATTAACCAAAATCGTTAGAGTCATTTTTGAGTCAGTCAAAAATAATGAAAATGTTTCTATACAAAGATACTCATTCAGCTGGCTGTATAACTGCATGCTATGATTATTCTGTGATTGTATCCCTTTCAGCACATATTTTGCTTCAAGGATAGTCTAAGCAAATTAACAACCTCAATGGACATCATAGAGTATTCAATTAATGGTCCCCGGAATAAAGAATTTGTTTCAAATTCAGCTTAATAAATTATCCTGATTTATAACGAAATATTGTAAGTAAGCTAAACTCATGTTGTTTTCCTTCATAAGAACCCGCTGGTTTTTCCCTTCCTGTATTGTACTTCTATTTGTTTTAAGTTCCATTTGTATCCGCCTTTCTTTCGGAACATTTTGCCTATAGGCAATGGTGTTAACTCACATTCGCTTGTCGTTAGATTTCTGGTAAATTTTGGGTTTTATTAATTAGATCATACACACATTCATACTCTCATTCATACTTGCAGACTCTGGGGAGGATAGGGAATAATCTGGGCTAGAGAAAAATTTCCACTCCCCAGCCGGTAATCGAACCCGGGACTCCTCTCACAGCAGGCAGGTGCTCTACTGACTGAGCTACGAGACCAGCCAGATCTTGTTTTCAAACTTAGAGACAATATAAATTTTATTCTGAAGCTAATCAGAATAACCTTTGCTATGTTGGCCCAAAATAAAAGACATAATTTCGTAGAACAAAGTTTCAAAATAAAGCATGTCTGATTTCTAAGGTTGCAGAATCATTTTCATTTAAAGCCTGTTATTTTTTATATTTCACTGTTATTTTATGTATATTATTGTAAACTGTTATGACATTAGAACCTGAAGTTACTCCTTAAAACTCCTAGTACCTCTGATAATAACATTGTTAGACTAATAGATGAATGAAGACATCAGTGCTACTGTAGCATCATGGTTTAGTTGCAATGCACTTATGTTAAATAAGAAAACAAGGCCTCTTTTTTATTCACGTTGGTGTCAGTTCTATAATAATGCAGGTGATTCTATGTTTATAGTTCTGTGAAATGGGACATTAATATTGGAAAATTATTAATAATTATTAGTAAAGTTATCAAAAGCTAGTTACCTAACACACTGCTTGCCGCAACATATATGAGAATTATTAACAAATAAAAATAATTATGCTGTAAATGACCGTGAATGGGAAAACTGAGTATGAATCTCAGAGATAGGGAACATAATATTAAGATTGGAGGTATCTCATACATTACTCCCAACTCATATCAGAAGAAAATAAGTATAAAAATAAATTAATGTATTCAACATCGAGATATCTTGTAATATGGATTCTTATAGTAAAGGCATTCAATAAAGAAAACATTGAATGTAAAAGGGCAATAAATACAGGCGAACATTTTATCATGAGGTCTGAAATCCTATTGTGAATATCGATTTAATTAATCTATACAAGTTAAATAACAATAAGAATTTCAATAAAAATCTCTAATAGTTGTATTTTGTCCAGCATGACATAATAAATGTACATCATTTTATTTTCTCCGCGTTACTTGCAAGTAGGTAGGGGAAGCCTTGTAGGTATTCCACTCATAAATTCGATATAGAGCTTTCACTAAAAAACGTTTTGAGATCACCTTCAGTATAATTTTTTGTGAGAAAGGTCCGCATATAATTGAAAAATAATAGTCGGATAAACACAAAATTTAATATTTGAATCGGACATTCTTGAAGCACGTCAGGCGAAAATTTTCAAGAAAATCCCACCAACCCAAACCACTTTATGCATTGAAAAACATTTGTTAATATATTAGAGCTCGTTGAAACATACAATTTGCGTCAAATGGTCTTAGCAGTTTTCAGAATATTTCATATTTTATGTTTGAAATGTATAGCCGTCATCTGACGGAAGATGCTTAAAATTTCAGATTCTTCATTTTTCTTTTCCTTTGTAAGAAGTCTTGCCATGCTTTCTAAATTCCCCCGTGCTTCCGCTAAGCTCTGTACGTTGTTTCCCTGCTGATAAAACCAAACACTCATTGCTTTTCAAATCATTTCCAGAAATATATCGGGAAGAACGTAAAAGAACCATAGTTTAATAAATATAGTATAGAAGGAATGCCTGCGGACTGTTAATGGATAGAGAAAGTTGTATAAGACATTACATTTTTAATCTCGAATGACTCTTTGTTAATTTTATTGCGCCCTATTTTTCCATTGCCGTGTATTTTACGCCAGTTATTTAGAAAAACCCCTATAATACTCGCAATAAGAATATAAAAAATCTCTCCTGTTGTTTACGCTCATAACAATTGTACAAAAACTGTGAGGATTGTATTCAGATATCGCATCAGTGGGTTTAGTAGCTGCGTAAGAAACTATAAGTATATATTTTCTGGCAGATTTGTGTCATAAGTAAATAACTTTCAAGGTTTGAATATTTTCAAAATACATATTTAACTCCCTTCATATTTCAAGTACAAAAATGTGAAAAATGAGTATAATCATTATGCGGTAAAAGATTCAACCTTATTTTCTTATTTTAATTATTTTCACTGCTTATTTCCTCTCAGAAGTGTCTCTTTGTATATTATACCAATAATATAAAATGTATTCATATATTCACGATAAATGTTTGCCCAGAAATGACTTGAAATCATATAATATGTACTTGGTTACACAAGGTGCATATGATAATTGGGGTTTTCTATGCCAGGAGTTCAAGCGAAAAAGAAAACAATAAAGGATAGCTCATTTTCAAAATTATTTTCATGGATAGTGATCCTAGTGGACTTAATCGTGTAAAAAGTTAAACATACAACGAATATTTCGAAAACGTCTAATGCTACGAAAACCTGTAATTAAACAAACTTGATACTTTATTGGGCTCTACAGTTTTTCTTGCAGTAAGCTCTGTCTTTTTCTTATGGCTTCCTAATAGCACAAACTCAATGAGAATAAATATAACTTCACTTGCTTCTCGCAGGGCTTTCAAGAATATTTTATTTCTCATCTTAAGCCTATGAGATACAATCAAAACCGCTACAACCATTAGAGAAAACAAGTAAAAAATTGTTTCCATTCAAAGTGTGATGGGAGTTTTTCGTGAAAAATCTTCGCTCTGCATCCTTGGGGTTGCTGGGCTTAAAGACGAGATAAAATATCAATATCGAATTTTTGGGTTTAATTCAATATTTTCGTGCAATAGATAAGCGATAGAGAAAATAAAAGTGCTCTAGAGCCGTTAGAATAAGCACCATGTGGCTGTTTAAATATATCTCACCATATCTCACTTCTTAAGTACTGGAATTTTCATGTTTTTCGAAGTGTTTACCTCTACAAAGATAAAAATATTATACTAATACTAATGTAATTTATACAGAATACCAGAAAAGAAGTGAAAATGAAACTATTTTATTAGTATTAATTGATTCCTCTAACAAGAGTGCGCATGGAGACCTCCTTTAAAAAATCTGATGTGTTACACTCACATAACTTTCTCTACTATTGTACAAACTACTTTCACAAACGCTTGTTCTCCATCTACTTCATATTAATCGATATATCTACTATTGTACAAACTACTTTCACAAACGCTTGTTCTCCATCTACTTCATATTAATCGATATAAAAAGTTGCAGAAACTATCGTATTGTTAATTTTCTTGTTGGTACAAGGGGAATATGGTAGGATTTAAGCGATAGTCAGACATTTTAAGAGCTGGTTGCTATGTGGAGCATTCCATTCTCTTTGCATGTCCAGGACATAAAAAAACAACGAATTTCCATTTGAGAAAAAATACAAATATTGAAAAATACAAACAAATAACAAGGAATGTCTCGGAAATAGTTCATTCGACAAAAAGGAATGTATATGATATAAATTGTGTGCGTTAATGAAATTTACTGTTATATATTTTGAAAAATAAACCTAAAAGTCGTTAACTTTTAGGAGGCTGTAAAACTCTACTTTTAATTTTCTACTGATGTTAAGGACATTATAAATACATCTACATATGTTGTTTAAAGTTAAGTTTCAGCTACGTATGTGCAACGATTAGACCAAAAAAGGGCCTCACATTACTTTTTTAACCCATTAAAATCTCCCATTTATCTTATACGTTACACTATTCACATAAAATATGATTACAAGTGATTCTTTTGTCTATGTAACGTTACTCACGAACAAATTTCTACAACGAATATTTTGTAAACGGCTAATGTTACATGTTATTCAGCAACATTTGCCTGTCTCTCATGTGTCCAAGTTGTATAAAGAGTAGCGTATTTATAAACATACCTATTTAAGGTATACGTTTTATTTATCATGCTGAAATTTGGGCATATGTGCAAACAACATGGTTAGAGCCATTGTTCGGAATATACAAATAACAAAAATGTTTCCACGTAAAGCGTTGTTTCGGATGAGGAATTTTCTGAAAATATTCACCTCTAATTCTCAAAACGTTATATGGCTCAAATACGAAATCTGTTATTCATTAATGTTATTCATTAAATAAGCCTCCACGTTACTTTTGCGATTCTTACTCGCTTTATTATGTTATTTATACTTGTATGTTACATCATGTCCAGAGCCATATAAAACAAACATATATCCCATTAAATTAACATTTTGTGCCGTATTTTCAACAGTATAAACACCACCAACAATTAAAATAAAATATTTTGCGTGAATACAATGAAGTTCAGAGTAAATTCAATCAATATTGTTTACAAAATTCAAATATTAAGGAGTCTGGACTTTACATGTACATTTAATTTTATACCTATATAACAGAAACACTAGAAAAAAACTTACTGTAAGAAAACCACTAAGCCCATTAGAGTATACAATTTTATACAATTTAAGTTAGATATCTCCTTTCATGTCATTAACTATTTTCAGAATTTATATTTAACTATTTTCAGATTTTAAGCGTTGCATTTTGAAGTGTTTATTGTCAGCTTTTTGTTTTGTCATGAATTTACGAGCTATTACATTGATTGAACGACTGTAGACTTTCTGTCTTAGTCTTCTGTATACAGCAAAATGAATATTACACTAGTGTTGCTAATCAAAATCAGCTTTTTATGAACAGAAAAATAAGCCGTTATTTCACTAAGCTGCTACATACAGTTATAAGATTGTCTGACCTTTCATAGTATACAAATGGTTGAGAAATCTTTAAAAAGAAAAAAATGCGGACCAAAGTTACCAAACAGAGCCAAAGTTTCACTCTTACTTGATAAGTAATTAATGGGGAAAGGTTAATGTTTGAAAAGTGCTAAACTGCGCTCCTGAACAGTTTTTTTTGTGACTGCGTAAAAAGGACGTGAAACAACTATTGTTTCTTCTACGCACTATTGTTTCTTTTTTAGGAGTATTTATACGCATTTTTCAGAAAAAAAACACTTATTTGTTCTACTTGCTGTTAAATCATGGTAATTATTGTACAGAGATTTTCTCAACTCACATTTTACTGCGGATGCATTTGAGCATACAAAAGGCTGATACGACATCGACTGTTTTCTATATGATGGTATTGATACTACATGCTTTGTGCGTGCGCTTGTAAGGAACGGCTTAACATTTCAAAGTGCGCTGCTTAAAGCGTTGGACGGTTTAAACGAATAACAACGAACATTTTAAATATTCCACTTAAACTTTTGTTTCTTATAAAGTGCAAATTTTAATAAATCTGCATTTTTCCAGAAATCCCTTATGGTTTCCAGTTTATACCAGCGGTATTTTAAAAGTAAGGTCCGTTTCGCAATAAATTAAGAATACTAAATATTTCCCGATAGTGTTTTACCCAAGTCTTTGAACCTTACACTACTTTTATAGCAGTTATCAATGCTTTTCGAAAATTTGTCTTAGTGTAGCATAATTTGTTTAGAACCTCGACAAATACTTCTGCCGCCAGACATTTACGAGAGTTTCTTGGAGTACATAAATAATTTGTCGTCTACTACAATTTATTCTACACCAGAATGTGAATTTAATTGATTGCGGAAAATGTGTGGAAAGAAAGATGAAAGTATATAGAATGTAATAACATATTAGTGCTAAAATATTCAGTAGTTCTTATTTTATTGTATAATGTATCCCACTTTAAAAACATTCCTCGTTTAAAATTCGATGAGAGTGAGGACTTTACACTTTTCAGCTGTTTGAAGAAAGCTCGAGGTGTACATTTTATTCGTTATATGTATGATAGCTGACTCAAGATTGTTTTTGTTACAAAATAAAAACAGAGAAACTTATTGTAGGGAAAGCTCATGTATCTTCGCCTTGAATCTTTAAAGAATAACTGATTTAAATACGAAGTACAGTTTCTATACGACTTTTTGCTTATAAAGTTCACACACAATGAACCTTTCACTAAAATTATCTACGCCTTCTGCGAACGATTAATACAAAACATTAATATAAAAAGCCTTCAAATGAAGAGCACCTCACAGCTATTTGCAAAGGAATTCAAGGTTTACATTTTATTATTCGTGCCAATATTGTATTTTAGTCAAAATCGTGAGTCAATTTTGATTAAATACAAAATAATGAAACACTTTCCATCTAAAGGGTAGTTCTGGGTGGTAGGATTTTCTTGAAAATATTCGTATAGCATCTTTGGAAGATGATGAAATTAAAAACTCAGCTTCGTGTTCATCATTTTTTTTCGATTTTTGATGTTCACAAACTCCTTTTTTATTCAAGGAACTCAAAACATGCATTTCCAGTGAAATCTCGTTATAGATTTTATGGGTAGAATACAGTAGAACTTCCTCTACCTACCATAGATATATAGCAGAGAAAGTAAAATTGTAGTTTTGGATTTAGTGAGCCTTAATCCAAAAATTTTGATATAGTTTTTTTTTGGAATGCAGTATTTCCTCTGCCTTAAGTAAGCGCTAAGGAAATAATCTTTTTAAAGGAATTTTAAATCGTACAAAATTAAGAGCAGTTAGTATGGAGAGTGACCTAAAACTTACGACTTTTAATATTATTTCCTAAAATAGTCACATTAATTTTGTTATTTCTATCTTCTTTAGGCTAATTATATATTATTGTGGTACTGGGTTGAAAGTAAAAGGAAAAATATAAATAAAAAACGAATATAAAAATCAAATAGTGTGTATTTACCCTATTAACACTAATGAATGCTATCTATGTTAAATCTTGTTTAAAAATATTTCACTATTACACACTAAAAATATACCAAAGCTAAAATTCTGAAGTATACGTGCATCTTGTTGTAGCACCTGTGTTAGTTTCCGTGCAAGCAAATGCCCTTATAACAAACAAATGACGGATAGAAACTTGTTGCATGCAATGATAACTTACCGCGCGCGCAATATTGTCGTGCAGTGGAGTGAAGTGGACTGTCGCCTGGGTGCTGCGGTGGTGAGTGACTGGGGCCCTGCGCCCCCTTGCACGCGCTTTATACACTCAAAAACTCCACCCCCTAGAGGAGACGCGCAAGTCATGTGCGTCATCTTTGCGAAGGCGTTTAGAACCTCCGCCTTTATTTTCATTTGTCGCCCCGGTGTTTGTTTTACAATAATTATGCTCAAGATGCAAAGGTCTTGACATCGACTTTTTGTCTCTTTTTTTGTTTGTTTTTAAACACCTTTAGGGGTATTCTTTTTAATATTTTTTCTGAAATATTTTAGAATTAATGGAAATCATAAAATTAAATGCATGGCATTGAAGGGGGGCTGCCAATAAATGCTGCAAAGAGATTTATTTCTTTTTACATTTGATTTTACCATTTTAATATTTATTCTTGTTTAACTTTGTTTTAAGACATAGGTTACTTGTACCTACATTCTTTGTTACACCAGTGCCTGCGAGGAAAACTCCTTTAGCTGCACAATCTCTTCGGGTGCCATCTATTTTGTTGCGATTGTTTTAATAAAAAAACTATGCGTTAGTAGAAATAAATATATGTATTTTATAGCTGTGATTGGCTAGACTGGACTATTTTGTAGTATTTACTAGATTGTTTTAGGAACTTGAGTAAATAACGGTTTAATTACTGATCTACGATAGCTCTTTCAATGCAGACCCACCCTCTGTCTTCGTACAAGAACTTTTAACATTACCAACAGGCAATCATCTTCTGTCCCGAATATTTTTACCATTAGTCATTCCTCCTACTATATCTCTTAGCAAGCAGTTTCTTACCATCCAATTTCTTATCCTCTTTCTGATGAGCTTAACCATAGTTGTCCTGGGCCCCCTTTTAACTAAAACGCTTCAGTTTTTATCTGTCCAATTCTTATCTTCTTTCTTCCACATTTAAAATATTTCGGTTACTTTTTACCTCGCCTGGTTGCAAGGACCGCATTTCTATACTATGTCACACTCTATACCAAGCTCTTATCTAAATTCTGTGTAACTGAGAAACAACTGTTTGCTCTTTTAATGTTAGCTTCTAATCTTTTGAAAAAATAACACTCACAGACTCTACGGAAGGTGAACAAATTTCCCTCGCTCGAACCGGGAATTGAATACGGGACCTCTGAGTTGAGAAGCAGGATGCTGACCACTCGAACCACAGAGACCAATTGCTGACTTTTAGACAGTTCGTTTTACTGCTTATTGTATATTTAAAATATTTCAAATTGTTCATTTGCTCTACTATCTCATTGCAGTTGGTTTTGGGGGGAAATAAATAATAAAGGTATAATTGAAATGCTTTTTCTTTTAATCATGGAACCTTAAGACGTGTACTTTTGGTTCATGTTACATAAACGCTACTTAAGCGATAGCCAATGTTAGAAGTCAACTCTTTCCGTTACAGAGAGAGAAGAATGTTTGTATCATAGGACTTTCTTTACCCATTACAAATTTTCCAAATCCCTTATATATCGTGACTGAGCACGCGAAGCTACCTGCGCGACGCCGTTAAGCGCCTCCCAGGCCCGGCGGGGTAATATCGTATTACGCCAATGGTTAATTTGTCCCATGACTCTTTATCCAAGAAAGTCATTAGAACCTTGAGATGCGCGAGGGGTTGCTAATTACCTTCTTAACAGGTACTGGTATTGCACCGACGATCAAGACGTTCTCAGACTTCATCTTGCTTTTTATACTATGTTTGCTAGTGAATATGTATTTCATGTACAGTAAACGGAACCACAAGTTGCGAATTATTGAAAATTCCAAATATCGCAAAGTGCAGCTTACAATGGCCAGTCTGAAATGGTGGTGTACGAGTACATGTAAAAACTGCAACGCACATTTCTTATCTGAGGTGGATAACGACATGAATTACAGACTTGGAGAACATAATAACCATATGAGCCAAACAGCTGCTAGAGAATATATTTCCAACAGCTAATATTTTTTTACCATTTAAACTAAACCTTCAGCAAAACTTAGGAATTATCACAAAGTTAACATTCCCGTTTTTACTTCCTCTACAAGGTAGCTAAGAAAGTATTGTATTCCAACCAAACGTTGCATTGCCTTTGCATATTTTAGTATTCGTCTCAAAAGTGACGCTTCAAATCCTGCCTTAATAATGCTCAAAATGTATGCCTAGAAATGATTTCAAATTAAGCTACATGCATTTGTTGTATTTAATTCTGCACGCTCTTGTTTATGTAAGAAAGTCAGCTAACTTTCTTCACGCCTACCTAAGGCGATTTAACTGGAAAGTACACTTTTGAGGTCTCCTGAATCAGTTAAGTTCTATATCTTCCAAGGTTGTGACACGAAGATTTTCAGGAAATTCCATCCATCCCAAACTTACTTTTTACATGTAGGAATTTTTATTATTTTTCATTTTGTTAAAAACGATTCTTAACGACTTTAATTAAAATACGAGGTGAATACTACATAACTGCATTTAATTGAGAAACCATTAGAGATAGGCAAAAATATATTTCAGAAAAAAAACGTGGAGCTCATTAAAATACACACCTTGTCCAAAATAACCTTTTTACTAATGTCAACCGTTTTGGAAATATTTCATGCTATAATACATTTATAGTTTGTCAAGTTAAGTACATTTGACAGAAATAGATTGAAAATTCGCGACTGTTCATTTTTTTTACCTCCATGATCTCATGATAAAGGCAGAGAGAGAGGGAATTGCAACAGCTCACTGCCTTGAGTATAAGCATGTAGAAATTATTAATTCCGCTAATCTGAAATAATTTCCACCCAACTATTTTATCGTAGTGAATATAAGGAATGGAAGAATTGCATTTTGTATGAATAGGACGTAAATATCTGTGAAACTGTAAGGGTTAGGAAAAGTCATGAGAGTTTACCGCATCATATTTCCTGTTTTTGATGAGATTATGCAGGTGAAAAAGGAAGAATCGCATACTTTTAAAGGATCCCTGTTCAGATGTACTTACATGTGGGAACTGTAAACATACGACGCAAAATATTTCTACAACATTAGGAAAAACAATTATTTTGAACATTTTCTTGAGATTACATTTTTATTGCATATTCGTTATGGCTTTAAGTTGTACGAAATTCACATGGAGGAAGGAGGTCTTGTAGGCTATTCCTAGAAAATTCAAGATATACGTTTAATTTTACATCTGATGAGCCATTTTTATGAAAAGCAATAGGTAGGCTGCGGAGAAAGTGAAAATGTCGCACTGATATGCTGTATCGAAAGGAGTATTTTAAGTGCCGTAAAATTCTAAAATATAATTTCTGAGAACATTGCTTTTTAAGTTATGTATTTCCATAAACAGTACGACATGTAAACAGAAAACTTTGCAACAAGTTTATAGCAAATGCAGGATAGATGAGGAGTAGAGATTTCGAGAAACGTGAAAAAACCCTACCGCATCTCTCAGTAACGTCATCACAGTTGTTTGAGATTGTTATTTCAAATTTATTGAGATAACAAATGGTTTTACGCAAAACTGTGTCTAGAGGATAAGTATTACTATTAACTAAAACAAATTTTATATTTTACTATTTTCCCCAATTTCTCCTCGCATGTATTTTTATATAAGGCATAAAATTATTACTTTGCACAAACATATAATTATACTAATGTTTTGTTAAGACTTGTTTGATCCTTTCCTTCCTACCTTGTACTTGAGGTCATAGTTGTCTAACCGGGTAATTTTTCCTTAAACAGCATTTATTGACAGCTCCTTCCTAATGACTATCATTAGCCGGGTCGCAAATGGAAAGTGGCCACCGGGCAATACGACTACACCGGTCGGAACAATATCCCATTATGTACCGCTTCCCTGTTCCAGAACATACCTTTCGACATGTTCTAGTAGCCTCCCTTTCTAGAACATACAGCTTTGTATGCGGACAACCTTGCTCTTGCCCGGAAGTTAATTAAGAAGTTACGAAGTTAAGTGCAGTCAAGAAGTCAAAGAGTTTGAATAGTTAAAGGTGGACAGTGCCAGTGCCTCACCTCAGTTGTGAGTTGTGACTCTGCAGGTCAGTTGTTAGCTGTGACTCAGCAGTTCAGTTGTGATTCTATACGGATCAGTTGTGTTCTGTCTGACTGTGTGCCAAAAGGTCTCAAGTGTAAAGTTTATTCTACGCGAGCATCTAAGTAGTGAATAAAGTGTGTCTAGCAACAACTGGTGTTGTCATTTATTACACTATTATAGCATTTATACAAAGAGTGATTTTTCTATTCAGTTTACATTACTCACGATAACGTTTTAGTTAGAACTAATCTTAAAATAAGCAACATGTAAAGTAAAAATATAGCCGTTTTACAACCCTTCAGTAATTTAATAATTAATTAATCTATATGGGAAAGAATAAAAGACATAAGATGTTATACTGATTCCTCCAGAGAGTAAAATCTGGGAAAACCTAAAGATATAACAGCGAATATTTAAAAAATGGCTAATGTTACGAAAAAAATATCCCACATAAATTGTACATTTACCTTTTCACTTTTCTTATTATCAATTATACAAAATTATCAAAATATTTTCAGAATGAAGAGGTCTTCACGGGCTATTCGCAGTAAATTCTAGATATATCTACATTTTAATAGTCATGCAGATATCTTAAATGTATGACATTATAGTAAAACTTGTTGGAAACAGTTTTGAGAAAATGGAAAAAAATCCATGTAATGGGCTTAGGGTGAGTGAATTTTTAAATTCTTTTTTTTTTTTTTGCTTGACATGTTTAAAGATGTTTGACTCATATATGAAATAGGTATTTATCCTAATTTTGTATTAATCCGAGTTTTAGTATTTGGGTTACGGTGTTCACAGACACACGCGCGCGCGCTATTGCAGTCTGTGTGTGTGTGTGTGTGTGTGTGTGTGTGTGTGTGTTCAGTGGAACTTAAAACGTGCGTTTCTTGTGAAATGTTGTTTTCTTAATGGAATACATTGCTTCCTCTGCCTATTATAGTTAACTTGTAGATAAAGCAAAAATACTCTGTTTTGGCTCAGTGCCTCTCAAAGCGTGTATTTTCCACGAAATTTTGGTATCGAATTTTTGGGTGGCATGCATTATTTACTTCCTCTACAAACTATAGCTAAACGTGGTAGACGAAATAAAAAGTGATCCTCTAAATGTAATATTTCTTATGTTACAACCGTATTAAATCATCCAATTGGAGGATGCGAATATCATCGCACTCTCGCATGAGACGCTTCTTAGACAGTTGGCTTAAATTTGCATTTAGGCTCGGCTAACCGACTTTCAACTTGACGCTCTTCTATCCCTGCTGTACAGTACCATAAGCCGGCATGCTTGAAGAAGTCGTATAGTTAGAAGATAATTTTTTTAATATTTATTGTCTCTGTTTTGCCAGGAGTAGATAGAGAAAGTAGGTATTGCATTGCAACAAAAAATTCGATAGATAAATTTTAACAAAACTGCATGTTTTGAGGTCCCCTGAATTCAAAAAATGTCACGAGTCTATCTGTAATCAGCGTAACTTAAAAAGTAAAAGTCGGATTAATACCAAATTTCGCATCTAAGTTCAGCATCTTTCAAGGATGCGACGAAGATTTTTAAGAAAATCCTCTCCCTCCCTCACCCACGAAACTAACCTTTATATGGTAAATGTTTCGTTACTTTTTTATTATCTCAAAATCGACTCAAACGATTCGGATTAAAGTGCGTCATGTTTACATGTGTAATAAAGGCTATATCTTAAATTTCTTGCGAATAACCTGTTCATTCGGAATGAATTTTGTGTAATTTTTTTATAACTGTTATATAATAAGGTTACAACAAATACTTACTACGGAATAAATGTAGATCTCTTTAAAATACACAATTTATTTCAAATAACCTTTATTGTGGCATCAGCCATTTCCTAGATATTCGTTGTTATTGGTTATGAGGTTTTCATTACCGCTTCATTTTTCTGAAGTGCTTTTAACATTCAGTTGTTTCTCAAGATCTCATGGAAAGAATGTGAAATTTCAAAACCAGCATACAGCGCCCCACTTTTTAAAGATTTGACTATTGCTTTAGCATCCTATACGTAAAACGAAATGAGTAATGAAACTATTTCTGCAAACGTTTATGTTGATTAATGTAAAAAGAAAAAGGTAAAAAGAAAAACAAGCTTTTGTAAGAATAGTTAGTGGAAGAGATATAAAGATAAACGACCGTGGCTAGAGAAAGTCATACGAATACAACATATCAGGTTTTCTGTTTGTATGTTTATGTGGAATTCCCTGGGGCGTTTGTTTGTTTGTTTGTTTGTTTTCTCCTCTTTGTAATCTACTCCTGGTGCATCTTTTATCACATTCCAACAATACACACTTACACATGTAGTTACAACCCAGAATGAAATGGTAGACAAACAGCAGAAATTTTAGAATAATGTAAGCTTCCATAAGTGGAAATTAGAGCACATATATTCTATCAGCTTTGGGTTTGAAATCGTTTATTCAGTGTTACCAATAGATAAACGGATAGCGTACATATGGCTTTGTTTTATTTTACATGCATTCCTGTGAAGTAATAATTCCATTTTCTATGGAATGTATGTAAATTTATTACTACATAGATATGCTCAATGGAAAACCAAAAACTTCTCTTTTTCTATTATTATTCCAAAATGTTCATATTTAATAATAAATAAATCGTCCATGTCCAGACTTTTTAAAAGTTTTACTCTTACATATAGGAATTATTTAAAACCTATAAAATATACCCGTATGTTCACCTTACGTTATCTTATGTGTACAAATGTAAATCGGTATTTACATTTGGAATATTTCACTGTTTTAGTTAGCTTTTGCTTTTTAGGAAAATTAGAGCTATCCAAGTGTTTCAAAACTCATATTGGTTTATTTCACATCGAAGTGAATAAGATAGGATTTTTCAGTGTTAAAGATTAGTAGTAATAGTCCCGGATGAGCCAATTGGCTTAACGATAATCCTGCCGCTAGGGGCGCTAGTGTCGCTAGTGTCGCTGCGTGCGACGGCGGCGGCGGTAAGTTTGAAAAGCGCCCTGAGCGGGAGGATTATCGTTATTGCAATTGGTTCATCCGGGACGAGTTAAAAGAATTGAGGATTAGGGAAAGGTGAAGGAGAAACAGGAAGTGACGTGGAGTGTTTTGATTGGTTCGTTAATTTGGGTGGAAGATGAAGGAAGGAAGATGAAAGAGTATGGAGGTCACGTGATGGAGAGGAGCGGGGTGGCGAGGTGTTGTCTGTGCGGAGGTCGGGACTGAAAGAGGGAAAAGATGGGGAGCGAGGGATAAAAAGTATAACAGAAAGTGACGTGTGAAGTTGTGATTGGTGGGAATAAGAAGTGATGTTATTGGTGGAAAGGAACAAATGAAAGTTGTTGATTGGTAAGAATAAGAGAGATTATGATTGGTGGAAAGAAAAAGGTGTGGGAGTGGGGTATGTTGGAGGTGATGGGAAAGGTAAGTTTTGCTAGCAACAAGATTTGCAAAAGCCTGTCGAGAACTGATCAGCAATTTTTTGAACGTTGGATGGTAGTTTTCTTGAGTGGATAGAGAGATGGGGCGATATGAGATGCGGTGGCGAAAATGGGAACTAAACAAGATGGTTGAGACAAGAGGTTTAAGGACGAGGAAATTTGGAGGTTAGTGGTGAACATGGCGGTAACAAGAGGTGGGGGCAAGGAGACGCGGTGGTGAGAATGGGAACTAAAAGAAGATGGCGGTAGCAAGAGCTTAGAAGAGCAGATTTTGAGGTTAAAATAGTGGGAACTAAAAATGGCGGAAGGTCTGCGACAAGGAGATGCGGAGAGAACTAAACAAGATGGCGGACGCAAGAGGAGGGTAAGGAGATTTGAAGTTACAGTACCAAAACACGAAAGGATATATTCCTACGCCAAGCAGGTCCGAAAAATAATTATGCGTGTGGTACTTACCTGTTACTGGTGTGGATGCGTCACCAAAAGCGCGGCAGCTTCACGCGACGCGAAAAAATAAAAGCAAACTGTTTTTGAAAATGCTTAACCAGCTTTAAGATCAACCAACATCACTACGCATTGATATACCTAGGTTTTTTAAAGCGGTACAGACACCCTTTGCAGAGGCGTAATTTAACTATACCAAAAACCTGGTACTGGACCATCGTGATGGTCGCTAGCGTACGTAGGAGCAGGGTTCTCATAGCCGGTCGAAAGCGGTCAAAAAAGTGTACGACGTAGGTGTTCACAGTAGCTGCTGTTGAGTCAACCGTCGAGGTGTGAATGAACGAGATCTGTTCTTGCCGGCAATCTGGTTGGGAGATGAGAGGCGCGGTGGTAAAAATGGGAACTAAATAAGATGGCGGAGGCATGAAGTTGAGGTTAAGGAGCGGTGAGGTGTTGTCTGTGCGGAGGTTGGGGCTGAAAGAGGGGAAAGATGGCGAACGAGGGATAAAAAGTATAACAGAAAGTGACGTGTGAAGTTGTGATTGGTGGGAATAAGAAGTGATGTTATTGGTGGAAAGGAACAAATGAAAGTTGTTGATTGGTAAGAATAAGAGAGATTATGATTGGTGGAAAGAAAAAAGGTGTGGGAGTGGGGTATGTTGGAGGTGATGGTAAAGGTAAGTTTTGCTACCAACAACATTTGCAAAAGCCTATCCAGAACTCATCAGCAATTTTAAATAACTAGTGTTTCGGGGTTTTCTCTGGTTGGTAGACGAATGCAAGCTGTTTCTGCTTTTTCATAGGTTTTCCCAAAATTGAAAATGCATATATATTGTAACACAAATGTGTGCAGTGCAAAAGAAAATAAAAATTAAATAGGCACACACACACACACACACACACACACATACAAACACGTTGCAGTTGCCATACTTATATTATTCGTCTTTTCCTTTTTTTCTTTTTTTTTTTTAAATAACTAGTTTTTGGGGGTTTTCTGCGGTTGGTAAACGAATGCAAGCTCTTTCTGCTTTTTCATAGCTTTTCCCTGGTTGGTAGGCGTTTTCTGTAGTGGTTGACGAAGCCGTTTCTAATTTTCGAGGTTTTCTCAGGTTTTTTAGTGGTTGTCCCTGCCCGGTAGGCAAATGATGAAGTTTTACCTTGTCGGCGCACGAATACTAGGCACATACTCGCACACACACACACACACACACACGTTGCAGTTGCCATACTTATATTATTCGTCTTTTCCTTTTTTTCTTTTTTTTAAAAAATAACTAGTTTTTGGGGGTTTTCTGCGGTTGGTAAACGAATGCAAGCTCTTTCTGCTTTTTCATAGGTTTTCCCTGGTTGGTAGGCGTTTTGTGTAGTGGTTGACGAAGCCGTTTCTAATTTTCGAGGTTTTCTCAGGTTTTTTAGTGGTTGTCCCTGCCCGGTAGGCAAATGATGAAGTTTTACCTTGTCGGCGCACGGATACTAAGCACATACTCGCACACACACATTTAATAGTAGCGTGTAGCAAACTGTTTTTGAAAAATGCTTAACCAGCTATAAGATCAACCAACATCACTACGCACTGATATACCTAGGTTTTTTAAAGCGGTACAGACGCCCTTTGCACAGACGTAATTTAACTATACCAAAAACCTGGTCGCTAGCGTACGTAGGAGCAGGGTTCTCATTGCCGGTCGAAAGCGGCAAAAAAGTGTACTATCTTGTTTTCATGGGTTTTCCAGATCGGTAAGCGTTAGAATACTCTTAGAGCTTTTTTCAGGTTTTTCGCGGTTGTCCCTGTCCGGTAGGCAAATGATAAAGCTTTTCTATAATGGCGTCGTTTTGGCTTGTGGCGCACGGATACTAGGCACATACTCGCGCACACACACACACACTAAAATAGTAGCGTATAAAAAAAAATTCAACAAACCGTAGATTTTCAAGAAAATTCCCACACCGCAAACTACCCGTTTAGTGGAAGAAAGTTCGTTATTTTTATTGTCTTAAAAATGGCTCTAACCCTTTTGATTACGGTACGGTATGTTTAAGATATCTGCATGACAAATAAAATGTATAACTTCAATTTTCTGGGAATAGCTGTGAAGTAGTCTCATTGTGAATGTCTTTTGTACAACTGTTAAACTGTAGGAAACGAAGCCTTACTGTACAAGAACTGTACAAGAACCTTAAAGCACACAATTTATGTGTATTATTATTATTATTATTATTATTATTATTATTATTATTATTATTATTCTTATTATTATTATTATTATTACTTTGTGGCGTTGTCTATTTACAAAGTTTCCATGTTGATTTTAATGTTTAAAAGCTTTAGACCTTTCTCACTAAAACTCGTATTCTTTTATCTTGTCTTTTTTCATTTTCATACAAAGAGAACGGAATTTCACAAGTGAAACAGTACTGTGATAACGATACCAACAAACTAATTATTATTCACCCACTGAAACACATAAAAACAATAAGTAATAATCACAGGCCCAGTTTGTGGGTATTTAAATGAAACATCATGCACAATACAAGCCAATTATGTAATAAGTTGAAATGTGCAAATCTATAGATGTATTTCTGGTGAAATCCCGGTATGGAATTTTTGAGTGCAATGCAATTTCTCCTGTATCTGCTATGTACGTGGTAGAGAAAGTAAAAATAGTTACAGTGACTATACAAATGTAACAATAGAGAAACCCACTTGAAGAAAAAACGGAATAAAAATAACAAGGCGTCAGACTCAACTTTCGCGCCATTCTCCGAATATCTGAGAATATTCTTAATATGAGACAAGCATTTTACCTTAAGCAAGTAGTTTTAATCTTACTTTTATGAAAATCAGAGTTTTCTCTATAACCTTTATTTGTGACAACAACGCTAAGTTTCGAGCTAGCTATACTCACTTTTCTTGCAACTATATACGTTTAAACAATATTAACAAATTTCTCGTAATCCCAGAATTTATTAATCATAGCTGTAATATTTTTCACAACTGCATGTAATAATATTGATTTAGGGGCTTTTAGTAATTTGCTATTCGTTCTAAAACCTTTTATATTGTCAAGCTGGACAACTGTGGACCTGTTGCTGAAGAGGTTGGTATTTCTACTCTCTCTACCACGTAAAATAGTAGGTAGAGGAGGTATGCATTGCATCCAAATATTCAATATTGAGATTTCACTGGAAAACTAAATACTTGTTTTGAGGTCCCCTGAATAAAAAACATTTTAGAAAATTCTGTGTGTATGTGTCAGAGCAGCATAACTCAAAAATGAAAAGTCGGATAAATACTAAACTTGGTATTTAGGTTGAGTACCTTCCAAAGATACGACACAGAGATTTTCAAGAAAGTCCCACCACCCCAAACTACCCTTTACATGAACTATTTTCCGAAATGTTCTATTTTCTAAAACTGTCTCTCACGATTTTAATTACAACACCATATATTAAAGACATTTATATGAAAAATAAAATTATATCTTGAATTTTGTGGAAATAGCCTGTGAAGTCCTCTTGATTCGGAAGAAATTTTCTATGATCTTGTATAACTGCTAAGGTTTGAGAAAAACATACAATACAAAAAATTTAGATCTCTTTAAAAACACACACAATTTATTTGAAATAACTTTTTTGTGACGTCAGCCATTTCCGAGATATCTGTTATAAATGGTTCGAATTGTACAATGCTTAGCCATTCTTTTTTAAAGGCATGTCGCTTTTCAGTTCTTGCTCGCCATGTTGATGGAAAGAATTTAGAATTTTAAGGCCAGTGTATAGCGTCCCTTTGGATGTATAACGGATGTGCAATGCAACCATTTCCCGAAAAGTTTATCTGGATTAAAATTAAGTGGATATGAAAATAAACTTTCGTACTCACCTATGAGAGATAGAGGGTAGAGGTCATACGAACGTAACACTTGAGAATTTTTATTCAACAGTTGGTGTTACTCCTTAGAAAGGAAGTATCTGCTGATTCTATTTAATTCTTACATTTTACATAACACGTATGCACGGCACAACACAAAAACACTACACACGACACTCATAGTTTTAAATATTGCACTAATGTGTGTGCAAACGTTACAACGCTGCTCGCTTCAGTCATTCCCACGCACAGCACTGCGCGCAAAGACCGTGTGCTGATGTAAGTGAAAATCGAGCGTGAGAAACGGATGTTTGTCAGCGTTAAAATGCAGCCTTATTGCCGTTGGTAGGGATCGCGCAGTGGCGGATCGTGACAGGATGACTGCGTTTTTACAACTTGACAATTTTGTGGCGAAATTAGGCATTTAACTCGACGCGCATGTTGTAATTGCGGTTGCGATAAGCGATCTTATAAAAACCCGGTGCCAAGAGCAAACGGCCGTAGTGAGAAACGGGAGCGATAGTGGGTTTTTCTACAAAATCGTTCTATTTGACGAAAAATAGTTTAAAATAAAAACAAAATAGCAGCAGCACTTTGCAGGGAAAGAGCGATCGGTGCATTCGGACGATAAGATGGAGCCGCAACCCGGGGGAAGTCGCGATGGCACCTTGCAGCCTACGTTCGAAATTATAGGACACAAGCAGAGAACGCTGCCAAGGCTTTTTTCCGGCTTTACAGAGTCGCAAATTACCGTAAACCCGGTCCCCAGAGATGTTAACCCGGAGCAATGGGTATCGCATTTGTTTAACGATATTCTAAACTTTGCGAAAGAGAACCTGTTAGAAAACGAACCCGGATATTTAGGCATATCCATAACAGACGAAAACGAGGCGTCTAAAGCCTTCAACATGAGCGTGAGGCGCGTAGACCAATTGAATGCGGATGTCATTGTTGGAAGCATCGAAAAAGTAATGCAAAGTAACCAACAATTCTTGCTAAGCGGGCCTCTTCATGAAACGTTTGTGTGGACCAAGGAGGTCTCGGGTTCGTGCCACCAACCTTGCGATGCCTGTAGGGATAATAAAGGCATTGTCGAAATAGCCAACAAAGACAACTTGTATTTAGCAAGAGCCATTGTTGTAGTTAAAGCCAAAGTGGATCGCGACGTCAACTATAAAACGATGACGCGCTCCGACTATCTGCAAAAATCGAAGGCCGTAGCCTTGTGTGCGAGCATCGGTCAAGGCCACGACAGCTGCACGATAGATGACGTCAGACGCTTTGACGCTGCGTTAAAGGGCTACGCTGTGACGGTGTTTGGCGATCATACGGGGAAGCACGTGCTGTACGCGTCGGATAAGAAATGCGATAAATACATCGACGTCATGCTCCACGCCGGTCACTTTAATGCTATCGTGAACCTTCACAAGTGCTTTAAATGCAAATGGTATTGCCGCCAGTGTCATCATCCCTCGGCACACAAAAAAGAATTTCATAGGTGCGACGCCAGGTGTGCTAAATGCCATCAGCAGTGCGATGCGCGATTTGACGCCTACATACGCTGCGCCGAGTGCAACAGAGATTTTAAGGGACCGACATGCTTTGCAAACCACGCAAAGAAAGGCGTTTTTACCCAAAGGCGCTGTCGGTGTGCGATGTAGAAAAGGTGTGCACGTGTTGCAATAAGCTCGTGAATGCGAGGTACAGAAAAACCGCGCACGAGTGCGGGGAAAAGTACTGCTATCATTGCAAGTTACACGTGAATTCTAGCCACATGTGCTATATGCAGCCGTATGCCACAAAGAACAAAAGAAACCGGTACGTGTTTATGTTTATCGACTTTGAATGCACGCAAAACATTCCATATACCGGCAAAAAGGACACATACGAGCATGTACCTAACTTGTGCGTATTGTACCAAGCCTGTCCGCTCTGCATCGACGAACGCCACAAGACGGCATACTGTACCGAATGCGGTTGCAAAGAATGGGTGTTCATGGACGAACCCGTGAAGCAGCTTTTCGAACACATCGCGCAGGCGAGGTTCGAAGCCTGGGACGTCTACGTCGTGGCGCATAACCTCAGAGCTTACGACGGGCAGTTTTTATTAAGTACATGGTGGTGCACTTAGACTGGGTGCCGGAGCTCATCATGAACGGGAACAAGATCTACAGGATGAGGTACGGTGACGTCACATTTCTAGACTCGCTCAACTTCATACCCATGCCACTCTCCCGCTTTTCCAAGACCTTCGGATTGAAGGAATGCAAAGGTTATTTCCCGTACCTGTTTAACACGAAGGAAAACGAGCAGTACGTGGGTTCGATTCCCGACAAAAGGCATTACTGTCCGGAGGGCATGTCGGCGGAGGGTCGGAAAGTTTTCGAGCAGTGGCACGAAGAAAAGGCGTCCTCCGGGTACGTCTTCGACATGAGGGCGGAAATGGTGGCGTATTGCAAGATGGACGTATTTCTACTCAGTCAGGGAGTTTCCAAATTCAGAAGGGAATTCTTGGACGAGAACGGAATAGACCCGTTCAGAGAATGCGTCACCATCGCGCAGGCGTGCATGTGCGTGTATAGAAAGCGCTTCATGCCGCTTAAAAAAATTGCCCTCTTGCCAGCGGGCGGGTATCGACTAGCGGACCGTCAGTCTCGCGCCGCATGCATATGGCTAACTTGGGTAGAGATGCAAAACCGCATCGTCATCCAGCAAGCCATGCGAGGACGCGAAGTCAAAATCGCGGGGCACAAGGTGGACGAGTAAAGAGAGGCTGAAAAAACCGCGTACTTTTTCCACGGCTGCTTTTACCACGGCTGCAGGCGGTGCTTTCACAATCGCCATGCGGTGATATATAACTCGGGACACGAAACCATGGCCTCCAGGTTAGAGAGCACCGAGAAGGTCACGGCCAAGATCAAGGCCGCCGGCTACGCCGTGGTGGAAATGTGGGAGTGCGAGTTCAACGCCGCGATGAAGGCCAACCAGGACCTCGCGCGCCACGCAAGGGACTTTCCGGTACCCGAACCCCTGAACCCCAGAGACGCCTTCTACGGAGGTCGCACCAACTGCACCAAGACGTACTGCGAGGCGAAGGGGGATAGCAAGATCTACTACTACGACGTATGCAGCCTGTACCCGTACGTGAACAAGACGAAACCCTACCCCGCGGGCCACCCCAAGATCCACGTGGATCGATTCCCGCGCTTGGAAGACGTGGGGGGCGGGTTGGTGAAGTGCGAGGTTCTACCGCCGCAACACCTGTACCACGCGGTGCTACCGGCGCGTATTGGCGGCAAGCTCATGTTCCCGCTATGCCGCGCTTGTGCGGAGGCGGAGAACCAAGACGAGTGCCACCACGGAGAGCGCGAGAGGGCGATGTCGGGTACCTGGCTGATCGACGAGATGAAGGTCGCCCTGGAGGAGGGGTACCGCCTCCTCCGGGTCAACGAGATGTGGGAGTACGACGTGGTGCGGCACGAACCGACCACCGGAGCCAAGGGTCTCTTCGAGGACTACGTGAATCAGTTCTTGAAGATCAAGACCGAAGCCTCCGGCTGGCCTTCGGATTGCGACGAACCTGCCGCAAAGCAGCAGTACGTGGAGCAATTCTTCGAACACGAAGGCGTCGCCTTGGATCCCCAGGCCGTCGCCACCAACCCCGGCAGGCGGGAGCTGGCCAAGCTGATGCTCAACAGCTTCTGGGGCAAACTGGGGCAGAAGGACAACCTCCCCACGTGCGAGCTGGTGGACCGGTACGACCGCCTCCTGGAGCTGCTCAACGAACCGGGCGTGGAAGTGCAGACCTACGTGCCCGTCACCGACCGGATCGTGTACGCGGTGTGGAGGTACTGCGAGCAGTGCCGCAAGGTCAACCCCGCCGCCAACGCCGTCCTGGCGGCCTACACCACGGCTCACGCGCGCCTGGTGCTCTACTCCTACCTCAAGAGGCTGGGAGAACGGGTCTGCTACTTCGACACCGATTCCGTCGTCGTCGCCGCCGCTCCGGGTGACTGGACGCCGTCCGTTGGACGCCTCCTGGGGGACATGAGGACGAGCTGGAGAAGTACGGGAGGGGCTCTTACATCGCCCGGTTCGCCTCCACGGGGCCCAAGAGCTACTGCAGGGAGATCGTTTGCCCCGAGACGGGCAAGACCTTCTCGGTGTGCAAGATGAAGGGGATCACGCTCAATTCGGGCACCCTGGAGCTGGTGAACGCGGAGGTGATTCGCGACGTGGTGCTCAGGGACAACGACCGTGCGGTGAAGCTGGCGGGCACGCAGATTTCGCGGAAACCGTCTTGGACGGTCGTCACCGAACCCAGCTCGAAGACGTTTAGGATGGTGGTCAACAAGCGCGTACTCGCCGGCGATCACGATTCCTATCCCTACGGGTTCAAGAGGAACGCATAAATGAGACGTCTACAGCCGCGCCAAAGTCATTTCGAACCGGGCGCCCTGAGGAGACGATGCCCGGTCCCCGAGACCTGGGGCGATTCGAGTTTCCCAGCACGATGCTCGTGGCGGGGCCGTCGCGCTGCGGCAAGTCGACCTTCGTGAAAAACCTGTTACGCCACGCGCACCGGATGTTCGACGTGCGCCCCAGGAGGGTGCTGTGGTGCCACCCTCCGGAGTATTCGCCGAGACTCGAACCCTCGGCTCTGCGTTGCGAGACCCACGCGGGCATACCCGAACTTGCTTCGGTGGGCAAGAACGACCTCGTCGTCCTCGACGATCTGATGCTGGAGGGTGGCGGGAAGGACGTGTCCAATTTTTTCACCAGAGACTCCCATCACAAGCGCTTCGGCATCGTCTACATCCTGCAGAACGTGTTTCCGCAGGGTCAGAAATATCGCAACATCTCTCTGAATGCAAACTACGTCGTGGTCTTCAAGAACAACCGGGTCAAGATGCAGATCGAGACACTGTGCCAGCAGATCGAACCCAGGAACTCTAGGTTTCTCTTGGAGGCCTTCGAGAAGGCCACCAGACGCCCTCACGGGTATCTCGTGTTGGACTGCACTCAGTACACGCCCGCCCGATACAGGTATCGAACCGGCGTGCTGCCGGGGGAAAACCTCTCTTATTTCGTACCCAACTGAGACCGCCGAGAGGACTCGGGTTCGTTTCGTTCTATATTATCCCGGCAGAGTCTTACCCAACTGAGTCCATTGAGTCTAAATAAAAAGTACCGCTTTCGGAGCGAACGTCATTATCGCGCAAGCATGGCTAGAGGTAGGTTAAGGCTTGCGACGCTGACCAGTCCTCGCATAGCGAGACAGCACGGTAATTTGACGGCTCTGGCCAAGGCGAAGGCCCCTCTGCGCAAAAAGTTGTTAAAAAATTCCGATGGCGATCTGATCAAGGCCATTAGCGAATGCATGCTCAACGTGTGCAGAGGTCACGTGCAACTTCCCGCAAAGTGCTTGGGTCGCCTAAAGAAGCACAAGGCTTCTTGGAGGAAGTTGACGGATAAACGGGATCCTCTGAAGAAGAAGAAGAGCATCTTGGTTCAAAAAGGAGGTTTTTTGCCGGCATTTCTCCTATCCGACTTGGCTTCGCTTGGCGGCGCGCTAGTGTCGAAATTAACAGGATGAAGTACGGCAAGCAGATCCTCGTTGCACCGCAACCAAAGACCGTCGATAAGCTTCACGCTATAGACCGCACCATATCCAGATTGGCTAAAGAAATTCAGAACCTGCAGAGCGCAAAGCTCTCTACCGACGAAAAGTGGCGGCTCGTAAAACATAAATTGGACAACTACCTCGATCTCGTGGCACAAGTCAGAAAGCCCTTCCTCGGCGACGACGACGACGACGACGATTACGAAGACGTGCACGAACGCGTGCCGGTGAAGCAGGAGGTCGAACCCCGAACCATAAAGGTCAACCTCCTCTCGCCTCGCAAAAAGAAGAGGGTAAACCCTGCCACTCCGAAAAAGAAATCGAAATCGCCTTCCGCGTCGTACCATTTTCGCAAACGCGTCTGGCAACCCCTGTACAAGTAAAGCATGAAGGAATGGTAGGCGCTAAGGCGATACTATGCCAAACCGGAACACTATGCCGGTTTGGGTACGGTCAAGCCCCTTCGAAAGGCCACGGGTGCGTCTAAGGCGAACATCGAATCCTTCCTTCAAACCCAGGACAGTTACACTCTGCACAAACCGGTCAGAAAGCGGTTCCCCACCAGATGTTATCACGTGACGAATATGGACGATCTTTGGGAGGCCGATCTAAACGTCATGAACAGCGTGAGGGAACATAACAAACCTTACGTGTACATTCTGACCGTTATCGACGTATTTTCCAAATATGCTTGGGCCGTACCCCTGAAATCGAAGCTGGGTACCGAGGTTGCGCAAGCGTTTCGCTCCATATTCTCCCAACGCGTCCCCAGGGTCCTCCAAACGGACAAGGGAACCGAGTTTACCAAAAAGACTTTTCGCGACTTTCTGAAGAAACACGACGTGAAACATTACACAACCAAAAATAACGTTAAAGCCAGCGTCGTGGAGCGCTTCAACCGCACCTTAAAAACCAAGATGTGGAGGTATTTCACGCACAAAAACAGTTACAGATACCTGGAAGTCCTTCCGGCCTTACTCGAGTCGTACAATAGCTCGCATCACAGGTCCATAAAAATGGCTCCGAAGGACGTGAACGAATCTAACATTTTACGAGTGTACCGCAATCTCTACGGAAATAGGACCCTACCTCGCGCAGGGAAACCCACATTTTCCGTCGGCGATCACGTGCGCATCTCTAAAGAAAAAATGAAATTCGACAAGGGCTACGAGCAGAATTGGACGGACGAAATATTTCGGATAGCCGAGGTGGTGCGTGGTCGGCCGGTGGTATATAAGTTGAAGGATCTGGCCGGAGAAGCCATAGACGGCACATTTTACACCGAGGAGCTACAAAAGGTCGCGCTACCTCGGACGTTTAAGATCGAACGCGTTTTACAGACCAAGGGCCGAGGGCGCCACAAGCAGGTCTTGGTAAAGTGGAAGGGGTATCCGGCAAAGTTTAACTCGTGGGTTCTGGCTTCGACCATCGATTCGACATGATTAAGACCAAGCCCTTCTCCATCACTCTCGTGAGCAACGCCTCCATGGAACACTTTACCGACAACACCACGGCCAGATTTTCTAACATCTTGCCCGAGAGAATCGTTCTGCAGGGAGAATGGGAGGTCGCCCTGCAAAAGGTCAGGTATCCGGTGAAATTTTATAACCTTTCGCCAGACGATGCCCGTCTGGCGGGCACCAAGTACACCATGACGCTCCTCCCCACGCATTCCAAATTCAGTTTGCAAATGCCGCAAGGCATCGTGCACAATCCCAAAGACTTGGTGAAACTCGTCAACGCCGTTCTACTCGAACACTTGCACGTGGAAAACTTCTTCCTCTTCGACGAGCGCAAACAGACGGTGGGCGTGAATGCCGCCGTCGCCCATCCCGAACCATTACCCGACATTCCGTTCGACGGGTTTGTGGAAAATGTCGCGCGCACGGTCGTACCGTACGCGGTCGGCGAATACGAAGCTCTCAACGATGCGCCCCACCAGAGACCCAAGCCGAAACCGAAACCGAAGCCCCGGGCTTCGGGGCAGCAGAAACCCGCGGCGGCTCGTTCCGTCAGACCCAAACAAGACGTTTCAAAATCGGAGGACCCTCCGGGACCTCTACACCGCATCCACAGTTTGCTCTTAACGCCCGCTATGGCAAAAATGTTGGGTTTCAAGCCCTACGTCAACGTCATTCTCGAAAAAGCTGCTAAACACCCCGTAGATCCTTATATGGGGTTTCCTTACGAAATGTTCATCTATTGTAATCTAGTGTCCCCGCAAGTCGTGGGCGACACCTTCGCCCAAGTCATAGAGAGCGCGGCCGTGGAATACGAAAGAAGCAACAACACTTACATGAGCGACGAAAAGACGTTTTTTCCCCAAAATTGGGTACCCTTGATTCAGCAAGACTTCAAGACGGTCAACATAGATTTAAGGAACGGTTACGGCGATCTCTTGCCATTCGCCGACGGATTTTCCTCTACTATAGTTCTCGCTTTTCGTCCGAAACAGGCGTAATGGACGTGCACGCCGTAACGCGGTACTACCTCAATCAGACCGGCGGCGCGTTCCACCATCGCCATTTCACTCTCTACAGGGGCAAGCGCTACCAAAGAGGCAGCGGTCTCTTTTCAGCCCTCGGAGGACTCTTCAGAAGGTTGCTACCGTTTTTAAAGAGCGGAGCAAAAGCAGTCGGAAAGGAGGCCTTAAAGGCGGGCGCTCACGTTCTGTCCGATGTGACTGTGGCGGGAGCAGCGCCAAAGCAAGCGCTCCAACGGAGGTTCAAGGAGTCCGGATACAATTTAAAGCGAAAAGCCGACGAAAAGCTCGATGCCATGCTCGGTTCCGGCGCCAGGCGCCTCAAGAGAATAAAACCGAGCAAATCCAAAAAGAGCAAGCAGTCCGAGCTGAAACGCGGTAGGCGTAAGGTGCAAGACGTATTTTCGTAATGGCAGACGCGGCCGTCCACATGAGTTCCGAACTGGACCTCTTTACAGAGGTACCGGTTCAGATGAGCATCGAGGAGTCACGGTTCCTATATCTAAACCCTCAAAACACTTTAATGAAAAATGCCCCCATCAACTTTCATTATTCCGGAAATGCGGACGATTACCTAGACTTGACCTACGTCGTACTCGAACTCATGGTGCGCATTGTAGATGACAAAGGAGAGGCCTTAAACGCTGACGCTAACGCCACTCTGGTCAACAACGCCTTAAATTCCCTGTTTCAACAGATGGAGGTAACCCTCAATAACGTCATCGTCTCCATGCCGCAAGCCGGTTACCCCTATAGAACCTACCTCGAGACGCTTCTCAATTACTCCGAAGATGCCATGAACACCAAACTAGAATCTACCCTCTGGAGAAAGGACACGGCAGGCATCATGGACACTTTTATCGCCAATGCGGGTTTTCAGTGGCGTCAGAGGTTTACCAAAGGGAGCAACGTCGTACAGCTCATCGGTCCTCTGTCCAACGCTCTTTTTAGACAGGAGAAGCTGCTTTTGAACAACGTTAGCATGACCGTCAAGCTCACTCCCGCCTCTCCCCAGTTTTATCTGTTTTCCGACGTAGATACTTAAAATCGGTGCGGCCCTCGCCGACCATAAAGCTCGCGCACCAGGCCGTGCTCGCAAAGGGCAACGCAAAGTACCATCTCAAAGACGTCAGCTTTCACGCTCTCAGCATCCCCATGGAGTCCAGGGCAATGACGTTTAGCGACGTGTGCGTAGGGCAAGTTCCAAGGAGAGTGGTAGTAGCCATGGTCAACGACAAGGCCTATTCCGGCCATTTTAACTCAAATCCGCACAACTTGAAACATTTTAAAATGAACTTCTTTCAGCTCTACGTGAACGGGCAACCCGTTCCCTCCCAACCTCTGCAACCCGACTTTACAAAGGGACACTATTTGCAATGCTTTCAAACCGTGCAGGACGGCTTAGGCATTCATTTCAAGGACGAGGGACACTCCATCTCCAGAGAAACCTACCCGCAAGGGTATACGATAATGGTTTTCGATCTCACTGCAGACATGAGCGCTAACGAGTCTCACATCTCGGGTCAGCGCCACGGAACCGTCTCTATAAGCATCGGTTTTGCCGATAAATTGACAGAACCGGTCATACTTCTGCTGCTAGCGGAAATACATCGCACGGTCGAAATCGACGCCAACCGATCCAT
Source organism: Deroplatys truncata (assembly GCA_030765065.1). Lineage (NCBI taxonomy): Eukaryota > Metazoa > Arthropoda > Insecta > Mantodea > Mantidae > Deroplatys > Deroplatys truncata. The sequence continues at coordinate 65,262,360 of CM060985.1, forward strand.
TTTGGTATCATGAACACCTTTCAAATTCAACGGTTTCTATCGACATGCCCCTCTACGCGCTCTCACTTTTTAGGCGTCTACCCCTGCGATAAACTACCCGTACTTCACGGCATTCGAACGCCTCCCTTGGCGCTAGTGGCTAACACCGACCCCAGCACCAAATCCGGGCAACACTGGGTTTGCATCTTTGTGGACAAAAACTCGCATGCAGAATATTTTGACAGTTACGGCATAGGACCGCTTTCGCCCCATTTTCTCCGGTTCTTAAATTCGGTCTGCGGGACGCGTTGGTCCACCAACGCCAGAAGGCTGCAAGGTTTCGACAGCACCACTTGCGGTCATTACGTCATCGCCTACCTCACCCACCGCTGCTCCGGCTTACCTAAGCATACATTCTTCTCAAAATTTCACGTCAGCAATCACGCGCATAATGATGTCGTCATTCGCAAAACGTTCAAAGACGCATGCCGCGCAAAGTGCTCTGACGCTCAGCAAACTTGTCAACCCTTGAAGGTGAGTACGTGTGTGTGTGTGTGTGTGTGTGTGTGTCACTATTCAGCACATCTAAGCTAATCCATCGTCTTGCACGTGCTTTCAGAAGACGCTCCTGCTCATAAAAAGCAACGTCACGGTGCCGCTCGCCTCATTCAGAGTGTACCATGCAGCACGCGGATACAGTCATGCTGCCATGCAGCACGCCGACCAGGTAGGTCCGCACCTATGTATTAGCTTGCGTTTTTCTATCCCGTTTATCTCTCTATCCCTCACATTATTATTATTGTTTTGTGTGTTCCAGTATAACCGGATGTCAAACCCCGACCACCTCAAAACCCGGGGAAAAAAGGAAACTACCCATCTTCGACCTCCAACAGCATCCCGACAGCCCTGCTCCGCCAGCACAGTTCCAACACAGTGCAGTTGTGGGTCCTCTGGCGGATATCTACTTCCTCAACCCGCAACAAACTAAATTCGTCAGTGTGAGATTCTCCCCCCAGCCGCCGCACCATCTCGTCGTCACCATTGCCAAATGTGGACAGCACAACGCAGTCGTCATGAGTTCCTCGCAGTGGCACAAACTCGTCGAAGCCATCCCCATCATTCACAAACGCTTGAATGACCCACAGGGACGTCTACAGCAATTTCAGTTCAGCGACAGCGTCACCATCGTGTTTAAGTTTGTGTTCGGAAAGCTAAAGCTCGTTTTCAAAGAACCGCAAGGCGCATCCGTTACGCTCAACCAACAAGAATGGCACGTGTTGCATACCCTGCAGCGCATCATTACCGACATCATGTATCACAAAAAGAAGGAGGAGACGGACGTGCAAAATCAAATCATGGCATACCACAAGTACATGCTTCACAACCATGCCTCCAACGTTCCCTTACATAACATGAATTTCACGCAGTTCACCAAGTACATACGGTGCGCCAATTTTAGAACATTCCTCGAGGTTCATCATTTCCTCAACACCCATTTCGCACTGCGCATCTCACAAAATAGTCCTTAGTGCGCATGTATTTCTACCAGCGTTCCAACCGCACCTCACCCAAACATCTCGCGCCCTTCGCTCCCGCATCATGGGTTACAGAAATTACCTGTCGGTGTACTACCATGACAGTAAGATGTTTAAAAACTACGAGGTGGACGGTCACCCCTATAAAAATACACCTTATGCACTTCGCTTCGTCGACAGCACCTACGACGGAAAATCCGTCTCCGCCAGAGTTCACAGCTGCGAAACCAAAATTCATTTTGTGCTATCTAACATGTGCTTCAACGATATCCAGTTCAAAGCAGATAAAGAAGACGTACAACATCAGTGGTTCCAATTTGTGCCCGCAAGAGGTTTATACATCGTTTTCTACGAACAGCAATACATTTCCACAGATAAAATGCAGCAAATGTTAAACGAAAACCCCATGTGCTACGGCACGTGCTTAGCGGCGCATTTGGGTCGCGAAGCATCCTATATCATACCCGATCACATTCACGGCGTTTGCATGTTCAGCACCGTTCAAAACAGAGTTCTCCTCCAAGTCGAAAACCGTTAAATCAACGGGCACAGTGTTTTTCCTGCGGATGTTGTGCAATAATCGCTAAGCGCTTCCGGCGGATGTAGTGAACCTCCAACGAACGTTTCCCCACCAGTGCTTCCCCTGATGTGGTAATTTTCCAACCAACTTTTCCCCCACCAGTGCTTCCCCCTGATGTGGTCGTTTGCATGTTCAGCACCGTTCAAAACAGAGTTCTCCTCCAAGACGAAAACCGTTAAATCAACGGACACAGTGTTTTTCCTGCGGATGTTGTGCAATAATCGCTAAGCGCTTCCGGCGTATGTAGTCAACCTCCAACGAACGTTTCCCCCACCACTGCTTCCCCCTGATGTGGTGTTTCTGCAACGAACTTTTCCCCCACCAGTGATTTCCTGCTTCCGGCAGTTGGGTTATATTTATGCACGCGCATTCTTTTCCCCTTCATTCGGTGCTAGCCAGCCGTGGGGAATGCCAGGACCGTCGTGTAAAGACTTCCACTGCTCGTTTTGCTTTCACCAAACGTGCAGCTGCGAACTTAAGCACCGTCTCACCCGCCTGTGCACGCAGTGTCAACTCGGTTTCTACGAAGACCTCGATCATCTGAACAAGCAAATTCAACAATTCCTTCGAAGGTACTCCGCTAGAAACACCACATGAACTGCTTCATCGTGCTCTTTCGGTATCTCGATAACGGACGAAGAATCCACCTGCTACTGCCCAGGGAACGCCAAGTGCTGCTGCAGAACGGCATATACATCTTCGAACGTCATCCCCCAAGCGACGTCGACCTTGTGTGGAACCAACTTCCCACAGACGCACAGGTAGTTTGCGCACCTTATCGCAGGTGTAAACAACACTACAACCTTCCTCATCAAACCACTCATATAGACGGTCCTCCCCCGTTTATCAAAAACTGCCATCTGTGCCGTCATAATGTCACAGGACGTCCTTAAAGAGCTAGAAGAACTTTCCAGCAGCGCCCACACTCTCAGCGTATCTACGCTTCAACAGCACGTACCATATCGTGTCGTCGGCGTCAAAACAATCGACACCGTTCACGGTACAAAGCTCTTCGCCAAACTCGACAACGACACAGAAGTTTTCCTACCAACAAGATTTGCAAAAGCCTCTCCAGAACTCATCAACAAACTCAACTCTACCTCATTCTGCATCATATACGCAGGCGAGGAAAAACTACGCAGCGGTTTCAAACGTCACATCGTCACGTTCTCCCCATATAACCCTAAATAATGTCCGACGAAACCTATCCCGTCCCCGTGGGGAACAATCTTAACCTACAACTCATTCTCAACGCAGCTTCACCTATCCGTATCCTCTGCATCTCCAACTCCTATTTCCGCAACAGCAGAGTTGTCACCATCACACTCGACGTCCAAGGGGCTCACGCCGTCCACGTCAAATGCGTACCTACCAAAGTGCACCAGCATCAACAAGACGCACTATGCATCATATACCTCGGCAACAGCAACATTCCTGCTCTAACCAACAAAGTCACATCCACAGGATGCTTCTCAACCAGCCATTACAACGAATTTACCATCCCCATCTATATACCAACCTTCACCGAGTTCGTCAACGAAAGTTTCTGTCACCTGCTCGTCTCCTGCATCACCAAACCTATCCACCAATTTACCGTCGATAGCAGCAGCAGCGATGACGAGGACTCAAAGTGCACCACGTACTTTAAAATCATTGTGCGCGAAATCTGTGTGTCCTAGTGCCTCAACAAACTATGAATTTTAATGTGCTTTTTTTCTCCTAATATTTCTTATATTGTCCATTTATTGTATTCATATGTTAATCTCCTGTAATCAAATAATCCATTATGTTATTCTCAAACTATGTATTCATATGTTAAGCAAATAATACATCATGTTAATCAAAACTATGTATACATATCTTTATCCAATGTACTGTATTCAAATTATAAATAAAGAAAACAGTCCCGGATGAGCCAATTGCAATAACGATAATCCTCCCGCTCAGGGCGCTTTTCAAACTTACCGCCGCCGCCGTCGCACGCAGCGACACTAGCGACACTAGCGCCCCTAGCGGCAGGATTATCGTTAAGCCAATTGGCTCATCCGGGACTATTACTACTAAGATTTTTTAGACAGCGTAACCTAAAAGTTTCTAACACAGTGCACACAAGCTAAAAGCTTTAGATTATCGCACTATGCATAATCTCCATTGTGACCAACTTTGGTTTCAAGTCAATCACATGGCAATTACCCTTTGTATTTGCACATGTTTAATAACTCGACTTGGTTTGATTGGGTTGCACTTTTTATTATGTCTTTTTACATGATTAATTTCTCATGGCGCTAGCATTATCTTTCACAACACAAATCGTCATACTTCAATTTATCGCAGAGTTGTAAAGTTATATTAGCAGCCCTGTTTTCTTTGATCTAAATCGTTATTATTTTATGTAGGATAACCTACATAAAGATTAAATGGCAGAAATTACTGAAATGAAGAGCCAGGTGAAAGTACAGAAGCAGCAGAAAGAATTAACTAGCAGTACTTACCCAAAAAATATGCAGAAAGCAATATCATATAGCATTTAATCGCTTCATTGGCTGATATAAGGCAAAAAACGTTGAAAATAATTTCATTGAAAACGAGTGCAAGCGAATTAACAAAACATCAAAACATCTGACATCTTGCTTTTTTAACGCCATTTCTCGTTTCAAGAAGCGCATTTTAAACTTAATTTCTGTTAGTTTCAGGAATCAATATAATTTTATTGATATTTTAGAAATTCTAGCGCTGTCTAAAAAATAGTATATGCCATGTGTGTTATAAATGGTTTTATTTTGCTCCTAGGATTGCGAAACTCGACCTATGGCTTCGTTTCGCAAGCATTTCTACTCCCAAAATAAAACCCTGCTTTTACCACTTGTGTCATAATCTAATATTTTGTTAACTAGTGTAATTGAAACTGCAATTAGTTTTAAACGAGAATATATATTATTGTTGTTATTATTGTACCAGAAGCGTAGAATTTTATATTAGTTATATTAAGAATACTTTTTAATAATTTTGTTAAATGTTTAAGGTTAATAATGTTTTTATTAACGTTTCAATTCTTGCTATAATGCATATGCCAATATCAAATAGTGACTCCTCACTCGCCTTTGGCGCAAACACTAACGTTTGCCTTGCAAATCGGATGAAACCGAATCAAAGTGGATCAGAACATTTCAGCTGGAAGGGGTAAAGGTAAAGGGGCCCCCGCAACCGGGGCAGAGCACCGCAAGCAGGCCGCACCGAGACCCTTTGGAGTGAGTATGAGGGGAGAGCCCCTAAGGGAGACCACATTCGGATGGCGACGAGCGTAAGCATGGACGGGTTCATTAACGTTCCCAGATCGAACGTATCCAACGTCGTCCGGGCCGACAAGCCTCGCAACCTCTGGCAGTCCCCACTAATGGGGCCTACTCGGAGGCGGGACCTAACTCAGCAGTCCCGTAACGACGCCTTGGAAGAAACCTGTACAAAGTGCACATTCATTGCCCAGCCGCAACCCGCCGAACACCGTCGCCTGCTCCTACAACCCTGACACAGATGACAAGTTATATGATGGGTAATGAGAGGGAGGAGAGTCCTGGTAGAAGAGTAACAACCCCAGCATTCGCCTGTCGACGCGGAGAAACCGTTAAAAGCCCTTGGATCAGAGTGGGCGGTCACCGGCGATCGAACCCTGGATTTCCCGAATGCGAGTCTGCATCGCCATCTCTCTCGTTCAGTGGTAAGTTGAAGGGGTGCATAAAGAAATCCTATGGAAACTTCTCAAATCAATACCAACATAAAGTGATTTGAATTTGTTAGAAACCAGGATGCAGCGCTAGAGATAGTTTGAGTACTTACAGCGTTATTAACTACGTAGAGTTGTGGTATGCATGTGCCAAGAGATGGGATGTCAAAATCCATTCAATACTAGAACAAGCATGGATTGTATAATTGTTTATGATTTCTTAATGTTCCCAAAACACTAAGTGAAAAACTCTAATCATTGCACCTATTTTTCAACACTGCATTCCAGACTATATTCAATCCATTATACTCTTTATGTTTACCACTAGTTAAGCATATCAGAGAGGAGAAATTTGAACTGTGGATAGAATTTTGAAATTCCTACACAACCACATGAGTCAGATGCCGGTAATAGTTTAGGCGTATTTTACAAATCTTCCGTTTTTAAAAAGATGTATGGCCAAAGGAGAATTTGGATGGCAAAAGGCGTGTGCATTCTCAAACCAAAAGCTTGATTTTAGGTGAATTCTTTTTAGTTTTATTTCCACTGTAACCAATACATTATTAATATGAAACCTCAGCATTAGTTTTGCGTTATTATAGCTGTTAACGTTTCCCATAAGTGCAGAATGCAAAAACTTCATACACTTAATAATTCCTGTTTACCAATGGAGAGGTGGTGAATGTATTTGCAGCGTTCACCAATTGTTTACTTCGCGATGTGCTTCAGCGATTATGTCGCGTGCTCAGCATGCGACCTCAGTGGTGCAGCGTAGTCAGATCTTGTATTGTAAATACTTTATTTTTAGATAAATGCCTGTACTATATATCAACCAAAGAATGAGGATGTTTTCGTTTCCATGCATTCTCTTAGCAGTCAAAAGCTGAACACTTATACGCCTTCCATTCTGTATGTGCCTAAGATTATAATGAAATACGTTCTGGATTACAAACAGTGGGTTTTAAGCAATTCATAATAATGATGTAGAAATTTACATTGCTGATATTAAATGATCGCATCATTCTGCTTATTTTCACTGAATTAGAATAAAAACATTTACTTTGGCAATAACGTTACAACCCGTAGAAAACTTCTGTCACATGGGGATTAAAACAGAAAGGAATCATAACATGAACAAAGATAAAATTAATTATTTAATTTGTTTAGTATTTGTCTGGTGGTTACACGTATTAATTTGATATCTAATACACCACTAATTAAATTATTAGTATTGCTACTTGTGAACACATATTTTATTTTGGAATGCTAAGCAAATGTGATAGCTACCAATTACAATTTTGTTTTCTCCATGCTTGTAATTTTATTCCGATTTTCTTGTTCTTGTATATACTCGTAAGTATAATTAGAGTTTTACAATTGTTGATAGCTAACAGTACAGCATTTATAAATTAGTACTCTTTTTATGTCAGTCATTATAATTAAAAGTGTCTCGTGCGAAGCTAACACACCATAGGAGAATTAATTGCGTCAATGACGGAAATGAGACATAATAATTACGTCATGTAACTCGTGTATTCCCCAGAGACATTTTTCTCTCATGTGTTCGTTGGATCGGATTATATGCCATTATGCCAATGACGGAAAAATAAAAACGTTTATCATGATTAAATGCAACAGAGGTGGTATCAGAGAAAGTTATAGCTATGAAATCCGACCTGTAACTTTCAATGACATTCGACAAACAATCTCTTCCACCGGTCACTCAGCGATTACGAAAGAATATTTTGAAAGGGAAAAACTCACGGTTTATAAGTGAAATCTCTTAAGTGGAACAAAGATCACTTTACTGCGTTATTTTAAAATTAATGAATCATAATTTAATATTAAACAAATAACTCTAAAGGACATGAAATTCGTACTCTGTTACATTGCACACGTTGTGCATTCAGATTGCATTCTATCTTCCGCTGCACCTTGCTGCAGCAACCTACCTTGGGGAATTAACTGACGCTGTAGCCCACCGAAGCACCGGACAGCAGCACGAAAGATTTTTGCCGAAAGACTGGAAAGGCTGTTAGCCCTTACATATCAAGTCAGTATCCATTGTGCATAGTAAAGAAGGAAAAATTAATTTGGTAGTGGGGAGTGTGCGCGCTTACGGCAAAAAACAGCGCTGAGGAGAGATGATAACTTGACAAAACGAAATGGTTAAATCACCATTATCATAGTAAAATATATATACAGATGTGCGAAATGATAGAAAGATAATTATTAATTATTAGGTAGTTTCTCCACTGTTTACATAAGAAAGAGGAAGTATTGAATTTTCCCCAAAAGTTCTATATTGCAATTTCACGTAAATACATATTTGAGTTTTATCGTCCTTCAATTGCCAAAAACGCTTTTAGAAACAGGAATGTGCGCTTGCGCTTATGTATTTATCTGCAAACGCACGCGCCTGTTAATGCCATAAGTAACTAGCCGAAAAGTGGATAAATAACAGATTTTTTGTTTACGTTGTGCATCTTTTTAATGATGCAAGACGACAAGATTTTTTGTGGAATTCACTCTAAACAAATACTGTACGAAGAAAATAAAAAGCGTTACATTCTCTAAAGTGGCTCTAACGATTTGAATTAAAACTTAAGTTTGAGATTTTGGTATGATCATATGATCATTTTATGGTCATAATCATGAACTCGATTTTTTTCTAAATAGCCGTGAACAAGAAACTACTACTCGTGATGATGTCCGCCACAGTGCGTGAATAAACGTTAGGAATGAAAAAATGCACATTAAATTATTAATTAGGCATTGTTCTATTTGAGAATTCCACAGTTTCTCTATCTAGTACACTCATTCTCACACTCTCCTACGAATTGCTCAGACAAAACCTTTTATTTCTCTCTCCCTCTCTCTTATTACTTTCTGTTGCCTATTAATCATGATAAATATTAGCTTGAAATTGTTGTATATAAGAGCATACAGGATCATACAGGATCTGAGGGGACAGCAAACTGTTTCTGTGCGTGTGTGTGTTATCGTCCATTTTAAGAACCGGAACTGCAGAAATGGTGAGTAAAATGGGTAAATGATACCCAAATGAAGCCTCCCTTATCTATCACGATAAGGGAGAACCCCAAAAAATTCCTTACCCAGGAAACTCACCCCAGTGAAGATTTGAACCCGCGGCCTCCAATTTGGAAGGCAGACATGCTCCCTCCACGCAGAATGTGAACATAAAAAAGCAGACAAAAATGCTAGCTTTGATATAACATACTCCTTGTTTGAGCTCAGGAGAAACAAAACCAACTACCACTTAACCTTTCAAAGTATATTGCTTAAAATGTTGATAAAATATAAAAGAAAAACAACAAATATTTTAAAAATGGTTAATGTTGTAAGGAAAATAATTATTTGTCATAAAATGTATATTTTAACATGTCCAGTTTTTTCTGTTCTAATAAGTTTTTGTCCTTGTCTTAACTTTTGCAAATCATGTATAATATATAGAAAATAAAGAAATGGCTTATAGGTATAGGCTGGGAAAGAATTAGAATTTCACTATTGCGGTCAACGTTGTGTCTATGACATTCATGTGGGATATTTTAAAATCATTTAATTCATTTTTATGCTATTGGAAGTAAAAACTGAATAAGTGGGTTTGGATTAAGCTGCGGGAGCACAGAGGACCCAGCAGCGCCAGAAACAACGCAGATAGGATCTTTCACATTGCCAGACGCCACCTCTACCAATCGACGGATAGTTTCGGGTAGAGGATTCTATGCCAGAGATCAGACCGTTTCCAATGCCATAGGCCGCAATCCACCATCTAATAGGAAAATTTAAACGAGAGAGAATGAGGGGACCGAAAAATTCTGAGTGTAATAGTGATCAGGGAAAGTCACAAAGAAAGCCTTGGTCTTGATGGCCGATCCTTGGGGTTTGGACCAGTAGCCTGCCGAATTCGAGCTTCAGATGTTACCGCTTGAGCCACACGCTCGATGAAGAAAGAGGCTGTATGTGTATCATAATTCATAGCATTTTCGCGTCCCTCAGTAGCCGTGGTTTGCGAGGTAAGGTCGCGAGAGATATTACACTTCGGTGATTACACTGGCAACGCTCTGAGGGCTCATCTGTGTAACTGCATATGGAAAAGATGGAAAGGTCCACTAACAAACTTATGCTGCATTAATGATCTTCATTTACTCTTTAGTGGTGGAAATTATATTCCAAATTCTGAGAGGTAAATTTAATAAAGGTGCAAGTGCATGAGTACTTTGCAAAAATTTTAATATATATGAGTAAATTTTCGCGTTTGTAGTCCATTACTTGTAAGTAGAAGAAATCGTAGAACCATGCAACAAATACCTTTATCTAACGTTCTTCTTAAGTACTAATACTACGGCACCAAACTCTATAGGGAAAAAATAAATACACGAAAGAATTTCTTGAAAAACTCTACTTTTTTCAACTGAAGACTACTATACACAAAGCATACCAAGGTGCAAAATATTAAAATAACAAACACATACATAAATAAACGATTTCTAATAAAACAGATTCAAATATATACAGGATTATTCAAAAAGACTTTACATATTTATTTATAATGAACGACAATAGTTGGCGACACATGCGATACATCACTGAATAGAGAAAAGTTCAAAGTTTTATTTTATGTGTTCAAAAAGAGCACATTTGCTATGAGAGAACGACCGTTTTCATACGAAACATCTTCTACAAATTTATTGTATCAATTGTAAATTTTTTATGGTGAGGTGGCGCGTTGTTGAACTTACAACGAAATGCACGCTGCAATGAAACAATGGATTCACTCTTTGCATAATGCAGCACACAAAACGACTTTTCCTGTGGCGTCGTCATTTTATTGTAAATAAACAGTGCCGCTGTAGACACTGAATGGAACTAATCGGTGAGGCTTAAAACTTTGAACTTTCCTCTATTCAACGATGTGTCGTATGAGTCGCTATCTATTGTCGTTCATTAAAAATGAATATTTAAAATCTTTTCCTTCTTTTTAAATATATTTAATTGTTACATAATTTCTTAGACACAACTTAATTCATAAATAATGTATCAAAAATTAAAAACGTAATCCCCAGAAATAGGCATAAAATTATTTAAAACGCTGAAATGTTAAATTTCGTACAAATAAATGTTTAACCCTCTAATACATAGTGTTGCCTCAAGGCAACAAAGATACTTAGTCAAAGTTTTAGAACATCTTAACGGTGTTTTTTATTTTTTATTTTCATATTATGCTGATCTTTCAACCAACATACAAACATTTGTTCCTATTTTATATAAAATATATTAATTGATTTCAATACTAATGTAATTTTTTAGAACGAAAAGCAAAATCCATGCAACTGCAGTAATATGTAACCCCACCAATGCCTCCGGTGCTATCACACCGGTTATTTTACATGGGCCCACCCAAACCTACCACAGGCACATTGAACTGCAGTCGCTGAGATTGGAATTCATAATGTTCTGATTTGAATGGATTGCTTATTCGATTTCGTTTCATCATAAACGATCACGACTATTCGAGTTGCTTCCCTTAAGGTGCCTGCCAAGGGTTATATAAACCAATACAGGAATTAAAAGAAGAATGGCATTATGTAGCAAAATAATTTATGCATTAGAGGGTTCATACGAGCAGTGACCCTTTAATCACGTGAGTCATCTTTTTCATAAATGCGTTTTTAACTGAAAATTTCTGAAAAATTGTACAGGTAGTGTGCGAATCGATCCTCTAGCTCCTAACACGAACCCAACAACATGGATTGAGAATAATTGATATTTTTCGTAATAGTCTGGCGCTTGGCGTATAAAATCGCAAAGAAACTCAAAGAAATATTTACTCAGACAATCTGTTCGAACCCAAATCCTCCATCGCCACATAAGCGCGGGCTCCAGTGCTTAGAAAGATGATATGTAGCAATTAGGGGAATGAATAGCAGGGTATATGGAAACATTCGGAGAATCCCGTTTATATATATAATTATAGAAAATTATATTTTCCATGATCCAGACTGCCATCGATCCCAATTCACTGGACTGAAAGTGAGTGGCCTTAATTAGCAATTTGGTTTCCCAAATGGCATACAGTAGAATTAAAAATAATAAAAAAAAATCTGATGTGTTACACTCATATGGCTTTTTCTACTCTTGAACAAACTACTTTTACAAACGCTTATTCTCCATATGCTTCATGTTAATCGAGATATCGAGATGTTAATCTTATTGCTAATTTTCTTGTAGATGCAAGGGGAATTGGTAGGCTTTAAGCGATAGTCAAATATTTTAAGAGCTGGTTGCTATGTGGAGTATTCCATTCTCTTTGCATTACCAGGACAAAAACAAAATTTGAGTGCTACAATCACATGACTTTCTCTACTCTTGTACTAACTATTTTTACAAACGCTTATTCTCCATCTACTTCATGTTAATTGAGATGTTAATCTTATTGCTAATTTTCTTGTAGAAGCAAGGGGAATTGCTAGGCTTTAAGCGATAGTCAAATATTTTAAGAGCTGGTTGCTATGTGGAGTATTCCATTCTCTTTGCATTACCAGGACAAAAAAAATGAATAACGAATTCCCATTTGAGAAAAAGTATAAGTATTGGAAAATTTAAGGGAATAACAAGCAATATCTCGAAAATCGTTCACCCAACAAAAAATGTATATGACATAAATTGTGTATTTTAAAGCGATGTACATTTTTGTGTAGTAAAATTTATCTATCTCTTATGGTTTACCAGTTATACAAAAGTCGTTCACAATGAAGAATACTTTTGGAGACATTCCCAGAAAATTCAAGATATACATTTTGTTTGCCATGAAAGTATCTTAAATATATGATATTTTATTCAAAATCGTTAGAACCATTTTTGAAAAAATTAAAGTGTTCTGGGGTGGGGGATTTTGTTGAAAACCTTCGTGAGACATCTCTGGAAGATACTGAACCTAAATACCAAGTTTGGTGTTTATCCGACTGTTCGTTTCTGAGTTATGCTGTTCACAGATAGACACACAGACACACACGTACATGTTTCCAAAAATGCTTTTTTTGGATTCAGGGGGTCTCAAAACATATATTTCCGGTGAAATCTGGGTATCGAATTTTTGGATGGAATACAATACTTCCCCTACTTACTATACGTAGTAGAGAAAGTAAAAGTGTAACTTTGAAAATTCCAATAGCTATCGAAAGCTATATAACGAACATCAACAAGGGAATAAGACAAGGAATTTTTTAAATGCAAAAAAAAAGAAAGATTATGTGTACACCCACATGACTTTCTCTACCCACTTTGTTTATCTTGTAATAGCTTCTGCAAACTATTCTTACAAAAGCTCGTGTTTCTGTTCTACTTTAAGGGAGCGGTTGGTTCAGGAGGCTATGTGTGTGTGGCCCGTATTCGGGAAGTCCCGGGTTCGATCCCCGGCAGCCCCCACTCTGACCCAAGGGGTTTTTGTGGTTTCTCCGGTATCGACAGGCGAATGTTGAGGTGGTTTCTTTTCTGGAAAGATTTCCTTTCCGTCATTTCCCTTTCATTCCATTTCCTTATCATCTTTCGACTGTGTTTCTAGGTTTCGTAGTGTTAGATGGCGCGGATGTTTACTCATACGGAAACAATACTCCCCGTGGACACCAGAGGGCTGCTCGACTGGCGGGTCGTTCATCGCCCTCTCTCGGCGGTTCCAGCAGTGGGACGGGTCTGCGAGTTTGGAAACGTTAGGGACTTCCGCGCATCTCTGTGGCCTGTCTGCCTACGGCCTGTAGCCTCCTGTGTGGTTCATTCACGTCATCCCTTCCTCCTGGGGGATGGTAGGTACAATAGACCTATGTAGGTCGCGGTGCACGAGTTATCCCCCTCAATTCAACTACCTTTACCTATCTACTTCATTTTAATCGAGATATACGTTTGCAGAAATAGCTTAAAGACATTTCCTTGCAGGAGCAAAGTAGATACAGGAACCAAAGCGATAGTCAAATGTTTAAAAACGGGTCACTAAATGTTGGCCTTGAAATTCCATACTCTTTTCATATGATTACGAGAAACAACCATTTCAGAGTATCACAAAGTATTGAAAATTTCAAATCCATAACAATGCAAAACAGGTTATTTGAAACAAATTGTGTGAGTTAGAGATCTAAATTTACTGTGTAGTAAGCTTTTTTTCTGTCTCTTATGGTTTACCAGTTATAAACAAATGTACAAAACTGCTCAAATGTATACGTTATAGCTATTCCCAAAAAATTCAAGACATACCATTTATTTGTTGTAAATATATCTTAAATTTACGGTTTATATAAGATTTAATCAGTTTGGAGGAAGTGATGAAATTGTGATTTTGCGCTCCTAGGAGGCACGAAATGCCATTTTCATTACTTCTCAATAACTCGCTTTGTTCGTATTATATAGGCGTATTACGATGTAATACATCGCCTTATATAACATTTGGAGGTCTTCCAAATTTGGAAGATGTTGGAGTTATTTTTGACAAAATAGAAAATAAAAAATATGTTTCTTTATAAAGAGTAATTTGGGGTAGGTGAATTTTCTTGAAAATTTTCATGTCGTATGTGAAGAAGATATTTTGTTGTATTGTTATTTGCTTTTAGCGCCAATTTGAAGCAGATATTGTAATTTAACTGTTTCTTTAAATATTATATATTTATGTTTGCCTCGGCTGCGTCAGTATTTATTTTAGAGACATGGATTTCTTAGCAGGGCGTGATGGGACAAGAATGTATCTTACACAGATTATAATTTTACTTCACTCCTTTTATTAATCCTTGACACAAATTAAATAGCACTTCACTGATATCGAGAGCTGTGAGATTCTTTTATTTAATACTTGCAATTTTAACACGTATAGTGTATTCGTTTCACACGAATACGTAATTAATTTCTCGCGTCTGGTTATGAGCACTGTCTAGAAGCAACACGTCTGGTTATGAACACTGTTTGGAGGCAACTGAATTGGCTTCAACCGCCTAAACTTGTAAATTCATGCCAATAGAACACCTTCATTTAACTAAAGTTTTTTCTGGTTGTTGATTGCTTTTTTTTAAACTGTCTCAAAAATTTACATTATTGCTGCTCTAATAATGACTAGTAGCATTTAAACTCTCAAACTCATTATTGCCTCAAGGTTACCTCATTGTTATCTCATTGTTAGTAACTTTAAACTTATTATTCTCACAGCTCTTACATTATTAAAGTATGTAATGTATTCACATAACATTATTAAACATGTTTACAATAATATAAGCATATGCAATGGCTGTTACATACATTTTACAAATTATTACATACACATATTGCTTCAAGGCGGGCTGTTATTGAATTTACATATTATATCATTTGACTAAAATCATTTAAGTGTTCAAAATACTGCCTCAAATATGTGGGAGATTAAACTTAAATGTTAATTTTGCTATTTACCCAACACTTAGTTTTTTCAATTATGCTCTTCACAAGCACACACTTACGGATCTTTTTCTAAAAGTGTTTGGTATCAAATGCCTCAAAACATGTATTTCGTGAAGTCTCGAAATCGAGTTTTTAGGTGGAATGCAATATTTTCTTTGACTATTTGGTGTTGGTAAAGGAAATAAAAACGAGCGAAGTAAGCCTGTTTAAAGCCTTTGCCCATTATAACTAATACTTTTTGCTTTCTCTACCACGTACTTAGTAGGTATGAGAAGGTGTTGCATTCCATCCAGTAATTCCATACCGAGATTTCACCGGAAACATATGTTTGAGGCTAAATAAACAAAACATTTTTAGAAAAAGGTGCGTGTGTGCGTCTGTGAACAGCAAAACCGAAAGTCGGATAAACACCAAACTTGGTATTTAAGTTCAGTATCTTCCAAAGATGCAATACGAAGATTTTCAGAAAAATCCTGCACTCCCACCTAGACTTTACATGGAACATTTTTCAAAATGTTTAATTTTCTAAAAAAGAAAAGATTTTGATTAAAATACCATATATTAAAGATATGTACACGAAAAATAAAGTGTATATCTTGAATTTTTTGGGCATAGCCTCTTCATTCGGAAGAAAATGTGTATAATCTGGCATAAGTGGTAAACGTTAAGGATAGACGAAATCGTATTACACAAAAAATGTACATCGCTTTAAAACATGTAATTTCTTTCAAATACCTTTTTTGTAGCATCAGCCATTTCCGAGATATTCGTTATTAATGCTTCGATTTGTTCAATACTTGTCATTATTTTTTAATTTCCGTCGGTTTTCAGTTGCTTCTCGCGATTGCATGGCCAAGGCATAGCTTCCAGTTCTTTAACATTTGACTATCGCTGCTCCCTTTGTACCCTAACGAAATGTGTAACGTAGGTATTTCTGCAAATGTTTATCTTTATTAAAATAAACTTCCATAAAAGTAGTTTTGTACCTATTAATATATCTGCTGGCCTGTTATCAAAGACGCAGTGATGGAAGTTTTTGTGGGGCTGTGAGGAACAGCATATTTCCCTCACACCTTTGCGGATGGCATCATTTTACTTCCGAAGACCTCTAGGGTTACCACACTGAACAATTATGCCCAATAACTATGTTGAACGCCGATTATAAAATCTTTGCCAAAGGGTTGGCGAAAAGAACGAAAGGAGCTTATGCAGAACGCCTACACTATAATCAACAGCGATGTCTAAAAGGAATATTATTGTTACGTCAGCAGAATTGCGTATGTATTAATACATCTCCGACGAGAACATCAATTGGTGGCTTTGATTAGTCTCGATTTCCAAAAGGCTTTTGATAGGGTGCACCACTGCTATCTCTGGAAATGCTTACAGGCAGCGCATCTCCCTCTGCAGATTATTTACCTTATTAAATGGCTCTATAGAACAGCGAAGTCTCGAGTGTTATGCAACGGATGGCTTTTCATCCCGTTACTCATAAAACGGTCAGTGCGTCAAGGATGCCCGTTATCAATAAGACTACTTTGCCTCTCATTAAACCCCTTGCTTCAGATGCTGCAAAACACCCTGCGTGGGATCACTGTGTACAATGAGCAATTTACTGTAACCGCCTATGCTGATGATGTGACCATTGTAGCTGCTGATGACCACGATATGACAGCACTTTGCCTGGGCTGGAGCTGTATATGAGGACGTCGGTTGCAGTGTTAAAAGCAGCAAACTCGGAGCTACTGGTAATAGGAAATTGGCCAGAGCCAATTCATACCTTGGGAATGCAACGTGTCACTACTTCACAGATACATGGTATCTCCTTTCTAGGAAATGTGGAAGAAACAATTGTTTTTAACTGGCGAGAGAGGATTAACTACTTACGATGTTTGTTATCGTTCCAGAGGACACGGAGTTTGAATTTGCGACAGCACATTTGGTACATACATACCTATGGGCTCAGTCAAATTTGGTACCTGGCACAGATTCTGCCGATTCGAAACATGACGCACAAAAACTTGAGCAACTCACCGATTACTTTTTATGGAGTGGTAAGGTGTATCGGGTGAGCAGACCTCAACTACACTTGCCATCCTCCAAAGGCGGATGTGGGCTAATTGACATCGAAAAGAGATGTATGGCCTTATTGAGGAAAACTGCTGTCCAGTCATTGGGTGGAGACGGTTCTTCAATAGATAAAGGGTTCTGGGAAGAACAAATTCATAACCCGCATATGGTACTCCCAGGTTTCAAACGCATCGTTAATAATCTTCAGCGCATTATGGACACAGGCGATGAGATCTCAGCGTTCAAGCGTACTCGGAACCAATATCTCTTGTTAACTTTGTTCCTTTTACCCACAGGATTGAAGAGAAACATAGTCGAGGATGGAAGATTATCTGGCAGAATGTGTTCTGCAAACATGTTCCAACTGATTGGCAGGAGACGACCTATGAAGTGTTAAACGAGAGCATACCGACAGCAGAAAAACTCTGGCGACATGGATGAACACAATCTAATCAGTGTCCATTCTGTCAAGGATTGATACCTTATTGCCTTCAGATTGCTCACATCTGGATGGTGCTGAGGAACTACATTTCGCTTCCAGAATATGACCCTCCAACGTTGTGTGATTTGCTTGGTAACGGGAACGTTATACTGGATATTTAAACTGGATGTCGATAATGTGGTAGAGGGGACGGACTAGTTTGGCTTCTTGAGACAGGAACGATGGAAATGATAAAGTCCTGATTCATCGGCTCAATGCAGCCCTTTATCTCCGTTTTGAGGTTACTACCTAATACTATTTCACCGAAACCCTAACATGAAACAAAAGTTGCGTACGTCACAAACCGATGAGGATGACCTACACAAACCCTATTATATCTATCATAAACATAAAATAAATAGATTAAAAACTTGAGAAAAAATCTGATGTGTTACACTAACATGACTTTGTCTACTCTTGTACAAATTATTTTTACAAACTCTTATTCTCCATCTATTTCATATTAATCGAGATAAGCGTTTGCAGAAACGATCTTTTGACATGCAAAGAGAATTACATTTTACACATAGCGACCAGTTCTAAAAATATTTGACTATCGCTTAAGGCGTACTATGTTCCCCTTGTTTTGTATTTGCAAGGGCAATATAGAAATACAGTAGCCTTTAAGCATAGACATATCTCTTAATAGCTGGTTGCTATGTGCAGCACCATTCTCTTTGCCGCTGACTAATACACTTTGCATATCCAAGACAAAAAAATGAATAACGAATTCCCATTTGAGAAAATATTGAAAAATTTAAGAGAATAACAAGCAATATCTCTAAAATGGTTCACTCAACAAAAAAATGTATATGACATAAATTGTGTATTTTAACGCGATCTATATTTTTTGTGTAGTAAAATGTTGTCTATCTCTTATGGTTTACCAGTTATGCAAAAGTCGTTCACAATGAAGAATACTTTTGGAGACATTCCCAGAAAATTCGAGATATATATTTCATTTCTCATGAAAATATCTTAAACATATGATTTTTTTTCCCGTGGGGGGAAAATGCATTATTGCATTCGACCCCCAGCTGGTGTGCAATGGCAGGGGGGATATGTGGGGCTCGCCGCTCAGAAGCGGAATACCCACTAAAAAACCCTACCACGAGTTAATTGTATATTGCTGAGTGTTAACGTGCATTTGTTTGGATGCTTTTAGTCGGGTCCCGCATAGCACCCCGGTTAGTAAGTGAATAGCTACTTAGCTGGCATGCATTGCATGCGAGCGCGTCAAAAGTTACTTGCTGGTATTGCCCATGGAACCTGAACAATACCAGTGGGTTATTTGCTTATGTTTCTTATATTGGTAGTATTTGGTTAATAATGCCTAAGATCTAAAATGTGTGTTGTTTGCAGGGAGTGCCTGCGTGTCACATGACTTAGCAATAACTTACTGCTAGGTTGTACTATTATTGTGTTATATTAGATTTAGATAAATTGAACGATTTTGTATTGTGTCCTGTGCAGTCAATTGGGCACAGGCGTCTGTCTTGAGATCCGGCCTTCTGGGTCCTTCGTTGAGCTCGTTGTCCTGATGGTAGCCATTGTCATCTGTATGAACGACTCCATAATGCAGCGGCCCGTCTTACGCTGCGCACGTCGTTCACGTTGGGAGGCCCCTTCTCCCGGGCCGCCTCAGCTGTTGCTGAGGACTTGAGGGCTCTGCGACGGGCGTGGGCTGAAACAAGGGTAGAAAGCAAGAGAAAGATTAGTGCTGGGATATAGAAATAGGAAGTCCTGTGTCAATGTCCTTGTCATGGTTGGAGTAGATTGTTTAAGAACTGTTGGATTTGTTCTTGCGTGTCGTCTTGGGAAAGCGTCCTATCGAATAGCGAGAGTGGTCTGTTATGCTTGTAATTTACTGAATCGTAGTTGCCTAATGCTTTGATTAGATCATTGTGGTGTACGCGTAAGCTTTTGTACATGTCGTAAGCTAGCTTTTTAATGAATTCTTCTGCTGTATGCATTTTAAGTTCCTCGTGGAGTAAATCAGATGGTGCTACGTACGGTACCTTAGCTACCATGCGCAATGTTTTGTTTTGAAATTGTTGTAGTTTTTTGATGTATGTTTTGGCGGCATACCCCCGGACAGGTGCAGCATAAGTAAATATTGGTCGTATTAGTGTTTTATATAAAGTGAGACCCATGTTGAGATTCAGCTGGGTGTCCATGTTGATGAGCGGGTAGAGCTTGCCTAATTGGGCGTTTGCTTTTCCCCGTGATTGCGAGATGTGTTTGTTCCACGTTAAGCCTTGATCCATTTTGAGGCCAAGCCAGGTTACCGTGTCCTTCCACTTTATGTTTTCACCGAATATGGTAAGTGGTGGAAGCTGGTGTTTCGGGAATCTGTGGTTGTTTCGTTTTGTGAATATTATCGCTTGCGTTTTCGGGGCGTTTACTTTAATGCGCCAGTTTGTGAACCAGTCCTCCAAACCATTGAGGCTGTTTTGGAGTCTTCTGTGAATAAGTTCGGTTTTGCCCGATTGTGTCATAATTGCTGTGTCGTCCGCGTAAATGTATAAGTTTGTGTTAGCTGTTTTTGGAATGTCGTTGATATATATATTGAACAGTGTCGGCCCGAGCAAACTCCCTTGTGGGACTCCTGCTCTGATTGGTCGCTTTGTAGAAAGATGGTTGTTAACTTTCGATTGAAATTTTCTGTTGTTTAGATAATTCGCTATAAGTTTGATCAGCGAGTCATGAATGTTAAGCGTTTTAAGTTTCTTTAATATCCCGGCGTGCCATACTCTGTCGAACGCACGTTCAACGTCAAGAAACAGTGCGCCTGTGGATTTTCTTGTATTGAATCCATACGTGATATTTTCCGTTGCCCTGAGTAATTGTAGGGTAGTTGAATGTTTGGCGCGGAATCCAAACTGTTCTGGGATTAAAAACATATGATATTTTAATCAAAATCGTTAGAGCCATTTTTGAAAAAATTAAAATTTTCGAAAAATGTTCCATGTAAAGGGTAATCTGGGGTGGGGGGATTTTCTTGGAAACCTTTGTGTCGCATCTCTGGAAGATACTGAACCTAAATACCAAGTTTGGTGTTTATCCGACTGTTCGTTTCTGAGTTATGCTGTTCACAGACAGACACACGCACACACACACACACGGATATGTTTCTAACAATGCTTTTTTGGATTCAGGGGGTCTCAAAACATATATTTCCGGTGAAATCTCGGTATCAAATTTTTGGGTGGAATACAATACTTCCCCTACTTACTATACGTAGTAGAGAAAGTAAAAAACTATCGATATCAATTTTTTATGGAAAACAGTACTTTCTCTGTGGGAAAAAATAAACAAACGATGGAAGCAGAGAAAGTTTGTGAATGTAATACATCAGGTTTTTGTATCATAGTGTGTGATATATGCAATTGTGGATAAGGAGATCAGAGCTAACGGTGGCTGGTTTAGGTCATCACATTTGATATATTCTCTACATTTTGATGCACCAATGAGAATTTCTTTAGCCTACACATGGCTTATGTGGAGGAGCACTTAATTAACAAAGATTGACCTAATAATGGCTATGAATAAAAGACCAGCAAGCGAGAGAACACCTCGCACCTCGACCTAACGCGTACCTTTTGTGCTTACCACTCCCAATAGGAATGAATGAAGCGAAGGGATCGCAGGAGGCTATAGGCCGCAAGCAAGCCGGCCGACAGAGACGCGCAGAAGTCCCTAAAATTCCAACCTTGATGACCCGGTCACACCAGCGGATTTTTCAGAGAAGGCTTCCCTCTGGTGGAACCGGGGAGAACTCGACCCACCTAAGGTGGCTCAGAGAAGGCTGCCATCTGTCAGTTCCGAGAAGAACTTTCCAATCAGCAAGCATCTGCGCTATCTGTCCGACACCGACCGACATTGTACGGCCCCTAAGGCTACCTGAAACATGAAAGGGAAGCGAAATGACAGGAAATGAGGGAAAGGAAATTCGTGTAGAAGAGAAACATTCGCTTTGCTAACCAGGGAAAACCACGAAAAACCCATGGTCAGAGTGACCGGCATCAGGAATCGAACCCATGACCTCCGAATGCGAGCATCGCACGTTACCGCGGAGCCATCTCGCTCGATTAATAGTGGTTAACTATGAAGCCTGGGACTTGTACTTACAAGATAGCAAGTTGCCACTGGGATATGTTATTTCAAAATGAGTTAAGAATATCTTGTGGTTTACCGGGAAAAATTTCAGTCAGTTTGAGAAGTCTAATGTCGTGTTGGCATTTTCCCGTGGTAGCTCAATTGGTTAGAGCCACGGCATGGAAAGCCGAAGTTCCGCGGTTCAAATGGTATTGAACTTTTCAGTCTGATTCTACCTGTCCATCTTTATCTACACGCGGCTTTTATGCAAGAACAGTTAATTAGTATAATGTAATAGGAACAACTGAATAACGAAAGCAGTTCCCTGCTATCGAAATTCGATAGTTGAAGCCGGTTATTCCAAAGATCGTGATATATATTTACAGGGTGGACCATTTAAGCTGAGACTGTACAATATCTCCAAAAAGAAAGAAAGGAATGTCTTTAATAAAAGTTGCTTGATATTATGGGGGAAAGTAAATGCCATTAGTCGTGTTTTGTTTGGAGGACAGTATGATGATCATTTTAGGGTCACGTTTAATTTTTTTTAAAATGGGAACCTACACTTTGTATGTTAATTTCTCATTAGGAAATGGTTTATAAAATCTGTTTATTTTGTGATGAGGAATAAGGAAATAAAATAAAAAATGTTAGTTCCAAATTACGAAACGTAACTTGACCCGCAAATGACCATCCATGGATGGTTCAGCCATTCATTGCGCTCTTTGTACACAGCCATTCTGAATTTTTGTTGTTATTTACTTTGGTGTAAGAACAATTGCAAAGTGTTTTATAGAAATGTTTAGTTTTTTATGAGGAGTAAAAAAACAACATAAAAAAGGTAGGTTCCCATTTAAAAAAATTAAATTAAACCTAAAATGGCCATCACAACGTCCTCCAAATGAAACACGACTAATGGCATTTACTTTCCCCCATAATATCAAGCAACTTTTATTCAAGACATTTCTTTCTACAACGGTTAGTTTTGGAGATATTGTACAGTCTCAACTTAAATGGTCCACCCTGTATATATTACAGCTGAGAAAGTCACCATATATTGTTTAAACTGAGGGAGAAATGCATTTATGAAGTTGTAAAAACTGAGGAGTTCATCAGAAAGTTCAGTAAAAAAATGCCGAGAATTTCAACTTCGACATTTTTCCTCCGTTAGATCAGAACCCACTTTCATCGCAATTTCAGGTATTAATTTATTAAAGCGGAAACGAATACTTTCTGGATCACTGCATCTAAAGGCAAGCGCATACATTCATTTATTAGTTTTGAGAGTTCGTCTTTCGCATGCAAAAACAGAATCTACCATCCTCACATCACACCCACTCTACATTCAAAGCTGAATGTAGTTAAGGAGCCGATTTTATTTTTCTCTGTTTCTTGAGTCAATCCGACATAAGAGCATTGCCTTTTTGCTTCTGTGCCAATCCGTTATTGGTAATTGGACTCTAGGGAGCATATAACAATAATCGCAGATGTAGAATTGTTCACCAACGGGAATCAAAAGCATTGTTGTCTCTTAAGATTCTTTGTCGTCCTTTATTCTTTTGTAGGATCCATCTTTGCCAAATCTTCTTTTATTTCTCTGCCGCTTTCATCGATTATGACTTTTCCTTTTATCATTTTCTTAACGGGATGCTTACTTGAAAATGCTTCAAGTGTAATATTTAAAATGTGGAAACGTATAAACAAACAACAGGAAATAATCGGAAATCGTTAATGCTACAAACAATTTCCTCAATATAAACTTTATACAGGGTGATTCACACATTACCCAACCCTCTGCCGTCTCTGTTGCGCTAACTGCAATGGAACGGACCACCGTACCTGACAGGATCAGTGTCCCTCTATCCATGCTGACACAACCAGCAGCCACCTCTCCTGGACGCCACTTCAGCTCTTCTATCCACAGTTGGAGCAAACGTCTACCCTAAGCCGAAGATACCCTTCTTCGACTAGAAAAAGACTCTAAACGGGTCGCTCTCCTTCCGTACTTTACTCTCTCTCTTTTCCATTAGAACAATACCTGATTGCTTAAAAAAAGAAGAAAAAATCTCGCTTTCGCTGAACTGGATACTCCATTTACGCGCGTCAACCCCAAAGGAGAAGGCTACCGAAAACTCGGTAGAGCCGACCGCATTCTAGCACACCATCTCCCAGCTCTTCAGGATGTTACCGGAGGACATTGGGGCGTGTTATAATCTCGCATGGACATCACATCCAGACGTACCGAATCTCCCACGGGTATCCCGAACCATTGCCCAGCCGAGTACAACCCAATCCAAACAACTCCCTTTCAGGAAGGCCTCAGATGTTGGGCCCGACGTGTGTCAGAAGTACCACGAGTGTTACGGTAACCTCCAGCCACACCCAGCCTGGAACAAAAACTACTAGCACCTATCACCAAAGTTAAACAAGAGCTCCTAGTGCTCAGCGACCGCCTTGAAACCCTCCACCAGATCGGTGGTAAACGTCTGAGGGCACTGGAGCGCAAATCGCTTACAACACCGACGCCGACACGAAGCTCGACTAGATTTTCCATGGAAACCAAGAGTGCGACAGTGTGAACAACATGAACCTCAATGGGAAAAACGCAGCCCTGGATAGAATCCATCGACCAGAAACTGCAGCGAAACGAACTCACTATTCCGCAGACAGCAGCAACGTTCACTTCAACGCTGCCAGCATCACAGCTAGCACCCTACCTTACATCAGCAACGGTTCCTAAATGTGATTGCTCTCATAGCAACCACAGGTTGGCAGCTCCCAATTAACGCAACTAACGGAGGTGCTTATGGTGGACTCCGCTATTCCTCTTCTACTGCTATAAAAATTGTACATGACATATATTGTGTATTTAAATGAGATTTATATTTTTCTTAAAGTAGGTAATCTTTTTCTGTCTCTTAGGGTTTAACAGTAATACAGAATATATTAGGTGGCCCAAACAAACCGTCCTTTGCACTTTTGTTTCCCCGCAAACATAGGTGCAAAAGAAGTTGCCGCATCACTGTTGTTCAAAGGGGCAGCGCAGGTACAAAGCGAAAGATCCCTGATGTGGTGCTGCTGTCTGCAGGTGTTTACGTGGTAGTTTCGTACTGATAAGTAAGCCCCGGATTCTTAGGTTCTGACCTATTTTATTCCTGACCTCCTACACTCCAAATTTCGGTTTATTTTAATGTTTTAGTTACCAACGAGTAATATACTTCAACTTTATAGAGCCTAAATTGACCTAATTGTACGTTAGGACCTAATAAAACCTATTTTTCGTGATAGAACCTAAAAGTGCCTAATTCGGTTATTTAAGCAAATAAGAGTAGATTTATGAGTATAAAAGTGTTTTTAAAACGAAGGGAGACCGTTCGAATAAGGAAACCATTAAATAATTAGATTATGAAATGTAATAAAGTAATTAAAACGTTCGCCGCCTTCAGTTATTATTTTCTAGCTATTGTCGAAAGAGGTGTTCAGTGGCACGCGGCATTTCTGAAACGTGTGATGTTTACATGCCGCAACAATAGGTGAAAACTAGAGGCAAACATTTTAATAGCGCTGTTGAGTAGTATGCATTATTGCTTCTTCCGTTATAGGGAGTTTCTAACACGACATTTTTTAATTTGGTACTTTCAAATACATACTAAAGTTACAGTTAATTTAACTTTTTAAAATTTAAAGTTAGTGTTTTAAACAAAGTGCCCAGTGACTTGCATGTATATATATGCCAAAGATCCTATAAATTCCTAAATTCAACATATGAGATCCTATAAAATCCTAATACACTCATACATAGAACCTAATCTTAACTTTTTAGAATCTAAAAATCCGAGGCTTATAAGCGTCGCGTGGTCGCCTGCATGCAGTTCAAGCCAGGTCATCAGACAAAAACGTAACGTTCACCATCAACGAACACATGAATATGGTTACGATTTGTGCGGAGACGCATCAGAATGCAGCTGAGGCTCGAAGGCTGTGTTCTGAACATTTCCAGACGCGGCATCTGTTTTCTGCGCACTTTTTATTTATTTTTATTGATTTATATTTTTACGCATTAAGAAATGATATTAAGAAATATGGATTATTCCAGGCAGAACATGGACTTCAGAGGACCTTACATTGATTTATCCACCAAGGGACGGGCAAGTTTTTGCGCATGCTTATTATGAATAATGCACTAATAGAAAAGAATTTAATTCTAACGCACCTTTAAAGGTATATAAATGTAATAAAAATAGAATTTTGTTTAATCTTGTTAACTTTGCGGCACCAGTTGGTGCCATATAGTTGTACTGAGTATAGATTATCATAGAATTAAATGACTACGCGTGTGCTCAGGTTTGAGACAAGCGACAATTGTGAATTCTTGTTAATGGGCGAATAGGTTAAATAACTAAATAAGCAATAACACCCCACACACACACACACAAACACATAGGTACTCTCACATTCAAACAAAACACCCTGGGCATGTTTTTGTTTGAAGATAACTTTCTGAATCCCAGCTGGGAATCCAACCCGGAATACCTCATGTAACAGGCCGTTTCTCACCGAATGAGATCTGGGAGCAGTAATAGCAATTCGTTTTCAAGCAGTGGTTTTCATTTAGTGGGCTCCTCTTTAAAGCTCTACTTAGGCAAACCTTGCATCCGCGCTATCCGGTATAAACTAACTTCAAGGACGGCTTGTGTAGGCCACCGTATAAACCTCGTTGCGAATGAAAAGGACCTCTTCTCCACTTCAAGGATTAGATATTACTCTTCCATCTTCGCATTATTTTTTTTATTCCCAACTCTTTCTTGTGCGTCCGATGTCTCTTTTTCCTGGCGGTTTATATTTATTAATTAATAGTGGTATTCTTTCTTCACTCATGCGGTTCATGTGCTCTTTACAACAATGTTTATTTTCTACAATTTTATCATATAATTTATAAATATTCAGTTCTTCTCTAATTGTTTCATTTCTTTAATTAAGTCTAATCTAGTTCTCCTTAAAAATCTCATTTCCGCCGATTGAATTTTACTTTTATCTTTTTCTTTTATTATCCAAGATTCGCATCCATACATGATCACCGGGACTGCCATGGTCTTGTAGAACTTCAACTTTGTTTCTTACCTTGTTTTATTTTATAGAGTTCTTGTTATTGTTCCACATATTTGTTGAAATTTATTTATCTTATTATCTATATCTCAATCCACATCGAAACTTATGTCACAACCCAAATAATTAAAATTCATGACTTGTTCCAGGATATTATTTCCAATGCATATTTTTGTTCTCACTGGGTATTTCCCTTGGTGAGCCATTATTTTGGTATTTATTAAGGAAATCTTTAAATTATATTAAGTATGAATTCTGATTTAGTTGTATTCCTAGATTTACTTCCTTCTTCCATGTTTTTATAAGACCATATATATATATATTGAATAAAGTAGGTGAAAGGCTACATCCTTGTCTTACTCCTTGATTTGTATTATTGGTTCTGATTTTGTAGTGCCTGCGTTTATAATAACTTTAGTGTTTGTATATATACTTTTAATTACCTCTAAAATGTGCCGAGGATATCCCTGATTGTCCATTATTTTCCATAAACTAGTTCTGTCCATCAGGTCAAATGCTTTTTCAAAGTCAATAAAAGCAATATGAGTCTTTAAATTGACCTCTCGTCTTTTTTCTAAAATACGTTTAATACTAAAAATATTATCACTGCATGAGCCTCCTTTTCTAAAACCGATCTGTTCTTCTTCTAAAATAACATCAGTTATTGGCTTTAAACGGTTATTTATAATTTTAGCATAACGTTTATAAGCGGAATTCAAAGACTTATACGAAAATGACTTCAGAAGCTATTCACAGAAAAGTCAAAATATATATTTTATTAGTCATGCAAATATGCAAAACTTATGGTATTCTTATTAAATCATTAGTCATTCTTGAAAAAA
This sequence comes from Deroplatys truncata, assembly GCA_030765065.1. Lineage (NCBI taxonomy): Eukaryota > Metazoa > Arthropoda > Insecta > Mantodea > Mantidae > Deroplatys > Deroplatys truncata. Next base: position 65,290,207 of record CM060985.1, read on the forward strand.
AAATAATAAAGAAAAGTTTTCCATACAGAGGATAGTTTGGGATGGGAAGGGTATATTCTTGAAAATCTCTGTGCCGCATGCTTGGTAGATGCGGAACTTAAATACCAATTTTAGTATGCACTTGACGTTTTGTGTTTGTGTTGTATTACTCACAAACACACACTTCACACACACGTACACACTGGTCTTTTCCTAAAATGCTTTTTTTAAGTTCTTTGGTTCTGAAAACGTATATTTTTGGCGAAATCTAGATAAAAATGTTTAGGAGGAATAGTTCTTCCTCTACCTATTGTGTAGGCGTTAGAGAAAGTGATAAACAGGTATAGGAATTTCTAAGCATTAAAGTATTAAAGAAGGAAATGAAGTTGAAATGTCACTGGACTATAGAGGACGTCGCAGGTAATATACCACCACCTCTCCCCATTTCTCGTTCTTTTGGCGTTTGCAGACAGCACTTGGGCCGGTTTTTACCTGCCTGCCAATGACCCTTGTCCTCTGTTGTTTTGCATTTTTTGTAGTATAATTGTTTGAGTGTAGATAACTTGTAGCCAACTGCTTAAGAGTGCCTATGCCTGTTGATAATATTTGTTATAAATGGTTTGTACAACAGGTTTGAAAATAAATAATAATGGTTGCAGAAATAAAATGTTACACGATTTCTTTATTAATTTGGTTATTAACTACCTCTTTCACATAAAATGCGTATTATGTGTAGGCAAGACGTGCAGGCTTTACCGCGCGTTTACTTGTGCAAACCAAGATAGCTCGCACACGCCAATGAGCTCGTCCTGCGTAAACTTTGTAGTGCTGAAGATTTGGTTTCCGCAAACTCTTAAGTGTGTGCGTCTGGACAATGACAAGCCTGCCTTCAGCCAGAAAGGAAGTTTTGTGCAAGATGTGTGATATACGCACCCTTCTAAGCAATTTATTAGCGAGTTTATCTAATTTTATACATTGTTGCCATGCCTTTTGAAGATAAAGTCTAGGGAAATTGCGACAGAAATAAGAACAATGCGTGTAACCAAAAGTTGATACAGAAATTAAATCTTAATCTCTGTACGATCTTCCAGTAGCTAAAAACCTTAAAGTACAACTCAATCTTTCATGAGGAGAAATAGATTCGCACATTAGTTCAGTCGTTCAATTGCAGAAGTCACCAATGCACTTCCCATTCTCAAATAATCACGCCAGTCATCTGGATCTTCTATTAAGCCTTCATTAAATTTATATGCGAGTGTATCTTTCTTCTCAGAAGCCGCTTTTTACACCATTTCGATGGAGAGCGTTTGGTACACGTTCTTTTCACCAATAAACATTGCAGAAATGCTTATAACAAAAGCAAATCTTCGGCTAAATTGTTTCGATCTCGACAGCCTCCTCTTTCGAAGATGAAGTTCATACGAAGTTTGTGCAAACTTACTTGCAACGTATGGAGCAACGGCTATTCCTCTTGTTTGTGCAAATTATACCGTACAAGTAGGTCGCTACTTTTGTTGAAAGTACATATACATTTGCGTTATGCATGGTAATGGACGCGAAGTGGATAAAACGCGGGTCTATATGAATAGTGTGTATATGGGAAGGTAAAGTCATGTGATTTGTTAAACCTCAGACCAAACGGATGGTCCATATTGCGAATTGTATGATCTTCATCTGGCTGTGCTGTTTTCTGCTATCTGTGGAGAAATGAGCAAACAAGTTCACGTCCGGTGAATCGGAGGTATTGTTCGAACACAACAAAAGGCTTTCACGCCGGCCCTTCAAGAGAGGGAGACGAATACAAAGAGCGACACAAGAATAGCACTGTTCGGGAACAAATACGTAATTCTATGCAGAATTAAGTACAAGCCATGTGAACATAGATGAAAAGTGTTATTCAAAAAATCGGCCACGTGGAACAGCAAGGACGTTTATTAGAAGGTGTAAATATTAAATTTGGTAAAATTATGGCTTCCCCGGCTCCAGGCACTTCCGAGTTTCCACATTGATCGATTGTAATCTCCTAAATCCATCTGCGGAGAACATCTTCAGTGCAGTCTAAAGCAAGTCACACACTTGTATAACACTGCATGTTATCTAAGGTCTGTTCCTTATAACTTTGCCCCGCATCTCTTAATGGTTACGTGCATTAGACACCTTCCATTAGCTTCTGTCGTGGAATAGGTTGTTATGGGATACAAAATAGTTCCTTATTTAACATAAGCATTTACCTTAATATATTCGAAGATAACTGGTAAATTTACATTTTCATAACCGCATGAATTAAATATATTATGTAACAGAACTAATGTATCTGGAATTCATGTAAACGGTAAATAGATGGGAAGATCGTTCGGTTTAAACCTGCCACTCAGAATGACGAAAGCGCGTGCATCCGTCATGACAATGTACAATATTTATATCGGTTTTATAGCCTATCCTTGCACTGCACACGACTTGTTTATCACCACTCGATAGTGTACATCAGTCATCCAAGGGAAAGGGGAAGGAAATGCAACGTGGAAGAATACATGTATGCGGGGCAAGGTTATAAGAAACAGGTTTAGAAAATTAATATCACTTATGACAGCAATAGAAATAAAAATGTTAGTCTACAGGGGTTCAGGCTTAGGTAAAAGAAAATGTCTAAAATAATACGAAGGGCACTACTTATATTTTGAGCCTTGGCAACCCTGAATGTTGTAGGTGCCATTTGACGTTTCCAATGGAAATTTTGACATTTTTGACCATAATCTACTTCAAACATTTTGTCAATAGAGCGCAATTTGTTTTGTTTACACTAACTTGAAAATTGTGTGTCAACAAAAACATGGAATTAGCTCGTAAAAATGTTCGTGCAATGATTTATCACGACCTTCGACGTGGATTATCAAGACGAGAGTGCATCGATCAACTAACTTCCACATTTGGCTACGAAGCTCCATCCTTTGCCACTGTGAAACGCTGGTATAACGAATTTAATCGTGGCTCAATGATGAAGTTCTGAAGGTCGTCCAAAATCAGTTGTTGTGCCAGAAAACATTGATGCTGTGTAAAAACTAATAATTATATATCGTCATTGTGAGATTGAGGCAACCCTAGGCATTACTTCCACCAGCATATATAAAATATTGAATGATTATTTAACCGTGAAAAAGGTTTGCTCTAGTTGGATCCCACATAATTTGACGCAATCTCAAAAAGATGCTCGTGTCGATTGGTGTACAAAAATGCTCAAGAAATACAATGGCGGTGCCTCAAAAGATGTATTTAAGATTGTAACAGGTGACGAATCATGGATCTATGCGCATGAGCCGGAACGTAAACAGCAGTCGACTGTATGGGTGTTTCAAGATGAAGCAAATCCAACAAAAGTTGTTCGCACTCGAAGCACTTCGAAGCAAATGGTCGTCTGCTTTTTCAGCAAAACTGGCCATGTGGCAACAGTGTCTTTAGAGGAACGTAAAACGGTCAATGCCGAATGGTACACGACCATTTGTTTGCCGGAAGTCTTTGGTGAAGTAAGGAAAACCAACAAGAGCCGTAGCCGTTCTTCATCAAGACAATGCGAGCGCACACACATCTCGTCTAACTACAGAGTATTTGAAGACTCAAAAAATCGAATTGATGGGTCATCCACCACACAGTCTTGATTTGGCACCCAATGACTTTTTTACCCGAACATCAAGAATAAATTGCGTGGACAGCGATTTTCGTTGGCAGAAGAAGCCGTTGATGCCTTCAAAAACCATGTTTTGGAGGTGTCTCAAGAAGACTGAATAAATCCTTTGACAAATGGTTAAAGCGGATGCAAAAGTGTATTGATCATAAAGGAGGATATTTTGAAAAACAATAAAGCAGTTTTCAATCAGAAATTACTTTGTTTTAATTATTAGACTCAAAATATAAATAGTGCCCCTCGTACTGTAGTCAGTTACTTAGACAGTCAATCTATCTGTCAGCTGTCTGTGAGCAGCATAACTCTAAAACGAATGTCAGATAAATAAAAAAAATTGATATTTAAGTTCGACAGATGCAACACCAAAATTATCAGAAAATCCTCTCCCTAGCAAACTCGCTTTACATGGAAAAATGTTTCTTTAGTTTTGTTTTACTCAAAATTGACTCCAACGATTTTGATTAAAATGCCATTTCACCAGTTATACAAGAATAAAGAAGACTTCATAGACTGTTCCTAAAAACTTCAAGATGTAATTTTATTTCTCATGCAAGTACAAGATGGACCAAACGCACTGTATTTGACGTGTGCAGATAACGTTTCGTGCGTTAAAAGGGTTACAGAACTCAACGGGGTAATTCCAAGTAAACACAGATCAGTGGACAACTGGCGCATTAGCGGCCTAAAAATTCACTACTACTACTACTACTACTACTACTACTACTACTACTACTACTACTACTACTACTACTACTACTACTACTACTACTACTACTACTACTACTACTATTACTACTATTACTACTACTACTACTACCACTAGGGTTAACGTCCATATAGATACACGGAGACGGTTGGAATACTGAATCAATAAACTTTCCGTTAGTATCGGGACAGTACCGTTAGATGATGATGATAATAAAATTTATAATAGCAAGCAAAAACTGGTAGTACTGCTTGTACTCATGTTTGTTGCTTATAGTCCGTAAAGCTAGACAAGAACAGCTTAAACACAATTAAATAAATAGCTATGGGCGAATACGGATAGGTCAAATACAGAAATTTTAATTATTTTTCAGTCTAAAAAGTGACTTTATCCCCTCAAAAATAAAGCCCGTGCTACTGAAGTGGAAAATATTCTAAGACCTTTGCGGTACATTTTTGTCTATCATCGTGGACCGTACACTGTTTTGCAAGCCCGGAAAGTGCCTTTCAATGAGCGCGGTCCGCTCATAGTCTTTGTTGATGAGCAAGAGGAGTACAACGAAGCTCGGCTGGCCCCGTAACTCAGTCGGTTGAGCACCTGCTTGCTGTGTGAGGTCCCGGGTTGGATTCCCGGTTGATGGGAATTTTTCTCTAGCCAAGATTATTTCCATCCCCCCATAGTCTGGAAGTAGGAATGCGAGTATGATTGTATGAGTGATCTAATGAATAAAGTTCAAAATTTACTAGAAACCCAAAGACAAGCGAATACGAGTTAATCCATCGCATATAGGCAGTAATATGTTCCAAATGAAAGACCGCGGATAAGACTATTGTAGTTAAATGCGAGGGTGTAAATGGAACTTAAAAACTGGTTGTTTTGTCGGTTCCTCACTGACCTGTGTTTACTTGGAATTACCCCGTTGAATTTTGCAACTCTTTTAACGCACGAAAGGATATCTACACACTTGAAATACGGCGCGGTTGGGCCGTAAATCATGTGGTATTTTTATCAAAATCGTTAGAGCCATTTTTTAGAAAAATTAAAAATAACGAAAATTTTCTCCATATAAAGGGTAGCTTAGGTTGAGCGGATTTACTTTAAAATGTTCGTGTCGCATCCTTAAAAGGCGCTTAACTTAAATACCAAGTTAGGTATTTAACCGACATTTCGTTTTTGAGTTTTACTGTTCACAGTCACACGCGCAAACCTAAAAATGTTCTTTTTTAATTTATTCAGGGAGTCTCAAAACGTGTATTTCCGGTGAAATCTCGTTATCGAATTTTTGGATAGAATACAGTACTTCTCCATTTTTTATAGGTAAGCAGCAGAGAAAGTAAGAAGGTAGCGCTCGTTAAAACATAATTTGTGTCAAATATAATTTTGTTGTGACATTAATCGTTTCCTAGATATTCGTTACTCTTAGTTTGAGTGTTCCAATAGTTTATATTTTTTGAAGTGCTTGGTAACATTCTTCTGTTTCTTGTGATGTGCAAACAGTATGGAATTTCATAGCTAGCAGAGAGCGACCCGCTTTTAAAGTTTTGACTATCGCTTCAACCTCCTACACCGAATTATGCAATAAAACTATTTCTGTATACGTCTATCTCTATTATCATGAAATAGATAGAAGAATAGGCTATCGTAAGATTAGCTTGTAGAAGAGGTATAAATATAAGTCATAGAGGCAAAAAAGTAATGCGTTTTTTAATTTTTAACTGTCATTACCATTAGAAACTGAATACAACCATAGTGCAATCCAGAGCAGTAATCGAAACGATGGAGAACTACAGGAGGTCAGGTAGACAGCCTACAGAGACGCGCAGAAGTTCCTAACAGTTCCTGACTCGAAGACCTGTCCCAATACTGGAGCTGCCCAGAGAGTGCGATAAACGACCCGTCGAATCAGGCAGCCGTCTAGTATCCACGGGAAGTACTCTTTCCTTGGAGCAAGCATGCGTGCCTCTGTCCGGCGCCGCCTCACGCCACGAAACATAGAAGCACACGTGAAAGATATAAAGCAAACGGAATGAAAGGGAAATGATGGAAAGGAAATCATGGAGGATAAGAAACAACTCAAGTATTCACCTACCGACCATGAAAACCAGGAAAAATCCAAGACAGAGTGAACGGTCAGAGGGAATCGAACCCGAACCTCCCGAAAGCGAGTCTCACGTGTTACTCCGGAGTCAAATTAAATTTTCCTCCATTTTTCTGTCTATCCTTTTGTTCTTAAATTGCTATGCTCATTGCTGAGAACAGTAGTTGTTTTGCATTCTTTCCCGCGAACATAACTTAGTTCTGTTCCTCTTCAAATGTGGGGACAGAGAGTTACGCTGAGTGGTACATGACTATAAACACTACACATTTCTGTAATGCACCCAGCCTTTGCATGCTAAAGCGCACGTTTTGTTTTTTATCCTTTTGTGCTAATTATTTTTATCACCCATGACGTTTTTACCCCTTTTCTGTCTTTCTTTTGTACATATAATAGGTTGAGATTGTGCTCGCTCTAACTTATAACCAGAGAAAGAAAAAATGTTCTTTCTTCTGTATCTTTATTACACAAGGATTGCTTTCAGAGTCTTCAGCAAATGCTATTCATGTGAACTTATCTGCGCTTTGTCTATTTATCATAGGAAATCCCCGGATAGGTTATGACCTTATCGATACATTTGCGAGTGTAAAACATCTGAAGATCATCTGAAGAAACTCTCAACCTCGGATGGGATTTATTAAAACTATTCCATGAATAAAATAAAGAAGATTACATAAATAATAATTACTTTCTTACTTGTGTTTAAAATCAAATCACCATTATGTCAGTTGTCACATCATGGCTTAACGACATATTAAATGAATGAACTATTGAATGTGTTACGGAATACTTACCAATGCTACCAACAGTGGAAACGAGAAAATTAAGATAAGCTAAAACCAAAACACAATAAAGACATTTTTTTCAAGAACATGATTTATTTCTATATTTATGCTATTTGAATGTACATTGATTAAAAACATAGTTTTCAAAGTTAAAAATTGAAGTTATTGTTCTTTTGTAGTGTTTAACATTCTTACTACATATGGAACTATAGGTGATGACGCTGATGATAAATGAAATGGAATGACAGTTGGGAAAGGAAATTTGGGAAGGAAACGTTCCATGCCTAAGTTTAAAGTAATTCCCCGAAATTTTACGGGTATGAAGAAGACTGTGAAAATCTCAGTAAAGACCTAGAGGTATTGAAACCGTGGACCTCCCGTTCACGAGTCCTTGCCGTAACGACCTCGGCTATCATTGTCGGTAAAGTTGAAGGAATCTGCTGGTTTTCGGTAATAGAACTGAAGTGATGTTGGGGTAGTGAGATTTCGTAGTTGCTCCAGAAAATTGATGAATGGTGCTGTTGAGTTATCTGCAGATGTGGCTTCAGTGAAGATGCGTTAGCGTGGCCTGTTACTTTTATTAATTCTTGCTCCTGTTTTCCAGTTTTAATAATGATTGGTTCTGCTGTCGAGGTGGACGACGAAGCCTATTTAATCACGGCATATTGATGCTATTAGAGTTCAGTAAAGAGCCGATGACCGTGATGGTCGATATCTGAGGCGTTGCTAAACGCTATTTATAATATCAAATGCGTTACGTTTGAATGGAGTAGTCCACAGAAATAATACCGGTAATTACAAAGGCGGGAGATATATACAAGTAAATAATTGTTTCAATGTTAATCAAGAGTGATGTGGTGCGTCACTATATAGCTATTCAGGCACTTCAGGTGCCGTGTGTGTTATATATATTCTTACATGTTGGGTAGAGGCCTAAAGATCAACATGAAAAGTTATATTATATTTTAGTACCCAGCACGTACATTGAGGGGACGTATACTCACTTGGCTGCGGAGAGCCGAAGCGTGGTGTGGAGGTTAAGAGGAAGGGGTGGGTTTTTCATTGTACAAAATCCACAACATAAATCTACTTAATCATTTCTATATTAATTTTCCAACCGTTTGGGGTTCCTACATTAATAAATATGAAAGGTCCACCGATCCAAAAGCCGGCTGGCACGCGCGATCCGCTTCTCTCGGAATCCTCAGCAAGTAAGGAGCTATATCCCCACCACTCGTAGCTAGCAAAAACTTCCAGCCAGGAGTGACATCATCCCAGTCAACATGAAAGTGGCTTAACAATATGTCTGGTAATGACAATGTAGAACAATAATGTGTCTGGTAATGAAAATGAAACCCCCAAATCATTAATACGCCACAAAATATATATTACTGTTCTTAAACTCTATATTTCGTGATGGCAAGGAATATACTTGAAATCGAAAGCTCAGAACCGTACCGGGAAAATATTATTTATTCCTTAAAAATGACTCTAACAATTTTATTAAAACATGACGTATTTGAGACGCTGTCATGACAACTAATTTCTACCTATATTTTGAATGATTTGTGAATAGCCCTTCAGATCTCTTTATTCCTATTAAATTTTATATAATTAGGAAACCATGAGCTATATAAAAATATACTATAGAAATAAATGAACAATTCATTTTAAAATGCATTTTTTAAAATAAATTTCTGTAGCATTTTCAGGATATTTCCTGTTGTTCATTTTAATTTTTCAATGTTTTAAGTAATACGGTTGTGTAATGTCACACTTTTTGTTTTGTTTCTGATCAGCCCATGCAAAGAGTGAGAGAGAGGTTTGATTACTAAAAATCATATTTTTTCATGTTGTTTTATTCAACACATAACATGTTATGTGATTTTTGAACTCTGTATAGAAAAGTAATCTTATTACTGGTTTTGGAAGTATCAGGTGAGCAATGACGGAAAGAGAGAGACGAAAGATAGGAAAGGGCAGAAGTGGAACTTGATCACTTAAAGAGACAAACCGAGCAAAATTGCAGGCTCTGTTATTTGCTCAAATTTTTTTAACCTTAACGCATGACTATACATAAAGCATAACTCTCTATCCATAGATACCATATTTCTCTTTAATAACGGACAGCCAGCCCACAGCTCCCACGTCACTGCCATACGAATCCGTTCGTACAGTAACGACGGACCGGCCGCCTGCCGTTTCTTAACTTAAATTATGTTAACGAAGCGAAACAATATGAATATATTACGCTTACCTTACACTATAAAATGTATTCGAAATGATGCTTCTTTGGGTTTATACAAACTGGTACCCATTGAACACGTTATTGAACACTCGATGAATTTTTGCAGTCGAAGAATTGCAAAACTCGCGCCGTATAGTCTCTTCTAATGCCTCGAGCATATGGGAATTTGCTGCATAAACTTATTTTCAATCGTTCCTCACATGGAATGAGGTTTGTATTTTTTGTGAAGTAAGTTTTTGTGTATATCTTTTTAGATAAACTTCATTTAGAATAAAGATAATTTCACAGGCTATACACAGAAAATTCAAGATATATTTTCGTTTTATTAATTATGTAAATATCTTAAAAATACCTTATTGTAATCAAAATCATTTGAGCTATTTTCTAGAAAATAAAATAAAAAAAAACATTTTTTCATGTAAAGGTTAGTCTGGGAGGGGGGATTTTCTGGAAAGTCTTCAGTATCACATCTTTGTAAGATGCTGAATTTAATATAAATTGGTATTTAGTCTACTTTTCGTTTTTGACACACACAGACGTACAAACACATACGGGCCTTTTTATAAAAATACTATATTTTGTGTTCAGTGGAGCTCAAAACAAGTATTTCGGATAAATTCTCGATATGGAATTTTTGAGTGGAGTATAGCACGATTTCCTCGTATTCTCTCTACCTACAATAGATTAGTGGTAGAGGAAGTAATAAAAGATGCAAGTTTTCCTCTTTAATGAGTAGCTCAAGAAGGAATTTCATTTCACAGTGCAAATCAGTCATCCAAAAGTGAAATTGCACAGAGTTGTTAAGAATATAGCACCTCTCGTGATATACCTAATTCTGTTTTAAGCTCTAAGGTGACAGAAATTGTTTTAATTTGTATAATATTATTCTGTGTTTTTATCTATATGCAGTGCGGTGTGAGTGAAAATATTAATAACTAGCAAATGCATACAAAAGCGTATAAATTAAAACAAAAGCAAGTCAGTATCTAGCAAACCAAATGTGCGTTTTGCTTGTAATAATTATTATCCTTTGACTTTTTCAGTTTCATTTACTTTCCTATCCCAGTTGTACTTTATTACATAGTACGTCAACTTGTTTGCCGATTCTGAGTTTTGAAAATTAAGATTTTCTCTCGTGTCATAATCTGTGTTACTATTTGTGTAAAGACTGAGATATGATATTGTTTTAAAGGGTAATGCTAGTATGTTCCTGCCGAAAATTGATTACCAGCAGTAGGTACATTTACGTCATGGAAACCGTTAAAACAGCTGCGTAACTACACAGGGAAGCAAAAGAATGGATGCGATCGAATCCCGCGTTCCACACATAACTTGTACCACAATTATCTATAATGTATCGTGCTCAAACGGTGCCATTGTTAATGAGCGCACCCCAGCAGTGACTCGCCCCGGGCAAAAAGCAGAGAAGAACGGCCGAGGGTTATGAAAGGAACATGCTTGATTGTCTTCGCATTGGAAGCCGATTTAAGTTTGATGTCGCATACCGTACATAGTTGTCGTGTCAACTAAAGCTGTCTACGTCATCAACGAATATTAGACCTGTTACACACTTCAGTACCTACTCGTTCCCACCTGGAGATCTTTTATTTTTACTTTCTCTATCCTCAAGTGAATGTTGATTTCGATCTGAAAATTTGATTTATAGATTTAAAGGGAGTTGCATGTTTTAGCGCCAGGAAAAAAATTATAAACCTTAAACGAACACAGCTGTGTAGTTACGAAAGCAGTCACATATATTATTTAAGCGTTGCTTGAACTCTTAGGTAAGGAGTGTGTGATTCTCAGTCTGTAATTCGGTACTCGGTTGTTTGTGTAAATAACCTATGCATGGACTATGGAAGGAGAACATGCCTTCCTTTCCTTTGCACTTTTTTCTGGATTCTACAACCCTGATTTGAATATATAATTTGGTATTTAATTAAATTATATTCTCAAGGTACAAAAAAGATGTCAGTCTTACCTTTTATAAGCGGTAGACCACATAAGACAATATTCCTTTGGTGTATGGGTGCGGAAAACAATGTGTAGAATGTAGGAATGTGCATCTGAGGGTGACTTTCGCGCTCTGCGACCAGCTTTATTTATTTTGGCTACCCCCCCCCCCCGGAGGTAGAGACGAAGCGAAGGAGCGTAGGAAATCTCAGGTTGAGGAAGTTTTGTTTTGTTGCTGCGACGTATGGAAAGCCAATTTGAAGTAGGAGTTGTATTGTAGTTCAACTGTTGGGGAGCCGAACTTGAAGTAGTTGCAACCGCACGTATGGTACCCGGTAGCCTTCGTCCAAAAATTTAAAAATATTAACTTTGTAATTTGACTGTTTCTTTAAATATTATATATTTATGTTTGCCTCGGCTGCATCAGTATTTTATTTTTAGAGACATGGATTTCTTTGCAGGGAGTGGTGCGACTAAGAATGTAGGCTTACACAGATTATTATTTTTTATTCACTCCTTTTTATTAATTCTTGATACGATTTGATACGATTTAAATAAAACTTCACCAATATATATATATATATATATATATATATATATAGAGAGAGAGAGAGAGAGAGAGATCTATGAGATTTTTTTTATAATTACTTGCACTTTTTAACACGTAAACTATTTTTGTCTCACACGAATACGTATTAAATTTCTCGAGGACGCATCTCGCGTCCGGTTAGGAACACTGTCTACAACCAACGCGTCCAGTTATGAGCGCTGTCTACAAGCAACTGACTTGATTTCTACCACATAAATTTGTAAATGTTGCTACATTTCAATTTCTGATTGGGTAATCCTACTCCAATAGAATACCTTCATTTAACTAAAGCTTTTTCTGGTTATTGATTGGCTATTTTATAAACTCACAAAAATTACATTATTGTTGCTCCAATAATGACTAGTAGCATTAAACCTTCAAATTCATTATTGCCTCAAGGCTACCTCATTGTTAGTAACTTTTAACCTATTATTCTCACAGCTCCTACATTATTAAATTACGTAATACATTCACATAACATTATTACATGTATACAGTAATATAAACATATACAATGACTGTAATATACACTTTTTATATATTGTTACACACACATATTGCTTTAAGGCGGGCTGTTATTATATTTTTTATTATATAATTTGACTGAAATCATTTAAATGTTAAAAATACTGCCTCAAGGTCTGCAGGCAGACTGGCCCACAGAGACGCGCAGAAGTCCCCAATATTTCCAGTTTAAACACCCTTGCACCAGTAGAGGGGAGATATCCCGAGAGAGGGCGACGATGCGACCCTATCGAGCGGTAGAAATCTTTCCATTGCGCAAGCAACTACGTCATCTGCCCGACACCGCCATCACTGCAAGACCCGAAGAAACCCTTAAACGTGAAAGAAAAAAAACCCACGTTCAGAGTGGACGATTGCCGAGAATCGAACCCGGGACCTCCCGAATGCGGGCCCAGACGTTGCCGCCTGAACATCCCAATTGGTTTGTATACCAGTACTGATTAATTGAGACAGTACGTACAACTTGTCATGTGAGTTACTTTTAATTTTGACTGGCAAATTAAGAAGTGTCACAAAGTGAGATTTCAATTATTTTCATGCAGTGCTCCTGTTATTATCCTACATCTGTGACCCCATGCTCCTAACTTCAGAATCTTAGTTTAGTGCTGCCTTTCTACTCTACAGTTTTCGGCACATTGTTTTTCCGCACCTTGTGTACTAGCTTTAATTTTTAGTTTTCTGTGAAAGGATTATTTCAAAGAGAAACATATCTGATGTGTCACATGCACTATTTACTTTCATATATCCATTCTACAAATTATTCTTACAAACTATTAGTTTTCTTCATTATAATCGAGATAAACATATGCAGAAATAGTTGTATTATATATTTCGTTGTGAATACAAGCGGGATACAGAAGGATGAAGCGGTAGCCCAGTATTAAAAAGCGGGTCGCTAAATGCTGGTTTTGAAATTCCATTCTCTTTACATGACATCGCGAGAAACAAAGGAAAGCAGACTTATCACTTCAAAATAAATAAGTAATGGAAAAGTCAAACAATGGCAACCGATATCTCGAAACGGTCAATGTCACGAAACTTGAGATAAATTTCGTATTTTAACGAGATCTATATTTTTTATGAAGTGCGTTTTTTGTATTTAGTTTGCCAGCTATAAAATATTATACACATTTATTCAGAATAAACAGTACTTTAGAGGCTTTTCTCAGAAAATTTAAGACATACATTTTGTTAATCAATGTAAATATTATGGCGTATTAATAACTTTCATTGTCATTGTTACTCTGTATTGTCATTATCAGACATATTATTGTTTTCCTCTCTCAGTCAGTTTCGGCAGCAGACACCCCTTCCTCCTAGGGATTGATCACGCCAGCCAGAAGTCACTTTGATGTTGACTGGGATGACGTTCTGGCTGGTAGTTTTTGCTAGCCACGAGTGGTGGGGATATAGCGTCTGTCTTGCTGAGTATTCCGTGAGAAGCGGATCGCGCGTGCAAGCCGGCGTTTGGATCAGTGAACATCTCCCCTCATCTTTCATATTTAATAATGTAGGAACCCCAAACGGTTGGAAAATAAATCTAGGAAGGTGTAACTTTGTACAGTAAAAACCCACGCCTTCCTCTTAACCTCCACACCACGTTTCGGTCCTCCTCAGCCAAGTGAGTATACGTCCCCTCAATGTATGTGCTGGGTACTAGAAAATAATTTAATTTTTCAAGTGAAGTTTTAGGCCTCTACCCAGCATGTAACAATATGTTAAACATATGCTACTTAAATTAAAATCGTTGGGGCCCGATTTTAGAAAATTAAAATAGGAATACTTTTCTATATAAAGTGTGGTTGCGTTGAGGATTTCTGAAATTCTTCGTGTTTCATCTTTGGAACATACTGAACTTTTCGTTTTTGTGCAATGTGATTCACACACACACACACACACACACACACACACACACATGGATGTTGTAACTTTTTTCAGGGCGCTTTAAACATATATTGAAATCTCGATATCGAATTTTTGGAAGGAATACAATACTTTCTCCACCTACTATAGGTAGGTTGGTGAGAAAATAAACAGAAAGAAAGAAAACAAAACGTATACATGGACAGCTAATCAAGAAACCCAAATTAGGGAGTTAATACAGGCAGTTAAGTTTATAAAGTTAAAGCCACCGATACGACAACTAAAGTTAATAGTGGCATTGTAAACAAAGACATTTAAAAAGTGGTTCCTATTTGCCTTTCACTGTCCTATTTTATACTCTAAGCCTTGGTTACGTTAAGCAAGTTTATCTACTGCTCGCTAGCAAATTGGTACGAGTGTGTATATTCACTGTGTCATTGGATGCAGCTAAACAATTAGCAGAGTCCAAAGTTCATTCTAATGTGAGTACTCACTGATCGTTGGCGACTTCATTCGCTCATTGGCTGCAGACCCTCATCATTACCTCTTATAAATATTACACGAACACACTTTCTTTCCGCACAAATCACATTTTCCATATTTATTAACTACGCACGCAAAACAACTCCATATGTAATTAGTTTTCATGTGTTTACTTGTTTTAGAGTGCATGAACAGACTAATCTGTTGTACTGAAGGGAAGATAGAAAATGAGCCACAAAGAATTGTAAACATCAATATTACGTGCTACAAGGCACCTGGATGGTAGAATATGAAGATAGTGCTGCGCTATATTGAGAAGCAGTGCAATATTATGTAATGGCATTTATTTATGGAGTTCCGGCTATAAAATCGAATACTAAAATGTCTACGCTTAATGATGAATACGGTTACTGAGTAGACATTTACTTTCTGTCAGGTCATTTTTGTTAGAATTATAATAGCGCAACCGTCACATGTATACGCTAGTTATTTTTGACCATCCCTGCATCGGACCTGAGACGGTTTGTGTAAACCTTTTTAATAAACTATTATAAACCTGCTATTTTAGGCATGCTACCACCTAATGTGTTTCTGAATTCAATTATAATTTTCGTGTAGAAAAATGCCATAAATTGTTTGCTCTCTTATCAAGCCTGAGCCCCAACTGGTGTATTTGTGAACGTAAGGCCGGAATACTGAATGGCGATTGTCGTTTAGGTTACACTGATTGTGTGCAAAAAGCGTCAATTGTAACATACTTTTTAATTTGTTATAAAATAAAAATGACTAACTTCCGCAACGAAGGAATAACAGCGCAGCAAACAACGACTTTTAATTAACTGAAACTTTCAGCAAAATTGTTCGATCATGGTTCGTGAACCTCCCTTGTGTGAGATTGTTTTCCAGAATTATATTTTGGTATATCGCGAAGCAGCGCCTGGATTGAGCCGCTAATGTAATATTTTTAATTCTACAGCGTTCTCAGGATTGGTAACAACGAGAAACATGCTGAAAATGGCATGTAACTATATCCCCTCCCCCTCCAAGAAGTGAGAAACCACAAACTTCAATTCTGTATCCGTCAGCTGTTCTTGTTATCTTAATTACTTATTTCAACAAAAGCTGCTCCTATGAAAAGCTGTCTAATAAGGTCTGGTATCTCAGACGTAAACAGTGTAACGCTTTTCTTCTTTAACGTCTTATGCTTGCAGGTCAGTATAATCTTTTGTTTTAAATTTAGAAAATACGAAGTTTAATATTCACATGGATTTCTCTACCTATTTCCAATTCTCAGAATTCCCTTGTATATTATATTCCCATACAACCCTTATGCATTATAATACTCATATAAGAAGTGATTCTTCCATTTACGTTATATTATTGAATCATTTATACCTAGAAGGAACTTCAAATTAAGCAATAAAACAAGCAGAAAAACATTCAAATTATATGTAAGCACTTTAAAAATAGACAATGCAAGCTGTAAAAGGCTTTTTAATTGAAGAGGCTATTCTTCGATACACCACTCATTAAAGGAAAGAATTTAACCTTATAGCACATGTACATTTTATTCATTAATTTTAAAGAAGCTTGTGACAGAGTATACAGATCATTTCTGTGGAACATTTTAAAATTTTAATGCATATCTTCTAAACCTTTTCTTTTAGTTACATTTTTACCTCGCCTTTAACTACATTGGCCTTACCGCCGGCCTTTTCTTGGGAATCGCCTATTGGCAGTGGTGTTAACTCGTATTTTCTTGTCGTTGAGTTTCTTGCATTTTTTGGGTTTTAATCATTAGATCACACGCACACATTCACAGTCCCAGACTCTGAGGAGGACAGGGAATAATCTTGGCTAGAGAAAAATTCCCACCCCCAGACGTGAATCGAACCCGGGACCCATCGCAGATCAGACTGGTGCTCTACTGACTGAGCTACAGGGCCACCCTCTTCGAAACTCATGGAAGGTATTAAAGCCTTATACAAAGATATTACAGTGAGGATTAAAACAAATGGTAATGTATAGAGCTTTTGGGTTGACTACCACATATCTTCCCACTGTATGTAGGTCATAGAGAAACTGAAAGTGTGAACTTACAACAGCTAATATTAGGAAAATCTAATACAAAAAACGTTATTTGAAACGATATCCATATTTTAATCACTTCTATATTCTTTTTGTTAACCAAAACAGCCATCTGCTCCAGTACGACATAACCAGTTTTTTAAAATAACTATCCTAAGCATAAATGAAATTAATTTATTTTCTGTTTAAAATTTATGATTCATATTACTTCATATTTTCATAAAATGTCGTACAACGATCGACTGTTTTAAGAAGTCAGCTAGCTCACACGCTCGCTAGAACTCGCTTAGCCCAACTCCGTGCTCGAATGTTAAGTTCTATGATTATATAGGATTATTCAAAAAGAAGGATCACATTTTAAATATTTATTTCTAGTGAACCACAATAGGTAGCGATACATGTGACACATCACTGGGCAGGGGAAAGTTCAGAATTTTATTTTACGCATTCAAAATGAGTACCATTTGTTATGCGAGGACGACCAGTGTTTTTCCCTTTGCATACGCAATCATCATCAACTATTTTATTGTATGAGTTGTAAATTTTATGACGAGGCGGATCTTTGTTGAACTTAAAACGAAATGCACGCTGCAATGAAACAATGAACTCACTCTTTGCATTTTGCAGCACACAAAACGACTTTTCCTATGGCGTCGCCATTTTCTCGTAAACAAACCCAGCGTCACTGTAAGCACTGAATGGAACTAATAGGCGGGAGATTAAAACTTTGAGCTTTCCTCTATTCAAAGATGTGTCGTATGTGTCGTTATCTATTGTCGTTCATTAGAAATGAATATTTAAAATCTGTTCCTTCTTTTTGAATAACCCTATATAACGATTTATAGCATTTATTTTCTTATTTTAGCATTATTTGCTTCTTTCGGTATAAAAAAACCCGAGGTTAATAGTTTCACATTGCATCACTTCTGCTTGTAAATTTTTCAATGAATCAGACATTTCCTCTTGCCTTTCCCACGTCTAGTCGAGTTTTTGTACCGTGCCAAACGTTTATAATGCATTAACGGTCCATTATTGTGTTATAAAGTTGGTTATCGTATTTTCATTTCCCTAGCGCGCGGTCTTTGGTTAGTTAGGAACCGAGTGCTGCTCCCCTACCAAGCACATAGGTAGTCGATAAACAATCGCTCACATTCCGTTCATTCAGGAAGAAAGCTTTCCGCTGCAAATTACGCCAAGCAATCGGATGGATTACGCTCGTAATTGTTATGGTCTTTTCCACGTTTATTCTCTTTCTCACTCTCACTCACTTTCTCTACCTCTACCTCTACCTCCCTCTCCCTCTCTCTCTCGGGTACACCCGTACACTCACGGTAGAAGGTTACATCTGTTGGTTGTTGGATCATATGATCAATAAATTACATAATAGTGTCTAATCCTTTTCATACTAAATTCAGATTTATTTAACTGAAGATGGAAAATTGTACTTAACAACTTTCTCCTCTAGAAGAACATTGCACTCCACCAAGAAAATCTATATTGAGATTTCACTAGAAATTTTGAAAATTTTGAGTTTGAGGTTTTGAGGCCCCATGAATCAAAAGAAGTATTTTATGAAAAAGGTTTGCGCACACTCGTGTACGTGTGAACAGTATAACTCAAAACTTGATTTAAGTTCAGCGTCTTTCCAGAAAGAATTTGACTTTTATTTAGGACGCTCTTTAACGTTCTTAGCGTCCCATTCCATAAAGGGCGTGAAAGAAATTTTGCTCAGAGGCCTCTATCAGGCTTGAGGTTCTTTTATGTGCCGTAAATCTACGACACGTGACCATTGGCTTTATTCCCCTTCCGAAGGAAGCCATACTAAGGATTTTTACGCCCGAAAAAAATTAATTGTCCTCCGCGGGGTTTGAACCCACCACCTCGGGAACTAGAAGCTAGCACGGAGGACGGCAGCATATTTCCAGGAATATACATGAAGATTTTCAAGAAAGTTTCTTTGCTGCAAACTACACTTCACATGGAATGGATGTGTATCGGAGAGGACTCGGCACCGATGCAGTGAATGCGCCTCCAGGAAAGAGGGATGAGGTGAGAGGAGACACCGGGCATCCGGAACCAGAAGTGACGGCACAGAAATGACAGGGTTCCTACAGTTTCCAGATGGAGATGTCCAGACAGTTGGACAGGCAGACGGAGGAACCTCGCCCCACACAGAGGGACCAGCGCCCTTCCAAAGGGCGGTCCATATACCCCGGCAACCAGCCGAAGACCGAGGGATAGGGAAAGTTTCACAGAGAGAATCCTTTTTCCCTGCCATGGAGCACCGGAACACCATCGCCGACACTTCCTACTCTGAAACAGACCTAATGGAATGAAGCATGAATGAAATGATTACTGAAACGATATGGAGGGAGAGGAAATTCGAGGATGAGAGAAACCACTCCAGCATTCGCCTGACGACCCGGGGAAACTCCCGGAGAAAACTATGGGTCAAAGTGAGTGGTCGCCGGGAATCGAACCTGCGATCTCTCAAATGCGATTCGCACGCATTACCGGCACCACCTCGCTCGGTTTACTTGTAAAATTTTTCGTTCTTGTTTTATTTTTTCAAAAATAGCTCTAATGACTTTGATTAAAACGCAATATATTTAAGATATTTGCCTGACATATATCTTAAATTTTCTGCGCTTAGCCTGTGAAGTCCTCTTCAACCCGAATGACATTTGTATAATGTAAAACGTAAAAGACAGATCAAATCTCACTACATAAAAAGTGTAGATCTTGTTAAATACGCCTACATCTTTAACGTGATATTCTGAGAGCAAAGCCTATCCTCGATTTTCCTTATTTCATTTTTTCTGTTCATGACTGTACTCTGTGTCAATCCACATACAAGAACACGGTGGTTTCTTTTCGTAATGACTTCATTAAAGTTGTTCCAAGCAGAGAGGTTATCAAGAGCTGACAGCACCATGTTTTACACTGACACTTCGACCTTAGACTAATTATTGTGTTCATCGCAAAACAGCTAAATGCTTCTATATAAAGACACACTCAGAAAATACTAATTGAAATAGCACTTGGAACATTAAACAAGCATATATTTTAACGTAATATTTGAAACTGATCATTTAGAATGTGGAGAAATAAACATATTGTTAAACTGAAATTAGTAAATAAATGTTTTTAGGAAAAACATTTAGTGTTGTTGCTGTATCTTTTCAGCAGTAACATATTTTATTGGAACCCTCTGCTGAATTTCAAAACGTTTGCAAATTATAACTTGTTAAGGTGGTAACGTCTGTGAACTGCATTCAGGAGGCCCCGGGTTCGATCTCCGGCGACTGCCCACTCTGATCCATGGCTTTTGCGGGTCTTCAGGCGAATGCTAGAGTGGTTTCTTTCATCCCCCGAATTTCCTGTCCCTCCATTTCGTTCCATTAATCATTTCATTCATCCTTCACCCCGTTTGGTCTGTTTCAGGGTTGGGAGTGTCGGGGATGGTGTTCCGCTGCAGCGTGGCAGGGAAAAAGAATGCTCTCTGTGAACTTTCTCCGTCTCTCGGCCTTCGGCTGGTTGCTGGGGTATAAGGACCGCTCCTTGGAGGGCGTTGGACCCTGTGTGGGACGGGTTCCCGGTCTGCCTGTCAACTGCTGGGGCGTCTCCATCTGGAAACTGTAGGAAATCTGTCTTTGCTGTGCCGTCAGTCTGGTTTCGGCAGCCCGGTGTCTCCTTTCACCTCATCCCTCCCTCCCGATGGCGCCTCCTCTTGAGGTGTTGGTACATGTCCTCATTCCTGGATCGGCGCTGAATCCCCATCCGCTTCACAATCCAACCCAATGTTCATCCGCATTTTGCAAACTTCATAACTAAAATTTGAAAATAAGGCTTTTTGGATATAAACCTAAAATTCGAAAAGTCAGCAATAGTATCCCTTTTCTGTCTGTCTGTACCTACGAAATAACTCACAAACCACTTCAGATGTGAAGTTTCAAGCCTTTGACGACAGATTTCATGTTGAGTTCAAATCGGTGTAGAATTAAGGAGAGCTCATAAAGATTTACGATTTTTACGCATTCCCTGCATTAAGGGTTTGAAATTCTATGTATTATGTTACCTATTGAAATAACCATCGTTTTGGATGATATTGAAGAGGTAATTCTAATCAAATTTTCTCTGTAGTGTATCCTATGTTTTCAGTGATTTTAATAAACATATACAACACTGTAGTTCCCTTCAGTAAAGGACACGTTCTGTTCCATTGGCAACGTCGCCTCTACACAGCCATACGTCATCCTAGGAAGTGCTGGACAGCTCGGCGTCTAAAGCTCTTTCTTATCTTATCGTGTAGATGTATTTAGATATGTAGATGTAGATGTAGATGAGGTTTTGTGGTAAAATACGGAGCTAGACTGGAATAGAAAAAAAAAACTTCACAAATACGTTTCAAAATAATAATTACATCAGACTGTACAATTTAAATTTCTTATTTAAACGTAACATTTTCGGATATAAATGACTCTTTTCCCAGGAACTATTGAAGATAGCTTAACTAAATTTTAAAAAAAATACCTCAGTGCTGATATTGATCTGCTTTGGTGTTAATAAGTTGGTTAGTTATGTTTTTAAAAAACTAATTGCTGATACATTTTAATAAAGAATTCGTGTAATTAAGAAAAAATATCTTCCTTAATAAACCATACTATTGTATAAAAGTAGATCAGCAAACAAAGATGGCATGCATCTACTTCCTGTAAATATTCCAGTTATTCAGAGAAAACACTGTTCAACATAAAAATGGAGAAAAACACCTTACATATATTTAAAAACCAAACATTACATTGTTTGGATATACGGAAGCTGCCATATTTAGAAGTGGTACCAACCTGTAGAGCAAACCTTTCCCTAAAAGATGAACTAAAATCTACCTCTGTACTCCAAAGTATAGAATATATTTTTTCTGTGAAGTGTTGCAGAATTCAGAGTAAAAAATCTGATGTGATACATTCACATCACTTTCTCTACCTCTATCGTTTATTATATAAACTATTCTTACTAAGCTTATATTTCTATCGATTACGTTTTAATCCAAATAAGTCATTGCAGAAAAGCTACATTACACATTTCTTTATACATACAAAGAGAACATCGATAGCCAAATGTTTAAGAACTGACGTTACATCCTGGCCTTAAAATTCCATACTGTTCCATGCAATCGCGATAAACAACTGAATGTTGACAGGACTTTAATACAATGACCAAGAAATGAACAATTCAAACCATTAATAACGATTATCTTAGAAATGGCTTATATGCCACAAAAAAACTTATTTTAAATAAATTGTGTGTTTTAGAGAGATGTATATTTTTGTGTAGTACGTCTATCGCTTAACGTTTACCAGTTATACAAGATTATACAGAATTCCTTTCGAATGAAGTGGGCTTTACGGCTAGTCCCATAAAACTCAAGATATACATTTTATTTGTCATGTAAATATCTTTAATATGTGGTATGTTAATCAAAATCATTAGAGCCATTTTTGAAAATAAAAATTTTCAAAAAATGCTCCATGCAAAGGATAGTTGGGGAGTGGGAAATTTTATTGAAAATCTTCGTGTCGCATATTTTAAAGATACTGAACTTAAATACCAATTTTGGTGTTGATCCGACTGTACGTTTTTGAATTATGCTGTTCACAGCCACACACATAGAGACATACACACAGACAGACACGCACAAATATCTTTTACTG
The DNA here is from genome assembly GCA_030765065.1 of Deroplatys truncata. Lineage (NCBI taxonomy): Eukaryota > Metazoa > Arthropoda > Insecta > Mantodea > Mantidae > Deroplatys > Deroplatys truncata. Next base: position 65,312,914 of record CM060985.1, read on the forward strand.
AAAATGATTTTTAGGATTCAGGTGCTACAAAACATGTATTTACATGAAATATGGTATCGAAGTTTTTGGTGGAATGCAATACCTTCTCTACCCATTTAATATGTACATGACAGAGAAAGTGAAAAGGGCAGATACAGTACGATTTTTAAAAATATATTTAAAATATAAGTATTCTGCCTCCAATGATAAAACATAAAAAACTAAAGAGTTAATTCCAATTTATGAAACTACACAAAAAACCAAAAATATAATTCTTTTGGCAAGTTTTGCCATTTATTCTTCCCTTAATCAAAATGAGTAACGAAAGCGATGAAGAAAATGCATTTGACATACCTGATATCATAAAGAACAAACAAATTATTTTGCATTAAATGTATTAATTTCTTCCTTTGAACAGAGTGCAAAACAGGACAACCCTGCTAACCCAAAACCACTTAACAATGGCTTTCTTTGGTGCTTGGTAGGAAAAATAAATGTCTCATACGAATGCTATAATATGCAAAAGATTATGTGAAGTAGTAAGGGGTTGAGAAGGTCTTATCAGTTTGCCATATAGGATTTGTTCAACCCATCGTCGTAAATCAGAATTTTAATCAGAAAATATGAAACAGTACTTTTGTTTTTTTACAATCAGCATAATTGAATATATCTTATTTAATGACCAATCAGCGAGCTGTACACAGACCCATTATAACAGGAATAGCATTACTGCACAGCACATTAATGTGTAGGGTTTCTTAATGGACAACAGTACTTAGTACGAGCCAAGCTGTTTGCACTAGAAGCGATTTGTTTGCATTCTTGATAGAAGATAAATTTAATATAAAAGCTTAAAATGAAATGACGCAACACTTGGGGGAAGTCGAAATCTCTTAACTACATCTACTTGCAACGTGACAGCATTACAATTTCAGGATCCATAAATTCATTACTTGAACAAGAATACATCAACACGTAGAAAATGGGCGTGCTAAAAATATTGTAACTAAGGAGAGCAACAGTTTAAACTTAATCAGGCAGCTTTAACCATGGAATGGCAGTTTGAGAAGTAAGAATATTACTCCTACATCATCATCATCATCATCATTGCTATCGTCATTAAACTGCTATACTAAAGATAATACTTGTCTTTAGATATCACTCCTTCTTCACTTGCCCTACCACAGACTGTAATAGGTAAGATGAAGTGTTATATTACTTCCAAAAATTCTATGTCGACGTTCTACCGGAAATACACATTTTGAAACTCTCTAAATTAACAAAACAAAAAAGCATGTTTGTATATATGTGTGAATAGTATAGGTAACTAAAACTAAAGGTCGGATAAATATCACACTTGGCATTTAAGTTCAACATCTTCAAAAGAAAAGACGCGAAAATTTTCAAGACAATCCCCCCACCCTAACTAACCTTTACGTGGAACTTTTTTTTTAAGTTTTCATTTTCTAAAAATGGCTAAAGATTTTGTTTAAAATACCATATATTAAGGTGTTTACATGATAAAGAAAATGTATATCGTGAATTTTCTGGAAATAGCCTATAAAGTCTTCATTTGAAAGGAATTTTATATAATCTTGTATAAGTTAAGTGATAGACGAACACGTATAGCACAAAAAATGTAGATCTCTTTAAAACACACAATTTATTTTAAATAAGCTTTTTATGGCATAAGCCATTTCTGAGATATCCACTATTAATGGTTCGAATTGTTCATTACTTGATCATTTTCTTAAAAGTGCTGCCGACATTCAGTTGTTTCTCACGATTACATGGAAACAGTATGGAATTTTAAAGGCAGCGCACAGCTTCCAGGTCTTAAACATTTGACTGTCGCTGTTCCCTTTGTATATATAACGAAATGTGTAATGTAGGTATTTCTGTTTATTTGGATTAAAATCTAGTAGATAGACAATCTTTAGTAAGAATAGTTTGTGTGTCCTTAATAAAGATAGATAATAGAGAAAGCCATGTGAATGTATGACATCAGACTTTTTATTTTTAGATTTAACGTCCTTTAACCGATGAATGAAATGGGCGAAATGATGCTCAAATGAGCCCGGGTTCATAGAGCTTGGAGTTACTCACATTCATTTTTCAGGAATAAACCTTATCATGTTAACTCACACTAACCGATTCAAACTCGAGGCCTCTTGAATGTGAGGCAGACACGCTACCCCCACACCACAGAGGCGGGTGAAGGAATTTTGCATAACTGGTAAACGTTAAGAGATAAACAAAACCGTAGTATACAAAATATGTAGAACTCTTTAAAACACACAATTTATGTTCGATAACATTTTTGTAACATCAGCCATTTCAGAGATATCCGTTATTATTGGACTGAAGTTTTCATTACTTTGGTATCTTTTAAAGTGCTCTCGTTATTCAGTTGCTTTATCGCAATGTCACGGAAAACGTATCGATTTTTAAGGCCAGGACATAGTGGCCAGCTTTAAACATCTGAATATCGATTCCGTTTCTTTTTCCACCCACTAGCTACCACGAAATGTGTAATTAACCTATTTCCGCAAAGTTGTATCTCGATTAATATGAAGTAAATAGAAAAACAAGCTTTCTTAAGAACAGAGTGTAAGTTACATAAAATAAACGATAGTGGGTAGAAGAATTCTGTGCATGTAACACATCATGTTTACACACACAGATTTTCCTATTTTTTTGTTCAGGCTATCTCAAAACGTACATATATTTCCGGTGCAATATCGATAGCGAATTTTTGGGTGAAATACAATACTTCTACCTACTATAGGTAAATGGTGGAGAAAGTAATAAGCAGGCATAAGAATTCTTAAGCAATTAGCTTCAAATTATCTACACTCAAACCTCTATACCACAAGAATTCTGTAGTAATAATGGTTTGAGTGTAGATAATAGAGGCCAACGGTCACTGACAGGCAGGTAAAATCCGGTCCGAGTGATGTCTGCAAACGCCACAAGACTACAACAGATGGGGAATGTTCTGTATTCTCCGACCTCCCTGCCTATAGTCCAGTAACTTATTTGGTTCCATCCTGGCTTTAATTGCTTAGAAATTCCTATGCCTGGTGATAAGTTTTATATAACTAATTTGTATCGCAGTTATTAAAATAAATAAATATTAAACTCGTTGAACTGCTCTACTTTTGCATCGTGATGAATTGTGGCTTGCATAAAAGTGAAGTGGCTTGGGTTTTAAAATAGGCCTTAACTTTCGAGCAAAAGTGCTTGTAGGTCAATAAAATTATAGACCAGTTTCAGAGCCCCTTCCAAGCGGAAAGATTATCTAATAGATAATAAGAAAAAAAATGTGTTATTGATCAATGTGTATTTCATAGCGTTTCTCACATATCCAGACAGAAATTCTTGGGCTAGGCGAATTCCGAGAAGCCAGTAACGGGAAGCTAGATTGCAGGGGTAGAATCAGATTTCATCAAGTACGTGTGGCGAGACAGAAGCTACGGACTGTTACTGGGTGTGGACTGGTATAGCATTACACGGTGAATTGATTTTCCAAATGCTTGGAGCGTATCATTATTTAGAGTGTACCTTGAATCGTTAGGTTTAGAAAAACTGCCTTTCAAGGACAGTATTTGCGTTTTGCACATGTATATGGGATTTAAAGGTAAATTTTATAAAATTGATAAAAATTGGCGGAAAAAAGAGGAAAGCTAGGCGATATTGAAAGAGCGCATTGGAGTTTGTTAGACAAATGGTAAAAATGAGCTAATAGCAATCAATTTTGGCTCAAAATGCGGTCAAATGGAAGAGGACTAATGGAGTTTCGTCCAGTATGTTCAGCAGTAGTAGAAACAGGAATTACAGCTACTGTTTGGTAGAATTAAAGCATAATTACCTATACCAAACTTTGAAGAACCAGATTGTGATTTTTTGATTCCAAATGTAGAATGTTTTACTTTATTCTCCAAAGTTTCACTCAAGAGCTTCTAGTGATCAAGCTCAAATGTGCAATAGTTTCATTCCTGAAGAAATCTCCAGTTTGAAAGTGAGGACCGGCAGGAACTATGTATCTATGTACATCATTTGGCTTGGGTACTTTTGAACCCCAAAATAGAAATGCTGCCACTTTATTCTCCCAAGTTTCACTCAAGACCTCCCAGTAACCAAGCTCAAATTTCTGAAGTAATCTCCGCTTTGAATGTGAGAACCGGCGAGAGCTATGTATTCGTGTAGAGTATTTGACTTGGGTACTGGGTACAAATGTAGAACTTCTGTCACGTTATTCTCCAAAATTTCACTCAGGACCTTCTAGTGATCAAGCTCAAATTCCTGCAGTAATCTCCGTTTCGAATGTGAGGACGGCAAGAGCTATGTATCTATGTTGAGGCAATATTTTATATCATAACATGCTGTGAATGCCAGAGTGATTATAGTGTAAATTAATATTATTGTATGTACATTATTTTAGATGTTGTTTGCCATAAGTATTGTTAGGAAATAAGTTTGCACGGCCTAACTGAAACTGACAATAGAAGTGAGTAACAATAAACCGAGGGGGTGAGTTGTTTGTCACTAAGAAGAAAAAGCCGAAATTGACGTCAGGGTAGCGTGCCTTTTTTAGAAATGGAGGGAATATCTTCCCTAGAGCATATATGTTAGTAGTAGTGACTGGCTGACCAAAACAGACGCTAAAGTGGGCGCAATTTGGTAACCAATAGCAGCTATATTATAATGTTTAGGCAATTCGAGGTAAAGGAGTATATATTCTCGAGCCATAAGGAAGTGTTGCACAGTTCTGAAGAATCTCTCACGAGGTGCACGTCGCAGAGTTAGTTACAAAAATGTAAAATACGCGAAGTAATTGGTGCGAGGCAACTAAACGATGTAGTTACATTCGTAAACATCACAGTTTCAGTCAAGCGTGTATAAAGATTAAATATGTCAATTATTAATTAAGCATGACGGCAATAAAAGTGTAGATTCAGATTTTTATCAGTATTATCTTTTAGCAACAACTCCTTTCCGTTTACACATCCTGCTTAGAGACACGTGCTCGACTGAGTTATAATAGCTAGCCGGAGGACAAAGAACCCAAATTTACAAAAAATAATTAAACAATAAGCGCCCAACAAATAAGATAACACAAGTCAACTGAGAACTGCGACAATGTATAGCATTTGGCTTGGTACTTTTGAACTCAAATTTAGAACTTCTGCCTCTTTATTCTCCCAAGTTTCATTCTAGTGATCAAGCTCAAACTCCTGAAGTAGCCTATTGTTCTGAATGCGAGAACCGGCAAGAGCTACGTATTTAGGTTTGGATCTTCGACGTGATTGGCTTGATCATGTTGGTGCTGTTTCAGATGCTCCAATTGTAGCATTGAAGATGTGGAATGTGATGTAAATATAGTTCAGTGGCGATAGAAGCATGAATATATTAGCAGTGACAACCATGTGTCAGCAGTGATTTACCTACTGAAATTAGACACGATTATTATCACAGTCGTCTGATTCGTCTTGTTTCTATAATGCAAACTGTAGCTTTCCAGATAAATGTGTACAGTCTATTATAAATTTAGCGTATACTTGCTTTCACCCACTGTGGTTTTATGTGGGTTTGGAAATACCGTGAGGATTGATGAGTATTTAAATCCTCTTGGTTTACCACTATTCCCACATTTGGAAAGCTCTACAGGCATTGCAGGCAACATTATTGGAAACAACTTCACTGTTTGATTAAAGAGAACAGAAACGCATTGTCAAAGTATGAAATAAAATATGATGCTTATACAATGCAAAATGTCCTATTGTACCATTACACACCTCTACTTGCACATTCTACCGCATGGAATTGAGTCAGATACTAATTGTCACGGATATGAACTGTTTAGCTTTAGTTCCTTTCTGTTTATTATTTATTGCCCATTTCAAACCTCTTTAGATATTTGGCCCATTTGGTCTCTATATGTTTGGCCTAGACACATAGCTATATCTTCTTCTTTCTCTGTTTAACCTCCTCGTATGTAGGACTTACACCCCCCAGGACTTACAGGCCTGTGCCTGGGTCAGCGGCCCATCGAGGAGCAGACACTCATAGATCAGACAGAGTATCCAGGATGGGTGATCAGCCCAATGCCTGGTATGGGAGGAAGGAAGTGATGGTGAAATGGATGAAATGAAAGTGGAGCAGTTGGTGGAATGAATGGCGGGGGGAACCGGAGAAAACCCACCCAGACGCCGCTTTGTCCACCCAAATCCCACATGCGGGTCCCGGGCCGCATCGGTGAGAGGCGAGCGGTCCAACCACTCGACCACGGCGCCGCCCTCTAGACACATATACAATATAGAAAATTAAAACTGTTAGACAGGTGACTTTAGAATATTCACAGCGTGAAACAGTTTTACTTAATTCTACCGCTCCCTTAGTATATGTTAGATTCGATTGCTTTCTGTGAGATCCGTAAACAAGAACATGTCAAGGATATATACAGTTGTTGAGACACACAACATCATCTGCGAACATTTAAGCTTCTACATAGTCGTCATAAGTAGGTAGAAGCAGGAAGCTCATATAGAAATAGGCTATAAAATGGAGTGGAACACCTCGCAAACTGCAACCTACAAGATATCTATTGCAGCGGCTACCACCTCCAGGAAAAAAGGATGAAGTGACAACCACAGGAGACTACAGGCCGCAGGCAGACGAGCCACAGAGTCGCTCGTAAGTGCCTAACAGTTCCTGGCTCGAAGACTCGTTCCACTACTGGAGCTGCCCAGAGAGAGATGAGCTACCCATTCAACCAAGCAGTGTCCACGGGGAATACTCTTTCCTGGGAGCAAGCATCCGCGCCATCTATCTAGCATCGTTCTGCACCATGAAACCTAGAAGCACACCTAAAACGTGAGAAGGAAAGGGAATTAAAGGGAAATGATGGAAAGGAAATCATGATAGATGAGTAACCACCTCAGAATTCACCTACCCACCAGAAAATCACGAAAAACCCAAGGTCAGAGTGGGCGATCGACGGGAATCGAACCCGAGACCTCCCGAATACGACCCTCACATGTTACCGCGGAGAAAATCTTGCCCGTCGAGCCATGTATGTATATATATATATATACATAATATAAGAACATAAAACATATTGAAATAAATAAAACATACTAGAGTGTTACAATCGAGCCAAAAATTCAATAATCAGAATTTCACTGGAAATGTGTATTTTCAGTTCCACTGAATCCAAGAAAGCCTATCTTAGCAGTAGAGTGATGTATTTATTAGTCTTAAACATTTAACATGTTCACACTCATATATTTCACGGGTCAGACAGACCGTACGTGCTTATATAATACACTGTAATTCATATTTTTCGGACTATAATGATCACACTGAGCTTTAAAGTTAATGATATTTACAAGAAAGGAAAAGAAAGAAAAAACAGATAAGCTAACAACAAAAATCAAACAAACAAAACAGAAGAAGAAGAAGAAGAAGAGATACAAAACAAACAAATACCCGCACCTAAACCACTAACCCTTCCCTCCACCCTCCGATCTGAACTGCATAAGCTTTTGTAAAAATGTACCAATTGCTTCCCCCCTCCCCCTCCTAGCCAGCAAGGTCCAACAAGCTCTCATTGAGTAAACAAAGTAACCTGGCAGATACTTTCTTCTCAACTGTTCTGTCTCAGTACAGTGCACCAGAATATGAATCCAAGTTTCTTCCTCTCTACAGCAGGAACAGATTCTTATGCCTTCTTCGTTAATGAACTTAGTCTGCGCACGCATGATCACCGGTGTGCTTGTCCATATACCGGCCTGCTTCAACAATGAAGAGTTGGATAAAATAAATCGAATTTTATACTTAAGCCTAAGGATGCAAAGGCGAAACTTTCCAACGAATGCCACTACTTCTCCATATCAACTCTGTACATGGTAGATTTCTGTTATTCTAGATTTTCTCAAAAATGAATTTTGATTTAAATACCAAAATATGGCCTATCTTGAATTTTCTATAATTGGCCTGTGAGCTATGCTTCAATTTTATTTAGTTTCATACATGATACAACATTCACTATTCTTTAATTGTTATATCTATTCTGCAAACTATCCTTATAAAATCTCCCTGATTTGGAGGCAGCGGTCTGCCTCTCTTTCAAGAGGTTAAAAACTCGGTTGGGGTGAGTCATCCACTGCTTTTTTTTCAGGATGTTCCCTTATCGAGAAAAATGTTGGGTAATTCCAAACTATATGTACCATGGGATCATTAAGCATCTTTTTACCATTTCATTCATTCACCATTGGATATGACGTGCCCGCTTAAAGGACTAATAAACTCAATAATACATCTTACTTTTCTGTGAAGCCCATGTTAATCGGAATAAATGTTTGCAGAAATAGCTTCATTACATATTTTGTTGAAGGTACAATATGGATACAGGAGTCTGAAGCGATAGTCAAATATTTAAATATTCGGTCGCCATATTCTGACTTTGAAATTCCACTCTTTGCATCACGTCGCGAGAAACAAAAGAACGGTGACTTCAGCACTTGGCAGCAGATATTTCAGAAATGGTTAATGCTAAAATTGTTTGGCGTGTTTTAACGAGATCAACATTTTTCGATGCTACCTAAGTTTTTGTCTATCAGTTATACAAAATGATACAAAATGCTTTCAAAATGAAGGTATAGTAACATTTATTAGTCATATAAATAGCTTAAATATATGGTAGTTTAATAAAATCGTTTTAGCCATTTTTTGAGAAAATAAAACAACGAAAAATATTCTATGCAAAGGGTGGTTTGGTGGGATTATCTTGAAAACCTTAGTGTCGTAACCTTTGTAGATGCTGAACTTGAATACCAAGTTTGGCATGTATCTATCATTTCGTTTTGAATTGTGCTGTTTATACACACAAACATACCACTTTTCTCTTAAAATTATTTTTCTAGATTCAGACAACCTGAAAGCACATATCTCGATTTCAATCTTTGGTTGAAATACAATATGCACTTATTTGACTTTTGGGTAAATGGTAGATAAAGCAATTACTATAACAAAACTTTAGATCTCCTCAACATACATGATTTATTTAAATAATAATAATAAGTTAGAGACATTAACAATTACCACAATTTTTGTCAGATAAACGAGGTTCAAGCTAGAGACAGAGAAAAAAAATACAACGTAAAACATAGACGGATATGTAGTCCTTGGTGGGCTGAAAATTTAAACGAACCTAATAAAAATGGACCTACGCCGTGTAAAGTGGGATCGAGGTCATGAGAAATGTGCAGTGAATCATAAGGAACCAAATAAACGAAAGAAAATGTTGCTCAATAACGACAAAGCTATAAACAAAATACGGCGCTACGTTGCTTAAAAACAGTCGGTGTGTTAGATGAGTTCATGAACAGCACCTAGAAAATGAAATAGAGTGACTATAATTTCGTATATGGTGAATGAAATTAGAAATACATTCTACGAGTAGAATGGATTGCACACAGGACGAAAATTTTTATAGAGCCTGGGTAAACCATTTGTAGAAACTTAGTGTGTTATTACCTAAAAAATCCTGTAGGACATGAGGACTTACTCCTCTAGAATTAACATCCATTTGGATTAGCATTCCAATTTTTACATTACATTTCGGGCACACTTTATTGATATGATCAGTGTATGCACCTATTTGACTGGCATACTCAATATCTGGTCTATAATAAGAGATTAATCTGTTGCTGAGAAGTAGGTTTCTATTCCATCCTCTGCATCAGGTTGTGTTCCTGTATTAAATGAACGATCTGGCTGTATCCTAGCTGCACCAGGTAGACCCCTATCGGGAATCGTATGAATCTGCAACTTTCAACTAGCGTCTATAAAAACTTGTAGTTGCAATGTGTATTTTGAAACTGGGTATGAGGTTCTATCTGCATTCATGTAGGAGGTATAGCCTTTTAAAACCGAATGATTAACTATGAAACATCCTGTATATTATGTCCAAAATTTTTATTTTGAAGTTAACAAGTCAGTATGAAGAAATTGTTGTACAAGCATTAATTAATTATAACTGGTATACCAGGACACCAATATTTTGGCCGTTTTGGTGGCCTGATGGTTAGCATGGTAACCTCTAAATCCAGAGGTCCCGGATTCGAATCCAAGGTAGACGATGGGAGTTTTTCTTTAGCCAGAATTATTCCCCGTCCTCCCTAGAGTCTGGAGGTATGAATGTGTTTGAGAATTTACTGTAATAATAAGGAAATGTAAAACCAACCCAAAGATTAACATCACTATAAGCGAGTAAAGGTCATTGCTGAGGAGCAATTGTTCCAAAGGTAAAATGCTGCCAATCTGATCTTAGATGTTTAAGACGGTGTATAAATGGAACACCAAAAATCATTTTGCATGTATGATATTAAATGTTACTAATATTAGTTAAGAAATGCATTTAATTACAAATGAATTACTTAGAACTTTAATAACCACACAATTTTTATTCCTTTATATTTGAGCTCTCCTGTAAATATCAAAAATGTAAAATAAATACTGTAGTAGTAGATCTTTCAGGACTTAAAAATGTCGAAGAAAGAACAAACGAATAAAAAGCTGAGAAACATGAACTTGAAGCTGACACTGTGCGTCATCTAAATAATACGGGGTCATTTAAATGCCCGTTAGGAGATATAAACATGGATCATAAAAAAGAACTATTCTGTGGCATGAAATAACCACGTATAAGCATAATAATAAGAACAATTCCACATGTCACATGAATTTCTCTAACCTTGAAACTTCATGTTCCATTATTTATGATAATTTTTACTTTCTCTACTACGTATAGTAATTAGGGGAAGTATTGTATTCCACCCAAAAATTCGATACCGAGATTTCACCGGAAATACATGTTTTGAGACCCCCTGAATCCAAAAAAAGCATTTTGGGAAACATGTCCGTGTGTGTGTCTGTGTGTCTGTGTGTGTGTCTGTGTGTCTGTGAACAGCATAACTCAGAAACGAACAGTCGGATAAACACCAAACTTGGTATTTAGGTTCAATATCTTCCAGGGATGCGACACGAAGGTTTTCAACAAAATCCCCCCTCCCCAGGATACCCTTTACATGGAAGATTTTTCGAAAATTTTAATTTTCTCAAAAATGGCTCTAACGATTTTGCTTAAAATATCACAGGTTTAATATATTGTCATGACAAATAAAACGTATATCTTGAATTTTCTGGGAATGTCTCCAAAAGTGTTCTTCATTGTGAACGACATTTGCATAACCGGTAAACCATAAGAGATAGAGAAAATTTTACTACACAAAAAATATAGATCGCGATAAAATACACAATTCATGTCATATACATTTTTTTTGTTCAGTGAACGATTTTCGAGATATTGCTTGTTATTCTCTTATATTTTTCAATACTTATTTTCTTAAATGGGAATTCGTTATTCATTTTTACTTTCTCTACTACGTATAGTAAGTAGGGGAAGTATTGCATTCCACCCAAAAATTCGATACCGAGATTTCACCGGAAATACATGTTTTGAGACCTCCTGAATCCAAAAAAAGCATTTTTGGAAACATGTCCGTGTGTGTGTCTGTGTGTGTGTCTGTGTGTCTGTGTGTGTGTGTCTGTGTGTGTGTGTGTCTGTGAACAGCATAACTCAAAAACGAACAGTCGGATAAGCACCAAACTTGGTATTTAGGTTCAGTATCTTCCAGAGATGCGACACGAAGGTTTTCAAGAAAATCCCCCCACCCCAGACTACCCTTTACATGGAAGATTTTTCGAAAATTTTAATTTTCTCAAAAATGGCTCTAACGATTTTGATTAAAATATCATATGTTTAAGATAATGTCATGAGAAATGAAATGTATATCTCGAATTTTCTGGGAATGTCTCCAAAAGTATTCTTCATTGTGAACGACTTTTGCATAACTGGTAAACCATAAGAGATAGACAAAATTTTACTACACAAAAAATGTAGATCGCGTTAAAATACACAACTTATGTCATATACATTTCTTTTGTTGAGTGAACCGTTTTCGAGATATTGCTTCTTATTTCCTTAAATTTTACAATACTTATACTTTTTCTCACATTCGTTATTCATTTTTTTATGTCCTGGACATGCAAAGAGAATGGAATGCGCCACATAGCAACCAGCGTTAAAATATTTGACTATCGCTTAAAAGCTACCATATTTCCCTTGCATCTACAAGAAAATTACCAATAAGATTGACATCTCGATATCTCGATTAACATGAACCATATGGAGAATAAGCGTTTGTAAAATTAGATTGTACAAGAGTAGAGAAAGTCATGTGAGTGTAACACATCAGATTTTTTTTGTATTCGATAGACGATAGCGTATGCCACAGAGACTTAATAAAGTCTAGCTGCATGTTGAAAATATCGACTTGTGTAAATCGTGCTGCAATACGAAGTGGGACTTAGAAATATTCTGCTCTCAGAGTGCACTCAATCATTTTCCCATTACTGTACTAAGCCTGTTTAGCAATTTTTACTTTCTCTACTACGTAGAGAAAGTAGGGGAAGTATTGCATTCCACCCAAAAATTCGATACCGAGATTTCACCGGAAATACATGTTTTGAGACCCCCTGAATCCAAAAAAAGCATTTTTGGAAACATGTCCGTGTGTGTGTGTGTCTGTGTGTCTGTGTGTCTGTGAACAGCATAACTAAAAAACGAACAGTCGGATAAGCACCAAACTTGGTATTTAGGTTCAGTATCTTCCAGAGATGCGACACGAAGGTTTTCAAGAAAATCCCCCCACCCCAGATTACCCTTTACAAGGAACATTTTTCGAAAATTTTAATTTTCTCAAAAGTGTCTCTAACGATTTTGATTAAAATATCATACGTTTAAGATAATGTCATGAGAAATGAAATGTATATGTCGAATTTTCTGGGAATGTCTCCAAAAGTATTCTTCATTGTGAACGACTTTTGCATAACTGGTAAACCATAAGAGATACACAAAATTTTACAACACAAAAAATGTAGATCGCGTTAAAATACACAATTTATGTCATATACATTTCTTTTGTTGAGTGAACCGTTTTCGAGATATTGCTTGTTATTCCCTTAAATTTTCGAATACTTATACTTTTTCTCAAATTCGTTATTCATTTTTTTATGTCCTGGACATGCAAAGAGAATGGAATGCGCCACATAGCAACCAGCGTTAAAATATTTGACTATCGCTTAAAAGCTACCATATTTCCCTTGCATCTACAAGAAAATTACCAATAAGATTGACATCTCGATATCTCGATTAACATGAAGCATATGGAGAATAGGCATTTGTAAAATTAGATTGTACAAGAGTAGAGAAAGTCATGTGAGTGTAACACATCAGATGTTTTTACTTTCTCTACTACGTATAGTAAGTAGGGGAAGTATTGCATTCCACCCAAAAATTCGATACCGAGATTTCACCGGAAATACATGTTTTGAGACCTCCTGAATCCAAAAAAAGCATTTTTGGAAACATGTCCGTGTGTGTGTCTGTGTGTCTGTGTGTGTGTGTCTGTGTGTGTGTCTGTGTGTGTGTGTGAACAGCATAACTCAAAAACGAACAGTCGGATAAACACCAAACTTGATATTTAGGTTCAGTGTCTTCCAGAGATGCGACACGAAGGTTTTCAAGAAAATCCCCCCACCCCAGACTACCCTTTACATGGAACATTTTTCGAAAATTTTAATTTTCTCAAAAATGGCTCTAACGATTTTGATTAAAATATCATATGTTTAAGATAATGTCATGAGAAATGAAATGTATATCTCGAATTTTCTGGGAATGTCTCCAAAAGTATTCTTCATTGTGAACGACTTTTGCATAACTGGTAAACCATAAGAGATAGACAAAATTTTACTACACAAAAAATGTAGATCGCCTTAAAATACACAACTTATGTCATATACATTTCTTTTGTTGAGTGAACCGTTTTCGAGATATTGCTTGTTATTCCCTTAAATTTTCCAATACTTATACTTTTTCTCAAATTCGTTATTCATTTTTTTATGTCTTGGACTTGCAAAGAGAATGGAATGCGCCGCATAGCAACCAGCGTTAAAATATTTGACTATCGCTTAAAAGCTACCATATTCCCCTTTCATCTACATGAAAATTACCAATAAGATTGACATCTCGATATCTCGATTAACATGAAGCATATGGAGAATAGGCGTTTGTAAAAATAGATTGTACAAGAGTAGAGAAAGTCATGTGAGTGTAACACATCAGATTTTTTTTTATGTCCTGGACATGCAAAGAGAATGGAATACTTCACATAGCAACCAGCGTTAAAATATTTGACTATTGCTTAAAAGCTACCATATTCCCCTTGCATCTAGAAGAAAATTAGCAATAAGATTGACATCTCGATATCTCGATTAACATGAAACATATGGAGAATAAGCGTTTGTAAAATTAGATTGTAGAAGAGTAGAGAAAGTCATGTGAGTGTAACACATCAGATTTTTTTACTTTCTCTACTACGTATAGTAAGTAGGGGAAGTATTGCATTCCACCCAAAAATTCGATACCGAGATTTCACCGGAAATACACGTTTTGAGACCTCCTGAATCCAAAAAAAGCATTTTTAGAAACATGTCCGTGTGTGTGTCTGTGTGTGTGTGTCTGTGTGTGTGTGTGTCTGTGAACAGCATAACTCAAAAACGAAAAATCGGATAAGCACCAAACTTGGTATTTAGGTTCAGTATCTTCCAGAGATGCGACACGAAGGTTTTCAAGAAAATCCCCCCACCCCAGACTACCCTTTACATGGAAGATTTTTCGAAAATTTTAATTTTCTCAAAAATGGCTCTAACGATTTTAATGAAAATATCATATGTTTAGGGTAATGTCATGAGAAATGAAATGTATATCTCGAATTTTCTGGGAATGTCTCCAAAAGTATTCTTCATTGTGAACGACTTTTGCATAACTGGTAAACCATAAGAGATAGACAAAATTATACTACACAAAAAATGTAGATCGCGTTAAAATACACAACTTATGTCATATACATTTCTTTTGTTGAGTGAACCGTTTTCGAGATATTGCTTGTTATTTCCTTAAATTTTCCAATACTTATACTTTTTCTCAAATGCGTTATTCATTTTTTTTATGTCCTGGACATGCAAAGAGAATGGAATGCGCCACATAGCAACCAGCGTTAAAATATTTGACTATCGCTTAAAAGCTACCATATTTTCCTTGCACCTACAAGAAAATTACCAATAAGATTGACATCTAGATATCTCGATTAACATGAAGCATATGGAGAATAGGCGTTTGTAAAATTAGATTGTACAAGAGTAGAGAACGTCATGTGAGTGTAACACATCAGATTTTTTTTACTTGAAATCATCTCAAACTAAGCAATGAAGTTGGTTGTATGCATAATGCGGAAAACAAAATAGAACTCCTCAAATGCTTTTGTTGCTAATGAACCTACGCGGGAAAAGAGAATAATGGCATAAGATGTTTTATAGATGATAGTTCAATTGCGAGAACTTGAACATGTAATAACGAATGCTTCGAAAACTGCTAATGCTGCAGAAAAAATATTTTATATAAATATATATTTCACCAGATAAACGGATTATACAAAATTTGTTCGGAATGTGGTAAGCTTCAGAGGTTATTCATAGAAATTTGGAGATTACATTTTATGTATTATTCGCGCATACACTTTAAATAAGTGGCGCTGTATGAAAAACCGTTAGGTCCATTTTTGGGAAAATGAATAATGGAACATTTTCCATGTTAAAGGTAGTTTGGGTTGGGATGATTTTCTTGAAAATCTTCGTGTTGAATTCTTGGAAGATGTTGAACTTAAATACCAAGTTTGGTATACGCTAATGAACAGTTAGGATAAAAATTTCCGCGCCTATTCTTCACCTGAATGATTGTGCCCTCACAGTTGAGGATAGTTACGAGCTGGCCTTGATAAAAACGGTGCGCGATATCGACAATCAGGGCGAGGATAATGTCCCTTCCTGAAGGAAAACAAAGGAAACATTTGAAATATTTAGAGAGGGGATTGGAATGACGGCGATCTCAGCGGGAGCGAATTGACTTGCCGAGTGTTCGCTGCAGGAGTGAGAGTGACTTGGCTGATATCGGCAGTTGACGCTGGTCAGGGTTATGTTGAATGTTCTGCACATTGCTCTCTGTAATATTCCGCTTTTAAATCCATAGGTACCCCACTAGGCCTGCATTTTTGGTGTAACAGCACAGCCTGGCAATTGTGAGTTCCGAGAGGTGTTCAAGGACACGGAACTGACTAGTCGTCTTTATGTACGTCATAATTACTCCCCTTCACAATGTCCTAACCTAATATTTATTGTTATTATTTCCTTTGTACAGCCCCGGTTAGCCCATATGGTGTTATCAGAGGCTATGTCCAACTAATGGTGTTACAGACAACTCCAACTATAGATTTGTTAAAGTTGACTGTATTACCTTTTAGTATTAAATACACTCACACTCTACTCACTCCCATATTCATAGTTCCAAACTCTGCGGAGAATATGGACTTTTCCGGTAAAAAAAAATTCACACCCCAACTGGGAATCGAGCCCGGAACCTCTAGACTAAAGCCATTCAGTCACTCAGGCAGTCTAACCTAAACTTTATTCTCAATGTTACATTTCTTAATGTTTGATCCCTTAGGAAGAAAAGTAAAACGTTACATACCAATAATTGTTCTTTCACGTTGTCATGTATATAGAGATAGGAAAATGGATATTTTTCAGTAAAAGTTCTGACCGTTCCAGTTCCAAAAATATTAGGTTCCAAATAACCGTTCCAAAATAAGTGTGTACATCGACGATTATTAATGCAAAACCGAAACTGCAAGATGCACTTGGTCCATTGTTACTTGCCTGGCTCGCCTTCTTACGTTCAAGTCGTGATCTTTCGTTCCGTTCACAAAGAGTGTTGAAGACGTTGCTCCCATTCCATCATCTCTCTCTTTCACCATACACGCGCGAGCAACATATAGATATTGTTAACAACAGTACGTTGCATCTAAATACTTACTATAATTACTCTCATTTAGCTCACGTTAAAGAAAGCCATGTTCATCATCATTATTAATATTATTATTATAATCATCCTAGTTATACCTGTAACACCTTTTATTGTGCTAATGGTTAGATACTCTAAAAGGCATGTCGAGTAATTCCTTTCGCATGTGTATTGCAAAAGCTACGTAGCATAATTCAATCCGATTGGCTGGAAGATTTCTAGTGAGTGTTGGCCTGTTTTGGAATTTAGAAACAGGGACAGTTCCAAGGTCTGTTATATTGTAACGCAACGTGCTCTCTACGCCCAGCGCGTTGTTTTTGGAACGGGCTATAAAAATACTCGAACGACAGTATAAGTTCGAATTTGAAGGGCTGTTATTTTGCAACTGCATAACTGGATCTTAAATTTTCCCCTACCAATAGTGTGTAGGCTAAGGTCACAAAGATGACATTTTAAAAAGTCTTTGGGCTTTGCGTATCGGTGAACTATTGATGTGCTACCGTGACAAGATTCTCAAAACGGAGTTGAACTTCTCATAACTAACTCATATCCGCAGAAAGAGCTCACTTTCTCTGAGATGTAACTTTTCAGAAATTAATTTTGTTTTGAGTATTAAAACAAGTACAAGATTAGATTTTTGGATTATGGATCTCTGATCATACTTTTATAAAACAGTTTATACCTACGATTAACAGCTCTGGATGTTTGCATATCATACATAGTATGAAGGTGTACTTAGTAGATGTACGTAGTATGTATACAGATGTATGACAAAAGTTGGAAATACTGCTGTAAAAGTTAAATTTCTACATTTACTTATATCCGATCATTCATAAAACGTGTTAAAAACTTTGCCCTCGTGGGTGTATGGAACCACAAAAAGCAGTTTCTGGCGTTTTGGAGGTATAGATGCCTCTCCGTGCATTTCACAAAACGTCGGTATTTGAGTAAAATTTCAGCCATGTGTACAAATGCGTACATATGGAATAATGCTTCTAACAATAATATTGTGGCGTAAATTTAATGATATTTGCAACTACTAGGACATGAAAGGATAAAGGCGACTTTGGTGGTGTAAATGCTTTCAATTCAAGGTTTTTGGTTAACCATACTGCAGGGTTACAGATATCTGTAGTCAAGAGTACACACGAGTGTGTGCAGGTTGCGCAGTAGCACGTGACCTGTCAGCTTATAGTGAGAATGAAAGAGACAGTGACTATTTTTGTCTCTGTTTCTCTGTTTGTGCAGTGGCTTTCCCCCGCCCACCTTTGTGTGTGCTCCGGACTCTTAACAACTGTTCTTTCCTTCAGGCCATTTATAGGGTAAATTGGAAAATTGAACTAGATTTGAAAAACTCACTACTTTAATCAAGGATTTTCAGTTCTCCCTATCAAAAGATTACCACTATGCTGTCGTGACGCGACTTCCAGAAAGCGCACTGAATATTTCTCACTTTATTCGGATATCCCGACTATCCTCTAAGGTAATCTCAATTGCTTCGTGATATCGCACTTCTAAGTGCAGTGTTGCAAATACTTTTAATACCGGACTTTCAGTTAAACAGTATAGGATTAATTTCAATTAATTTTTCCTTCACGCTGACCTGGCTCAAAGTTTAAATAAGACATTCAAAAAAACTGGCATAGCGAGAACTGGAATATCAGAGGACAATATTGTATTGTATGTACTGTAAATATCGTGACCATACACGCGTGATACAGTCCGCCAAACATTGGATGTGGCTTTGACTGACTACTCTTCGAGAAAGTTCGCCATCTGCTTTCTGGAAATCATTAATGTGTCTCCCTAGCAACAGAGGAGTATAAAATGATGGCTGAAAATAAATGTGAGTTAGTTGTGAGTTACGAGCGTTTTGTAGGTCAGAGTGACGCAGTATTTTATATTACAACACTGTGAATGCCAGAGTGATTGTAGTGTAAATTAGCATTATTGTATGACAATTATTTGAGATGTCTGTTAATTATAAGCATTGTTAGCAAATAAGTTTACACGGCCTCACTGAAACTGACAATAGGAGCGGGTAACAATGAGCGAGGGGGTGAGTTGTTTATCAATTATAAGAGACAAACAAATGACGTCAGAGTAGCGCACTTTTCTTTAGAAATGGAGGGAATATCTTCCGTAGAGCATATGTGTTCGTAATTTTGATTGGATATAAAAATAGACGCTAATGTTGGCGCGTTTTATTAACCAATAGCAGCTCTGTTATAATGTTTAGGCATATCGGGGTGAGGGGGTATAAATTCCGTACCAGAGACGGGTAACACACAGTTTAAGAGAATCATTCACGGGTTACAATTCACACAGTTAAACAGAATCATTCACGGGTTACACGTCGCGCAGTTCTACAGAATCTTTCGCGTCGTAAAGTTAGTTTCAAAATGTGAAATACTAGAATTAATAATGAGCGGAAAATAAGTGATTATAGTTACATTCGAAAATATAACAGTTTCAGTCGGGCGTGTATCAAGAATAATATATATGAAATTAATAAAGTGTGACGGCAATAAAAGTGTAAAAACAATTTCTTTTATTAGTGTTATCTTTTAGTAACAACTCCTCTCCGTTTACACACCCTGTTTAAGAGATTTGCTCGACTTGTAATAATAGCTAGCCGGAGGACAAAGAACTCAAAATGCAAAATAGTAAAACAATAATAGGCGCTCAGCAAATAAGATAACACGAAAGATACCGCGACAAGAGCTGGGAAGCGAGGCTTGTACAAGGGTACACTTAAAAGTTTTACAAAATCAAACAAGGATTCTTTTTAAAACTGTAAATGATTTTATTGTTTTCCAAAATATTCCCCTATAACATCAATACATTTTTACGTTCAATGAAACCTCTTCCTGAGAGACTTCAGAAAGCAGGTTTTTATAATGCTCCACTGACGAAAAAGTGATTCCAAGCATTTTATCTGTAATTTTTGTAAACAAAAAGAAATCAAAGTGCCCCATGATGCTGACCTTTAGAGCATCCAGATACTCAGTTGCTAGTTTTGATGTACGCGACGATGCGTTGTCATCATGTAACATTATTTTTCCTTTTGAGTGTTTTTCAGAACTTTTTGAAAAGTTTGCTATAAACAGGCATTTGTGTGCCAAATGGCAGTAACGGTACGTCTACTTTCTAATGCTATAGTAACAATATAACCCGTTTTAGAAAAAAAATACTAGCAACCATTCTTCAACCAGCACTGCGAATTCGTCGGACTTTTGTAAGCTTAGGTTCTGTTCGAAAGACCCATTGAGCCTATTGAGTTTTCTTTTCAGGATCATAACAACAAATCCAGGATTCATCACCAGTAACGATATTTCAAACCAAATTTGAAGTGCCACCTTGGAATTTTTTCAGAGTTTTTCTGCACCGATCAATGCGCTGTTGGTTTTGACCGGGAGTCAGTTTATGTGGAATCCATCGACAATAACGTTTTCTCACGTTTAACTGTTGATGTAAAATGTTTTGGATTTGACTCATCATACCAATGCCCAATTCGTACAAATAAATTCATAAAATGTCCGTCGATCTTCTTCAAGCATTGCTCGAACAGCGGCAATATTTTCATCAGTAACATCAATTCTTGGCCGTCCTTCACGAAATTCATCACTAAGAAAAACCCGATTTCTTTTGAATTCGCTGTAAAAAGCCAATCTTCCCATTGTTTAGGCGTTAATGGCGATTTAAAATCGTAAAATATCATAGCCTGGAAATGTTGTCTGGTCAAATTATTTCTGAGTGAAACACAACCTTTAAATTATGATAATTAACAAAAATTAGAGGAAATGGAACAAACTACGTGGCACTCAAGTCGCAAAACATTATAAAGTAGCTGTCGAATAAAAACAAATTTAATTTGTTTTTAGAAACATGGCATTCTAAAAATTTTCAGTATCGTCCCTCGTAACCAATTTCACGTAATAAAGTTTGTTAGGAGTTAAGCGGTGCTTTGGTCACAATCCTGTGTTATTTATGCATCCAAAGCTTTGTTGAAGATATAAATCCAAACTATAGGAGACTGATGGACCACTGGGGAAGTTAATCATCAAATATTTACTCATATAACACTTAGTACCATACAAATAAGCATTTTGTAGTAAAGATACCTGTGCATATGCACTTATATGCGCATATACCCGCAAATACACACCGAAGAAGATTGAATCTTTTCTCAGAGACGTTAAATTTGAACGCGATTTCCTGCAGATGGTTCCAAATCTCCGATTTACAAGGACATTTCCTTTATGCTGCTTCATTTTATCCTTGAATAATTCATCACGGCAAAGGAATGGAAGACTGTACCATCTGTCTATACTGCAGCAACGCAAGAGAAAGAAAGGTGATTTCTAAAAGGCTTTTTATCAGAACAAAATTCTGTGCCATCAATTAAAATCCTCACCTTTACATTTCTTATAGAAACGGAAGGCCTTTGTTAAGAGCAGAATTTACAGTAAAGTTCCAACTTCATTTTAATGTGAGTACAATGGTTCTTTTTCTTCATCTCTTAAAGCTGTTCACTAATCATTAAAATTATGATTATTTCTCATCGTCACTCCCATCACTATCAAAATTACTAAGGGTAGCAGCATTTTAGGAGCGCTCGATTTATAAAGTTATATACTGATACCTGGGAATTGATGAAGCAAACTCAAAGAAGCAAAATAGCAGTTCATTCTACAAAAGTAATATATTAGCTGATTATTTTAGAAAGAAATAGTGACTTGTTTAGCTTTTAATTTATTTTGTTTAATCATGTAAACTCATATTATAAAGAGCATATAGGAATTCGTTACCGCTTTAAAGGATTGTAAATGGCAAAATTGAAGTAAAATTTTAATTTTATTTATATATCATGTTAATAGCATAAATCAAGATCCTAAATTCAAAACAGACGGAAAGTGATGGGTTTTCTTCGGATGTAGAAGGCCCTGTCGTGGCTTCCTTCGGAATGGATTTTACTAGTATGTAAAGTAACCTGGAGAAAGCCCCTGATTAAAATTGTCGGCCATTTTAACACCCTAAATGCCTAATTCTCCTTAGAGCCGTCTAGGAACCAATTGCTCGTCCCTGCAGCTCTAGTGTCAGGTAGCAGATACTACTGCATTACAGTAAAACGTCCCCTTCCATATACCTCAAAGTTTGATCATCTTTATTATTATTATTATTATTATTATTATTATTATTGAGAAATTTCGGGTTTCATTTAGCACATAATTTATCAGTTTTGGTTGGTTAACTGTATTTGATATGTTAATAAGTTTTCTGCATACTTTATTGTTATTCTTCTAGACCTCTTCAATCAACAATACCTATCTCTTCAAAAGTATTCATTGTAGAAGGTTGTGGTTTGCTTTAATTTAGATGAAGCTCACTCAAAAAATTGTCAGCATTTGCTATATAACATCGGTTTCGGTTTCTTCCTGTCTGAATTTAGTATAAAAGCTTAATATATAACTTAGGCAGACTTATATTTTTAAAACATATTTAATTTTATAAAGAATTATATACTTTATAGAACTTTTCATACTAGAACTTTGAAGTTTAATTATGCACTTTAGCATTGTTATTTTTGTTAACTATTTTATTATAGTTAACATCGACAGATTGATTAAATAAATAAATTTAGCAAATATGACGTTAATTTTAATTAGAAACTCATTTTCGTAATGAAAGTTATATTATTAACCAAAACTGTGATGTGCCACACGCTTTATGAACTTTCTCTTCCAATTATCTACCATATTATCCCTTATATATTATAATATTACTATTAAAGTAATATTTCTATTCACGTTACATCACTTACGATACATTTTTACTTTCTCTACCACGTACATCGTAGGTAGAGAAGATATTGCGTTCCATCGAAAAATTCGACACCAAGCTTTCACTGGAAATGCATTTTTGAGGTCATCTGAATAAAAAATTAGAAAAAAAAGGTTCGTGTGTGCCTGTGAACAGCGTAACTCAAAAAATAAATGTCGTATAAGTACCAAACTTGGTATTTAGGTTCAGTACCTACCAAAGATGCGGAACAAAGATTCTCAAGAAAATTTTTCCACCCCAAACTGCCCTTTACACGTAACATTTTTTTTAAAAAAAATATTTTCTAAAAAATGACTAACGAATTTGTTTAAAATACCACATGTTAAAGATATTCACATGAAAAATAAAATGTATATTTTGAATTTTCTGGATATAGCCTATGAAGTCTTCGTTCGGAAGGAATTTTGTATAATCTTGTACAACCGGTAAACGCTAAGCGATAGACGAAGACGTACTACACTAAAAATACAGATCTCTTTAAAACACACAATTTATTTCAAATAAGTTTTTTGTGACATACGCCATTTCTGAGATATAGGTCAGTAATGGTTCGAATTGTTCATTACTTGGCCATTCTCTTAAAGCCCTGTCAACATTCGCAGGATCGAAAAAACATTTATTTAAGTTTCGGTCTGTTAAAAGTATAGTAATTGCTTCTACAAGAACGGGAAGAGATAGTAATAATAAAATTGCGGTAATTCCTACTGATCAAACAAATAAAAGTACTATTGTTTCTCAATATTGCACGGAAAGAGTATGGAATTTTAAGGCCAGCATATAGCGTCCAATTGTTAAGCATTCTGACTATCGCTGTTCTCTTTGTATTTATAACGAAATGTGTAGCTATTTCTGCAAAGGTTTGTTTAGATTAAAATGTAGTAGATAGAAAAATAAGCTTTAGTAAGAATAGCTTGTATACCCACTAATAAAGATCGAGATTAGAGTAAGTCATGTGTATGTATCACACCAGACTTTTTACTAGAATTATTCTCAAATTAAGCAATTTAACCTGTTTATACGCACGTATATTGCAAGTCAGTTTTATTAATAATGAGCCCATGCAGGCAAAAGGAAGAATCGCATATTTTCAAAGATGCTCTATAGATGTCGCATGGCATTTCAACCTTATAAAATTTAAAACTCCAAAAACGACTAATGCTAAAAAAACTGTATATTCTAATGAGCTTTGCATTTTCTGAAGTAAGACTTTGTCTATAATTTACGATTTACCAGCTTAGAATAAAAAGCACTTGACAGGCTATTTCTAGAAAATTCAAGTCATAAGTTGTAATAATCTCAAAAACATCTTAAAGGTATGGTATTTTATTCAAAAACTTTAAAGAAACTTTTACGAATATACTTTTGTGGTTCAGCGGACCTCAAAATGTGTGTTTTCGATGAAATAATGAAACGGAATTTTTTTATGAAATACAATACTTAATTCCTTCATCTACTACAGGTAAGGTAGTGAAAGTAAACAAACTCGTAGAAGTATTTAAACTAGCAGCATTTAAAATAACCATGAAATATTTATAATGCATATCTAAAGTGTATGAAACGTTTGTACGACGGAGGTACCGTTAACAACAGAAAGCAGTTAATAACTTTCTTCATTTTATCTTTATTGAGGTAAGGTGCAGTGGTTAATAAAAAGAGATTGCATTTACCAGTATTAAACAATGTGTACAGACTTGGCTATTTCATCAGATTGAAGTTTACATTTAGTTTTTTTATATAACTGCTTTTTATTTATATTTGATATGAACATAATCTGCAAGCTCGGTGAAAACAGATGAAATGTTATTTTAACAAGCTTCACTATACTAACATCCTTATGTTCTTCTTTCGTTACTTCCATGTTTCATCCTATGGATAAATGAGGTTAGCACTTAACATGTTCTTTCAACCTCGTTTTATTGTTTCAAAAGAAAAGAGAGCGACATTATTACTAAAAAGAAAAACAGCAAACTGGGGAAGCACAGATCTAAAATAGACACTAAATGTAGATACTCCTTTGTTTTATACTTATTCAATTTCTTTCGCGTTAACTCTCCCAAAGTTTGCTTGAGAAAATTAAGCACCTTCTTTTTACACAAGCTTTTAACTTTATTCACACAGCAAGTCCTGAGTTAAATGGAAAATAAAGGCATTAAGAGTAACTCATATTGTATTCTTGCATGGTTCACCAAAATAAAAAGATTTCACTCATAAAGGGGAGGTCTGCGGTTCAGATCCCGTCAGGGCTGTCATCCCTGACTGAAGTTTTCTCCAGGTTACCCTTGGTCCTCTGGCAAATGATGTGAGATACCCTAAATTTAGGTCTGGAACGTTTCCTTTCGCTATTACCATTGTATTTCATGTATTATTAGTGTCCACCCCTGTGTTGACATATGCAGTAAAAACGGGCGTTAAACACTACAGAAAAGCACTAGTTTCACACGACTTTCTCTACTTACTACCGTTTATTTTTATATCTTTTCTTGCAAATTATTTTTACAAAAAGCTTATTTTTTTCTCTACTTACTGTTAATCGAGATAAACGTTTGCAGAGTTTTTTTTCATTAAACCTTTCGTTATAGGTACTAGGGAGACATAAGAGGCTAAAGCGATAGTCAAATGTTTTAAAAGCGGGTTGCTATATGCTGGCTTTGAATTTTCACTCTTTGCATGGTGTACGAGAAACAAAAAATGCTGAGCCCGCTTCTGTGGTGTGGCGGTAGCGTATCTGTCTCACGTTCAAGAGGTCTGAGTTCGAATCTCGATTAGGGTGAGTTATCCGGATGTTTCTTTCCAAGCTTTTTCCATATCCTGAGAAGACAAATGTCGATTAATTTTAAACTCTATGGACCCCGGACTCATTTGAACATCATTACATCCATTTCATTTATCTACCAGGTTAAATAACACTAAAATACACAAAAAAGTAATGGCGACTCAGTACTTTTGAAATAAAAAAAAGACATTGGAAAATGCATATAAAAACAAAGAATAGCTCAGAAAGGGTTCTATCCACAACAATAAAGTATTTGGAAAAAAATGTATGTCTCGACGAAATCTGTATTTTTGTGAGGTAAATTTTTGTATATTTTTATGATTTGCCAGTTGTACAAGAAATATATAAAATTCATTCGAAATACAGGCGACTTCACAGACTATTCGCAGAAAATTCAAGATATAAAAGTTTGTTAGCCATGCAGTATCCTGAACATGTAATATTTTAACAAAAATTGTTACAAAAAGACTAATGAAGAATAATTCACTGTAAAGGGTAGTTTGATCGAAATATTTTATTGAGAATTTTCTTGCTGCATCCTTTGAAGAATGTGAACTAAATATCAAGCTTGGTATTTATTCGACTACCTTTTTGTTAGTTCACACACACACATAAAACGCGGATAGGTTCTAAAATGCCTGTTTTTAACCAGGAGACCGCAAAACATCTATTACTGGTGAAATCTTGAAATTGAATTTTTGATTTGGATACAATACTTCTTCTACCTGCTGCAGGTAGGTGGTAGAAAAAGTAATAAACGAGTAATGTGAGGCATTTTTGAACATCAAGGAAAATATGAATATGCATGCATATAATGGTTGCATACACAGAAGAGGTTAAAAAGAATTGATAAGTCCATGATTGAACCATATTCATATTTAAATTGCATTCTTTTTTAAATTGTAGAGCTTTCAAATTATGTACAAAGTCCTGAAAAGTCTTATAACTGAATTAATAAGCTAATTAACATTGTATTTTATCTTAAAAGGAATGTCCAGTGTGTTGCACATGCCTGCAGTGTAGTAAACAAGGTTACTCTAGTGAGCTTTGCTAAACTCTTTACCTAGGTAATCCCATAAGAGGTTATGAGCTTACCTAATGAAACTCATAACATCTAATGGCTATCCCAGAGTAAAATGTTTATATATTTGTTTTGAACGTAATGACCGTAATGCCAATTACAATCTTCATTATAAAATGTAGTCAATTACAATAATTAATATATAGCTAATAGAGAAATAACAAACAAAACTGGTATATAAAATGAAAATGCAAATGGAAATTGTGTAGAGAAATAAAAGAATAAGGAACAGAAACAACTAATAAAGAAAGAGAAGGTTTTTTAATTATGCAATTTTTGTTTAATATTTATCTTTATCTACTATTAACTGTAGCATCTTTGAACTGAATTTCGGACATGTTAAAAACATCTACATCAAAATAATGCATTTGGATATATAAATGCATAATTCTGTTTCATGATCAATTTTTTATGGATTTCTTGCTCGGGGGTGGGTGAAAAAAGTTTTTTGGAATCTACTTATTTTACTTTGTGTATAAAGGGATATGTTTCTAGTAATATGCATAATAATAGAATTTAGAACCCTATACAGAAACATCAATCTCATGACGTCTCTTCTGAAATGTAACAGACTTTATAAATAATAATTGACTTATCTGCAGATATGGCTTTAGTGAAGATGCGTTGCGTGACCTGCTATTACTTTCTCAACTACGTACTTACAGTAATATAGGAAGTATTGTATTCCATCCAACAATTCCTTGTCGATATTTCACGGAAGTATATGCTTCGAGGGTCCCTGAACTCAGAAAAAGCACTTATACAAAAAGGTACGCGTGTAGTCTGACTGTCTATCTGTGTGTACGTCTGTGGACAGCATGATTAAAAAAACAAAGTCTTTGCAACGGACAATGCTTGTTTACGTAATATGTTTTTGTTGTCGAGCCCCACGTATGGGAAGCCAATTTGTAACAGTATTAATGTTGTATTTATTGTAACATTATTGTAGCTCCACGTTTGGGAGCCAATTTGCTAGAGAAATTGCTTTACGTAATGTTGTTTACATCAGTGTTGAAGCCAATTTGCGAGTGAATAATGTTTCTTACGTAGTTTGTGTAGCGTAAGTTATTAGAACTTGTAGATCAGGTTGTGCTGCTTACTTCACGCGTTGCCATCTTGTGACGTCATTCATTTGTTTGGTTTGTAGCTCCATCTGGCGTAGCAATTTGCATCAGTTTTGAAATAATTCACTTTAAATGTCCTCCAGCTAGCTGTTTGGGTCGAACATGTTTCTCTTTGCAGGTTGTGAAATGGAAAGGAATCTTTTGTCCAGAAATTATACTGATGAAGAAAATTTGTTTTATAATCTTTATTGCCGAACACGTTCACGAACACTTTTACATATTGATTTAGATACTCGCCAAACTGAAACTGTTTGTAATAACTTCTTACTTATCACTTTTAACTCACGTACTTCAACTTTGTGTATATTTAACTGTATAATACTTTAGATTCTCGTAATTCTGCTGCGCGTAACTTATGACGAACTGACTGACTGAAGACAACGTGTAACGTGCTAGAAATTTAGATGAACTTGGCGACCGACGTGTAAGGTATTGAGAATTTTGTTGAACTGAAGGGCGATCTACCACGGACTCGACTTTATATACTCCCACTCCTCGACATGCCTAAAGATTATAAATGAACTACTATTGGCTAATAAAACGCGCCAACATTAGCGTCTATTTTAATATCCAATGAAAACCACGAATACGTATTGCTTTTAGGGAAACATTCCAGAAGGTTCTCAACGGAAAAAACGCGCGAACATTACGTAACTTCCTTGTTCCCGATAATGATAAACAGCTCACCCCATCGCTGCATTATTGCGTTATTATTGACAGTTTCAGTAAAGCCGTATAAACTTATTTCCCAATAATAATTACAATTAATAAACATCTGAAATCAATGTCACATATAAATGCATATTCATATTACAATCATTATTTACATTTAAGTAATTTGTGATACAAATTACCGTATCATCTTATGAATACCAAACTTAGTATTTCAATTCAGTATCTTCCAAAGATGCGACATGAAAATTTTAAACAAAATCTCTCTATCCGAAACTACCTTTTATATGGAATTTTTGGTTTTATCAAAAATGGTTCTAATGATTTTGATTAAAATACTATAGTTTAAGACATTTATATGACAAATAAAATGTATATCTATCTTGAAATTCCTAGGAAGAGTCCTCTTCATTCAGAATGAGTTGTATAACAGGTAAACCGTAAAAGATAGACAAAATCTTACTGCACAAAAAATGTAGATCTTATTTAAGTACACAATTTATGCCAAATGAAGTTTTTTGCAGCGTTAACCATTCCCCATATATTCTTTATTATTAGTTTGAATTTTAAAATATGTAGTTATACTCATCTCGAGAATAAAATCGTTATTCATTCTTCTCGTGGCCATGCGAAGAGAACAACATTTCAAAGCCAATACTTAACGATCCGCGCTTAAAGGACTTGAGTATCGCTTAATCCTACTGTATTCCCCTAATCTTCTTGTGTGTACCTACAAGGAAATATGCAATAAAACCAATGTGAATGTTTATCTCGATCAACATTAAATAGATTAGAAGAATAAGCTTTTGTAATAATAATAATAATTTTTAATAATACCTGGATAAATTCATGTGAATATAACACAAGACTTTTTTGATAAATTTTTGCTCCTGTTTCAGTCTGAATTATGTTTGTTAATACTGTCGAGATGGATTAATCACTGCATATTGATACTATTACGGTTCAGTAATGAGCTGACGTTTTATCCGATTAAATCGAAACCCTCCAAGCACATTATAAGACAAACGACCGTGACTGGTCGAAATTCGAAGCATTGATAAGCGTTCTTGGTTAGTATCAAATACGCGGCAATGAACGGTACAGTCATTCTAAACCCCTTATGTATCTGCAACTACACTGCGTTAGCTGTGTATATGGATGACTACACCACAGTGGGAGAAAACCAGAATTACGAAAGTCCAAACAAGCAAATTTTAGTACGGGTGAAATATATTTCTATTTAGCTTTTGAAAGTTAATTCGAAGTGCACATGAAAATCAATTAAGTAGCCACATCCAAATTATGATACATGTTTACAAATTTTGTATTTAAGGTAATGCAGCTGTGAAATTTGGAAAATCCACAGTATGTTGTACCTATATATTGTTGAAATTTATTACCACAATAACAGTAATGTTTTGTCATGCTTGAGAATTCCAGCTTGCATGGTTATTTACATATTATTTTTATTGCGCAAATTAAATTCACTATTCTAATAAAAATGTTCCACAAGAGCATCTTTAAAAATATTCACACACAAATTCAGATTTTGCAGTAAACGAGTTTACAAAAAGATCTGTCAT
Source organism: Deroplatys truncata (assembly GCA_030765065.1). NCBI lineage: Eukaryota > Metazoa > Arthropoda > Insecta > Mantodea > Mantidae > Deroplatys > Deroplatys truncata. The sequence continues at coordinate 65,343,014 of CM060985.1, forward strand.
ATCAGACATTTATATTAACCCCTAATTGTTGTCGAAAAATTATTACGCTTTTACTCTCAACAATTTTTTTCTTTTTCAAAGGTTAATAATTTACTTTTCAAAATGTTTAATATTTTTAAAAAGTATATGATCATTCTCTTTAATTTAATTTTGAAAATCACTAATTTTTTTTAAACAAATTAGTAAACATCTGCATCGTGTGGAGCATTTTGGGTATAGGAAAATACTGAGAAAAACGTTGCTAGAAAGCAAGGTTTAAATTTGGGCGTACCTAATAATAAGCATATGCATGTCCATTTATAGCTATAGTTAATTGGCAGTTTAAAGGTGCCAAGTGGAAAAAAACATGTTTCAAATCCCGTGGGCTGACCAATCTGTTTTTTTTCGTGGTTTCCCTCAGTCACTAAGGTAAATGTTGAATTGGATATTTAATACCACGACCCAAAACACTACCTTAAGTTTAAAACAGTTGTTAACAAGAAAATAGAGGTAATAGCAAATGCTCTGACACCAATCCACAGATAATGAACACAGGTAGACTGGACGGCACCCTAATGCCATGTGTTCCGCACGTGTAGAAGCAGAGATACAGTTGCCTAGCACTAAGGTCTCCATGGACACGTACCGAAGCTGCCATCTGCTCGTCAGCAAAGGTACAGTTGCCTAGCTTCAAGGGCGTCTATGGATATATGACGAAGTAAGATGGTATGGCACAGGAATGAGACCTAGAAGGCTAACTGTCGCCACACAACCAACCACGAGGTATCTCCTAACAGATCCGTCGCGATATGACCACGTAGCTAAAGCGAGGTAAAATAGAGAGAAAAAGTTCTTCCTTAAGGTTTAGAATTCATATTATTTTATTATGAAACAATTTAATTTTTTAATTTTTTTACAATTTTTGGTCAAATTTCACAGATGCATTATCTTAAAAGCTTTACAAAATAGTATAAATGCAGTTAAATTTGTAAATGAAATAATGCCTTTAAGTATTTTAAAATTAAAATGCCATTCCATATGCAGTGGTGTTATATTTTGACATGATTTATATTCGGTTTCTCATAAAATGTTGTATTTCCTTCTTTTCAAGTGGCAATGTTAGAATAACGAACTATTAACCTTATTGAGCAAACATTTCAGTAAGTTATTTTAAAATAACTGAATAACAATTTTTCTGTCATTTACAGAAAAATTAAGATATAATGTAATTATTCATGCCAATATCACAAACATATTTTAATTAAAATCATTAGAGCCCTTTTGGAAAAGAGTAAGAAATAGCGAGCCTTTTTCCGTGTAAAAGATAGTTTGGGATGAGGGGTGTTTTGTGAACTCTTTGTCGCATCCTTGGAAGATACCCGACTTAAATAATAAGTGTCGTATTGGTGTAATTTTAAAATATATTTAAGTGAAAAAAATTTGAATTTCAAAAGGTGAAAAAATGACTAATTAAATGGGTCATCCGACTTTTCATTTTTTATTTATGCTGTTCACACACACACACACACACACACACACACACACAGCACACTTGCGCACCCACATACTCACAGGAACAGAGAAAGATTTTCTAAAAATGTTTTGGGGACCTCAAAACGTATATATACATAGAAATCTCTGTATGAAATTTTTAGCGGAATACAGTGCTTTCACTATCTACCACAGGCCTGGTCCTCTTATTAATTACGTATAACATTTCTTAAATAGCCTTCAAAGATTTTAAAAGGTTTACGATATGCACCATCTCGAAAACACTGTATGGTTTCTAAGATTCTCAGATTTCTCTGCCTGCGACTGCTTCTCCTGGGGAATTAAAGAACAGGGTTTATTCAAATCGTCCACAAATCCTTGTAGACCTCACAAATAATATTTGAACATAAATTAGTATATATTCCAGTTGAAATATTACAAAAATATATTAAAGAATGCTTTTTAGGCTGGCAGATTAAGGTAGCAAAACTGGAGGCAATTTGCGAGATACAATTCTTAAGAAATGTGTGAGCATAAAATGGCCCATTGTGAGCACAAATCTCATATATTTGTTAATTTACATAAATGGTATAATGATTTATCACACGACTGTAACATTTTGGTTTCATTGAATCATCCTGTATTTTCGGAATTGTTTCCTTTAAAAACAAATGAAAGTGACAATGAATATTTGAAACTTAGATAGCGCTGCAGTTTAAAGACTTACTGGTCACTGGAGATAATGTCATGTTATGAGAGCTTCAGAATACATTTTGAGAGAATCTGGAGCTATTTAGTATTGATTTTGACTATTTAACGAATGAAATGATAAAAATAAAGTATATATCCATAAAATGCACTTTTAAAGTATAAATAATTATAAAAAACTAGACGTAGATATAAATATTCAGTCCATATTTTAATTCTCACCAGCAGTCGAATAGTTGAGATAACATAGTCCGTGACAGTAACGGAAAAAAAACTGAACCCCGATATGATAAAATGAAAACGATGAAATTGACAGGATGTACAGTTGTAACTGATACAAATTAAAAGCATTTTTATGAGTATTGTGATACGGGATAATTGCACCACGATGAGGCGCCAATTTGAAGTAAGTCGATGGTCGTCAATTTTGAGGTTTGTTGATTCTGCTTTCGTGATCTCGTAGCTCCTTCTTGTCTTGTGCGCCAGCTGCCCCAGTGATAAGCTATGATATCTTTCTCTCAGGGTATGCGTAGGCAGTTGTTAAAGGACAACACCAGTTTAAATTTAACTGAGAAATTTATTGTGAACTAAAATTTGAGTTATTGAAGTGAGTTGCCGACCGTTTGATGATAAAGAATGAAACTGATTATGAATCGTAGCACTTGAAATTGTAACAACTGAATTATTATACCTGATAACTTCTGCAGTATCAAAATTACTGTTGTAAATAACTGTTTTCGGAATAAAAGAGACTAGAAGCGTAACTTGTCTGAGTCGCTAAATTGCTTACCGGCGAGACCTCTCGCAATAGCCGCGAAATCTTACTCACACAAGCGTGTCACTAGGCACTTAAAATATTACAGAGTACGTACCGGTGACGTACCAGAGAAAGAGTAACTAATGTATGCACAATTGTGTGCACGAACTACTGTAAGTACCAGTGCCGGTATCAAGAGTAACTCTCTGGTTTGAAACTATTATACACACCTTTATTGATTTTACCTCCGCCTACATATTATTCCCCCTTCCAACTTTCCATTTTGCCCGGGACAATACCTAAAATCCTACGGTGTCTCTGTTACTTTGTTACCAAGGGATCCAGCTAAATTCTCAGAACTTAAGTGCCTTTCTCTTTTCCAGAATTCTGCCTACGTGATTATGCAAACGCACTGAGTTTATAACCTAACTGAATTCCCAGAATATTTAAGCTAATACGTTCACTAATTCGACTGTCGCTCATGATTTTGGCTGATCTGGCTTCCTAATTACTGTTTCTCGAACAAATATCTCAACTCAAGCCTATTACATTATACACTGATTTAATATACGGAAATTATTTATTGTAATTATTTCCTTATCTTGCTGTTATTTCGTTATTTAATTATTTATATCTGCCCGTCAATAATTACAGTATCAATTGGTTATTTGAATACATCAACGAAATAATCATAATGAGATGAGTATGGTGAATAAAGTTTCATATGTTTTCTAGACGCCGAGGCGTCCCTTCTAGGGAGTGAATGCATTCTCTGAAAACTTCAAAATTGAGAAAGTCCAGCATTCCCTCTAGATATGTTTGCTAGCCTTAAGACTTCACTCAGGGTAGTATCTCACAGAAGCTGTAAAACGTTCCAAAAGAAAAAGAATGATAATGAGATATCCACACACAATGTCAGTTAAATATGTAAACATTCTAATTTTAATATGGCAGTATTTACTGTTTCATATATCATTGATTTATACTACTCTTCGTTTTTCGTTGCAGTTTGGCACGAATTATATTAAAATATATTTTCATGCTTGTAATATCTGTTTTAAGTTCTGTCCCATATCGATAAATCGCTTCACAAAAGTTAGGTTATAGATAATTTTGTTTGTTGCATAATGTCAGTTTTTCTTGATCTACATTATTTGCATCGGTTACTCCTGGCTAGTGCAGGTGATGTTAGTCTAATAGTTGAGTGTACTATTGCAGCACGTCACAAGATCTCGCTTGAGATGACCCAAACTGGAGTGAGATTTAACGCAGGACTTACTCTCTAAGACATTCTGTGCCAGTTTCAGTTCTAGGCCAATCTTCCGCCTCGGTGAATACTGGAACATTGTTTGTGAGGTATGCTAGAGTAGTCTGTGCCCTGTGAGCCAATCTACTCCAAGTTTAATGTTTTTTGTGGAAGAGCGCCTTCTCAAGACTGTCATGGCGTCCTCGTAATTGTTTTTGACATTCGTCAAACACCAGACAGCAATATTCTGTGCTTTGCGACCAATAACACAATATACGTTTATGAAGAAACAGTTAAAACAGTGTACAATTTAACGGACACGAGGACCAGAACGGAGAACAAGTTAAAACAATCGTTTTCAAATGCCAGCACGTACAAGCTGAGCTTCATGGCGCTAGGAGCGCTAAAGGGAAAGTTGGCCAAGTTTCATGATTCCCGTTCTCGATCATAGCATACTGTATGCTTTTGCATGTCGTATTCATTGTAGAAGATAGTGGAGGGACCGTGACACATAACAACCGTTGGAGTTCTCTCTAGTCGCAGGCTTGGGATATTTCAAATAACTTTTCGTGGGATTGGTCGTTTTAGAAATACTCTTTGTTACACCTAAGTTTTTCAAGGGTTTAGCTATCACGACGGCCCTCGTGGTTACTGGAGCACTTGACTTCGGCCCTCCGCCAAGTGAGGGTCGCGGACTCGAGTCCCGCCATGGGCATGGGTGTTCGTGTCTGTGTGTAACAGAATTGTGGTAATAATAAACCGATGGAAAAAACTCTATTTAAAAGAAATCTAGTGATCTACAAAGCATCTTACACGATTCTTATTTTTTTCCCGCATGCAAGATGTCTCAGGCAGTAACTTCTATGCCCCGCAATCGTGAGTCCCGGGTTCAAACTCCCTGGGCTGACCAACCTGACTGAAGGTATTTTGCCGGGTGGATAATTTAACCGGCGAATTTTCCTAACATCCCTTTCATTACTACATTTCATTTCCCTCTTCTTCGCCGCTCTACCAGACATTGGGCTGATCATCAGAGCTAAGCAGTAAAGTATTGTGGATTGGAGATGATGTAGAAATGATGACAGTCGAAATTATGGATCAAACAAACGAAGGGAATAATATAACAATAATAGCTTGCTACAGACCACCTGGTGAAGCCGATTTTATAACTCTTTATAAATTAGTGGGGAAAATGGCTTCGGAAACACGAAATAATATTATTTTAGCAGGAGATTTAAATATGCCAAATGTAAACTGGGACAGTCAGTTAATTGGAGGCGAAGCTCAAAACCTGGTTAACTTTCTTGTTTGGGATCAGGGTTATAACAAGTCGTTAAAACAGGTACTCGGCATATTTTTATGCAGCCTAAGTCATTGTTTACCGCATACTCAGTTTTACCAGGTATAAGTGACCACAACTGTGTGCAATTAGATGTAAACTGGAAGGGACGAAAAAACCGGTTTGAAAGGGAAGAAGTAGTTATTTGGAGTTTCCGGAGGCTGACATGAATGTTATTCAAACATTCAACAATATAGGCTGTTCGTTCAATCTACCACTAGTGTAAATGCGGCATGGGTTAATGTCAAAGCACTTATCTCAGAGACAATTAAGAAACATCTTCCATACAATTATTAAATACAACGCTGATCAAGAATTTTATACAAAATCTATAATAGATTAAGCTAAACAATTGCAAGATGAAAAGTTGCTAGCTCAAGAATGGTTCTTATAAGAAATCCTTAGCGGGGAGAATAATTGTTGGAGATCTTTCTTCAATTATTTAAGTAGACGCAGGGGCAACAAAGAACGCGTACCAGATCTTAACGTTAATGGTATTACAGTATTAAGTGATAAGGACAAAGCGAACATATTAAATTCACTTTTTGTATCTGTTTTTCATAAATTGAAGGATAATTCTGAACAGGAAATTTGGATTAGTGGAAGATTTATTTTTCAAATAATGGTTGTCAAATTTCACAAAAGGATTAAGATGTTGCAAAACTGAAAATCGAGGGAACCCGATACGATACCTACCGAAATATTGAAGATTGGAAGATAAGCCATTCGCTGCCTAATGGTTTTGTTCAAAATGTCAGTTAACAACAGTGCCTTACCAGAATATTGAAAAACTGCTGTTGTTGTTCCGACTTATAAAGGGAGCAATAAAACAGAAATAAATAATTATCGACCAGTTAGTCTAACTTTAGTAGTGTGTAATTTGTTTTTTATTGTCGCTTTAACATTAAAGTCATAACGCGACTACAATAAATTTTAATAACTGCAATATTTTGAAACAAATTACAACATTAATTATATAACATTATACAACTTTATTTCTTTTAAAAACTTTACTATGTTATGACAGATTGTTGGATCTCTCAAGGCCACCGAGATGTTAGCAGGATTATCACACTGAAGCCGATGAACATCGTAGATATGGCACTCTGCAACTATATGCTGAACTGTGAGAATGGAGTGGCAGTGAGTGTGTAAATTGATGGAGCATTTAATTGCAGAATATATACGGGAGGAGTTAGAAAACAAAAAGTAGTTCCAAGAAGCGCAACATGGGTTTAGACCTGGGTATTCGTGCGTAAACCAAATAACTTCATTATTTCAAGACCTAGCGGATGAGGTGGATGCAGGAGGAAGAACTGAGCAGTGGTGATAGATTTTTCTAAAGCTTTTGATTTAGTGCCGTATAATTTACTTATCCGGAAGCTAGCTAGTACAGGAATTGATAAATGCGTAGTTTTATGGGTTAAAACATTTTGAAGGGAGAACAAAAAGGGTAAAATAGGTAAAACAACTGTCCGAAAGAGGCACTGTGAGCTCGGGTGTACCCCAAGGCTCAGTACTTGGTCCGCTTCTTTTTCTTATTTTGTTAATGATATAACCAGGGTTAGGATATTTAGGTGCGCACCTTTTTTCTTAGGGTAAGTTAAAGCTGTGCGGAAAGATATCACAGTGTGAAATTTTGTTTCTAATTGCAAAAAGAGGCATTTTTTCTTGCACCTTTTTTCTTTTTTGAGACCTTTGCCCCTTTTTGGCACCTTTATCCCATTTCCCCCCAACCATGGCCATAATCCTCCTTTCCCCCCTTAAGTTTCATTCCAATTTATTCTTTAACTTTCAATTAACGTCTTCTCAGCTTGCTGTGTACGTGCGAATAGTAAGCCTACTACTTTCAATAAACGCCGCGCGGGAATTGAAAGCACACCCGCAACAATAGAAAATAATTGTGTGTTCGACGAAAACTTCTTTCTCTCGCTTTAAAGTATCCCGCAATAATGCAATTGACAATGAATGATTCTATCCCACCAGAATCAGTAGCCTGCTGTTCGTGAATGTGAGTTTGTTACTGTGAGAGACGTCATCTGTTTGCGTGGTGGCGAAGGCTGGGCACGCAGAGACGTCAGTAACCTCACTCGCGCAGTTCCGAGAATTATTAAGACTGGGTTCTGCTCGAAACTACTAGAAATCTCTGAGACTGAAGTTCCAGCATGAAAGAGAACATTCTGGTAATTGTCGCGGTGTTATAAGAGAATGTGGACACCGAATGGGCGTATGAGTGAGTTGTGTGACAGTCGCATTGTGTTAGCAAGTGAACTAGTGTTAGCTCTCCAAACGAGCGTACTAGTACTAGATTTTACCATGCCAAAGGTGTCCAGTGCTCGATTTATTGTTTTGGCTGAGGAATTTAAACAAGATTTCTTAGACACTGATGGAACTGTTATGTGATGTACTATTTGTGATTCAGGAATTTTGTTAGATGAAAAACACCAGCGAGATTGCATAAAACAACACATTTCCAGCTCTAAGCATCAAATGAACAAGACTCTTCAAGCAAACAAATCACGGCAACGAAATGCGTTTCAGCAGAGTTCTTCAAAAAGCCAAAATTTGAAGGAATTAAACACTGATTTGTGTGCAGCTCTTACACAAGCAGGAATTCCACTCAATAAGGTGAACCATCCAGCCTTAGGGATTTCTTGAAAAATACACAAAGATGTCAATGCCCGATGAGAGTACTTTAAGAAAAGACTACAAGGTGCCTTTTACCAAGAAACCATAGAAAGAATCAAGGAAAAATTGTCTGATTGCGATGTGGGAATCATTGTGGATGAAACCATAAACTCAATGGAACGACGTGTTTTGAAAATTTTAGTTTTTCCCTTAGCAGGGGAGAAAGTTAAGCCCATGTTGTTAAAAATGTGCGACCTGCAGAAAGCCAATGCCAGAACAGTAATGCAATCCATTATGGACTTCTGCCAAAAACTCTGGCCTATCGGTATCGAGTTTGAAAAACTTCTTCTTGTGGTTACGGACCAGGCTCCATACATGGTTTCAGCTGTTAACCAATCGAAACCTTTATTTCCTAACTTGAAGCATGTGACATGCTTGCTCATGCCCTCCACAGGGTTTGTGAATCCATAAGGAACGAATACGACATCACAAATCAATTCATCTCTGCCCTGAAGAAGCTGAAACTGAAAGCTCCAAGCCGTGTTGTTTACTATAGGGAAATCACTGGCCTGCCCCTTCCAAGTTTCCCGATCATTACTCGCTGGGGATCTTGGCTTGAGTGTGCTGCTGTGTTGTGTGAGAATTTTGACAAAATTAAAGAGTTTGTGCTTTCTTTGGATCCATCCGACGCTGGTGCAATTTCCAAGGCACAGCAACTTCTGTTACCGGAGAAAATACATAATTTGCAGACAGAACTATATTGTGTCCATAGTTACAAGTACCTGCCTGCAGCTATTAAACGATTGGAAGAAGAACAAGGTCTGGAAAAGGAAAAACAATGGGATATTTTTACTTCGTGAGGGAGCAGTTAGATGGCTTTGCCAAAGACAAACTTAAATCTAGTCTTCAGAAGAATCCAGACATTGAGGAATTCGCCACATCTGTAGAGTTGCCATTCCGAGTGAATACAAGGTTTGCCCCATTGGTTTCTGTGAATGTTGAAAGAAGCTTTAGCATCTACAAAGACATTCTATCTCCTAATAGAAACAGACTTACTTTTAAAAATGTGGAGATGCTTAATGTCTTGACGTACCACAGCTTCATGTTTTTACCTTCTTTTGATGAGTGATAATTTGATGTACTTGTTTGTAACTCAATAAATTAGAATAGAGGAAAGAGAAATCGTTGAATTAGTTAAGGGAATACACAAATGAAATTAACCAAAATCTAATATATATGTTTCCAACAAATTCTCATTTGCTTGTAGTTTTAGAATCCACTTTTATTTTTGACCTAGCGAACGCTTCAGGGTCGTTACGAGACTTTTTAAATACCCTTGCGCATTTGGCTGCTAGCTGTTTATATTTTTAAAACTTCATTTTAAGGCGTTTCTTATTTTCAGCATTTCTGCATATTCAAAATGTTCCACACGATGTAGTTTTCATCCATTCATATTGACATTTTTGTGCTTATTTCAAAAACCAAAATAAATAAAACTGTCATATAATTTTCCTGTGTAAGCATAGTTTTTGCGCTACTAATTTTTGAAGATAACGTATACAAAAAAAACGAAAAAAAAATGCAAATACAAAACTGCAAAACTTTTTTTCTCTTAAACTAAGAATGGTAGAAAAAAAATTATATGACAGATTTGTAGTTTCTTGACATAGAAGCAACATAAGATTTGTTTTCTGAAAAATGCATCATGTGTTGCATTTTGCATATACCCATAATTTTATATTTTGAAAATTAATAGCTTGATTTAAATTCACAAAACAATTATATCTAAAGAAGACTGACATTTGGTAAAAATTTCAGCCCAATTGAATGCATAGTTTAGAAAATAGCAATTTCAGCTGTGCATCCCCTTAAATAAACCAGCATCTTATTGTCCCTTTTTTCACCTTATTTGAGGACCTTTTCCCTTCCTTTTTTCATCTGAAATTTGCACCTAAAAATCCTAACCCTGGATATAACTATAAATATTAAATGCCAGGTTTGCGGATGTTTGCATTATTTACAATAAAATTTGGAATATTGTAGACGAATCTGCGCTTCACGGTGATTTAAATGAAATAAGTAATTGGGCTGCTGCAAATAAAACGACAATTAATGCTAAGAAAAGTAAGTTCATTGCATTTAGCAGATCCTCTCCTAAATTCTGCATTTAGGAAAGCGTGGAAAACATTACATTTCATAATGAGGATACCTATTGAAAAAGGGGAGTGCAAAGTTCAGATAAATTGCCTATAAATTTTTGATGCGTCCGGTTATAGAATATGGAGCAGTATGTTGAGACCCGTATAGAATTCATCAAATTGATTCGTTAGAAAAGATACAGGGAAGGGCTATAAAATTTATAAAAAGGGGTAAATATTTTGGGCCTACCAAAAGGGGATTCAATGGAAGCCTTTAAAAGATCGGCGTAAGAGGCATCGGTTATGCACATTATTTAAAGCTTATGCTGGTTTAAATGCATGGGTGGGCGTTAGTGAAAGATTGGAGAAGCCGACAAATTAAGGAAGAAACGATCATTTGTTTAAAATTAAGGGAAGAAGACACAGAAATGACGTAGGAAAATTCTCCTTTGTTAGTAGAACCATTGAAGAACGGAACGAATTGCTTGTAGCAGCCTTTCAGGGTTGTCTGTCCGTGAGGAAATTTAGGAAAAATCTGAACAGCATAAATGTTGGATAACTAATTATAAAGTTCGTTAGATGTATATTTGAAAGTTTATAAATTTGTTGTACGTACTGATGATAAACGTTTGGCTATACTGACTGGGTAGGTAATTAGTGAACGTAAATAGTAAAGTAATTAATGATTTCAAAACTTAACTGTTATGTTACACCGGTAGCTACAACAATATGATTGTTGACAGAAAGCTATTCACATTAAAGTTTACTGTTCATTGTATTATTATTGTTTGTACACTTATTACACATACATACATACATACATACATACATACATACATACATACATACATATATACATACATGCCACCTACCTACTTATGCTATGAACCAGAGTTTGCTTGCTCCTGGTCATGTTTGCCCCAAGGCATTGACTTGTAAGTCCTGGGGGTGTAAGCCCTTCAACGAGGAGGGTCATTCGTTAAATAATAATAATAATAATAATAATAATAATAATAATAATAATGTGTTCATTGTTAATAAACGCTGACTTACGATATGCAAAGAGTTTTATTTTATTTTCTGTTTTACGTTTAACGTCTTTTAACCCGGTGGATCATATCGGACAGTGAATGAACGAAATTATTGAAATGATGCTCCAAGGGTCCGGGATCCCTAGAACTTAAGAGTTACCCGTCATTCGCCTTCTCAAAGTAACTAACCCTAAACGGGGTTCGAACTTGTGACCTCTCGAATGTGAAGCAGACACGCTACCCACACTTCACGGAGGTGGGCTATTAATTTTCGTTTTCTTTTCCATATCATGTATGTACCCGACCCCCTGTTGCTAAATTTGAGATTATTTATTGTCAGAAATTTACCATAATATAGCGTGAATAGAAGAATCATTTTATTATATGAATGGTATAATACATAAGGGATTATGCGAGCTTTTAGTGGATGGAGAAAGTCACATGAGTACGACGCATTAGATTTTTTTCCAGGGAATACTTCATGTGCTTCCACCAATGGCTTTGCGTTTCAATTTTTATAATTTAACGACATGAAAAGAGATATTCGTGGACATCGGTTTGATACGAATCGGCCGAGCTCATTCGTGGTTCAATAACTTTGGGGATTTATTTATTGCCTGTGATATGAGAATGAACCTTGTCGTCTTATCTACTGATAGGATACGTGTGTCAACAGTTTCTGTGATCACTTCTGATCAATGATAATTTTCGGCAGCTAATCCGTTTGAATTAGACTGCCCCTTTACAAATCATAAAAGCAGCAAGATCAGCCTTCCATATGCATTATTCGAAACACAGGCCTTCAAATGCAGAGATAAAGCGTAACGGTTTCTTTCCTGCGCGATTTTTAGAGACTTCTGTCACTGTTATTCTGATATAGATGTGCGTTGCCTGCAGTCTATAAAAGCGATAAAGGAGAATATTGCTCGGCAGCCCTCAGTAATGACGAGGTGTCCGGCTGGTGGCATTCTGAGCGAAACTCACTCCCTTAACATTTTGAAGACATTCCCGTTGATCTTTTGCTGCGGCCTAACACTTCTAAATTCAACGAATATATCTTGAGTCAAGTTATAGAAATGTGATGGAGAAGCCTAGAACAGTATGCGTAGAAACGCGAATACATTTTTAAGCTAATTTTATTAAGAATGTCACCACACTGTTTAGGATACTTAAACATTTAATTTTACATTATCTGTTTTAAATTGGGTAAGTATATTTTAAAATAAGGGAATGTATTTCTGCTCTTCTCTGCATCAAATAAAATCATATTTTCTTGTATGAATTTTATGGACGATTTATATATTATGTTCCCTGTTATACTAAACAAATTTTCTTCTCCAAATACCACTAAAGATGTTTAAAGTTTATTGATTTGATTTATTTTTATAAAAACTGTAGCTAATAATTTCCTGAATTTCGCTGTTTAAAGCTTTTTCTTGTTTTTTCCTTTGTTATTCCTGTTTATTTTGCAATTTCTCTGTCCTTTGTCTAAATACAGAATCCTACCAAAATATTCGATACACATATTTACATCGGAATTATGTTTGAGCCTCCCAGAATACAAGAAGAAAGAAAAAACTAGCATTTTAGAAAAAGTCTGTGAAAAGTCATATTTGTCTGCGAACACTAAAATAAAAAAATAAAAATTCCAATAAATACAATTTCGTTTTTAAATCAATTACTTTTAACGGAGTTGTGTATAACTATATGTGCCATTTTTACAAGTAAAGTCAGAAATGCAATTTTTCCACTCATGGTGGAATATTCAACGTTATCTCCGTGTAATTTCAAGCCCGTATCTCTTACGGTTTAGTAAATGTGCTCATTTTACAGTTATTTTATTAATTTAATTCATATGTTTCATCTCAATTAATTTAATAGATAATTCTAGAATGTTTTATTGTATATGTTTATATCATTACTATAGATTTGAATACCTAAAAGTTTAAAAGTATAAAATGAGAAAGAAAAATATATTGTTCAGTAAATTATTACTATTCTTTTATTAGTTTCTTGTAATTCTATTTTTCAAGCCATTTTTCGAACTGAGTTACCTTTTAGTAGAAAATAATCCTTACGGTTTTAAAAACATGCACAAAAATAACGGTACTTATCACTTCATACTTTTCTAGTGGAAACTTTATCTGTGATGCAAAATGCAAAATAATAAATAAAAAATAATAAAAATGTTTTCGAGAAAAGGAGCTCTAAAGTGGAACTAACGTTTCCAGATACTAATAAACTAAGAACTGTCTGATGAAGAGTTAAGAGTGGTAAAGGGACTATAAATGGTTTGTATAATATTTCTAATATAGCAAGGAACAATTTAAAACAAAAAGGTAAAGGACGTAGTAAATGAATTCAGCTGTTAAAAAAGTCGTTATACTACTTTCTCCATAATGTTGTGGCATTCTGACTTCAGAGGATGTTCCAGTTTAAAAGAAAACAGGATTGTTCACTTTTAATGCTGAATGTATTCTGCAGCAATTTCAAGGGTGTTTTGAATGAACTGCAAACCAGCAGTCGTAGTAGCTCCTAGTGACCTGAGATCGTTTACCTACACGGACAAGATTGATGAACACATCAGAATTCTGAGCCGATTTCAGTTAATGATGACTCATTCAAAAGCCTGCATCATAGATTTGCAATTTAGGGGTAATTTTCCAATTAAGTGGTCCATAACATAATTACGGCCAGTCAAAGTTCTATTCTAATTATTCGATTCCCAGATCGAGTATATACTAACAGACCACCATATAGAAGTTGGAGGTTCCTAGATAACCGGATTATCAGCTCACTGGAGAAATTCACTTCTTCTTAATACAAGGTACATATCTAGTACATATTAGGAACTGAGTGGTTAAACATAATGGAAAATAGTCATGGAAGTAAAGCCGGTCTGTACGATGTGATATAAAATATGGAGCGACCAGTGAAGACTTTGGAGAAAGTTACCTATTATTTTCCACTGTAGCCAAGCCATGAACGTCCTTGTTTCATTGTACACACGTGCTTGAGTAAAACGCCACTTCTCGGAAATGTTCACTTTTTAAAGCAAAGGGCACAACACCGACCGCGTCACGAAAGGAATAGAGCATACCATGTTCAAAACAATGCAGTCGCTGGTGGCCCGCAGTCACATATTTACATTTGTCTCGCAAACGGCTCGTTTGTGCACCCATGTTTTCTGGGACTTTTTTCTTATTTTTGCGTGTGTTGTCAGTCCTATCGGTTTGCGGTGTCAATAATGATACATCCTATATAAGACGTGAATTTAGAAATTAGGTAATGTTATACTATCGACACTACAGAATCAAAAAGACTAAGCCTTCGCATGGTGTTCTAAATTGAACGTGTGATGAAAGACGGTCTAAAAAGACTATAGAAGGCACTCTGCCGCAAAGGAAAAGAAGAAAAACACCATATCATACCTGGAGAACTACTTCACGTCTGGAATATCAGCTTTCAAAATATTAAAATATAATTATATGACTTATTTAACGCTTTACAAAATCGTTTATCCTTATGTCACGTTGGAATGGCAATAGTACTATATTTTCCTTTGGAACCCCTTGCGTGAGTTGCAGACATAACGTAACTATTCACAATTCCTAGTAGATAATTTTCCAACTTCCTTTCAATCAAGCGATTAGTCTGCTTAACATCTTCTAAATAAGGAAACGCGTGAAAACTAGTTACGTGTGGACTTCTTTCACATGTGTAGATAATAATTATGCAACTGGTGTTTTATGCGAAAATAAAATATTGTGGAGGGGAATCTGACTGCTTGTCCCACCTTGGGCAGGATTGCTATCGGCGCCGGCTGGCATGTTGTTAATTGGAGAGAGAGAGAGAGGGAGGGAGAGAGGGGGGAGGGAGGTGCTCATAGCTTATCGAATTGTCGGAAACTCCTATCGGGATGCGAGCAAAATCCTCCTGAATCCCCCCTCCTGGCTTAGATGAATCTTATGGAAGGCGCGGCTCGGGTATAAAAATAAGGTTGATTGCTGGCCCTGCACCTACCAGCAGCCAGTGACAGCTCCACAGCCGCCGACTCCAGCGGCAACACAAGCACCAACACCAGCGCCGACACCAGCCAGCACCATCACTTACGCCGATCATCGAGGAAGTCCAGGGCCTACGTGACCCGTTCAGGATCTCCACGCGAAGTTCCTGAACATGGCGACGAAGCTGACAGCCCTGGAGGAACTCATCAGGAATCTTCAAACTTCATCAGCTGCTCAGCAGGTTTTCCTAGCTGGGCAGTTCGACAGCACTTCATCCAGACTAACAGCCATCACCGAATCCATCCGGGTCTCATCTCTTGGTCCCAAGTTAAAGAGTAACCCGGAGAGAGTCGCCAACTTCTTGCAGCAATGCAAGGAGTTTAACCAGCAGCAGTATCATCGTCAGTACCATCCTCAATCCTAACTTCCATTCTCTTCCTAACCCTCGCCATTCCCACTAGTGTTGCAGTCAGGTTTCATGGCTGCAACCTAGTAACTACCTTTACCCGCTCCCGCCCATAGGGCGGCTGCCAGCATCCTTCACATACTAACACGGGTGCTACGATTTATTCCACTTTTCCATCTTCCATTTTTCCTTCCGGTGGAGGAGTTTTTAGTGGATATGCCGACTATTGGTGAGTCCCACACTCTAGTCCTGACTCCCATCGGGGCTGAGGTCAGTGATTAAATAATTTTCTCCTCCACTCGAAAAAAGGCCCTGCTTTGTTGTGTTCGAACCAGTTATGTTCTGCTGTTTCCTCGGAGAGTTCTTGCTGTTAGCAAGTAGCAGTTGCCAATGCGAGGGAAGAAGAGAGTTTTGAGTTCGATACGTTAGCGAGCTCCAGGAAGGGAAAACAGGCTGAGTTATGCTCCGGCAATTAAAGTGCTACATACAGGAAATACCAAACAGTGACTACAGAAAGAGCGGAATAAACAGTCAATAAATGTCCTGGCAACAGTAATATAGTAGCAGTTATTTCTACCGGTAGTGATAACTAGATGGTAATATCTTAAACGTTATTTACCAGGCAGTGAAATTGGTCCCCAATGAAACAAGTTAGCTGTTACGCGACTCTAAACCTTGTTCCACTTAACTTTGTCCCGTATCTCTTAACTACCACTGCATTAATCACCTCCCATTGGCTGCTGTCGTGGAATAAGTGTTGTGCGATACAAAGTAGTTGTTTATGTAGCATGATCACTTATCTTCATATAGTTTGCTTGCTCCTCGACAGCTACTGACCCAAGGCATTGGCTTGTGTTTCCTTGGGGATGTAAATGCTACAAAGAGGAGGGTAATTCCTTGAAGGAGGAGGCGAAGGATTCAATGGTCTCACTGAATTAAGTGTTTGTTTTAAAGTTGACCAATATGTCCTAAACCTTTGACATGATTCTTTACATTACAAGTGAAATATCAGAGGGTGATATGAATAGTTTCACCAGGAATCTCACTTCAAAATACCCAAAAGATCTGAGCAACAAACTGAAAGATGAACTAAACCATTCAGTATATTTTTAAGGTGACAATTCCAAATCTTGTCAATAAAACTGAAGCAGAAGATTTCCACTTGAACTCCTGATTTCCATTTATAAATCCAAGCTTCAGTCAGTATTTCCAGAACAGTGTATTGCTATAAGATTATTTTATAATTTGCCAGTTAGTGCTGCTTCTTGCGAGAGACGTTTTGGTAAACTGTCTCTCGTAAAGAACCATTTGAGAGAAGAGAAATCGAACTATTTATCCATCTTGTCAATTGAATACCAATTAGTGTTAGACTTAAACTTCGGAGATATTATAGATGATTTTGTGGCTGCTAAAGTTATAAAATTAAAGATGTCACAATGCTAACATATGGAACATATACCACATCCAAACCTTTCTTTAAAATGTGTCATGCAACAAATATTCGGGACACTCACTTAAGACGTCAGTATTTGACATTAATATTGACAAATAATTATTACTCTGTAATCAACTTATTATCAGACATTAAATTTATTCGTTTAAAAATGCATGTATTACTTACACTACAATACATCAATACCCATTGTTGTACTTTAGTATTCTGTGCAATAGGACCTGATAAAGTTGGGGTTTGGGGGGCCCCACAATCATGATTTGTCAGGGGATCCATAATTTATCTGGGCGGCCCTGATAGTTATGAGTGTAACCGTTATTATACATATATAGGAATTGTACATATGAAAGGGGAACCATACATATAAGAATTGTACAGTAATCATTTAATTCACTAGCAGGTTAAAATATTCAACAGCTAACATTTGTACAGAGCTGATTGCAAGAAACGGGCGAGCTAGCAACATTCCAGGAAAACATAATCCGAAGTAGAGCGTACCTTTCACCAAGCCAAGAGGCAGGGAACCGATAACGGTACGGAGAAATAGAAAGAGACAGATAGAGAAAAGAAAGAGACGGAGATATGGAACTGGCTTCACAACGCTCCAAGGTGACACGTATGCGCACGGACTTGAAGAAGCACATTCTCATACATGTTAAGGTAACGCGGTCTGAGGACCAATAGGAAACGTCGTTACATTTTTAAACGCAGAGGTGAGCGTCACTAGGCTCCCGTATATAAGGACAGACAAGGCCTCAGAGCCCACTCTCTCTCTCTCTCTCTCTTTCTCAAACTGATCTTCTAGAATTGTCGTTGGCACGAGGTGCTACAAATGCACGTGGGTGCATACAAGGGTGGGAGTGCGTGTGCAGATATCTAAGCTCCTGACTAATTTAAAGTGGTGGGATTATAATAATGGGAAAAGCTAGCCGCCCATAATTATTTCAACTGTGAATAAACTTCATTGAGTAAGGGAAACTTGCAGTATATTTTTTAACTTGCCTCATCCACTATAACCTGAGAATTAATAATTAGACAACAACCGACGAGCATCAATAGCCGAGAAAGAATACTGCAGAAGACCACAACAACCCAAGGATCGACGGTTTCGCGCTACAAATAGCGCACAGCACCATTTCCCACTAGAAATGGCTCCCGGCGACTATTTCCCGCTACACCGTTAACGCAAAGTAACCAGGAATCATAATCGTTAGTAAGCATAACTAACTGCTTGTCACACCTTTAATATTCCTCACGTAACAAAAGGTTACTTTGAAAGCTGCTACACTTGGCTTCGTATTTGATGTATTGTGTAATCGTCTGTTGCGAAGTGACGGTCCCTATGTCGAATGTAGGAAGCACTAGCAGCTGTTTAGCTTAATATGGACTTTTCAGGCATTGCTTGTGAATTGGCATTATGTTACATGTGTGCAATGTTGTGCAGCATGTACGTTTCAGGATTTTTCTTGGTGTGATTATAATCAACTTGTTTTCCTACGTGATATTTGCAACGGTGATTTGCATAAAGGTCATCATTATGTATTATTATTATTTTTAGCAAGTATTTCCCACAACTGCTGCTGTAGTAAACAATTTTTCAACCACTAATTTCTTTCAGAATTAATAATTGTTGTCATGTTCCGTTCAGTTTTCAGTGTTAAATAACCCTTATGAACTCCAGGAAACATACAATCGGTACTTGTGCTATAGTGATATCTAATGTTGTTAATAACTGCACCAGAGTAAGAATTTTTATTTATTTTCTTGTTAACTTCTCCACTATTTAGCTAAAGCAGCTAAAGGAGGTACTGTATTTCACCAAAAAATTGGATATTGAGACTTCACCAACTATCCTGAATCGCTCCCCACCCAAATAGCATTGTTTGAAAAGGTCTGCGTATGTGTATATTGAAGAGCATAACTCAAAAGGATCATATCGGGGACTTTGTCTTTAGAAGTCACTGATGGTGTTAGTAATTCATTGACTGTAGCTTTCTAAATTGCTATTTCATTCATTGTCTTAAGGAAATACATCACTCTCATACTCCGAAGGGTAGGAAACGCTTCTAATTACAGAAAATTTCTTCCTTTTCATCAGCAAATCGAAACCAGGACCTCTGGGTTGAGAAGACGGAACGCTGACCACTCTACCACAGAAGCAGTCCTTTTACTTTCATTTCAATCTTAGCACCCTAGAAAAAAATAGTTCTGTTATTGGTTTTCAGTGCATCACAAGATATCTATATTATACAGAGAAGGAGAGATAGAGAGAAGTCAAAGGAGGGGACAGAGATGTAAGAGAGAGGGAGGGAGAGGGGAGAAAGAGATGGAGAGAAGGAAAGAAGGAGAAACGGTGAGAGAGGGAGAAGAGAACTGCCGCATTAATCACAATAACACAAACAGAACTGCGGTTTCTGTTAGTACACAGTTAATGCCAAATAGGTGGCGAATGGTTGTATTCAAAACGATTATTTTTGCTCTGATTTTTCATTTTGTTGGTAAATGAAGTAGACATAATCAGTAAGTCGTGAACTTATCTACACATGAGGTCATTATTATCCAGTGGCCATAATCTTTCCTAAAACTTTATGCAGTGCCTTAAAAAAATCAAATCTGATGTGTTACACTCACATGACTTTCTCTACTCTTGTATAAACTATTTTACAAACGCTTATTCTCCATCTAATTCATGTTAATCAAGATAAACATTTACAGACTATCTTATTGCTAAGTTTCTTGTAGATGTAAGGGGAATATATATTTACAAGGGCAATATAGAAATACAGTAGCCTTTAAGCATATACATATCTCTTAATAGCTGTTTGCTAGGTGCAGCACCATTCTCTTTGCCACAGATTAATACTCTTTGCATATACAAGACAAAAAATGAATAACGAATTCCCATTTGAGAAAATAAGTATTGAAAAATTTAAGGGAATAACAAGCAATATCTCGAAAATGGTTCACTCAACAACAAAATGTATATGACATAAATTGTGTATTTTAACCCGATCTACATTTTTGTGTAGTAAAATTTTGTCTATCTCTTATGTTTTACCAGTTATGCAAAACTCGTTCACAATGAAGAATAATTTTTGAGACATTCCCAGAAAATTCAAGATATACATTTTATTTGTCATGAAAATATCTTGAACATATGATATTTTAATCAAAATCGTTATAGCCATTTTTAAGTAAATTAAAATTTTCGAAAAATCTTCCGTGTAAGGGGTATCTGGGGTGGGGGGATTTTCTTGAAAACCTTCGTGTCGCATCACTGGAAGATACTGAACCTAAATACCAAGTTGGTGTTTATCCGACTGTTCGTTTCTGAGTTATGCTGTTCACAGATAGACACACAGACACACACACAGACATACACACGGACATGTTTCCAGAAATGCTTTTTTTGGATTCAGGGGGCCTCAAAACATATATTTCCGGTGAAATCTCGGTAGTAGAGAAAGTAAAAAGCAGTGTTGGCCCTAAAAGTAGAAAATTTAAGAATTTAGTACTTTTATAAACTTTTTGATTTAATAACGAACTCAAAAGCAATATGTGCCGTAATTCTTCTACAGTTTCGCCTAAATTCTATAACTATAAAAGTATAACATGGTGTAGGCTTACTGAAAGTAGGACCCTTTATGTACACTGAGTGAAGTTACTCTTGCCATTGCACAGAGAATTTAGTTCTTTTGCTCTCTTTAATCATTTGCGCGTTACCAAGCCTTTCTTTTTCCCATTTCCAGTTTCCTAGTTAAAGAAAGTTTGGACTCATCCGATGGTGGTTTTCTGTGAATGTCGCTTCACTTAAATTCTCATTTGTTTAAGCTGTAATGTGTGGTCACTGCTTAGCTTCAAGGTTGAAATTACTATTTTTATTAACAGATCTATCTGGGATTGAAAACCCTTCATTAAATGATTCTGTACTGTCTCAACAAAATGAAACAAGGAATTAATCAGTAGATCAATATCCGTGCGATATCTGGAAAAGATTATGGAGTGTATTTCATTGGGAGATATTCCACACTTCCAGATTTGGAGACTTTCAAATTTGTAAAGCGCTTGAAATCATGAATTATTAATACAAATTAATTTTCGTGGTATTCGAGCCTTCGATATGTATAACAAACTCCCTGCGCACCATAACACACAAATTTCTTCACTTGGCCAATATGACACGACGATAGATAAACACAAACGACCTCTATCTCTGTTTGACAGAAATCTTTCCAACACAGACTACGACGACGAAATAACAGAATTTCGAGACAACCTTTTACAATAATCCACGTTCTCTCTGCTTCCAGTATTTCTTTACAGACTTCATACCATCCACTTTACAGCTGCCCTTGAAGTCCTTGCGAAGGCGGACCCGGGAGATGAGGGCCTCCCCGCGAGTGGCACTGGTCCGGCCCTGCACCATCAGGCAGGCAGCCAGCCGAGTGTGCACTCTAGACGACCCAGCACGAACGCCGGACCCAGGATTGGAAATCATTGACGACGCCCTCAGGCCGTACACGGAAGTACTGACACGGCTCCGATTAAGGAGACCTCGCAGAATCACAACTCATTACCGCTCCCACCATCCCATTACGCAACTGCATGCTAACCTCACGTAATTACTAAAAATGCACGTACAAACCACTATTAACCAAATCACCACACATCACTAGCAAGCCACCAAATCTTCCCTCACTTACACCATCAAACCCTCAGGCTGTACTCAGGACTTGTTCATGGCTGCAGCCTGGGAATTCATCCTTTGACGCACTCGCATGCAAAGCATGCCAGCAACACACATCACGAAATTAACCGGGGTGCTTATGCGGAACCCGACTAACCTACTCACTAACTCATAACCAACTCCCTGCATGTTAGACACTAACAAAAAAAAAAAGTTGTCAAGATAATTAGTGGTTTCATTGGCACATCTGTCTTGAGCATTCGGCAGTAGTGATAGGTCGAACCAATTCACTCATGAGAATTACTTCGCTCATTCCGACTTTTTATTCTGAAGTGCTTTGTTCGTTGAAGTATTGATCGTTTAAACGAAGCAGTTCGTTTCCGAAATTTATAAAACACGACAAAAGTGATGAGGCTATAATTCAAGGGACATCTTTCAGCACAATTTCACTACATAAAGCATCATAGCACCCAATGACCCCAAGAGATGGCGCAGCAGCGCACACCCAGTAGACATTACAGCACTGTAAAGAACACGAGAGTTTATGATAGCGACCTGTGGGTGCAATAAACCAACATTCTGGCTGGGGGGAAGCATGATACTGACCACACAGTCTTCCCGTATTCATTGGATAATCGTCCAATTCTACCGTGCGCATGTAAGGCCGGGAGTTAGGTTGGTCAAGGATGTCATGCCATAGAGATTATTATTATTATTATTATTATTATTATTATTATTATTATTATTATTTAAATATTTATTTTGGATAATGGATTAAAGAGAAGTTACAATTTATAACTAAAATTACTAACAATATTTGTGAATATTACAAGCTTCTGTTGCAAAATTAATAACAATATTTCAAATTTCCAGTCCACATATAGAATCGGTGCCCGCTCAACGTGATGCATTTGAGGAGCTACAATAGGTAGCCGTCTGTACATCACGAGAACCAACATTCCGGCTGGGGGAAACATCATCTTCCGTATCCGCCGAATGATGTGGTATGAGGTCGGCAGTAGCGTAGGTAGGCACTACAGCCCACAAGGACTGTAGTGCCACGGATTTGACTTTAATTGGGAAAAGTAGTTCTCTTTCTACAAGTCTGAAACCTCTTTTTAGAAACAGTTAAAAGGCGCATTCATGAATGTACTAATATTTACTCACAACTTCCACCTTTTTGCAAAGCACAACGTAGAGAAAGTTCCCCAAAATTACCAATTTCATTATATAAATAACATCCATGTATTGCTATATTTTATATCCAGGATTTTATTTTTTTTGTTATTACTGCTTTTGTTACATAACCACAAATGAAAAGCTTGAAATAGAAGCTAGAGTGTGCAGATTGCAAGATAGTTCTCTCTCTTTCTTTTTCTCTTTCTGGCGTTGGAGGAGACAAAAGAAAGTGAAACAGCAATGAGATAATGAAGTGTGAGAACTGCAAATGACAGTTGCTTCAAATTTATAGTGAACTGAATTTTTGTGAAGAGTGATACTTCCGAACCATTTGAACTACTCTTCATTAAAACTGTAGGGTTATTTTAAAGATATTTATACTAAAGATATTAAAGGGATTAAAGATTATTAAAGATATATTGTTTAGACATAAAATTTATTAAGATATTAAAGATATTTATATTTATACTGGAAACTTGTGTACCCGCTAATAATAGTGATTCGTTAAATAATAAATACATATTACTGAAGTCAGTAGGCTCTTGTAAGAGCATCTGACATTGTCAGGATTGGATTGTGAAGAGGAGGAAATTCGGCACGGATCCGGTGAACCCGGATATTGTACCTATGCCCCACGAGGGGACGCCCCCGGAAGGAAGGGATACACCGGGCAGCCGGAACCAGGAGTGACAGGGTTCCTACAGTTTCCAGAAATAAACGCCCCGGCAGACGGACAGGCAGACGGGTCCCCGCCCCACATGGGGTCCAACGTCTCCCCCCCCCCCGGGGGTTGGTCCTTATACCCCGGCAACCAGCCGAAGATCGAGGATGGAGAAAGTTCACAGAGAGCATCGTTTTCCCCTGCCACTCTGCACCGAAACTCCATCGCCGACACTTCAACTCTGAAACAGACCAAACGAGGTGAAGGTGAATGAAATGTTTAATGGGACGGAATGGAGGGATAGGAAATTCGGGAGGTGGCCTGACTACCCGAAAAAACCCAAAAAACCCAGATTTGGTTGCTGGGTGGTTGATGTGGATCGATCGCGGGACCTCCCGAATGCGGGTCACAAACGTTGCCACCTCAGCCAGCCCGCTCGCTTGACATTGTCAGGATACTTAATACAGTTATTTTTATACAATCAATTATTGACATACAATAAAGTATATAAGCTTGTCATTAAAGTATTATATATACAGCAATTTATAATTCAGTAGTAACACTTTTCAATTAGGATTTTAAAAAGATTTTTAAATACTCTGTTTAAGTATTTTTCACTATCAATGGTAACTTATTGTCCAATATAGCATCAATTTTGTAAGGATCTTTATTATTTTGAGTTTTATTCCTGCTCATAACATTTGCCCCTCCTATAATACTGAGCACATGAAATTTCTTCCTATATTAACAAGCAATGTGGCTTTAAATACATAAAATGATTCTACAGTTCAGTTAATATTGTTGTTTTTATAAGTTTTTCTCTGTAGGATTGTTAAAAATGAAAACTAATTTATATATACACATATACAGGTGAATCACCTAAAACTTCACAACAAATATTTCAGAAATGGAAAGCTCTATTGATGTTTTCACAGCATTGATTGGTAGTCAGGGGCTCGTACATTTAGCCTACAAACAGATTTTAATAATACTGAGAAAGTGTATCTTTTTAGAAAACATAAATTTTTTTAAATGTAACAATGCCTAGTTACATCAACAGAATAACGGTAGGGTAAATTAAAATGCCAATGGTCTTTTCAAAATACGATTTCTCGTAAACCAGTTGCACTAGAATCTGGTTTACGAGAAATCTATTTTGAAAAGTTTCCACCCCGACAATTGTTTGTCCCATTCAACCTGCTTAGTTGCTAGGTACGACGTTGTTATGTTTGTTTGCATTGTGTTTTCTGTTCATTGACTGCATTGCGACTTTCTGGTCAGTTAGTTTGTGACAGTTCAAGCAGTAAGTCTTGAGTGGAAGATGGGGTTTACTAATGCAGAAAAAGCCGACATGTTCATGGTGTATGGAGAGTGTAGGAAGAATGTTGTTCGTTCCTGTACGGTGTATGCGGAAACGTATCCCAATAGACGTCAACCATCTCGGCAATTATTTATCAAGCTCTTCAACCAATTACGTGAAAGTGGTACTGTAGCACCTAGAAAACGAACACAAACAAACAAGTGACTGGAAAAGAGGCAGAAATTAATGTTTTGGCTGCCATTGCAGTAGATCCGCAAATTAGTTACCGCACAATCGCAAGTGGAAGTTGCACAAGTTCGGCAAGTGTACTGCGCATTCTCCATCGACATAGGTTCCATCCCTATCACATCTCTCTCCATCAAGAGCTACATGGAAACGAGTTTGAGAATCGTGTTAACTTTTGTACATGGGCATTAAGACATGATACTCCAGATTCATCATGCATCTTGTTTAGTGATGAGGCGACATTTACTAATCATGGCCAGGTAAATCGCAGAAACATGCACTATTGGTCTGTTGACAATCCCCGTTAGCTTCGTCAGGTGGAACGTCAGCGTCCATGGAGTTTAAACGTGTGGTATGGGATAGTGAACCATCAGCTCATAGGCCCTTTGTTCATAGAAGGAACAATGAACTTGCACAAGTATCGCAGTCTCCTGGCAGACCATCAGCCACAGATGCAAGAAGACCTTCCTTTGCAGACTAGGAGGAACCTGTGGTACCAACATGATGACTGCCCAGCCCATAGTGCACGAAGTACTACAGTTTGTCTTAACGGATTGTTTCCAAATCGTTGGATTGGACGAAGAGGACCTGTACCTTGACCGGCCCGTTCACCGGATCTGATCCCTTTAGACCTTTTTTTGTGGGGAAGGCTGAAAGACACTGTCTGCAAGGATGTACCAACTACACCAGACGATATGAAACGACGTATTACTGCTGCCTGCTCTGAAATTTCCGCTGAAATCCTAGAACGTGTGCAGCAATCTTTCCATGGCAGACTGGAAGCGTGTATTGAAGCTGCCGGTGGTCATTTTGAACACAACCTTTGAAGGGCTATGTTCTCTTTACTTGTAAGAATCCATAGAAGTATTGTAATTCCCTTTTGTTTTTCTGTAGTTTGTGCTACCACAGGTTGTATAAATGTCGGTGCGTAAAAGTTTGAAAATAAGATTTCTCGAAAAACCACTTGCACTAGAATATTGCAACAAACACCACTGACATTCTATTTTACCCTACCTTTATTCTGTTGATGTAACTAGGCATTGTTCCATTTAAAAAATTATATGTTTGCTCAAAAAATACACTTTCTCAGTGTTATTAAAATCTGTTATAGGCTAAATGAACGAGCCGCAGACTATCAATCAATGCTGTGAAAACTGCATATAAATAGCACTTTCCATTTCCAAAATATTTGCGGTGCAAGTTTTAGGCGATTCATCCTGTATAATGCACTCTTTTGTATTTTAATAGATTTTTGTACATATTAATTCTATATGTTTCTCCTCAAATTGTAATAAATTTGTGCAAATAATACCAATTAAACCCTGTTTTGGCACATCTGTTTTTGCATATGTTGATAGGTAGTTCTCTCAAAAGGCACAATCTGGAGTTCATGTTTTACAGAATTTCTGTATATTAATTTCTGTATATTTATCATATAATAAATTTTCTTTTGGATTTCAGCTCAAAAATGGTAATTAGTTTTATTAGAAACATTTTGTACTATCTAGGAATTACCCATTGCAACAATATAATTTGAATCGTCTTACTCCTTATTTCACCAATAAAAGTGTATAAACTAAACTTGTTTGAAAATAACATACAAAAACTA
The DNA here is from genome assembly GCA_030765065.1 of Deroplatys truncata. Taxonomy (NCBI): domain Eukaryota; kingdom Metazoa; phylum Arthropoda; class Insecta; order Mantodea; family Mantidae; genus Deroplatys; species Deroplatys truncata. The sequence continues at coordinate 65,369,879 of CM060985.1, forward strand.
AATTTCAGCTGTGATGCTAATGAAGCATCAGCACACAATGAGAATAATGCAAGGAACTTCAAGTGTATTTATTCCAAAACTAACAAATGGCACATACAATAAATACATCATTGCTAATCCAGAGGCCTCATATACAGGGTGGACCATCTAAGTTGAGACTGTGCAGTATCTTCAGAACTAAGCATTGTAGAAAGAAATGTCTTGAATAAAAGTCACTTGATATTATGGAGAAAGTAAATGCCATTAGTCGTGTTTTCTTTGGAGCATGTTATGATGGTCATTTTAGGGTCAATTTAATTTTTTAAAATGGGAACCTACAATTAGGATCAATTTAAATTGACACTAAATTGACCCACATCGCCCTCCAAGTAAATAATGACTAATAGCATTTATTTTCCCCTTAATATCAAGTAACTTTTATTAAAGACATTTCTTTCTACAACGCTTAGTTTTGGAGATACTGCACAGTCTCAACTTAAATGGTCCGTCCTGTATTTACTACAAAGTCTATTATGACTTATGTAGAAAAGAAAATAACTTAGAAACTAAGCTACAACTGTTCTATTAAAGATTCTTATGTCATTAAAAAAAAAGGGCCAGCTCAAGGATTCAAGCCGTGCCACCACCCAGGACGGCAGGTTTTAGGGGTGACAAAATCTTAAAACATGATCAGGAAATATGAAAATATAACTGAATTACAAATCATGCTTAAAATCTAGAGACTTTCAGGAGATTTTTGTTATGAAACTGGTAACAAATGAAGCGTCAAAACATCTCGTGCATGTTATGTATTCAACAATAAACATGTTATATACAGGGTGTTTCAAGCCACTAGCTTTAGAATATTGCTTCACTGGTGACTTATGCATCTCTCAGGTCAGTTATCGCCCTAGTGGTATCTTGAAAGTCGCTGTTTGTGTGTTCAGTTACTTCTTATGTTGTTAACCTAGCCCACTTTGTTAGTAACTACCGTTTTAACCCCAGAGAAACCCATTTCGACAACTTGAATTAAATGTAATAAGAAAGCATATCTATGTTATTACACCCAACATGAGCATCCTATCACATACAAACATTCTTCTCTTAAAGAAGCAGAGCTATTTCAGGGAAACCTTAGCTCTTTGGATAAGTCCTCCATGAACTCGGATTTGAGTTCAAGACAATACATAAGAGAAGAATAATACTCGAAAAACCTAACGTTGTAGCCCTAAGAGTATTATTTTTAAGATAAATATAGAATAAGAATTTGAGGGAAATAATTCAGTTAGCTGAAGCATCGTTAAACGCGAGCCATACCGTATCAAAGGACTGATGACAAAATTGAGAGGTCCATGAAGTCACCCTCAAGACTTTATTATTGCCCAAGCTGGAGCATCTTATTTTTATGGCCGCCTAGTGCTCTTCAATTTCAGATGATCTGGGGATTACGATGAAGACATTAACCATGGTGGTTTAAGGATCAGCTACTGCTTAACATCCCATGTTTTTGTTATTGACAATGCCCCATACCACGTGACCCAAACAGATAAGCGCACACTAACAGTAACACTGAAGTACAAACGGTAGTACAGCTACTTCGCATCATGTGGCATGCAACATTACTAAGCCCCGGATTTTTAGGTTCTAAAAAGTTAAAATTAGGTTCTATGTATCAGTGTATTAGGATTTTATAGGATCTTATATGTTGAATTTAGGAATTTATAGGATCCTTGGCATTTATATAAATTCATATATATATTCATGCAAATCACTGGGCACTTTGTTTAAAACACTAACTTTAAATTGTAAAAAGTTAAATTAACTGTAACTTTAGTATGTATTTGAAAGTACCAAATTAAAAACTGTCGTGTTAGAAACTCCCTATAACGGAAGAAGCAATAATGTATACTACTCAACAGCGCTATTAAACTGTTTGCCTCTAGTTTTCACCTATTGTTGCGGCATGTAAACATCACACGTTTCAGAAATTCCGCGTGCCACTGACCACTTCTTTCGACTATAGCTAGAAAATGATAACTGAAGGCCGCGAACGTTTTAATTACTTTATTATTGTGGTGGAGACGGTTTAATAAAAGTTTATTATTGTAAGGTATTGTGCAAGATTTCATAATCTAATTATTTAATAGTTTCCTTGTTCGAACGGTCTCCCTTCGTTTTAAAAACACTTTTATATTCATAAATCTACTCTTATTTGCTTAAATAACCGAATTAGGCACTTTTAGGTTCTATCACGAAAAATAGGTTTTATTAGGTCCCAACGTAAAATTAGGTCAATTTAGGCTCCATAAAATTGAAGTATATTACTCGTGGGTAACTAAAACATTAAAACAAACCGAAATTTGGAGTGTAGTAGGTCAGGAATAAAATAGGTCAGAACCTAAGAATCCGGGGCTTAAACATTACAATTAAATCAGTGAAACTTATAAACTTCTGTTATTCATGAACGAAAACAAGCCCAGGCCCAAATATGTTGTGTAGTCGACTGTCAAGTGCGTATTCATTTTGTGTGTTTTTAGTATTTTACTCTTTGATGAAGGGGTAAACCCGAAATTGAACGTTTTTACTGTGTAACTTTGCGAGTTTATTCTTTCACTCAGAACCATGGTGGCTACTGCAAAGAGCACAAGAGCTTGTGAATACCCCAATTTTTGACACCTTTCGGATTTATTGGTAATTTTTGCTTTGAAATCTATTAAACGTAACGTATATGTGGTAATTTAAAATATACGGCGTTTAAATCTACCGCGTTACTTCTGTAAATTCGATGAAACACGGCACATCTTGATCTGTGCACGTTTTAAGGAGCTTCTGCGCATATTGCTGGTATGACGTAAGTACCGTATGGGGCCAAATATAGTTTATTCGCATTCTTTTCGGCTATCAGGTGGGGTAAGGGAAGGAAGGACAGGTCCGTACAGCAAGCTACACGAGACAACACGCACAGTGCGTATGTAAACAGCGCAGGCGACGTTGTACGATCTAATCTCTATTACTTCCCACGCCATCCCAATGACAAACGTACAGTAGACGCTGTTGAATTAGCTGCTAAAGCATGTTACGTAGTTGTGATACTTCCCCCTTATTCTGTGCTCTGAATCCCATAGATTATGTATGGCCAGAACTCAAAATAAGCATTGCATCTAATAATGCCTTCGGAAGAAAAAATGTTACCTACTGAAATTTGAGCCTTATTTCAAAATACGACAAAGGACATTGAAAACAAGAATCATTGGCTCAATTACATACGTCAAATTGAAATAGAAAACAATTATCGTTCATTTGAAGATGTAATGGAAAACAACCAGCCCCTGATAATCGATCTACAAGAACTCGACGATACATTTCAGAGGATGGTGATTAATGTTATTTTAATTCCATGGTGTAGCCAGTGCAATAAAATACTGCGTATGTTTTAGTTATTCTTTATTTTAAAAGATTATTGCACGTCCCTGATACCTTCTCAGGCCTATAGACACTCAGGTTTCTTATTTACAATCACGTCGAAGCAATTTTGAGCCAAATAGATATTAAATCCAAGTTCGTGGTCAGTTACATAATAAGGACAAATTGCAACTCTTACATTTTAACTGCTCACGCCTGGCATTCGACCAGCAGGTGCATTACCTGCCGTAGTGAAAAAGTCAGGGTAGTCAAACCTCTTCCCCCACCTTGAAACCCTAGCCGAAAAAAATACATATGGGTCGTGCACATGTGAAGAAGTGCACCAGCACGCGAAGCTTTTCCCCCACTCTTGTTTCCATACTGTCATAATTTTACGTCAATGCCACTAGGTGGTAGCACACCACGGCAGAAGTTGGTCACTGTACCTGTAGTAGGCGTAGGTAACATCTTGGAAACTTCTCCCGGTTTCTCCATACCACCCATAATATCTACTACAGTTTAATGTACACATTACTTCGTTCTTGCCCTAATACGTAATTAATTGTGTATATAACAACAAACATTCACAAAAACAACCCTTTCTTTCATCAGACAGTATTATTATTGTTATTATTATAGCTGTTGTTATTGTTAGAGCGGCTCTAGTTGTAGCAATTTGTTCATAATCATAACTATCATGCAACAGATGCTAGTTCATATTTTCAGGGCTGTTTGATTAAAATTTTGTGAACACCCAAAATGCATACACAGAAGCCGCCACTGCTCAGAATAATCTCTCTCTCTCTCTCTCTCTCTCTCTCTCTCTCTCTCTCTCTCTCTCTCTCTCTCTCTCTCTCTCTCTCTCTCTCTCTCTCACGTAAACACACACACGCGCACACATCCCTTCTTGAGTTTTATTTATTGATTACCCTGCAAATAAATAAATAAATTTACTTTGTGTGAGAATAAGTAGTCATGGAGGACTGACATTACAGATAAAAGTTAATTATATGTTAAAGTGTGAACTTACAATTATCGCATGGGGCGGTAAAACCTCCGCATCAAAGAATAGATAAAAACAAATAAAATGCGCTAAATTTACTGAATATCAAAGAAAACTGACTTTATATTCAGTTCTAAAAATGTCTGAAATCCTTTAAAACAAACATTCACTCACAAACATTCACTCTAAACATTGATTTTCCAGTGTATGTTTCATCCTTTGAAAGAAATTAATAGATTAGATTAGATTTTATTCTGTGAGTTCACTAGCAGCCATAAAGGCTTGTGAACATAGAACATGTCAAGGAAATGTACAAAAATTACATATAAACATAAATATTACACAAAATGTGGAACATTTGAAATAAAATAGACACATACTATATGCGTGTCAAGGAAATGTACAATAAAGTTACATATGGTCATCGCAGCCTTCGGATCCCCAAGCGGCGACCTTTGTGCAGTAGCCAAACACTTGTTCCCTACCCTCTCTAACCGCAAGCACCATAAAATCTTAGTGACATCCACGTGCATATGCGCGTTGTTGCCAAAATTAAAAATAGTATTTAAAAGCAAAACTTTGCAGGTGATTTCCACATGTACAGAATACAATCATGCAGTTTGTCTGCTTGCTTTACACACAAAATAACTATGTAAATAACTATGAATCGCATAGTAATTACATTTAAGTTGCAAACGCTTTAAAATATAACTGAACTAATGAATGATCTGAACTAATATACTGCGCTACAAGAATAGAAATGCATGTTAACATATCCGAGAGAAACTTAGAAACATGTTCCGAATAAACTATACATTGTTGACTATCATTAAATAATTAAAATACATAAATATTAATTTATTTTGAAAGGAACTCTTACTCCCAAATCAAAGCATCATTTTTGATTATGCTGTGCGCGGAGCTATGGTAAAAAGTTTTTTATCACTTGTATCACAACAATGTTTTATTAATATAAAGCTAATACAAGAAGTTGTGTATTGTTTAAGGTGTAAGATTTATAAGCATGACATCTTCTGTTTACTTAAATGAATAGCTTTATTATAAAATGCAGGATAAGTAAAAATACGAAGGCAAAAGGAAGAAAATAAAAAAAAAATCTTATGTATTATATTCACAAGATTATCTCTACTCACTCTTCTACAAACTACTTTCACAAAAGCTTATTCTATCTACTTCTTAAATAATAAGATAAAATTTCATTGCACATATCGTTGTAAATATAAGGATACATAGGCTAAAGCGATAGTCAGATTTTTAAAATACAGATGACTATATGATGACTTTGAAATTCCATGCTCTTAGCATGACCACGAGGAAAATACAAACAGAGACTTCCAACTTGTATTTCAAAATTCAAACCAACAACAAAAAATTTCTCGGAAATGGTTAACACAATTTGACCTAAAATTTGTCCTTTACCGAGATTGCATTTTACGCAGAGTAAGATTTTGTCTCTCTCTTAGAATTTACCAGTAATACAACAAGTTGAGAACGAGGAAAATTTTACAAGTTATTCCCAGAATATAAAATTCATGATACAAATTTTATTTTTCCTGCAAATATCTTAAACTTGCGGTATTTTACTAAAAATCGTTAAGCTGTTTTTGAGAAATTCAAAACAATAACAAACATTTTTCCACATAAAAGGTTCTTTTCTACATGTTCTTGAACATTACACATAAAAATCTGGCTTTGCTTATTCAGTTTTTGTAGCCCTTTTCTTCGTGGTCTTGGCATTACTGATATTCGGCAGAGGGTCACTTGCTGGTGCGACCGGAGGGGCATCAACTTGGTTCGTTTCCCAAGGTCTCCACATCTTAATTAAACTATTAAACGCTAATAACTATTAAACACTGCTAAACTTACAAAACTGCACTAAGTAAAACACTATATAACTTCTCTGAAGAAGTAATATAGAAGCTTAGCTGAACATGGAAGAAAAGCACGAGCGAACAGTCACAGCTGCTAAAAACCGAAGAAACAGCAGAAATGACATTGCAACAACGCTTTGCTTTGGTGGAGCTGGAGAAAGGACCACGTGTTGTGTTAAGGGGATGGGAAGACCCTACTAATCGTTTACTGATGGGTTTATGGTCAGGCTTCAAAGCTTTCCGTTCGCTTTGAAGCCGGTTGGGGAAAGGATGCCCGCGACTAGTTTATATACATAAATATTACATAGTATACAGAACATTTAAAATAAAATAATGACATATTATATACAAAATGAAACAAATCAAGTGTAATTTTGTACAGAGTTGAATACCTCCTTACTGTTATAAGGTTAACATACGTATAGGCAAGAACAGTTATTTTAACATTCACTAGGATTTTACCATTGTTCGTCTCATCATTTTGTTCTATTTGATTTGTAATGCATAGCATTTACTGTCAGTTCTTAATATACATACATTTAAATAGCTTCATTAATTCTAGAGCAGGCATCAAATATGACTGGCAATTGTCATTAATATTTACTAATACTACTTACAGAGCTATATAAGTATTATCATCAGGATAATTTGTCATTCAGATAATCTTGTACAGAATAATATGCTTTCGAGCATAGGTACTCTTTAACAGCAGTTTTAAAGACATTGAAATTGTCAACTTTTCTCTTAAGATCATTAGGGAGAGTATTAAATATTTTTATGGTCTCGTAATATACACCTTTCTGGAAGCAAGAAAGCTTTGCACTGGGATGATGGATGTTACCCTTTTGTCTAGTGTTTATCTCATGAATTTCCATGTTTGTAATAAATGTGGTTTGATTGCATACATAGAATTTTAAGATTGAAAATATATACATGCAAGGTAGGGTTAATATCTTCAGTCTTCTAAAAAGATGTTTGCAAGAGTGTCTGCTATGAGTGCTGGAAATGATTCTTATAACCTGATTTTTATTTTACAGATCTTTAAAATATTCACAAAAATTTGTATAAAAACAAACGTTTTGCCCTTCTGGAACTTAACTAATTATTTAATTACAGACTTCATTTAAATAGGCAATCAAACACTAATTATAAAGATAACATGAGAATGTGAACTGGTGTATCTTTTTCATGTTCTTACCACATTCTGAAATAACTTCCTTGTTGAGTATTTTGTTTTTTAATTGTTTATTGTCCCTTGCAACTATTAAGGCCAATAACACAAATGAAAATGATGTAGAAAGTCTTTAATTTTTTACTTTCCTTTTTAGATAGTGTACAAACCCAGAAACAAGACTGACATGTGGTACCATAGCTGGTGGCTAGACTATTTTCCTGCCACAAAGGTGTTCAGGCTTGGAAACCATCATGTTCAGGAATGATTTATTGTAGATGAAAGCAGGATTTCTGTAGTTCCCCTTGTTATCCAAATACTGCCAATTATTGATCCATCATTCCTTTATCCTTATCCAAAAAACTACCCCATTCAGTACAATGCAGCCCAGTGAGGTAAGGTGCATGCATAAAAAATCTGATGTGATAGGTTCATATGACTTTCTCTACACTCTATCATTTATTAGTGGGCATACAAACTTTCTTACTAAAGCTTATTTTTCTATCTACTATAGTTTTATCCAAATAAACCTTTGCAGAAATAGCCACATTATAAATTTTGTTAGGATACAAAAAGAACAGCAATAGTCAAATGTTTAAGAACTGGACCTATATGCTGGCCTTAAAATTCCATACTGTTTCCATGCAATCGCGAGAAACAACTTAATGTTGAAAGGACATAAAGAATGATCAAGAAATTAACAATTTGAACCATTAGTAATGGGTATCTCAGAAATGGCTTATGCCACAAGAAACGTATTTGAAATAAATTGTGTATTTTAAAGAGATCTATATTTCTTGTGCAGTATGTTTTCGTCTATCACTTAACCTTTAGCAGTTATGCAAGATTATACAAAATTCCTTCTGAATGAAGAGGGCTTCCTAGGCTATTCCCAGAAAACTCAAGATATACATTTTATTTGTCATGTAAATATCTTTAATATATGCCATTTTAATCAAAATTGTTGGAGGCATTTTTTTGAAAATCAAAATTTTCTAAAAGTGTTCCATGTAAAGGGTAGTTGGGGGTGGGTGGATTTTCTTGAAAATCTTCATGTCATATCCCTGGAAGATACTGAACTTAAACACTAAGTTTGGTACTTATCCGAATTTTTGTTTTTGAGATATGCTGTTCACAGACAGACAACAGACACACACACAGTCATTTCCAAAAATGGTTTATTTGGTTTCATGGGGCCTCTAAACATGCATTTCCAGTGAAAGTTTGGTATCAAACTTTTGGGTGGAATGCAATACTTCCCAAACTTACTATATGTAGCAGAGAAAGTAAAAAAATGACTACAATGCCTCCTGCAGGAAACTCCAATGTCTGATAGACAAATGGATTAGCATTAGACTCCAACACATTCTTAAGCAGATAACAGGCTAGACAGAATTTCAACATTGGACCTCTGCATTTAGAGTGAGATATGCTGACCACAAGAACATTGATAAATTTAACTACCTAAATCAGGAAGAAAATTTTGAGGCCAGTATATGTGAGCTAATTGACTTCAAAATGGTTCTAATCTGTGTATATATATAACTCCAACAATGAATATTGTAGTTTGCTTACAAAGCTTAGAAACTATTTTAGATTTCTATAGGCAGTCGAAAAAAGACATAGTAATTGTAGGAGATATGAATATAAGCTATCTAACTGAAAATCCATGTAAAAGCCAACTCCATAACCTTTTAAATATGTATGGTATGCAAAATATAGTTACAGTACTAACTAGTCACTAGACTTAGCAGTACTGCAATTGATCATGTTATATTAAACATGGAGAAGTGGATGTATGAAATTCGGGTTTTTGTCTCAACACTGTCAGATCATTATGCGCAGTTACTGCAGTTAGCTGTTCAAATGAAAAATTGCTCACCACAACAAAGGGAACACAAAGTTTTTAAAAGTGTTAGGCTTTCAAATGATACAAATTTTATTTATCTAAATTTTTTATTAGGTAAAGAAACATGAGAAAATGTATATATGATCAAATCACTAAATGGAGTAGTAAATAAGTTCTTGGACATATTTGGTTTTTACTTTGAAGCAGCAGTACCAGAAGTCAAAATTCAGATAAATAAAGAAAATAAGAAATGGGTCTCAACTGGGATATGTAAATCAGTGGAAAGATTAAGGTTCTTGAGTAAATACATTAGGGAAAATAAGGTATCATAAGAATTTAAGGCCTACTATCTGAAATATAAAAAAATATATAATAAGATAATCAAAGAGGCTAAAAAGTTACACAATGATAGCACAATCAAAGGAGCAGTTAATAAATCTATGTCTTTGTGGGAAATAATCAGGAGCAAAATTAAAACTGAGACAAATTTAATAAATAACTATTGTATCAAAAGTGATGGTCAAAACATAAGCAATCCTAAAGATATATCCGAATTATTCAACAGCTTCTATACAAGTGTTGCTGAAAAGGTGCTAAAAAGAATTCATTTGTAAGAGCGGCAAAACTAAACCTAAAATATAATGAAAATACTCTCTTTTTAATGCCAGTAATGACCGAGGAAATCAAAACAGTGATCAACAAATTAAAAAACAAAAAATCGGCAGGAATTGATGGAATTATGTTGTTAAAAAATGTGCTTTGTTTCTAATAGAGCCACTGTGCTATTTAACAAATCTTTCACTAACAAGCTTGTTTTAACCTCCCTGAGAGGCTAAAACAAGCAAAAGTGAAACCTATCTACAAGAAAGGTAGCAAGGATGAGGTTGAAAATTACAGATCGATACCAGTAATATCCACCTTTGCAAAAATTTTTGAACAGATAATGTATAATAAACTTTCTGAATAGGTTCAAAATAATAAATGATAATCAAAATGGTTTTCAGAAAAACAAATCAATTAATTCTGCATTAATAAATTTTATTGAACAAAATTACACAAAATTCATTCAGAATAAAGAGGACTTCACAGGCATTTTACAGAAAATTCAGAACCTGCATTTTCTTAATCATGCAAATATTTTAAACGTGTTATTTTAAACTAAATCTTTAAAGCAGTTTTTATAACATAAAAACATATGAAAACTGATCTATATAAAGTGTAGCTTAGGTATGGAGTATCTTGAAAAGTTTAGTGTTGCATCCTTAGACAATACTGAACTTAAACCTATGTTTGACATTTATCTGACATTTTTTTATTTTTTAATTAATGTTAAAAAAAATGCACACACACGCACCCATGCACACACACAGAGAGACTTTTTCTAAAAATAATTTTATGGTTTAAGGGGTCTTCAAGACAACTATTTCTGGTGAAATCTCAATAATTTTGGATGGAATACAATCAGCTATGCATAGGTTCTAGAGAAAGCAAACATTCTACAGAAACATTTATTATGTGTGGGAAATGGATGATATTTTCCATTCTCTAATAGAGTGTGAAATGATAAATGTAATGGGATAAATTATGTCAAGGTACAGTAGGAACTAAAATTCTGGCACATAAGGGTAGAGAAATTTAATAAGATAAGGGAATTTTTAGAGAAGAGTAAGGGATAAATGGATATGGAGCTCAGAAGGTAACATGAGAGTCTGTATATAGTTAGTCTACTTAAGTGGTTCTATCCCATATAGAACTGGGGGTTTGTGTAATAATGAACCTGAGTTATATTTGTGGTAGACTCTTAATTGAATTGTTTCTTTATTTTTCATAAATTATGCATCTGATAGAATTATAATAATTTAAATTTAATTAATTTCACTTTATCTTTTATCTTGGGATATGTCACACTGTATGTTATTAACACAATGGACAGAGTACATTTATTTAAAAAATTGTTTATTTATAAAGTTTAAAAATGGAAACTAATCTAATGTGTAGCAATCACACAGCTTTCTGTATACAGTATCACTAATTTTTATAGTTATTCTACATATTTTTCATACAAATACTTCTTACTTTCTCCACCACTTACACAAAGTAGGAAGAGGAAGTATTGCATTCTATATCTGTATAAAATCCTTTTCAAGATTTAACCCAAAAAATATATTTTAAGCTCCCCTGAATTAAATAAAAAATTTATTGAAATAGCATAAGTGTGTGGTGTTTATGAGAGAGAGAGAGATGAGGGAGAGATACATAACTCGAATAAATACCAAACTCGGTAGGTAACTTGAACTTTTATGTGATACTTTTATGAACTTGAAGCTTGAAGCTTGAAAAGGAACTTTTATGAATTTACAGTGATACTACCAATAATGTAAAAATAGAATGGAAATTATTTAAAATCTTGTTAGGCTTCATTTACCACAAATACATTGCTGAAAGTTATGAACTTTTATATTCTTATGGATGTGATAGATATGTGAATTTGTTCAAGCTGCCATCACCATCACCAGGGGAACTTTGTCAAGCCATGAGGGGGTCCAGATGTTTGAACCAGTCAGTAGTTGATGATATAGGTAACACCTATGAAAGCATGCTCCTGCAGTATATGTATGGTAAGTGAAACTTTATGAGTGTTTAATCGACTCCAGCCTTATTTTTTTACCAAACTTGGTGTTTAAATTCAGCATCTTCCAAGGATGCAACAGAAAGCTTATCAAGAAACTCCCCTCACTGAAAATTACCCTATACAGGGAACATTCTTTGTTATTTGTGATTTTCTCTAAAATGATTCTAACCATTGTGATTTGATTACAATACCATATGTTTAAGATATCTGTATGACAATAAAACGTATATCTTGAGTTTTCTGTGAAGTCCTCTTCATCCTGAATATATGTTTTTTTATAATTTTGTATAACTTGTAAACCATAAGAATTAGTCCATAACTTTCTGCATCATAAATGTAGGTTTTATTAACTCTACCATTGTTTTATCCAATTTAGCAACAACTGGCATTAGCCTCTTCTCATTAACACTGCTACTTCATTTGAAAACAGACAATTATTTTACATTTGTTGTGTTGTAATTTATAACCAAAACACATTTTGAAATAATTTGGTGTTAGTGCATTGGAATATTGAAGAACAATGTACTTTAGTTAACATGTTTCCTTCAGATGAGTATGAGTTATAAACTATTTAAAATGTTGAAGAAATAATATAAACAGTATGGAATGATAGAACCGGAATAATAATAATAATAATATTTGAAATTTACCTTATTAATCAGGTTATGAAAGTGGTCCAATACATTCATTTCCTTCTCCTCCTCCTCCTCCTCCTCCTCCTCCTTATCATATCACATTTCATGCCAAGCACAGTTTTTTTGCGTTTCCTTTACTTTGAAGGTGATAACAGTTTTCCAGTTTTATGCTTTTCCATGTGAAAGGAGTTGACACTTTTTATGCAAACACCAGTAAACTTGGACGTTAAATTAATAATATCTTTAATGGCTAATTCTGGATACTTTATGAACACATTCAATACAAAAGTTTTTTCACCAATTTTCATAATTTTCCCTTTGGGATGTTTCACATATATATTTTGATTAAGCATAATAAGTATTAATCTTAACCACCATTAACCATACTGTAATAAACAATTTGAAAGCAAGCAAGTGCTGCTAAATATAACAAAACTGATCAGCTGTATTTTAGTAATAGAAAATAGTGCATATGCCATTCATTAAGTTTTATTATTGATTACATATATATATATATATATATTTTTTTTAAATGCAGTGTTAACTAAAATTTAATGTTATAACAATGCTTCCTAACAAAATAAACTCTTAAATAATATAAAACAACATTAACTTCCATAGTTTGACATGGAACTACATTGTTGTAATCTGCAGCCAATGCATGCAGCTTGCCACATGCTTTTGTTTACATCAGGTTCCCTTCTAAGGCTGGTAGGACTATAGTATTTACATTCAATTAGCCATTCTTGCATTCATTATTTTTGTAATTGCATGTGTGTTTCTGTATTGTATCATTATTTTATGTAGAGTGTGCTGGACAAAAACTATAAATAAAGTTAAAGAACAAACTGAAAAATGCAAGTATGAAAATCATATTTATACAATTGACAGAGGAAGCTTTAAAGTTTCAATATTGTTGAACACTGATAATAACAAAGAATTTCTGCAGAAGAAAGTTTTTAGCTCAGTTCCAACATTCATACCTCTGGGGTCACCAACAAATATAATTATCACATGGGGATTTAATAAAGACGTTGTCTACTGGTCTTAAGTGATATAAGTACGAAATGTGTATCGCAGAAACTGTAATTGTTTCTGCTCCATCACTCCAGAGATGCTAGAAGATGCATGTAGAGAAGCTCGACATTGCCCAGATATTTGCCTTAAAAAACAAAACAATAAAAATTAATGGAGTGCTAAGGCAATGACTACATATTATACCCTAGCATTGCAGATTTTTCAGAGAGATTAACAGGGAAAAATCTGATGGCTTTGTATTAGATTATATCTGAATGGATGCTGGACACATGATGAAAAAGGGATGGACAAATGAGCAAGCTAAGCACATCTTATCAAGTTTAATATCTTGCAACATGGATCTCCTCAAGTTTAACTTGCACAACCTGATATTCTACATTTCCAGGACATGTCCTACATTGAAAAATGCTGTTTAAGTATATAACACAGCATTTGTGCCACTACGATCATCTTCTACTTACCAAACATCATGATGTATTTGTGTGCGCTATATTGATATTATAACAAAAGAGCTGCACTGTTGTCAGATTCGTTGTTGTTGCTGGCTGTTACATAGCCCCTTTTTGGTTGGTGCCTGAGGAAGCATGACAATTGCCAGAAGGTTCTGAAATTTGCTAAAACATGCCTAACTGTTCTATGTCAAAAAGTCTTGGAAATCTTTGGAAAGTCACCTCTATAAAGGAGTGGCTGGTGTGTGAGTATCAGTTAGTGATTTCTCAAAGAAGTTGCAATCTAGGAGTGAAAGAAGGGAAATAGCTGCAATGTTAACATTGTCATAACAGGTAGCAACTGGTTGCCCAGAGAATACTATGCCAGCAGCAGCAGGTACCTATTAAATAGTACAGTTCCTCTGATGTATGGACCTTAGTTAGCTGTGGCTTTTATTGTGCATACCCTTTAGTATTTATTTACATCTTCAGTGTTATATCCATAATAATCTTTGTTTAGGTTAGTGTTATTTTTTCCCTTTTAACTAGCAATACAAGTTCGTTTAATAAAAGTTATAATTATCTTCAAGTGCTTCTTTTACAGACTGGGAACATTTTAGACTGAATATACCTGCACCTTGGGCTTTTCTTATGAATTACTAGAAACCTGTTTAAGTTTACTATGGTAGTTCTACCTAACATTTCTATCCCATACTCAATTAGGAGTGTATTATTCTGTAGTGAACTGTTTTAAGATATTCTTTTGTATGTGATTTCCAAGAGTCTAACTTCTTGCAAAGGCCATTTGTATGTTCATTATATTTCAGGGTTTTATCAGTAAAATCCCCCTAAGCTCAATTACTGAATCATTATATTCTATTTTACATATACTTTCTTGATACCTGAGCTGAAATAAGTTGCACTTAGTTTTATCATCACTGAGTTTGAGTTGAGCAGCTTTTAAATAGATAGTTTTAGTAAAGATGGTATAGATTTCACTCCACCTCTATAAGCTTGACCAAACGTATAAACAATCATGTCCAAACTTATAAACAAGCATCATCAGCATAGGGTTACCTATGAGATTATAATCTGGAATCTGTAGCATTCATTTATGTAGGTATATTAAGAATAGAAGAGGACCTAATACTGACCCTTGCGGTACTCCTGTTCTTTTGATTTACATATTCTTAAGCAATTTCCATTCTTCCAGTATATTTCAATACACTTCACTGAAGGTGTTCTATTACTGTATACAATATAACAAAAGGAAAAAGCTGTGTTGCTGGACCAGACATCCTACATTTGGTGCAAGGTCCTGTATTTCAAAACTTGCAGTCTTCTTTTCTCCAATATGGAAGAAAGGAGTTTGGAAACTATGAAGGAGAGACAATTAAAGAAGGACAAGAGATAGATAGGACATAAGGTTTTTGTCAATATGAAAAGATGCTAGTTTAATATGGCTGTCAGAAGATGTAAACATTGTAAAAACAGTGACTAATAAATAAGGAAAAATCTGATGTGTTGCACTCACATGACTTTCTTGCACAAACTATTTTTACAAATGCTTATTTTCCATCTACTTCATGTTAAATCGAGATAAACATTTGCAGAAATTATGTTATTGCTAATTTTCTTGATCTTTCAAGGGGAATATGGAAATAAGTAGGCTTTAAGCAATAGTCGAATCCTTTAAGAGGTGGTTCATATGTGGAGCATTTCATTCTCTTTGCATGTCCAGGACAAAAAAAAAAAAAAAAAAAAAAAAAAAAAAAATTAATTGAGAAAAAGTATAAGTATTGGAAAATTCAAACAAATAATAAGGAATATCTCAGAAATGATTCACTTGGCAGAAAAAAAATTTATATGACATAAATTGTGTGTTTAACAAGATCTATCTCTTACGGTTTACCAGTTATGCAAAAACCATTCTAAATGAAGAGGACTTTTGGGGACATTCTCAGAAAATTCAAGATATGCAATTTATTTGCCATGTAAATATCTTAAACATATGGTACATTAATCAAAATCAAGCAAGTTTTGAAAAAATAAAAATGTTTGAAAAATGTTCCATGTAAAGGGTAGTTGGGGGTGGGAGGATTTTCTTGAAAATCTTTTTGTCACATTCTTGGAAGATACTTCCTAATCTTTATTGGTATTGTTTTGTGACTGTGAAAGAAGGTGCATATCTTGGCCCTGAAAGGAACCATTTTCTCCTTGCGCTGGTAACATGACTATTAGCTTTATTGTTGCATGTTAAAAGTATCAAACTCTAAGAGACAATGCAATTCATTATATGGTGAAGCTTATACAGGGACAGCTATAGTTTATTTTCTCAATGCTTCTTGCATGAATGCGAAGACTGTCACATTTGAGCAACTCTTTCAGTGTTGATACTGTCAATCATTCAAACAAGTACCTATGCAAATCAGATTGTACTGGGAATCATATCCATCTGGGTAGTGACCTTTACCCTTACAAAACAAAATAGGGCATGGCATGTTTAAATAGGAAACAGAAAAGACTTGATGTGTTGCACTCATAAGACTTTCTCTTCTCACTCTTCTACAAACTATTCTTACAAAAACTTATTCTTTTATGTACTTCTTCATAGTCGAGATAAACTTTCAATTCACATTTACACATTTTGTTGTAGGATACACTAGGTAAAGCAACAGTCAGATTTTTAAAGAATGTGTCACTATGTCATGCTTTGAAATTCCATGCTCTTTTCATAACCACAAACAAAAACAAATAATGACTTTCCATTTGAGAAAACTATAAGTATTTGAAAATTCAAATCAATAACAAGGGATATCTTGGAAATGGTTCAATCTGCAAAAAAAGTTTAGCTAACATAAATTGTGTGCTTTAACAAAATCTATATCTGTCTATCTCTTATGGTAAGAGGGGATCGGGACTTCATTTTATTGGGCCTGAGCCCTTCTGTGGTGTGTCAACTAGAACTGTCAAGTATGAGATAACCCAGCTTACAAGGGCTCATCTTGAAATCCGGAGTAAGCAAACCACTGCCAGACAGGTCCATGTTTTGATATTGGGGCTTAACCAGAAAGAGAGTGAGTTTGTTCTGAATTTGACCAGATCAAGGCTCAGAGGAGTTGTGAACTATCTTACAGGACACAACACTCTGTGCAGATATTTATACTAATGGGGCTTACACAAGACCCTTTATGTCAGAAATGCATGAGAGATTTTGAGACCTCACAACATATACTATGTGAATGTGAAGATTTTGCTATGATAGATATGTATCCCTAGAATCCTTCTTTTTGGAACCTGAGGAAATAAGGAGGGCAGATATGAGGAGCGTCGTTTCAAACCCCATTATGTCCATCTCTGGACAAAATTGAGTTTGACTTCAGTTTGCATTGTTTCTTAAGTGATCTTTCAATCTATAAACCTAAATCGGTCCAAATCTTGTTTTGTCCCTGTGTAAATTAACCTTGAAATGTGGTGGCCATTTCGTATCCCATTATGTACACATTACTGGCCAGTGCAAACCCAGTTTTGTCCTCCTTTATCAACATTTGCATGCCCTGGGGATTTAATTGTTTTGTGTTGGTTATACTGGTACATAATTATTGCTGGGCTATCAGTGTGATGTATTGTCAGTGAATAATAGTATTGTTCTTCTTAAAAATGGATGAAGGTGTTTTGGTTGGAGGTAATTCAAAGGGTAGTCGAAGGAGACAGAAGCAAAGGATAACAAGGCGACAGCTTCAATCTGAGGAAAGGTAAGTTCTGTAATTGTATATTATTCTAATACGGCTACATAATATCCTGAAGTATGTTATAATAGCATTATGTTTGGTAAGGCGCACTTATATTGAAAGATATGAAAACATACTTATAAGCTTATATCTTCCCCAGTTTATGTTAACATAATTTATTTTTCTTTTTTTTTCACTAGAAATAGGGATAAAGTTCCAGGCCTGAGAGAGTTTGTACCGCCATGTGAGCATAAGGAAGGCAGATGCCATTGTTGCAGCATTCCCGCTCATTTTCTTTCCAATGCCAAAGATAAAGGTATTCGCTTTCAAAAGCAAATGCGAGCAAGACAATCGCCTTTCGTTAATGATTCAGGTGTTGTCACCAAAAAGGCACAGGTCAAGGGGGGAAGAAAAAAGAGCAGCAACTTCTATGACTGTGAAGTATCAGGTTAGTGTAATGTAATACTAATAAATGTAAACTTGTGAATGGTTTTGAAAGCATTTACACCGCTCTATTCCTCTTGAAAACTGTGTAATTTCATAATAAATATATTATTATTATTATTATTATTATTATTATTATTATTATTATTATTATTATTATTGCATATTCCAGTAAGTGGTAGAACAGAACCGGTATGTTCCAAGTACTTTGGAAGACTCTTCGGATCTGGACAGTGCCGATTAAATACAATTGCAAAATCCATTAAATCAGCAGAAGGAGGCAAAGAGCATAGGGGCAGCGACCACAAAAAGGACCAATACAGAGCCAGAAGAGAGAAGGCCATTAGTTTCATTTCCAATCTAAAAGCCAATGAAAGCCATTATAATAGAAGAAAGAGCCAACAGCTTTATCCTTCCTCAGAACTCAGTATCAATAATTTGTTTAAATTGTATAATGCAAATGTGCCACAAGAACTTCAAGTGAGAAAATGTTTTTTCAAGAAATTTTTAGCACGAAATTGAATCTAGGTTTCGGTACTCCCACAACAAATGCTTGCTCATTGCGTTATAAGATGGAACTATCCTATTGTATTGATGACCCTTCCAAACAGATTTTTCCAATGTTGAAACGAGGCAAGGTAGCACAATTGTAGAACCTACAGCTGTACCTACCACCAGATGCAGGATCACTCAACAAAATAAAAATGATGTAGAAAACTTACTAATAAAGAGATTTGGAAATGACTGGAGAAATGATAAAGTTTTGAAGTTCTTTGAAAACATCTTGAATTCTACATCCATCCCTGCAGAAGACGTCACTGACCAGAATAGTGGATTGTGTGACTGTTTAGTAGAAGAATGTGGAATGCATAGATTGTAAAAGATGTTTGAATGTATTATGTGAGTTTCTAAAATCGATAATTGAATAATTGTTGCTTTCAATTAATTTCAGAATTTTTATTATCTCATTGTGTTTTTCTACGTTTAATTTACACCATATGTAATTTCAAAATTCTCATAATCCTATGAGGTACTTTCTTTGTTTAAATGCATACCATACTGTATCAAGATTTTCTCAATGTATTTATGTTAAGAATATGCAAAAATAAATCATTTACTATTCTACAACATTAAATTTTCCATGTGGTTGTTTCAAACCATGTTATGTCCACAACCCCCCTCCCCATTTTCATGAAATGCATTTGAAAAGTGATTTCAATTCTTACACCTTATAAATAAAGACGTTTAGTAATATTTATTGCTTTTTTCAAAATTTCAGTAGGAATTATACTTTAGGAGTATTGTGCTTTTTGGATTTCCTGTAAAACTTTTCTTTTTGGACATAATGGGGTTTGAAACGATGCTCCTCATATCAAGGACATGTTATAATGGACAATTGAACTTGAGTAATGCCATGAATATGAGGCACAAGGGTTTCATGAGCTTATGTGCAAGACTATTTAAGGGACCACTTAGTGATCATCATCATCATCATCATCATCATCATCATCATTCTCTTTCAGTTTACTAGTTATGTAAAGTCATTCAGAATAAAGAGGACTTCAAGAAAATGTTTCTAATACAAACTAGTCTTTAATGGGAAAGCTTTCCATTATTTTTGATTTTCTTAAATACGCTATAAAGATTTTTATTAAAATATCTACATTTATGAGATTTGCATGACGAGTAACATGTATATCTTGAACTTTCTGCAAATAGTCTCTGAATTTTGAAGTGCTGTTCTTTCTGAAGGAATTTTGTATAATCTTATAATAAGAAATGGACAAAAACTTATTGCATGAAAAACGTATACCAAGTTTAGTGGTTTATTATTATTATTATTATTATTATTATTATTATTATTATTCCTTGCTACTTTTTTCAATCACCATTTCCAAGATATTCATAGTTATTGGTTTGAATTTTTCAGTACTCTATACATTTTTTGAAGTGCTAAAGTCATTACTGTTTTGTTTTTCATGATATCATGCAAAGAGTGGTGAAATTTCAAAGCCAGCATATAGCAATCTGCTTTTTAAAGACTTGGGATATTCCTCCATCTCTTGAATCCACCTCGAACCTACACTGAAATGTATAATGAAACTATTTCTGCAAATGTTTATCTCAGTTGATGTGAATCAGATATAAAAAACAGTTTTGTAAATATAGTTTGTAGACGAGATATAAAAATAAATAATAGTATGTAGGGAAATTCTTATGAATACAACATATAAGATTTTTGTTGTTATAACAATGGTTTGTTTGATGTTTTAAATTAAACTACATCAAATGACAAAAGAAATAATTTTGTCACTTATAATTATCAGTTCTGAAGGAAGCTCAATGGATGGCACTTTAGATATCTTTAGCCTGTTGAATAGTTCTGTTGTTCTTCCATACTGGACTTGTTTAAGTTAAATTTGAAAACTAGAGTCAAAATTGAAAATATCAAGGCACATCTCATGGATTTTTGGCTTTCCCTGCAAATGCTCTATTGTATGAGACAGTTGAATATGCATTAAACTTCTATCATCTGATTCACTCGGCAGCCTGTGTGAAAGAATGGATACAAATTACCTTTAATAGAGCAGTTAAGTCGAAGTACAAAAATTAAAAACATCTTCAGAATTCCCAGTGGTGGGCTGTGTTTCATGCATGTAGCATAAGCTACAGTATCACCTTTTGCTCTCTTTAATGTTATTGGCTTCACCTATTCTTGCATTCCTCCCAAGGCTCAATTCGGATTTTGCCCCAGGAAGTCAATTAATATGGCAATCGTTTCTTTCCTAGAGAAGATATTAAATGCTAAAGCCAGGAGTGAACACACTTTAGCTTATTTACTGACCTTTCAAAAGTATTTGATTCAGTCACTTGCAATATTCTATTAAAGAAAGTTGGCAACTATGGCATTGGAGAGGTTGCAAATGAGTGGTTCAGTTCATATTTCAAAAATAGAGCACCATGGTAGAAAGTAATGGTGAGCAATCAGATTCTGCAGATTTCAAAATGCGGTGTACTGCAAGGTTCAATTGTAGGACCAACTGTCTTTCTAATCTACATAAATAATCTACCATCTTATATGACAACTGCAAAGAGTGTCTTATTTGCTGATGCAAATTTCATTATAAGTAAGTTTAACAAAACTTCACTACAATCTTCCATTGTTACCCTAGGGATTAATCTTGTAAATTGGATAAAATATAATAAGTTAATTTTAAATATTAACAAAACAGGTTATTTAAATTTTAATCCATATGCAAACTCAGTTGATCACTTTAAAATAGTAATCGAAAACACTGTAGTTAATAATGTCAAAAATACAACATTTTTAGGTTATTGTAATTGACGCTTCATTGTCATGGAGAGAGCATATTTTATGACTATGTGACAAACTAAGTAGGTTAACTTATGCAATAAGAATTCTAAGTCAAGTGGGTAACAAAGAAATGTTAAAGAGTTGTATATTTTGGATATATTTATATTTTCATGACGTAGCCTTCTGGGGAAATACAAATTTTTCTACTATGGCTTTTAAATTCCAAAATACTGCGACTAATAAAAAAGGTTCTAAATAATACCAGTTTATCATGCATATATATTTTAGAAACAGTTTCCTTCATTCGTAATAACAGCCATCGCTTCATGCAAAATATGGACTATCATTCATACAACACCAGAACAGTCAAAACATTACATTTGAAGCATCACAGACTCTCATACAGCATTAATAGTGTATTGCACAAAGGTGTTACTCTGTACAGCAAATTACTTAAATCATTCAGAACATTACTGTAAAAAAGGTTCACCTTTTATGGTTGATCAGGTTTTATGTGATCCTTTTGTCATTAATTTTAAAGTCTGTTACTCTTTCACTGTAATGTTTAATGACAGAGACTGATATATTAAGGAAGAAAACAAGATTACTGTATTCCTCATTACTTTGTAAATGTTTATATAGGTACTGTTATTCTGTACTTTAATTTATTTCTAATAGTGTTATTATTTTGATTTTAAATGTTTGACGAAGCCTATCTTATAAAGACTCATATCACACCAGCAATGTCTAATAGGTTTTTGTGACCTCTACAGACAATAAAGTAAATAAAATTATGGCTGCTCCAAACTTTACTCACTGAAAATGCTTCTAAATATTACTTTGTACATTATGTCTGTGCATTTATTGCCATTACTATTCTACTTGATCCAGGGAATATGTGGGGATTTAGAGCAACTGGGAAAATGTACTTCTGTTCAGCTACATTTTAGCTAGAGGTGTGGGGTGGCTTATCTCTCATGTAAAGCTTTAGCTGGTGGATGGGGTACACAGTATGCTGAGCTTGTTCTGCATTCAGTGAAAAACAACCAACAGTGTTTCCTCTGTCGTGCATCTTTACTCCTCACTTTCCTCAGACCAAGTAAACACTACCTCCTTTCACTAGCAAAACCCTTACCTGCTTGGAAGGGCTCCCCACCCACTAGCTAAAACATCGCTGAACAGATAGTATGCTGAAGTTACAGCAAACACTCATTAATATGGTCTCCATATAGCTGGATTGCTTAATCCATACACAAGTTCTAAAGGAAAAATTTGTGTACAGTGGAACCTCAATTATTATCTGTCACTCAGTTAACCATTTAGCTTATTAACCATCACCTTTTTGTTTACTGGTTTACGTCTAAACTTTGTGAAAGTTGAGTTATTTGCAAAAGATACATCTATGATGTGCCCTGGATAGGCATTTGCATAGTTTGAGCATGTTGTATATCAACAGATACCTTCAGCACTCCTAAAATTCTCATGCGAAATGCACTTTAAAACTAATGGAACGAAAAGTTATGTTACATTGATTCTGTGCCAGCGTGGCAACAATGTTACAAAGTCAAGAGGTTGTTCTGATGCCTTCAACTATGTATTACAAAGTGGTCATGCAGACAATAGCAGTGATCACAAGTACTGTTGTTGCTAACGATGTACCTTTGAATTTACGAAAAACAGATAAGCGCTTACAATTGCATTGGTTTTACAGAACAAAAGTCTGTTGCCACTTATAGTACAGTCCTGTCCCAAGGACTAGGAACACCTTTAGTGCCATTTTTCTAAATACACAAGAAATGTAACATAGGACTCGTGTGCTTAGTGAGTTTTTTGTGTAACTGCATATTGAACCTACTGTTTATATTAAGATGGATTATGCATCATTTTTGGTTAATGTCAACCTCACCCCCTTCATTATAATGGTTAATCGGGTTTCTACTGTAGTAGAAAATTAGCAGCTTTAACAAAAAGGTACTTGTGTAAAATAAAAAAAAATGTATGTACTTTTACACTCCTTTGTGCCATCCTTAATTGCAGCATATTTTGTTTGTCTGGATAAACTGACCAGGAATGCCATAGTGAACAAAACTAGTTGTTCATCATTGTCCATTCCATATACAATTGACATTCACTATTCAGTTTCATGCTTAGCTTTCCTTTTACTTTCTCTAATACCTATCTATAGAAAGTAGAAAGATGTTGCATTCCACTTAAAAAGATTTGTTACCAAAATTTCACTGGAAATACATGTTTTGAGATTCCTGAACAAAATAAATAAATAAAAAAAAACAGCATTTTTAGAAAAAGGTACCTGTGTATGTAGATTAGTTATTTATTTTATTTATTTACATTTATTAACTATAAAAGAATGGAAGATGAAAGATTAACCAAAAGAATAATGGAGTGGATGCCACCAAGAGTATGAGAAAAGGACTGCATAGCATGTGGATTCAAGGAATTAGAGGGGCAATGATGGATTTGGAAACTGAGGAAGATTTATCGTCCAACAGGCAAAAATGGAGAAAAATAATAAGATAATAAAACCTGTAGTCATGGGTGATGAAAAAAATGCTTGTACATTGTAACACCAGAAATATATTTACCTGTGTGTCTGGAACAGCTTAGCTCAAAAGAGCATAGTCTGTTAAATACCAAAATTGGTGTGTGCATGTGGAAAATGTGCAAGCCTGCCTTATCAAGTTTTTCATTAACTTTATATATGGGAGTACCTTTCTTCTCAAAAGCCACTTTTTGCACCATTTCAATTGGAAGCATTTGGTACACTTTCTTTTCATCAATAGACAGTACAGAAATGCTTGTAACAAAAATAAATCTTCGGGCCACATTATTTTGATCTCAACAACTTTCTCTTTCAAAGACCAACTTGATACTGAGATTTGTGCAAATTTACTTGCAACATATGGACGCAACACGGTGTTACGTCTTGTTTGTGCAAACTATACCATGCAAGTAAATCATTGCCGTGTGGCTGTTACATAAGAATTGTTTGTAGAAGAGTGAGTAGAGAAAGTCATGTGAATGCAACATGTAAGATTTATTAAATTTCACTTAAGTAAGATAAATAAAAGAATGTTGTTCAGCAAAACATAAGGAAAATGTAACTATAAATCCCTTTCATTGACTTAGAAGGTGAATGTGGTGCTGCTGTTGCCAGTGTCTGTATGGAACTCGGAAATAGTAGTTGCATAAGTTTTTTTCTTCTTATAGTTGGAAACAAAGAATTATTACATCTAATCAATGTAGCTACTGGTAAATCACATTTTTGATGATACAGTGTACAAATGATATTCATATTAATAATTGCTGTGTTTATACTTATTTGGTCAACTGTTTCCACTTAAAACTTCGCTTACATTTGCAATTTCTCCAGACTAGTTTCAATAAGAAATAGCATTCATCATCAATACTTTTGTCTATGGTCTTCAATGAGTTTAGATTAAGCAGTGTTGCTTTCTGGTGGTTGACTGATGAACTTCATGATAGAAACTATTGCTGGAATTTCTTAAGTGTAAACAGTCAACCAAATAACATAAGCACTAGTCAGCCATGATATGAGTGTGTACGGTAGGAAGAGGAGCTAAATGGTTATGAAAGAAGAAATAGGAGGGGCATTAGGAGAACAGTCAGTTAAAGAAAACATCTACAGTTCTGAGTTGCATTTACTAGCGAGGCTGAGGCCTGCAAATGTAGTACTGTTTTCAATGTGCAACTGTACATTCCTCTACCGCCTTGCCCCTCCCTTCCCTAGCCTTGATTATAAAAAACAGTGGTGCCCTCCTCCAAGTGCATTCATATCATGCCCAACTAGTACATTGTGCAGCTTCACTGCTAAACAAAACTTCAGAATTTTAATCAGTTTATAATTTTTAACATTGTTAAATTTTGCAACTAGTAGAAGTGAGTCGGATATTTAATAGCTTCGCTTATTTTATATTTTCCAGAAGTAGTTTCAGCAGAATTTGCTCCCATCCAGCCCTAGACCAACTGCTGGCATTACTGTTGCATCATGGTAGCTTCTGTTAGTGGTACTTGGCATCTTCCTGATGAATCTGTAGATATGGTCTGATGAGTGGACATCACAGTTCATTTGGCAATGGTTACTGTTAATGAACTTATCCTGGAAGTTTCCATCTTCGTTGTATAATAATGCAACACGTGCTTGTTGAACTTTGATCTCTCCTTACCAGACCACCTTTATAGATTCATTCAGAATATACCAAGTAACATCAATAGAAGTTACTGTGATGCAGCAGTTCTGGCCGGCAGTTGGACTCCAACTGAGGATGGGAGAGAATGCTCTCAAAACTGGCTTTAGCAAATATAGAGTAAGTGAAGGTAATAAATATCCAACTCGCTTCTACTAGTTACCAGTAAGCAACATTTCACTAGCCCTAGCTTCTCCATTTATTTTTCGAATTGTTATGTTTATTTAACAATGATATGGGCATGATTATATCATCACTAGTGTGCCAGAATTTGTCATACTAGAGTTCCTTTACAGGCCAGGCTGTCACATTTAAGCACGGTTAAGTGCCATCATCCTGGGCCAGTGATTGACCCAACAATCTTGAACAGAAATCCACACTCAAACATTTGCACAATCCAGGATGACAATCCTTTCTATGTATATTATTGTCACTGGTAAGTCCCAGAACCCAAAACATTGAACATTTTATTTTAGGTTTGTAAAACATGACAAGGACTGTTATGGTTGGCATGGTGAGGAAAAGATAGCCACGGTTGTGTGGAAGTGTGTTTCTACAAAGTGTGAATCCGAGACAAACCAGAGCGCTAGAAATGTACATCACCTCAGTCTTACACATTATGTTTTGGAAATTTATACATTCAGAGGCAGCAGATGATCAGCTAATTAATCACCGTTATCATCTCCACTCTGCTGCCAGACTGTGCACCTAAACTGAAAATTTCTGGCACTTGATCTTTTTGTGTTTAATGTTACAGCATTGCTATGTCACCAGCTTCTTGGTTTGATATGCGACCTCACACCATGCTCCATGTTTTTATTGCCTACCAAATGTTAGATAGTTAACCATTGTTTTACATTTGGTACTTAGTTCTATAGTCTGAGCTTATCCCTGCCATCCATTTGGTGGTTGGCCTAGCTTCAACCAGACACAGATAGCTGTCTGTCTGAGACATCATTTATTTATGTATTTCACCATTTTAGTTATTATGGTTACATTCATGAAGTCGTCGTCTGTTCACTTTCTCTACCATCTACTTATAATAGGTAGCTGAAGTACTGCATACCATCCAAAAATTTTGATATGGAGACTTCACTAAAATACATGTTTTGAGATACCTGAATCCAAAAATAGAAAAAGCTGTTTTAGGAAAAAGGTCTGTATGTATGTATGTATGTATGTATGTATGTATGTATGTATGTATGTATGTATGTATGTATGTATGTATGTATGTATGTATGTATGTATGTATGTATGTATGTATGTATGTATGTATGTATGTATGTATGTATGTATGTATGTATGTATGTATGTATGTATGTATGTATGTATGTATGTATGTATGTATGTATGTATGTATGTATGTATGTATGTATGTATGTATGTATGTATGTATGTATGTATGTATGTATGTATGTATGTATGTATGTATGTATGTATGTATGTATGTATGTATGTATGTATGTATGTATGTATGTATGTATGTATGTATGTATGTATGTATGTATGTATGTATGTATGTATGTATGTATGTATGTATGTATGTATGTATGTATGTATGTATGTATGTATGTATGTATGTATGTATGTATGTATGTATGTATGTATGTATGTATGTATGTATGTATGTATGTATGTATGTATGTATGTATGTATGTATGTATGTATGTATGTATGTATGTATGTATGTATGTATGTATGTATGTATGTATGTATGTATGTATGTATGTATGTATGTATGTATGTATGTATGTATGTATGTATGTATGTATGTATGTATGTATGTATGTATGTATGTATGTATGTATGTATGTATGTATGTATGTATGTATGTATGTATGTATGTATGTATGTATGTATGTATGTATGTATGTATGTATGTATGTATGTATGTATGTATGTATGTATGTATGTATGTATGTATGTATGTATGTATGTATGTATGTATGTATGTATGTATGTATGTATGTATGTATGTATGTATGTATGTATGTATGTATGTATGTATGTATGTATGTATGTATGTATGTATGTATGTATGTATGTATGTATGTATGTATGTATGTATGTATGTATGTATGTATGTATGTATGTATGTATGTATGTATGTATGTATGTATGTATGTATGTATGTATGTATGTATGTATGTATGTATGTATGTATGTATGTATGTATGTATGTATGTATGTATGTATGTATGTATGTATGTATGTATGTATGTATGTATGTATGTATGTGTCAGTGCCTGCCAACACCAAAACACAAAAATGAAAAGTCTGAAAAATACCAACTTTATATTTAAACTCAGCTTCTTCCAAGGATGCAACATGAAGAGTCTCAAGGCAAATCCCCCCCGCCCCAAACTACTCTTTATGTGGAGAACTTCCATATTCTCAGCCCACTCCTACCACCCATACAGTAGACTGGCCTAGTTTAAACTAGGAAACCAGGTAGCTGACAATCTTGACATTTTTTACTTAGTTATTTCACCACATTATTATTGTTATAATCATGAACTTGTGTTATTTTGTTTAGCTTTCTCTAGCCTCCACTTATAGTAGGTAGAACTATATTCCACCCTCATATTTATTATTAAGATTTCACTAAGTCACATGTTTTGAGATCCCCTGAATAAAAAGAAAAACCTATTTTAGAGAAGACATCAGTGTGTGTATGTATGCATGTATGTGAACAGCATAACTCAAAAACTAAAAGTCATAAAAATACAAAACTTTACAATTAAGCTCAGTCTCTTCCAAGAATGCCACATGAACATTATCATGACTATCCCCCAACGCCAAACTACCCTTTACATGGAAAACTTTTGGTTATTTTTTCTCTCTCAAAAAGGGTTTAACCTATTTTTATTACAATACCATATGTCTAAAATAGGAATATGATAAATAAAATGCATATCTTGAATGTTCTGCGAATAGTCTGTGAAGTCCTCTTCATTCTGGATAAATTTTATGTAAGTTTGTATAACTGGTAAACCATAAGAGATAGTAACAAAAAAAGCCTTCAAAAACACAATTTATTTAAAATAACTTCTTGTGACATCAGACATTTCCGAGATATTTTCAATACTTCTGTAATTTTTTGAAGTCCTGTCACCATTTAGTTGTTTCTCGTGATGCCATGGAAAGAGTATGGAATTTCATAGCCAATATATAGCAAATTCGCTTTATTAAGAATGGACTATTGCGTCTCCTGTAATCTCTTTATACCTACAACAAAATATGTAATGTTTATCTCAATTAACATTAAGTAGATAGAAAAATAAGTTTATGCAGTAATAATTCGAAGAAACTATATAAAAATACAATTGTAGCTAGAGAAAGTAATGTGAATGTAACACATTTTCCTCATTTCTGTTAATATGAACTTTCACTAATCCAGATAACCCTCACTCGAATAGTCCAGATTAATAGGCATTATTATACATTTACGCTAAAACGTAATGTCTACTTATGGTACCCGTAGTAAACTTCATTATTTTACAGTCCTTTAGCTAAAAATTTCCTTTTGAATTTATTTTTTATGCACATCAACAGTTTGCTACAGATACTTAAAATAAAAAGGACCTGTAGAATATAAATGACCTACCCTTTATTAAGGGTTACCAATGGATTAAAAAATCATAAAATACAATTACACAGTTTGTAAAAGATTAAAATTATATTATAATAACTTCAAGATAACATATTATAAGGTTACAGAATAGCACAAAATAACATAGCCTATTGCAAGAAACACATTGCATTACCTTATTGCATAATTTGTTCTTACTGTATTAATCAACAAACTAATGATATTAAACAGTAGAATCCATTTTTAAGATGCTGGCATAATTGTTAATATTTCCTAAAAAGGAATCAGAAAAGCTAAGCTGTAATAGAAAATCTAAAATTTTTACTTTTTGTGTTTGCAATTGCACTATAAGATTAGCAAAAATCTCTTGCTTCAGCTACATTTTGATTGCAAGATAATCATACAATTCACCTTTGCAGATTGATATAAATAAGTCAGCACTCAAAATCAGAAATAATTTATATTATAA
This sequence comes from Deroplatys truncata, assembly GCA_030765065.1. Taxonomy (NCBI): domain Eukaryota; kingdom Metazoa; phylum Arthropoda; class Insecta; order Mantodea; family Mantidae; genus Deroplatys; species Deroplatys truncata. Next base: position 65,399,686 of record CM060985.1, read on the forward strand.
TACTTATAAATTATAAAACTGCAATTCATTCACTAAGCTTCAGTATCTGCTTGTAATTTTGCTACACCTTTTCACTATGGGTACAATTATACAAGTGTTCCTGAAAATACCCACAGCAATTAAATGTACTGTTTAGAAAGGATTGTTTTAAAAGTTCTCTTAGGTTCCAGAATATTTTAGGTAGTGATTAGTTCTGGGTGCATAAAAGAAATAAAAAAGCCCCTAAGGAATAACATCAAATAAAATGGAAAGTTAGTATGAAGAGTATACAATGCCATTATACTATACTATGCAACAAGACAATAATGGTAGTAATTAAGATGCGAAATGTTTATGAAACAGCAATAGCATTTTTCATAATTTTCACACAATCATCTTAATTGCAGTTTTAGTCAAGTTGCATGACATTTTGGTTGGCCACACTATAATTCAAAACTTTTGAGTTTTTACAAAAAGATCTTACCTTATTAATGTGTGCAATTAAATGCTGATCATACAGCAGCACTGATGGCAGGATGTTGAGTGTGTCTGCGCGAAGTGCAACAGATGGCAGTACTGTTGAGTCCATGCCATATTTATTGATTTTTTGCATGTAATGTGAAAGCAACACATGTTGAAGCAAAGGAAATGAACTCAATTTATCAAAATTAAAATGAACAGAATTTATTTTAAATACACATATTTCATTGTTTATCTAAGGAATGGATCCCAGTGGACTGCTGCTTTGAACACGTTACAAGGTATGAGCAATAAGAGCTGCTTACGCTGCTGAGTAAGATCATAATGAGTTGCGGAAATATTATGGATGGCATAATAATTCAGTTACGTCACATGTAATCAGTATATTATAGTGTGGTCAAGCAAAAAATATTTGTTGTAACAAATACTTATAGTACTTGCATATTTATAAATATCACTCAATTTATATAAAAACAACCAATGCACTAGCAGTTTAGAGGTAGCATATAAGCCTGTCTTTCAGAGAGCTTAAGTTGATACTAATGGGAAATGCTAACTTTAAAAGTATATCCACTTTTCTTTCACAGGGAAGGGAACATTCTGTCAAAGACTCTTGAAGTATGTGCATCTCTTTTAATTCATTCTATTCATAACTTTTGAATGCGTCTAGTGGGTGATGGAATTTTAACCGAACTTTAAAAATATACAAACTCTCCTGTAATGACAAACATATCAAATATTAATTTGTTACCACAGTATTGAATGTGTTCGATATTTGTTATATTAGGTCACAGTAATTTTGTATTCCTGTTTCAAAGCTCTGGAAAACTTCTTAAGTAAGTAAAATGATATCCATTAGACTCAATTTTTACATCAACATATACAAAATTACGATGTACTAAAAATAAGCTGTTTGTTGTTTGGTTTTTCCTTCCATCTGAAACATTAAATGAAGGTTTCATGTTACCTTCATGTGATATTGTTCATGTATATAAAAGATTCATAAACACTATATGACATGTATGACTGATTTGATAATTTTGGTGTGTACCTTCATCAGTAATAAAAATTGCATTTTTAACTACAAATGAGCATGGAGCATGATAGGTGTATGTTTATAATACTGAAGAGCGCACTAATATGTGGGCTTTCTATGCTATTGCGTTGCACCCAGTACCAATAACTAGCCAAGTATGCTCCGACTTTTCATTAAACCTGTAATTTTGAGGGATGAGCAATTTCCATATCTGATGTATAGCACCCAAATTTTTTTTTAAAGCAAAAAGCCTACTTGTCTAGAAACAAACGGGTTATAGTAGGCTACTACGTGGAGAACCTACAGGCATTTACTTTTTTGCTGAACTTTTGAAGTACACAAAACAGCAGTTTAGTATACCTATGCTTATTTATCATAATGTTATGGAATTAGATCAACATGCCTATCTCGTTCAAAACAAATTCATTTGCTGACTTTATAAAGCTAATAAAAAATTATATTAAACTAAGGAAATGCATTTTTGTTTTGCTTTGCAGATACAAAATATTAATGCTGTTAATAATATTAATGTGAAATAAAATGCCAATATGATTGCTTATTTGCTTCAGTATATAGAATGTCTTTCATAGCACATTTTTTATTCACTTCCATTCCAACTGCAAGCTTTTCCAGAGTGACTAGAATCGCTTAAGAAATTCTTCTGAACAGATTCTTGCTCTTGCATTTGTCGCTAGTTTCATTTCACTTATTTCTTTATCAATTTCTTCCATGAAGTGAATTACAAAATCGACTAACTTATGCTTATACATTTGTTCTGTATGGAAATTTGTAATCAGGAAACTTATATCATAGCCTTCCACTGGTTTGCGCCTCAGAACGATGAAGTTTTCTGCTCTCATCATCATAAAACGCATGAACTTATGACACAGAATGCGTTCTATCTCATCAGCTTGCTTCACAGCAATACTGATTCGCACTGAATTAATGGACGTTTCAATCAGTACTCTCTCCTTTTCATTACGACTGATGACTACCGGCGTCAACAACAGTTCCTTGCTCGTTCTGACTTCTACTTCTGGTTTATTATGTCTTTCCACCACCTGAGATGAGAAATTATCCAAGCACATTGCTGCTGTTAAAGTGTGCCTCACAGCTGTGAGGTAGGGTCTTAGGGTTGCAGCCATGTAATACCTGAAAAATAAACAGAACTACAAGTAATTACATATACGCTTAAAAGTCCGTAAAATAAATACATTAATATTTTTGTAGTTAAGGAAGTGGGTGTGTCCATTTGCAGAGAAAACAAATATATCTACAGAATAGAATATACCTACCAAATATATTTTGAGTTATATCTGAAGAAGCTGAGTTTTTAACACACAGACAGATTAGCTTTGATCTTTTGTGGGACAATTTATGTTCCTTAATACACGAGAAAGAGGTTATGCATTCGTTTCGCTATCTTCACTTCTGAATGGGCAGTACCAGCCTTCAAGTTTTGCTGCATGCGGTCAGTGATTCTGGAGACATGCTGTGCACTTTAGTCGCTATAGTTAATTTTACCTTAAATTAAGGAGCGAAATAAAAGTTATATTAACGTACAGATTTATGATAATGATAGTACTCACATGAAAATATACAAAGTAACTGGATGTTTAGTAGTTTTGCAGCATAAATATTTATTACGCTTCCTGTAGGTTTAATGTGTCATTGAAAAGCAGGTAAATGAAGTTTTATGTACATTAAACTGGAGGTCAAGCAAATAAGCAATGAGTTTTTCAATTTAAAGCATCAAAAATTCAATCTTCTTTCAAAATAGTTTTAATTACAACTTTCAATTATCCCTTTTTAAATACCCCTTTTATGACTTACATGTGGAAAATGGTGTTTGCTCGTGTAATTTAATAAAATATTGCAGTGTAATAATTAAAAAATATTAGGTTACTAATTTAACTTTTCCTTTTAATTTCGATAACGAGGGCGCGCTGGACACCGGTAATTTGTATTGCCCAATAGAGCTACTCATCGATATGCAGGAAACGTATAGCAGGTGAGGAAATAACTGAATGTTTCTGAAGTCATAGCTAATAGCATATTGTTAAGTACTATTGAGAGAATTCCAATCTCGCTTTTTACTAATATTTTTGGGCTAAACTTGCCTTTGAGCGTTATATACACATTTCAATAGTGTTGTACACCATAGCTTGTGCGGTACGGTGAACGTATGACAGGAGGCGGCATCTATTGATATTAATTGAAAACGTACTACGCCATATTGAGCGAATGTTGCTCTTAAAGCTTGGGCTAGTTTATTTGGTGGTTCTACAAGAATTCCAAGGAATATTTCCTGTATAGTATTAATAAACAACAGAAGATAGGCACTAATAACAATTTAAACGTTTCAGAAATAGAATGAGCTGCTCGGATTCTAAAAAATCTAAGAAAAGAAAGAGCAGTAAAAGTGGAAACATGGGTGACGTTCTTGGGAAAGAATGTGGGGATGGTGAAAAAGATGAAATGCCGCAGGAAACGTGCGGTGAAGATGTCAGAGAAGAAGCTGATGGAGCACCAAGTGGAGATGAACAGTCCTCCCAATCTAGTGGAGATCCGGATAACTACGATATCAAGAGATCGGATGAAATAAAGGTAGTACCATTCTATACAATCCGGAGGAATTGAAGTTTATTTGGCAGTTATTATGTTCAAATAGGGCATTTAGTGTACGCAGTCCTAAATTATAGTAAAATAAGGATATAAACAAGACTTTAGATCAATATATACAACGCCACAGCGAAGTCAAATGCATGAATGACAGGTAAGATGTAAGCTCATGAGAAAGCCACAATAACTTTTTTTTTGTTAAGAGTTTTTGGGAAGTAAAGGCTTTGTAACACTATGGCCAAGGTTTATGGTTAGAAACAATTTCACAAATAATCGGATTCTCTGCATTGTGTATTGGCATTGAGATACATTAGGAAATTGCAACATTTGATAACCTTTAAATATGAGTTGCGACTTCAATACCTTTTTATTTGCCTTTTGCATTTTTATGAGGTATGCATGTGATACTATTAAAATAATCTTTCTATGATATACCTAAATCCGAAAATTATTGTTGAAGTTTGCTGCAGATTTTGAGAAAATGAAAAAAAAAAAGGATGTATCAGGTGGTACATAGGGTATATTATGTCTCTCCAATAGCCAGAAAGTGTTTACATTTGTTTTTGGGGCAGTCCATGGCTATAGGCATGACAGCAGTAATGAGCAACACTGAAAATTTTTCTGAAATTTGTTTGCTTTAATATAAGGCATTGTATGACACTTAAGACCTGTCAAACATTGTTACCCATACAATTGTTGTATGATTCAAACATACAATTGTTGTGTGAGTGAAACATACCATTGTTGTATTGTCAAACATACAACTTGCAGCACAGTATTCAAATACAATTTCACTGTATTGAAGTAAGACTCATACCTCTCTCATGTGCATGTGCCTTTGTCACTTTTGTTCAATATAATTGGGCATACTGAAATGATAGGATGAAAATGAGAATGCTGCTTCTGCCTCCATACTTCACTGTTAAATCGCAGAGGTAAAATAGGTGAGCTGCTTGTACCTCATATATAAATTTCATTCCTCTTTTACCTAATTTTTAGTATTTTTAACAGCTGTTGTAGCACAATACATTGTTGCATACATTTAAATAAATCTGCAATACAAACAAAAAAAATGTTATTCCAATGAGTCAGTCCTTCCAGTTCTAATGTTAGTGCGCTGTCTTCTGATGCAACTGTAAGATTAAATGTTGCTGCAGAAGAGTATCTTTATAATTAGAAATTTTGATGTGTAATGATGTCTAATTAGTATGAGGGGAGACATATACAAAAAATACTGCAGGTCAGTGAACTTAACCGCTTTTCCACTAAACTTGCCGCATTATAACTTGTCCCTTGAAACAGCTCCAGCACCATGTGGCGTGAGTGAAGTGGTGGAATACGTTGCAACATTTTTTATGGAGGGGAACGTGAGTTTGAAATGCCACCTGGCACACTCAGTTGACAATGCTAACAATTGACTCATTATTGTAGATGAAACTTTCTCACACTGTTGACTAAAGAAGAAATTGTAAGTTAATGTTTATACTGCGAAACTTCTAATACTATTATCAATAGCCATATTAATTACTGCTATTATAACTATATATTTAACGTCCTCCGTGTCATAGTGGTTACCATGCTAGCCTCTACTGTCCATTCCAAACCAGAGTGCTTCTCACTGTCAACAAACTCTTTATATTATCCGCGCAAAAGTAGTTCGCAATCCCCGCCCCTAATGGCCGCTTCTTCCTCTCGCATGTGCTTGCTGAATATCACATACAGCTGAGCATTGTTTCAATCTGCAAAAAGGACCTTGCATGAAAATCACAAAATGCAACCTGAAATAGCAATTGGTGTTACAAGCATGCGGAAAGGTACATTTTATTTACGTTAATCACAATCCTCAGACAAGGTGCAACAACCAAATCCTCCGAAGATGACTCAGCTACCATACAAAAATCAGAACTATCCTCCAAATTAATTACAAGCTTATATACAACACTGTCGCACACAAAATTGAGTTCCCACATTTTATTCTCTTCTATTATGTGCCTAATATCCGCCTGCCACATATCGGTTGTCTCTTTCGCGATTGCAGTGTTGAAGTGCTCTTTCACTTCAGCTAGTTTGAATGTTTTATTGTTTCTAGTGACATGGCCTTTTAAAAATGCCCAAACCAGTTTGATTGGATTTAAATTGCTATGATAAGGAGGTAATCTTAGCACTCGATGTCCAGCTTTAGATGCAAGATCGTCTATCACGTATTTTCTTTCATCCTAATGCACTATGTGCACTAATTCAACTTTTATACTATTTTCGTCGAAGGACACTCCTCTTTCCTGCACCCACTCGTATCACATCTTGCTTACGCCAAGAACTGTTCGGGCGACGATAAAGTTGAATGCTATGGTAGGGTGCATTGTCCATCACTATTAAACTATTGGGTTCGAGTTTCGGCAATACACGTTCAAACCAGTTATGGAAAACATTGCCATTCATCTCCTCATGGTAATCACCTGTTTTTTTAGACTCGAAAATGAGTAATCCACCGTCCATGAAACCACTCTCTCTGCCAATATGGTTGACAATTAGGAGTTTGCCTCTGCCACTTGGTTTTTTTAATCCTTTAGATAGACCTGCACAGAAAGCTTCTTCTTTTGAACCTACTGTAGTGTCTATCCAAACTTTAGAAGTTGTGTGCCCCTCGTTAATCCAAGTTCCATCTAAATAATAAAATTTGCCACCTTCTGCCCGATACTGATGCACAGATATAAGATATCTTCTTCTCCACAACACGATATCGTCTCTATCAATGAACTCGTTATTCTCTGATCTTTTTGAAAACGTGAAACCTATTTCTAACAATAATCAATAAAGTGTGGTTCTTTTAAAATTTGGAAGATCACAATCATTGTTGACAACAGAAAGCACTTTAGACAATGTCGGCGGCTTGTTTTTAAAGAAAAATTGGTGAACTTTATTTCTAATAGCACCCTTTACAAAATCATCTATCTGTGCTATAACACGACATGGTTTGATGCCTTTCTTCTTTGGAGTTTTTACGATACCAGTCTGTTTATATTCCCTGCACGCTTTGGTTACACTTTTTGCTGAAATGCCTGTAAACTCGGATGTTAGTTTTGTAATATCCACTACTGCAAGTGTCGGGTATTTTTCTAACAGTGAGTTTAACACATTAAGTAGTATTTGTTTTTCGCCATTTTTAATGGTTTCCGATTACAAGCACCTTCCTCTGCCATGAAAACTCAAATACCAACTGACTAATCATAAGATCTGAGCTGAGCATACTTGTGCTAGCATATTATGAATGAATAATTGCTTATCATATTTCCTGTGTTTATCCCATACTCAGATAGCACCTCTGGGAATTCATTGCTGCATTTCTGCATATGCAAGTCAATGATAGTCAAGCATACTGTTAGTAATTAACAAGCACGATACTCTCAGCGTTAGTTCAATAGCAGACGCTATCAAGAAAATCATATTTTGTAATGTCCTAACAGCTAGTATTTTTCCATTACCTTTAGCAATGAATTCTTATAACCGCAATAAAATGCGCAGCTCTATACCTTCCCTACCCCAATACTTCATGATAAAACACATTTATTAAGGAACTATTTACATTGGCGTAAGCGTATGTGCTTAGGTTCGTGACAAGCAGAAGCATGTGCTTTTGTTTACATCAGAGGGGACTCTGGTTTGGAATGGACAGTAGTTCCCGAGGTCGCGGTTTCAAACCCGGCGGAGAGCGATGGATTTTTTGCGTGAAAATACATAGCATGGCTTCCTTCGGAAGGGAAGTAAAGCCAGTGGTCCCGTGTCATAGATTTACGGCACTTAAAGGAACCTCAAGCGTGATAAAGAGGCCTCTGAGCAAAATTTCTGGTCTTTCATGCCCAATATAGACTGAGACACTAAGAAACCATAGTAATTAAAGAGTGTCCATAAATAAAATTAAAAGAAAACAACATATATTTAATTATAGTGTTGTGAGTTAAGCTAGTGGGAAGAGGGAAGACCACATGTCATTTGTGAGTAGCATTTCTGATAACAGAACCAAATCAATGCATAAGAAATATTGTAATGAGTGATGTGTAAAATGCGTTCCATAATAATTTAATTTTCATGCAGTAATGGATATATGTATTTGTAAACTTGGTGAACTAAAGTGTGACAAATACTGTGTGCTATATTGCACTAAGTGCTCAAAATCACTGACAGAACTTGGTACTGAAAACTAAAGATTTGTTTCATCCTTGCATACTTATGCATATTTCACTTTATTATTATTATTATTTCTAATAACACCTAACCACTGCTTATTATATATTACGTCAAAGTCTTGTCTATTTTTTTGTACGTGCATGTATTCCTTCCAGGTTTCACAAGACCAAAACATATACATATTGCCACATGTCAGGAGTGTAAATAAATCCATCAGCAGTGGAAGTGTTGTGTTATGCTGGAGGTTACAGGTGGAGAGGTCAATGAGGTGTTAGGTAGTATCAACGGTGATTGGCTGTCACCACATGTAGCTGTAATGACGTGGCTCTCATTGAACTGTTTCAAGGGACAAGTTATAATATGGCAATTATACCAGGGCAAATGTAGAAAATTGGGGGTCTTGGGCCACTTGCAAAACTGCTGCACTGTTTGACTAAATCACTGTTCTTTAAACTATCTAAACATTGTCTAACTTTGCATTGCTAAATCTGACAGTATATAGCTAAACAGCGCTTAAAGCACCATCTTGAAGCTTTCAAATTTTGACATCACACAACGTAGTTCCTGGAAGTAGGGGAAGAAAGGTTTAGGAAATTTTGACAGTTGTTTTTCTACCAGCAGTGCAAAAAGCAAGATGTGAATTTCAGTTGCTTGGTAATAAGCTGCTTGCATCAGTTTGTCTAAACAGCGCCACTGGTTAAAATGCAGAATAAATCAGTGAATTACATTTCATAACCTCCACATTAGGTTCGTTTTCACTACATGAAATGTCATTCAGAAGGTTGTGTAATCTGTCTTATCACATAAAAAATACTATAGTACCTTTTTTTTATTATTAAAATTCAGCACCTATAAGAAACAATTCATATATATTAACCCTGGAGAAGGGGTACTAAACTTAATGTTGAAAGCTACATATCTATATATACCATAAGCACCGAGTGTTGGTAAGTTTGGGTGCTGCTATTTTAGTACAATGTATTAATGTGTATATGTTAAAGCGTATTTTTGGTAATTCTGTGCGACGACTCTATTTATTATGGCAGCTGCGCGCAGCGCTTATTGAAATGCCGATATCACAGCTGTGTTTTCGCTGGATACCAGCCGCTACCAACACAATATGTAACAACATCGCTAGACATAAACAAGTAGGGAACATGCAGATGATGAAATGTGCATATGATGTATTTGATGTTTTGTACATGCGTAAAAGAAGTAATGCATGTTTTCTATAAGGGCAAGTAAACAGTGAAATATGCATAAACATGGGTACAATGCACAGAAATATGCGCGGATTGTGTGTGAAAACACAAAAATGAAATGTAGTAACCCATAAAACGAAACACACAGATGAAACCAAACACATATCTTTAAAGCAAAGCATACGCAAAATCTTGCTAGAAAAATCGAGCATTTTTTATTTATTTTTTTTTTTCATTAATTTTTACTTATTCTACTGTGTACGCATTATATAGAGGTATTGCATTTCATACAAAGATTTCACCGGAAATACATGTTTTTGAGGTGCCCTGAATGAAAAGAAAAATAATTTTCACGTATTTTACCACATACCTAGTAGATAGAGGGGATATTACATTCCACACAAAAATGCAAAACCGAGATTTCACAGGAAATACTTGTTTTGAGGCCCCTGAATAAAAAGCGCACCTAAAAATGTAGAGGAGGTATTGTATACTACACAAAAATTCGATACCGAGATTTCACCAAAAATACATGTTTTGAGGCACCAAAAAGCATTTTTACCTTTTCTACCACTGTACCGTAGGTAGAGAAGGTATTTGTCAGTTTTGTTTTTAAAAATACATTTCTGGATCTATAGGACCTCAAAACATGTATTTCTGGTGAAATCTTATCAAATGTTTGGGTGGAATGCAATACCTGCTCTTAGAATAATGAATGAGGAAAAAAATAACCACAAATGAATTTTAAAAAATCGACAATTCTAAACTTCATATATTGCAGATTTTTCCAAAATTTTGTGCATAGTTATTGTGTAGTTTACGTATGCTTTGCTTTAAACATTATTTATATTTGACTTCAACTACGTGTTTTGTTTTACGGCATGATTGCTTTTCATTTTTGTGTTTTTGCACACAATCTGCGCATATTTGTTCATTATACCCATGTTTAAGCACATTTCACTTTTTATTTCCCCTTACAGAAAACATGCATTAGTTATTTTACGCATGTCTTCATTGCATGTGACATCTGCTGGATATACAGGTTCTTCTCTTGTTCAAAATGCGGATTTCAAAATATCATGGACATTTCAACATAATGTGTGTGTGTGTTTTCCACGTTTGTGTAACATCTAGCGATGTTAAATATTACGTTGCTAGCAGCTGGCATGCCATGAATATACAGTTCTGATGTTGGCACTTCAATAAGGCTCTGCACGCGGTCACCATAGTAAAGAGAGTCATCACTCAGAGTTACCGTATTTTTCCAAGATAACTATTCAAAGTTGCTGAAGAAAGGAAGGATGAAAGGAACATATGAGAGGCACAAGCATATTTAATTTGTGTTAATTGTTATATGCTACAGACGTGTGAGCTGTAATACTTGACTTTGCTGTTACCTAACCTTGCACTGTGCCGAAAGGGAATTAAAAGTTTAGGAATTAGATCGGTCTCTGCACTTTGCACTCATCGCTGTCATATCACACTTCATCTTTTTTCTGGGAGTAATAGTTTTTTGTAAAGTGCAACGATATATATATAAAAAGGCATGAACTACATCTTGTTTCTATAATGTTGCTCGCACATTGTGTAAAATAATAATGACATTTAAGGTTAAACACTGTCTAAATGAACTATTATGGAGTGTCTAAAGCTGGCCGTAGTTGAAGACATTGTTTAGCACTAAACTTGTCTAAGCATTGATTTTGCAAGCAGCTTTTTCTTATAGGAACTTTTAATTAGTGATAACGTTCATGAGAGTGAGAAACCGCAATGAGTGCAATGTCTAGCACTAAACTTGTTTAAGCATTGATTTTGCAAGCAGCCCTTTCTGTTGGGAACTTTTAACTAGCGAGGACATTCATGAGAGTGAGAAAGCAAATGAGCGTAATACGTGTATTTTTGTAGTTAATTTTTCTTCCCTTTGATCTTTTCCTCCTTATATCGCCATTCTTATCAATCTTCTGCTGTTCCTTTGGCTTTTACACAATTAAATCACTGAAATATGCATTATTGTATCAATTAAAAGCAACTAAATGTACAGAAAATAAATTTTAGTTAGTTGATTTTACAAACCTCTCCATTATCAATCCAACTGTTTACCTCTCTGTTGTTAAAACAGGTTATAAAAGTGAAGTTCCAAAATTACTTGAATACATATAAAGAAGCAAACGTCTGACATTATTTGTAAACACACAGCATTATGCAAGATGATAGTGTGTTCAGTTCAGGTAGCCGCATACTTGCCAACTTTTATGGTTTACCCATAAAATGTATAGCAGTAGAGGCCTTTCTTTGACTTTACAGTAGTGAAGGAGTTTGTACAGTTTTGTAGGCAGATTTAAAACATTAAAAAATTCATTATTTACATGACACAGCATTAAATTCTGTTGCACTATATTGTAATTTGTTGATATAATGTTAAGACTTCTAAGATAACAGCCCAAATGAATCAATCTAATTGGTATCTGTCTATGAAAGACCAAGTCCTTCATTTATCACCACCATGGTTCCGCATCATTGGGCTGCAACAAAATGCATAGCATGCAGACTTAATTTTGTAGCATTTGATATTTGATTGCACCACTGACCTGTAATGATGGGTTACAGTGGCAATAGATGAGTAGTAAATGTGGGTGAAGGTTCAGTAATGGACAACATGAGTTGTAAAGTCAACTCCCTAAAATAAATTATTTATCTTCACGTTCTAAGGTTGTTGGCTATATACCTGAGTAATTCCTCCACTCGATATATAATAAGAACATAATTATAAGTAAGTAGTCGTCCTCTGTGGTGTAGTGGTTACCACGCTAGCCTCTAGTTCCCGAGGTCGTGGGTGGAGGGTGATGGATTTTTTCGGGCATAAAAATCCTTAGCATGGCTTCCTTCGGAAGGGAAGTAAAGCTGGTGGTCCCGTGTCGTAGATTTATGGCACGTAAAAGAACCTAAAGCCTGATAAAGAGGCCTCTGAGCAAAACTTCCGGTCTTTCACACCCAATATAGAATGGGACGCTAAGGACCATAGTAGTTAAAGACCATCCATAAATAAAACTAGTTTAATTTCATTTAATTATAAGTATAACCTTTTAAATATATAAACCTAAATCAGTATATATATATATATATATATATATATATATATATATATATATATATAAAATTGAATTAAAACCAATTTTTAAAGGTATTTTTCTCACCTTTCCCCGCACATATAAATAAATATTATTAATCCTAATTGGTTATGGTTTATTACGAATATTTTAATGTTTGGGTTTATTCCTCTAAACGTAAGCATTTATTATTTTTATGGTAAAAACATTTAATTTATCTTATATCTCTCAAACTTATAATTCACTAATCAAAAAAAAATGTTAAATACACTTTATTTGCTTCACTGTTGTCATTAAATGGATAGAATAATTAAAATTTATAAAATAAATAAATATGAAGGTGATAAAATTCATTTTGGAAAAATCCCTAAGAAAGGATGTAAACCTCCTAATGACATATACCCCATTTTTTGTGTAGTTCGTGTAATGAACTGTAAAATATGGACTAGAAGTTTTGAGTATAGCCTTGGAAGAGGTATTGTTTGCTACTATTTAACACACATTTGTCGATGTCACAAGGAAGAACTTCAGTATTGTGTAACATAAAAAAAAAGCAGTACTACTTATTCTTATAAAATGAAATTCCTTTTATTTTCAAATCAAATAAGGGGGAAACATTTGCATTCTAATCATTTCATTGAAAGCAGGGGAAGGTGTTAGGGTTAAGAAGTGAAAACTACCAGGAGGAAGGAATGAGGCAAGGGAGTATAAAGGGTGGTGCCCTGGGGTCCCTCTCATTTTCAGATGGAACTTCCATGGATGCTGCATTGATGCCTCCTCCATTCGAAAGAATGGATGGGCAGGTTCGAGTAGAAGGTGCATGCTGCAGGAGAAACACTTCTCTCCTAAAGCACATCCATCACATACCACTGACCATTGTGCCAGGTCCTGCAACCCCTGAAAGGAAATAGAATGAGGACAAGAAAATGCGTGATGGTATAAAATTCATCCCAGCATTTGCCTACCAACCTCAAAAAGGCACAAATAACTCCTGTCAGTGTGGCTGGTTCAATGAGAATTGAATTCAGGATCTTCTGTATTTGAGCCTGAGCCGTCCTGCTCAAGGGAAGATGGTAAATGGGCAAAATTAGGTTGTATTGATGGTTCAAATGGAATGTTAAAATATAAAATAGCATCAATTATGAGGCAATTTTAACTATTTTTACAGTAATCTTGAATGTGAGTCTTGTGTGAAAGAGTAGAACTGGCTTCAGGTCACTGATGTCTTATACTGAATGCTAAGAATATAGTTCAATAAAGATTTTCCGATAAGAGCCACAGCAGAAAGCCTAAAAGGCTCTGTATCTACTGCTGCAACCTTAAACGTAGCTTATGTGTTATGATGTAGGATGTTATCTGCAAACAACACCCCAGATTAATAGTAGTTTTGTGAATAGTGCTGTCTTAAAGAACTTGATTGTTCACAATGTGCAGCATGTATATATACTAGTTGTCTTCTGCTTGATAAAGGTTAGTGTATATGTTTTATTCTTATTTCAATGTTGTGGCGTATATTATATATAATTTTTGTACATTTACAGCACTGACATTTTACAAATTCTTAATTTCATCTTACCTCAAAATTATTATGCTTTGCTGGAAAAGGAAAAGTTTTACTGGTTTCAGTTAGTTGACAAGTATGCAACCGACCAGTTAAAAATGACGAACAGAAAATCAATTTTTATTTTTCTACCAATTATGTACTATAATTCCTTAGGAACACTATGGTATAGTTACTTTTATCATTTCTGTAAAATTGAGCTCATCACATGATAACTTAATTATCTCTTACCATGAGTCAGGTTATGTCCTCCAATCTTTCTTGGTTTTAAATTTTTAGACACACACTTCCAATGAAGCAATTTTTAAGTTATTACTGCAAAACTTTGCAGGCAGTTTCCCAAATACATACCGATTGAAACCTACTATGTAATATCTGTTCTATGATGCATGCCATCTTTTACTGGCCGATAGGTTCAAATATGTGCACACTAGTTTTAAAAACTTAAGAAAATATGGAAGAGCATCTTTCCTGTTTGACATTTATTGTAAATTTCTGTAGTCAATCATGAGTAAATAATCAATTTCATGTAGAAAAGTTGAAAATTGCATCGTAAGGAACATTTTGGAGAAATCCTTAGATTATGGTTAAATGTTTGGAAACTGCTTCACTTGCAAACACCAAATTTTGAATTATTGCCCTATAAACATTTGTGGCTCAGGTAAAAGAATCAGTTCTAACTGTATGTTTCTAGAATTCAGCAAACAGTCACCTTAAGTTTTACAAATTTGGTAATGGTTATGTAAATTATGCATTTGATGTACCTGAGTACTGTTCTCTATGGACCCTTTGTATAATAAAAGCAAAGCAGATAGATGTTGCATCAAACACCCTTTGTTGCTTGCTGAAATGGATTAATCATAATTATTCTTTTCCCCAACACAGTAGTGCTGTGATTAATAGGAGCTACAATATTGTTGCCAGGGTAATTATGCATGAAAGAAAATGCTCTTAAATATGTAACAATAATTTAAAAGGTTATAAGTTCAATATGAATAATTATCCTTCTGTGAGCAACACTAACCATCATTATAGTTGGGAGCACACCAAACGCACGTAAGTGCAGGTTGCACAGTAGTCTTGCTCTGAGTCATGTGACCTGACAAGACATAGCAAGCGAGAATGAAAGAGACAACGTACTAACTCTCTCTGTGCAGTGGCTTCCCCAATTCACCTTCTTGTGTCCTCCCAACTTTAGTGCAATAGTTAAATAAATGAAAATTATCAATAATTCCTGTCATGAATGAAGGTTGACAGTTGCCATGTGTGCCATTTGACACAAACTGGGGCAACACTGTTTTTTTATTATAAAACACAACAGAACCTTATCACTGGATTCTCCTTCAAAGTCCGACTCCTGAAAGTGTCTGCATATTGGAGTTGATTTTTAATTTAGAGTTGTGTAATTTCACTTTTAAACATGTAAGTTCTTAAAAACACATTTTAAAACAGACTAATTCTTCCTAGCTGACTGGCTAGAAAGCATGTGACTATGAAAACACAGGTTTTTGCTACTACATAACTGCCTTTATCCATGATGAAGACTCTAGTGCACTACTACTAACTTAGGATTAAATCTAGAAGCCACAAGACCCAGTAGTTTCACTGCAACTTGCTGCATTGGGAAAGCCTACACTCATCTCCCACTCATTGTAAAATAGGTGTAAGCATATGTAATACACTTGTTGAAATTATCGACATAATCTAAATTAGTCCTACATTAATCATGCTCTCATTGTAAGTACTATTGCATGTTGAATTATGCTTTTTATGAAATAGCTTACAGATATTGCTTGTTATATTTACACTTGAACCGTGCAATTTATTTTTTTTCGTTTGCAATGTCTAATTTTGTATTTCAAAAGAATGCTGAATACATTATGCGTAAATATACAATGCTATAAACATAGGCAAGAAAACAATTAAATTTAAAATAGAAAATGCAGATGACAAACAAAAAAAATCTGATGTGTTAAATTTACATGACTTTCTTTTCTCCTCTATCATTTATTACAGGTATACAAATTATTCTTACAATAGTTTATTTTTCTATCTGCTTCATTTTAATCGAGATAAACCTTTCCGGAAATAGCTGCATTACACATTTCATTATAGATACAAAGGAAGTAACAAATTCCATACTATTTCCATAACGTCATGAGAAACAATTGAAAGTCGTCAGTACTTTAAAAGAATGGCTAAGTATTGAACAGTTCAAGCCATTAATAATGGATATCTTGGAAATGGCTGATGCCATCAAACAAGTTATTTGAAATAAATTGTGTGTTTTAAAGAGATCTGCATTTCTTCTGCAGTATGCTTTCGTTAATTGTTTAACATTTACCAGTTATATAAAATTCCTTCTGAATGACGAGAACTTCAAAGGCTCTTCCCAGAAAATTCAAGATATACATTTTATTTGTCATGCAAATATCTTTAATATGTTATTTTAATAAAAATATAGAGCCATTTTTTTAGAAAATAAAACATTTTGAAAAATGTTCCATGTAAAGGGAAGTTTGCGCTGGGGGATTTTCTTGAAAATCTTTGGAAGGTACTGAACTTAAATACTATGTTTGGTATTTATCTGACTTTTCATTTTTGAGTTATGCTGTTCACACACAAACACACACGCACGCACCATATATGCCTTTTCTAAAAATGCTTTTTTGGATTCAGAGGGCCTGAAAACATGTGTTTCCGGTGAAACGGTATCGTATTTTTGGGTGAAATGAAGTTGAATTAAATTGAGTTTTATTTATGGACGCTCTTTAACTGCTGTGGTCCTTAGCGTCTCATTCTATATTGGGCATGAAAGACCAGTAATTTTGCTCAGAGGCCTCTTTATTAGGCTTGAGGTTCTTTTATGTGCTGTAAATCTACGACACAGGACCATCTACTTCCCTTCCGAAGGGAGACATGCAAGGATTTTATCCCAAAAAAATCTGTCGCCGATCGCCCTCCGCCGGGTTTGAACCCGCAACCTCGGAAACTAGAGGCTAGCATGGTAACCACTACACCATGGAGGACGACTTGAATTTTTAGGTGGTATGCAATACCACCTCTATCTACTAGGTATGGGTAGAGAAAGTAAAAATATTTGGTTGCAAAGACAAATATAATATCAAGAATTTGTAGAAATAAATATTTAAAATATTAATTTACTCTCTGATATATTAATTTTGCCTAAGTTATCATGACCTTCCAATTCTTGCTAAATGCGATCACTCCTTTCTCTAATTTCTGCTTAAATTATTGTCGGAACGAAGCACTGACACTTCCAAGTAGCATTGGTGCTAACTCCTGCAAGATACACTCATTTGAATAGGGTCCTTATTTTAACATTGTTGATTATCGAGAGCTGGTCTTTCTCAATTTTAATTTTCCCTGTATCTAAAAATCCACTGGTTTTTATATTCATCTACTTTTTCCTTCATGCTGTATTGAAAGAAACATACTCAATGACTTGAATGATGCATTCATTTTGCTTCTCTCTTTACTCCAACCAAGTTCGTCACAATGTTTGATAAGCATTGTATAAGCTATTTTGTACTGTTTTCTTTTCCAAGCAAATGTGGTAACCTATCGGAGATAGCAAGTGGTGACATTGCTTGACTATCACTTTGTTGGATGTACTCAGAGTTTGTCAACCAAATCATCACCTGCAGAGTCATGGCTCCTGTTTCTGACAATCTCCATTTCATCTTCTTCCTCTGTCTCTTCAGATATACTGCATAATCCTATTAGTACTCAAAACTTGTGTTCTCTGTTCAGAATTATTAACCTGCTGGATGTAAACATAATATTAAGTATCTGTGTCCTCAATAGCAACCAAACCAGTTGTTTAGTTTTGAAGCACGTGTTAAAAATGGCATTCTTAACATGCTGGTAATCCTAATATACAATTATAAAATAAAGCAATTTTGCACATTACAATATTTAAACGCATATTATGCATATAATAGAATTAATTTGGTTTATTCACATTTAATCTAAAACACTGTCAAGCATTACATAAATGCTAAGGCTTTCATGGCCAGTGCTATCAACTCCATCATGTATGCTTTCTGGGCTTCTAGGCCATGGTCCAGTTGTTTGACTACCTTTTACATGGAAAATTTTTCAAAAATTTTGATTTTCTCGAAAATGGCTCTAACCATTTTGATTAAAATATGATATGTTTAATATATTCATGGCAAATGAAATGTATATCTTGAATTTTATGGGAATGTCCCCAAAGGTCCTCTTCATTCTGAATGACTTTTGCATAACTGACAAATCATAAGAGATAGACAAAATTGTACCACATAAAAGATGTACATAGATCTCGTTAAAACACACAATTTACATTTTTTTGTGGAGTGAACCATTTTCGACTGTATTCCCCTTGCACCTACAAGAAAATTAGCAATAAGATAATTTCTGCAAATGTTTATGTCGATTAACATGAAGTAGATGAAGAATAAGCGTTTGTAAAAATAGTTTGTACAAGAGTAGAGAAAGTCATGCGAGTGCAACACATCAGATTTTGTAGGAAATGTTCAAGTCCTGAATGAAATTCTATGCTTGACTAATGCATACCTACCAAATTGTATGACTTTCCTGTAAAATGTATGGAAGCAGTGGCCTGTTTACGACTTTACAGCAAAGCAGGTGTTTGTATAGCTTCGTGGGCAAATTCAAAGTGTTACAGATTTTCACCACAGACATGACAAAGCATTAAATTCTACTGCATTATATTGTTACTTAAGATTACAGATTGAATGTACCTAATAATTGCTATGCAGTGCTATGATATGCCAGATCTTTTCTCTATGTCTATCCTTCTACACGATCGTGTTCCCCCTTCATTGGGCTGTAACAAAATGCATATCATGCAGATTTAATATTTGATTGCACCACTAGTTACCTCTAGTAACTGATGGACAGCAATTGGGTACAAATATTCAGTAATCTACAATGTGAATTGTAATGTCAAGTCCCTCACTTAAATTGTAAGGTTTTACGGGTTTCGGTTTCAGGAAGTTGGCAAATATGCTAGTAGGCTTAAATTAATTTATCTGTGCCCACAGGCATTACATAAATGCCTTCAATTTCTGTTGCAGCACAATGAGGGGAGACCTCTTGGACTGATATTAGTATTTTCACATAGAAAAACCCCTATAGTTGAGCTATCTGTGCTGAAAAACCTAAAATATTTAAAATTGTTCAAAGATTATGGTCATGGTATATTTTGAAAAGTTCTTCCCATGTGGTTATGGAATGAAATACGAGGGTCATGTTACAGTATTGTTCAGTAAGTAATGATAAAAAAAGCTGGGGTTACGTTCCTGTTTTTCTACAGGCCTTCTACATAGTCTTTCAGGTTTTTTTCTTCGTACTTTTGGAAATCTTTAGGTGTTCTATGTAGATGATTTTTCTTGATTGAGTGCAAAATATTACTCTTGCTTCTATTGCTATTTTGTTGGGAATCTTCAACCTTGCAAGGACCCCATCTTGCAAAACAAGTCAAAATTGGAAGAGGACATATTGGAATTCTAGTGTCTCCTAATCTCACTTCTGCAGAAGTGTTGCTACAATAGCAGTTGTATGATAGTGAACATTGTCACGTAACACTATAGTCTACCTTGATAGTAGTTTGGGTGTTGTTTGTAAATAGCCATTTTCATACCATTAAGTAGGGCAATGAAGTATAAGTACTTCACTTCTTGTAATCCTGATGATACTGCACTATGTTTCTCCTTCAGGTTACTTGAATTTTCATGAAAGAAAACAGCTCTGAATGAGTTAGAACATTTTAAATCAATACTAAAAGAGTGCTTTTTGCGCTACTGTCAGCAAGCAGCCTGTTATAGAAACAACATATTATGTTGATTGCATTGAAGTCCACACTGTCCCTAAATGTGGCAATCAACTTTAGAACCCAGTTGTTAACTGCCTATTTGTATTTTCAGATATTCTTTTTGCATAAACATTATATGTAAGTCATTAGAAAGATATTTACTGTGTGCTGTTCAGCACTGGATTGAGTTAATTTTCAAACAGGGCTCCTTGTGTCATTTGAATATGCCCATAACTCTTCCATCCTTATAATATGATGCCATTCCAACATATCATTAAATATTGTTCATCAGAGCCCTGTATTTCTTTTTCACCATTATTTTTCAGCAATGGTAAAGAGATGTATCCATGCTTAGGCACTCTTACAGGACTTTGTAAACCAAAAAATTCTGGTGTGTTACACTCACATGACTTTCTCTACTCTTGTACAAAGTACTTCTACAAACACTTATTCTCCATCTATTTCACATTAATTGAGATAAACATTTGCAGAAACGATCTTTTGACATTAAAGAGAATTACATTTTACACATAGCGACCAGTTCTAAAAATATTTGACTATCGCTTAAGGCGTACTATGTTCCCCTTGTTTTGTAATTGCAAGGCAATATAGAAATGCCTTTAAGCATCGAAATATATCTTAATAGCTGGTTGCTAGGTGCAGCACCATTCTCTTTGCCATAGATTAATACTCTTTGCATATCCAAGACAAAAAAAATGATTAAGGAATTCCCATTTGAGAAAATAAGTATTGGAAAATTTAAGGGAATAACAAGCAATATCTCGAAAATGGTTCACTCAACAAAAAACTGTATATGACATAAATTGTGTATTTTAACGCGATCAACATTTTTTGTGTAGTAAAATTTTGTCTATCTCTTATGGTTTAGCAGTTATGCAAAAGTCGTTCACAATGAAGAATACTTTTGGAGACATTCCCAGAAAATTCAAGATATACATTTTATTTGTCATGAAAGTACCTTAAACATATGATATTTTAATCAAAATCGTTAGAGCCATTTTTGAGAAAATTAAAATTTTCGAAAAATGTTCCATGTAAAGGGTAATCTGGGGTGGGGGGATTTTCTTGAAAACCTTCGTGTCGCATCTCTGGAAGATACTGAACCTAAATACCAAGTTTGGTGTTTATCCGACTGTTCGTTTCTGAGTTATGCTGTTCACAGACACACACGGACATGTTTCCAAAAATGATTTTTTGGTTTCAGGGGGTCTCAAAACATGTATTTCCTGTGAAATCTCAGTATCTAATTTTTGGGTGGAATACAATACTTTCCCTACTTACTATACATAGTAGAGAAAGTAAAAATGTCCAGAATAACATGGTATTATGTGCTGTATGTTTTAGGTGTGTATACTCCGCAGAGTACCTTTTGGCACTGCTTTGTCCATTCATCCATGTACATGAAACAACTTAACTGCAGCAAGTATGGAGCTGACGTTTAATGTATACATAAGAGTTTTAGAAAATTTGTGGATCCATTTCAAATTTGGTTGAAATCTGTACAAAATTATGGGTAGCCACCTACAAGTTTTCTATTTTTATGCAAACCGTTGCATTTGTATATAGCCGCAGAAGTCTGGGGTTTGACTCCTCACCAAGGTTACAATAGCATTTAAACAAGAAGTGACTTGTGACATTTCACTCATAGCGGAGAAGTGGGAGAACAGCATTGCCAGGTTGTATTAGAAAGTTAGTAAACAGCATGAAAGCATGTGCTACGATGTAGTATAAAATGATAAAATGCTACCCCTCAAAGTTCAGCTTGTAGGCAAAGGGAAAGGAGGGTGGTAGAACCTTACTGGCTAGAGCAATAGCAAAGGGGAGGTTGGCATGGAAACCACATGGAGACATGCTCCTCCAGTAACTGTCACAAGTTACTTGTTTAATATATTTTATTTACCTTATTGAGCCTTAAATGGGATAAATATATTTTTAATCATCTGCAACTTGACTGAAGAAAATAATATCACTTTCTTTTTTAATTGCTATGAATTAAGACTTTTTAAAAACATTTCAGATCCATCAGCATGTGCCTGGAAATTCCATATTTTTGTAGGCACTCCTTAAAATGTTTTCACAAATTAAAACAATATTAAAGCCACCATTAGACATGAATAAAGCCTTGCAGAATTGCATAAATTTACAAAGCACAGTATAACACTGAGTATCAGTAAAAACTGAACACATATAGGTAGGTTTGCAAAATGCAAATTGTACACTAACATATGCAATGAAATGACATCACTATGTTGGTGTTGTTTAAATGATGAGGTAACAAGTCAAGATGTTCAAGAATACTAACAAATGTTAAACAAATTTTCATGGTTGTAATTTTTTGAAATCAATAGAAATTTAAGAGAGTTTATGGAAAGTCTCTAAAAATGTAGGATTTTTGGGAGTTGTTTCCCAAAATGTCCAGTAAACACCAGAACACAAGACATGAAATGTAACACTTTGTGTGAATTAATAATCTTGTTTTATTTTTTAATTTATATGACGAACATTTAACTACTCCGGTCATAGCGGCTGCTTTAGCTTTAGAAACAATCGTTTAGTATTAATTGATATTTGAATTTTTACTTTATATTTATATTTATTCTTTTGAAACATTCCATTCACTTTCACATTCACACTTCCAGACTCTGCAGAGGGTAGGGAATGATACTAATGAAAGAACATTTTTGCCACCCAGCCAGGATTCAAATATGGGACCTTTGGGTTGAGAAGTCACATGCTGACCATTCAAGCACAGATGTGATCCGTAAGTTTATTTCTCACCCTAAATATAAAAATCAATAAAAATACTAACAAATTAGTGTAAACACAGAATGTGGGAAATTCTAATACTTGAAGCCATATTGAATTCTGTATTTGCTAAAATTAAGCGTTTTATCATAATTTTGTATATCACT
Organism: Deroplatys truncata; assembly: GCA_030765065.1. Classification (NCBI taxonomy): domain Eukaryota; kingdom Metazoa; phylum Arthropoda; class Insecta; order Mantodea; family Mantidae; genus Deroplatys; species Deroplatys truncata. The sequence goes on from CM060985.1 coordinate 65,422,633, forward strand.
TTGCTATGTAACGATTATACTGCTTGTATCTCTTACCAATGATCTAAAATGTTGACATTAATCAGTAGTTAAAAATGAATTAATTGCCTTAGGGCTGTATTTATGTAATGATAAATCTCTCCAGATGCAAGGTGCTAGAATTTCAGGGTCAGCAAGAAGAGACTTGGGAATATTTGTATGTATGTATTATCTAGTTATCAATGTTTATCCTATCTGCAGCTACATTAGGAAAATGCTGAACCAAGCAATATCATTATTCTATGTACTTATAAAGATGAAAATGTTACATTTGAATATAATGAAACTAAAAACTGGGGCAATGAATTCATTAACCACAAGCTTAAATTGGACAAAATAACAGTGATGGAAAGAATATTTATTAAAGAATGTGTGGGATAATATATAAAGTGAGAAACAAGTGGAAATGGACAGTAAAGAAAGGAAGAGAAAATTGAAGCCATTGTAGTACAGGAATAAATTTGACATGGAAAGTGGAATGGCCAGTACCAAATTTCCGCAGAAAGCTTATTTATTGTAACATCTTAGCACATCATAAATAAATTTACTTATACTCGCATTTTATCTTCTAGTGAGGAAATCAAACAGTCTAAAATCTGCATTGCAAGCTAGCATTTCCATTACCATCCATATGTTGTGTTATTGCCACTCATTGGTTAAAATGTGGCATGGCATTGATTCCATGGTGGTTATATCATCTGCTTAATTGCAGTTAACCCTCCGTCAGTCGCTAGGGGCCTGAGAGACCCCTGGCATTATATAAATGTTATAATTTTCGAACAAACCCACCTATGCAATTGTCTGACTAGGACATCTAACATTACACTTTGCGTGATTATTTGCTGCAGCGATAGCCTTATGTGTTTATTTGTTTGGCTGGAGGAATGACTAATCAGCAGTTACGTGTCACACAGGTCAACCAGGCCCCACGTGCCTGCTCTCGTTACATATTGTTGACAGATTTGTTTCTCATTAGCTTTTGTGCAATATTGCTTTGCTGTTTCTGCTTCGTTACGAATACGAGTAAAAGGTACGATCTACAAAATCTGATTGATTTGGAAGAAGTACATCGCCTACTGTGCGATGATGATGCCTTGCCCATGGATGACAACTTATATGAATCAGATGATTCTGATTCAGAAGATAAACTCGAAACAAGATCTTTAGATTCAGAAACTGAGCATGAAAATGAAGAGGAAGGCGATGAAAGCAGCTTCTGTGATAACATGTATTTTATAGGTAACATCATATGCTTATCATAGTAATTCTTCTTCTTCTTCTTATTATTATTATTATTATTATTGTTGTTGACATACATTCTGTTATTTACCGGAAGAGGTGGAAAAAAATGGGAAAAAAAACACATTGGAAAATAGCACAGACAAGAGCTCACAATATATTGACCAAACGTCCTGGTGTGGTAGGAGCTGCCAAAAATTCAAAAATGGAAATTGATTGTTGGAACCTTTTTGTTACCGAAGATATAGTTGATTTGATTGTTAAAAGCTCAAATACCTACATTAGCAGTGTGCAGCACAAATTTGATTGTGAAAGAGACAGCAGACCTACAGATGTAATAGAAATAAAAGCTTTCCTAGGCTTATTGTACCTGGCAGGAATTTTTCGTGGTGGACGCCAGAATATTCACGATTTTTGGAGAACCGGTGATCTTGGAATTCCTCTATTCCGAATGGCTATGTCCGAAAAACGATTTAGTTTTCTAATACGCTGTATTTGCTTTGATGACAAAAGCTCAAGACTGGAGCGATGAAGATTGGATAAATTGGCTGCTGTTAGAGAAATGTTTACATTGTTTCTGAACAACTGTCAGAACCATTATTCTCTTTGACAAAATGTCACTGTCGACGAACAGTTGCCGGTATTTCGTGGTCGACGTGGTTTTAGACAATATATACCATCCGAGCCAAACAAGTATGGCATAAAGATATTCTGTTTGAGTGATGCAAAACTGTTTTATACAACTAACATGGAGATTTATTGTGGAACAGCAGCCGGACGTACCATATTTGCAAACCGAGTTCGGCAGAGGCTGTAGTGCTGAGACTAACTGAACCAATCTCTGGCACTGGACGAAACGTTACTGCAAATAATTGGTTTACCAGTGTATCGCTGGTGAATGAATTGCGCAAAAGACAACTTTCTTTCGTTGGTACAGTGCGAAGGAACAAAAAAGAATTACCCACTAATTTCACTTCTCCAAAAGATCACAGTCAGTACGAAAGCATATTTGGCTTCACAAAAAATGAAACGCTTGTTTCATATGTTCCGAAAAAGGGTAAAACAGTAGTTTTGCTCTTAAGTCTACATGTTTCATCCACACAGTTATCAGAAGGTGCTGAGAAAAAGCCTGAAATAATCCTCCATTACGACACTAAATCTGGAGTTGATGTAGAAGATAAATTGTGTGCTACATACAATGTAGCAAGAACAACGAGAAGGTGGCCCATCGTAATTGTTTTACCATATCTTGAACATTGCAGGTATTAATTCTAAGGTTATCTTCCTTGGAAACCAAAATAAACATTCCACAAGGCAAGAGCATTTGAAAGCACTATCTTTAGCTTTACTGTTACAACAGCTACAAAGGAGAGCAACAGCATCAAATCTACCCGGAGATTTGAAAGGCCTTTTGACAAAATATAAACCTAAAGAATCCGGCGTAGATGAATTGTCAAATACATCGCTATGCACATTGAAAAGGAAACGATGTGAACCCTGCACAAAGACAAAATGAACTGCAAAACTAAATATGCATGTGGGAAATGCAATATCCCCCCTGTGTTTGAGCAAACATGCTAAAATTATTTGCGAAAGTTGCTTAGTCGGGGAAAACACGGGTGAGATAGTAGATGATTCTGAGTAACTGAACATTTGAAATTACAAGTTGTATGTATACCTGCAAATGGCAGTGTATTTCTTTATACTTACTGTAATACAATTTATAACGTATATGTACTCATATTTTAGCTTGTATTTTTATTTTGCAACATAATACCTACTAATGAAAGCCTTGTACGCTTAATCTAAATAAAGGTAAAAACAGGAAAAAAAGGAAAGAAACGAAAGAAAACAAAAATACAAACAATAACAACAAAAATATAGCGGAGGTCTACTAGGCCCTGCGCGACTAACAGCGTTCTACCAAAGCGCGCGCCTGATGGAGGGTTAAGCCAGTCATGTCTCGCATTACAGCTAACAGTTACATATCAATTCCACATGAATCTAAGTACATCTTAACCTATAATCTCATATGTAGTTCTTAATACCCTCCTTTGTTTTCGTGCATTAAGGAGGAAAGGAGACAAGCATTGCATATAAGGCAGGACATATAAAGGTATGAGGACATAGGCAGTGTTTGAGGTATAGATTTTAAATTAGTATCTGCAGCATTGCTATGCTTTACTATGGAGAGGTAAATATAAGACTTATTAAGCACACTGTGTATGAGAAAATTATATATAATATAAAGATTTGTCATCTTCATAAAATGTTAGCGAGTTTGTCCTTGTTTTGCAGTCCAGTAAGTGAAACTGTTTACATTGCTGTCCACACAGGATGCAGGAACATTGAAATAATGCTTAGTGAAATCCTGTTTGGTTGCCAATTCTGAAGTGAAAGACATGTGCTGCTGTTCTTGTATACACATGTTGGTACTGGAAATTTGGTTCTTTCCAGTCTTCTGAATTTATGGCTGGCATATGATGAAAGCTTTAATCTATTGCTAGTGCTTTTTCTTCACTTTCCCTAATGTGGCTTTGTATGCTGATGTATGCAATAGATTGTTCTTTATTGCTACCTCCCTGATAATAGAGGAGTCTTGTCATTGTCGTTCAGGATAGCTGAAGGGCTCTGCATAGGTAGGTTGCTTTCATTGCTTCCAGTCTGCTTAGATTTGCAGGTGTGAGGTGAGTCAAATTTGGTGACTGCATAGCATGCTGTTGGGGCAATCTTGATGTGGAATAGTCTCAAGGCTGTGTCAGAGGATAATTTTTCAATGTTCCTAATGTCAAAAATCTGATGTGTTACACTCACATGACTTTCTCTACTCTTGTACAGACTATTTTTACAAACGCTTATTCTCCATCTACTTCATGCTAATCGAGATAAACATTTGCAGACGCTATCTTATTGCTAATTTTCTTGTAGATGTAAGGGGAAAATATATTTACAAGGGCAATATAGAAAAACAGTAGCCTTTAAGCACATACATATCTCTTAATAGCTGGTTGCTAGGTGCAGCACCATTCCCTTTGCCACAGATTACAACTCTTTGCATATCCAAGACAAAAAAAAAATGAATAACGAATTCCCATTTGAGAAAATAAGTATTGAAAAATTTAAGGGAATAACAAGTAATATCTCGGAAATGGTTCACTCAAAAAAAAAAAATGTATATGACATAAATTGTGTATTTAAACGCGATCTACATTTTTTGTGTAGTAAAATTTTGTTTATCTCTTGTGGTTTACCAGTTATGCAAAAGTCGTTCACAATGAAGAATACTTTTGGAGACATTCCCAGGAAATTCAAGGTATACATTTCATTTGTCATAAAAATATCTTAAACATATGATATTTTAATCAAAATTGTTATAGCCATTTTTGAGAAAATTAAAATTTTCGAAAACTCTTCCATGTAAAGGGTAATCTGGGGTGGGGGGGATTTTCTTGAAAACCTTTGTGTCGCATCCTTGGAAGATACTGAACCTAAATACCAAGTTTGGTGTTTATCCGACTGTTCGTTTCTGAGTTATGCTGTTCACAGACAGACACACACACACACGGACATGTTTCCAAAAATCCTTTTTTTGGATTCAGGGGGTCTCAAAACATATATTTCCGGTGAAATATCGGTATCAAATTTTTGGGTGGAATACAATACCTTCCCTACTTACTATACGTAGTAGAGAAAGTAAAAAAAAAAACTTGAAATAGTAATTTTAATCAATCATAATGTAAAATGAAGTAAAGTATACTTTTTACTCGCAAAGAGGACATGTTTACTAGACATTATTTTACTAATCTGTCCATGCGAATGTTGCATGGAATTGCCCTAGCAATGCCTTCAAATGGTAAATTGGCTTACCACATATCCACAATTCTTCCGCGATGCACCTCCGAAATATTTTCATACATTGTATGAGCTCAGTTAATACATGCCCGAACAACAAAGACAGAACGCTTTAAAAAAAATCTGATGTGTTACACTCACATGACTTTCTCTACTCTTGTACAAACTATTTATACAAACGCTTATTCTCCATCTACTTCATGTTAATCGAGATAAACATTTGCAGACGCTATCTTATTGCTAATTTTCTTGTAGATGTAAGGGGAATGTGTATTTACAAGGGCAATTTGGAAATACAGTAGCCTTTAAGCACATACATATCTCTTAATAGCTGGTTGCTAGGTGCAGCACCATTCCGTTTCCCACAGATTAATACTCTTTGATATCCAAGACAAAAAAAAATGAATAACGAATTCCCATTTGAGAAAATAAGTATTGAAAAATTTAAGGGAATAACAAGCAATATCTCGAAAATGGTTCACTCAACAACAAAAATGTATATGACATAAATTGTGTATTTTAACGTGATCTACATTTTTTGTGTAGTAAAATTTTGTCTATCTCTTATGGTTTACCAGTTATGCAAAAGTTGTTCACAATAAAGAATACTTTTGGAGACATTCCCAGAAAATTCAAGATATACATTTTATTTCTCATGACATTATCTTAAACATATGATATTTTCATCAAAATCGTTAGCCATTTTTGAGAAAATTAAAATTTTCGAAAAATCTTCCATGTAAAGGGTACTCTGGGGTGGGGGGATTTTCTTGAAAACCTTTGTGTTGCATCCTTGGAAGATACTGAACCTAAATACCAAGTTTGGTGTTTATCCGACTGTTCGTTTCTGAGTTATGCTGTTCACAGACAGACACACACACACACGGACATGTTTCCAAAAATGTTTTTTTTTTTTTGGATTCAGGGGGTCTCAAAACATGTATTTGCAGTGAAATCTCAGTATCAAATTTTTGGGTGGAATACAATACTTCCCCTACTTACTATACGTAGTAGAGAAAGTAAAAATGGCTTTTATGGCTGCTGTGCATCTTTCTTCTATATGCTTCATGAAAGGTTTTCCTGTGACTTGGAGGTTAATCCCAGGTTTATAAGAATTTATTAACTTTAACTTATTGTTTCCACTGTGGAAGTTGTTAATCGTGGTGGTTACCTCCTCTCCTGAATTTCATGATTTTTGTTTTGTTGGTGTTAAGTGCAATTCATTTCTTTGCAGCCACTTATAAAGCTTGTTTAGTCCTTCCTTCAGGGCCGGTCTGCTTTTCTAGAGAAAAAAACATGGTGATTTGCCCTGATGCAATTCTTTGACTACATCATGGGTCAATATGTTGAATAGAACAGGGCTCAGGGGATATCCTTGGAGAATGCCATTTGTTTGGACTATGAGCCTAGATTGGCTTACTCTGTCGGTGACTGGTAGCAGGTTGGATGCCACTGTGCTCTCAATTAGTAGCCGTAGAGAGTTTCGTCCTAGAATAGCGGAGAGTTTTCTTATCAGCATATTCCAATTTACACTGTCGAAGGCTTTAGTGAAGTTGAAGGCAGTGAACAGATGTCCTATTATGCTGGTTGCATCCCATATGTTGGCAAATACTTTCCCAATAGCCTGGAGTGTGTATTTACCAGCTATGAAACTGTATTGTTCCTCTGGCATGTGTGTTATGTCTAGTAGCAGGATGTGTGTTAATATGATCCTTGAGAGATGAAGGGAGCGCATTCAAGCGCAATTCTGTGGTAAGCATCTGGGGTGACTTTCTGTCCTTTTTCCTTGTACAAAATCTGAATAATGGAGTCTCTCCTTTTTTAAGGAGTATTTCCTTGTTTGATACATTTGTTGAATAGAGCTGTCCAGATCTCGATAGTGGATGGTAGCGACTCCTTTAGAATTTTTTTTAGCCAGTACTTCATTAAGAAATAGCTGCCGTTCAACTGTAGAACAAAGCAGTCAAGTCACTGTATTCGTCCCTCTCACGAGTTGGTAACATTGAATGAATTACCTACCCAAAAGATATAAAATATTTAACTAATTTTAATGTAAAATTACATAATTACATCTTTCTATCCTGAATGTGTCAGGTTTTTAAGTAAAACTGTTAATATAATACTACAGATGATTCGTTTGTTTTTAAAACACTATATTTTTTAAAGCATTACTTGCAAATATGATTGATACATGGAAAGAACTCTACACTCACCAAGTTCTCCTTGCACTCTACAGATGTTATACATGTGCCCCTTAGGTCATACAAATCCCATCCAGGTGGTAGTGAAGCTCGTTCAACACATTTTGTAGCATCATCCTGTCAGTGGTTGTTACTGCAGCATTGATCCATTCCCTGAGTTCTACTAGTGTTCTTGGCATTGGGGGTATGTAAACTCATTCCTTAATATATCCCCAAAGGAAGAAGACACATAGGTTGGATCAGGTGACCTGGGGTCCAAGGGAATGAGCTATGTCATCCTCGCCAACATGCCCAATCCAGCGATGTGGAAGTTCCTTGTTTAGGTAACGATGAACTGTAATGCTCCAATAAGGCGGGGATCCCATCTCGTTGGAAGACAAAATTCCTGGAATCAGCAGTTGGTTGTGGAAACAACTGCAACAACATATCCAGGTAAGATGCACCTGTCTTCTCATAGTTGAAAATAGAGTCCATACACCTTTGTCTGTGACATTACACAGAAAACATTCACCTTTGGTGAGTCTCTTCCAAGTGCTACAGTTGCAAGAGGATTTTCAATGCCCTAGAATTTCACATGTGGCAATTAACCTTCCCAGGATAAATGGAATGTTACTTTGTCGCTGAATATCAACTTGGTGGCAAAATCCTCCTCCTCCAAAGCTTCCTGCTTTGTGATGCAAAATTGCCGGCACTGGCCCTAACCTTACAGCATTAATTGTTGCAGGAGCTGCAGATGGTATAGTTTGAAATGTAACCATCATTACAAATTCTCTCTCACAGTTTAATGTGGTAGTCCAAGTTCATGGCTTGTACATACCATTGGCTTTTGTGGACTACACACAAAACTTCCCCTCACTCTTTCCACTGTTTCATTTGGCATTTTGGTCAATTTGTGCTCTTCTCTTTATAAGAAGCTTTCCCTCACTCCCTCCACTGTTTCATCTGGCAGATTAGTCGACTTGTGCTTTTCTCTTTACACAGACAACAACCAGTGCGCAGATAAATAGTTTCCCTCCACAGGACATGATACCCCATTCCAAAAACAAAAGCTGTTAAATTCAAAATTGAAAGTAACTTATGATGATAATGAATAATATGCCCCTCTTACAATATCTAGGAATAGTGGGAGAATGGCTAAACCAATTATGGACTAGATTTAACAGTTCATGGACAACTTGGACTTCTTCCTTCTCCCCTCAGTTTGTAATATTTTATTTACTTTTGCTCATGAGTGATTGACTTCCCAGAACATAAACGTAGAGGTAGAGACAGAACATTTCCTGTTGCTGTAAGCATACAACAGGGTTTTGATATAGAACACATTTATTTCATCTACGAGGGGCATTCTATAAGTTCTTGGCTTGACCAAGAAAAACAAGATTTAAGGGATTTATATTTTCAACATAGTCACCGTATAAATCAATACATTTAGTGTAATGACTTTCCAACTTTTTAATACCCTCAGTAAAATAAGATTTATTCAACTATGCAAAATAAGTGTATCAGCTTCAGTCTCATCATTTGATGTGAATCTTTGTCCACTCAGACATTTCTTCAGATTTGGTAACAAGAAGTAATTATGGGGTAATTGCAGTTTTGTAGTAATAATTCCAGACATGTGTGAAGATGCATTATTGTGATGAAAGAGAACTTCCTTCCGGGTGTGGTGGACATTTAGCCTTAATAGCATCCTTCATTTGGTCTGTTAGTGAAGCATAATACTCCTTGGCAAAGGTTGTGGAGATACTCTATGAGTATCACACCATGGGATTCCCAGAAAAAACCATAGCCATGTCTTTTCCTCTTGATGGAATTGTTTTTGCTTTGATGCACTTTCACCTGTTTCCACCCACTGTATTGCACTTTCATCTCTGGCATGTAGTGATGAATCCATTTTCATCTACTGTAATGAAATTTAGAAACTCACTGGAATTGCATTTTAACAACTGTAAAAACTCTTTGAGAAAGGTTAATTTGATTGTTTCTTTGGTCCATTGTTAACAAATGCAGCCTTGTAATGTGGAAAGCTTTCTCATACCCAACTTTATTAAAAATGTAGTCTCTGCAATGTCAGCAATTCATGTACCTTCAATTGGCAATGATTGAGTATAGCATTGTAAATTTTTGTCACAATCTCATTGGTCATAGCAGTTTTGGGGACACCTTAAGTGCTTATTATCTTGGATGAATGTATGTCCGTGCTAAAATTCAACTGTCCACTTTTTAACCATAAAAAAAATGAAGGGGAGAATCCTTTAATGCCAAATCTAACTTTTTTGTATTTCTGTTGGGGTTAAATGCTTCAAAGCTAACTACTTTTATCACAGCTGCTATTTTAGTTTTATCCATTTTGTAGAAAATGTTAACAGTCCTAATTGTCACAAACAAGTGATTACATTTAAATGTTTGAAACTTTATAGTGCATTATCTAAAGCAGCCCAAGCTTCTGCACAAGTCCACACAGTGTGCGACGGACTCACATACCAATACAGTTCTCCCTCCATTCCCGTCTCCGTTTGCTTCCCCTTCTCTCCATGCAGCAGGGGAAGTTTCCTCCCTCGCCAGTCAGAATTAGAGCACAGGTATGATTACACTAGTCTGCATGATATCGGATGACTGAAAACTAATAAGTGATTCTGACTCACTTTTTTATGCTGATTTCAGAACTACTTTTAGTTGTTTTTTTTTACACGTAGGTGCAGTTTTTTCACAATTTCACTTCAGAAATATAGAGATATAAAGATATTGCTTGCGCCACTACACACAAAATTGGGCTTGATGAAGCAATTTGTAAGGGCTCTACCACAGGACGGACCCTGCTTCAAGTACCTTTCCAAGAAATTTCCCTTCATTACACAAGACAAATTAACGGCTGGAATTTTTGTTGGTCCTCGAATAAAGAAATTGATGAAGGATGAAGATTTTGAGAAGACAATGAATGAGAGAGAAATGAAGCATGGACTGCCTTCCAATCAGTTACTGAAAACTTCTTAGGCAATAAGAAAGAGCTTAGTTACAAGGCCATTGTCGAAACAGTGTTGGAAAATTTGAAGAAGATGGTTTGTAACATGAGTGTAAAGGTGCATTTTCTGCATTCACATATCAACTACTTTCCAGAAAATCTGGAACATTATAGTGAAGAACAGGGTGAACGTTTTCACCAAGATATTAAGGAAATGGAGAGGAGGTACCAGGGGAGATGGAATGAAACTATGATGGCTGACTACTGTTGGATGTTGAGGAGGGACAGTCATCTTCAAGGATCTGCAAGGAAGTCAAAGAAGAGAAAGTTTGAAAAAAATTAAATGAAACACTTTGGCTTCTTGTTTTGTAAAAATGTAGTCATGAAATAAATTAGGGGAGTTCTTGAGAGTATTCTTAAAATGTTTCTTGAATAAAAACTTACCTTGTGTGACGCGGTATTTGAATACTTTTCTACGCTCATTAGTAAAATTGTCAAAACATTACTTATTTTGTGTAAAAACCTGACGTGATAGAAAAAAACGGAAGTTATTTCTGGAATCAGCATAAAAACTTGATTCAAGAATAACCTACTTTTAAGAAATCATCTGACAAAAAGTTTGAAAATGCAGACTAGTGCTATCATCACTATAAATTATGAGAAAATTAAAATTATTATTCATAATTATTATAAACCTTGTAAATTATCAATTCAATGACGTGCCAGGTTAAGGGATGGGCTACAAAAAAAGAATTCCACATCATGGTATGATTTTTATTATTTTGAACAGTTTGAAGCAGTAAACTCATAACCTTTCATGCAAAAGAATAAAAATATAATTGTGCCACATACATACAGAAACAAATTGGCCAATAGACTAATTTTACACAACTACAAAACTATCACATGTTTGCCAAGTTACAAAGTATAAATTCCAGTTCTTTTTTAATTAGTCTTGTTTCCGAGAGCTAACAACTGCCTGAAAATTGGGCGTAAATGAACGTGTTACAGATAAGCGCAAACAACTTCTCAAATTTTCATCTGAAATGCCTGCTCGCAACCTTGGTTTATTTAGTTTCAACACTGAAAAAGATCATTCACATACATATGTAGAACTGAACATACTTATGAATTTGATGGCCTCTTGGTGAAAACGAGAAAATTCATGATTTGGAAAGTTCTCATAAAATTCTTTCAACTTCCTTCCTGCAAAAAAAAAGTCTTCAGTTACTTTGAAATATTTGTCCATACTAATTGTGCGGTATCAGAAATACCTGTTGACTCGCAATGCAATCAAATATATTACGAACCTTTCAGCGTGTTTTATTAATTGGCTATAAATGTCACCAGCCAACACATTTATTCGATGAGCCACAGTTTGACGTAACAGGTTGATTGCTTGGAATTTTCTGACAAGTGAGGGACATAAAACTCTAGCAACGTTGATGAGACAATCTTTGACGAATTTGCCTTTGCTTTCCATTTTTGGTTATGTTTAAGGCCACGTTGTAGCTAGCCTGCAGTAATGCTGTCTTATTTTACATTTCATCCTACAACATACAATTACAAAAACATTTCAAGTAAATACAGCTAAAGAAATTAAAATATTTAAAAAAAAATCAGTAATTACTAAACATTAAATTAAAAATAAAGGAAAAAATAGGATGTACTTGCATTTTCTTTTGCCCCTTACAGGTACTAAAAAAAAACAAAGCAAGAAAAATGTTTCTGCAACGGGCAAAGGCACTTTTTGTTTTCACTTTTTTTGTACGCACATGTAGGTGCTTTACTTGGTAAAACTACATAACATAAAATTAATAGCGTATTGTATTAAAATATATTTTTACAAAGATTATGATTTGTTCAGAATATTTGAAAACTATTAATATGAACATTACAACCTTACCTTGTTATCGTCTTCTTTAAGTGTTTCGTCGCTATTTTTAAGTTCTTTCAACTTCGCTTCTCTTTATTTGTCAAGTATGGCATGAGTCATTCTTGTGAACAGCGTTACAGTGGCGTTCTATTGTAAACTTGCGAATACCCGTCATTATTCGAGAGCAAATTAAACATTTTTAGTTTTCTTCCTTCGAAGCAAAAAAGTACTGTAATTTCCATTCTTTTTTAAATTGCTGCAGTGCATCCCCGCTCCTTCGCTTTTTAGGAGTAGCCATAATTCATGAAAAACAATCCTTTCACTCTTACCGAATTGACAGCTAGTATGCTAATGACCGAGTAACTCGCTAACATCTACATAATTTTTTATAACTGCAGCTATGTCCATTGGCAGTGTGCGCTCCTTCTCTATTGTCAGAGCAATCTGTCTCGCTAGCACCAACTCCTTCTCCCACACTGTTTCCTCTCCATTGCTGACTATTTCACAGTGCAGTGCATCTGTGCAGATTTACACACTGAAGCGTTTTGGACAGTGCTGATCTAAAGAATGATACTTAGCAACTATCATAATAATTCGGCCATCTTCACAGCATCTCTGAGTCAGGCAGAGAGCTTTTAGAATGCACCTCGTAAGACAGGCATCTTCAGTTTTATTTCATGCTTTCATATGTTGTCCTTGAATTTGAACTCCATCACCTTGTTGGATAGGTTGTGCTATAGGCATCAATGAAAATAATTATAGCTCCAGAAATCCATTGTCTGGCTTTTTGTGACACATAATGCATGACATTAGCTCAGTTCATCTGTTATGTATTCCACTGTGTGCTTTGCCCAATAAAATGGTGTCCATCTTGCTTAATATCTTCTATTTTTCGAAACATCTGAGATGTGACACATTCATAGCATGATTGTGTATATTGAGCTTGATTCCCTTTTCAACGAAGATTAACTAGTTTTTCCATTGTTGGAAATTGCCATGGAAACCGTAACAGAATCTTAGGATCAATTTCTTTTTAAGCCTTTGTAGTTATTTTCCATATTTTTTTAATTTGTGCTGAGATAGTCCTTTCTGGCTGAACATATTTCCTCAGAATTTGACAGGCAGATGAGTCATATTCATGCAATGTAATCTTGGTTTGTAAAGTGAACTAGTATTTATTAAATGAGAACTCAATGTAAAAGGAAACAAATTAAAAGTTTACATGAGTGACAAAGATTTTTAGATTCGACTAACAGAATAGCAGTTTATTGGACAAAATCTATGATTATGCAAGGTTTTACATAAAATGAAAGATCTAAATTTGCCTGTGAAATAATTATGTATTTGTGAACCACAGCACAATTTTTGATTCCCAGCTGGTGCAGGATAATGTTTCTTTAACTAGAATCATTCCCTATCCTCTGCAGAGACTGAAAAATTAGTTAAAATCAACATTAAGAAAACGTATAATTCAGCAAATAAAAGCACTATTTCTCAAATCAAAGTCCCAGTATGACCCATAGAAGTTAAAGCATTAAGTACAATTTGTTGTTACAGTATGGGCCAAACCTTAATGGCATTTCTTCTTGAAACCGGTATTACTCAGCCAGCTGTTTGTATGTGTTACTTTGATATAACACTGAGGAGTGACATTGATCATAATTTGCTCGAGGAAAATGCCAAATCTTTGCAGTAGCTTCAGTAATAGAAACCTGAAGCATTTCTATATGTGTGCATGATATTATTTATTAGTCTTTATTTAATAATTAATCACTCTCAATTTTATTTCATAATATTATAAAAGAAAATTCTCAGTTTCTATTCAATCTTGGATTTTTTTGCCACAAGTACAAAGTAACAGTTCCAGTGCTGGAAGCCTCTCATGTTGTATTTGTTTAGGTGTAAATGGTGACCCAAATGTTTGGAACTTGCTGGGATGGAACAGGGACATTAAGGTTTGCCCCATTTGACCAGCTGTGTCATTAGCTTTAGTGATGGGGAGGGAATATAGGTTCTCAAGCTCATTGATCAGCTATAGCAGCATATTTCTTCACTTTTACAAAATTAAAATTAGCACAATTTCTTCAGAGTTTTTACTCATCTCAGATTTGAAAAACAGTCATATAAGCGAGTCTTCTAAGCATTATACAATTATGTAGAATTATATGAGGGTCACTAGATATGTATTTAGACACAGAAAATTGGCCATCCCTGGGGAAAGCATTGTTGCTTTGTCAAAATAGCTGACTCATTGGTAATGCAATGGTAGCAGCAGACCATTGTTGCGCCATTCATTTTTGCTCAGTTTATGTTTGAAGTCTGGAAAGTGTGGATGTTTTTTCAAGTGCGATGGAGATTTAGAGAGAGCATTTTCATGCAATGATTTTGTACGACTTCAAATGTGGCTTAAAAAGAAACAGTTTTTTGAGCGTTTAAAGGGGACTTTTCTCTGTCACGTGCCACTGTGTTCCGCTGGTTTGCGGAATTTAAGAGGGGCTGGTAATCTCTTAAAAGATGAAGAGAAGAGTGGCAGACCAGCAGCAGTAGTGACTGACAAAAACATCACCACTGTGGAAACAATGATTAGGGAAGGTTCAAGACTAACCTACAAGGACGTTGAGTTGGCATTAGGGATTAGTTCGCAGAGTGTTTCAACCATCCTTCACGAACACTTCACGTAAAAAAAATTTCTTCATGCTTCATTTATCTGAAGCACAGAAACTCCATAGGTTGGAATGGTGCGAAGAAATGCTGAAAAGATTTAACTGTGGAGAGTCTCAGCATGTTTCAGATATTGTTACAGGTGACAAAACATGGATCTATCAGTTTGACCCTGAAACAAAATTCCAGTCCTCCATTTGGGTGTTCCCAGATGACCAACCACCCGTCAAGGTCAAGAGAGCAAGGAGTGCTGGAAAGAAAATGGTTGTTTCTTTTTTCTCCACAAGTTGTGCTCGAAAATCAGAAAAGTATTACTGCAAAATGGTACACAGAAGTTCGTCTTCTGCAAGTGTTTCAAAGAATCCAAGAAAAACATCCAAAGACAGGACTAAGAGGCACACTGCTGCATCATGACAATGCATCAGCTCACAGCACTAACGTCACAATGGAGTTTCTGCAAGGAACTGAGGCAAAACTATTTACCCATCCACCCTATATTCCCGATCTGGCATGAGTTTTTTTTCCTGTTCCCTACGGTGAAGAACCGACTTTGAGGTCACCAGTTTTCTAGCCCTGAAGAAGCAGTTTCTGCATACGAAGAGGAGTTATCTGTAGTGCCAGAAACTGAGTGGCGTAGATGCTTCTAGAAGTGGTTCGGGAGGATGGAACGCTACATACAGTGCCAGGGAGAATACTTTGAGAAACCGGGATAAACAAAACATTTCTGTGACTATTCATATTTTGCTGTCTCAATACATATCTAGTGACCCTCGTATAATATGGCATAAAACTAAAATATATATCAGTCACTAATGACTGCACATGAATATTTATTTCACGTTTCCCAGTCCTGGTAGTTTGGTAAATTACTATTATATTTAGTTAGCAATTAGATATGAGTTTATTTTATATAAGGTCCTACCAAATCACACATATTTGTCCAACTAACCATTATGTGAATTTAGTAGGCTTTGTCATTCATAGTGTAAACTGCATTTGTTTCCTTTTGCATCGGGTCATTTAATGAACAATCGTTCGCTTAACAAACCAAGATAAGAATATCAGTAAGCTTTGCATGGACATGACTCCTTGTCTGCTTGTCAAATTGTGAAGAAGGTTGTTCAATCAGAAACATTCTCGAGTGTGCAACGTTCAGCTAGCAAGATATGATGTCGGCAACTTCAGCTGTAAAATTGGAAATGGAAAACTTCGCTTTTTGCATATAGGGATATCAGTAGGAGGCTATCAACTAGGTTAATGCTGAAAATATAATTTAATAGTAATAATTAATAAATGAAGCGAAATGGCTCGGGCGGTAGCATATATGGCTTGCATTTGAGAGGTTGTAGGTTCAAATGCCATGTACTGACCATTCTGACCTTTTTGTTTTGTGATTTCTCTGTCACCAGGTGAATAACACATCTCAGTACCATGAGGCAGAGTTATGCTTATAGATTAAAAGGGATAGTAGTACAATACGAGGGTGGTCTGAAAAGTTTCCGACCTCAACATGAAGATGGCACCACTCGTAAATAAAAAGCTAATGAATTTCGTTGTTCATCTGTTGACAGTTACCAAAGTTTCAGCCATTTTGGACGCTCAGTAGTTATGTAACAGTCGTTTGAGTGAGGTGATGTGGGTGTTTTATGAAAATGGACAAAATCGAGTATCGAGCTGTCATTAAATATTTGTTTTTGAAAGGCAATACGCCTATGCAAATCAAAGATGAGTTGGATTCTGTGTATGGGGACTCTGCACCATCATTTACCACAGTGAAATTTTGGGCAGCTGAATTTAAACGTGGCCGCAAGAGCTTGGGAGACGATGAACATTCGGGACGTCCAAAAATTGCAACTACTGACGAAAACATTGCCAAAGTTCACCAAATGGTGCTAGACGACCGCCGAATTAAAGTGAGAGAGATAGCAGAGGCTATGAACATGTCAAAAGAACGTGTTTGTCTCATATTAAATCAACATTTAGACATGAGAAAGCTATCCGCGTGTTGGGTGCTGCATTTGCTCACGTTTGACCAAAAACGTGTTCGAATGAACATTTCCAACGCTCTGTTGGTGCAGTTTAGGCGCAATAAATCCAAGTTTTGGCGCCAATTAATTACTGTAGATGAAACTTGGATACACCATTATACGCCTGAAACAAAAATACAGTCCAAACAGTGGACTGCAAAGGGGGAACCGGCTCCAAAAAAAAGCAAAAACTGTTTTTTTGGCTGGGAAAGTGATGGCGAATGTTTTTTGGGATAGTCATGGAGTTATTTTAATCGATTATCTTCAAAATAGAAAAACCATTACAGGAGCATACTACGCATCATTACTTGACAAGCTGAAGGCAGAACTTGCGGGAAAACGGCTACATTTGCAGAAAAAGAAAATCCTGTTTCACCAAGACAACGCACTGTCTCACACCTCAGCGGTTGCAATGGCAAAAATCCACGAATTACGATTTGAACTGCTTGACCATACGCCTTACTCCGCAGATCTAGCCCCAAGCGACTTCTTTTTGTTCCCTCATCTGAAAATTGCGCTCGGAGGACAGATTTTCGTCAAATGAAGAGGCAATCACCTTCGTGAACAATTATTTTGCAGAGAAAAATGCCGAGTACTATTTGGACGGGTTACAGAGATGGGAGCATCGCTGGGAGAAGTGTGTAGAGTTACAAGGAGACTATGTTGAAAAATAAAAAAAATATTCTGAAAAAATTTCTTGTATCTTTATTAGGTCAGAAACTTTTCAGACCACCCTCGTAGTTAGTACAGAAAGCAATTTTCAAATAGGTTACTTAGTAGATAATACAGAAAGATGACTATATCATGTCAGTCTGGCAAGATGAGACTACATATTTCAGGAAGACACAGGGAAGCAGTTCAACCATTCCAAAAGTTCATGGCCTGATTAAATCAACAACTGCTAAGCAAATGGCACAAGGAAATTACTTCTATGATTAGAAGGAAATTACCCAAGCAGTTGGTACAGAAAGACAGCTTTCCACTAAGGCCATCTGTCTGACACTCACATCATGTATACCAAAGAATCTATACACACCATTGTGATGTGATCTAGAAGTTAAACCAATGTTAAATAAGCCAAAAGGTTGACAGAGGGAGAGTAACGTATTTTTCATAAATTTCTCTTGTGCTAGTCATGTGTACAAAGTTGACTCAGACTTGAAAAAAATTCAGTGCCACAGCTGAAGATCCATGGTTCAAGTTCCAGCTGTGATATTGAATTTTTCAAGTCTGCTTCAACTTTCCAATGAATGTATTTTGTTTATTTTTAAAGTTGAAAAATAGATACATTAGCCGACAGTGACAGCCAGGTTTTAACAATTTTATGTATTTAGGTATCCTGGATAATGCTTTAAAGTTAGGTCCAGATTTTTGTGAGTGTGGTTGAGATTCTTACCAGCGAAAGGAGTATATGTTAGCTTTAGCATTCCTGACCGAGAGGTTCAAATGCTAAAATTGTCTGTTCCTCGGAATAACAGTTTCATTACCCTTAAAGCTAGACAACCTACAAAGATAAACAGTGAAATTCATTGTGTAAACTGTGGACAGATGAAATAATGTCTATGTCCGTTCTGGTAAATAATGCACATTTTGCTATTTTTGTGTTAAAATACAGCTTCAACAACATTTGAATCATTCATTTTCAGAAGAGGCTACAAGGGGTATTCTAAAAGTTCTTGGCCTGACTCATAGATGATGTGAAGATGGCCAAATTGCCATGATAATTGTTCAGTATCACTCTTAAGATGGCATACTCTAAAGTTTCAGATGCGCAAGTGTGGTCATTTGTTTGTGATTGTGTAAACAAGCTTGTGTTAACATTTTCCACAAAATGATAAAACAGAACTACAAGCTCTGATAGTGTACTTAGTCTAAGGGTTTAACCCCAACATAAATGCAAAGTAGTTGCGTTAACATTAAAGGATTCTTTCCCTTTTTTGTAAGATCACACTGAATTTAAGATAAGTGCTCAGGGCATCCCAAAACCACTATGACTGGCAAGTTTGACAAAAATTCACAATGCTGTGCTCAGTGATCGATTGAAGGTAGATTTGTTGGATGACATTGCAAAAACCTCGATGGACTGTGTCCACTATGTTTTAATTAAGTTTTGAGCATGAGAAAGACTTCCGCTCGATGGGTACTGCATATGTTAACAACAGAATGAATATTTCTCAAGAATGTTTAAACTTGTGTAAAACACACAATTTCAGTAGGTTTCTTTGACTTTCCAGAACTACATATAAGAGAGAAAGGAGCAGTCCAAACAGTGGATGGCAAACAGATGAAAATGTACCAAAGAAAGCAAAAACAGTTCTATCCAGGGAAAAGTCATGGCTAGAATTTTCTGGAATTATCATGATGTGTTGCTCATAGACTGCCTCTAGAAGAGCCAGGGAGATGTATGCGAAGGCTTCCACGGCCGGTGACCATTATTGTTCTAGGCTCTTCCGGTGTAGGCCAATTTTAAAACATAAAAATAATTTGAATTGCGACAACAGAAGAGCTTTGAGCTCTATCTGGCACCCTCTTTTAACCAATGACGTCACTGGCCCTCCCATCACCAATAGAAATGATTGTGGGCGGAGCAAAACAAGTATAAATTAAGATGCACAGCTGATTTCTACACACATAGCCCAAGTAGAAGCAGGCCACATGACCTGCGAAACGTCGGCAACCAACGCCTTTATGACGCGGCCTACACCGGAAGAGCCTAGAACAATAATCACCAGGGAGTATTATGCTTCAGTGTTGGACCAAAAGAAAGATGCTATTCAGGCTAAATGTACAACCTTGCAAAAAAGAAGTTCTCTTTTGCCATAATAATGCACCTTCACACACATCTGGGATTATTGCTACAAAACAGTGACCTTTGCTTTCAAGTTTTGCACATCCACCATATTTGCCGGTTTTGGTGCCCAATGATTACTTTTTGTTTCCAAACCTAATGAAATAGGTGGATGAAGTTTCATATCAAGTGATGAGATTGAGCTGAACAGATGGTTATTTTGCACAATTGAACAAATCTTATTTTACTGGGTATTAAAAAGTTGGAAAGTCGGAGTAAATGCATTGATTTACAAGGTGACTATGTTGAAAAATAAAAATCCTAAATTCTCTGAAATGTTTTCTTGGTCATGCCGAGAACTTTTAAGTATGTACCTTGCACCTGCAACAGCTGCATAAAAAAAAAATACACCTGAATACTAATTGAAAAATTCTGTTTAGGCAAAGTTCATTATCATTAAGCATTTTGAGATTTGACACATACATGCCCTAATGACAGAAAAATAAATCAACATTTAAGATTCGCATGCCTAGCAGTTAATATGACGCAGAGAAAAGCTTTATATTTCATATATGGAAATTTGTAGCCAGTTATAAATCACCTGCCAAGATGAACCAAAATGTTGACTATTCGTTAGTCAAAATTCTATCCTTTTTTTTTTGTTTTGTTTGTTTGTTTGTTTGTTTGTTTGTTTGTGCTCTTAAGTTCTGTCTTTAAGTGCTGAGGTATTTAAAAGCCTGTATATGGAATGACCAGAATTTAAACCCCAAACCAGAGTGTAATTATTCCCCAAAGTGCATACATTTATAAAACTGAAACATAGTTGCTAAAAATGTAAAATAAAGTTTATAATGACTGCTTATGTGATCGAATGGTCAGCATTCTGGCTTCTCAACTCAGAGGTTCTGGTTTCAATTCCAAACTGGCCATGGGACTTTTGCTTTAATTTGAATCATTCCTTAGCTTTGGCAGAGTATGGAAGTATGAATGTGGGGATGAATGTGTTTCAAAGCAAAAGTTAATAAAATCAGTGTTAAAAAACTTATTGTCATTGGGCTATAAACATCATCAGTTATCATACAAGTTCAAAGCCACTGATATCTTAGAGGTTAAAGTATTCTATACAAATGAAACGAAGCAGAAAAGAAGGCAGGTTTATGCTCACAGAAGATCATATTTGTATAACATTAAACATTTGTTTTGCATTTTGGAGAAAATGCATTACTAAGTGAGATTTGAAAATTGTGTATGTAAATCAAATGGACTGAAACAGCCTGGCGTAAATCTTGACTTGTACACCAAGTACATTTTATATCATGCACAAAGCAAGGAGGTGTTTGACATACAGCTACAGGGAAAGTTGATTATGAACTAATGTGTGAATTTTGAAAGCAGAAAAACTCTCTTTGTATTAAAAGATAGCATTTGGCTATATTTACTACAGAGGAGGGAATTTTTGCTCATAAGTTCTGTGTTTCTCTCTTCAAGAAGCAAGAAGTACGGTACATGAAGATACTGCATTGCTGATAAAAGTAGCAGTCATCAAATTGATATTGTGATTAACCAGTCGAAAGCTGAAGCTAAAGTTGATTGATCCAAATATAAGATTCACAATGTCAAATATCCAGCCTATGGAACTTGACAAAAAAAAACATATATAAACCTACAGTATAATATTTTTTTAAATAAATATAACCTAAATCACATTAGACTGACTGGTCTTTTTTTCTGATCATTATTTCAAAATTTTTTGTTAAATGGAGAAAAAAATTGATAAAACGTTAAAGACCAACATTGTAATTTGCATTATAAAGCATTCAGTTGCCATCTTTAAAATCATTTATATGGTATTAGAGGTTCTTAAATCTACTCCTATATATTGCATCTATTTTCATATTTAAATTATATTTATAGTTTATTTCAAGAAGGAACAAATCTTTTATACTCTGCTTTATGAACCTATTTTAATATATATTTTCTGCTAAGAATTATTGTATGTTATTCTGTGTCTTTGGCAAACTCATTTGGGTGGGATTCTTAAATAAATAAACAGACTTAGGCATAGGACAAAGCACACAATTATTATTTTGTGCTTCAGAAACATTACTGAACTGCTTGTAAATGAGGCAAATATGTTATGCGCAAACTCTTGACAGGCAGGAAGTAATATCTTATTCTTCTACTGTTTTAATTCAATCTGAAATCTTTGTAGCTTTAATCCTGTCAGCCAGACATGTGATATAGCACCATTTCTGAGATTTTTAAGTAGAGAGCGCTGAGAGAAGTGAATGTGTTGCACAGCACTTGGTACAAAGTGCAACATACATTAGAGGTATGCATTCTCACAAAAACGGCCAACCGTGACTCACTGGGCCACTTTTGATTGCCATGTACAACAGCAGAGACAGCTGGTCAGTTACGGTAGCTCACAAGCAACTGTAATGCTGCGTCCTAGTTTGTAATTTGACTGTTGGCGAGTTGTAGTTTAGCAGAACTGGGCACTAATATGATACTACATTCAAGAGTAGATATGTACAGTAAAGCTAGAGATTTTATTGGAGGTGGCAAAATTTGGGAGTGATGAATTATAAAACAGTTGTATTCTTTTATAAACTGCAGTGATTCATTTAATTATAATATTATTATATACCCAAATCATTGGTTACATACCTAATTTATTCCTCATACATAATCTATCTGGATAAGCCGACATTCTGCATTGCAATTACTTATTTTTGCGGTTTTAAGTCCATTAACTGTGTAGATAATATATTATTATTATTATTATTATTATTATTATTATTATTATTATAACTGCGTTATCATATTGGATGGGTTACAGTTTTGAATACACTTTAAAAAGTTAGTTGTTTCTATAACAAACAAATTTATGAAATCACATGTGTAATGAAAATATTTAGGGGATTCAAAATCTGAGCAAATTCCTTGTATCATTTTGCTACATTGAAATAAATAAATAAATCAGATTGAAGAAAGTCTTACCACATCAGGTGATGTGGAAAGGATTGATTTTAAAATAAAAGTGTTCATTATTAAACAGTGTAATTATATGAAATAATCCTTATTGTTCTTGGTAATACACTTGGTATTTGCAGGATTTTAAATAAGCATATTATATAGTGTCTCTATGATTACAGTTTTTGATACTACGGAGTGTTGGTAATGCTACAACATTCTTACTAAAAATAAAGAAAGAATATGTTATGTTGTAAGCGACTTTAGAATTGAAGCCCATGTACACATAGACAGGTAGTAATGCATATATCAGTTAGTGCTGGAGATGTATTGATACTGAGAAGTGAGTAGCGGGTCGGTTCTAGCATGACATAAATTGGATTGAAGCATTAATTATTTTCTTATATATTCCTCCAAACTTGTTTTATGGTGCGCATTCTATGTAAGTTAGCGCAGAAGCAAGGGGTATAACTGTTTTTGTGTGTTTTGCATATACAAAGATGAAATTCCTAATCATGAACATTAATGGTAATAAAAATACTAATATATTGCTACTACGATTATTAATACTGCCGATAATACTACTCCTGTATGACTTCAACTACCACCACCTAGATGCAAAATGTAGAACAGGCACTCATCTGATTTAAGACATTTTTGTTGTCAAGCTTCTATGAGAAGAAGGGGGGGGGGAAGAAGAGTATCACAAAACTTTAAATGTTCGATCATATTTACTTGCACTTGGGAAAATGCGAACATATAGCATGAAATATTTAAAGCGAGCTGATGGTATTGTAAAAATAGAAATTTCAAGCAAATTGTATATTCTTTTGTAGATATACATACATTTTTTCGTAATCAAGTTTTTTGCCTCTCCCTTTTGGTTTTCAAGTTATATACAATCCACTAGCAGTAAAGTGGAGTTCATATACTATTCCTAGAAGATTGAACATATACATTTTATTTGTCATGTCAGTATCTCAAACATATGGCTTTTGAATCAAAATCACTAGTTTTGAGAAAATAAGAAATAATGTTTTATATAAACACTAGTTTGGAGAGGGGGGGTTTCTTTGGGTTCGGGGGATCTCACAAAATATGTATTTTCAGTAAAAATTTGATATCAAATTTTGGATGGAATACAGTACTTCCTCTACCTATCATAGGTAGGCTGTAGATAAAGTAATAACCAAGTATATAAATTGGACAGCCTGAAAAAAAAAGTAAAAAATAATGGAGACTAGCTAAATAGGGCTATGCATTTGCTACTGAGCGAGTAAAGAGGTACCTAACTGTAACGGTTTTTCATTCACCTATACAGTCCAAAGCACCGGCATTGCTCCGAGTAGCCATGGTTATCCATTTTACCGAAACGCTGCGGTTAACTGTGGTGTCCAAGTCAGCCAGGAGCTCTTGGTCAAGAGAAGTGCTTTGGACAGAGAAACAAGGGAGCAAAGAAATTTAGCCTGATAGGTTTATCTGCACATTCATTTTGATGGTCGAGTGTAACAAGCTATCATTGAGTCATTGTCGGTTGGATTGGTTTTCACTGAAATGCAGACATCTAATGTACATCCCTTTGCTAGTCCTTCTCTAATATTAATTTAGCTTTTGCCCTCACTGAGTTCTTTTTTTCAGAACCACCAGCAAGAAGATTCTCACAAATGTCATTAAGCATTCAATTGGGTGGCATTGCTTTAGTCATTCAGATGGGATATGACTTATGGGACAGACTAATGAACTGTTGGTTCAAAACTGAATTGTTTCAGTATCACTTTGCAAATAGTGTCAATAAAAAACTAACTGCAGATCAGTTGAAAATTAGTACAGAATGATCTGCCTCCATCCGCATACTGCATTTACCTAAGTATTAGTGCTTATTGCCACAGATAAATACTAAACTGGAAAGACAATCACAGAAGACAGACAGTTTAGCCACAAATATTTCTTTCACATACTTGCCAATTTTTATGGTTTGCCTATAAAATATATGACTTTTCATGAACTTTACAGCAAAATAGCCATTTTTATGTCTTTGTGGCCAGATTCAAAGTGTTGGCAGATTTTCATCATGGACATGACAAAGCATTAGTATTGTATCTGAAGATTACAGACTGAATATGTGCATAAAATATCAGCTGTTCAGATGTAGCAGCTTCCAGAAGCATCTTATATAATATATGTTCTACTTTTAGAATTAGCTTTTTGTGCTAATAACACCCCTCTCTGTTTTCAGGAGGAAATGTTGTCACCTGAGGAGGCTGTCACAGTGCTATCCGCAGCAGCATTGGCAACTGCAGCATCACAGAGGGAAGAGAAACCTTGTACCTGTGAAGCATGCAAGGACAGAAGGTGTGTTCCTGTATTTTGTCTGGCTATAAATTAAAACTTTGTTTTGAATGTAATGGGCAGTTGTTTTTATGCATCGATTAAATAGGCTTGTCAATGAAAATGAACGAGGAGTAGGAAAACTCATTTACACTCTTCACTTAAGTGGAATTACCTGGACATGTTTCGAAAGTCCCTTGCTCTCGTCAGCTGCTGACCTACTGGCTGGTGGTTGTTTGATTGTTGTGTATCTGTCTGTGTTAAGATGGTCGGACCAATGAGTTGCAACAGATCGTGAGGTCTAATGCCAGAAGAAGAAGAAGTATTATAAATCAATAGGTACTGGAAAACTGCAAATGCAGAAAGGGTGTGCACAGTTTGGTAAGAAGCATTTCACACTTCCCTACCAACACTTCTGACAATTTACCGTATCACAGACAAACTTTAAGCAATGTGCTCTGTGAAAAATGCATCCAAATCTGGAGTCCTAAGAAGTCTTTGACAGAGGAAAATGGGATGAGAGTTGTCCTGACCTATGGCCTTTTTTTTGGAGTGTAAAGTATAATGTATTTTAGAAGAGACCTCGCACAGTAGATGAATTAAAAAAGTTCATCACAGATGTATTTCATTACATTGAAGCTGACTGTAATTTATATATTACTATGTGTTGAAGTGTTAGGCACAGGTTGTAACGCAAATGGAGGACAATTTGAAACTTAAAGTTCAAACATTCAATATCACTGTCAATATGGAAAAGAAATAAAGTAAATGTAATACTGAACACATACATTTGGGCCACTCAGTGTGTGTATATACACTACGTGATCAAAAGTATCTGGACACCTGACTGAAAATGACGTATAAGTTCGTGGCGCCCTCCATCGGTAATGCTGGAAGTCAATATGGTGTTGGTCCACCCTTAGCCTTGATGACAGCGTTCACTCTCGCAGGTATACTTTCAATCAGGTGCTGGAAGGTTTCTTGGGGAATGGCAGCCCATTCTTCACGGAGTGCAGAACTGAGGAGAGGTATCAGAGTAGGTCGGTGAGGCCTGGCACGAACTCGGCGTTCCAAAACATCCCAAAGATGTTCTACAGGATTCAAGTCAGGACTCTGTGTACGCCAGTCCATTACAGGGATGTTATTGTCGTGTAACCACTCCGCCATAGCCCGTGCAGTATGAACAGGTGATTGATCGTGTTGAAAGATGCAATTGCCATCCCCGAATTGCTCTTCAGCAGTGGGAAGCAAGAAGGTGCTTAAAATATCAATGTAGGTCTGCACTGTGATCGTGCCATGCAAAACAACAAGGAGTGCAAGCCCCCTCCAGGAAAAACACGACCACACCATAACACCACCACCTCCAAATTTCACTGTTGGCACTACACACGCTGGCAGATGACACACACCGGGCATTCGCCATACCCACACCCTGCCATCGGATCGCCACATTGTGTACCGTGATTCGTCACTGCACTGTTCAATAATGTAATGTTCACGCTCCTTACACCAAGTGAGGCGTCGTTTGGCATTTTCCTGCGTGATGTGTGGCTTATGAGCAGCCGCTCAACCATGGATCCTGATGCAGTTTGGAATTCCTTTGTGATAGTCTGGATAGATGTCTGCCTATTACTCTTTATGACCCTCTTGAAATGTCAGTGGTCTCTGTCAGTCAACAGACGAGGTCGGCCTGTGCGCTTTTGTGCTGCACATGTCCCTTCACGTTTCCACTTCACTATCACATCAGAAACAGTGGACCTAGGGATGTTTAGGAGTGTGGAAATCTCACGTACAGACTTCTGACTCAAGTGACACCCAATCACCTGACCATGTTCAAAGTCCGTGAGTTCCACGGAGCATCCCATTCTGCTGTTTTGCGATGTCTAATGACTACTGAGGTCGCAGATAATGAGTACCACATAGTAGGTGGCAGCACAATGCACCTAAGATGAAAAACGTATGTTTGTGGGGGGGTGTCCGGATACTTTTGATCACATAGTGTGTATATGTGTGAGTTTATTAAACTGTGGTAGTTCTTGCAGTATTTATAAGTAAATAAATAACACGCTTTTTTGGCTGCATTATAATTAAAATAGTATAATCTCTCTTGACTGTGAATTATTAATATGATTTCAGAGAACATGCTGCAGAGCAGCTGGAGGAAATGCGCCGCCTCCAGTCATATTGGATGGAACTGCGCCAGTACATCAGAATGGTTTACAGGATGGTCATGGAGGGACATTCTATAGAAAACGATGGCCAAGGAGAATGTGACCCAAGAATGAAGGATCTAGTCCAGAAGTAAGTTTATTTCTGGAGCAACACAATGAATGGTTAACGTATTAGTTGATAGAACTAGTACATACCAGTTACTTCCTAGGTTAAAGTGATAGGCAAAGGTCCTTGTCAGTTGTAAACATAACCATGTCTATTGCACCCCAGTGCAAAATCAGTGTAATGCAAAAAATCAATACCACAATTGGAGAGTTCATAAATTATAACACAAACTATTTTCACCTTAAGAAACAAAAAGTTTGTTACATGTTTTACTTTCTCTAGCCCCTACATAGAAGGTAGAGGAAGTATTGCATTCCACCCAAAAACTCAATATCAGATTTCACCAGAAATACATGCTTTTGTTTTAATTCAGTGCCTTCCAAGGATGTTGCACAGGAGATTCTCAAGAAAATCCCCCCCACCCTAAACTACCCCTTTAATGGAAACTTTCCTTGTGTTGAATTTTCACAAAAATGACTTAACGTTTTGTTTAAAATACCAATATTTTGAAGATATGTACATAACTAATAAATTTTCTGTGAAAAGCCTGTTAAATCCTCTTCATCCATAATGAATTTTATATAAGTTTATAAAACTGGTAAGCCAGAACAGATGGATAGAAACTTAATTAGTTTTGAAGATTTAGAAGCTAGTAATAGTGATGTGTCATAATTTAAAATAAAGAGAGTTGAAGTTGTTACACTACATCACTAAAATGTTCTTACTTGAATGCGTTTCGGGAGACAGTTTGGTCCCATCGTCAGCATGTTTTCAACTGATTTTGCTGGTTATTGTCTGGGGAATGTGTGTGGCTAGTGGTGTTCTTTGGTGCTGGGCTGATGAACCTCCAAAGGCTGCACAAAAATGTAGATCTCTTTAAAACAGTGTATTTCAAATAACTTTTTTATGACAGGCATTTCCAAGATATCTAGTGATGTTAATTTGAATTTTTCAATGCTTTGTCATTTTTTAAGTGCTGTCTCCATTCAGTTGTTTCTTGTGAAGTCGGTAAGGAGTATGCAATTTCAAAGTCAGAAATTTTACTATCACTTCAGCCTTCTGTATCACTTTTGTACCTAAATAAATAATGAATTGAACAGAGAATTTATATGTTCTACAATAAGAGGTTATACATTGAAGAGCCAATAAGAGAATATTAGAAGTACATGCAGAGTAAAGCAAGGGGAAACAGTTTAGTACTGCTTTTGCTTGATGTTAATCTGGATGTCATATGGTTTGGAGTAAAGGAAGTGAACAAATGTTTCAGGCTGTGTGCACGTGATCCTCACCAGTTGTTCCAGAGGCTTGAAGCCCAAGTTCAGGAATTTGTGATTGAGGCAAAGGTTCGTCAATTAGAGCTAGTGCGGGAGCAGCAAATACCAGAACTAGCTCAAATATTCCTCACAGGTATTCTTTAATTATTTGCTAATCCAAATTCTTCTTATCTCTGTGATAAATTTCTGTGTTGAACTTGTTTGGAGATTCAGTTTATTTGTTTAGAAAATAAAAATAAAGCTGTTAGAATGCAGTATAAACCCTCTGTTGCTCTACAAGGGACCATAGACTATATGTATGTAAATGGGACAGAGCTATACATGGTAAATAATTTATAACACAGGGTAAATAATTTAGGAAGTATATTTTATTGTTGAATTGCTATGGTGCAAAATATGTACCAACTCATTTCCTCATACTTAGTGGGAATTTGTAATTTACAGATTTCTGTTTTACCGTTTTGCACTATCACAACACATTGTAATTCACCCAAATACCAAAGAAAGGTTTACACAAGGAGCAGAAAATTAACTGGAGGACTTCTGAGAGTTAAATTCCCTAGTACTGGTTCCCATTAATAACTGCGCTTAAGCAGCCATATCATAATTTCAGGTGATACGGTGAAGCAATTTCTGGATTCAAAGAAATATGGACATTCAATAATCAGTAACAGTCACAAACTTCTATAGGGTGCTTTTTAAAACATTGTACTTTTCGCAGTTCATATATAGTTGCTTTCTTTGCCACTTACACACATATTATAAGGGAAATGTTGTATTCAACCCCCAAGAAAAATATTTGGATGAGGAATAAAATGTGTTTCTTGAATTTTGTGTAATTAGCCCCTTGAAATCTTCATTCATGTTGAAACTTTAGATATAGACAAAACATTCCTACAAGAGTAATGTAGATTTTATTAAAATATAACATTTGGGTCAAATCTTTGTTGCATTAACAAAACCACCAACCAAGAAAGTTGACAAAGTAATGCAGGAAGCAAAGAGAGACAGAGAGGACTAGTGATTACTGCAAACAACCTTCACCCTCGTTACACAAGTTTCCCTCAGCATTGCAAACAAATTCTTCTGCAGCGCTTGAATCTTACAGCAGCAAATCATTGTTAATAAAAATCAAACAAGGTTGCCGTATTTTAGTATTTATCAGTAAAAAGTAGCAGAATGCCATCTTTTACTGTTGAATTTAAAAATGTATTCTATTATAAATTGCCAGTTGCTGATGTCCACTCTCTCTTTACCTTCATAAAGCAGCACCAGAGAGATAATTACAAAACAGTTCTTACAAGTTGTTCAGGAATTGCATATAAAGAGCACAGAGAAAAGGTATACCATTTTCAAAGAGAATATTAACAAGGATTATGATATTACAATAAATATTTTGTGACAATTCATCACATATCTTTTTAAAATCATAAGGACATGTTTTGTAATCCATTGGTTACATCTTCAGCTTCTTCTGTTACTCGTTTGTTTGCATCATTGCGGTTACTGCTGCTAGGCGATGGTTTGTTGACTATATTATTGCCATCTACTGGAAGTAAAACAAATTTTTGACAGAATCAGTTGTCGGTATTTCAAAGTTCATTGTGTGACCTCTATTCTTCAAATAATTGTTTTCTCCCACGCTATTAAGTCTATAGGTCCTTTTATATAGTATTTGTGTTACTTTGTTGTCACGTAATATTAACAAGGTTTTACTGCACATTTTCTTTATATTTCAGAATTGATCCTTGAATATGCTCTCTCTATAAACAGGATCCATTATTACTGAGCAATTATGAAGCTACTCACAGAAGTAAAATGTTTAGGAAAATAAAAATTTGTAACACTTAAAATGAAGTTTAGTTAAGAATTTTCATTCTCCTAATCAGGATACATTATAATTCTTAAAATTATTAAGATTCGAAGCACTATTGAAAGATGAAGTAATGTACATAATAAAACATGTCACTTATGTCAGATGTTTAATATCAGGAAATGTTTTTCAGAGACATTCATCTCTATCTTCGGCTGTTTGGTGACATGATGATGATACTGGCTGCCGTTCCTCATCCAAATTATAGTGACCTTGATGCCCTCTAGCAGTAGTTCTACATAACTTCATTAGTTCTTTAGGTGGTGGGGATCTTTAAATTCAACAAATGCACCTCTTTTTTTTGTAAATATAAATCTTTTCCCAAATTTCCAAGCTGAAGTTGCAGGTTTTAACAATTTAATATCTTGTCCAATTTTGATTATCCAACCAAAAGTGGTGAGCTACTGCTGACTTATCTGTTTGTTGATTTTTGATATTTCTTTGGTGTTCCTTCAATCTGGTGTTCAAATTTCTTATAGTTTTCCCTATGTAAAGTTTCTCATGATCATCACAGTTAATTTGACAAATTCCTGATTTCATTTTAAATGGGATAGTGTTTTTGAGAAGTTTGTTGAGTAAATTAGTCAAATTGTATTTGTTTTGGGGAGGCGATCTAATAAAGGTTTGTATTTACAAAAACGAAGTTTATTTGTTGAATTTTGAGATCCCACCGCCAAACGAACTAATGAAGTTGTGTAGAACTACCGCTAGAGGGCATCATACATTAGATGAGAAACGGCAGCCAGTCATCAGTCACCAAACAGCTGAAGATGGAGATGAATGTCTCCAAAAAAAGGTTTTCTGATATTAAACATCTGACATAAGTGACGTATGTTTTAGTATGTGACTCTTTATATATTTTAATAAGAATACATTATGTTTACTTAAGAAGATAGGGTGGAGAGGTTTATATTGATAGTCAAGATAGGCACGTACAGAAGATCCATGGGTGCAGACATTATACATATCTTAAAGGGATTATAAACAGTATTATGGAAGTGTGTGTTGTGTGTGGGGAAGCAGAAGGAATGTGTCATTATTTTGGAGAGAAGTTGCTTTGTATCCAAAAATGGAAGAGCAGTCAAAATGCTAATAGAGGGCAGGAAAGAATTATGGGCATATATTTAGGAAGAGTGATGAATGAACGGGTAGAAAGATAAAAAGAAATAGATCTCAGGGTATAAAATAGAAAACAAGTTATGTATTTATGAATGTTTGAGAGCTCTAAATTCTTTAAAAAACTATGAGTCATGACAGGGAGGGTCCCATAAGAAAAACTGTGGCATATTTTAAGAAATGTATCTGATTTGTAATACCATATCTGTACAAATACAAGATAATGCTTTTTAGTTTTGAAAGCCATATGTCATCTTGCATTTGAGATACAGAGTTTCTGATTAGCGTCCATGAAAAAGCAAGTTTCAAATTTTGCAGTTATAGAATGGATGTTGGCAGTGGAGAAGCATTCAGGAAAAGTAGAAGATTGCTGCAAAGGTCACAGCTTAACAGCTGGATTTTGTGTGTTTCATTTTGCATCATAAAGTTAGTGATTTATCAATGTGTCTAGAGGGATTATAGGTTTCCTGTTGGCAAAAAAAGATTTCTTTTCAGGCTAAAATAGAAATTTATTATCAACGTGTCTAGAGGGATTATAGGTTTCCTGTTGGCAAAAAAACTTTCTTTTCAGACTAAAATAGAAATTCAGAGGATTTCCATCCCACACCATGGCTGTAATATTATATTGGCAGGGCGCCGGGGTAGTGCAGTGGTTTTATTTCCGGCTCTCGTGCTGAGAGTCTGGGATTCGATTCCCAGCTCTGGGATATTGGCCCTATTCACACCTTCACCTCTGACTTGCTTATGCG
Source organism: Deroplatys truncata (assembly GCA_030765065.1). Lineage (NCBI taxonomy): Eukaryota > Metazoa > Arthropoda > Insecta > Mantodea > Mantidae > Deroplatys > Deroplatys truncata. Next base: position 65,454,850 of record CM060985.1, read on the forward strand.
AAGTATCCCCAAGGTCCAACATGGTTCGGAGTCCATGGTAAAAGCTGTAGGTCCTCTCCACCGCCATTCTCATCATCTCCCTACCATCGAGGCAACGGATTCTGCCTGCTGGATGCCTCCACTTCAGAAATGAGTCCAGTCTTCACTTAGGAGGGGGATGAGGTATCCTCTGAAGGTCATAGGCTATATAGGGAGCTTTAGGAATGACAAACAATTTTTTTTGTCAGCTAATGGTTGTGCAATAAGAGACGGGTATAGCTGTACATTTCCCACCTTGACCACCAAATGCTTTTCCATACCCTCTTGCTGAGGTCTTTCCCATCCCCATGTTCACTTCCGTGTAAATTTGAATCATAAGGGTTTGTAGTAATGCTTTATATTCTGTGTAGATAAACACATCCATCATCATTATTATTGTAGTTGCTGCTGCTGCCATCGTTGTGGATAATAAGGATAATTAGAAAAGATTTTTTAAAGCAGTCAAACAATCAGAACTGCTGAATTAAAAACAAAAATCGGATTCTAGAAAATGGGAGTTAGTTATGCATTTCAGGTTGTCTTGTATTCTGATAAATATGGTACTTCTAAGAGTAGTAGAAAAAATTTTCTTTATAAATATTATACACTTTGTTGACAGGATTGTTAGATGGATATGAAAAACTATGTGCAGCTGCAAAACAATTGACACCTTTGTTGCAACCATTGGAGATACATCACTTGCAACGTTTCAATATATCGTGGGAAGTCCTAAATAAACATCTTTATCAGAGTTGTGTGTATACTGATCACAGTGTGCAGAATAATCTTCCTCTTTACATTGGTCAGGTAAGTGAGCTTTTTGGTGCAGATCAATGTTACATTTACAATAGCAAGTGCTTGGTACAAGTTTATTGCTGCTGTAACAATTATTTGCTGCTGGATTTACTCTTCTGTCTGCAAACCAAGTAAACCCTGTAGGCTTTTATACATACTACTTGCAGCAATAGCTTACAAATGATTATTTACATATACATGTAGTAGACAAGAATGTGTCACAGGCAGATCAGCCATGGTGTTTTTCCTGTAGTAGCAAAAAAGGAGATACAGAGAAAGTTAACAGCTTTTGGTTAGAAAATGCATTCTTAGAAAATCACAGTTTGGATATAATAATCTGCTACAAGAATTCGAATTAGCAGATTTGAAGATGGATTTAAAATATTTATCTAATCAACAAATGATTAGGAGTGTTATTAGATGGAAATGGTGCAAAAATAACAAATTAAGATATGTGTGCTTCCTTAAAAAACTAAACAAAAAGAAAACTAATGAAACCTAGTTTCGTTTAAAGAAAGGACATTGGGAAAATGAATACAGGTTTATATATTGATTTTAATAAATGCATCCATTCCTACTGTTTTTTAAGCTTACTCCATGTGAAAACACGTCTATGATCTGTTCTTCCACATTCCCCTCTTTCTCTGATACGTTAAAAGCTGTTCATACCAAAAGTGCACCTTCCCTGGTTTATGGAGAATGCTACCAATGAATGACATACTATAGTTGCAAGTGAAATGTTGTTGTTGTTCACTAATGGCACTGGGGATTAATTGATCTGCATCATTTTCCCTCTGGCTTCCCAATATAAAGTCTGTAAGTTATCAGTTTTAAGGCCTTTGCATTTGGCGAGATGCTGTTTGTTCAGGATGACATCTTCTTCACAGAGAGTGCACTTGGGTGTAGGTAGGCATTGTATCTTGTAGAGACATTCTGCAAGGCCATCCTAAATAAGGCCACTGCAGTCTTCCTTGGCATTTTTTGTATATCAACTCTATCTTTAATATTCTTATAATCTTTATATTTTAATTTATCTTTTTCATCAAGTATCTGCTGTCTTTTGAAATGTTGTTTAATGTTATTTAATTGTTTATTTATTTCTATTTGTCCTACAGGTTTTATTTGTTGTATTGCACCTTTCTTTGCTAATTGATCCGCATGTTCATTGCCCAAAAGTCCAACATGAGCTGGGATCCATTGTAGAGTGACATGATGCTTCCCAAGCAAGTGAAATATGGAATGGAATGAATGGATTTATTGTACAATTTGTTCTACAGTTTGGTTTACAATACATACAATGTATATTCGTATATCATTATACCCCTACATCTATTGTACAATTTGTCTGGTGCTTGTTTTCTTATTGGGCCTTTCAGATTGCTTGGCTCCCTGGCCTTTTTGCTCACTGAGTGGCCCTTGCTTCTCTTACTTTTCTATACCATTTTTATTTTCTTTCTTTTCTTTTCTTTACCTTCCTTAATATTCTCCTATGTCCTTGATTTTGTTTCTTAGAACCTTTTATTGAGTCCGTCATATCTTTAAGATTTCACCTTCCTTCATTTTCCTACACCTAACCAAATTTAGTCCAATTAATTATTTGTAAACCATTGTATACTTTTGGTCAATTTTCCTACTTTATCTCTAATTTCCCCGCTATTACTCAACCTTACTCCTAAATAGTCAAATTCTTTCACTACCTCCTGTTCTTGAACACCTAGATACCATTTTTCTTCTTTCCTCCATTTATCACTTAGTACTTATTTATTTATTTATATTTACCTATCCCCATTTTTCACACATTCTTGAATTTCATTTATTGCTTTTGTAACCCTATTATCGATATGGTGCCTACCATAATATCGTCTGCGTATAATGAACCTGAACCTGGAATCTCCTTATCTCTTATTACTGGACAATGCTAATTTCTTATTTTTACTCCTAATATATCATCTATGAATAGGTTAATAATTTTGAACTCAGTTTATATCCCTGTCTTAATCCTATTTTCTTATTACATGTCAATTTACTCCCTTTCCCTATTTGTTTTATCCTGATACGTAAATTTCCTCCATTGCTTTTATAAGTCTAGTATGCCTGGATACTGGATTGACCCTTTCCTCCCCTTGTAGCATTACCCTCCCTTCTCTCAAATCTATAATTTTATACCTCCCCCCCTTCTTGCAATTTCTTCTGCTTCACTAACCGTTCTCTCTCTTATTACTTCCCCACTTCTCACTCATATCACTCCCTCCTCCGCATCCACATTTCTTGCCGCACTGTTAATCATCTGTTCTCTCAGCTTCTCCCCACTTCTCCTTCTTTGCATCTCTTCTCGCCCTGCCTCTGCAACCGATGTTAGCTCCTCCTCCCCCTCCCTAGCTGCCGCTTCTTCCTCCCATGCATTTCTTACTGCAGTCATCTGTTCTCTTGGCTTCTCCCCCCTTCTCATCCTTTGCATCTCTTCCTGCCCCACTGCTGCTACCAATGTTATCTCCTCTTCCCCCTCTATGGCTGCTGGTTCTTCCTCCCTATTTTCTTCTGTTGTCCTTTCATGACTGTTTCTCGTGTCTGTCGAGTTTGTGATTTGATCAGCTGTTTTCTGCTGCTTTCTCCAAACTACTAACTCAGCTATTCTCTCGGTTCTTTGACTTGAATAATGTGTCCTGTGCCATTGCTTCTGCTGATGTTCACACATTTTTTCTCGTTCATTCCTCCGTATATTCATACTCCATTCTTCTCCTTCCGCAAATAATTTTAAACCTTTCAAAAATGCCTTTTTCGCAGCTGCTCTAGCTTCTTTCATCCTGGCAATTAGTTCTTTTTCAAAATTTTACCTCTCTCGTATAGTCGTGCTCTATAAACCTTTTTGAGCCTTTTAACCTCCTAGTGTTCCTTAAAATTTTGTCTCTTTTTTTCTATTGTCGTTATTCTTATAACAATGGGTCTAGACTTTCTTCCTCTTTTTTCGATTCGGTACATGTCCTCTATCTCCCAACCAAACGTTTTTATACCTAATCCTTCCATGATCCCGTACACTACTTCTTCTAGGTTTCTGTACTCTTGTGACACTCCGAAAATTACGCAGTTCTTTCTTCTCTGTCCTACTTCGAATCTTTTCTCTATATCTTCAATTTTTTTCTTGCAGTCTATTATCTGCTGTACCATCTCTTCTCTCTGTTTCTTCTTAACCTCCTCGAGTCGTCTTGAATTTTCCTCGGATTCCATTAACTGGTACATTTCTGCCGGTCCTGTTTTCACCTCCACTCTGCACAACCTTCTACTGCTGTCAGCACCAGACCGCTCAGTGAAATATAACAAGCAACATTAATGCAAATGAAGTGTCAGAAGTATGCTATTATAATTTAATAAAGAATATTCAATTCACTGTTATAGTATTCAGTATTGGAGCAAACCTTTCTATTATTGAGATATGAAACTATTCACAGTGTTTAAGTGAAGTTCACTATTACAATTTTTCATTCTAGTGATTATGTTATTGTTGTTGTTGTTATTATTATTATTATTATTATTATTATTATTATTATTATTATTATTTTATTTGTATTTATTTTATTATTATTTTTTTTAACTGGAACTTTCACACAGTAAAGCAATCATTAACAATGAAGAAAGAGTCAGTCAACTTATTCTTTTACTCCACTTCGTTTTAATGCAGGGCATGTTTCATGGGCCTTCCCCTCATCCTCTGCTGCCATACGAGCTCTGTTCAAAAAATTCCAGAACTTTGTCCACAACATTTTTCTACACTTACCTTTTACTTATTGTGCATGGTCTCCTTCAAAATACTCTTTCACAATTGATACATTGTAAGGGCGCTGATGACCGAAACTGTTTAGTGCCCTTAACCCCCATATCATCATCATATCCACAATTGATACACCACTCCCAATGCTGTTTCCACTTCCGGAAGCAGTCTTGGTACACTTATTTCTGGATCATGCGAAGTGCCATCTGCAAGTTTTCTTTTATCTCGTCTATCATTGCAAATCTTCATCCTTTTAACGGGGTTTTCAACTTTGGAAATAAAAAAAAAAAAGACAGTAGGTGCAGGTCTGGAGAGTACGGAGGATGAGGCAGCACAGTGATATCGTTTTTTGTACAATAGTCACGCACCAACAGGGTTTAATGTGCAAGTGCATTATCGTGATGCAAGAGCCATGAATTGTCTTGCCACATTTCAGGCCATTTCCTTCTCACATTTTCTTGCAGGTGTCCCGATAGTACCATCGATTAACAGTTTGTCCCTGTGGCACGAATTCATGATGAACTAATCCTTCAAAGTCAGAGAAAACATGGCTTTGACATACGACCTGACGAGCTTTTTTTGGTCCTGCAGAACCTTTCCTGGCCTATTGTGAAGATTGAACCTTGGTGTCAACATCATAACCATAGACCCACGTCTCATCACCAGTTATGATTCTCTTAAGGAATATCTCATTCTCATTTACGCGATCTAAAAGCACTTTACAGATTGCGAGGTGATGGTCTTACTGGTCTTGACTCATGAGCTGTGGGACGAACTTGACGGCAACACGATACATTCCAAGATGCTGTGACAGGATTTCATGACATGATTCAATTGAAACGTTACATTCTTTTGCAATCTCTCGGACAGTCAATCTTTGATTGGCTCGCACAATTTCATTGACATTCCTGACATGAGCGTCATCGGTAGACGTCGAAGGGCGTCCTGAACGAGGGTCATCTTTAACTTCCATCCGGCCATTTTTAAACCACGTGAACCATTTGTAACACCGAGTACGGCTTAAGCACTCATCACCACAGGCTTTCTGCATCATTTGGTGTGTCTCTGTAAAGGTTTTCTTAAGTTTCACGCAAAATTTAATGCAGACGTGTTGCTCCTTTAGCTCTGCCATCTCAAAATTGGCAAACTGTGCGACACAACGTTCTAGTCAATACAGCACTGAACAATAACTAACAGACAGAATAATGAAACTTCCGGCACTAACACATTAAACATAGGTGTGTGCAGGGATGCCAACCGCATTGCGCTCCAACACTCCATTGGTGCGAAATTGTGAATGTTCCGTAATTTTTTGAACAGACCTCGTATGTCGACTGCCTTTGGAGTTGGATTCAGGATCTCTGGTTACTTTTGTGGTGTCCTCTGATGATAGGTCAATAACTTTAAGATCTCTTTCTGGCAGTATTTTGAAGTTCATAAGCTGTTCCTGGAACATTTTTATGTATATATTGTTCTCCAGGTTGAAGTTCTGATTGACTATGATGTGGTTTAATCATTTTGCCTCTCTTTCCAATTGTATGTTTCTCTTCCCAAAAATGCTTAACTACTGCTGACTTTAAACTGTTTCTATCGGGTGTTGTTTTCCTTTAATCTTGTTCCTATGTTTATTTTTAATGAAGCTAAAGGAACATCTCCATAGCGGGTATAAAAAGAAATAGTATGAAATAAAATACATCATTTATATATCTGTACTTGTTACATGTATTAATCAGAATGGGTACTATTTTTTTAATAGACCACATATATAATAAGAATATACCATTGTTACATCAACATGTTAATGTTTGTTGCAGTTGAGAAACATGCTACCAGGAAAAAATGAAGCTTATTCAGAGCTTGTACATCGTTATTTGGCATTTGATGATGAAATGACACTCATAGGTGCTATGTGGAGAGATGCAGAAACTCTCATTGATGCATATAAGTGAGTATCTTGTAATGTGTGTGAATTCTGATGTATACTCAGCAAAGCTTACTAGTGTATTACAATGGTGACATTGCTGTTGCTTTGTTAAGATTGAGTTTAACACAACAAAAGCAGTCATTGTTTAATTGTGCAAAACATTTTGTTGTGCCTGTGGCTGTAATCAAAATCATAATATATTATACAGCCATGTAGTTGCCACTTCTTGCTTTCATTGGTGATTAAAGTGCCCACATTGGCAAGACAGCATGTTATTTATAACAATATTATTCTGCCATGTTCATGTACTTACTGCCACAGCTGCATTGTTATCCAGGAGTAGGAGTAAATTCAGTTTTAAAAGAGTAATGGAAAATTAATTAAGTAGCCTATAAATATATTAAGTTGTAGCAGATGTAAAAAAATCAATAGAATTACTGTGCATTTATTATAGTTTTGATGGTGACATGAACACAGAGATGGGAAAGATCAGTGCACTTTTCCATGCTTTTTATGTTATGTTTACACTTATTATTACAGTTTCCATTTTTAACTTTAAAAAGTACTGATATGAAAGGTATTTGTCTAGCAATTGCAAAGCTTTTTAAGAATAAATTTTTCCTATTTAGACAAAAAGAATAAGCAGCTTAAAGCTTAAATTCGCCTAATTTCCGCTTGACTTCACATTTGATTTAGAGTTACTTCTGTGTAGAAGCCTTAAACTTCATTCTGTCATCAATCATATAGAATTGTGAATGTCTGTGCTAATAGCTAATGGTTTTAAGCTGGTAGGTAGCAGTTAGATCTACTGAGGTTCAAATCCCACCCACAAATGTAATTTTTTTTATCCAGATAAATGCAGTGTTTATTGCACACATTTTTAATCTTAAAGGGTTGTTTGATTTAAAGACATTCATACTCATGCTTAAAAACTGCAGTATTCTTTGTTTTTAAAATAAATTAAAAACCAAATCAAAGGTATAAGTTAACTTAATATCACATGTGTAAACCTTGTGTTCTATAATTGCCATTAATCTTTAGGACATCTCTTTTGAAAATGAAGATGATTAATTCATGGTTTTTGTGTTTAACCCTTCCTGGGAAGTGTGTGAAAGACACATTGAAAATAAGACATGGAATAAAAATACTCCCTAATTAGCTGAAATACTGCAAGTAAATGAAAAATTATGCTTAATCTTTTGTTGCAGCAGTTTATTCTTCATAGGGGCCTATAGCTTAAGATGAATTGTACCAATTAATCAGGCACGCAAGAATGGCAAAATGTTATTTAGCACCAATTCTAATGGTTTGACTTGGCTTTGCTGGACTGTTTTATGATAATTTTACCATACCTCAGTGTTTATTAGGTTCATGTTAGCTACTGGTATACTGCATAATCTAGGCTCAGAATTACTCGATTCATTTCAGTTGTCTGAATCAGATCACCAACTTCACTCGAGTCTCTGTTGCTCTCAGATGCAGCTAAATTGCTTTCTTCTTCCTCACTTGGGAAAAAGTGCACATCACTGAAACTTTCATCATATTTCTGAAACAAGTGAACCATCTCTTAATTGATCAATCCTCATTTTCTTTCACTTTTACAAAAACTGCAAAAATACTGAAAAATTACAGAGAAGTAATTGTGTGATGGCCACTGTACAATACAGCTCAAAATAATATTGCAAAACCAATTGACTAATTTTGAAGATTTAGAAGCTAGTAACAGTGATGTGTCATAATTTAAAATAAAGAGAGTTGAAGGTTGTTACACTACATCACTAAAATGTTCTTACTTGAACGCATTTCGGGAGACGGTTTGCTCCCATCGTCAGTATCTCCTCAACTGATTTTGCCAGTCATAGAAATCAACAAAAATCCATTAAAAGAATGCACCAAGTCACTCCAAAACACATTGATAGAAACCAAAACATTAACAAAAGCCGAAAAATCCAGAATTAAACCAGATTTTCCCACCATACCTAGGTTGTATGCACTACCAAAAATACACAAACTTGGCAACAAAATGAGGCCCATAGTGAATAACATAAACTCTCCCACATACAAACTAGCAAAATGGCTTTCAAATACCTTCAACTCCATGCCTGTGTTCAAAAGTCTGAGTATAAAAAAATTCATTAGAATTAACCAGTCACCTTTCAGATATAAATATATGACCCACAGACATGATGGTATCATGTGATGTCACTGCACTCTTCCCAAGCATACCAAAAGAAGAATTATAACCACTCCTAGAAACTTGAATATTAAACAATGGCACACCTAGAGCACAAACAGAAGATTACTTAAAACTAAAAAATTATGTCTGGACCAGAATTTCTTTTCATTCCATAACAAAATCTTTAAACAAACCACAGGCCTAACTATGGGAAACCCCCTTTCACCATTTTTAGCAGAACTATATATGAGCCATTTTTAATGCCATATTACTAAATCGTTCCGACATCTATTCAAAACCTGGTATAGATACATAGATGATATTTTTGCTATTGTTCCAAAAAAACTTTCAGAAGATGCTTTGAAATTATTGAATTTACAAAAACGATCTATTAAATTCACAATAGAAAAATAAGAAAATGGCCAATTACCTTACCTGGACATCAGGATCATCAGAAATAATGCACACAACAAACTAACGTTCGGCATTTACAGAAAACCAACTCACACAGAAAATTATATTAAAAACAATAGCTACAATCCTACAAGCCACAAACATGCAATTTTAAATAGTATTACAAACAGGTTAGTACATATACCAATGGAGAAAGAGGAATACCAGAAAGAATACCAACACATTATCAACATAGCCACTATGAATGGATAGCAGAAAAAAAACAATAGATAAGAGGATTAAAATGTTTGAAAGACAGAAATACATCCAACAAACGACTACTTTACTCTGACAACAAAAACCACAAGCATATAGGAAATTCACTTATCACCCTTGGACACCATAAATTTCAAAGGATTTTCAAGAAATACAACATCACCCTGTCTCCACAGAATAACCACAATATACAGAAACTACTGTGCAACAGAACAAAAGATCCTATCCCCAACGATAAATCAGCTGGTATATATCAAATTGGTTGTAATGACTGTAACCTGGTATACATAGAAAGAACCAAAAGAAATCTTGAAATAAGACTTAAAGAGCATATGAGATGCATTTACCAAAAACAGCCAAATAAATCAGCAGTAGCACATCATTTCTGGTCTTCAAACCATGATATCACTCCAAACATAAAACTCTTAAAACCGATCAACAGCAGCAATGAATTGGACATCTGGGAAAAAATAATATCGTCAAACACAGGAATCACCTAATGAACTTCAAACTGCCGCCATCCAACAGCCTTTGGAGGTTCATCAGCCCAGCACCAGAGAACACCACTAGCCACACACATTCCCCAGACAATGACCGGCAAAATCAGTTGAGGACATGCTGACGATGGGAACAAACCGTCTCCTGAAACGCATTCAAGTAAGAACATTTTAGTGATGTAGTGTAACAACCTTCAACTCTCTTTATTTTAAATTGCAAAACCAAATTTGGAAATGGTTATTTGCCACTAATAGTTGAAAAACATTACATATGTGATGATTGTTAGCAACACTATTGCAGACATGTTGCCTTTGAAGTACGATATCTCTAATATTTGAGATCACCTTGAAGATTTACTGGAATATGGGACATTCCATGTGAAATAGAACGGCTTAAAACTTCACATTTTTTTGTTTTATAAGTTTTCCTATTAATAAGGAGTGCTAAGGAAAGCACATTTATCAAATATTAGCATCTAAAACCCAACGGTTGTCACATTATTGAATGATAAATATATCGTATTAATTCATTTTGTCGCATTTTAAGTGTGCATAGTTCTGGAACCCTTTATTTCAGAATACTGTACCAAATCTCATTTTGTAGATAAAAGTCCATATTTCATTACAGAATATACTAATTATTTTTATAATATTTACAATTTTTATTTATTTAAAGCATCTTGGGATTTTTATAAAACTAAAATATTGGATTCAGGATAATCCATAGTGTCATTAAGAGAAGCAGACAATGCTGGTAAAGTGGTAATTTTAGGGTGTTTGTAGTTATAACAGAAAAAGTGAACAAATGCAGTGATTTAAGTGGTTTGGGCACGATGTTCACCAGGCGCTCTGCAGCAGCACAACATGTGTGATGCAAAGAAGGCAAACTCTTCAGCAATGTGACAATACAAACTCGTATTCTATGTTTATCTCAGCTCTATTCAGTCTTTCTGAATGCTAGCAATGTTAATTAAAGTGTTGTGAGTTAAGCACAAGTGGTAATTAATTATATTTTTGTTATGATACATTCTTGTGAGTCTTTCTTCAAGGTAAGAAAATTAAAATCTAAAGAAGCTGTAATCAAGTTAAGGTATGTTATATGTTCTGCATTATGGTACTTCTTCTTTCATAGGTTGCCTAAAATGGACGGCAAGTCTTACATTGGTCACCATTGCTTCAACTCCCTTCAGCTTCCAGTTTACAAAAATGTTAGTGCCAAAGCACTCCGTAAAGTACCCCATTCTAGGGCAGACATATATGGCGTTCCAGAACAATATTGAAATAAAATTCCTGTATTTGCCTCATATGGAATTAAATTAAAGAAAAAGGATACAGTAGAGCAGGCAAGGTCATTAAAAGAAAATGCGTAACCAGTAATTTCTACTGCTCAAGCGGAAAATTTTAGTTGTAACAATGATACAGATTAGTGGTGAAGTGCAATCTATTGAGGCTAGTCTCTACACAGCTGCCTTAAACAAAATGCTTACTGTAATTAGTTAGAGTCCAATAAAGAAAAAGAAATTAACCAAATTAAATACCCCAAAAATAAATTGAAAACCATAGAGAAGGTTCTAAAAGTAAAGGTTTCTTATCAGACTGATATGAGTGAACCAGTATATGAAATAGACAATGAAATCTTAAATAGGCATTCAAGTTGGCAGAGGTCAGAAAACGAAAGTCAGTTCTTCACCATTCTTCCCTTATCATGGTCCATTAAAAGATTCAGGTTAAGTTTGATTTACTAGGCATATGATTCGCTTAGCAGCTAGGTTTACTGTGGACAGAAAGATAGATCATGGGCTTTAAGAGGATACAACTAAGTTCGGTAAATACTTCTATGATTCAGAAGAATATAGAAGAACTATGCCAGGAGAAAGGATTTTGTTAACATGGCAAAAAGAGTAGATCTAAGATGACAGTCTGCAGGAGGTAGCAAAATTGGTAAGTTAATGCTGTTCCCAGTATTTTATCAATATTATGTTATGCAGCTACCTGTAACAATGTGAATTTGTGAGAAAATAATCTACCTCAGACTACTTAGTAAGCATTCTCGTTGTTTAACCTTATGGACAACAGCTTGCTTGACCTCCAGTTCAAAACGAATGTGTGAGAGTGACCATGAGCACGCGTTTTACTACCTCCCTCGCATAAAGTAATTCACTTCTTTAATTATTTTATAAGAATCCTTATCAGTCACCATTACAGTAAAATATATGTTTGATTGTGTTTAAATTACAGAATCTTACCATATATAATACAATTAATTTTCTTAATCCCAAACTGCCTACACTTGAAAAAATAGAAATTTATTAACTTATATAAAAATAAGAATATTTTTGCTTATCAGTGTGAAATTTAAGCTTAAGGAAACAAAATAAAGTTTGATTTAAATAATTGGATGTAAATTTTTCAGAGTTATAACAGCTTAAAGCTGTGAATTTTAGGAAGATATGGATAAAATTTGGATAATTTTAATTGCAAAATATGTTCTGAATTTTAAGAGTTTGCATAGAGTAAAGTATCGGGCTTGTCTCCAAATACAAAAAAAAATTTTATTTTGTTTAAAAAAATACAAGGTCAATTTTCCTTCTATTTTGGATGATTTGAAATTGAATAGCCCATACTTGAATCAGATAAGATTAATGTTTGTACAGGTTGCTTGTCATACTCAAGCAGTAAGAGCATTGATACAGAGAGCCAAAGAGCTATGGTTCGAGTCCCAGTCATGGCATTGAATTTTTCAAGTCTGATTCAACTTGCCAGTTACGGCCTACACACAGCTAATGTGAAAGAACAATCATCAAATACACATTATTAAATTCTACCTGCCAGGGTTAAGTACGAATGCCTTAAAATTCAAATAGTTCTTGTGCTTAGAAATGAATAGTATTGCCATATATTAAACACTAATTTAAAGTTGGTTTTATGATTAACTAATTTTACTCATTAAAAAAAGTTGAGGCATAAGGAGAAATTGAACTGAAATAGTTCTAGTTACTAGACACCTGCATCTGAGTGCCCAATCACCAGACCACAGAACTAGAAAGGTACATATTTTTCTGTTTCTCGTATATCCTGAAAATAAATGTAGGTTGGCATTGTGTATTGTGAATATAATGGCAGCTAATGCTGCAATGTTTTCTGAATTGGATTCGCTTTCTAGCAGTTGCTGTTCGATTTATTTGCCTTAGGATGTACATTTTCCTTTCAGAGAGTTATTTATGATAATCGTTTTTAAATGTAACCCTCGTATTTAAAAAACATTTCTGGCATTCCAAATATTAGATGCACTTGTTTTATTACATTCTTTTTAATCACATTATTGAAGACAGATCACTTTAAACTATTGATTCAAAACTTTTATTTTGGGAGTTCACACCTAATATCTGCAATTTCTCTGTTAACCTAAATTATTTTGTTTCTATATCCAAGCTTTAAGGCTAACATGTGCTTGTTTAGTAGTGTAGCTATTAAACAAGATTTAAACAGATTAGATTAATGACAATAGCCTATAAGATACAAGCACAGTACATGCACATACCGAGGTATAAACACATCTTTAATCTTTTGGCTTTTTCTAATATATATAGCCGAAAACCAATTGAATGTCAGCATGAATACAAGGTTTACCTGCTGTGTTTACTCTGTTACATACAAACATCTTAATGTAAGGATTTATATAAAAACTCACTATTCAAAATAATATGGATTTATTTAATGTATAGTACACAAATTGTCCTGCAGCTGTCTATGAGAATTCACTGGATGTAACTTTTTTACTTTCTCTACTACGTATAGTAAGTAGGGGAAGTATTGTATTCCACTCAAAAATTTGATACCAAGATTTCACCGGAAATATATGTTTTGAGGACCCCTGAATCCAAAAAAAATCATTTTTGGAAACATGTCCATGTGTTGTCGTGTGAACAGCATAACTCAGAAACGAACCGTCGGATAAATGCCTTGGTATTTAGGTTCAGTATCTTCCAGAGATGCGACACGAAGGTTTTCAAGAAAATCCCCCTACCCCAGATTACCCTTCACATGGAACATTTTTCAAACATTTTAATTAAAATATCATATGTTTAAGATATTTTTATGACAAATAAAATGTTTATCTTGAATTTTCTGGGAATGTCTCCAAAAATATTCTTCTTTGTGAATGACTTTTGCATAACTGGTAAATCATAAGAGATAAACAAAATTTTACTGCACAAAAAATGTAGACCACGTTAAAATACACAATTTATGTCATATACATTTTTTTTGTTGAGTGAACCATTTTCGAGATATTGCGTGTTATTCCCTTAAATTTTCCAATACTTATACTTTTTCTCAAATGGGAATTCGTTATTCATTTTTTTTTTTTTTTGTCCTAGTAATGCAAAGAGAATGGAATACTCCACATAGCAACCAGCTCTTAAACACTTAAAGCCTACCAATTCCCCTTGCATCTACAAGAAAATTTGCAATAAGATTAACATCTCGATATCTCGATTAACATGAAGTATATGGAGAATAAGCGTTTGTAAAAATAGTTTGTACAAGAGTAGAGAAAGTCATGTGAGTATAACACATCAGATTTTTTATAGCAACTTTCGCGTAACTTTAAAAATGCACCACAGTCCTCACAGTGTTTATATGTTGATGTCACATGCTGTGTTTCTGAGACAACCGATGTGTGCATTAGCTTTACTGACCAATACATTTATTCTAAAAGAGGAAGGAGTTATAGTAATTTTCTAAGTATTAAAAACCACCGTATAACATTTCACTTAGATTACATGACTCCTCACCAATCAGGTTTTGATTTTGTTTCTTTTTTCCTTTCATATCAAAAGTAATGAAGAGGCAACAAGGAAAGCAAAACAAAGGATGCTAAGGGAAGATTTGGAACTGTTCAAAGTCCAGAGGAAGCTGATTCAGCAGCAACAGCAACAGCAACCTAAACATGGAAGGTATGTGTTTTGAATTATTTATGTTCGAGCATGCATTTTCATAACATCACCTTGGTAATGGCAGCATTGCTAGTCATCTTTAGGGTATGATATCTCACAGTGCACAGAATTGATATCAAATAACCATTAACCATTTCTGAAATATTATTTTTTTTTTATGTTGTTAATGGCCAAATACTTTATACCTGTTTTTTTGGGGGGGGGATTACCTGTGGCTTTGAAGTCAAAATATTGCACCAAACGTGGAAACATTTTCTGTGAACCATGATTATTGCCATCAGTGTATATCCTAAAACATGAAACTCCCTCTAAGCATCAACGTACATCAACAAACTGAGGTGCAATAATTTTATTAACAATTGCTTCAATCTTGGTCCATGCTCATGAACAATTCTTAGCAATATCCAAATTACTGTACATATTTGCATTCAGCTTAGGTGTGCAATCAGTTGATTTGGATTGTGTGCAATCGGAGGAATGATGGTGCAGAGTATGGAATGCTAGTGTTGCTTCTGTTGCACTCGCATGGAGAGATTTAGTAACCAGAGCAAAAAAGTCTTGATTGCCTGTGGTGTTTTAAAAAATTTGATTACTTTTTAGATGTTTCTGGAAAGATGTATGTCCATTTCTTATTCTGCTGTAAAGAAACAAAAATACTAAGTTTTGTTTTAGTACAATTAGTTATAAATGAAAAATTACTTATTAAATTCCTAGTACATATAGAAACCAAATTAAACTAATTGAATTGGGTTTAAATAAAACAATGGTTAGCTCTACTAATACCAAAATCACTTCTTCAGTATCAGATGTATTACCCACGAAACACAATGCTGATTACATACTAGTCATTAGGTTTTTGGGCTGTAGAAATATATGTTTCAGCAGGACACATAACTCGACTCTATTTTTACAAATTTTAAAATATTGGTATTGTTATAGGGAACAGAGAGACTATGGTGATCCATTACCAGCTTTGACAAACCTCGGAGGACCAACGTCAGGGCCTGGGCCAGGTAGCCTAAGGGACAGTCCTGAGGATGAGACGGGTAACAATGGTTACTGCCCTGGCTGTAGTACACGAAGAGGGTGCCCTTGTGATGATTGTGCTGTAACACACATACTAACCTGTGGCGTGACCCCTCCAGATTCCCCTCTACCTATTTATAGGTAAGGCATTAAGAGACCTAAAGATTATATCATTTGTGTTTCAAACTGGAACAATAAATTTGGAAAAGCTATCCTTTTCAGAATGAGAGATTGAGGTTCTACTATATTTCATATTTGCTTTAAGGTAACCAAAAAGCCTAAAATGGTCAAAACAAATTTTTTCATTTTGAGGTCTAAAAAAGTGCAACTCTTACCATGTAGCTGATTTATAATTTATTGTTAAAAAATAGTATTTAAGACATAGTGGCGGGAGATAATTTACAGGATGATTGTTCCCCTGGAATGTATTCAGTTTAGTTGAAGTGTTGTGATTTGTTCACATTTTTCTATGACTCATTTTTGACATAGAAATGTTCCTTTTTTCAGCTTTGGTATGATCAATCAGCTTGAAATTGTTCATGCATGTAGCTGGAGATGATTGGAAATACCAGGAACTAGAATTATTTGTGTTTCTTTAATATTTCAGATATAACTATTAAATACATTGAAAAACACTGCTAAAATTTGAACACTTTAAAAAAATCATAACTAATTTCACACATCACATAGGAAAATGATTCTAGTTCGTAATTCATAATGAAGCTTATAGAATATATGGGGAAAATTAATCGTGTTCTATTACTTGATTAGAAAAAGGGACATTTATAAGTGCATGGTTTAGCTTTCTTTTTATTTATTTTTTATGAAGTTATTGCTTTTTTTTTTTATTTAATCTGTAGCACTAAATAAAAATTTAAGGACAACTTAATTGAATCCTGCTACATTTACCATAAAAATTGAACAACTTAGGATTAAAACTTTTAAAAATTACTCCCATCCTATAATAATTGTCTGGTGCACAGAAAAGGCATTGCAGTAATTATAGACCAAGGTATAGATGGGATAAGCATGGTTGACGAGAAGCGCAGTAGGTCAGTGCTCAAGGTTGTATAGATAATGTGATGGTATTGGGACAAGCATGAAACAGTGCCCATAAAATTAACAAAAGGGGATGTTAGTGTCCCATTCACCAGTGTAGTACTGTAAACAAACTGGTAGCAAGACTAGCTGTAAATCATTAGTATACCACAATCCTAAAGTGAGTACGGTTGAAAATACGGGTCATGAACGTTTCAGGAACACCTTGTTATAGCGACGGGGTAGCAAGAACCTTACATAGAGTGAGCGGTGGGCATTATACAAGTTTCTGTTGGGAAACAGTATGGCTGGCATGGTGAAGAAAGGTGCCATGTCAGATTCTGTCAAGAAATTTCATATCTGTACGAGAACAGCGCATTGCATTTGGCAAAGGGCAGAAATCTTTGGAAAATGGATCTATTTGTGCTGTAGTTGCATCTCAGATGAAAGGCAATGTCGGTCCAAAGAAGAAAGATCTCGCACTACAACGGCTACAACACCTGCCATTACGAAAGTTGCAGAATATTTGTTCAATTGCAGCAGTGCTAAAAGTCTCTTAAGAGTGCCCCACACACATATGTGAAGGCGGATGATATTAGTGTGCAATTGAATGCACTGAAGCCATTTTTGACTGATTGCAACAAAACAGAATGTTTATAATTTAGCTTGTCAATGCTAGATCCTATCACAGGATCTGAAGTTCAGCATGAGGTTGGAGACAATTCATGTTAATGAAAAGTGGATGGAAAAACCTGACAAAGGATGGTCAGAAATTTTACCTACTGGGCAACGAACCAGATCCGCAGCGAATTTTGAAAAGCAAATAATTTATTCCCAAGATCATGCTTGCCAGTACTGCAGCTCAGCCTTGGGACGCTGCTCGCAATCAGTTGTTTGATGGTAAATTAGGCATTTGGTCATTTGTCACCAAGGAGCCTGCCACAAGGAACAGTAACCATCTCAGGCACAATGGTGACCAAACCACTGTCACCAAAGATGTCTCCCAGGACATGCTCATCAGCAAATTAATCCCAGCAGTAAATGCAAAATGGCCTTGTGGACTGCACAGAAGGAGAATTTAGTAGTCCGTTCAGCAGGACAATGCACGTCCGCATATTGTTCCCAGTGACCACACCTGGATGGATGCTGCAGCAGCTAGTGGAATTACTTTGGATCTCGTATGTCAACTCTCAAACAGTCTGGATATTGATGTTTTAGTTCTGGGTACTTCCGGACAGTTCAGTCGCTCAAGCATCAGGCAGCTCCACAAACTATTGATGAGTTGATTGCTGCCGTTGAAACATCTTTCTCTGACCTGTCATGCAGCAAGCTCAGCAAGTCGTCTTCACTTTGCAGTCCTGTCTCGTTGAAATAATGGAAGTCAGTGACGGGAACAACAAGCTTCTCATTATGCAAAAGACACACTTGAACCGGCTCAATCATCTACCATGCTGCCTGGATTGTCCTCGGAATATTTACGACAGGACTATAGTAGCAATGCAGCAGTAGATCTGTTGACTCAAGGCAAGCTGTTTGAATGACAACCTTTTCAGCCTGAAAAGCAGTTGTTTTTTTTTTTTTTTTTTATAACTTCTGGGCTAATTGGTGTAGCAGTAATAAAATTGAATTTAGTTTTCGAAGGATTGGCCAATTTGTTTTGATTCTAATTAAGTTGTAATTAGAAATATGTTTTATTGGTTAATTTATTCGCCATTTTGTTGGTCCTGAAGGAATAAAGTTGTATGATTAATTCCTTTGTTTCATTTTCTTGCCAGAGTCAAATTATACACATTGGACAATTATTATGGGATGGGGGAGTAGGAAGTAGAATGCATTTCACACTTTCCAGCTCCTTAAAAAGATGTGTAACCATTCTGTGCTGCATGATAGACATTTTGGAAGTAAAATAATCTGGTTACAGCCATAGGTTGGAGTTGCAGCAGGAGTACCGGGTGGAGGCTGAGGGGAGTGAACAGCCACTAGAATCTCCATCAGAACCTGACCTTATATCGGCAGATGGAGCAGCCAGTGGTGATGTGGAGGGAACAGAACTTGCATCCAGTCAACAGCAAAGCTGCGAGTGTCATGTCTGCACTGCTCCTCTCATGACTCCTGTAAGAGTTACTCTTTATCTTAAGATGTTACTTCTTCATTCAGTAATGGAATGCTATAATTTAAAAAGGGTCTAAGTAAACAAATTTAAATTCAGAGAAAAACTGTAAAACATCTTTTATTACTAGGCAGTGTGTTGAAACAAATTAGTATACATGTTGTACAGCAAATGAGATGCTTAATAACATATTATGCAAGTATTTTGGCAGAAAAACACTTTATTTCAATACAAAAAAAATGAAAGAAAACTGAAAAAGGATCTATGTACCCTTTTCTTGAAACTAATAAAGAGTTATTGTGACAACTTACTTTATCAAACAAATTCTTTTAGAATTTGAGAACAGACACAATTTTAGTACACATATTGCAAAAATCTGTGAGATTTTGCGATAAAATTCTTTGTGTTCTAGCAAATAAGGGATCATTTTTCTCAAATCACTTCTCTTTTTCACGCGTGATGCAGTTTATGTCCTTAAATTATTATTTTATTTTTTTTAAATAATGTTACAGCCATTCCGGGTAGAAATATTATTAAATGAGTTTCTCACAAACACTTGACAAGTTTTTTCCATTGTAATTTCATCCAAAAAACTGGGAAATGTTAAACCTCCCAGTATTCATAAAGTTATCTGCAGCTTTACAATAATCCTTAAAATCGGCTTCCACATTTATCACTATATAGGCATACTTTCGTCTGCTAGATGCGATTAAAGGTTCTAAGTTTTCGGGCACAAATTCTCTGCTTACACATTTCCTCTGTCTTATTGATCATAACAGAATCACAGGATAAGAATATCCAATAATCAAGAACCAATGATTGATTTCATTAGAGACCTTTAATTACTTAGTATTCTAGAGAAACAACCATCATTTTTATTTTGCCCTATGCAAGCATCTGTTCAGATAATAAGTTTCCTCTTGTTAGAGCAAACTATAGAGTACTTAACTCAGTATTATTTCCCCCTCCCCCCATCTGTTTCAGCTTTTATCCCATAGTTACATGAATGCATCTTCTGTATTGGATAGATGAACAGGCCAGTTGTCATGAATAATACATTCTGCTATATATCAGTGACAGTAAATTCTGTGGTTCTGGAGGTATTTTTTGGACACGTATACCTGACTCCGACTTGCTGGATGGTGAGGTTCAGCGTGAGTGATTTTTCTGCGTGCCCACCCTCAATATGATTGTATTGCAAAATTTTTATTTCAGGATGGGTGTTTAAGGAAGCATATTGCTCCTCAGTGGTTGTCTGTTAGGATGCAGCTGCTCTTCTGCATCTTGGTGGGAGTGGTTTTGAAAACTGCTATTTCATTGGCTGTAGTGATGAATTTTGCCAATCAGCTCTTGGCTGGAAGATCACATGCACATATATATGCATGCTCTTATAATTTCATGCTTCTCTACTGTTCTTAGTCTCTTCCTCTCTTTTATAACACTTTCAGATTGCTTTTTTCTTTTTGGCATTCCAACGTTATCACATGCTTAGAAATTTATCTAATCACATTGAAGAGAGCTCTGTCTGGTGAAGGAAAATGACACTTAGACTGTTTATTATTACATGTACAGCTGGATACAACCAGCTCTATCTTTTGGTTGTCATAAAAACTATTTACTTGAACCTATTGGATACAAACCCTTTAAAAAGACTTTGGATTGATACATAGACCACTTTCAACTGAAAACACCCATTTCTTCTATTTTGGCACTTGTACCCCTTTTAATTTATGGTGTTCTTGAAGATTTAACCATAAATAGGATTTCAGAGCGCATTTTTTTGAATTTGTAACTTTTTCTAGAGTGTACAGTAGACCTTCACTAATTCGAAATCGGATAAACCGAAAACTCGGTTAATCCGTAGTAGCTGCTCGGTCCCTGCCGAATTACATGGAAAAATCTACCGCTTTAACCGAATTTCGGATAATTCGTACTGCGGACTCAAATTCGTCCCCTCATTACATATTCTATAGGTTATTCTTCGTTTAAACTGAATATGTATGTTGTGCTGCGCACTATGGTATTTTCTGTTACGCATTTCACATAATTTTTCTCAATTTTCTTTTTCACTGTCTGGCCCCATGCTTCAAAAAAGACTCGGGAAATTCCCAAGAAAGAAGGAATTTCTGGGTTTGTGTCTTCTAGGGATGGCTATGGCGTTTTCAGAAGAGGCATAGAATTAGTGCTTTCAAAGTGTTTGGGGGGCACATAGAGTAAACAAGGAAGTTGCCAATGAGTGGGCACGGGAGTTTCAATCTAAACTCTCTCATCATCACCCAAGAATTGTATTTAATATGGGTGAAGCAGGTGTTTTCTATAACTGGATGCCTGAAAAAGCACTACATGCCAAGGGCAGAAAATGGAGGAAAACGCAGCAAGGAGAGACTGACGGTGGTCTTGTGTTGTAATTCAGGTGGTTCTGAGAATCTCAAACCATTAGTGATACAAAAACCACATTGCTTTAAAAAGGTCAACCTATTCAATCTGCCAAGTCAGTATGAGAATAACAATAAAGCTTGAATGACCAAATCTCTTGAAGATTCAACAACAAATGGCGGCAAGAAAGAGGAACATTTTTCTAACTTTGGACCATTGCTCGGCACATCAGTTTGATGACCTGGAACTTTCGAAAATAGAAGTTGTCTTCTTACTAACACCACGAGTCGTCTGCAACCTTTGGATCAAGGAATAATCGCCCCAATAAAGCGTAATTACAGACGCCGACTGGTTAAAGCTGCTGTCAGTGCAACCACGAGCCGTCTGCAACCTTTGGATCAAGGAATAATCGCCCCAATAAAGCGTAATTACAGACACCGACTGGTTAAAGCTGCCGTCAGTGCAATAGAACTACAAGAAACAGTTCCACATTGGAATGAACTGCAAGCTATCAGCTGCTTGGGATGAAGTTACAACAGACACCATAACTAACAGTTTTAAGAAGGCCTGGACAGCAACTGATAACCCGCTGAAACTGAACAGGAAACCGATGATCCACATCTGAACTTATAATATAGATACAATTGGAATTCTGGTAATGCCCTTCTACTCGCTCACACCCAGTTAGTGCCTTCTTGTACTATCATTATGGAAGAATGGATGTAGGTAGACAACAACATCTGTGCTGCTGAAGAACCAGTCATCCAATGATAATTCTTTACTATCATCTTCTGAGGAGGAACATGAAGATACAACACCGCGAACCCGCGCTGAAGTTACAGCTGCAATTTCTGTTCTCGAGAGATTTGCTGCCACTTCTGATGTCTCCATAGCATTTCAGGCTGCCCTGGATGTGGTATCTTCAGAATGTGCCATAATATTTCGACCAACGGTCCACCAACAGCAATTAATGATTTTTTCAAATTATAGAACTTAAAATGTGTAATGTATAAGAGTTGTAACTAAAACATATGTTCCCATTAAAACTTAAGTGTTAAAAGAACGGTATGTTTAAAGTGTTTCTTAAAGTTATTGTTTGTTGTATTATATGACTCACTAATTCAATGAGTACAATATTGTTCCAAATAGTATTGTTTTAAAAAAAAGTTATGGCAAGCATTTGACAGTGTACTTTCTTAATTAAACAATTGCCAGATATACCGTATACAGCAGTTACTTTTACTTTTTCTTAGAAGTGGAACACCCTCATTCGTTGGTATGCATAACCAGAGAGAAAGCGAACTCAGCAGTCGTATTTTACCAATTCAGATAATATGGGACTATTTTTACAAAATCTTGTTAATTCAAACTTCGTTTAACCAAATTGGCTAATTTTCGGTCCCTTGGAATTTGGTTTAAATGAGGGTCTACTGTACTTTTCTTACCTTCTAGCCATAAGGGTCACTAGATAAGTATTAAAACACAGCATATTGGCCACTCCTAGGGAAAGCATTATGCTAGGTTGAATGGTGTTGACAACATAACAGGCAGAGCTCTGTTGCGTCACTCATTTTCCTGCATTTTATGTTTTAAGTCTGGAAAGTGAACATTCTTGCAAGTGCAATTTCATCTGATCTTGTACAATTTCAAATGCGGATTAAATGAAATGCAAACACTTGAGCTTTTGTGAGTAAGGGGCTTTTAAGGACTTGTCCTTCATATGCTACTGTGTTCCACTGGTTTGGAGAATTTTAAAGGTGGTAGCAATCTTTTAAAAATGAATAGGAGAGTGGCAGACCAACATCAGTAGTGACTGAGAAAAACATCACTTCTGTGGAAACAAAGATCAGGGAAGATCCAAGAATAACCTACAAAGACATAGAGCTGGCATCAGTGAATATTCTGTCAAGTTTAAAATAGAGAGTTGAGGGTTGTTACACTACATCACTATGATATTCTTACTTGAACGCGTTTCGGGAGACGGCTTGTTCCCATCGTCAGCATTTTCTCTCAACATTTTCAGTTGAGAGAAAATGCTGACGATGGGAACAAGCCGTCTCCCGAAACGCGTTCAAGTAAGAATATCATAGTGATGTAGTGTAACAACCCTCAACTCTCTATTTTAAATTATGACACATCACTGTTACCAGCTTCTAAATCTTCAAAAGTACTCAATTCTGTCAAATGTTTTAACCATCCTTTGTGGGTAAGAAATAAAGAAGAAAAAAACCTCAAGATGAGTGCCCCATAATTTGTCTGAAGCACAGAAGCTCTGCAGGGTAGAATGGTACCAAGAAATGCTGCTAAGGTTTAACAATGGAAAATCTCACCATGTTTTAGATATCATTAAAGGTGACGAAACATGGATATATCAGTTTGATTCAGAAATGCCAGGCCTCCATTTTGGTTTTCCTTGACACCCAACCACCTTTCAAAGTAAAGAGGTCAGGGAGTACAGGAAAGAAAATGTTCACCTCTTTCTTCTCTACAGTTGGTTGCGTGGCAACTATTGTGCTCAAAAATCAGAGAACTGCTACTGCAAAATGGTACACAGGAGTTTGCCTTCCAAAAGTTTTATGATAAATTCCAAGAACAGCAGCCAGAGGCAGGACTAAGGATCATTTTGTTGCACTATGACAGTGCATCAGCTCACATGCTAATTGAGTTTCTGCAAGAAACTGAGGCAAAACTGTTGACTCGCCCACCCTAAGGTCCTCACCCGGCACCATGCAATTTCTTCTTATTTTGTACTGTGAATAACCAACTTTGTGGTCATTGATTTTCTAGCCCCAAAGAAGCATATTACAGCAAGCAAGTTACAGCATATGAGGAGTTATTTGCAGTGTCAGAAAATGAGTGGTATGGATGCTTTTAGCAGTGGTTTCAAAGGATGGAGCACTGCATATAATGCCAGGGAAAGTACTTTGAGAAACTGGGATAAGCAGAACATTTCTATCAGTATTCATTATTTGTTGTCCCAATACTTATCTAGTGACTTGTAATATCTGTATGTGGAGAAACTTTGAGCGACACAAATTCCCGGATTGGTAAGTAATAATGAAAGTTAGCACACAGCTTTGATTATTTCAGCTAGAATATAATGTTCTCTATGTTTTAACATGGAGCTGACTAGAGATCATTTTTGCTCTACTCATTTTTTAAGAGTATAAGCTTGGATTAGCAAAAAGATAATCATTGGAATATTTTTAGGCAGCTTTTTCAGACTGTGCCCATCATATTTGTAGGTTTACTTGTAGATTGTGAAATATCTGTGCAGAAGACATCTATGATAGTAGGACCTGGCTAGTCTGTCCTGCTGTGACTGAAGAAAATGTGGCAGTTTTTGAGAACATGCTTCTAGCAGATTCATAAATGGCTTAAGCCTGGTGTGCAGTTTTCAGGGAGCAAGGGCAGGAAAAACGTAACATATTTTAAAATGTGAGCATGCATAATCACTGAAAAGCTTTCGGAGAATGGAAACACCAATGGGAAAGTTGATCAATTTCATGTTCCCCATCATAATATACTGTATGCTTTAAAATAGAGAGAGTTGAAGGTACTGTACTATATGCTTATTGCACTTAGCTGTTTTCATTGTAGAACATCCATAACAGCTGCTAAGTGCTCTAATAACAGGCTTGGAAAAACAAAACTGGGATCATTCCCAGAAGCTTCAATTGCTTCTGTTCTGTTTCATTTCTGATGTGAATAGCAGCATGTAGTTTAAGAATCACAAATAGTTATTATATATATTTGCATTTACTTCACTGTCAATAACTTCATATGTTTTATTTTAGATTTTTGCATGTTATTGATATATTAATGAACATGTTTTTCCTGCTTCCATTTTTGGTTTGTTGTGAATTATTAGATTTCATACGAGTCAACTTATACAGTTTGTATGTAAAATGTACAGTACTACCAGGTCTTCAAGGATTTTTATAAATTGGAATTTCCATTTATATTTGTAAATAATTTTGTACATTTATTGCACTCAACACTTTACACATTCAAAATTTCATGTCATCACAAAATTATTATGCTTTGCTGGACGAGAGAGAGTTTACAGATTTCAATTTTATAAAATTGGCAATATTAGGTTTGTTCCAACAGCATTCTCTTATAGTTTTGAGTATGGATCTGACTGGCAGTGCATTCCAACAACTCTGTCTGCATACTGTATCCAGATGTTACAACAAACTTCTAATCCTCAGAATCAGTAGGTAACAAAGGGCATGCATTGATTCTGGCAAACCAACATGTGCAAATTAGGCATTCTTGTACATAAACTGCTCAGAGACTGTTTGTTAGAAAGAACCTAATTAAAGCTCACATCAAGTCTTTCAGTTTCTCTTCTCTTTTTGGTTCCCATTTCCTATTTATTGTGGAATAACCATAGAAACCGATAAATTCCAATTATAAAATTCCGGTTACAACTGCTGCTTCCCTTCTCAATTAACTGCACATGGTATGTCCACCTGCCATTCTGTTCTGGTTCTGGCTCTCATTTCCAGTATTGTACCTGGGCAATGTTGCACCAAGCTTCGTTGAATTGAGATTATTTATAACTTTTAAGGGCTGGTTACACAAGTCGATGTTAATAATACTCCTTAACATCTTGCTTGCTAACATATGTAAAAAGTTTATGCAACACGAAACATCAATAATGTGTTGTTTATTCTCGAAAGTTGCTGAAGTTTCACATTGCACCAATGGGTGTGTCACTTCAGTGAAAGCAAAAAAATTGTTTCACTCCACGTGAAGTTAACAATACCTTAGAGGCTTCCGAGAAGCAAAAGCAAGTTGCATTTTAACCTTTAGAGTAACACATCAATAAACAAGCAGTGGGTATAGCTGAACATATAATTTCCAAACATGTCCTGCTTTTTAGTATAATTAAAGATGGTTATTGACAGTATATGTTTATCAGTTTTGCTTTGTAGATATCACTGATAGTTTTTCATTACTATCTATTCTCTTTCTACTACTGTCATGTCTTTGTGCCCTTCCTTCGGCTGGCAGCTGGTGGTTGTAGAACTTGGTACAATTATGCTAATTTTGTACATATCAAATTTCATACAGAAATTTTGAGTTCAGTGTTTTGCCAAACCTATCAGTTGTGTGAACTGTAGCAATAATGATACATACACTTTGGCTTTCAGATGGATCTCATGGAGAGTTACGAATGTCACAGTTGTGTTCAACAAGGAGTACCCATTCCAGGGAGCACTCCTGCAGTCAATTTGAATCTTCATGCCGGAGGATTCCACCTATATCCCCATATCCATGGGACGGGGGGAGGTGAGTTACTTGCATAATTTTACAGTTGTTTACAGTGACCCCTTCACTGTTACAAACAAAACCATTCTGCCAATTTGCTCTGCCTTCCACTTGAAAACAGTGGTTCTGCCAAGTTCCATACAAGGTCAGAGTATGTATGGACAAAATACCAGGGATGAAAATAAAATGGTTAGAGAAAGTTTATATGACAACCGTTAAGGCAAGGATGCTTTTTGGGGTGGAGATCTGGGGATTGGAGGAAGAATGGGCAAATATAGATAAGATACACAGAAACTTTTGCAAACAAATTTTGGGATTGCCAAGAGCTTTGCCCAGTGGGGTGGCACAAGCAGAATTAGGAAGAATTGGAATTGGAGGAAAAATAATGGAAATAGTCCTGAAATATTGGACTAGAATAAGAAAGGTAGATGAGCGTAATGTGTTACATCAATGTTTGGTAGACAAGAAAGGCTTAACAAGAAAGATACTTGGCTCAATAAGATAAAGAAGGTTATGGTGAAATCAGGTTTTGGAGATACGTGGGAAGATAGGGATCTGTTACAAAATGGTTTCTGGAAAGATATTAGACTGAAAGATATTGAAAAAGAAGAAGAACAAGGAAAAACAAGAAAGATTTACAAGTTTTAATTTGAAAAGTTCTTTGGGAACATATAGGGGAATGAAAATGGACTGGAGCAAGGAAAATTATGTTGACATCTGTGACAAAGCCTTGCATGGGCTAGAACAGGGGTTATGAAACTGAATGGTTTAAGAATACGAAACGATATAGAGAAATGCCTTTTGTGTAACAGGAAAGAGGATAATTGGCACATAATTTTGGATTGTGAGGAAATCAAGATACTTAGGCAGAGATTTGGAGTAAAAGAGTGGTTAAATATATCAAAGAAATTCAAGAGAAAAAGCTTATGAATGTAAAATCAAGGAAAAACATAATAGAAGTTGAAAATTTTTTAGGTAGAGTAAGAGTCAAATGACTGAGGAAAATTAGCCAGCAAAAGGAAGAAGAAAGTTAAGTAATGGTAGGTATCAAATTTTAAGCTGTAAGTAGGACCCAATAGCTCGGCAACCACAGGGTTTGAGTCTTTTGGGCCACAGGGGCACAGCAACTCATTGTAGAGGCAATTAAATTGTAAAGCTTGTTTGTGTTGAAATTATTATTATTCTGTTTGTAACAAGAATTTGTGCATGTAGTATCACAATAAATTTTTTTCAAGGTCAGAAGCTGTGAAGGTGAATAACTTATTATAGGTTTTAGTTGATTGTAGTGAAACAAGCATGATGTGCAAGTAGCCGGAAATTTCAGAAATGTATTTGTATGCAGTTATTTTTGAAAAAGAGAGAAAATTGGTTTTTTTCAATTCTGTAGCATTTGCACATTGCAGAGAGCAGCTTGTATAATGACAAAATTTTAACAAAATTTCTCAAATAAAATTCTTTTCTCAAAATTCATTATTCTCGACATTTTAGTGTGAAATTTTTTATGAAGTATCAATTGTATTTAACCCCGATGTGACCGTAGAAGTTAAAGAGGTGTATATAAATTATACAAATGTTTTTTTGGGTATGTGTGTGTGTATGTATGTGCGCGCGCGTGTATGCTTGTTTGCTTGCTTGCTTGCATGTGAGAGAGAAGTGGTGTTATTTTTCCCTAAACGTGGTAGTGCATTAACAAGTAGTAAGCAGGTAAGTTACTTAAATTTCTATACATTTATGTCTAAATATATTGTAGCATAGCTTGAATTATGTTCAAAACATGTTATGTTGAGGTTTCACATAAGTGAAGTAATGTATCGACACTTTTCCTAATTTTAGTTATTTAACTTAAAAGTTAGCAACTTCCATGTAGAAATATAATTGCCATATTTCTTTAAATACAAGACAATTCTTTTCTCAGAATATTCTCATTGAAAACCAAGGTGATCTTGCATTTGTCATATAGAATATTGAATAGTACATGGACAGAAATAAGCTTCAAATTTCAGATGGTTTGATTTGAGGGAAATGAAATGCATGTGGAAAATGCTGAAGGTTACCTTCAAGGGCACAGTGTATCAGCTGATTTTTCCATGTTTCATTTCGCATCAAATTAAGGGATTTACCAACCACCCTAGTGGATTGATTTAAGATAATATTTGAGGGATTACAAAGGTTACCATTAGCACAAAGGTTTTCTTTATGGAGT
Organism: Deroplatys truncata; assembly: GCA_030765065.1. Taxonomy (NCBI): domain Eukaryota; kingdom Metazoa; phylum Arthropoda; class Insecta; order Mantodea; family Mantidae; genus Deroplatys; species Deroplatys truncata. Next base: position 65,483,686 of record CM060985.1, read on the forward strand.
CAAAATAGGAATTACAGGATTTTTTTTTTAATTAGTGCTTTGACAACCAATTACCATGCAGAAAATGGCAGATATTGCTGTGTACTCCCTTCCGTCTCTACATTGTCCACTTAATATACTTCCATACAAATGTATAAAAATAATGTGTTATCCATTGTGTTCTTTGTAATTGGTGTTGTTATAGTTATTCCTCTCGTAATTTATCTTTAAAAAAATCTCACTGGCCATCATTAGTTTGTGAATCTGATGGTATAGAAACAATTTCTTAAGAAGATGAAACTGTTGCATCCATCACTAAATTATTACATCATCTCAATTTGCATCAATTTGGACGTGTACAACCTGTTTTAAATTTTGTTTCAAGAAATTCAGTTATTGTATCTTTTTCCTTTTTCTTTATAACATGCTTGTTTCCTAAATCAGGTTCAGAAAAAACGGGGTTTGTGTTACATTAGGGGAAATATGGTATCTTTCTTTGTATTTTTGTCATGTCAACGTTATTAAAGATGGTGGTTTAAATACTGATATTTATGAAGATTACTCAAGAGACATTCAAAGCTGAGCTGAGGTTTAAAATAGCATGTTTCATAAATTTGTATTACTACTTTGTGTGTAAACATACGAGGGTTGTTCAGAAAGTTTTTGGCCTAAGAAAGAGAAAACAAGATTTTTATACTTTTCTTTATATTGTTTCCAACATAGTCTTCTTTGAACTCTATATTCTTGGGATTATGATTCTCAACTTCTTTATGCCTTCAGTGTAAAATGATTTGTCTGATTCTTGTGTGGCTTAGTTATGATATCTGCATGTGTAAATATGTTTTCAGCAAGTCATTTCTTATGTTCTTGAAGAAGAAAAGGTCCCTGGGAGCCAAACTTGATGAATATGGTGCATGGGACAGCAGTTCAAAGTCCAAGCCATGCATCTTTACGATTACAATTGAGTGTATATTGATGCATTGTCTTGGTGGATCATACCCTCGGCATCGCAGAAAACAGTGACTATCACCTTTCCTTTTTGAAGGAGCGCATTTGGCTTTCTTTGGAGCTCTCACCCTCTTGTACCGGTTGTTAGTACTGCTACTTCCTCTCTATACCCCCACCACTGAAACGTTGCACTTGACAGCAAATGATTAAGTTGGTACACTCGCAAAAAACAGATGAAAAGCTTTAACTGTTAGACTTCCTAAACCAATCACAAGGCAGCATTTCAGATGGTCTATGACAAAGTGGAAGCGGATGTAGCTTTTTCCAACCACGTGCTTCAGTTTGTGAATCTCTAGCACGTGTGTCGAGTTGTTCTTTGCAAGCTAATATTGTTCATTGTTATTTATATTTGTGGTTGTTGTTGGTGTTAATGCATTTGCATATATTATGTTATATATTTCATTCATGTTATTTATACACGATTTGAAGTGCAACACTGTCTCAAAAACGACGCCGATCACAGAGTGATGATTCATGAAGTGAAAATTCTTTGCATCGAGAAGTGAGACTTATAGTCAGGCATTGTAACTGTTAAGAAGGACCCAGGAATTCTTTGAGCAGGATAAGGAGTATGTGGAGGTTCATGAACATCCCTCTATTCCTGCTAATAAAGCCGTACAATGAACTACAGCAGAGAACTGTTATTTGCAAGGGAGTGAAATTCCAAAGAAAGAGGACAAAATTCCTGAGCCAATTGGAACGCAACGTGAGTGAAATTAACTTTGTTATCACAGCTTATAATTTGTTTTATTTCTCCTCATTGTAGCAGGCACGTTTGCATTATTCTGTTTCTATATTGTTAAAAGTGCATAATTTATTCTACATACGTTGCAATGTTTATGCTGAGTTATTTTCAATTAACAATAATAATACGAAGTAGTTATTATTCATTGACGTTTGCTACTTATGTGCACTTATTGTATGCAGCTTAGACACGATAGACAGAAGAACAATCTGGCAATGTCGCAACCACAATATAGCCAAGTTATGTGAAGCCACACGAACTGTCAAGTGCAAAGATTCAATGGCGGGGGTATAGCATAGGTTAATTCACGTTTCTTCAAGCTCCGTCTGAACTTGCCAAATGCATTTCTGATCAGTGATAAATGCTACACCAATCATGCAGTGAGGTTTTTCTTGTGCAAAACGTTCCAGACATGATCTAATGAAATTTTGGCAAAGTCATCAATTTCATGTACCTGAGTTTGTCATTTAACATGGTATTTCACTGTAGAAAACAATGGTGAAGAATCTTCCAAAGTGGAATCCAATTCATTTTTTATTTTGGTTGGCATTGAAACCTTTAATACAAAGTATTTAATCAATGCATGACATTCAGTTTTATCCATTTTCTGAAGAAATCTCCACCAGCTCTATACAACAGCCAAACAAATAAAAGTAGATGTATGAAATTCTGCATTGCATCATCTAAAAGATATTTGAGAACTATCCTTGCTATTTGAGACTGTCAATACCACCTCTGTGTCAGGCCAAGAACTTTCTGAACTACTTTCTTATATGCATGAAACAAAGAATGAGGTCATAATGAAAATTGTGTTAGAATTTGAAAGATAACCACCACTAATGTGCAAGTCACTTGAACATATTTTGAGGACGTTTGTTGTTTAGCTTATGTCCAACTGACTTGAGCTGGAGATAATGTAAGGTGCTTCAGACTTCTAATTTAGCTTCAACTAAATATCAGTCTCATTGTGGTATTTTGCTGTAACAGCTCTTGTAGCCAATTTAGCTGCTGCCATTTTCATTTGGTCTCGCTTTTCTCCATAAGCACATCACATCCAAATATAGAAGCTTATTGATCACTTAGATACAACTGACATTCATGCAACATTTTTCATCCCTTTTTTTTAGTTATTTCTTTTCTTAAATACCATAATCTTGAATTTGTCATTAATTTAATTAGTTAATTTATCAGAGTTTAATTTGAAATGATATCAATTTCTAAAACTGAAACAATTTCAATTTTGATAGGTGGTGATGCTAGCAGCCTATACCCTCATATTTATAATTACCAGTCATTATTGACGCAGTTGGGTCCCAAACATTCTCGCATGGGCGTTCATCTCCAAGAGCAGCTTCAGGTGAGTGAGGCATTCCTGTATATTTGAAATGTGATTAACAATGTAGAGCTTTGTATTAGATTAAATTATTTGTAGAGCATCAGTCTAATGTTTTAAAACATCAGTGCATAATAGAAGACATTATACATATTACATTCTTACTACTTTTGTCATATCTTTAGCTTTTAACTTTTGAAACAAAAGTTAAAAGTTTCACTTTGCTTCACTTTGGATTTATTATCATTGGTTTTATTTCTGAATACAACTTTACAGTGAACTATAACAACACTGAATCTAACACTGGATCTAACATTCAAATTTCACTATTATGGTGAAATTACTATTGAACATGTTTCAGAGGCATATTGGTTCATCATTAGTGTGATCCACTGATGAGTTTGTTGGGATGGATGCAGATATAATTTTGATTCATTTTCTACATTGTGGTTTGTTTCTCAGAGGCAATATGCTTCTATTTCTTTGCATTTAAGGTGTCTTTGGTGTTCCTTAAGCCTCCAACCCATTTTCCTTTTTGTTTCGAGAACATAATTTTTCTCAGTCACTAGTTTATCTTGTATATGCCTAACATTTTGGAAACAAAAATGTTATCCTTTGAATTTGTCCTAATAAGGTTTTTGATGCTGTGTTTGTTAATATGTGCAAAGGCTATATTAAATTTGTTAATATTTTGATTTCTTAAAATTGTTGTGATGTGGATTGTCTTATTTGTTTCTTATTGGTGAATATATGGACCTTCCTGTCAATGAATTCTTTCTGGAAACTATTATTATGCACAGGTTCTGAAATATCTAAGTTCTTGCATGTATTATGTATTTCCCATGTGTATGTTCACTGGTCTGCATGATTGTTTGCTCTTGGATTAAAATTAGTGTTCTTTATTAATTAGCTGTTTGGATTCTTCTCCAAAAATGCCAAAATTCTAATTAGTGTCTGTTCTGATGATTTTAATCTCTAGAGTTGGGAGTTGATTGCACTTTCTATTGTAAATGTTATTGCACCATTAGGTTAAGTAATTCCAGTGCATCTTTACCCAGTTTCTTGTGGACTATAGCAGACACAACACATCTCTGCCATGTTTTGAATATGGTTGGGAAGGCTTCAGTTATATGGGTTTTCAGAATGCTCATGTACAGGTGATAAAGACTGGAGCAAAGTATTTAGATTTTAAAATATGAATGAGTAAAATGTACACATTTAAAACTTCATATAAATTAACTTTACTTACGTGAAGTTGTTGTGAAGTATATGTTGGACTCGTTCGTATCTTAGAATGAAAATAACTTCACAGTTAATGGTGTTTCTGTTTTTAGTATTTAATTAAGGGATTTAGATGTTGAGTTTGACTGTAAAACTTGTTCCTAAAGGAGAAGAAGTTTTTTCTGTACAAAATTGTGTGAAACTTAAGTATTCCTATGTGTATTTTGATGTGTTATTAATTTTACTCTGAGAATGCGTGGAAAGAGAGAACATCAAACAACATCAGCAGGTCATTCTATAATAGGCTGATGTTCTATATTTTGTTTATAAGGTTGTGTGTATTTTTGATGCAGTGGTTGTAGAATTTGGAAATTTCTAAATTTGTTTAATAACCAATTGTGCAGATTATATTGTTTGTATTGATTATTATTATTCTCATTGTATTGCCTGGCATATGACTCTTCGGGAGGCTGTATATTTTAGGTGTGGGGCTGGCAGGGATAAGTTTCTTTTTTTAATCATTGATAACAGCATTTATTTCATTTAACATATTTATTAGTATTTTTGTGCTCCATTTTGTTAGGCCCATTGCAAATTCTTCATGGTTGCAACTTTGTAGAAGTTGCAATAAGACAGTTCACCACACACAAAATCAAGGGCATCAAAGCATGAAAAAAAATATACATCACCCCTGGGCAGATGATAAATTTGATATAACTGGACAATTTCAATATAACTTGAGGCCATCTCTGCTTACTTTTCTGCTTGCCTGAACAAAGATGATTATGTCTTAATGTGTTGGTGTTTCTAATTTATTAGGGTGGTATATTATGATTGGTCTTGATATGCATTTGTTATGTATATGTTCCTGTAATCAGTGATAAGCATTCTGGCTCAAGCCTGAAGCAATCAGGGGTGTGCTGAATGTAGTCATTTATCAAAATTTCAAACATGCCAAAGTGAGGCAACAGTTGAATTTCTCGGCATGAAATTGTACGTGTGCCAGGAAAAAGGTTAGGATTGTGCATTTCTTTTACAGAGTTTTAATGCAGATGTTATTGTTACAGCTTACTACATCACCGGCAGAGACAAAGACATCACATCTTCTTCAGTCTCAACTTGTGTCCCCAAGTCCTTCTTCAGCGTCATCTGTATCAGAGTTATTGCCTCCGGGTATGACACTGGAACCCCTCCCTGCGTCTAGCAGTCCTCCCCATATGGCTGTTGCTGCCACCTCCACCTCAGGAGCAGCTGGTTTTTCCACTCCTCCTCCAGCCATTCCTGAAGGATCCCCTCAAAGTTTGCCCATTGTCACAACAGTGCCCCAAACACGGAAACAGCCTTCGCCCACTGGCACTGCAGTGGGGCCGATGGCAAAGGATTCCGTCCCTCCTGCTGGTACGGTGAAACAACAAGTTGTTCCGACATCTTGTCGAGAACACACGAAACCGCCTCTGCAGAGCTTGCAGAGTTCGGCTTCAACACAGACAAGTCCAAACAAGGCGAAGTCTCAGCAACAGCAGAAATCGTCAGTTGTAACAGTGGCCACTATCACAAGGACACAGCTCTCACAGAGTGTAGTTAAGAGAGGTCCTGCTACTTCACAGCATCCAGTCCCAGCATCATCACCGCCAGCAACAGCTACTCGCACTGTACCATCAAATGGGAACTCTGTACGGCATTCCACAACCCAAACTGCAAACCATTCGCATGCCTCCTCTCATCAGCCATTGCCAGATGTGGTCAAATCTGCTGCTACAAGCACAACGCCAACTCAGCATCGCACTGCACCAGCCTCTTCCAAGGTTCCTGCTCATTCATGCCACAAGAATCTAAAAAATGTGGGAAGCATTGAGCCCATCAAACGAGTGGCCTGCACTGACTGTAAGTACTGCCAAAATGTTCACAACATAAGCTTTTAGAAGGCATATGAAGCATTACCTGGTGGGTTAACATAATATAACTGGTGTATCGTAAAAGTTCAGTGTAGCCTAAACGCCATTTATTTTTACCTTACTCTTGCATGTACATACATCCAGTTATGTTTCTCTGCATTCCATTCTGCCTGTTTGCACCATTATTGGTGCCTTTTGCCGTTTATTTGCAAAAATACATCACAGCATACATAAAAGAAGTTTTTGAAAGATTAAATGGGACCGTAATAATAAAGAACATCCAACTCATGTTTCTGGAGAATCCATTAATGGAAAAATTCCTTCCTTGTGGGTGTCTTCTGTAATGCAGGTTGAACAGCAAAATAAGGATGGCTCAAATTAGGAAGTTGTCTGGTTCGCACAAGTCCCCCATCTCTGCCCACTCCTGCCCACCACTATTTCGAAGGGTATACATCGTTTACAAAAATAGTTGCTGTGTTAAGTCAAGTAGTGGTGCAAGTGTAATTTTTCTACATAGCTGTGTATATTTAGATAAGCAAATTATCATTCAAAGTACTGCACAGCCAAACTCATGAGGTTATAAATGACGTGATCGAATTTATGCAAAAAGAAAGTGAAGCCAGGAGATTTATTATAGATATTAAAAAGGAGAGGAATGAGTGTCTGCGGCAGTATGAGTTTCTAAAATGACATTAACATGGATACATCATGAGGCGAAAAGAGAACAAAAGTATTGGTGTACCATTGTTTAAAACTCCCTATAATATAAGAAAAAGGAATAAACCAAGAATGGGTCTTGATTTTTATAAAAGGGTAATAAGGAGGGTTATAAGCAATTTCTGCCTAATGAAAAATGTCTTCCAACAGTACGAAACTGCATGCCTACCTGGCAAAAGATTCTGTGTTCGAAGGCAGTTAAACAAATTTGAGAACAATCATCAAAGAGCTGGGCTATGAGTGGAAGAAAACTGGAAATAACAGGCGCATTCTCATTGAAAAGCAGATATAGCTTTTCAGCAATATAATTATCCGAGAAGTATAGCAAACTATGGATTTCAAGGACAACCTATGGTTTACATGGCTGAAACTTATATTCATTCTTCCCATGTCACTACCAAATCATGGTCAGATGGATCAAAAGAGGGTATGTTGATGCCTATTTCTAAAGGAGGGAGGCTCTTATAATGCATACAGGTGGGGAGATGGGTTTTATTAAATTGCTTGACAATGTGGATATCCGCTCAATTAACAGGAGATTATCACAATGAAATGAATTTAAAAAGTTATATGAAGTGGCTATAAGAAAAGTTAATCCTCAATCTCTCTGAAAAAACATGTGCTTGTGATAGATCCTATCACAATGTGTAAATAAACAAATGTCCTACCACTAGCTCCAGAAAATCTGTCATACAGGAATGGCTAATGGGACATAATATTATTCCATTTGCTGACAGCATCCTCCTTGAGCTAGTAAGCTTAAATAGACCAGCTCACAAAGAATATGTGATAGACTCCTTGCTTCAACAGCATGATCACTTAGTTCTATGGTTGCCACCATGTCATCTAGAACTCATTTGGGCTGAAGTAAAAAAACTGGGTGGTGGCAAACGACACCACATTCAAAATGGAGGATGTCATGGAACTGGCAACAGGAACATTTTATGCAACAACAAAAGAATCTTGGAACAAAAAGTGTAAAAAGGCCCTATCCTATGAAACATAATACTTTAAAGAAATACCTCAAGTAGAGGAAGCTATCAAAATGTTCATTATTCGATTATGCGCAGAGTAGTGATAAAGATGAAGATTCACAGGAAGAGATGGAGGATAATGGTGAATCAGATGGAGATATCACAGGAGTTGAATGCATTCCAATAGACTGACTTTTGTTTGTGCTCTGTGAAAAGACAGAAAAAATGTATATATGAAGGTGAAAAGACATAATATATTAAAAATAAATATTAACTCTTTTATTCTGTTATTGTGTCTTATTTAAATTATCCTTGTGTGTATCATAGTGTTATTGGAGGTGAATGCAATGTCTGGAAGTCAAGTTTGAGTTGGTGTGACTGTATGCAGAGTGAGGCATAGCAGGGTGGGGCCCCTCCAAGTGTTACACTACCACCCCTCTAGCGGCAGCTTCCTAGTTTGAGGCATCTGTACTTTGTTAAAGGCTTTCCTTAGCAATGTTTCAGCACTGATATAGCTGCTGTGAAATCTCTCGCTATTTATCGTTTCATATTTAAAATAATAAGAGCAGTCTTTTAAGTGAGGTTTTGCAATGCGTGCACCAGTAATCAAACATTTAGTCAGATTTAAACGTGAATGGTACTCCCAGCTATTCCACATTGCTAATGTTATGTAACTTATAGGCTGACCGGTTTTTTATCAAAGCCCATATTTTATTCAGTGCTTAGGGATACAACTTTCATGAAGTCTTGGTATATATGAATGGCAAATAATTTAAACAGAAGTAGTATTACATTTGGTGATTTTGTGTTCAGCAGCCAGTGAGAGGTGGCAGAAGCCTATGGTAATAGTGGCAAGTTGGATTAAATTAAGGGAAAATTGAGTTATGACACACACAGTTTATGTATGAGCAAGCTTCCTCTATTTTTCTTCTGCCCGAACAATGCTACTGAAAATGTATCTGTTTAAACAGCAAGCATGTTGGCTCTACTGGTTTCTGTTTAGTTGACCTTGTGACTTCAGATGTTACGGTAAGGAGGAAATGATACCGTATTTCTCCAAGTGCAGGTATACTCCGTACCTGATTTAGAAATTTAGCAGGTTATTAGCAAAGAAAGGGGGGAAAAAACAAACCATATAACTAGAGTTTTAAAATTAAATGTACAATAGTATTGCTTATGAGTTTTTGTATAAATGAGACAAATTAAGATGGCAATGATGCAAATACATGACAAAGGACCCAGCAGTTAAAGTGGCTTTGAGGTGAACACATAATTGGATATGATAGTACGGCATCATCCTTTGTATCACATCATCACACTTGCCTGAATTGAGAGGCTATTGCATACTTGCTAACTTTTACAGTTTGCTCCTAAAATTGGGAGCTTTTTACAACTTTATGGCAATGAATGCCTTTTTGACAGTTTTGTGGGCTGATCGAAGTGTTGCAGATTTTTACCCCAGGCATAACAAAACATTAATTTCTACTGAATTATATCGTAATTTTTAAAATATTTTTATATAGTAAGCAAGACTTTTCTCTACTTTGAGATTACAATTAAATGTGCTGCACTAATAATATACAGTGCAATGATAGGCCAGAGGTTATCCATGCATCTATCCTTCATGCTACTTCCCCTTCGCTGGGCTGCAGCAAAATGGCAAGGTATGTGTACTTTGTTTGGGAGATTTAAAATTTGATATCGTCACTGGTGATCTTAGTGATAAACAGCGGTAAACAATGAGCAATAAATGGGCACAGTAGTGGATGATGTGAATTGTAATGTCAACTCGTAAATTATTTCTCTTACAGATCTATGGTGGCATGGTATACATTTTGGTTATAGTTCATGGTACAAAGTGTAAAATATGGACTGAAATAGCCTAGGAAGTGATGTTTTCTGCTATTGTTTAACACTTATGTGTAGTACAAGGAAGAATTTCAGCATGTTTGACAGAAAGAAGCAATACTACTGTCCATTCCAAACCAGAGTGCCTCTCACTGTAAACAAACTCTTTGTATTATCTGCGCGAAAGTAGTTCGCAATCCCCGCCCCTAATGGCTGATTGTCCCTCTCTCATTTGCTTGCTACGTATCACTTAAAGTTGAACATTGTTTCAATCTTTAAAAAGGCGCCCTGCGTGAGAATCATAGTTCAAAATGCAACCTGAAATAACAATCGATTTTATAAGCATGCGGAAATGAACATTTTACTTACGTTAATCACAATCCTAAGGCAAAAGTGCGACACCCAAATCCTAATCCTCCGAAGATGACTCAGCTGCCATATTGGAATCAGAACTATTCTCCAAGTTAATGACAAGCTTATCCACAGCACTGTCGCACACAAAACAAGTTCCCACACTTGATTCTCCTCTTCTATTTGGTTCTATTATGTCTGTTTATATTCCCTGTGCGCTTTGGTTACACTTCTTACTGAAACACCTGTAAAATCGGATATTAGTTTAGTAATATCTAATATTAGTTTAGTAATATCTACTAATGCAAGTGTCGGGTATTTCTGTAATAGTAAGTTGAATACATTAAGTATTGTTTGTTTTTTGCCACTTTTTAATGGTTTCCCGCTTTTGTGTTTGAACAGTTTATTCGCATTACACACACCTTCCTCTGTCATTAGAACTCAAATACAAACTAACTAAATCACAAGATTTCTGAGCTGAGCACACGTGTGCTAGCGTATTATGAATGACTGTTCGCTTATCATATTTCCTGTGTTACGCAAAGTGTTTATTCGGTGCTCAGATAGCACCTCTGGGAATTCATTGCTGCATTTCTCGTATATGTAAGAGAATGGCAGTAATGCATACAGTTGGTATTAACAAGCAAGATGCTCTCGGCATTAGTGCAATAGCAAACGAAAATATTTTGTAATCTCTTAACAGTTAGTGTACATCCATTTAGCAACGGGTTCTTATGATAACTGCAATAAAATGTGCAGTTCTATACATTTCCTGTCCCAATGTTTCAATACACAATGCATTTTTTAAGAAACTATTTACATTGGCATAAGAGTGTGTTCTTAGGTTTGTGACAAGCAGGAGCACGTGCTTTTGTTTACATCAGAGGGAACTCTGGTTTGGAATGGATAGTTTTCAAGGATTTTTATAAAATAGGATTCCCATTTATTTTACATTTTTGTGCATCTACTGCACTGACAATTTTATGCATTCTGAATGCCATGTCATACAAAATTGTTACATTTTGCTGGACATGGGGAAGGTTTCAGTTTCAGGAAGTTGGCATGTATGCTATTGAAATTTACAAACATAAAACATAATTTCAATAGAAAAAAAGGAAACATTTAGGCTTAATACTTGACATCCCATACTTCAGAACACAAAAACAAAGCCACTGGGAACACAGCTCAGGCATTGGACAAGAGAAGGGTAGCCCACATCTCATGCTGGACCAATCAGAACGCATAGACTGTCCCTGTGACACACATAAACCAGCACAAACAGACATATTACTCGCGCAAAACTTCTGGACTCGTGACCTTGATTGCCAACCCAGCTGCCGAGCCTAGGAATGGTTTATGTTTAGCTTTATCAACGAAAGCGATATAATACCTTTGCTTACTCACAGTGCGTAACACATACAGTCTGCATAGAAAGTATCTGCATCTGGTTGTAATTTTAAAGAGAGCTGCAGTATCTAAATAGTACTTATTTCATATTTGTTATATTTATAACCATGGCTCCTATGTTTTCAAAGTTAAGTGGTAAGGTGTTACATAGTCAAAGTAGGGAAATAATTGCAAATGTCCTCGACTTCATGAAGCAAGAAGCAGAGATGAAGGAAGAAAATATATGTTCATCCGATTTCCACAAAAGCCTTAAGAGAATGAAAGAAAGAGTAGTCAAAGCAACTGGTGTTTCACCGAGTTCCGATTCCAGAGTTCTCAAAGATAAGAAAAAAAAACATATGGATGAAAGAGTACCATTTGACACACCTGGGAAGAAACATAAGGTCCCTAAACGTATTACAGAAATAGACGATTTTGAATGCGTCATTCAGCGCATGATTCACAATTCCTATGTGGAAGAAAAAACTGTGCTAACAATAAGCAGATTGCTCATCCAGCTGAAACACAGCAGAAACTTACAAGGTTGTGCTACAAATCTCAGAAAAATTATTAAAGATTTAGGGTTCAAGTGGAAGAAACCAAAATCAAATAGAACTCTTAACAGAAAAGCAAAATAAATAAATAAATAAAATAAAAAAATAATAAAATAAAAAAAATAAAAAGTAAATGTTGCCATGATAGCTTAGTCGGTTAGACCAACGGCACGGAAAGCCTAAGATCCGTGGTTCAAATCCCGGCTATGGCATTGAATTTTTCAGTCTGATTCTACCTTTCCAAATGAGTATAATTTTATATGTACTTATATCAGCATTAATTTTTAAGGTGGTGCTACAAATTTCAGAAAAATACTATAGTGTATGAAGATGAGTCATACATACACAGCAGTCGTACAGCATCTAAAAGTTGGAGTGACGATAGCGAATTAGGTTGCAGGTTCCTGTTGCTAAAGGGCAAATACTTATTATCGTTCATGCTGTTGGAGAGATCGGCTTCGTTCCAAATGCCCTTCTTTTACAAGTTGCAAAAACAACAGGAGATTTTCATCAAGAAATGAATACAGAAAAGTACATGAAGTGAATCAACGCCATGTTGAGACCTAATATGCCTGCTGGGTCTGTTCTGGTCATCGACAATGCTTCACAATGCGTCAACACTCAATTGACAAACCACCTACCTCAAATTCATTGAAAGAAGAAATGAGAGCTTGGTTACTTAGACATAATATAGCTTTAGATGAAAGCATGAGTAAAACAAAGCTATATAACTTAATTAAAACCAACAAACAGCTTCAGACGTCATACATACGTGACCAGATAGTAATACAACATCGCCATAATGTACTTAGACTCCCATCGCATCACCCAGATCTAAACCCAATCGAATTAATCTGGGCTGATATCAAAAAATGGGTGGCATGCAGAAATATGACTTTTAAATTAAAATATGTGGAGCAGTTATAACGCCAGCAATTTGCTGAAATTGGAAGGCCAGAATGGGAAAATGTATGTCGACATGTTGAATAAATTAAGAATCATTATTTCGAAAAATACGGAATTGCAGAAAATCAAATAGAAAGAATTCTCATCTAAGATAATGGTGCAGAAAGTAGTGACAGCAGCGATGACGGCAATAATGTGAGTGATTCCGCAGAAGAGGAAGGGTTGTTAGGTGTGGAAGAATTGGAGGCAATGATTGACAGCGTTTTTTATATTAAGCACTTTTTACAGCGTGGATTTTAATATACTGTATATAACTAAGTTTATCAGTGCAAAGCAGTGCATAACCGGTGTGGATATTTGACAATGACTGTCCTACGCACTCCTGCAGTATGCAGTCCACCGGTCACCACCTGATCTGGTAAGCAACTTGCATCATAGCTCTCATTAAGATTTTCACGTGTCTAGAACTGTTGCGCCGATTATAACAGCAGTTGCCTCTGAGCTCCTCAGAAGCAGCGTATGAATACACCACTGAAGATAGATGCAATAGATCCAAAACAGCCCACAAACCTCATTGTTCTACAAATTTGGTAGTGGTTCTGAGTGTGCATTGACAACAGTAAGCCCACCAGAATTCTCTTCGGCCTGATCACATGTTTAACTTGTGCAATACAGTTGTAATTGTACCCTCTCCATCTTCTTTTGCTCTATATTCAGTACTGGGTGCAAGTAGTGTATTGAAAAAGTTAATGAACGTTCATTGACTCGGACCAAGGCTGAAAATGGAATCAATCGCTTCTGAAACATGTTCCAAAACCAAACTTTAAGTCAAGTTAGTGTCACTAACCAACTCAACAATCCTTCAAGTTTATGAAGACTTTTGTTTCATCTTTCATGGATTTGTAGAAAAATATTGTGAAACACAGAAACATTTGACAACTGTGTGCTTTCCTTTGCAGATGGGTGAGGGTCTTCATGGAGCAGAATGCGTAGGTTTTTCCAATATTGTGTAAAGTTGTTGCTGCATTACGGTAATATTACCATACTTAATTTAATGCAGGACAGCAATGTTTTCCAAAATTTTAGTTTTGAAAACCACAGGTCTTCTTGCATTCATTATATGAATTATCTGATTAGTGTGTGGGAAAATGAAGTTTCATGTTGTGGGTATGGGAGGACAAGTGTTGGCAATGGAGAACCATGAAGGAAATTCGGAAGGTTGCTGCAAAAGTCTCGACTTAGCTGGATTTTGTGCCTTTCATTTTGCATCGTAAAGTTAACAATTCACCAACATGTCTAGAGGGATTATAAGTTATTTTATTTGCAAAAAGCTTTCTTTTCAGGCTAAAATAGAAATTGGAAGACTTCCTTCCCACATCCTTGAATCCTTGACTGCAATATTCTGTTAGTGGCCGTCATCACACAGTAAGAAACAGATACACATTTCAGTGCTCCTCTCACTGCAGACCTTCTTACCCAACATGTGCATTTTTTTCAGTTTTGAATCATAACTGTTCACAACAATGTGTCAGATTATCTAATAGATAATCACATTCATCATTGTTGTCATCATGTATGATAATTAGAACGAATTTTTTAAAACAACGAAACAATCACAACTGCTAAATTCCCTAAATACTGTTGTGGAAAATATGGATTGTCTTGTATTTGGACAAATAGGTATAACTTTGCTAGTGGTGAATTGTTGTGCATATTTTCTGTGAAATGTTGAATGTGTAATGAACGAAACTGACATCCAAATGTACTTGTTGAAGCTCAAATGAAACTAAATATTTTGACTTAAACATTAGCTTATTGTGTACTTAATGCAAAAACCTTTATAATAACAATTAAAAATTGTATTTAGGTGTTTGTCAAAGCATTCAATGAGAACAAATAAAGTGGAATGAGTATTTTTATTTAAGCATTTAATAAATGAGACTAGTAATGAAATCATCTTGCTTTTATTTAATCTTAAATAAAACAAAAAAAAAAAAAGACACATAGTGTTCTTAACAATGTTGTACCAAAGATATATTGCATGACAATTGAGAGATACCAACAGTCTAAGGCATCTTTGTGTTTATCTATTCAGGCTGCAGTTGCAATGTCTTAAGTTGAGATACTGTATGTACAAAACAAACATGCTAAATTGTGGTGAAATGATAACAAATGTATATTAGTTGCTGTTTTATCATATACTACAGTAAGACTTCCCTTTCATTCTATATTTGGAATATAATAGGATGAAAGCACAGTTAACTTATTTTTTGTGTTGAAATAAGTGCTCACAGATTAAAATAACATTGAAATTTATTTGTTTTTTGTACACAGAATCACAGGGTACTTTATTTGCTTTTTATCCTATTTGTGTGCTTATCAAATATCAGAAGCCTAGAAGAGCTATTTCCTCCATTTACATTTTTGCTGGTCCCCAGATTAGTGTAAACATAGGGGTCTATATCATTGGTGTTTACTTTTTTTTTGTAGACCCTGACAGTGAAGCTGCAGACCTAGAGGATTCGTCGAGTCAGGATGATACTTGCTCAGAACGTTCAAGTTCCACAACAACGTCTACTCAGAGGGACTCCAGACACTGTGATTGCTGCTACTGTGAAGTTTTTGGTCATGGCATGGTTTGTACCTTGTGATTGCTAATTATAGCTACACCTGAATGTAAGCTGCTTAATTTTATACCAACATCAAAAGAAAAAAGATATATTCATATTTCATAATTTACATTAGACTCGGGAGTCATGTTTGCTTCTCAGTATCTAACCTTGCTTCCACCCAAAAACCAAGATCTGTATATTAACACATTAAAAATCATATTTCAGCACTACAGTTAAACAGATTTTGAAAAATCATTGCTTTATCAATTGTGCATTAAAATATTTGCTTATTAAACGTATACACTGCAGTGCTTTATAATATATTCTATTGACACATGATGGACGCGCAGAAAAAGACAGATTTACACTTCCATACTTCCATCCCTACCAACCTTCTCCAACCATCTGGTGCATATTTGCACGAATCTGAACCATAGCTATTTATAACAATGCATTTTACAGTGTCTAGGTGGAAAATCACATCCATTGTCATTACTGCTGTTGTAGTCGTCATAGTGTATGATATTGATAACTGGAAAGCATTTAGTAAAACAATGAAACAATCACAAATGCTAACTCCCAAAATGAAATTTTGAAAAATTAAGCTGTCTTGCATTTGAGGTTGTCTTGTGTTCTGATAAATATGGTAATTCTCATTTATAATGCAATTATTATAATTGTTGATGGAATATAACATCTGGTGCAGAAATGCTTGGAAATGGAAACAAATGGATTAAAAAAAGTTAAAATATTGGTTTATAAATATGAGCATGTACAAAAAAAACAAGAAGCTTTTCGAGCCAGGAACACCAACAGGAAGGTTGGTTAAGATTTTAAGTTTCCTGTACCCGAATCATAGTATACTGAATGCTTGTTGTGTACCGTATTTACCTGTGAACCACGTGCATGCAAGTAAGATGCACACCTGATTTTCAAGGGCCCCTCCCTAAAAAAAATTGTAGTAAAGTATATGCATTAGAAACACAAACTCATGCATACAAGATTAATATTTATTATTTAGAAACTGTTTACAAAAGTAAAATAAAGGAATTGTTCTCGATTGTGTCCATAGTATTCTATACAGCAAGAAGAATATTCCATGCAAGCCGACGACCTAAAACAAATAAAATATACACCTATTAAAATGTTGCATTGTGGTTACTGTAACTAATATCTAAGTAATTTAGTCACACTTTTATGTTGTATCTATCACTGCTGGACTCCCCTGCAGAACTTGGCTGGTTATTGACGCTCCAGATTGTATCATCCTCCCTCCCATCCATTTTATTAAATATGCTGCACTTCTTGAATGACCTCCCAATGAGACTGGCTAGAATTTGGTCCCATGTAACTTTTACCCAGTTGCATATCAAAGACAATGTAGGCCTTTGAATTTTCCCAGTGGTGTTAACTTGTGGTTGTTGCTCGCCATCCATTCAGTATAAAGTCTTTTCAGATGAGCGTAAATGAGCAGTTTATGCAAACACACTGGCTGTAACAGTGAAGTCATTTCACCAGGAATCATAACAAGATCTGAATTTCCTGCAGCTAATCTTCTTTTTGCAACTTTCATTTGATGTCCACGAAAGCTGTCCAACACTAGCATGTTTCTCTGGCATGATAAAAGTGCTCCAGGACATCACTCCCATATGGTTTTAATCTAGTCAACGACTAGTGTATTGTCCATTCAGCCTTCTTCCTGGGCTCTTAACAGGATTCAGGGTGGAAAATTCTCTTCCTTGGGAATGGTTTTCTGCTTAAATATCACAAATGGTGGAAGTTTTCTGCCATCAGCAAGTATAGCCAACATAACGGTACAATATTGCTTTTCTCCAGCTGTACTTATCGCAGTCTTCGAGCCTTTTTTTTTTTTCCCGATGGTGTTATCATGTGGCATCTCAAAATAAACAGGCACTTGATTGGTATATCCTGTTTGTGGAAGCAGATATTCATGCTGCTTATGAAGACGCATAACATGCCTTTGAAAGGCCAGAAGTTTGCTTCCATATGTTTCTGGCCTACGTTATGCTATTGTGGTAAACGTGCAAATTGAAAACTTGCACCGTACAAAGAAGCGCAAAATCCAGCCCATACTTTCTTTGAAATTCTGTGCAATGCCAATCTCTTGTGCAATATTCATTGGTTGAAACTGCCACATTTCTGTGGTCACAGAATAACCTAACTGGCATGTCCACTTCTGGATATTTGGCCAGCAATCCTTGGAAAGACTGTCTATTGTGGTTGGTTGCTTGCAACTTGTCCTTTCTCTTCCATTCCCTTACACAAGATTCTGGAACATTAAATTTTCTTCCTGCAACACAATTTCCTATTTCCAATTTCCTATAATTTTCAGTTTTTTACAGCTGGGAATGAATGCAATCTTATAGTTTTACCCAATCTTACCCATTTTTGTATGGGTACACCACCCTGCCAAGGTGTGAACATGAACCCTGGTCACAAAGAACAAATGTACTATCATATTTGCTGGAGAGAACAAAGATGTTGCTAACATTGTGCGCTCGCATACTGGAAATACATATGTAGGACTATGCAAGTGAAAGGCAAGGCTTTCAACATAACAGATTCAAATTAGATGCACACTCCAATTAAAAAGAAAGAAAAAAAAACAACTTTGTTTTAAAAAGTGCGCGTGGTACACAAGTAATTACGGTATATCTGTCTTCATTGTAGAAGATAGTCAAGGAGACAGTAGCGATAATCGCTAGAGCTCATTAAGTAGCAGGCCTGAAAAAACAGAACTGTGATGACTCCCAACAGCTGCATGTGCTTCTATTCATTAATGCTGTTGATAGCTTAATTTAGTTAAAGAATCCCGAACAGTAAAGATATCACTTTCTAAAATGTTTATCATATTGAATTTCGAAATTGGCAAAAAGAATATCATTGGTCAGTTCTTAACCACTGATATTTGAATGTGCAAAATTGATTTTTCATGCCATCATGCTAAACTGATATGCTTTCCCATTTCCATCTTCAGGTCGCTGTGAATTAAAAGCCCTAAATGCTCAGTGCTCTTCTCATTTGGTTCTCATTCCTGATTTATTGTTGATTAGCCTTAGAAACTGATAAAATTATTACATTGAGGTTGGAATTTACACTTTCCATTTTGGGTCCTGTTGCAAGTAATTGTACACTAGGCTTAAGTGCAAGTGTTATAACCATTACTGAAAATTGCTTTGTGAGCAAGAAATTGGGGGAAACATCTCGAGAAGAATGAGAGTTTTTTTGGCTAAGGGCTGGTTTCACCAATCAATGTTAAAACTCTTGTGTTTTATCAAGCTTTTACTGCAAATTGTTAACTAACATCTTATTAAAATCAAAGACAGCTTTGAGCAATTGCTTTCAAGATGGCAGTGACTGAACTACATAGCTTCTGAACACGCTCTACTTGCACTTTTGTCTATGCATTGCCGTGCTCTGTATTTCAGTAGCAGACAACTATTTACATTCATAGACAATTGCCATGTACTTTTCCTGATTGTTTGAGGTTATAATCACGATGTCACCTGAAAAATCTAGGTACATAGTAACTAATATTTCATCGTTGGAAAATGCATTAATTATTCAACTGGTTACTAAGTATAGTGAAATTATTAAGTGCAAAAATCCGACTGACTTAAATGAAAGGAGAAGGTTCAATCTGGGAGAAAATCCATGAATTTAAGTGTAATGCACTCGTTTCTCCTGGGTCAGTAAGCAACTGCAGCAATTTTATGCTGACATCAAACACAGCAGCAAAAACGTCAGGTACATAGAGCATTTAGATTGGTTTAAAACTGTTGATGGACATTACTTGAAAGTAAAGTGGGTGAAAGTGTGTTATCACTGATTAAGGATTAAGCAGACTCCAACGGAAGTACTGTTAGCTTCATGAAGAGTTTGCTTCAGAAACCTTCCAGATGCACCCACAAATGGTAGCCTTTGGAAATGCCAAAACTCCTCCATTAAATGAAAAGTGCTAGTTGCATAAAAGCTCAGTAATTAACACTTGTAGCATAGGAGAATGATTGTTCTGTTGGCAGTATCCTAACCGCTAGTATTTCCTCTAAAATGCTGATCACAACTGCTATATCACTTTAAAAATTACTCCTTTTGCAGGTTTTAAATTCATAATGACATGGCTCTTCTTTAGTTAGGAATGGCATTCCAAAACTCCACATACAACAATTTCGCATTGACAGCTTGGTTTTGGCAGCAATTTTCCAAATTCTAACATTTGCTAAATACCTTAAAAAAAAGGATACGGCAATGAGGTATTCCATGCAAAATTTTAAGAATTTGTCACGGATGTCATGGATTTTTTGGGGGTTTTAATATAATAAAGTCATTGTACAAATAAACTAAATTCCCAAGTATGATCGCCATATCATTAATATTTTAGCCATACGGATAACAGAAAAATGGGTGGTACTTTACATGCTGTTCAGAACTTAAAGTATTCTAGATGACCTAATTAAAGTGACATAGAAACACAAGATACATCATTGTAAACTGAATATCATATTTTAGTACTGAAAAAGTTTGAATAATTAAATTAATAATTTTACTCTATGGACAAATATTGCTTGCTATGCATGGAGGCAGGATCAGATTTGAAGTCATCAGTCTGATAAACACATGCTACTGAATGTTTCCAGACCATCATGTAGCTGCCTGGAGCTGATAGTATGTCTGGAAGCCCTTGTTTATAAAGACGTGATATTTTAATAGTGCAGTGCTGGTTTCTAGTTAATTTTAAAGTGCCAAAAACTCAGAATTATTTTTGAAAGTTGTGGTGTTGTAACCCTTTTGAACCCCAAGGCCATAAAAAGACAGGTGAGGGAAAAGTTACCGAAGGGATGTGAAAAAAAAATTGCCTTATTTAATGATAGGTGATGCAATAGGCTCTTCATGTCATGTCAAATTTAAAAAATGACATCAGCAGGGTGTAGTGAACAAGGTGATTTGAGGAAATCGAGCATTGGAGAATGTGTGCCAGGGTCTGATGAGTCAAAATTTAGTAGAGAATAGTATGTTCCACTAGAAAATAAAGAGGAGGCCACAATAAGCAATTGAAATCAATTGTTATCTCCACTTAGCAGTCTCCTGTTTTCTAAACATAAGCAGTCGCACGCCAAATCATATGCGACAAGAAGAGCCAACACTGTGAATGAAACAGTTGTGAGATATTTAATGTCCCTAGTAAAAGTGATGATGATGAAGAAATTATCACAGAATTTAAGGAGAAATTTTATAATACAAAGTCAACGAACGAAAAATATATGGTTTTAACCTGCTTAACCAAAAGCTGGAGTGAAAACAAAATGATGTCACAGTTCAACGTTTCACTTTACATAGCTCACGCAGCTAAAATGACACAAAACCATTTCAGGGAATCATGTTTGAACCTGACAGAAAATACCAGCGCCATATTCCTCAAGAAATTACCACCTTGTTCACAAGTTCTACTTAGAGAATGATATTGGCAGCAGTTTGGCAGGAATGAAAGATACAAAATCTGTGTAAAAGGGCGACAGAAGAGTGAAAAAACAAGAAAAGGACTGGTGATCCAGACACTCATAATGTGTGCATGTACCATTTGTGAAAACATGAAATTGATGTTAGTGAGTCTGCAAGCTATTAAGATGTAAATCTCAAATGGGCATAATTTAATTTTTTGTAGAAAAAATGGTTTGTCAAAATTCTTCTGAAAACTGCTTTATTAACAAATGTGAAAAATGTCCTGGAACTCAAAATATTTCCGAATTAATAAATGATTTTATGAAGAAAACTCGGATAGAAGATGTGATATACAAAAATGGACAACAACTGATGGAGCAGACCTAAAAATGATTAAGGCCACTGCAAACAATTTCATAATTTATCTAAAAAAATTCAAAACCACAATTTCATTGCAAAAGTTCAATCCTCATAGCTAAAACCCCTCAAGAACACAATTCAACATGGAGAATTTATTGTAATCGGTAATATTCTGAAAAATATAATTGCGTAATTCAGGATGCGATTCAAGGATACCACTGGAGTACAAGCCAAGCCACAGTACACCCATTTGTTGTTTATTTCAGAAACATCCAGGATAATTCAGTAGAACATCTGTGCTTCACATTTATATCCAATTATTTAGTACATGATACTGCAGGGGTTCATTTATTTCAAAAGAACATGTTAAAATTAAAAGAAATGTTTCAGAATATGAAAATGCTGTATTATTTCAGCAATGGTGCAGGAGGGCAATATAAGAACAGGAAGAATTTTATCAATATATCTTATCATATGACAGATTTTCAGGTCACAGCTGAATGGCGCTTTTTTTTTGGGGGGGGGGCCTACAAGTCACGGCAAGAGACCCTGCAACAGTGTTGGTGGAACATTAAAGGGGCTTGCTGCGCATCCTGTCTACGGGGAACTCATATTATGAACCCAAAAGAACTGTATGATTGGGCAAAAACTCACATCCCGTTTACTAGGAAAGAAAAACATGAAAATGAGGCTGAAATATTAAATACAAATCGGTTTCACAGACTAAAGACAGTTCCAGTAACATTTAGCATTCACTGTGTCATTCCAGTTCCAAGAACAAAATTGTTATTAAAACATTTTCTTCATCATCTGAAATGCCCAAAGAAGTTACTTTAAGTACATGGAGAAGTCATGGCGGAAGAAGTGAAACAGTGTAAGAGCCATCACACAGAAACGCAAACACTCTGTGTGGCGGAATATTGCACTTGCCAACCTCCTTTGTAATGGTGAGTTGTTTTTAATAAAAACTGGCAAGATAGTTAAGCCTCCGTTCTAAAATTTTCACAATGGAACCAGTACACCCTAAAGAAT
The DNA here is from genome assembly GCA_030765065.1 of Deroplatys truncata. Lineage (NCBI taxonomy): Eukaryota > Metazoa > Arthropoda > Insecta > Mantodea > Mantidae > Deroplatys > Deroplatys truncata. The sequence continues at coordinate 65,506,067 of CM060985.1, forward strand.
TATATTTATTTTTTTCTTCTGTAAAAACCAAGTGCATTTTTTGTTATATATCTTTAACGAGTATTTTTATGGCAGATAACTATTTAAACAATTTTTTTTTTAAAATTCATATGGACAGTATTTATAAATTAGGGTTTTCTTTTTGTAATTGCACTGAAACCACGTTTCCGTCTTATTTTAAATAGTTACAAAACTTCAATGAAAGAAACAAGTCTTCTTTGCTAAACTGGTATTGCTACCTAACTATAAAGAATATAAGTTAATACTGCTTGAAATTCTTACATAAAAATACAAAATAACTTGCCAAAATATTTTTAAATTTGGAAATACCAAACTTAAAAATAAGTTGTTGAAAAAGTGGGTTCAAAGATCTACTTTTTTTGCATGGAATGACTCCAATGTTAATGTGTTAATAACGTTTAGCTCATATTACAGCAAGCATGTTCAATGAAACAGAATTTGCATGAACTTAAATGTTAAATCACTTTAACTTGATGTTAAAATTTAACATCTTTTGGCGAAGCCGGCCCTAAGAATACTGTCACCAGATCCTTGAAACGTGCAGATGACATTGAATGAAAACTTAATTGCAGTTCAGTTAGTTTTGAGCATACTCAGCATGTTTGCAAACTGCTTAGTAAGCACAATGCAGATCTTTGTTGGCTTATCTCTAGATTCCTTCCAGAGTCTTCCTTTGCATCTATATACAGTAGGTTCATCTTCAGAAGCTTATTACAGGCACTCCATGCCAAACAGTTTGAACTATGGTGACATTAAGAACATTAGGCAAAAAAGAAAGAAAGGGATAAACTCTGTTGAATACTATAAACATTAACCTGTTAAAGCAATGATATAAAATAAAGTGCTTTTATTTTGCATTAAATTGCGATGTCTGTTAATGATATTCTCTCTCTTTACAGCCGTCTGTAGCTCCTGTAAGTCGCAACTATCAAGAAATGAGAGAGCGCCTCCGGCTTCTCTTGACAAAGAAGAAAGCTAAATGTAAAATAGGTGGTGTAGCACCTAGTTCAATAGGAAACGGTACTCCTGTGCAGCCGTCTAATGCTGCACCACCTACAACGCCTGAAGCTGCAGGGAAACCTAGTGGGGGTCCATCAGGAGCGCCAGCAGCTCCTCCTCCCCCTGCAGCTTCAGGCAGTACAGCACCAGTGCTGGCTAAGCAGGATTCTGTGGATTCCTTACCCCAGTCCAATGTGAAAGATCCAAGGGATCTAGAAGCATTGCTGGACTTCATTGAAGGTAACCAGTCATCTCGGTGTAAGGATGCTAAGAAGGCAGCGAAAAAAGCAAGACAGAAACAGAAAAAGGTAATTTTTTCTTTTTTAACTCATTGATTTTTGTTTAAGCTAAACCTGTCCTAAAGACAAATTACATATATTGTGAGAGAAGTTCAGCTTTATTTGAGATAAAAAGGCTTGTGTCCAAAATATTAGCTGTCAGTATTTTTGGTTTTAAATTGTTCCTTGGTGCATTAGAAATATGACACAAGTGATTTACAGATAAAGTGGCTATTTTTAAAAGCCTACACACAATTAAATCTCCAGAGTCATGGCATAGCATTTTCTTTCCTGCTTTCTTGTATAAGAATTAGGTTCAAATTAATGCATTATTTCATTGTGGATTAACTCTTGATTTGTTGCCCATAGATGGCACATTAGAACAGGGAAGTGTGCCATCTGCACAAATGCCTTGAACCCTTCAAAACATAATATGTTTGTTTTCAATTCATCTGTTAAATTTTACTATGCTGTACCTTAGATAACACATCTATTTTCAGCAGCAGTGAGCTTACTTCTAGTGCAACTATTTTAATATAGAGTGAATATTTATAAGTACAGTAGAATCTCGTTAGTATATTTTTGCAGGGATCTAAGGACTTGGACGTCATAGGCAGAAAAACATTTTAACGAAAATACAAAATCTGCAATTTAAGAACAGTTATGTAATAAAATCTAATAATTACTATGGGCAATTGAAATAGATTACAAGTACAATGTCATACTGAATACGATACGTGTTTCCATGTTAAATTCAATATATGTTCAAATGGATTTGGATACACAAAACTTGAGAATAAATAATTCAAGCTTTTATGTTGGTTAACTTGGATTTTTGAGGTTATGAATGTTTTTGAGAAAATAAATTGCGAATTATAGAACTACAATAGTGGCTTTACTGTGTGTTTTATTACATATGTGATAACAATTTCTGCTAAAAAAGAAAACAAAATAATGAGCGTGCATCGTGTTACGAGTACAATAGACGATAATATCTTTGGTGTATTCAATATGATGATTTGAATACAGTAGGTGTTTTCATGCAACAAATTTCGTTCTGATCCTCTTCTGATCCTATTATCCAAGAGGAAAATTTTATTTTAGCATTTTTCCCTTCTTTAAAAGCAGTTTCAATCAATTTAGTTTGCTAACAATCGTGTTTAAGGTTGACGGAGGAATGTTTAACTTCCACACTATATCCACATGTTTCATATTTGGATTGTGATCTACTTCAAGGATTTTCAGTTTTTCAGTGCTGGTTATTTACTACACTTTCTTTTTTTCATTGCAAATGAAAGGTTAAAATACAATCTACGTATGTTTGGTCAACACTCAATAGTAGAAACTATCGTTGGTGTTTACCACGTCAAGGTAAAGCATTCTCTATCCTGTCCACACAAATCGTGTCACACAAATATTTACATACATGCATGTGATTGGCTGCCGGTATCCACCCTGTGACCAAGGATTGACCAAAGTAGCAAATGAGGATGTCAAACTTTGAATGTGTTAAGCGCCTATTCCCACTGGACTGACCAAGGATTGGCCGAAACAGTGAATGAGGACGTCAAACTTCAAATGCAGTAAGCGGGATCGGGAAAACGCACTAAGCAAACGTTATTTATTACATTTGGTGATTTGGTACCGGGACTTCTATAATTCAACGTAATACACGGGAAAACGTGCTAATGAGATTCCACTGTATTAGTATTTATTTTCTATAGCATTACATAAACATAGTTAGCCATACTATTTCCATAATGTCTAGATTCATGAAACATTTCAGCTATATAAAATGAAAGAAGATATCAGCTTATCAAGGAGTTGATAAAGATAAAAGTAATAAAATTGTATGAATCACAGATCAATACTTTAACAAGTGATTCTCAGCTTGATCCATCACAAGTTACTCCAGATAAGACAACTTGTAGCTCACAAAACCCTAAAAGCATTAGGCATACATAATAATGTAGAAAATAGTACCATGTAGTGATTCCGAGCCATTGATAGATACGGGAGTATTGCCATCATTTTATACCATAAGATGGCCGACACAAGTAGCCAAGTTAATTAAGGCATGGAGCTGTAAACGGGAGGTCTCGGTTCAAATTCTGCCAGAACCATCTTCTCTGACTGGGGTTTTTCCTAAGTTTTCCTGTCATCATAGCTTGCAAATGCTAGGGAGGTCCTTCCCAAACTTATTTTCTCAATTATCATTTTATTTCATTTATCACCAGGTCCGCCACTGTGGTGCCATGTGTAATAAGAATGGGCGTTTAACACTACCAAAAAAGAAAGGAACCTCCCCCCCCCAAAAAAAAAAAACACTTTAAATGTCCACCTGGGAAAGAGTCTTAGTGATTTTACCAGAGAGCATGTGCAAAGAATGAGACACCTGGACCACATAAAGAAAATATTGGTACCCCCGCTTTGGAAGAGTTTATAACAAAACTGTTGCCAGTTTTTAGAGATTAGCTGCAGATGATTGGAGAAGTGTGTTAGAGGTTGCACACAGAACTGCAATGAAAACCTGTATAACAAGATTGGGCTAAATGCCCCAAAGTGTCTTTTGGTGAGAGCAGCACATAGAAGCAGTAATAGCAGAAAGTCTGTTAATTTAATGAAGGTGTCCAGAAAACAGTAATAGTCATCCAGGAGAATGCAAGTCTACTTCCTGGATCCAAAACTATATTGCTAGGAAGAAAGGAGGATTTCACCAGAGCAGTAAATTGCAAGAAGAGGGCAACAGAGAAGTACCAGTGGCCTTGAAGAGCCATTAAAATGTGCAGGATCAGAGTCCAGTGGACTATCGAGCAGAAGAAGGCATTGTTTATGCTGCAGGACAAATATAATACTACGCAGGGCTATTAATGCAGTTTGATAATTTGAAGGTTAAACTTTGAGCTGTTTTCTTTCATATTATTTGTTCAGATTAGAAAGCACTGTCTTTCTCTCTTTCTCATGTTTTTCAATCCATAAGGCTTATTTGTTACTAAAATGTAACAAAAGTATCACGTTTAAGATGAAAAATAGATGGAAAATTAAAAAAAGAAAGAAAGAAATTATACATGTAATTTATTCAGCAATAACATTCTTGTACCCTTTTCAAAATTTTCAGAACTGTTTTGTAAAGTATAAAGAATATTCAATAAAAAATTGAATCACTATCCATAAAATTAAAAGAGATAAAACTTTTGATAATAAATTAATTAAAAATGGTAAAGAGGACATAATTGCTAATTGTAAGAGTTACAGACATAAAATTAATGTGATATAAAGCATTTGAATATTCAAATATACTTCCAAAATTATATTTCTAACTTCAATAATTTATAAAATACTATTTGATTGCATTATCTTCTTAAATATTGTTACAAAGATGTAAACTTAATAGAAGGAATATATTGATCTGCACACTTCTGGGAGAGTTTTAATGAACGGTAGTGTGCTATAACAGCAAAATAAAATGATACAAATTGAAGCATTTACTAATTGTTATGTTGTGAATTTTAATCATGATGCAAAGATTAGTAATAATGACACTTTATTGCAGCTTGAGGAAAAAGAAAGGAAAGACCAAGAGGAGGCAGAGAGATTGAGGCTGGAGGAGCTCCAGAACAAAACTCCTGAAGTGACAATCACGGTTGTAAACACTCCTCAGCAACAGCAGCAACCACAGGGTAAAGGTGGTAAAAAGAAATCAAGTGCAGACAGCAAGAACAAGGCAGAGAAATCATCTGCGGCACCACCAACTCCATCACAGCAGCCAAGTCCAGCTGCTGCTCCTGTCGCTTCTACACAGTCGTCCCCACAGATGGTGACCATAAAGAGGGTGATGGAGTCCAATGGTGCAGAACCCACCGTAACCATCACACTCAAGGGAGCAACACCTGACAAAGACAAGGTTCTGTTTACCTTGGTCAACGGACAAGGTGACTACCGTACGTCAAATAAGTTTATATCTGCTCTTTTGTTTGTTGTTTTAGCCATGCTGTAGGTTTGAGCCCTTGATGTTATTGTTCTCCAGCAGTTAACATTTTCTACCAGCATGATATTTAGCTCATAATACACCTATCCCTAGATCTTCAGGTAGGAAATAACTTCTAGCATGCTGTATGTAGCAAGTGCCATCAACTGAATGGGGCAGACTGCTGCTAACCCTTTCAGACCCAGTTTATTTTTGAACAAAACTAGTTTTTGAAATAGGACGGCATATGGAAATACTATATTTACCTGCAAATAACTCATTCTTGTGCATATCTACCACCCTATTTTCTCAATGTCAAATTAAGAGGTAAACAATCCACACATGTATCACCTTAATAATTATGATCATAATGTTGTTATTATTACTGCATGATGTGGCAACAGGAGATGAGAGTGAAATAAATGGCAACTCTGCTAATTCCTGCACTCTTTTAAATGTTTGTCAAGCATGTGAGATTGTTGTTGATTTTGGCTTTGATGGCTCTGGTTTAGTTATTCCTATTATTTCATTAGACTGGCAAAAGTACCTGCTCCTGTGCAACCACTTTGCTTTTTGTGCAACTAAGCTATGCGAAATGGAGGAAGTATTGTGGATGGCTTTAAACTAAAAATAAGAAATGCAGAACAACATGCTAACCAAGCTGCAGTCATGAATTTAATGAGATCGAATGTAATGTTCACTACTAGCATATAAAATAACAGCCAGACAGGACAAGAAAATCTTGAAACAGCAGTTAAGAGTCCAGAAATAAAATTTCCTAAATTGGAAAACAAACTTCATTGTTATGTAGCCAAGTTATGAAATTATAAGTTTGGTAGTACGAGATGCTTCATTGTAAAGCTTATGAATAGGCAAGGAAGCAGGGCATCGGCACTTAAAATCTCTTAAGTGTCTATGCAATGGCAAACATCTCTCTACCAGAAGGTGGTATGTGACTTCAGTGGTGGGATAATATATTTCCATTGACATAATAATGCGGAAGAGAAACCAGTACTTATTATTGGCAATATAGATCAAACAAATTAAACTTTGACATGCCACACACCACCACCATTAATAAAAAGGTAAAATTAAGCATCCTTATACATACAACTATATGAAAAGCAGTGTTATCATGCTTGCATAAAACAGATGAAAGAAAATTACCACAGGTCATTTCCATAAGTAAAACCAAATTAATTTTTCCAAAGGCAAAAGTGTACAAATACAAAAGGAGTGGGTGGTTGAATGTTTCTCATAAAAAATTGGGTTTAGCCCAGGGCATTGCTTCTATTCCTGACACTGCTAATGTGGAATAGTTTTCCTGTACACAGGAGACATGAAGTGCCTCAAAGCAAGAAAATGAACCTTGCTGTCACAAATTGTGTGCAGCCCCTGGATGCTGCTGTAAATAAGCCCCTTAAGGGCAATGTAGCTGCCTGGTGGTGTATCTGATTAGCATCCAATTTTAGAAAAATAGAATACATTTAATAATAATAAACATTGAGATGGATAAATTACATAAATGCAATAAATATTTGCAAATATAAGGCTATAACAATGATGATGCAGTAAAATTAATATTATATTCCCCCTCCCACCCCATTACTGCCAAATGCAGTATGATTGTTAAAATAAGGAGTGTTCTATTTAACAGTGGTGTTGGATGCTCCTTCTGCTTGCCCGCCAAACTGCCACAGTACATGGTGAAAGAGCGGTTATCACTCAGCTGCATACAATTGCCACTCTACTGTGATTGCTCTACAAAGCTGACTTACGAGCCAGATGACAATTCATATCCTATAGGAAAGAGAATATAGTTAGTGATTCTGTAAGATTAGGCTCACTCTAAGTTTGAAGCTGGCAGCACTGTTGCTCTACCCTTGTCCACACCTTCTGTTTGTTGCTCGCAAGTTCATTATAAATGCGCTGTGGGTATAGGAAGAGCAAGTAAAACTTTAAAGCTACAAGGAACTGTCAGCAATAAAGGAAAAATGCCTATAATATATCTGTTTTGTCTGTAAGTAGTTTTTTTCATACTAACATGTCTTAATTTGTTTGAAAAAGTTAGAAGCATTTGTATCTTATGCCCCTTTCAGTTATAATGTTAAACTCAAACTGATGCATTGGCAGAACCTTTTTCTTTCCCTTAGGTGTGTTAAAAATGCATATTTATTACATATTTTAATGCATGTTTCTTGAAATGTTTTGTACTTTTGTTGTTAAAAAATAACTTGGCTGGAGTTACTGTCACATCTGATTTTAGAACAAACATATTACTATTTAATGTAATTACATGCAATTGGTGCTTCTTATCTAGAGTTTTCACCTGTTTTCATTTTAAATCTGTGAGGGACGCTCTAAAAGTTCTCAGCCTCGGGGATATTGTGAGGATGGCAAAATTACTATGATAATTGTTAAGTATCATCCTTTAGATGGCATGCTGCAAAGTTTCAGACATATAAGTGTAGTCAATTGTTTGTGATGATTGTGTAAACTTCCTAGTGTTAACATTTTCTACAAAATGGATAAAACTGATATACAAGCTTTGATAAAGCACATTGTTTTGCAGAAAAATAAATATTTTTGTTTGTTAATGACGCTTTCAATTGCCAGGATCATCTCAGCGTCACTGATGTGCCGGAATTTCGTCCTGGGAGTTGCTTTACATGCTAGTAAATCTAGTGACATGGGGCTATTGCTTTTAATTGTTTTGAAGGGTTTAACCCCTTCAGACTAAGATATATAAATGGAAATAGATTCCAACATTAAAGGATTCTTCTCCTTTGTTTTGTTGGTTAAAAGGTAAAAGCTTGATAGGCTGTTTCCACTACATTTTGCATGAAGTTTTGGATATAAGAAACTTTCTGCTCAATGGAGGATTTGTTAAAAAGGGACCAATGGAAATGTCTCAGGAGGGTTAAGACTTGTTTAAATGCAGTTCCAGTGGGTTTCTCCAATGTTTCATAATAGTAGAAGAAGCATGGATTCATCACTACATGCCAGAGACGAAGGAGCAATTCAAACAGCAGGCAATAACAGGTGAATGTGCCCCAAAGGAAGCAAAAGTGGTTCCATCTGCAGGAAAAGTCAAGGCTATGGTTTTCTGGGATTCTTATGGTGTGGTGTGCATAGACTATCTCCAGAAGGGCAGAATGCGTACTGCGGAGTATTATGCTTCACTACTGGACTAATTGAAGGATGCCACTTGGTAGTCCACACCTTGGAATAAAGCAAGTTCTGTTTCATCATGATATGTGCCTTCACACATGTCTTGGATTTTTCCTTCAAAACTGCATGACCTTTACTTCCAAGTACTTTCTTCCATAAACGTTTTAGAAGTGGTTACACATATACAAATCTGAATTATTTACCTTAAAACTAGTTTCGAGAAATCTCTTCATCAGTTGACTGCAACTGAATGGCTTGCCCCTGATGATCATGGCTTACTACTTGTCCAAGCCATTCAGTTCAATCAGCTGACGAAGTGTTTCCTTGAAACTAGTTCTGAAGTAAACACTGAAATCAGTGAAATCTGTATATTTCTGTATATCTGCATATTCACTTCTAAAACTTTTTATGTAATCATTTCATTATATCTTTGGATTTACAAAGGACTTCCTTCTTTATCTGCTGGATTTGCTCCCAGCAATTACTTTTTGTTCCCAAACCTGAAGAAATGGCTGGGTGAACGAAAATTCATCAAGTGAATGACAAAATTTATTTTACTGAGGGTTTTACAAGTTGGGAAGTCTCAGGACTAAAGATACAAGGTGATTATGTTGAAAAATAAAAAAAAGATTTCTATTAAATCTTGTTTTTTCTGGCTAAGCTGAGAGCTTTTAGAATGCCCCCATAGGTGAAAAAGAAAGGAAAACATACATGATGGTATTAACTTTTTGATATTGTTGTTTCCATCCAGACCACTCTTTAAAGTTGTTTTGTTTTGATTCATAGTAGTTTTATCTCTTAGATTGTATGCATTTCTTGTTTATCTCAATTCTTAATTGTACTTTTGTCTAGAAATCATAAATCATACTAATCATCTGTTTGTAATTTATAAAATGAATTATATTTATTTATAACTTCAACAAGTTTACAATGGTCACTGCTGAATTTTCTGTATTATGCCAAATAAAACGGGTTACAAGCAATGCCTGTTTTTGTTGTACTTTCCCTTACTCGAGCTGTGTCTTTCAGAGCCAGTCATGGAAGCAGTCTAGCCATGTTTCCTTAGAGATGTTAACAACTTCCTCTTCATAGGATGCAAGACTCCTCAGCATTTGCAAAATGATGGCCTCTGAGCTTTTCATTAATTTTAGAAACATCAAAAAGCCATATGAGACCAGATCTGAATTCTATGGTGGATAGTTAACCAGTTTCATTTTGGAGTAACTCTGCTGCTTTCATTGCAAAGTATGTAGCAGCATTGTCATGGTCATGGACCAGACCTGAATTCTGTTGTGGATGGTTAACCAGTTTCATTGTGGATTGCTGGAGTAACTCTGCTGCTTTCATTGCAATGCATGTAGCAGCATTGTCATGGAGCAAACTTCCCTGCAACTCAGACTTTGGTCTTCTCTCCTTCAGTGTTCTGAAGACTGGTGGGAAGCTGATTGTGGTGTAACAGCAGTTTTGTTCTTAATTGAAATGCTTGCAGAAAAGAAACTGGCAACCATTTTCCAGCCTACACTCCAGCATCTCTTCGGCATCAAAGGAAGATCATATAGGAAAACCCAGATTATAGACTGCCTCTTTGATTCTGGGTCGTAGCATTATATCTAGTTTTCATCATCTCTGATATCATACACATATAAAAAGCTCCCATGTTGAAACAAACCATTTCTTGACTTTATTCCCCTTGGCCATCATTTGCTCAGTCAGTTGTGAAAGAACCAGCAGCAACAAAGCCTCTTCAACTGAAGGTATTCGTTAAGATTACAGAGATCTGTAGCAAATTAATAGTTCAGGACACTTCTATTTCACTGTAAGTCACTCACAGATCGATTATCTCAAGGGCTTTCACACAGGCTATGTTTTTCCAGGCCACAACTGTTGGTGGTTGCTCATCTTTTAGGGCTATTTTTCCTCATTGAAACTCCATTAACCAATTATAAACTGTGGTACGTAAAGGAGCAGAGTTTGGAAAATCTCTCTTCATTCTTTCCAAATATTGTTGGTTGAGACTACTTATAATTTTGAAAAAATCAAAGAATAAAAATGCTCCCACAAAGGCTACATTTTAGAAACGCTGATACCAGCGTATTAATTACTGCTTGGCTGCACTAGCAGCAATGGGAACAGTATGCAACCTAATGTGATGTCCGCTAATAAAAACACATTCTTTCCAGTGCCAATAGTGAACCTGTATCCCTCATAGTTCCATGGAATCCAGAAAATTAATGACCATTATACAGTATTTTTAAAGAACATACTCAAGATTCAATTAAATTGATTCGCTTCACTGTCTCTAACCTCTGAATAACACTTCAACAAGCTCTAAGTTTAAGAACTAGTCCTAGTGTAAATCTCAGGCTCTTACAAGCCTTCACCTCCAGCTTGCATTTTTTAAACTCCTAAGTCTGGTTTACAGTAACTGGAAACAGAAACTAGAACAAGAATGACAAAGGTAAAATCTATTTATTACAATGTCAGTGCGAAGCTTTACTGGGTCTCATGAATGGGAAAGAAGACTTGGTCAAGTTGTAACTTTTTCATTCCTGTTCCCAGGAACAGCATATTAGATCCATATTGTGCACATTAGACTCCACACTGTAGACATATTTAAGATGGTTGTGACCTTAACCAGCCATTAGAGGTGTCTCAAGTCATAAGCTGGGAAAATCAAATCACAAGGAATTCCAGCAAATGCGCATCCTGACTCTCAGATTCGTTGAGTGCTGGTTCTTCTAGCAAAAGTATCAATCATAGTTTGTTTATATGCAGCTCAAAACTGGATATTGCCTCAAAAAACTGCAGAACAGCAAAAAAGAAAAGAAAAACGTGGTACAAAGTAATAGGATAAGTAATTTTAATGTACGCTGTTAATAATGAATGATGGCTATTGATAATGGAATAATCTTGATAAGTTGCTTTTGCTAAAGGAATTAGAAAAAGTTTATGAAATATTTACTGTATTGAATTTTTATTTTGGTTAACCTGCATTATGTTTGTTGGCTGAACTGGAAGCACATGAAGGATATGATTGGTCAGTTACAAACAAATCCCAGTATGCAAAATCACACTTTTATTTTGCTATGGATATGGTTATTCATATGCGTATAGCTGTTGTTCTCATATTATGAACCAAAGTGTTGCATTTTTGTTTTCCATTTGGTTTTCATTCCTGTTTCTGTTCTCAGGTTACTGTGAGTCAGTCTTTAAAATTTGGTGAATGGATTTTCACAAGAGGCTCCGAAAAGTGGTGTATAAATTTACTAGAAAGAAAGTAGTATAAAAGTATAACTCTAGGGGGGTTAAAAACCAGCTTTTTCTCATATCACTAAATAAAAACATGTTTTTCTAACCCCCTCCTTAATTTTGGTGGTAAGAAGTGGTCCCTTTGATACTAAGAATAGCTACAACATAAATGGTATTGTATTGTTAAAATCAAGCAAATGAACAAATAAGTACAAAGAAGTGCATATGTTGACAATGAAAGTCAGTTGCTGTTGCTTAAGTTAATGCCTAAATGCAAGCATTGAACTGTCTACATTCGATGGATTGGACACAGGATTTTTTCTTACACTGTACTCATTGCTAAGGAAATTTAAGTTTATGCTGTTCTGGTAGTCAGGTGTTTACAGTGCAAAAGGAATACAAATTCAAGTACTTTTGTAAGTTACTTATGATGTTAGCATGAATAAGAAAATTTGTTCCATGGGCAAGAGATATCAAATACTTTGATTTTCCATGCATCCAATGTGATTAAGTAGAGTTGCATTTGATTTGATGTAAAGAATATGTTTTCTGATGCTTTGAACTGTTCTATTTGTGCAGTGTGAACAAATGAATGCATAACTATGAATACCGGCTAGCCAATTTAGTGCTGCGTCAATTAGTAATTAATATTGATTTTAATTTCCATTCAATATAAAATCTTTTAAGCATCAGGACTAAGATTTCATTATGTGCTTCCTGATGGAGCTCCGTGCAGAAATAAAAAATCGGCCACTATTTTGCACAAAACATCACACAGAAATGTTCAAAACAATGAATCCCCCCCCCCCAAAAAAACAAACAAACAAAAACTTCCCTCTGTGGTCTGGTGGTTAGCAAGCTAGCCTCCAAATCCAGAGGCCCCAGATTCAGTTCTTTGTTGGAGGGTAGGAATTTTTCTTTAGTCAGGATTATTCCCCATCCTACCTAGAGTCTGGAAGTATGAATGAGAGTGTGTGCATCCATCCGTCATTGTTGCTGTTGAGTAACTGTTCCAAAGGTAAAATGCCACCGATACGACCTGAAATGTTACGGGCAACATATAAATGAAACAAAAAGTTAAAAACAATTATTTTATTTGTGAACTTTTGTTAGATTTAGCCATTATAGAGCGCGCAAAATGCTGCGGAAATTTAAAAAATAAATTTTCTTTGTTTCTGCAAAATTCATGTATTACAAAGAACAGTTTTTATGATAATGTAATTTAATGACATTCTTAAAAAGGATTCTCTAAATTTTGCTGTTCTACTTGCACTAAATATAATTTGAGAGTCTATTTCTGAATGTGTCTCCACAAGAAACTGATTTATAATTATGCAAAAACTAAAATCAATATTTATTGTGTGTAGACCAAGATTGAGCAATTATTATCCTTAAGATTCATGTCCTTTGCGACGGTATTTATGTTTGTTTGAAAGAATGCTACTGTTTATTTGCCGTACGTATAAAAGACAATTTGTCGCGGTCACTTCGTGTTATCTTTTACTGAGCGCCTGTTATTTTATTTAATATTTTTGGGTTCACTGTCCTCCGGCTAGCTGTGATCTTTTTGGTCGAGCACTTATCTTATACAAGGTGTGTAAACGGAAAGGAGTTTTTATCCAAAGATAACACTGATGAAAGAATTTGTTTTACACTTTTTATTGTCTTAACATATTATTCACTTTTACGTATTAATCTTGACACTCGCCAAACTGAAACTATTATAATAACTTATTTACTGCTCATTCTTAATTCGTGTACTTCAACTTTTTGTGTAATTAACTTTACGACACTTGAGATTTTTATATAACTTTGCTACGCGTAACCTGCGAATCGATAAACTGTGCGATGTATTCAGCGACGTGTAATGCACAAAAGTTTCTGATGGACTGAAGCCGACGTGTAATGTACACATGTTTCCGATGGACTGGATGAATTTGACTCTGACCTAGCCCTTTTTATACTCCTACACCCCGATATGCCTAAAGATTATAACCGAGCTGCTATTGGTTAATAAAACGCGCCAACATTAGCGTCTATTTTTATATCCAATGAAAATTACGAAAACATATGTTCTAGGGAAAATGTTCCAGCAAATTCTAAAGAAAAATGCGCCAATAATACGTCATTTGCTCGTCTCTAATAATGATAAACAGCTCACCCCCTCGCTACATTATTGCACGCTATTATTGTCAGTTTCAGTAAGGCCGATAAACCCACTTCTCAACAATGCTTACAATCATCAAACATCTCAAATCAATGTCACACAATAATGCATATTCACACTACAATTACTCTTGACATTTACATAATTTGTGATACAAATTACTGCGTCACCTTCGCTGCATTACATACTTCAGATGGACTGAATGCAGTAAAAAAAAAACATTAAATAAAATATTGCGATATTCGTTTAATCATATTGGATGCATGGAACATCAGTAAAACTGAGAGAGTTACTTAGAATGACAACATTTGCAGTAGACATTGGTGGCATGTGCAATTTAAACAATGGGCAGTGCAAGTATTTCACATTCCTTTTATAGCAGTGGGAGGACTGAGACAGAGTGATAAGCTGCACAGTGTAAACTTAAATCAGATGGGAAATTTGCAGCAATGTACACAGTGTTAAAAAAAGGATGATGTGTAATAGGTATACTCACACCAGAGAAACCACATCTTTGCATTACTTGTAAGTATCTCTGAATTTTGTTTGGAGCAGAAATGATTTTTCCATCAAGTGTATGCAGGAGAGTGCTGAGCATACAGGAAGTGAATGAAACGGTGGGAAACAGCAACTGGCCCTCTATGTTGGTTATGCTGTTTTAATGCATATTAAAATTAAATGCCCAGCTTTTTCATTTTGATACATATAGAATTTATTTTTTTAACCAACTGAAATTAAGTTTCTCTGCCACTTTCTTTGTAGTTATTTATTATGTTTAAGGGTCCCTGCCAGTCTGCCATTCCAATCAATGCTATTTTTTATATTTGAAATAACTTTCTCTGCATTTCTCTTCCTCTTACGCTCATGAAAGTCTTGTCTTCCTGCAGTGATTCGAACCGCTGCTGTCAGACCTTTCCTACCAACTCTTTCCATCTCTGTTAGGGCAGTTGTAGGAGACCCGGCCCGAACAGCTAGCTTTTATCATTTTACAGTCATTCATTTTTTTTAAGGAGGTGTACACGTTTTAAGGAACTTGTTGCATATTAGGGTATAAAGTGACCAGTGAATCAACTCTTGTCTAATTGTTTCAGAATAATGAAAAAAATGACTGACTTGATTACAAAAGTTACTAAAAGCTTCCTGTTTGATTTTTTCCAGTCTGTCAGGCGCAAGAAAATGTAAAGGCTACAAGCCAGCAACAGCCATCTGGGAATCAAAACAACTCCAGTAAGAATGGCAATGTAAATAGCAAGAAAAAGAATAAGAAGGGTAACAGTGGTAATGCCCCTCGAAACCCTTCCAATGCCTCAGGAGGCAAAATTGTACATTCCACTGCCAAGAATGGATCTGTGATGAAACCTTCTAATGCAGCAAATGGTGCTAGTGGTAACAATAGTAAACAAAACTGTAACAATAACGGTGCAAATAAATCTGGTGCAGCACAGCAGAAGCAAAGGCCATCTTCAGCTGTTGTACTGAATGATAGTGTTTCAGAGATCTCTCCTTTAGCACGCACACCTTACCTCAAGCAGCTATCGTCTAGTGCTTCAGTTCAAATAAATAATGTTATTAATAATATATCATCTGGTAAATCAGGTTCTGTGGGTGCCACACAGAAGTTGAAATCCGAATCTAACAATGTGGTTGGTAATCGTTCCTTCAGCCTGGAGAATCTCAAGCTACCACCAGGTATAACAATCACCAAGGTAGATGGACCCTCGTCTGCATCTTTAAGAAAGACCCAGACGAAATCTCCAGCAGAGAATCCTAAGCCTGCTTCTCCAATGATGCCCAGTCACAGTTCAACAACAATAATAGCTGCTCCAATGGTTGGAGGTGGTCCAAACAAGACAGTTGGCTACAGTACTGCAGTCTCTCAAACCTTGAGCGGTTCAAATGTTATTGTTGTGGACACAGGAAAAATGAAGGAAGCAGATACTGCAGTTACAAATGGTGATGATGCAGCACACAGCAGCAATAGCAAAAAGAAAAACAAAAAGAAGAATAAAAACCCAGATAATACAGGAAATGCAAACAAGGTACAACGTCAACAGCAAGTTACTAATGGAGTCACCATGTCTGTGAAACATCCAAGTGGGGTACAAGCAAGTAAAAGCATGAATCTTCCGCAGCAACAAAATGGCAGTGTAAATATTAAAGTACCACAATCACCAGTTCATCCTCTATTGTCAAAGCATTCCATTCGTCCACAGGCCTTGAACACTCAGCCGGCCATTATAAAAGTTAATGGTGCAATGGTTACAATCAGAAATCCAGCATTGCAACAAGCAATGGCATCTGCTTCAGGCAGCAGGTTCCCTGCAGCACAAAGACCTGAAGTAATGGTGAATGGAGGGACTAAACAACCTCCTTCAAATAAATCTGCAAAGAAATCTGGAACGCCACCAGCAAGTGGAGCAAAAGGAAAAGAAAACAGTTCAACGGTACCACCACGCTTTGCTAATGCAGAAAGCAATGCTGCTGCAGCAGCTGCTATGCTCCGAAACAGGTTAGCTTCAGATTGCAATGGCCTGAATGGATTACACATTAGTAAAGTGAACAATTCTCCACCAGATGGTATAGCTTTGCGAGGCTCATCCAATGGACTTCCTCCCCGTATGATGCGCCCACAACAGCAGCAGCAGCAGCAACAACAACAGCAACAGCAGCAGCAAAAAGTTGGAGTTATGCAGAATGGTCCCTCTCATCCACAGGAGAATTCTATGGCTCCTTCTCACTCATCTATGGCTCGTACTATGATGCAAAATCAGTCAGCTATGCGCGAGGCAATGGCAGCTGCTAACGAAGCAAAAAAGAAAAAGAAGAAGAAGAAGGGAGCTGGAGGACAAGGTCATGCAGATGACTGGAACCTTGTTGGTGAGTAAATTATTGGTTCTGTATGTAATCCTCTTACTCAAACCATACACTCAGGTCATATAGGCTTTGACAGCAATATTCTTTATTATTAAAACCTTTATGTCTTAACCCACATTCTTGGGGTTAATGGAAGTTGCTTTACAGTCAAGTTCAGAATTCCCAATATAATACACATATTTCATTAAAACCATTTTTTCACATTCAACATCACTTTCTTAATCAAGATAGTCAAATACAGTACAACTTGCCTAAACTGGGCCCTCTTTGTATTGGAAACCTGGACAAATGGAAAATAAATCTCGGAACAGAGTTATTTCCTATGTTAAACAATACTGTAAACTGGAAAACTGTGTAACAGAAACAGAATAACTCTGGAACCGTTTGCATAAATAAGCTGACTAAGACGATTATTATATGTGTAATACATGCTAAATTTTTAAAGCAATAGCCATTAATTTTTAGCATGGCATACTTAAACCAAAAGTTTTAAAAGCAGTGATTGATTGAACTTGGCACAAGTTATATGGGGACGGAGAAACTGCAAGTATTATATGAAAATTGAAAATACAACACAATCTCGTTAGCACGTTCCTCATTAACACATTTTCCCGTGTATTATGTTCAATTATAAAAGTCCCAGTACCAAATCACCAAATGTAATAAATAACATTTGCTTAGTGCGTTTTCCCGGTCCAGCTTACTACGTTTGAAGTTTGACGTCCTCATTCACTGTTTTGGCCAATCCTTGATCGATCCAGTGGGAGAAGGCGCTTAACACGTTCAAAGTTTTGATGTCCTCATTGGCTACTTTGGTCAATCCTCGGTCACGGGGTGGATACCGGCAGCCAATCACATGCATGTATGTAAATATTTGTGTGACAGGATTTATGTGGGCGGGATAGAGAATGGTTTACCTTGGCATGGTAAACGCCAACGACAGTTTCTACTGTTTAATGTTGACCAAACATACGTAGATTGTATTTTAACTTTTCATTTGCAATGAAAGAAAGAAAGTGTAGTAAATAACCAATAGTGAAAAACTGAAAATCCTTGAAATAGATCACAATCCCAAATATGAAACATGTGAATATAGTGCGGAAGTTAAACATTCCTCCGTCAACCTTAAATGTAAATGTTAGCAAATCTAAATTGATTAAAAATGCTTTTAAAGAAGGGAAAAATGCAAAAACAAAATCTTCCTCTAAGAAAATAGGATCAGAAGAGGATCAGAACCAAATTTGTTGCATGGAAACACTTACCGTATTCAAATCGTAATGAATATGCCAAAGATACATTCGCCTATTGTACTCGTAACACGATGCACGCTCATCATTTTTTTTTCTCTTTTAGCGGAAATTGTTATCACATGTGTAATAAAACGCACAGCAAAGCCACTCTTGTCGCTTCCATAATTCGCAATTTATTTTCTCAAAAACATTCATAACCTCAAAAATCCAAGTTGACCAACATAAAAGCTTGAATTACTTATTCTCAGGCTTTGTGTATCCAAATCCATTTGAACACATATTGAATTCAACACGGATTGTACTCAATCGATTTCATAATTATTAGATTTTATTACATAACTATGTTTGTTCTTAAGTTGCATATTTTGCATTTTCGTTAACACGTTTTCCCGCCTATGACATCCAAATCCTTAGGTCCCTGCAAAAACGTGCTAACGAGATTCTACTGTATTTGAATCTATTTTTACTTTTTCTACTATGTATAGTAAGTAGGGGAAGTATTGCATTCCACCCAAAAATTTGATACCAAGATTTCACTGGAAATACACGTTTTGAAGCCCCCTGAATAAAAAAAAATCATTTTTAGAAAAAGATTTGTATGCGTGTCTGTGTGGATGTGAACAGCATAACTCAAAAATGAAAAGTTGTATAAATACCAAATTTGGTATTTAGGTTCAGTATCTTTCTAAGATGCGACACGAAGATTTTCAAGAAAATCCCCCTACCCCAGACTACCCTTTGCATGGAACATTTTTAAAAAATTTTGATTTTCTCAAAAATGGCTGTTTACGATTTTGATTAAAATGGCATATGTTTAAGATATTTTTATGGCAAATGAAATGTATGTCATGAATTTTCTGGGAAGTCCCCAAAAGTCCTCTTTATTCTGAATGATGTTTGCATAATTGGAAAACCGTGAGAGACAAACTTTTACTACACAAAAAATGTATCTCATTAAATCACACAATTTATGTCATATTTTTTTTTTTTTTTTTCCAGAGTGAATCATTTCCGAGATATTCCTTGTTATTTGTTTCAATTTTCCAATACTTATACTTTTCCTCAAATGGGAATTCGTTATTCGCTTGTTTGTTTGTTTTTTTTTTCCTGGACTTGCAAAGAGAATGAAATGCGCCACATAGCAACCAGCTCTTAAAAGATTTGACTATCGCTTAAAGCCTACAAGAAAATTAGCAATAAGGTAATTTCAATATAGAGAAAGTCATGTGAAGGCAACACATCAGATTTTTTTATTTACAGACGTTTATTTTAAATTATTCCTTCATTGTAGTTCTATGCAATCAAATTTTTTTGTACTTTGTTTTGTTAACATACAATCCTTTTTAAGTTGAACACATGTGAAAATGGGTGGGGGGATTACGTTTCATTTTAGGCAGGTTTTGCTGTATAACTGATTTCATTATTTCTCTAAACAGAAGATGAAGCTTTTTTTTTTCTCTGAACATGTTTTAAAAATTTAGCATGTTAAAGCACTGAGCGAGGTGGCACACCATGGTAATGTGTGCGACTCACATTTGGAAGGTCCTGGGTTCAAACCTCTGGGGCTGACCAACCTGACTAGGCTTTTTCACAGTTTTTTGTCGCTAACAAATGCTGGGATAATATGAAATTTTGCAAATTTTCCTATTCCTCTCATGACTCCATTTTGTTTGCTTCTTCACCATACCAGGCATTGTGCTGATTACTCATTCTGGATATGCTGTGGTCCAGCTACTCAATAGGCTATTGACCCAAGGCATTAGCTTGTAAGTCCTGCAAAGAGGAGGGTAATCTGTAGAAGAAGAAGAAGAAGAAAGCAAATAACTTATTTTTTAAAACAAAAATATGGCACAGTAGGAACTCTATACTATCGATCCCCTACTGCAAGGGTGGCAAAAACTACTTCCTTCCGCAAGTCACCAAATATGCAACATGCACTGCATCACTCAGCAGCATGTGAAAAACAAACAGACAGTTGCAGAGAGGGATAGGCGCCTGTGAGTCAAAATTACTTGCAAATCATGCTTTTGCCACCTCTGGCCCTGCTGATTTATATGAATAGCCCATCTGATTCTAGATAAATTAAATACTTCCATAAGAAGTGGAAAGGTTCCAATTTTCCCTGTTCGTCTTTATGACTTCCAAGTATAGTGGTCCTTGTTCAGGAAGAGCTCCATATTTTATCTCTATAGATACAGGGAAATGTACTCTGAACATTTGGTTCAGAGTTTCCTTCTCTGTCATAGTGTAACTTCCATCAGGTAGCTTTACAGTATTCAGTTTATAAGATGCATTTTTGCCATCAGTTTCTGAGTCTTAGCATTACTTGGTTTCTCTTCAATACTCTCACAGTACTTCCCCCATGAATCCCTTTGGGCCTTCATATTGCTGTGTTGTAACGGGTAAGTGCAATTCTATAACTGACCCAATCACCCATTCGTCTAGCTACATTAAGTAGGCTTCTTGTGTTTTTTCTAAATTTGCTCTTTGGGCCACCAAGAAACATTCCTTGGCGAATTGGCAATCATAGCCTTGTTTGGTTAGTAGTTTACCTGATCTCTGTATAGCAATTCAGTTATATCGTAAGTTGCTTGTGATATTGTCAACAGCTAAAACCACATTTTCAAATCTCAAATTAATAAAAGCTGTTTTAAGGAGCACATTTATAGAAGCCAGGTAAAGTGCATTAGCTGTTGTGAACACACAAAACAAAGTCTCTGGCTGCATTGCATTTTGTATTTTAAACTCTCATCTGTTTATTTTATATTAAAGCATTTTCTTCATGTGCCATTATAGGTTATCAGTGCTTTTCACTGTGTTGAGATTGAGCTTTTTTATTTATGGACGCTCTTTAACTGCTGTGGTGCTTAGTGTCACATTCTATATTGGGCGTGAAAGACTGGTAATGTTGCCTAGAGACCTCTTTATCAGGCTTGAGGTTCTTTTACGTGCCATAAATCTAGAGCAGGGGACCACGGGCTTTACTTCCCTTCCAAAGGAAGCCATGCTAAGGATTTTTATGCCTGAAAAAATCCATCGCCCTCCGCTGGGTTTGAATCCGCAACTTCGGGAACTAGAGGCTAGCATGGTAACCACGGAGGACAACACTTTTCACTATCATTTATGTTACATTTTTACATCGACTTTCTCAATTTTGACATAAAAAGATCCTGAAAAAATATTGAAATGTATACAACTACAAATTGTTCTTATAAAACGGAGGTCATGAATGCATGTTTCCATTTTTTCCTTGAGACATGCTCAATTTTGACTGAAATGTACAGTAAAGTAGAAATATTGAATGGAACTTGGAACTATCTATTACTGATATTAAGAAAGATAAGTAATAGACACTGTAGGAAGCAGCGAAGAACCTTTTACTTGTTAATCTTAATAAGCGTGCGTGTGTGCGTGAATATTCTTTTATCAGTATTTACCATTTCCGAAGTAGATACCTTATTTCCTATTTTTCCAAAACATTCTTCTCTACAAGTTGTGTTAAGCACAAGTTTTTTTGTTTTTTTTGAGTAAAATTCAAGATTGTTTGACATTATAATCCATAAATGAGCACTATGGAATAACACATCCCACATGGAAGACTGTGAATCTAGTGAATAAAGCAACAACTCACATTTCACTCACTTTAGCTTCCGGAGTTAATGCTTATTCCAGAAAAGACAAAAATTATTGACGCATTGAAGCCTGACCATGGTTATTTAATGGTCTTGTAATGAGTGGCCATTCACCTCAGACTAATATCATTCTAAAGTAAATTTTTCTGGCTGCCAAAATGAGAGTGATGACAAATGAGTATGAGTGACGAATGAGTCAACACAAGTGCTTACGGGTTCAAACCCGGCGGAGGGCGATGGATTTTTTCGGGCGTACAAATCGTTGGCACGGCATCCTTCGGAAGGGAAGTAAAGCCGGTGGTCCCGTGTTGTAGATTTACAGCATGTAAAAGAACCTCAAGCCTGATAAAGAGGCCTCTGAGCAAAATTACCGTTGTTTCACGCCCAATATAGAATGGGACGCTAAGAACCATAGTAGTTAAAGAGCGTCCATAAATAAAAAACTCAATTTAAACAAGTGCTTAACTAACAGTAAATCACAACAAGAATTACATCCATTTGGTACAACAGTTCACAACTGCAGTGAAGTGGCATTTTAAAGAAAAAAATAATTTTACAGAATGCATAGCTTCCTCACACACAAACTACTCACAAAGTTTTTACTCTCTCTATTATGTATAGTAAGTAGGGGAAGTATTGCATTCCACACAAAAATTTGATATTGAGATTTCACCAGAAATACGTTTTGAGGCCACCTGAATCCAAAAAAAGCACTTTTAGGAAAAGGTCTGTATGTGTCGTTAGATAAATACCAAACTTGGTATTTAAGTTCAGTATCTTTCAAAGATGCGACACAAAGATTTTCAAGAAAATCCCTCTACTCCAGACTACCCTTTACATGGAACTTTTTTAAAAAATGATAATTTTCTTAAAAATGGCTCTTAACAATTTTGATTAAAACATTGAATGGCCTCAAAAGTCCTCTTCTTTCTGAATGGCTTTTGCATAACTGGTAAACTGTAAGAGATAAGACAACAATTTTCTACACAAAAAATGTAGAGCTCATTAAAACACATAATTTGTCATATACTATTTTTTTTTTTTTTTTTAAATGGAGTGAAGCATTTCCGAGATATTCCTTGTTATTTGAATTTTCCAATATTTTTTCTCAAATGGAAATTCGTGATTCATTTTTTTATGTCCTGGACCTGCAAAGAGAATGAAATGCTCCACATAGCAACCAGCTCTTAAAAGATGACTATCGCTTAAATACTACCATATTCCCCTTGTACCTACAACAAAATTAGCAATAAAATAGTTTCTGCAAATGTTTATCTTGATTAACATGAAGTAAATGGAGAATAAGCGTTAGAAAATAGCTTTACAAGAGTAGAGAAAGTCATGTGAGTGTAACATCAGATTTTTTTAAAACTATTTTGGGAATCACAGTGAAATTTTATAAATGCACAAATTAAAATTTTTGTTATTCTAGCTTCACTTTTTCACCAGAACTTACTGGGAAATGTTTCGGAGATCGTTGCCTCCATTAACTTGGATCCACTGCCGTGCTTCCTTTTGTGACTAATAGATGGCATTCTCTGGTTGGAGAATGACCCAAATGGAGAGTTCTGATGGTTTTCTCTCTATTTAGGAAAAGTTAGTCATTCATAAGAAGAAGCATAATATATTAAACTTTGATGTCCCATGTGAAAAAGATCTCATTACACAGCATGTCCAACCAGAGAATGCCATGTACTGGTCGCAAGAGGAAGTACGGCAATGAATCCAGGGATGATGAAGGCAACAGTCTCCAAAACATGTCCCAGTTAGTTCTGGTGAAAAACTGAAGCTAGAATAATAAAAATCTTAATTTGTGCATTTCCTCATAAAGTTTTGCAGTTCTTCTCCATAAACAGGTTTACTCCAGAAGCATAATAGCATCTAGCAAAAACATTGTAAATTAGTCTTCATATGTTTATTGGTTTACATTTCCTGCATCAGCCCATGCAGTAAGTAGATTAGCATACTGTTTTCCTGGTTGTAACTTAGATTACAAGAATGTCTGAATGTATATAAATTCAGACTTTTCAGTCAATTTCAAAGCATGTTTGTGTAAAGTTCTGAAGCATCAAAGTTAAAAGCTTCTACTGTTTCTGGACTTCATTTTCTGTTTTATTATAAGTGAGTTATCTGCTAAAGGCATTTAAAAATAAAGCTCATTAAGTTCATAACCTCTTAATTAAAGGATGTAAAATATATTTCTGAAAAAATAATAAAAATAATTGAAAAAAAAAATGTTTCAAGCTGAAGTTATGTGTATGCAGCAAGCCTCGGTATGATATTTTATGTACGAGCACTGAAAAAAAAATTCTGCTTGTCGTTAGCTCTAAATAACCCTTTCTGCTTAAAATAGTTGTTTTCCAAAAAAGTTAAGAGCATTTTCGTTAAATCTCCAACTTTTTTTTTAAGTATATATTTAACTTATTGTGTACGTAAACTGATGTTAGTATTACCACAAGCTTCAGTGATATCATCTTAATATTTTTATAAGCTCATTCTTGTTTTGTTTTGTTTGTTTGTTTGTTTGTTTTTTGTTTTCAAAATTAAAATGCTCCCATAAAATGTAAACTACAGGCCTGACAAACATGTACAGTCTCTTTGATATGAATATAATTTAACAGCTGAAAATAATGAATATCTTTTAATTTTTAATACTGAATATATGGAAGATCTGAAAAAAAAAAAAAAAAAAAAAACTCCATCTAGTGGATATGTAGATAATTGTTTAGTATCTAAATAATAGATCTTGTTTTTTAAATTCTGAAAATATTTTATTTATCAAAAATAGGGCTCTGTAGTCTTTTTTTACATATAGCTTTCAGAAAATAGGTATAAGTTTCAGAGATTACTATTATAAAATTTCTAGGATCCTAAAGCAGTTGAATGTGGGTGAATGTAATACAAAATAGAAATGTAGAAAAATTAGTTAAAAATGCTTTGAGTCATTTCATGTATTTTGGCATTTAAATTTGTCATAATTAAGGGAATTTCCAAGCATTACAGAGCTCTAAACTTTGTCCAACATACAGATTTAATGTTATTACTATTATTTTTAAAAGGATTTTTTTTAAATGTAAAATAGGCTAAAATTTTAGTTTCTGTTCATTATAAAGATAGTATTTTTTCTTTCTTTTTTTCAGAAAGCGTATTTGCACCAAAGGATATAGATCTTGAAAATGGCGATATAGATGATGATGAAAGAGAACTAGAAGCATTCAAGAGATTCTGCTTCAATTCTGTACCTCCCAAACGCAAGGAGAAGGTTCATCTCAACATCAAAGACATTGTGCTAAAGAAGAAGTCTTCTGCAATTGGCTGCAGTTAGATTCGCTAAAGACAGTCATAAGAAGTAAAACTGCCTTGAATTGAAAGTGGCTTCTTTTTATTGTAAAAGAAGAAAATTTGTTGATCTTAGTAATTAAAGGAAAATTGTTTTCATTTGTACCCTGTGATCCAATACCTTTTCTGTGTTTGTAATTTTTTAAAAATGCTAAGTCATCAGAGCATCTTTGTTCAGATCCTGTAAAAGATATTGGTTGGAACTAATATTGTAAAAGTTTTAAGATTATTAAGAAGTCAGAGATAATTGTGAAAGTGATGATTTTAAACAGAGCAAATCCTGTATCATGTTATGTATATGTGAGATACACTAAAAAATGATTGCATATTTTGTTTTGTCATTTCTCAGCTTTTAATTGGAGTAGTTTCTGTAGGAGTGCTATCAGATCTGTTTGTTAGTAGGTTGAGACGGGGCAGTGTTTGATCTCACCGTTTTGATACAGAGAGCTTAATATTTCAGATATATAACTTACATAGCTGGAAATAATAAAGAAGCTATTAAATATATTGCCGTTCATTTGCAGTGCTAGATCATTAGTATCACTTTGAAAAAGTGAAGAAAAAATATTTTGCTATGTCCGCACAACTGTGCTTCCATATTTGAGCAGCATGATTTTTGCATTCATAGAACTTTGCTTTGTATAAGCAAATTATCATAATTTAATAAGTGATGCACTTAGGAGTATTTTATGTACATTAATGTAGTGCGATTGTTTTTTTATAGTTTTATTTCTGTGGAGCTGGTTTTGAAAGTCTTTCAGATATTTGCAGGTTAATTTCAGAAAGGGAATTATTTACATGAATTCCATGCAATACATTGTAATAGTTGAGAAGAAATAACTTGTGGTTACTAAGATGCAGTTTGTCATATACCTAGCTGGCAAAATATTTTCTGTTATTTCTTTTATTTATTTTTATTTTGTTGCTCTGTACACTGAATATGATGGATCATTGTGTTAGAAGATTTGCCAAATGATACACAAGATGCAGAGCTGTGCTCATGGCTATATCTGCATTGCAAGACGTAATTGCTGCATGTTCAGCATCATATTATATGACTGTTCATTTTGATTTAAATGAGATCAGTCTTCGAAAAGACTGAGAAAGAAAAAACAATTATGGGGTCTCAAATGAGAGATCCTAATTTTTTACATGTTGCGCCAAGAACTCCAGTGGTCTGTGGTATTGTATTTGTTACACAAGATTTATTTAGCCAATTAGATTAAAACTTATTCAATAACAGATCGAACCTGTGATATGTGTTCATGACCTTTTAGATACCCAGTAAACATCCCTAATGTTTAATAACCTTTGCTTTACAACCAAAGATGTATTTTCATTGTCCTTTAAAGATGTATTTGCAGCTGTAATCCATAACACCTTTATAATTAGAAATGGGAAACCAGAGTGTATATTATGAGAAGAAGCATATGTGATGAACCTCTCAAGAATAAGCATGCTTCTGACCTCAAGTAGTAAGCTGGAAATAATAGCATAACACACTGTAAGGCTTGCCTAAACCAATTGGGCAAATCAGGAGGTAATATGGCTTTCCATTCACAGCAAGTAGCTTGGACTTAATTTTGTTTTCAACATTTGGTTTTCAGAGGGAGCTTGTGGGCTTAATCCTTGATAAAAAGGTGTGAATAAAATCAACTACAGTTCATTGTACTTTTGCAGTAGGAAGTCAGTGGGTTTACTGTTTACCATGCAGTGAATTTGGTCTATCAGGGAGTTGTTATATACTTAATTCTGGAGGAATTGTAAAATATTACTAAAAATTTGACAGATTTAAAAAACTAAGTGCATAACATAAACTTGTTTTCTAACCTGGTGTTAGATGTTTTAAAGCATTGTATTCATTTTCTGTCTATTAAGTCTTCCTGGGCATGATTATTTTCAGGATTGTTTAATTATTTTACAAGCTATTATCTTCCTGCAACTGACAGAATGAAAGCAGAAGCAAAGAAACATGCTTGTATGAATCTAGTGTCCATTTAGGTAAACAAAGTGCCAGCTACGATGGCATAATCGGATACATAATAAGTATCCAAATGAAGCTGGCATGTTGCCATTGCATTTCTCTAAGGAAGGGTTAAATTAAACCTTATGCTTATCACTTATACAAGTTGAGAATCCCCTTTGCTGTTAAGCATATAACACATACACGAGAGGAAATGAAAGTAGGAATGGAATAAGCAAGTCTCTGCCTTGTCAGATGATTATGGTTCTCCAATAAAGTAGTTAGTTGATCCTTAACAATTTGAGCAACATGTACACTTGTCTGATTCTGTACTGCTCTTTTCCTTCTTCCCCCCCCCCCTAAATAATTATAATCTGGGCTGGGGGGCCATTGAAACATGCTTTTGAGGAATCTCTGTATTGACTCTCTGGGTTGAACGCAATTCTTGCTCCGCCTTGGTAAATAATTCACTTTAGTTTGGTCCATGATTCAGTGTGTTTGACAGAATATCATTGCTGACTGGCAATCCTTCAAATGTAATATGGTAACAACTGCTACAGTAAATGAATACGTTTTGGTAGAGGTGAATGAGAGATTGAATAATTGGTGTAAGTGCCTGAAGGACTAAAATTGTTTTGTTGATAAGAGTGAAAAGAACAGAAGAAAACAAACCCCTTTTAGATTTTGTGACAGATTTCAATGAACTTTTACATAGACAAGCTGGTAAAGCAGATAAAAGAATAAGTCAGCATGCTTTTAATGGCTTGAGTTTGTTTCAAAAAATGCTATCTCTCCTCCAAAATGAGTTGTCTTATGTCCATCGGAGTTGAATTAGATTCTTTGAAAGGTGGTAAACATAGCTATAATCGATTGGCACCACCATTAAAGATTGAGGTCATTCTGGAATGAGATCCAAATATTTGTTACTAATGGTGTAAAACTAGGCACTTTCTTTGACACAAGCCCACTCCCCTTTTGCAACTTTTTAGGATCTTGACTTACCTTGAAATCACAACATAATTTAGTGAAAGAGCAGCATAAGACATGACCAATTTAGAATGAACATCCCACGAGTTAGTAGTAAAGTGAAGAAAATTTAACTTCATTAATACAGCTATGGTTGCTGCCACAGGAGGGGATACATTTAACCCATCTTCCTGGTTTGTTCTTTGTTTTGCATTCTGTTCAAGGAGCTTCTATTCTATTAGCACTGTGTCGTAAAGTCTGAACACCCCAAGACAAAGTTGGAGGAAGAATGAGAGAGTCAAGTGTTACAAACTGAGCGGAATGGTTCAGGCAGTAATGTCTGTGGGCTGCAATCGGGAGGTTCTGGGGTCAATCCCCAGCGACTGCCCACTCTGATCCACGAGTTTTCCCGGGTTGTCAGATGAATGCTGGAGTGGTTTCTTTCATCCGTTGAATTTCCTGCCCCTACGTTTTGTTCCATTCTTTATTTCATTCATTTTTCATCCCGTTGCTCTATTTCAGTGTCAACAATGGTGTTTCAGTGCAGCGTGGCAGGAAAAAAGGATACTCTTTTTGACCTTTCGGCTGGCTGCCGGGATAACTGAACTCCCATGTGGGGTGAGGTCTCTGGTCTGTTGGGGTATGTGTATCTGGAAATTTAGGGACCCTGCCATTGCTGTGCCATCGCTCTTGGTTCCGGCTGTCCGGTATCTCTCGCCTCTTGGGGAGTAGGTACAATATCCGCTCAGGAACGGTGCAGAGTCCCCTCCATGGTCAATCCTATCTATCCAAGTGTCACAAAACAGTATGATATAGGTGTGCAACTTTAAGAATTCCTAATTATAGGTAATTTGTATTTTCTGGCCCATTATTAGTAAATCAGTTAAGACACTGATTTCCTAGACTTGAGGTACTTTTGGGGTTAATTTATCATGTCAGCTATAATCTTAATCAAGAATGTTATTTAATACAGCAATCTGTAGCGGTTTTCATAGCAGGGACAAATTTAAAACACACTCCATTTTTGTAACAGCAGTATGAAGTACTGCAATGGCAGCACTAACAGTCCTGTAACATGCTGTTTATGTTGCATTGGCTACTGTTGCCAGTATGCAACCTTGGCAGTGCTGATCTATATTATGTTGGGAGAATCCACGTAAAGATTGAAAATAATAACAATTTAGAAGTGAACAATTGCCTCAAAATATTGGCCCATGTTTCGAGTTATGGGCTCAAAAGTAGCTGAGCACTAACAAAAGAAAATTCTTTAAAAGCATGTTTATATATTGCTCTATATATTATTTTTAAAGTAAATCACCCTAAAAAGCATTTTTCTTCCTGGATAAGGTAGCTCATCTGTCACATAAAAAGTAAATATTGCCTTATATGCGGACCATGTGATACATCTAATGGGATAAGCAGAGATTAATGTATTTTTGCACAAGTCTGAAAAAGATTATGATAGGAGTTGAGTTACTACTTGAAATTGCTGTCCAACTCCAAAAAGCATCTGCACTCCTCATCTACTTTCACTTTATTTCTGACAGCTTGACCAATCACATGTACAATGCTACTTGGACATAGTGTTTTCATATTCTAATTTTGTGAAAGTTATACTTAATACTTTGAATATGAATAGGCATTTGCTGATGGGAAGAACAGATGCATGGGTATTCAGTACATACATATAGGTAAAATGGTTATAAAAGAGTCATATGCTTATAATAATTCGTATTTTATAATGCAGAGAAAACTTGGGGAAGGAAGGGCAGGTATAATAAAATATGGGCTGCATAAAATTGTATTTAACTTAAAAAATTTGGGGTGTCTTAAAACTTACAGTATATAAATAAATCTGTAAAAGCATGTGAGATAGGAATTGGTGAATTAGATTTCATTGAATTCTATGTGGTTATGGTTCATTGAAGTTTCATTTTTTGGCTATGAGCTATCATTGTAAAAGAAGTACCATTTTTATGGAACATTAAATACTCAGGAAAGAAAAAAGCTATCCAATAATGAAACCCTCAGAAACAGTAAAATTTCCAAAAAATGTCAGCATATCTATTCAAAGAACAGTAAATTAATAGGAAGATCATACCTAAAGTATGTTTTATGAGATTGCAGTATTGTAAATTACAAAGTGGGTGGGAAAAATTCCCCGCATAGGTATGCATAAATTTTTTTTTTTTTTTTTTTTTTGTAGAATTGGCATCACATAAGAATAGTATGCAGGCATAACTATGAAGTTTCTTAAGTATGATGTGGTATAGAAAAAATCTAAAGAACTGCTTTCGGTTTCCATCACTTATAGAGTCTCCAAAATCTTCTACATCTAACCAGAGTAAGTAAATATAGCATCTTTTCAGCATTTTTAGTACCCTTATTTGTTATGCTTATAGCAGAAAACAGAAACTTTAAAATGGAGTCTATTTGCTTTGAACTAGTACATTTTAGTGTTACAAGCCCAACAGTTTGAAATGCTGTGAACTCAGTAGAAGAATGGAATACTGGAAGTAAAGTTATAGCAAAAAGAGTGATAAAATATGAAGTTGGGGCAAGTTTGCTTTCGTGACTTTTTTTTTTTAATACTTAAATATTTTTATTCCATTATAGATAGATATTTATTTGTCATCATAGTTACATACCTAAGCTTATTTGTCTCTATTCTCTTTCTGAGGTTGCTTATGTACACAACTCCAGATTTTTAGTTTATTGGTGGTCCCAATAATTTTTACTTTATTATTCCTATCTTTATTTTCAAGTTTCTAGTCTATCATTCTTAATGGAGCTTCCTCTTACTCATCCTTACTTATTTCTCTATAACTTTACCCAAATAATTCCTTACAATTTTTATGTATTTTTCTCTTTATAATTAGTATTTCCCCCTTTAAATTCTTCCATTTATGTTGCCATGCCTGTTCTCTCCATACCTTTGTTTGCTTGCAGTGTAGAAGCAAACGGAAATCTGTGTTTCTTTCTCCACACAGACATTTTTCTAAACCGTTAACAAGTTTTGCACCTTTTAAATTTGACTCCAGTGCTGGCCCAAGTAAACCCTTTGCAGTCCGTTTTATTACATAGCTCAATATATTTTTCCCTGTACCATGCTGTTTTTATTCCCTTTAGAGTCTTAAAGAACTCTTTTCTTTCATACTATGAAATATGTCTTGCCTTTCAATATCTTCCAGTCTTAATTTTACTACTGTCTAGAAACCTTGTGTTTTTATATTAATCCATGCATCTCCCTTATATAGTTTGTTGCAGAACTTCCTGCACTTTGAGAAATTATGTTCCTTTCCACTTACATTTTTCTTGGGAACAAAAACGTTCTTTAATAATACTGCTCTCTTGCAATGTATTTATTTCATAATTCCTGTGAAAATTTTGTTCTGGGTGGACTGTCTATCTGGTTCTGGTTCTAGCTGTGCTGCACAATTTAGTGATGTTAGTAAACCTAAAACTAGGTTACAAAAGGTTCTATTGATTTTATCAACATCTTTCCAGGCATCACCTACACCCCACATCTCCAATACAAAACTTTTTAGCTTCTACTGCGGATGTATAAATGCCTTCAAGCCAGTTGACATTTATATATGTTATTTTTCTTAAACATGTTCTAATAACAGTCATAATTGTTTTTCCTTTTGCTACTGTCTTTTTGCTTTGTTTGTTCATTCCAACTCCCATTAGAACATACCTTGTCCCTAAATAATTAATGTTATTACCACCTCTTATTTCTCTACCTTATTTACCTATAGTAAGTAGAGCAAGTGTTGTATTCCACCCAAAAATTTGATACTGAAATTTCAGCAGAAATACATGTTTTGAATCCCCCCAAAACAAAGGATTTTTATAAAAAGTTCTGTGTGTGTGTGAGAGAGAGAGAAAACGGCTTAACCCAAAAACGAAAAGTCAGTTAAATATGAAACTTGCTATTTAAGTTCAGCATCTGCCGAGATGTGACACAAACATTTTAAAAAAATCTCCCCACCCCAAATCACCTTTATATGGAACATTTTTTAAAAATTTTGATTCTCTTAAAAATTGGCAAATGATTTTAATTAAAAGACCACATTTTTAACATATTTTCATGATAAAGGAAATGTATAACTTGGATATTCTGGGAAGAGCCTCTGAAGCTCTTTTCATACTAAATTACTTTTATGTAACTGATAAACTGTTTAAGGTAGACTAAGTATTACTGCACAAAGAATATGGATGTTGTTAAAGCTCATAATTTATATGAAACACTTTTTTTGTTTTGATTTTAGAATTAACAATTTCCAAGATATTCTTTGTTATGATTAGAATTTCAAAGGCTTAAACTTTTCTCAAATGGGAAGTCATTCTTTTTTTTCTTGTTTTTTTCTCTGCTGGTCAAGCCATCACATAGCAACTGAATCTTAAAATATTTGACTATCGCTACAGGGAAGTATTACAATAAAACCATTTCTATAAACGTTTATTTTGATTAACATGAAGCAGAGAGAAGAATAAGCTTTTGCAAGAATAGTTTGTTGAAGAATGGTTAGAGAAAGTCAAGTTAGTGTAACACTTTACAATACTGCTTAGATTGCCTTCTCAGTCCTACAGACGATATAGATCCAATTACTAAACCATCTGCAAAAAGTAGTCCTGGTATTATCACTGATAAATGCGCTTTTTTCTCCTTGAATCTCCTCCAGGATGTCATCAATATAGCCATTGAATAATACTGGACTTAATATACAGTCCTGTTTTACTCTGCAAATATTCTGTTACTTTATCACCTGCGAGTTTAATACAAAAGAGGTTCTCTTGGTATATCCTTTGTAGTAATTCTATAAATGCATTGCTTATACCTTTACATTTTAGTTTAATCCACAATACTTCTCTATAGTGTCAAATGCCTTCTCAGAGTTAATAAATACCATGTACATCCTCTTTTGTTGCTCAAATATTTATTCACAATTGTGTTCATAAAGATGTCCAAAGCTTTGAATCCTGTTTGAAACTCATAGTTTATTTTCCATCTCTACTCATTTCTGCAGTCTAGTGCTAGAATTCCAGCGAAGACCTTTCCTAAAATGGAAAAAAACTTTCCCCCTAAAATGAATTATTATTTATATCACTTTTCCCCTTATAATACAGTGTGACTAGAACTCCATGACAAATTTTTAGAGATTGTTCAGGGATACCTTCTGAGTATTTTGGTATAAGGTACCCACGTCTCCAGTGACTCATTACAGAGTAATTTCATTTTGCTTGGTTTCTTGGCCCAGTCGTGTCTGTATTACACTGAAAATACTGCACAATAGTGCAAATGTTGGCAGTATGTGCTGTATCTTGTTTGTAAACAATTCACTCACGGTACTTGCTGTTGACAGCAGTAATACCCTCATTGACTCGTTGCTCTCAAATTTGCATTCAGTACTGTTCGCTTCTGTCTGGGTTTTGTTTTTCCGGCAGTGTTAGTTGTGCGTTAACAGTTGTGCGTACACAGCAGTATGGATAGGTTTACTGATGAAAGAGTTGGCCGATGTACACCTCATTCACTGAATGCAATGTAAGTGCAGCATAACGACGCTATGCTAGCTGTTCCCGCACCGACGGCAACCACATCACAGTAGTTTTATATCTGCACATAGGCGCCTACGACAAACTGGATCCATCCGTGTTAGAATGGAAGATACTGGTCATGCGAGGTGTGTCAGAACACCCGATCTGGAAGAGAATGTGTTACATGCGATTAGTGACAATCCTGTCGCTAGTAGTCGGCGCGTTGCACGAGCACGAACACAAGCCAATCAACTGTTTTGAGAGTCCTACATGAACAACAATTGCACCCGTATTATCCACAGAAAGTACAGTCATTGCAGCTAGCAGTCTTCGCATTTCGAGAAGTTTGCAAATTGGTTCCTACAGCAATGCGCAGAAAATCACAATTTTCCTGCCTTGGTTTGACAAACAAGGCCAAGTTTACAAGAGAGGGCATGTTCAACAGTAGAAATAACCATGTTTGGAATTACGCAAATCCGCACATACTGGTGTGTCTATCCTATCAAGAGCAGTTTGCTGTGAATGTATGGGCTGGTATCGTCAACGATTTTGTGACTGGATCTTACGTACTTCCTGATACACTGAACGGAGTCGTGTACAAAACGTTCCTTCATGTCCTCCCACAGTTACTAGATGTGTCGCTGAGAATTCGTCAGCTTATGTGGTTTCAACATTGCTTTCTGTTCCATCATAGCGTACACTAATAATGATTTAATGATTTGACCTGCACATAATGCTCATAAATATCAAAATGGGTAGCTGATAATAATGACTTATGTCTACATAGGTTTGTTCAGTGAAAAGTTGATATTCCTAGCCATTTTTTCATCTTTCTCATACAAATTTACAATTAAAAGATTTCTTGGAATGAGAAAGAATTTCATGAAAATATGCTGAAGGAATCCATGGCGTGTGTCGTTTGAAATATGTGGCAGTTTTAAACACCTGTTTGTTTCAGAGAATGTGGTTAAGGATCTTGAAAAGGGTTCTGAGAATGATCTCACTGATTTTGAGAAATATGCTCACATTTGCTTGTCGGTGAAGTACAGCATGGCAGTAATAGTGTGCAAATAACTGTTGTTTGTATTGATAATAACACAATTGCGTTATTTTGCCTGGCTAAGTCAAATTAGGCTAATTTCCTAAACGAGGTTTTCCTTATTGACCAAGAAAATTACAAAAGAACTTTTAGAGTACGTTCTGAAGTTTATTTTGCTGAGCAGTGACAAAGCTGGACATAAACAGGAAAGCCTCTAACATTTTATATTACATCATTATAACTAATCAGATTGTCCTATGCTTTTTTTCCCTTAAATCAACTGATGAACGGCTCCCATAAAGTGATATCGATACGTCAAATTGACGTCTGTTTGCGCAGTAGAAAGGTAATCAAGTTATTGCCTTGGAAATGGAGGGTAGCTCGGATAAGGGGGGTGCATGTTTGTTGAACTAGAAAAGAGCGCTTGAACTGACGCACTGTTTCCTTTACTTGCTAAATGGGCTCTCTGTAGCGAACTGGAACGGGAGGTGCCGATTTCCCAGATCAGGAAGCAGAATATGGACGCGCTTGTTAGAGCATATGGTCAGGATAACAGGATTACACGCTAATGGGTTGAAATGTGAACATTCGATACGCATGCAGTTAAAATAAGCTTTTTCATTTAATTATAGTCTTGGTGGGATATCAGGTCTGCGGGGCAAATATGCGCGGTCGATGTTATGGGTTCGTTGTATTACGTTGCATTGGTGTGCCAGTATTAGAAACAGTGAAAATGGACTTTCAGTTTATACCTTGTTTTTGTCGGGCACAGTTAGTATTTATGAATGGTTGCTGTAGAAAGAAGCCTTAACAATCCCTGTCCCTCCAAGGCATATACATTTAATATTAATATTTGCAAAGTAAGATTAATGTAATCTTCACCTGCACGTAAATGCTTTTAATTCCGGATACTCTGTTATTTTTTCCTGTTTTGCTGCCATTTATCTATTTATATAGACATTTTAATTACTTATTCTAGTTAAATATAGGTTTTCTGATTGGAAATCAGGGTGTATCTTTATTGGTGTCATATATTTGGGGGACGCATTCCTGACATCAAAACAGCAAAAAAAAAAAAAAAAAAAAAAGTTCATATGAACATGGGTCTGAAAATAATTTAATTCAGAGTTACAACACAAAATCGAAAGTTACAAAAATTGCTCGAAGTGGCTTCCTCTTGCTTCGATGCATGCAGTAAACCTGCGTTCCATGTTCTGGCGTACTCTGTTGAAAATTTCTGTTGTGTTTCGTATTTGGTCAAATCCAGTTTGGATACGTCCTCTTAAAATGTCAACATCAGGTACAGGAGTGGCATAAACCAAAGACTTCAAATGTCCCCAGACGAACAAATCCATTGGATTCAAATCAGGCGATCGAGCCGGCCATGCAATGGGTTCCCCTCGACCAATCCATCTTTGCGGAAATCGATCATTCGAAAGCTTACGAACTATCATACTGAAATAAGCTGGAGCACCATCGTGTAAAAACCACATTCGTTGGATGATGTCCAGAGGCACATTATCAGTTAAGTGATGCAACTCATTTCTAAGAAACTGGAGATTTATTTGTCTATTCGGACGCGGAGGGAAGAAGTAGGGATCAAAAGGGTGATCATAAGTGATTCCACCCCAAACGTTGAGAGAGAACCTCTGTTGTACTTCATTGGGATTTTCAAATTCCCAGTTAAGAGTGTTATGAAAATTGAAGATGCCTTCCGAGTAAAACCAGCCTCATCCGTGAGTAAGATACAGGCTAGGGAATTGATGAACACAGCGCACTGCTGTAACATGCGTTGACAGAAACGTCTTCTTGGCTCAAAGTCCGCCTCATTTAATCTTTGCACACGTTGAAGGTGATACGGGTACAGAAGATTTTCATGCAGAATTCTCCAGATAAGTCGTATGACTAACTCTTTCCCTTACAGCCATACGTCTTGTGCTTTGTGAAGGGTCTGCATCCACAGCACGAAGAACTCGTTCTTCAAGCTCAATGCCTCGTACCGCTCTTGGTCTCCCAACATCCGTAGTACTCTCTCAAATGCGCCATTCTCTCTCAAGCGTTGGTGAATTCGTGCGAATGTTCTTGCACACGGTAACGGCCTGTCAGGGTACCTTCTACATAAAATTCATGTGCTCGTGCTGCATTGTCGTCTGCATGGCCATACGTGTAGTGCATATCCGTCTGTTCACTCATGGAATACATCTTCTTTGACCTATAACAACGAAACGGTTGATTTTCAGACCCATGTACATATGAACTTTTTTTTACTGTTTTGATGTCAGGAACACGTCCTCCAAATATTTGACACCAATAAAGATACAGCCTGTATATCTACTATCGTTACAAAAGTGCACAGCAATTGATCGTGTCCAGGCAAGAAAAGCTAATCATGATCTCGCTTGTCTTCATAGCGTGTTTTACGTTTAAATAGGTGTGTTTTTCGTT
Organism: Deroplatys truncata; assembly: GCA_030765065.1. Classification (NCBI taxonomy): domain Eukaryota; kingdom Metazoa; phylum Arthropoda; class Insecta; order Mantodea; family Mantidae; genus Deroplatys; species Deroplatys truncata. Next base: position 65,542,968 of record CM060985.1, read on the forward strand.
TTATAAGAATACTTGTTGGCTGCCGGACGTTGCGGGGTAGTTTTTTGAACTCCAATGACGAATTTATTTGATTTACCTCCCGCTGTTCTTTGTGAAGTAGTTGTACAATGTACAGAAGATTTTTATGGCGAATCCTCCCATTTACCCATTATAATTGTAATTTCTTACAGTCCCGACTATTCCTAATAACGGGTGAAAAAGTCCCCTGATATTCACGCAAAGGATGTGAAACATCGGCGGAACATCTGACTTTCTTAACCTCCCCAAGCTACTGAAATGTTGCAGAGTGTATAACTATCCTTTGGCTGTGGAGCAATCATCATTCAGAATGGTCGAGTAACTTGTTAATTACAGCAGGTGAAATTTTAAGCCTTTGTATTTTCTCTTTGCTCCCGTACTTAATAACATGAAATGTACATAGTTTTCACATAATACAGGAACCCTTGGCATACCAAACGAAATACAGGTGAAGCTCGTGAATATGTAGATTCCACTCCCAAGCCAAAAGAACTTATACTCAGTTTGCGACCTGAGAAAAACAATCTTTTCAGTTACTAATTAAAAAATATTTGTAATGAAATATCCTTGGCTTTTTACTTATTTTACATGCATATTCTGTCGAATAACAACTATATTTTACTACATAGCATTCTCAACTAAAAGCCAATGCCTTCTTTGCAAGAAAGTCCTTTTACAGCTCCAAAATGTTTGTACTTGAGTACAAGAACTTTGTAAATCCTATTTAATCTTTTAGTAATTTATGGAATGAAATTAAGATGGTCAACAAAGACTAGAGCTTTTCTATCGTGAAAGAATTATCAAAATCGATTTTTGAGATGACCACACACACACACACACACACACACACACACACACACACACACACACACACATACAAACCAACTTCTCTCTGTATAATATTAATATAGATAACGATTAAGTTTTGCTTCCTGCAAACGATGTCTACATAGACCGAAACAGTTTTCTAAAAAAAAAAAAATCTGATGTGTTACACTCACATGACTTTCTCTACTCTTGTACAAACTATTTTTACAAACGCTTATTCTCCATCTACTTCATCTTAATCGATATAAACATTTGCAGAGTCTATCTTACTGCTAATTTTCCTGTAGATGTAAGGGGAATATATATTTACAAGGGCAATGTAGAAATACAGTAGCCTTTAAGCACATACATATCTCTTAAGTGCTGGTTACTAGGGGCAGCACCATTCCCTTTCCCACAGATTAATACTCTTTGCATATCCAAGACAAAAAAATGAATAACGAATTCCCATTTGAGAAAATAAGTATTGAAAAATTTAAGGGAATAACAAGCAAATCTCGAAAATGGTTCACTCAACAAAAAAAATGTATATGACATAAATTGTGTATTTTAACGCGATCTACATTTTTTTTGTGTAGTAAAATTTTGTCTATCTCTTATGGTTTACCAGTTATGCAAAAGTCGTTCACAATGAAGAATACTTTTGGAAACATTCCCAGAAAATTCAAGATATACATTTCATTTGTCATGAAAATATCTTAAACATATGATATTTTAATCAAAATCGTTAGAGCCGATTTTGAGAAAATTAAAATTTTCGAAAAATCTTCATGTAAAGGGTAATTTGGGGTGAGGGGATTTTCTTGAAAACCTTCGTGTCGCATCCTTGGAAGATACTGAACCTAAATACCAAGTTTGGTGTTTATCCGACTGTTCGTTTCTGAGTTATGCTGTTCACAGACAGACAGACACACACACGGAAATGTTTCCAAAAATGCTTTTTTATGGATTCAGGGGATCTCAAAACATGTATTTCCGGTGAAATCTCGGTATCGAATTTTTGGTTGGAATACAATACTTCCCCTACTTACTACACGTAGTAGAGAAAGTAAAAAGAAGCATTTATCATGTATTTTCATCGCCCCATTAACACATAGGCATAGTTTTCTGTAGGAATAGGGAGAATATGAATAATAGTCAATTACTGTCAGGGGCAGTTTGAGTGATAGTCTCTTGCCATGTAATTGGCAAGTTGGGTTATATTTCGTGGTTATCGAGATTGACGAAACTGAACTGAAACTGAAATCAGCTGATACTTCTAGTCCAGTCATGACCCAATGAAGTGAAATTACAGTCGCCTAATACCTACATACTCTAAACAAACAAATAAGTTGCTCGTTAAATACATGGAAGACGCACAGTTATATCATGAAGCTATTCACTGTTAGCCATGTTTCAGACTACCATTACTACGTAAAACTCTGATTCGCGTTGTATCCTATCTCGTTAGCCGTGGTTATATTTAGTATGACGTCATCGTGTGTAGGTCGCTGGCGATTAAGAAGCGATTTTATTTAGGTAAAACCATGAAAATACACTGTGTAGTCTGAGACATTAGTCAACTGTTTTTTAAAAATAGATATGTGACCCATGATGTTAGAAACTCTTTGTATTATCCAACAAAACTGTTAGTGGGATATGTCAAGATAAACACAGCGACTATTTTGGAAATGGTTAATGATTGACTAGCTGTATATTTTAAGGACTTCTGCGTTTTTCCTGTAGTTAGGATTTTATGTATCCGTTGGGGTTTCACAGTTATATCTGCACATTTTAATGAGAATGAAGAGACTTCAGAGGTATTTGCAGAAAATTCAGTTACATTTTATTCATCATTTCAATACCTCAAATATATAATATTTTAATTAAAATGATTAGACCCTTCGAGAAAGAGAAAGAAAGAAAGAAAGAAAGAAAGAAAGAAAGAAAGAAAGAAAGAAAGAAAGAAAGAAAGAAAGAAGAAGATATTCCACATAAATATTTGTTTGTAATGAAGAGAATAATTTCTTCAAATTTTTCACCTTCCATACTTTAAAAGGTGCCGAATTAAATATGAAATTTGGTATTTATCCGAATTTTCGTTTCTGAGTTATTCACGGACGGACAGACAGAATGATGGAGTCTGATTGGGTTGATAGACACGAGAAGTATGCTTGTTTCCTCATTCAGGGGACTCAAAACACGTATTTCTGATAGAATATGGATATCGAATACAATATTTAGTCTTCTGGAGATAAGCGGCAGAGAAATAAAACAGGAAAATAAAGATTCCAGTGAAATAAAAATCTCCGTGCTAAATTCAGACCAGCTTTAGCATATACCTGCATGAGTGCATAATTTAATTGTTACGCCTCAGGCTGGGGGAATGATACTTGAGAACACGCTGTGTATACGACCAGCTTATAACGCACAAAAATTTACAAAACAGAAATATATAGGATTCAGTGCTTATTGATCATCTTTATGAAAATATGTACAATAGTTGAGCCATTCCGGATGATTTATTATGGCGTTACAGGACATACTATACAAACTAAGCTCTTGGATTGTTCACATTAAAGCCCATAAAAAGAACTGTATCCCATGATGCTATGATGATTAATGATGGTCATGATATCGCAACATTCATGGTACAACAATAGCATACCATTGTTGTTATGAAAATAAATCCAAACGGATTCTACTCCCGTTGAAAATTAGCATTAATGTGCATTAAAACTCGTCGTTTCGTCTGTCAATAACGTGACGCACAGGTGTGTGTGTGTGTGTGTGTGTGTGTGTGTGTGTGTGTGTGTGTGTACAGGATGGACCATCTAAGTTGAGACTGTATGATATTTATAAAATTAAGCGTTGTAGAAAGAAGTGTCTTGAATAAATATTGCTTGATACTATGGGGGAAGATAAATGCCATTAATCGTGTCTGATTTAGAGGACGTTGTGATGTATATATATCAAGTATATAATTTTCAACCAAAACATATTTTTGTCGCTATTATGACTATTATTATTATTATTTATTGAGAATTTATACGAAAGAAAGATTATAAGAATCAAGAGTTGATATAAAGAGAAATGCATCGAAACATAAATTAGTTTACTTTTGTGTATGATCTTAATGGCTTGAAGGGGTAAATAGAAGAAAAGGAACCAGCAGGGCTATAAATTCTAGTTTGCAAATATCCATTGTATTTTACCGAAATGAAGGTAATACATCTGTGCAATTTGGAAAAATCCCATGGTATGTAAGCTATCTTGTAGAAAGTTATGTCAGTTACTACACACAGTATCAGCAATGTTTTTGGTATGTTTCAAAATTCTAGCTTGCATGGTTATTTAAATGTTAAGTTTTTAATGTGTAAATTCACTGTCTTTATAAAAATGCTCTATACGATTCATTCTTAAAAATATTCGCATAAAAATTCCGGTTTTAAATAAACGAGTTTACAAAAGGATCTACATATCAGATTTTATATATTAATCTCTAATTATTACTTTTTGTTCTCTCCAAAATTCTTAATTTTTTTAAATGTAATAGTTTATTTCTCAAAATTGGAGAATTATTTTAAAACATTATATGGCCATTTTCTTTGTATTTTTGAGACACACTACAAACATTTAGAAACAAATTAGTAGAAATCTGCATCGTGTGGATAATTTTGAGTATAGAAAAATGCTGAAAAAATCTGATGTGTTACACTCACATGACTTTCTCTACTCTTGTACAAACTATTTTTATAAACGCTTATTTTCCATATGCTTCACGTTAATCGAGATATCGAGATGTTAATCTTATTGCTAATTTTCTTGTAGATGCAAGCGGAATTGGTAGGCTTTAAGCTATAGTCAAATATTTTAAGACCTGGTTGCTATGTGGAGTATTCCATTCTCTTTGCATTACAAGGACAAAAAAAAATGAATAACGAATTTGAGAAAAAGTGTAGTGTTGGAAAATTTAAGGGAATAACAAGCAATATCTCGAAAATGGTTCACTCAACAAAAAGAAATGTATATGACATAAATTGTGTATTTTAACGCAATCTACATTTTTTGTGTAGTAAAATTTTGTCTCTCTTATGGTTTACCAGTTATGCAAAAGTCGTTCACAATGAAGAATACTTTTGGAGACATTCCCAGAAAATTCGAGATATACATTTCATTTCTCATGAAATTATCTTAAATATATGATATTTTCATCAAAATCGTTAGAGCCATTTTTGAGAAAATTAAAATTTTCGAAAAATCTTCCATGTAAAGGGTAGTCTGGGGTGGGGGGATTTTCTTGAAAACCTTGGTGTCGCATCTCTGGAAGATACTGAACCTAAATACCAAGTTTGGTGCTTATCCGACTGTTCGTTTTTGAGATGCTGTTCACAGACACACACACACACACACACACACACACACACACACACACACAGAGACACACACACGGACATGTTTCCAAAAATGCTTTTTTTGGATTCAGGAGGTCTCAAAACATGTATTTCCGGCGAAATCGGTATCGAATTTTTGGGTGGAATGCAATACTTCCCCTACTTACTATACGTAGTAGAGAAAGTAAAAAGGTTTAACGCTGGGCTTGCCTATTAATACGTATGCGCCTGCCCATTTATAGCTTCAGTTGATTAGTAGTTTAAACGCGCCAAGTATAAAAAACGACATGTTTTCTTAAATTTTGGGATTCATATTATTTTATTATGAAAACATTTAATTTTTTTTAGAGGTTTTGATCAAATTTCACAGATAAATTACCTAAATAATAAATACATTTCAAGAGCAACTTGAACCAAAATAGTAACCTAAATAGCAATTTAATTTTACTGTATTGTAGCAGAATAACCCAGAACAATTCATTTGCATGAAGAAACACGATTTCTGTCTACTAAGATTAGGATTCTTGGGGAACTTATGAGGTATATTAATTGTTCTTTCACACAAGCCGTGTGTAGAAGAAAATTGGAAAGGTAGAATCAGACTGAAAACTCAATACCATAGCCGGTATTTGAACCAGGGATTTTCCGATTTCCGTCCAGTTGCTCTAACCAGCTTAGCTGCCGTGGGAACAAGCCGGTACTTTATCAAATTTCCCAACTGACTTACATTTTACCCGGTAAACCATTAGGAATTCGACATTATGACGTACCATCTGTGTTTTCTTTCAATTTATTTAGTTAAAGTCGCTTTATAACAACGACGGTCATCAGTGACCACAGTAATATTGTTACATACAAAGAGCACTATGTACAAAATTTTTTACAAATGTATTAGAAATGTACTCGTAAACGCAACACTTTGCTTTGATAACAGTAGAATACAGTATAAGTACATAGACAAACAACTATAGTGGTATCAATATCTGGCTTTAACAAATAAAATAACATTATATAACAAACAATAGTTGTGATTTCTCTTGACAACTTTTCTGCATACTTCGGTGGTATTAAATAAGGGATGCAGGTCACGTTCGAAGTTTAAGTCCCTTCTTCCGTTCAGTGAAGCAGGACCTGAAGGATAAGGTGAGATGTTGATACTTCTTGGGCTGAACTTTTCGGCCATGGATCTTTGGTTGATTTCATCAAGTAACCATGGCTGAGGTTGAAGTGACCGATGCACAGCCGGATAAGTAGAACCCTTTGTTTTCTTCGGAAATTAAAGTTTGATAAAGCCGGTTCTGTAATACATTTCCTAATAAGTTGTAGTTTGGAGGATGTGAATTTCCATTGTTTGTCCCAGTGATCCGCACTATAGGTTTTAAAGATCTTTTTCATATCCTTAAGTGGTATCAGCTTCAGTTTGTTGCAGCTTCGTAGGAGATTTAGCAGCCACATTTACTTTTTTATTTCCCATAATGCCTTTATGCGAGTGAAGCTATGTTAATGAGATTTGGCAGCCATTCTTGTAGTGATAAAATAAACCTTCTAGAATACTTTGAATGAATGGATTCTTGGAAAATTGTTAGCAACAGTAGCAAGTGTTGACATGGAGTCTGAGAAGATCAAAATTAGGGGATTTTGTGCCTTTGATTACTCATTTCAATTGCTTTGAGGACGATCCAGGCTTCGCATGAAAATATGGAGAAGTAATCTGGTAGGTGAGAGTTAGTTTCTGAAGGTGAGGTGGTGACTATGCCACATCCAGGCTTTGAGTTTCGCTTTGATCCATCAGTATACACTTTGTGATAATTGCGGTATTTCTGATGAAGCAAAGAGATCATTGGCAGGATTACTGACTTGGGCATTGCTGTAAAGTTTGGTGTTTATGACACCTCCAAATGTCTTGTTTCCACGAATGTTTCTGGTCGAATGTCATGCCAAGAATTTTTAAAGTATTTGATCTACGTAAATTATGGCCACCAGAATTGGGGCTAATATCGGCTTGTAAATTCTTTTTGGTCCTAGAGAAAATTAGGAATTCATATTTTCTTTTGGATATAATGAAGCCTGAATTGTTTTCCCAGGTATAGATATTATTCAAGGATTCTTGAATGTAATGTGCTGTCAGTTTGAAATTTTTTCCGCTGCACAAAAGAGTAATATCATTCGCAAAAAGGAATACTTTTACTGGATGCTTAATTACGTCACTAGGTCAGCTATAGCAACACGGAATAAAAGCTACAGAACTTAAACTAGACCATTCACCATTTCCTAGAGGGGACAATTTACCTTGGATGCGCACATTAACGTATCTATGAGCCAAGAAATTGATGATGAATGCTAAGATATTTCTTTAAATTTTATATTTAAAGGACTGTCTGTAAACTTAGGTCTGAAGACCAGTTTATATGCCTTTTCAATGTCTAGGGAAATTGCAGCTACGTGATTTTTCATTGCCAGAGCATCATAAATTTCAGTGTTTATGTTGACCAAGTGCTCACTTGTGAAATAAAACGGCCGGAAACGACTTTGGTAAGGTTATAATAACTTGTTAATTTCCAAAATCCATCTAAGGTGACTGCAGGCCATTTTCTCCAAGAGTTTGCACAAAGTACAAGTTAAGGAAATTGGACGATAATTGACAGCTTTGAAGTAGTCTTTGCTACTCTGGGAATGGAACAATTATGGCTTCCCTCCATTGGTTAGGAAAGGTTTGAATGTCCCATATAAAATTGAACAACTGAGAAAGATACTCAATTCCTTTTGTGGAAGATTTTTAAGCAAGCTGTTATGCATGCCATCCAGTCCTGGAGCAGACGTTTTACTTTAATTTAACCAATGAAGAAGTTCGTCCATAGTGAATGATTGATTAAACTGATCTTCATTATTCTTAACTGGTGACTTAATATATTCATTAGAGATTTTAGTTGAGATCCGTTTAGAAAATGTTGGATGAGAGTTGTAGTTACTTGAAATTATTGTCAGAGACTTAACAAACAGCGTGCTGATAGTGATAGGATCGTTGTATTTACCACCATTAATCATATTCCAGACGTTTGGGAAGAAAAATGGTTTGCATCCACTAATTGACTTTATCATACTCCAAAGAGCTGAAATCGGAGTTTCACTGGTGATGGAGGAGGTGAAATCATTAAAAGACTGGACCATTGTAGACTTAGGAACGCAACGTGCTTTTGGCCTAGATTTTTACTTTCTCTACTACGTATAGTAAGTAGGGGAAGTATTGCATTCCACCCAAAAATTCGATACCGAGATTTCAGCGGAAATACATGTTTTGAGACCTCCTGAATCCAAAAAAAGCATTTTTGGAAACATGTCCGTGTGTGTGTCTGTGTGTGTGTGTGTGTCTGTGTGTGTGTGTGTCTGTGTGTGTGTCTGTGTGTCTGTGAACAGCATAACTCAAAAACGAACAGTCGGATAAGCACCAAACTTGGTATTTAGGTTCAGTATCTTCCAGAGATGCGACACGAAGGTTTTCAAGAAAATCCCCCCACCCCAGACTACCCTTTACATGGAAGATTTTTCGAAAATTTTAATTTTCTCAAAAATGGCTCTAACGATTTTGATGAAAATATCATATGTTTAAAATAATGTCATGAGAAATGAAATGTATATCTCGAATTTTCTGGGAATGTCTCCAAAAGTATTCTTCATTGTGAACGACTTTTGCATAACTCGTAAACCATAAGAGATAGACAAAATTTTACTACACAAAAAATGTAGATCGCGTTAAAATACACAACTTATGTCATATATATTTCTTTTGTTGAGTGAACCGTTTTCGAGATATTGCTTGTTATTTCCTTAAATTTTACAATACTTATACTTTTTCTCACATTCGTTATTCATTTTTTTTATGTCCTGGACATGCAAAGAGAATGGAATGCGCCACATAGCAACCAGCGTTAAAATATTTGACTATCGCGTAAAAGCTACCATATTTCCCTTGCATCTACAAGAAAATTACCAATAAGATTGACATCTCGATATCTCGATTAACATGAACCATATGGAGAATAAGCGTTTGTAAAATTAGATTGTACAAGAGTAGAGAAAGTCATGTGAGTGTAACACATCAGATTTTTTTATGTCCTGGACATGCAAAGAGAATGGAATGCGCCACATAGCAACCAGCGTTAAAATATTTGACTATAGCTTAAAACCTACCATATTCCCCTTGCATCTACAAGAAAATTACCAATAGGTTTGACATCTCGATATCTCCATTAACATGAAGCATATGGAGAATAAACGTTTGTAAAAATAGTTTGTACAAGAGTAGAGAAAGTCATGTGAGTGTAACACATCAGATTTTTTTTTTTGCAATGCTATGTTCTGTAGATCTATACTTCTTAAACTTCCTAAATGCTTTCTTTTTAGGTTTTATGACTGACTTAAACTCATCATTCCACCATGGGAGTGAACGTTTGTGCACTATTTAGGAATAGAAAATTGAGCTGTAGATGTAATTAGATTGAACTATTGGGCAATATCTGTAACATGCGTTTGGAAACATTCTAGTTTAGTCAAATTATCAGTTTTCATTGATATAATTTGAAACAAAGGCCAGTTTGCCTTATTAATGAGCTTTTATGGCGAGTTTTAAGCTCACTAAGTGATTGATTATCCGATAACTCTATGTTTAAAGGATAATGGTCGCTGTCGTATAGATGCTGATTTCGCGACCAAGATATTTTTTCCGCAATGTCATTGGAAGAAAAACTCAATTCTAATACACTTTCCGAAGAGTTGCTCACATTAAAGCGCGTGGCTAAACCTGTATTTAAACGAATGTGATCATCGTGATTATTCAGCCACTGTTCAAATTGTCCTCATCTGTCTATTTTTGAAAATGCCCATAGGATATTATGCCTGTTAAAGTCTCCTAAGTGTAAGCACAGCCTGGAGAATAGCGCAAGAAGATTGCTCCGTTCATTGATATTTAAGTTGTGGCTATTTGGAAGCTACACATTGCAAATGGTAATGATGAAATTTAATTTGATTCTAACTGCTGTGGCTTCAATTGTAATTTGAAGAAGAATTTTATTTAGAAAATATTCTGACTGTACAACATTTGCCACCCCACCACTCGCAATATTGGCATTTTATTGTTAGGAAAACAGGTTGCATAACCACGCAGTTTAGCATAATGTTGTTCTTTAAAGTAAGTTTCCTGGAGACATAGGGCCTTTGATCTGTAGCCACTGATAAGCTTTAAGTAGGCTCTTCTCGGATAAAAACCGTCGCAATTCCATTGAATTAGATCCACTGTGGTTATATGTTCGAAGCTTCTAACTTTTTAATTAGTCGCGAGCATTGGTTTTTAACGCCTTTGCTAGGTGGAGCTGGATGGACTCGCCTCAACATTGTTACTAAGGCTGGCAGATCATCTGTGAAGTCTCCAAAAACGTTGATCACATTTACGACACCCCTGGTTCTGTCAAAAAGGTTCAAAGGCTAGTTTATTGACAGGGGAGAATCTGTGATCTGTGATTCAATCATTGTCATAGTATTGTTCCAAACATTTCCATCTAGATCGTTTGAACTGGTTCTTTTTTTCTTCGCATGTTTATTTGACTTATTTCCTGATTCTTCAGTGACCTCTAATCAGAAAAATCTGAAATCGTGGATTCCTTCTGACTTTCAGACGAGGAACTAGAAGAGATCATATCTGAATTGGTGGATGATAAAAATGTCTTCAGTTTTGCAGTGAGGTTGTAATGTTTGTCGGTTTTTATTTTATTGTCACCCACGGAGACTGGCGTTGATTTAACTGGTGGCCGAAGTGATGGGAAGTTTATAGGATTAAGTAAAGGAGAAGGTAAAGTGAGTTTAGAGATACCGTCACTGTCCTCTGTAATATCCCGTAGGGAAGGGGTTCCGACCCCTTCAGCTGCCTTGGTGCGGGCACTGCGAACCCTTAGCACTCATGGTACTTCTGACGTTACCAGAAGTAAGTCGGGACGAACGTTCGAGCCGCTTCCATTGGGGAGCTGTTCGGATTGGGTTGGTCTCGACGGGGCAGTGGTTCCCGTTACCCATGGGAGATTTGGTACGTGTATGGTTTTCCATACCGGCGGGGTTGTGAGACACCTCAAGTCCTCCGGTACCACCCTGGATAGCCGGTAGAAGGCATGCTAGATTGCTGTCAGCCCTACCGAGGTTTTCGGTAATCGTCCTTCGGGGATGCGCGCGTAAGTGGCGCATCCACTTCCATCTCCGTGAAAGCGGGAGGGGGCTCTTTAGACTCCAGGTATTGGCCTCATGGGAAATACCCACGGTGGGAGAGCCACTCGGATGGCGCCACACCCTGGTTTAGGATGGGGGGATTGTCCCATGTAGACCTTCGCTCTTAACTGTCCTATGTAATAGTCGTGACTGGCTGAAGGGGAACTTTGTTTTTCATTGTTGCAGTAAACTAGTATCTAGTACTAACTACATTAATCGCGGGAGGCCGGAGGGAAAATTTGTTCTGTATTGTTGCGTTATCACTAGTACCAGCTGTATTAGACGTGGTGGCTGGAAGGAAACTTATGCATTGTTGCAGTGTCACTATGATGTGTTATTCGGGTGTGGATGGGTTTGAATCTTGGGACAATCTTTTACTATATGGCCTTATGTTTGCATTGGAAGTAAATGGGAATGTCAGAGGATACATTCCAGTGTGGTAGATTATCTACTAGTACTTGGAATGATTCAGGGAGCTTCTCTCTCTGAAAGTTTCCGGCAAAAACTCAAGATATGAGACATTCTGGAATCCAGAAGTCCGTTCATAAGAAAGATATCGGTGCAAGGGCTTGTATTCCAAATGACAGCAATTGGTTCTGTAGTAAATAATGTGGAATGCTGGGGCATCCGTTAGATAAAATTATCCTCTTATTATGGAATAATAATGATCTAATTGGAAAATCCTGACCTGCTACTGTAATTCACTTATGTTTGGTTATAAACTCATCTGCAATTTCCTTGTTGCTAAGATAAGCACAGTCTTTTGTTTGAAATTTTTGAAGCAAATCTAAGATAGATTAACTTTAGCAGCTAACTGTTGCACCAATTCAATGATGGGAACATAATCGGCTGAGCCAATCACAGTGGTGTGTTTTTTTTAAGGAACAACATACTCTGTGATGCTTGAACGTAACTAATTGTTGACTTACTGTTAGATTCACTGGCAATTAGTTGAGCTCGTTGGGTGGAGGAATCCATGTTGTTTAGTTAAGCAACTCGGAAGCCGAGTACAAAACAAAATACTCACCACAACTAGAAAGAAGTGGCACCAAACATGAAACGAAACACTAAAGTTAATGCTAAACCACGTCAAACAAGACAAAAAACTGCTTTGACGTATTGATTACCAGGAATTTTGGAAATTAACAAACGAGGCTTTCCTAACTTGAGATCACGGCCTCCTGGAGGTACTATATATTTGTTTACCTTTGTTTTTGCACTAAATATCTCACAAAGTTACGGTGCACTTTGGCATCTTGTCTGTTACATCAGCTTATTACACAATCAATCACAGATTATAGAACTTAGGCGCTGCTATACGTCGTATTTATGCAGAATCTGCCTCACCGACACTTTTAGTAACAAATCTGCAATCCCTATTAGAAGCATCCTTAAATTACTAGACTATATATAATCTAAAGGCCGATCATATTCCTTTCCTACAACGATAAATAATTTTCTTCAGAAGTGAAACATGAGTATTCAGAATTAGTGTGCTGATGTGTTAGTAAAGTATTTTAATGCCATTTACAAGTAAGGCCAATGCCCATGTCATATAAAAGGAGCTATTTCGGAGAAAAGGAGAAACATTTCATTCTAAAATGTAACATTGTGGTTTTAGATATTTATTTTAAAGACGTCTTGGAATCGGAAGTTAAATTAGCTTGTGATATCAGCATTCTTGAGATAAAATTGAACAAGGTACTCACAAAGAAAGAAAAAGAACTGATATTAAAATTTTAGTTCACATTTTATTACATGCTGTAAGAATGCTTAAAAACATCATTACTAACATTTGATAGGACCAAGAAGGCCTATTTTGTTCATTGGCTCATAATTACAGATTTTCAGAATTATAGTTGACACATTAAAAGAACTAGTTATCTAAGTAACCACTGCCACAACTGCGGAGTGAAGAGTCTCTCTTAGAAAGTATATACAAAATTGTGGGCGTATAAGGATTGGCAGTATCATTCTTGAAAACGTGGCAAGCCTTGTCTATTAAAACCATGGAATAATGTTGCTGCTCTGATTAACGACTGAATTGGTGCATGAAACTCTTCAGTCAAGACAAATTTCTTAGGTCCGTCGTTTACAGATAAGTGAATATTGAGAATGATTCCTGAATCCCTTGCAGTGTTTGCTTATCCACTATGTACTTTTCTGGATTGTTTTAATTGTTAGAGATCCATACAATTTTTGTAGAAATGCCTCAGTTATATGTTTGGTAAATAAAGAATTTTAAAAAACAAATTTACATCTTTTAACCGAAAGGTCATATTAGACCATGAGTGAATGAAATGGGTGAAATTATGGTCAAATGAGCCCGGGGTCCTTAGAGTTTAAACCTATTTAGCATTCTTCTTTCCAGGATAAGGAAAAACTCCGAAAAAATATCCGGGTAACTCACCCTAACCGAGATTCGAATTTGGGACCTCTTAAAGAGAGGCAGACACGTTTTCCTACATTACGGAGGTGAGCAAGGAGTTTTCTTTCGACTTTTGAGAAGTTAAACTTTTTCGGAGATCCAGATTTAATTAAATTACTAAGTATACTTTTTGCTCTGTGAATATAATATTGATTTTTAATTTTTCCTTTCTTATTTAAAACTGGCAGTTCTGAGAGCAACGATTTCAGCGGAATAAATCGTTCTGTGGTTATCTATATTAGTCTATGGAGACTGAGATGATATCAGAACCAGATCCAACACCGCATGATTGTCTTTAGGTCCAGGAATAAAAATCCAATTCCAATTCTGAATGGGATACTTTTCTCTCAATTTAAGAATATCCTCAACATGAGGGAATCATAAGATAAGATTATTCAAATGCATCAATATCAATATCGAAGTTGTGGGAATAAATCCAATCCATGTAAAACTGGGAGTGTGAGGAGTAGTTGTAATATTCCGAATGTTATTTTACTTGTGCCAGGATAAAGATAAATCATACAAGTCATCATGAATACAGGATGCCATTTCTGTATCGAAGATTTTCGAGGGTGATATACAATCTGCCTTGAGAGTTTAACATTAGTTTGCTGATGAACTTTGAAGCAAGAGTTTTGTGTCGAACTGACCAAGGAATAAATCCAATTTCATTTACAGTGGCTTGAGTCTCTGAATTGTCCGATATTCCCTGTGAACATCTGCCATAAAGTATCGATTAGTCAACTTAACAGCATTTAACAACTCGGGAAGAGCAAGACGGACGTGGGACTTGATCACTCAGAATTGGTGTCCAGACGTTGGTGGCTATGAAACTTCATGATGACGGTTAATTGTCTTTAAATAACCATAATTATGAAGTTTCATAGCCACCACGATTAGTTTCTGTACCACGTACGTAGAGAAGGTATTGCATTTCACCCAAAAATTTGATACTGAGATTTCACCGGAAATATGTATTTTGAGGCCGCCTGAATCCAAAAAAGCAGTTTTGGAAACATGTCCGTGTGTGTGTGTCTGTGAACGGCATAATTCAAAAACCAAAAGTCGGATAAATACCAAACTTGGTACTTGAGTTCAGCCTTTCAAGGATGTGACTCGAAGGTTTTCAAGAAAACCTCCCACCCCAACTACCCTTTACATGGAACATTCTTTGATAATTTTGATTTTCTAAAAAATGACTAACAATTTGATAAAATGTTAATGATATTAAGTATTAAATATCTTAAATACTAAATATATTTACATGATAAATAAAATGTATATCTTGAATTTTCTGGGATTAGCCCAGGAAGTCTTCTTCATATCTTGTATAATTGGTAAACGTTAAGCGATAGATGAAAGCGTAGCACACAAAAAATCTGATGTGTTACACTCACATGACTTTCTCTACTCTTGTACAAACTATTTTTACAAACGCTTATTTTCCATATGCTTCATGTTAATCGAGATATCGAGATGTTAATCTTATTGCTAATTTTCTTGTAGATGCAAGGGGAATTGGTAGGCTTTAAGATACAGTCAAATATTTTAAGAGCTGGTTGCTATGTGGAGTATTCCATTCTCTTTGCATTACAAGGACAAAAAAAATGAATAACGAATTTGAGAAAAAGTGTAGTATTGGAAAATTTAAGGGAATAACAAGCAATATCTCGAAAATGGTTCACTCAACAAAAAGAAACGTATATGACATAAATTGTGTATTTTAACGCGATCTACATTTGTTGTGTAGTAACATTTTGTATATCTCTTATGGTTTACCAGTTATGCAAAAGTCGTTCACATTGAAGAATACTTTTGGAGACATTCCCAGAAAATTCGAGATATACATTTCATTTGTCATAAAAATATCTTAAACATATGATGTTTTAATCAAAATTGTTAGAGCCATTTTTGAGAAAATTAACATTTTCGAAAAATGTTTCATATAAAGGGTACTCTGCGGTGGGGGGATTTTCTAGAAAATCTTCGTGTCGCATGTCTGGAAGATACTGAACCTAAATACCAAGTTTGGTGTTTATCCGACTGTTCGTTTCTGAGTTATGCTGTTCACAGACACACAGACACACACACGGACATATTTCCAAAAATGCTCAAAACATGTATTTCCGGTGAAATCTCGGTATCGAATTTTTGGGTGGAATACAATACTTCCTCTACTTACTATACGTAGTAGAGAAAGTAAAAATATAGGTCTCTTTAAAACACAGAATTTATATAAAATAAGTTTATTTCTGGCATAAGCCGTTTCTGAGATATCCGTTATTAAAGTTTCGAATTGTTCAATACTTCGATACTTCCATCGATTTTCAGTTGTTTCTCGCTATTGCGTGGAAACAGTTGAAATGTTAAGGCCAGCATACAGCGTCCAGTTATTAAACATTTGGCTATCGCTGTTCTCTTTGTATCTATAATGAAATGTGTAAGGTAGCTATTTTTGCAAAAGTTTATTTGGATTAAAATGTAGTAGATAAAAAATTAAGCATTAGTTGTATACCGTTAATAAAGATAGAGAGTAGAGGAAGTCATGTGAACGTATCACATCAGACTTTTTTTTTAAAGCGATAGCCTATATTAGACAAAGGGTTTATTTAAGAAATTGTTCAAATTGGATGAGCAGTTATGTATGTATGTGTGTGCGTGCGTGTGTGTGTATCCATTATTATTAATGACAATGTACAAGTAATGATAGAAAAGCCCATTATAGTATGCTTCATTCTAAGTCTCGCGGAGAGTTGGTGCACTGCTGTGTGCTGATATACTCAACTGAGAGCCGGCTTGTTTATACTTAAACGTGCTAATCCTAGTGCCGCTACTTCACGAAAGCTTTGAAGGACAAGTAAGTGCGCTCACCTGACATCACTGGTTTACGCTGATCTTTGAACTCTTTTGACACAGGCATGAGACAAAACGGGAGTCGTGTTTGGCAACGTAACAAGACGACGACGACGGCTGTGGTGATCAGGCATAGACATTCTTAAGCAGTTGGCTTCAGTTGGTCTACAGTCAAACTATATGTCAATACAAATAATGTAAACAACATCGACCAAGGGTCACTGACGGCAGGTAAACACGTCTGGTGAGTGGTGTTTGCAAGCGCCAACAGATTGTACGAGGGATGAGGTGAGTAGCTTGTTACCTGCGACGTTCCTGCCTTAAGTCTAGTAACAGATACACTCTATTTCCTTTCATCCTGCCTTTAATGCTTGGAAATTTCCGAGTAGCAGCCGAGTAAAAGCTAATGGAATTTCAGAAAGAAACCGTAAGCCATTCCGTTTTCTTTCAAAGATCTCAACAAAAAGACAAGCGCATGTGCCTTGAGTGAGTTTTTGAGTTGCGAAAATGAACTCTCCAGGTTTTCCTATCTTGAAAATTACATCTAAGCGTTTCTTGCCTCGATCTCGGGATTGAAATGGTAGTGGAGTTGACACTGGCGAAGGGGATGTGCGGGGTGGAGAATAATGAAGGGGAAGAAATGGAGCCAATAAAAGAGACAAGGGGGAGAATTGCCAGAGACAAACAAAATATGTGGGGGATGAATAGATAGGAAAAAGGATCATCAGTCAATGGGGGTGGGTATGAGATAAAGTGTCCTAGACAGTTGTCTGCAATTTTTGTTTCACAGAGAGACCTCCCCTCCTGCTTTCACTGGGCTGTTTCATGTTTTGACTTGACAAGTTCTGATTCAACACACTCTCGCTCTCTCTGTTTGCGGAATTACATTTTTTCATTACGTTTATTGTTGGGGACGACAGAGCCGTTAGAGCGCTTTGGCTACGTGGAAAAGAGACGATAAATCGCGCCTTCCCTTCGGGGAATTAAAAAGATTTCAGAAAGACAGCATAACATTTTTAATTTGATTACCCTCTCATTGAATTACGCATGGTTGTTTATTATAGTGTTACTGCTAGGTATCGCGATATATTTTTAGGGTATTACTGGCAGGAGCATGCAAATGTAACTGTGTTTAAGGGACGTAAGCATTGACTGTAACCTATATAAATGTTTAGCTTATTTTGGCAAAGAATAGTAAATTTTATAACCACGCTTATTACCTTAAGAATACCAATGACTGAAATTTTAAACTAATAATGCTAGCTTTTTTTACAATTTATAACCACTTATATCCTTGTCATCGTCTCTAACGCTCACCTATGTGGCCAATGACTTCGTGATTATCTCATTCCATCCATTTTTGAGATGGAGGCATTTTGGACCGACTTAAAATCGCGAAACACTGCCCAACTAATCAGTATATAAAAGTAAAACTTTATATAACAGAACTAGTAACATTTACTATTAAAAGTTACTAATTATGCACCACACTTGACCAGAACTTAAACTTGTCATTTGTTTTAACCTCCTACAGTCGATACAAATGATGGAGGTGTAATTATGACTATTAACAATTCCTCTGTTTGCGATAATTACACTGTAATCAAGCCACGATTGGTTTACACTTAAACGCTATTTGTCCATGTTGTGCTTCGCCATACGAGTGGAATAATCCTTACTATAATGCCAGATTGCAACCGTTAGATAAGATAAACATTCCATTAGTGAGTTGGCAGAAACTTGTAACAAACTTTCTGAAAAATTCATAGCGTGTAATAGTGCTATTTATCAGATTTTCCATTTCTTCTTTTACAAAGTTATGTTTTTCGCATTAATTTTTAGGGGTCTTTTTTCTTTCTTGTTATTTCGCAGCGTAAAATAGTCTTCACTCTGTACCTTCCTTAGAGTTTCTATCAAGTAGAATATGTTCAGAGGGGAGGAGTAAAATTGGTGTTAAATTTATAGTGGTAGGCTTCACAGTGCAGTTGATTGCAATGCGCTAGTACAGTCTGTCTACGTTGTCGACAGAAAGCAACTCTTCCTAGTTCTCGAGTTAAGAATTAAAACAAGATTGTAAATGCACACATTGCATTAAATTTCATTTTGTGTTCTGGTATTTCGTAGACACTTTGGGAAACAGCCCTAAAAATCGTACATTTTTAGTAGACTCGCCATATAAACTGTTCTTAAATTTCTGGCGATTTCAAACAAATGATATTCATGAATATGCGCTTAGAATTTGTTAAAATTCTTTATTTAACATCTTCACTGGTTCTCTCTTCATTAAATTAAATTGAGTTTTATTTATGGACGCTCTTTAACTGTTCTGGTCCTTAGCGTCCCATTCTATATTGGGCGTGAAAGACCTGTAATTTTGCTCAGAGGCCTCTTTATCAGACTTGAGGTTCTTTTACGTACCTTAAATCTACGACACGGGACCAGCGGCTTTACTTCCCTCCCGAAGGAAGCCATGCTAAGGATTTTTACGCCCGAAAAAAATCCATCGCCCTCCGCCGAGTTTCAACCCGCGACCTCGGGAACTAGAGGCTAGCATGGTAACCACTACACCACGGAGAACGACAGGTTAAGGAAGTCAGATGTTCCACCGATGTTTCACATTCTTTTGCGGAAATATCAGGGTGTTTTTCATGGGTGATTAGGAATAGCCGGGTATGTACAAAATTACAATTATAAGGGATAAAGGATATAAAATAATTTCATAAAGAACGGGGATAGGGGGAGTAAAATTAATTCATCATTCGAGTTTAAAAAGCTACCCGGCAACGTCGAGCAGCCAGCTAGTAAAATATAAACACAGTATTATAGGTTGTTCTAACAAGTCAATACATTTTTGTTAATCCTGACCGACCGTGGACGAGTAAATAAACTCAATAGTTCCTGCTATATTTAGATTTGGCAAGTTCACTCTTATCCACTTCCATGCCTCAATTACTTCACCAACAGCAAGCCATTTCCATCTGCTGCACGGTAACGGCCATTTGAACAAAATAGCGTGTCTCTTTGAGAATTCTCGTGAAAATCAACTAACGACTCTGCAAAAACATTTGTGTGTTTCCTTCAAAAGTACTCCAGTTTCAACAAACTCTGGGTCTCCTAAAAGTAAACATGAAAATCAAAGCCTTTGCTTACAAAATAAGCAAAGCCGTCGATACCGCACCAATTATTTGTTTAGAATTTAACAAGTATTTGCTCCGTTACAACATACCCGCAGCCATGTTCAGAATTCTAAAAGTACACACTGTTCACTCAGAACACACTTTAACAAGCACAACTACACAAAAATAACATTTACGTTGAAATCTGACTAATAAAGCGGTTTGATTAAATTAAGGTAACGCAGACATAAAAAAACAGGAGTTAATGAACTGAATAACTAATGCTTTCTACAAATATACTATGTAAAATAATATGTGGTTATAAATATAGTGTGCTTTAAATTAATGTTTTATGTTTTTATATGTCTTAGTAATATACAATAAGGGTCTATTATGAGACCTTTCCTAAATAGAGACGTTTTACTTTATGACCCAGTATTTGCTGACGAGTGGTTGAAACATGTTCTCTGTTCCAGAAGCGCGGATGTAAAGCTGCTTTCATAATGTTGCCTGCAAACGCACGTTGGGCGATGCACGGGGCGTGTTTTTAAAGTAAGTATCAATATTTTTTAAAAAATAACAGAACATTATTTTCCAAATACTTTATTATCATTCATTACCTTACACCATTTCTCCACATAGTCACCGCCGTTATTAGGTTCTTGTCGTAACAGGAAACCAGTTTCTGTATGCCCTCGTCAAAGAATGATGCCGCCTGTGATGAAAGCCAAGCTTGCACTTCTTGTTTCACATCATCGTCGTTGAAATATTTTCCACCAAGGAATCGCTTGGTGCCAAATCCGGTCTATAGGGAGGGTGGTTGAATTGTCCCCAAACAAATGATGCGATCAGATCTTGAGTTTGTTTGGCTATGTGTGGCCAGGCATTATCACTCATTATTGTTTCCCCATAAACCTCGCACAATTGGCGATGAATGTTTACTGGCGTAACATTTCTCGCATTCAAAAAACAAATCAGAGATATGACTTCACAGTCGGCGGGTCGTTCGATTGTTTCGAACATTTCGAAACGATCTAACAACAGGAAAACACAAAGTGACAATCGCTCATAGCTGCGTCTGTCTTAATCAATGGAGGAAGCGATGGCGCATGTTCAAAATCGCGACTGCAGCTGCAAAATATTAAAACAGTACTTACTTTAAAAACGTGCCTCGTAGTTCAACTAAGTAAAAACTTTTCATTTAACAAGGAATTGCACTCATATCGTGTATTGCGGCAAGTGTGTTATTACGCAAGCAAGGAATAGTTTGAAAAGATGAGACGAAGGGGAGTGTCTGCTATTTCTGAGATTCTGTTGATTTCAGACAACGTGTTGCACACTAGGTTTGCACGATCGTGTTTTTGTTATTTTGAATGAATTGTATTAATAAAAAAAATTAATGAACTTACTCATCGTCACCTAGGATTTCCGGTAACGCAATGCTGCCATTCAACAGCTGTAACTAATAGGATGGCTTAATAAGATACTATAATTTAGGAGACCTTGAATCAATTATTTGGTGATTGATGCTATGACTGTTATCGTCAACGATAATGGAGATGAAATATTTCAATAAGAATTTAAAGTCAGAGACATGCATTATAAAAACGCAGATGTTCAAGCAACATGGAAAATTGGGTTGTATGTTTTCCGACCCTATATATGTTGTATGTTATTACAGCCACCAAAATTATGTTGTGGATATAGGTTTCCTTGGAAACGAATTTGTGTGTTGGAAGTCTAAATTTCCTTCGTGTAAATATCATCGGGAAGACGCAGAAAACTCCGATTGTGCATATATATAATTACAAATTATGGTGCCTATTATTTATATAAAATAACGTGCTGGGAGCTGAAAGATGAATAGCTTGACAAGAGAAAAGATAACGGTGAACTAGATATATTTTGTAATTGGGGAACGGTGTGAAGCGAAGGGAACGAACATGATTTGCATTGTGAAAGGTGAAAACGCATTTTTTCAGTACATTCCTAAAGATCGCCATGTTTTTAGTACTAATCAGTAAAACTTATATTGCCACAGGCATGGTACAGATGATTATTTTAGATGAATTGTGAATCCAGAAAGAAACAGTAAATTCATCAATCCCCTAAGATATTAATCTTCTTATTGATTAAGTTACTTTTCAGTTATGTTAAAAGTGGCACAAAACGCTAAATGCAATCTTATCGATCGTTCTAATGGTTTCTCTGCTTTAAAATAATGCCATATTTATTCTTCACATGTTAATGTTTTGTGTAACATAAAATGTTAACTTAGTTAAATCTTAAAGCTGAACAACGTATCATAGCCGTAATTACACATAGGTAACTCTGACGTCAATCATACAAATATGTACTTGCAAATGGAATATTGTATGTAAATATTCATTCAATTTACTGTTTGTTATGTATATGTTAAACCAATAAGCACCCGGTTATATTTGTTTATCCAACTTTTTCCTTTGCTGCCAATAAGAAGCCACAAGATGTTGCTAATTTATTGTTAACAACAAGAAATAGCATCAGTAGTGCAGGAAAAGAAAAGCAGCGAAGATGCGTAGACATTCTCTCCACTAATAGTAATTATCAAACCCATGGCGCGCCAGCCCAGAATAGGACCAAGCCCTACCGCCCCGACCGCTGCATCACCACCTCTGCCCACTCAGGCATCATTGGTGAGGGGCAGTACTGGAGAGTGGGACGTGCACAGCGTCCCGGATCCCTCTCGGCCGATTAAGGCGGTCTTCTCAACCAGGGCCACTACGTTTCCATCACATATGTAGCTCCTCAATTGCCCCTTCAGGGACCTAACGAAGCTGAGTGCACCCCGCACCAGACCTCCCAACGAGGGAAAAATCCCCACGCCAGTACCGGTGATCGAACCCGGGTAGCCCCACGTGCTACCACTGCGCTACGGGGACGGTCAACAGTAATTATATGGCTGGTGAATTGCAAAATTATGCCGCATTTACAATACGCACATGAAATATCTAAAGTTCCGAGAATTAAAATCAGAATAAGTATCGGAAGATTTATATTTTAATTGCAATTATAAATAGCGTCCTAATAGAAGATTTAATTTCACGTCGTATAGAAATATGCGAAGACACGAATGCATTCATATCGGGAAGCAATAAGAAAAGTAACGATAGCTGAGCTTCAGCCGATTGGGGACTTAAGTAAACGCAACAACAGCTTTGGAATATAACTCTGCAAAGCAACACAGTTAAACTCGTTCTTATTCCTGGCCTTGGTATTATCACCATCTGTGTGAACAATTAGGTCTCGTCGCAGAACACTGAGATACGGAGATAAGCTTCAAGAAGTTACCACTCTTCTCCTCAAGAGCATTAGCTTCCAGAGCGCCACTTCAGCAACAGTACAAATTAACATCACTACAAATGTCATATCGTAATCTCCCTCTAGGAGGATGAAGTATCAGTGAATGAGACACTGTATCCCAGTATGTGAAATTCTGAGGATAACACGAATGCCTTGCTTCACCTCGTTGTCAGTGAAATGACAATATGAATGTGTCATATCCGAGTTATTAGCAGAATGGTTCATCCCAGCATATGCGTAACACAAAACTTTCTCCTTCATTTCTGTACAGTTTCAGAAATCTAGAAGATGACTTTCCAGGCCTCATTAAGATATTTTCGTATCCCCAGGGTCCAAGCTCCATGCTGATGCTCATAGCTGTCTCACAACTTCTCTGTCACCGAGTTGACACTAGTTTATTACTAGTGGAAAGACCTGTATACATATACTGAACGAACAATGTAAGTTATCATGACCAAAACTTCTGAATGGTTCGGAGCCTAAAGCTCTTAAATAAAGGCACAACTGCTTCTACCGAGTGAGATAGCTCAGGGGTAACGTCTGTGGCCCGTATTCGGGAGGTTCAAGGCTCAAATTCCATGCGCCGACCAATCTGACTGGGATTTTTTGGTGCTTTCCCTCAATCGTCAAGGTAAATACCGGATTGGATATTTAATATCACCAATTTAAGTGTAAAACAGTAGTAAACATGAAAATAGATGGTAATAGCGAATGCTCTGACATCTGTCACAGAAAGAAAGCAGGTAGACTGGAAGCAGCTACCTAGGACGCATAGAAGCAGAGGTACAGTACCTAGCACTGAGGTCTCTGTGGGTACGTGACGAAGCAAGAAGGTATGGTACAAGGATGAGATCCAGAATTCCTCCGGCATATACCAAGCCACGAGGTATCTCCCAACAGATCCGTCGCGATATGACCACATAGTTAAAGCGACGCAAAATAAATAGAGAAAAAAAGCACTGCTTCTCTGTTATTTGCTTTGAAACAATTATCGGCTGTTTGATCATGTTTCTATCAGACTGGTATAAAATTATTGAGAGTTTATATCGATAGCCAACTAGGACTTCTCCATTGAATACCTGAAGAAAAGCTTATCCAGTATAGGTAATACTTCTAATACGAAATTCTCAGGCTAGTTTAGAAGTATGTTTTGCATTTTTATGGTTTATGGGTAGTTCATGGATATGGTTTAATTGGGTGGTACTAACAAGATGCAAGAAATCTTTCTTCTGCAAAAGAAAATTATAGGGAAGATCAAATTTTTTTTCAATTTCTTACAAATTTCTCTTTATTGAGTTACGAGGGGCACTATTTATATTTTGAGCCTAATATTTAAAACAAAGTAATTTCTGATTGAAAACTGCTTTATTGTTTTTCAAAATATTATCCTTTATGATCAATACACTTTTGCATCGGTTTGAACCATTTGTCAAAACATTTATTCCAGTCTTCTTGAGACACCTCCAAAACATGGTTTTTGAAGGCATCAACGGCTTCTTCTGCCAACGAAAATCGTTGTCCATGCAATTTATTCTTGATGTTCGGGTAAAAAAAAGAAGTCATTGGGTGCCAAATCAAGACTGTGTGGTGGATGACCCATCAATTCGATTTTTTGAGCCTTCAAATACTCTGTTGTTAGACGAGATGTGTGTGCGCTCGCATTGTCTTGATGAACGATCCTACGGTTCTTGTTGTTTTTCCTTACTTCACCGAAGACTTCCGGCAAACAAATGGTTGTGTACATTCGGCATTGACCGTTTTGCGTTTCTCTAAAGGCACTGTTGCCACATGGCCAGTTTTGCTGAAAAAGCAGGCGATCATTTGCTTCGAAGTGCTTCGAGTGCGAACAACTTTTGTTGGATTTGCTTCATCTTGAAACACCCATACAGTCGACTGCTGTTTATGTTCCGGCTCATACGCATAGATCCATGATTCGTCACCTGTTACAATCTTATATACGTCTTTTGAGGCACCGCCATTGTATTTCTTGAGCATTTTTGTGCACCAATCGACACGAGCATCTTTTTGAGATTGCGTCAAACTATGTGGGATCCAACGACAGCAAACCTTTTTCACGGCTAAATAATCGTGCAATATTTTATATATGCTGGTGGAACTAATGCCTAGGGTTGCCTCAATCTCGCAATATGTCGCATGACGATATTTAATTATTAGTTTTTGCACAGTATCAATGTTTTCTGGCACGACAACTCATTTTGGACGACCTTCACGAACTTCATCATTGAGCGAACGGCAGCCACGATTAAATTCGTTATACCATCGTTTCACAGTGGCAAAGGATGGAGCTTTATCGCCAAATGTGGAAGTTAGTCGATCAGTGCACTCTTGTCTTGATAATCGACCTCGAAAGTCGTAATAAATCATTGCACGAAAATTTTCACGAGTTAATTCCATGTTTTTGTTGACACACAATTTTAAAGTTAGTGTAAACAAAACAAATGACGCTCTATTGACAAAATGTTCGAAGTAGGTTATGGTCCAAAATGTCAAACTTTCCATTGGAAACGTCACATGGCACCTACAGCATTCAGGGTTGCCAAGACTCAAAATATAAATAGTGCCCCTCGTAGGCATTTTAATTGTTTATAATGTTTATCCTCCGAAAGCCTAAAACTAATTTAAGGTACTAGGTGAAAATCAAATGCAAATATTCCTTATTTTAATTATCTAAAACTTATAATAGCAATATATACTTAGGATCTAAATTGTATTACAAGCTGCTTGGGCTTGTTAAATGCCTAGATAAGAAACATTTTAAGTCCAGAGTACATGCATAGTTGGTTGTATATCCTTTATATTTTATGCAAGAATTTTTAAGTGTTAAATGTTGTGACAGTGTGGACGTTTTAAGGTGAGGCCATAGAACGGATATATGCATAGCACGGTTTATTGCAGTGACCTCGGTACTTTTCCGAAGCGCAACTGGCGGCGCATGACGCTTCAAAATCATCTTTATCAGCTGTGCTTCAGACGCTGTTTTGTCTTTCGTGCTGTAAGGAGAGTTGTGATTGTGCATCTCAAAGGTGAAATTTAATTCAAGACGTCTGTGTTGTGTGTGATTTGCTTTAGAGTGTTAATGTCTTGTTATTATTAGTCCACTGCAATGCCTGCCTACAAATTCACGCTTGAACAACGATTTTGTATGTACGATACATATGTATATAAAAACTGAATCATGTAGACAGGTGTGTAGATAATTTCAGGAGAAATTTCCTGGTATTCCAGTTCCAGGTAGAGAAACTGTTAGACGTCTGGGATCGCTAAACCTTGACAGGGAAAATGAAATGTTCTAACGGGGACAAAATTGACGAAATTGGTGCATCTATTTGTGAAAAACCACAAAAAAAAAAGTTTATAGGAACAATCCCCACACAATAGACAAACTAAAGGAACAGAAATTCTGAACGTAAGGCAAGAATAACTTATGCGTGTGAATGGAAATTTCACCCGAAGGTTCCAGGAATGTCCTTACGGAGATGCACTACTTCCAACGCCACTTATAACAAGGTTAGTACTCATTACAGTGTATATTTCTGCCAGTCGTAAGTAAGGCGGGAGTTACGGACGAAAAACCCCCTGTGTAATAAATAGCGTGCGGAGCACGCATACGCGCGATCCGTGGCCTCACCATAAAACGATCGCATTGTGTTAATGTGTAACTTTTAATTTATAAAGCATATACTCGTACTTCCTCTCTTTTTTATATCAAACGTTGTCAAATGCCTCTATAATGCTGCCAGAATAAATGCTGCTGCTGCGGCTATCCGGCGATGTTCATTGATGAGTTAGTTTCTGTTACTGCATTCCACTGACCGGTCTCTTCTAAATGTCAGATTGGATGAATGTGGGAATAGTTTTCTTTCTCTGTGAGGAATTCAATCACGACTTTTAGTTGCATATTTTTTACTTGTGCTTGTTTGGTACGGTGAAGATAAGTGCAATATGTGATCATTGGATACCCACAGTTAACATAGTGAAGCGTCGGGTTTGAAAGGGAAACAAATAGGTAGGTCCTAGTCGTCTCACATGAGGTATACAACTTACCCTAGTCTGTTTTCCTTCGACTTTATTTTCTTTCGCTTTATCTCCATCATATTATGAAACATTCAAGCAATTTGCTAATTAAGATTAGCAATTCAAATTGTACAAAATCATACACAGAGCGTTCTCCCGCTTTGACCTAGACAGTCCATTTTCAGAGGCATGTCCAGGTTATTCCGTCAGTAACAATGTGATCCGTTTTTAACTGTCCAGGTTTGTTAAAGACGGAATGATGGAATTTTCAAACATAATAGCAAAAATCAAATCGCTACAGTTATTTGCGTATTTTAAAACAGATAAAGTAGGCTTTGGCATGATTCTTGCATATTTATATATTCTCGTTAATCATAAATCCCTTTTTGACTTCTTTAAAAAGATCTCCTACTTTACTGCTCAGATATTCATGAAATATCGTGTGCATGACTTCCTCCAAAGAGAACTGCCAGGCTAGATCCAAAGATACACCATATGTGACAATTTATTACGTCTGCATAGGAAAAAAAACGCATCTAGTGGTCGCTTGATAATATTCCGTACGGTTTAATGTTTAATTTTGCGCCTAATGTCACCGTTATGTAAGTCTTTTGTGCACATCATTTTCTTATTGCAATGTGTGACCGATTTATTTATTTGTATAGTAGGACATATATATTTTAATCATCTGCAGTGAGTCATTTATGTGCACATTCCTTAAATGATTATCGATGGGTAATGAATCCCGAGATTATAAAACTTAAAGTTATTTGTAGTACCCACCTTTTCAGGTTAAAGAAAGACTCCAGAAATCCTTACCGGTGCAGCTGCTCCCTGTAGTTCAAACCCGAGTCTTTTGGATTAACACGCATGCGAATATGGCCAAGACAACGACACGATATCGATGATGAATGGTTTATGATTATGACGATCAAATAAAAACTGTAAACGAAAATGTGCTATTTCGATTTTGGATAAATAATGTTTACCTGTATAATGGTCTAACCCAAAGCCAAATGCTTTAAACTAGTGAACAACCCGTTGAGTATATACGAATTACCCTAAAAATATACATAAGTTTTAAAAATGTTAAGGACAGATATAACCTTTAAAGTTTCTAAAACTGCACGCTATAACCTCATCCACATTCATAAATTCACAGCTAAAACTACGCACCATTTTAAAATAACTATTAAAACTCTTAACGAAGAAATAACCACATACTATTAAAACACGTAACTACACGTCATAAGCACATTAATATGCCTTATTAGGCTTTAACTGCACCTTAAAGCACGAACATTTGATTAGTCTGGTGGATAACTAACTTCGAAAAAATTGACAAGGAATCGGCGGCCAACATGACAAGATCTATTGAATATTACGTTATGTTTATTGCACGTTTATCTCGAATACTATTCATACATTTTACATATAACTTCCACTTTGGTTTTGAAGCAACCGCTTAATATTGACATTTCGTTGGTGCAGTTGGTTATTTTTATAAGTTTCTAATTACATACAAAGCTTATCACACTAGATATCGACAATACTCGACATGTAGAGTTTTTAAATAATATTGTGACAAATAAACATACCGATTAACTCGTAACAAGCTTTATTTATTACACGAAATGCGTTACAAACCTCGCTTTACAACTGTGACTTACAAATCACTCGTAACTCACATTGATTTTCTGCAGTCTTTTTATAGTCCACGGTTGCTAGGGAGACACTTAAATGTGATGTTCCAGAACTTACCAGAATGCAGATGGCACGGATTCTTGAAGAGTAGCCAGTCACTCCTCCAATGCTTAGCTGACTGTACCAAAGGGGGGAGCTTGCTTTCTTGAATCTTCCGCGCTCAAAGCGGAGGCTTGGTCAGCTGTATCACGTAGGTTTGGCTACATCTTATACCATTTAAAGGCACTTTTTAAGATCTTAATGTCAAAAATAAGTAAAAGCTTTGAAAATTACGTAGCTATGTTATAAACCCATTTGTGCTGTTTCCTTGTAATTTGCTAACTTTCGAATTCTTTGATGCTGCAGTGTGCTTCACTAGGTTTACAGTTTGATCTAGGTTGCAGACGTTAACTCGTACACTACATGAACTTAGAGTTCCAACGCTAGGTGACAGGATGCTCGAAACTATAGAACTTCCATAAATTATACGACTTTAAGAGAAGTTTTGAAACTCTAATCATGTGTGCAATTACAGACAATTATTAGCAAAATCAAATAAAATGTACGTCCGTTTCCTCTTAATAATAAAAAGCTACCTATGTTACATTCGTTTGTCTTTCTCTGTCCACTATCGTTTATTTTTATATAGCTTGTATAAAAAAGTTATTTGAAATAAATTATGCGTCCTTAAAGGAATCTAAGTGTCTATCTCATGGCTTAGGAACCAAGATATATCATGTGGCGCAACCGCGCCGTATTTCATGTGTGGAGATATCCTTTCGTGCGTTAACTCAACGCCGCAATTCCAACACAGGTTATTGAGGAACTGGCGCATTAACGTGAGCAACCTTCGTTCTACTAGAGGAGCTTACCAGCGAAGGCGATGAGCGGATCGCGAGACATGTCTAGCTACTAGTAGTGTGCAATAAAGTTACTTCGTTATTTAATTACGTTATTAATGAACAGAAATCTGAGTTACATTGGCTTTTCTGTTACATCGTGAGTTTTACAATGTGCAGTAATGCGTTTTCGGAATACATTGAACATAAATCGCATGCGATTACCACGTAGACGGTTGTTATATTTTGAGAAACTACGTTTTATATCACCCGAACGTATAGGAGCAAATAAAAAACGAATTATCAGACTTGCTTGAGATCCCCTGCCTCACTAACGCGTTCCTCGTTTTACACATTTCTACGTACCCTAAATTCTTCTCTAGAATGCTTTTCAGTATTTTTGTCATTCTTTCTGTAAAGTATCAGCTTTATACCTTACTCAGGTTTCTGAAACCTGTTCTATTGCATTTGCAGATATGTGTTATTGTAGTTGCAATATTACTGAAATGATTCTGAATATATGAAAAATCTTAAAACAATGCTGGTGAAATTATTTTCTTCGCTGAACGTGTAACAGTATTTTTCTCTCGTCAAAGACATTAACAACTTTGTCGTAATATTGAGCTTAGTATACTACATCCTGTAGCCATGTTTCCCACCAACTTACAATTGATTGTGGAGCCAAGGGAATTTCATTGTCCGTTCCCTTAAATATTTTGATTCTTGAGGGTGCCTTGCGAAATATCTTTCTTCGTTGCCCATAAAAGCATCAACATCCGAAAAACAGGATCTAATTTCTTCCGCAACTTGGCAACGACCATGTGCTAAACATATTTAATATATTAATGTGCCATAAGTTTCACATGATAATTTAAACGCCCATTGAGCTCTATGTAACATACGTTACATCTAATGCTTTCGCCATTTTTGATGAAGTTTTCCTTGCCAAATTCCGCCACAAACGATGCCAATTCTGATGATGGATTTGGTATGTGATTCTTCTTTACTTAGATCACAGTTCTTCACTGGTTTGTATACAGTGAATAAATGGAACAGTCGCAACGAAACCGGGGAGGAGTGTCCGTCACAATACCTGACGTCACCTATACTCCGTGAGGTAACATGATTGCTCTGTTTACTTACTAAACCCCTCTGCCTGATTATAAGCAAGAGGAGTAGAACGAAGGTCGCTTACACTAATGCGACGATCCCTTACTGACCTGTGTTTACCTGGAATTGTCCCGTTCTGCAACTGCTTTAGCACAAAAATTGATATCAACATACGGACACCTGCTACATTTTATTTTTTATAATATATATTTCAATCAAAATAGTGCCATTTTGGAGGAAATACAAAACAAGGAAACAATTTCCGTGTAAATGAAAATCTTCGTGTCACATCTTTGGAAACTACTAAGCTTAAATACCAGGTTTGGTATTTATTCAAGTTTTCCTTTTGAGTTATGCTATTTACCCACATGTCTTTTCATTCAGGGGCCTCAAAACACATATTTTCGGTGAAATCTTGACATTGAATTTTTGGATGGAATGCAATATCTCCTTTCTTTTAAGAACAACAACCAAAATCCATGCAACTGCAGACAAGTGTAACCCTGTCATCATCCACGCGTGTCATCACACCGGTTATTTTACGTGGGCCCTCCCCACCCTGTACCACAGCCACATGTGACTGCAGTCGCAGAGATTCGAACTCATGACATTCGGCTTTGAATGGATGGCCAGTCCATTTCGTCTCGCCTTAATGATCACAGCTGTTCGAATCGCTTCCATTTAGGTGCCTATGACAGGGATATATAAATCGATTTAGGAATTAATGGAAGAGTGGCACATGTAGCATAATTCAAAGCATTTGGAGGTTAAACCTCTGCGTTTTGAGTCTCGTCCCCGTAAAATTGGTTTTTTAAAGTCTGATTATAAAGCCTGGAAGTAAAAAGCACTTGCAACATTGCAAGTTTCTTTAAGTAAGCTATTTCAGTATTTGATATCGCTTTGAATAAGAATTTAATAAGGTTTAACGCGTATAGGGCATCGCGCCATGAAGCTCAGTGGCAAGCGTCACGGAGAGTCAAGGCTCCGTGGTTCTCGTTTACTGCATTGAATTTTTTGAAGTGTGATTAACCTTTCTTACACAGCGTTAGTGTGAAAGAACACGTTATTATCAAATATCTATGGTATTTTAATTACTTCTATGAAGGCTGGGAACTCTAATGAGCCACGAAGTAAAAAATGAAAATATATCGCTATGGTTGAGATTTTGAAGTAATTTGTTTAACAAAACTTACACATAAGCACAGTATTTCTAAGAATATTATTTAGGTAATTCTGATAAGATTACCATTTAAGTGGTCATATGAATATGCCAGTATTTCATTGCTATTATTCGTGTATGTAAAATTAACACTGCAGAAATCACTGTAACTCCGAGTGCATGACCGATACTTGTTTATTATTAAACCTTTTACTTGTAAAAAGCAGTTTTATTATCTGCTTTCAAACCGTCACATGTCACGAATGTTGCAGAGAGAGAGCGAGCGAGAGAAAGTCAGGAAGGCAGAAACAGTAAGACAGTGGACGAAGGAGAAAAGAATCTGCGGAGAATCATTACGTGGGGTGAGCTAAGGATGATAATGATGGTAATAATAATAATAATAGTAATAATAATAATAGTAATAAATTTTATAGTTAGGCCTTCAAAAACATCTTTAAAGACGACAAACGACCCTGGAATATCCCATTTTGATTGTAAATATTATGATTACGCAAAAAGCAAATAACAACTGGTGTACGGGAAGAACAGCAATGCGGAATACTGTGTGGATAATACGCTGTTACAAACAGAAGGGAATTTACACTGCCACACAATCAATAATCCCACATGTAGATACTTCAATTCAATACTCGTTATGTTCATATTTACTTTTTGGTAGGATGCTAATATTCAGTGAATCTAACGACATCAACAATAATTAATTACTAGTGCTGCTGAAATGGACACGGTTGATGTATGATATATGTGAACTGTGAATGTATTATATGTCCAAAAGACGTGCAAAGTTATTTTTCGGCGATAAGTGTTTTTTGTTCCACTTCCCGTCGGTGGTGGAAAGTTAAGTTTACTGCATCCCCTTGTGTATTTTGCCTATTTTACTGCACGTAAGTTCATGAACTGTATTAAATCCTCTAAAGTTTGGTGTATTTATTGTTGCAGACATTAAATATAATCATATTTGATAGCTGAAGTTTACCATTATACCAAACCTGGATTTTTACCTAGTTTTTATTTGTTAACCTTTAATGTATGCAGCAACTAAGTATTAGCTGCAAGTTATTGTTTTTTTAAGGTCAACAACCTGATATGGATAATCGATCGCTAATTCGCCAGCAAGATTAATATTTGTGACCTTGCAATAGTTGTTAGTAAATATTAATTTTATTTTCGTGCAGGTACTGTTTCTGTTATTCATTATCGTCAAAACATAGTATACATTATATGTGTGTTAAGGTGAAGAAATCTTGTAAGTAGAAAATACTTGACTTCGTTTCGCATTTTTAAACTCTTCCTCGTTCTCCAAAGATGCGCCACTTACCGCACTCGTGTCGCAATATAGTATTATTTATTCTGTTTCCTTCCTATCCGTCTCTGAATAACTTGATGTTGGTTGCAGTTAGTGTGGAGTTACACCAACTAATGATAAATCTATAAATGCGACCCTAAGGGCTATTTTGGAGGGAGGCTTTCGGCCAAGGACAGTTAATCATCGTGCATAATAACTGTAATCAGAAGAATTACCGAGAAAGGTAGCAAACAGAGCAGAAGGGATTGTTTTAACTGTAATTGGGTGTCTTGGAGGAATTGAATCAAAGCATGATAACCTTGTTCCCGTGGAGTATGTAATAAAGAGCTGACGCTAGCGGAAAAATATCAGATAAGGATTGAAGGCCATTGAAGAAGATAGGACGTTGAAGCGTATACCTGAACAACTTATATGGTTAAGGCCGCAAGTTGTGGCAGATCATAGGGATAGAGAGTAGGATCGGATCTTCATCGCACGTACACGATGAACATATTGCGAGTAACAGCCGTGGCCAGGCCGCATTTTGATGATGGCGATGTGTCGATTCGCAATATGTTAAATAGCAATTGCATTGTCGGTTTGTCTTCCTGAATGCTCGCATAAAGTTTGCCTTTGGAAGTTTTTGGAAAAGACCATTCGTCACTCCAGCGCTGAAAGTTGGCGCTATGTAAATCTGTTAAAAGCTCCTTTCAAGGAAGTCTGATGCCTTGAAATTCTCCTAGTTTAGTAGCTGGCCAACATCCTCATTGAAATTTATTCCATGTCCTGTAATCCAAAGAAACTGAACTTGCTGACCTTCAGCCATAGCGACTGCTTGGAAATACGTCCACTGAGGTCGGTAACGGTGCAGCAAAGTGGAATTGGTATTGTGAGCCACAGCTTTGCGTGACGCTTGCTGTTGATACGCTGGACACAGCCTGTATGTGATAAGATAATTTATATACCAATTCCACTTCGCCGCACCGTTACCAACCTCAGCAGACATATTTCCAAGCAGAGGTACGGCTGAGGGTCAGCAAGTTCATCGCACGGGTAAATCCGTAAATAACGGATAGGTACCTTGGCGATCTACCTTCCGTCCGAGTGAACTCGGGCGACCTGTTCTTGCTACTGGCTCCTGCTTCAGTGGTAAGATGTGAACCTTGATAATGTAAACAAGTAGAAGTGCTGGCGTCTAGTAGGGAAGTCCGCTTACTGGGACACTGTGTCGAATGATGGCTTAAACATAAACAATTGGCACAAAAAGCATTGGTGCGACATGGGGCTCCACAGAACAGCGGGTTCCTAAGATAGCCATGTGACTTGGCAATGCCTGAGAGCGAAATGTAAGTTTTCATACTAGTAAATGGACCTGTCTGTCTGCATAATTAGGAGTAGATTTGATAAACCGAATCTCAGGAATATCAAATTCTATAAAGTTGGAGATTTCCTCTTCGTAATATTTCCTGGTGGACTAGGAAATTCTGCATATAAGCCTCCAGTTGTCTGTCAGGGAAAATCGGTAATTGTATCAATTTATCAGCGACATTCGTTGAGTGAAGTTGTAACTTCAGCTTGTTCTCCCGGTGCAGACTATGTTGACTCACTAAGGTTTGAAACGGAATCCAGTTAATTTTAGTTTGCTTATTGGCATAGGGTGCAACTCGCCAATATTTTTATCTAGACTTGCAGTGAAGACGCAATAAGGTCTCAGGTCAGTTGCGCTGTATAAGTTGGTATTACTCCGTAAGAGGAAGCGGAAACGAAGGGGTAGAAGGTGTAGAAGCAGAACCATCGGCAGACATAGCACATATCAAGTGAGCCGTAAGTGGAATAGGGCTAATTTTGAAGCCGAAATTATAAAGTCAATAATTATCATAATAATCTGGGAAGGATAGCATAATAAAATATTTAAAATCAGTGCATGTATTAAAAGGAGAAGCATTGGGAAAATTGTTGACTGTTAAAAGCTACAGAAAGGCCAGACAGGCACAGTTTAGCCAATTAGGGACCGCCCCAGGTATGAAGGGTAAATCCGCTGAAGCCAGTTTCTCTTGGAATTAATGGTTGCAGTTGTAATGGACAGGATGTGGAGGTCACTAGAAGCTTCATGACGCTCAGTTTTGGTGCGAAATGTTTAAGGGGAGAGAGGGGAAGTTAGGAGGTTTTTCCTTGTATCGCGCGTGTGGTGAGAACATTCTCGCTGGGACGCTCGTGTGTTGAGGACATACTCTCGCTGGGGCCCTCTTGGGGTGCGGAACAACATTCTCTGGGTGTGAACTTGCAAGAGGATCGAACGTTCAGCTGTAATTGATAATCTTCGGTCTTGGAAAAGACACAGTAACATGGTAAGAATTTAAAAGCGATCGACAAATCCTAAGTCTTATTACAATGGTGAATAAAAGAGTTCCAAGAAAGCGTTCATGTTTCTGTGTACATACACTCACGCATACCCAGTGATTAGAATCTCATGCTCGAGCAGCCGTGGCAAAGTATAAGAAAACAACTAGGAGGAGAATAGCAGCAACAATATTGTTTCATTGTTGGAGGACGTAGCGTGGCTGCGTCAATTTCCAAACCCATTTCTTCACCTAATGGGGCAGATACATCCTCAGCGATTTGAAGTAGTTTCAAGTCGTTTCACAGCCCCCGCATCGCGGTTCGTACCCGTGCGTGGTAGGAAAATCAGTTGTATCTGTAGCACGGAGTTCTTTAGCAATGTCCCCTTGACTTGGTTGAGGTAAATGTTCCAACAGCTATAGCTGTGACGTAAATTGCTCCTCGTGTTGTTAGCATGATTGCATCACTGAATAAATTACCTGCCCCGTATCAGGGGGTCAGCCGTAACATTGATATAACACTAAAACACCAAGTACTGTACACTCACTTCCATTACTGTCCCCGCAGCTTTGAGAGGCATTCTACTTGCCTTAACAGGAGAGGATGATGTATAGCAAGGAGCAGGTGCGTCTATCTATTTACCTTTTCATATATGCAGTGGCGTCCTGTTTTACGTTCACAGCTCTAGATTATTCACATATGAATAAATAACTTTGAGCAATAGACTGTCTCTTCATCATTTATAATAACCATATTAAAATAGATATAACTAAATAAAACCATGATTTGGACAATATCTCCTCGAAAAAATATTTTAATGGCAACAATGTAAAACTGAAATACATCATACATTTTACTCTCAAAGAGGACACATTTACTAGACAATATTTTAATAATCTGTCCAATCTCCATTCTTGTCCAATACCTGATTTAGCCGCCTGGGCACCTAATCGTACTGGAAGAACTCTGACTCTAAACGCTTATGTTCCCACGTTTCATGACAGCGTTCCCAGAGGGCGACAGCGATTCACACGATGCAATAGAGAAATAGAGGTTAGGTGTGATGACGCAAAGAATAACAATTACCAATACTGCTGTGGACAAATCTTTAATTTATTAGTGAAATTTCTATTCCTTGTGAATTTACTGCTAGATGGGAATTTCAATTATTGCTCTGTTTGTTCTAAAATAGAGAGTACAGTTTGTTTTGTGAGGAGTAAACTCGTCACAAAATCTACATCACCATCATACATTGAAATAGTTGCTTCACTCTCTGATCTATTTTGGTCGCCTTTTATTTCTCTGTTACTGTACCTATTCATAATTACTACTTTCGTATTCGTGATTCTCCATAACAAAATCCATCACTCATTTCCGTGCCATTTTTCATATGCTTCGCTAACTGCGGTTTGGATCCGTAAACGGTAGAAAATTGTTAGTGGTGCTTTAACTGAGTTTGCAGGCTTTGGTAACCATTAAACTCGATAAAATGTTACCAAAACACAGTTTTCACGACGTTTATCCAAATTAATTAGCATTATCGTTGCTAGTTAACCCGGTCATAACAGTATTTTAATCATAGAAGGAACCAAGCAAAAGCAGAACTAAGAATTTACTCCTGCAAAAGGGAAACAACTATCATAGGTAGTGGATCTACTGTCATTAAGGATATCTCCTCAAGATGGGAATTATTTCTAATTCCATCTGTTCAAGATACAATGTAGCAGAATGAACTACTATTCACATTGTAGTAAATTCGGAAAAGCTCCAAAAACTAATAGGCTTTCAATTTTTATTACTTTCTCACAATGAAGGACTGCACGTCTCACTGAAGGAACTCAAAACCTTTCTGAACAAACTAAAGGCTAAAGTTAGGGGAAACAAAAGAGACCCTTGAGGCCACCTATTGTAACAAAACCAGTATCAACAGGCATTAATAAATAGCAGTGAAGTAAAATAAATGCATGAACTGTTTAAAAATAGTTGAATAATTACAAAAGCGCTACTAATAACAAGAGTTATAACTTTACTCTATTGCCTGCCCTGCCAATGAATGACACAATAAAGTAGTACAACTGTAAAACTGGAAAGGCAGCAGTTATCTGCAATACCACTGCAGTGACTCAGCACTTCAAGTCAGTAAAGATTCTGGATTTATGATGCGTGGGATGGTGTTACTGCAGATCCGATAAAAGCCGGAGGGGATATGATATGACTTGTTGTCTGGGAAGCGTGCGATTAGGCATATCGATAGTCGTCTGTTCCCTTCATGTGGCACGCTGGAGCTGAAGACAAATGTGATGTTCGGGTAGTGGAACATCAGCTTTATTGACATGTACGGTTTGTCCCAGCGTACATCCTCTCGTGCGTGCCGCACCCCAGCTTTTTCTTTGTGCTTCCATCGTTTGGAATGCCTGTCGACAGCTCCCAGGAGAGAACCGTTCACCCTGCAGACAAGCCTTAAGATCGGACACCATATTTGTGATGCAAAATGCATAGTGGCGTTTGCAAAGCACTTATGTAAAGTGTGTGCAAAAGTGATATAATTTTCATAGATAGGAATCCGGATATTCTTGGCAAATATTGAACGCTGCAGAAAACTCATAAAATATCTTATGTGCAGAAATTCTACCACTTGCTCTACCCACTTTTATTTAGTTTCATTTTAGTTAGTTTTAAAGTAATTCGCGCATTCGTTTTTACTACATAGACTATTCATATAGAGTAAGTAGAGGAAGTATTTTATTCTACCAAACATTATATATATATATATATATATATATTTATATATTTTACCGGAAACACGTTTTCAGGTTCCCTGAATCCCCCACAAAAATTCATTCTTAGAAAATGGTGCGTGTGCGAATGTGTCTGTGAGTAGCATAACTCAAAAACGAAAAGTTGGTTAAATACCATATTTGGTATAAATACCAAGTTCAGGATCTTCCAAGGATGAGACACGATTTTCAAAAAAATCCCTCCAACACATATTACCCTTTTATACGGAATTTTTTCGATATTTTTTATTTTCTTAAAAATGGCTCAAACGATTTTGATTAAAATACTGTATGTTTGAGATATTTTGGTGACAAATAAAATGTAGATATATCTTGTGTCTTCTACGAATAGCCTATGAATTCCTCTGAATGACTTTTGTATAATTGATACACCTAAGAGGTAGACAAAAACCTTACTACACAAAAAATGTAGATCTTGTTAAAACACACGATTTACGTCAAACACAATCATATTTTGTCGCGTTAAACATTTCCGAAACGTTCTTTGTTATTAGTTTGAATTTTCAGATACTTAACACTTTCTTCAATTGTAAGTCGCTATTAATTTTTTCTCGTGGGTATGCAAAGAGCATGGAATTTCAAGGCGGTTACATAGCGACCCGCTTTTTAAAGCTCTTGACTATTCCTTTAGTCAACTATATTCTTCTGACTATACCTACAACTAAATGTGAAGTTTATCTGAATTAATAAGAAGTAGATAGAAGAATAAGCTTTCGAGAATAGTTTAGAGTAGAGAAAACCGTCTGAATGTAATACGTCAGATTTTTCTATTTGCTTCCTGTTAGTCATTTGTCGGAAATGGTTTTATTATACATTCAGGTGAATATTATATTAACCTCCATATTACACGCCTTTTCTTTGCATTAGCGCATGGATAATACAAGAAAAACCACTTAACTTTTCAAAGTGTACCGGAGAATTCAAACAAACAGCAGCGCATATTTTGGAATTTTTTAATAACAAAAATTGCATTATTCAACATAGATTGTGTATTTTAATAGATGTATCTTATATAGATTAAGCCGTATTATACTTGCATTAAGCCTTTATCTCTTATAGTTTCAAAATAATCTGTAGTTCAATATAGGAATTAAAGTAACTTTATAGGATATTAAGAGGACGAGGACTAACTGCGGAGGGTTAGTTACCTCGATCTACAATATACAGGGTGATTTTAAACGATGGACCCATTTTATAAAATTCGTATTTATTAAAGTACAAATCTAACATGAACCATCTTTATACCAATAAACAGAGGAATTTTCAAAGTTTTGTTTAATACATTATAAATGTTCAATGTGTCCACCGTTTGCTGCACGGCAAACATCTGCGCGATAGCCAAACTCGTCCCACACACGAGCAAGCGTATCTTCTGTTACTGAGTGCACGGCAGCAGTGATACGGTTCCGCAGGTCGTCCAGAGTTGTAGGTAGAGGCGGGACGTAAACAGCTTCCTTAACATAACCCCATAAGAAATAGTCACATGGGGTGAGATCAGGAGATCTCGGTGGCCAGAAGTGTAGAGTCAGGTCTTCATTTGCCCTGCGACATATCCAGCGCTGAGGAAGGGATTCATTCAAAAAGCCTCGTATATCGCTGTGCCAATGGGGCGGAGCTTTATCCTGTTGGAAAATGAGATCCTGTGAATCTTCCATAATGTGAAAGAACAGCCATTGTTCCAACATGTCCAGGTACGTTATTCCAGTTACAGCTTTTTCCGCAAAGAAGAATGGTCCATAAACCTTTGTACGGGATAAGGCACAGAACACGTTTACCTTCGGTGAGTCTCTTTCGTGTTGCAATGTTGAATGGATTTTCCAAACCCCATATGCGAACATTGTGTCTGTTGGAAAGTCACTTCACCGCTAAAAATGATACGCTGTAGAAACGCGTCATCCTCCATCATTCCTAGCAGATAAGCACAAAATTCGAGACGCTTCTCTTTGTCTTTAGGTTTAAGAGCCTGCACAAGTTGTGATCGGTGGGGCTTGTACAGCAAACGCCGTCTCGGAACTTTCCATACAGTTGGTTGGGATATTCCAAGTTCTCTATTAGCTCTATGGGTAGACTTACGTGGACTGCGAACAAAACTGTCTTCAATCCGTCTGACGTCCTCCTCTGACACACGCGGTCGGCCTGTGCTTTTTCCTTTACACACACTTCCAGTCTGTTTAAATTGCGTAAACCAACGGCTAATGCTTTTTCTAGTTGGTGGTTCAATACCGAATTTGCTACGAAATGCCCGCTGCACTACAATTTGCGACTCACTTTTTGCGAACTCAATAACGCAGAAAACCTTGTGCTCCACAGTAGCCATCTCACTACGTACTGACAGTGAAACGCAATGGCTGCCTATTACGCGAGCACTCTACCGGCCGCTTCTAAAACCATCACCGCCCACCGAAAAAAACTTTGAAACTTCCTCTTTTCATTGTTATACAGATTGTTCATGTTGAATTTGTGCTTTAATAAATACGAATTTTATTTAAAATCACCTTGTATTTTGTGCCTAAAGCCCCTGACGTGGTGCCCCCGAGAGGGAGGGAGGGGTGAGAGGAAACAGAAGGCGGCCATACCAAGCGGCACGGCACGACAGGACAGAGCAGGGCCCCTACCTCTGACAGATTTAAACTCCCCGGATAGCAGCTGGTGCGTCCGGTTCACCCCCTGCGGGATTGCACATCGCCTGGGGGCCCGGGACTCGGAGACCGCCCTAATTCCGGGGGACGAAGGGTGACACAGAGCATCCTTTTCCCCTACCATGCAACGCCGAGACTCCCGTCGACACTCTCAACCCTGAAGCACTCCAAGCAGATGAAAGGTGAATTGAAATGTGAATGGAGGTGAAATTGAAGGACAGGATTTTCGAGGGTGGTAATGAACCTTCCCAGCATTCGCATAGCGACCCGAGGAAACCCCCAAAAAATCCTATGGTTCAGGAATCGAATTCGCGACTTTCCGAATGTGGGCCACAGTTACCGCCTTAGCCATCCCGCTCGGTATATTTAAGAAAATCAAACGCAAACACTTTCTTCGTCACTCAAACACCTCAAGTTTGTGATAAATTAATTAGAATTGTTAGACGTATTCTTAAGAAAATAAAAAATAACACTACCAATGTAAACGGTTGTTTTGGATAGGGAAAGTTTTGTTAATCATTGCCTTGCTCCCTTAAAGGGTCTCTGGCTTAAATATATAGTTTGATATTTCTCCGATTTTTGTTTTTAAATTTTACTTGTTAAAAATGTGAACACATGCAAGGACATTTTTATAAAAATACAATTGTTTATTCGAGGAATCTCCAAACATGTGTTTCTGGTGCAATCTCAATGTTCAATTTTTGGATCAAATGATGTGTTTTCTTTTCCTTTAGTTAGCGGTAAAGAAAGTAAACCTTGCTTATCTATAATCTATATTTTTCACCCATGAATCACTTACCAATGTTCAAAAATTTATCTCTATCCCTAGTGATTTTATATACACAGGAGTTCGGCTGCGTGACTGCAAACCAAAAATCCCCAGCATTCTGCTCCCATCGATTCAATACAAGTCTTGCTCGGCGGTTCTAGCCCTTGTACTACAGATGTAACCCAGTTGTCTCGTATACCTAATTTCTGGGCGCTCGAACTAGTATAACACCGTCTCACTTCCGCAGCACCTTAATACTGCTGAGCGCTCGCAACTGTGATCGCTCCATTGCATTCCCTTCTCGCTATTGCACATTGAAGCTTTCAACTTCAGTATTTGAAGCTATACACTTCTGAAATATTACGTCCGTTCTTTTGTTTCTCATCAGGGCATACAAACAGCAAGTCCAGCATATTTAAGCAAGCTCGAGTAAGGCTGGATTTGAAGTGAGGGACATTCGCTTTGACGGAATACTGTATTTCATTAATTGATTGAGTCAAAAACCTTGCTTCGTAGTATTAGATATTTGCGAAATGCTCACTGTTGCTTTCCCAGAATTTTTGTCCATTTTTTTTTAGTTTTGTTACTTATGATTTCCCTCGCACATGTTCGTGAAGTTTGCGTAATATATAAATTTCTCTTGTTAACATTTGAATATTCTTCCACCTCCTGGTACTACAAAATATGTATTATAATGGCGTTACATAACCGAATCTATAGATAGATCTTAATAGAATCTAAAGCTGAAGATATGTTTATTTGGATAATTGCAAAAATCAAATGATATATATGTAAAATGGGTTGAGAAAATATTAGTAATTGTAACGAATATATTTGTACTCGTATATATGAATATCCAATCCAAAATTTTAATTTCTGCTAACAATGGAACAGATGAAGGTCAACAGATGGCGATAAAAGTTCACCTTGAGGTAATAAAATGAAAAACGAAAACTGACAGAATACGCATCCGTGATTAATCCTAATTCATTATGAGTCGTAGAGTAGAATAGTAGTAGTGGTGGTATTTATTAAGTATTTAGTATTACATTAACTGCATAACACAAGCGCATGGGTCACAAGACCGTACATGCTCTCTAGAAAAATACCTGGTCTGTATACGTGACTTGCAGTATCAATCAGAAAACAACTATTTTT
The DNA here is from genome assembly GCA_030765065.1 of Deroplatys truncata. NCBI lineage: Eukaryota > Metazoa > Arthropoda > Insecta > Mantodea > Mantidae > Deroplatys > Deroplatys truncata. Next base: position 65,586,011 of record CM060985.1, read on the forward strand.
TTATAATCACCGCACTATATACATACATATAAAATTGAAAAAACACTCTGAATCACACACTCAAACACACACACACACACACACACACACACACAGTCGCGCACAAGTACTCAAGCACCACATATGTTTAAAGAAAAATTACATAAACACCTTATCTCTTAGTACACGTACTTCCATTAAGTATGTGCCCAAGCTTGGCCAGTTTTGGCTGTATAGAATCAAGTCCCAGCATGCTGTCCTCCGTCTGTTGGAAGCCAAAAATACTTCCGGTAATAGTTTTTTCCTAATACCCTCCGTCTGCACGCATGCTGCCAAAATATGCGTCCAGTCTTCTTGTTCCCCGCATAATGGGCAAATCCTCCTGCCATCGTCATCAACAATCTTGCGGGCTTTCCACCCTCCCAACCTAAGCCATGCTATTCCAGTCCTCTGTTTTATACCTAATTCCAAAATATGTTTCCTTACCCCACCTAGTTTTATTTCATTTTGTAGCTCCAGTGTTGATCTTTGTCTACATTCAGATTCTATTTTCTGCCTGTTTATATCGCATAGTCGTCTTTTGACTTTTCTCACGGCACTGTGTGTATTTTCATTACTCCTTTGCCAGATATCATTTAAGCCAATTTTTGATAATTCGCGTTGCAACCCCGCCGCCCACCATTTTGGATGCTCTATGTTGTTCATTTGATAGTAAGTAATAGTGGTGGTGGTGGTGACAGTAGAGAAAGCTTTTACTTTTTAGTTGTTTTACATTTGTTTTACACAGTGGCACCTAATTTTTGACACCTTGTGGATATATTGGTTTTTGTTCTTCTTTGAATGCTATTAACGTAACATAAAACCCACGGCATTTAAATCTACCACGCTACTCCTCTAAGCTCGATGAGACATGGCAACAGTCGCTAGCGCATCTTAACTTGTGCACGTTATAAGGAGCTTCTGCGCATGCGCAACTGGTATGAGCGGTTACGTTATGGTGCCAAACACATACAGGTCGTGCAAACGTGAAGAAGTGCAACAGCGTGGGAAGCTTTTCCCGCACTCTGTTTAGCTCCACATTCTACTCTAAAAGATTTGATGGAATTTATAGGGCCACCTGGCAATGTGCTATAAATCTCAGAAGAAAGAGAAACGTGTATATTGGTTGCTGCAGTTTCAGGGGAAGAAAATATCGTGCTTCAATTTTGTAACCGAAAATAATCATAAAAAGCCACCCTGTCTCTACAGAAGCTATTCATTTACATCCTGCATGCTCTCTAATAGAGAAAGGAGCTTGAAGGAGAAACGATGTGCAGAATTCAGTCCCCTTAATAATGTCGCCTATGACGTCATTCTGCAGCAGTCTTGACGGATGGCCGCTTCAAGGGGAAGGAAAGCTTCCCCTTTTCGTGAGGAGAGTTGTAAGAAGTTCAAGATGATAGGGAGGGGGGATGACATGATGACGTCAGGACATCTCGGAGCCAGCGTAATCTTGATAGCAAAATGCCGGACTTCAGAACGGCTCGTGTGAAAATTCTCCTGCACGCTCCAGCATTCATAATGCCCTAACAGGTCTTCTAGATCGACTGGAAAATAGCGAGCAGAATATGTTACACAAGCATAGTCCTTGTGGGAGACATTATGGCTTTAGAGGAAAATATCTGGTGTGTTAAATTATATCACTTTCTTTACCCACTCGTTTATTTTTCTCTTTTATACCAACTATTCCTACAGAAGCTTATTTTTCTATCGTTGATAACTATATTAATCCACTCATTCTTTGTAGGCAGAAGATTGATACAGGAGGCGAAAGTGTTAGCTATATTAAGTGGATCGCTAAGTACTGTCTTTGAAATTCCTCTCTTTGCATGGCTTTATGATAAATGAACGGTGACTTATCACTTCAAAAAGTATATGCTAAATATATAGCAATATACATCTCGAAAATAGTTAATATCACAATGTATCTATTTGGCATAAATTTCGTGTTTTAACGAGATCTATATTTTTGGTGTGGTAAACTCTTGTCTATTTTTTATGGTTTACCAGTTAAACAAAATGATACAAAATTCGTTCAGATTGAAGAGGAGTTCGCAGGTTATTCCCAGGATATTCAAGATACATTTTTTATCGTATGTAGATATCTTAAACATTTGATATTTTGGTCCAAGTTGTTAGAAGTAATTTTTACTGTGTTCTTTACGTCGTTTTAACTACGTGGTCATATCGTGACGGATCTATTATGAGACATCTCTAGTCTCGGTGTTTCGGCGGACAGTTAGCCTTCTAGGTCTCATCCCTGTACCGTACCATACCATCCTGCTTCGTCACTCGTCCACAGAAACCTTAGTGCTAGGCAACTGTACCTTTACTTCTACGCGTGCCGGCAGATTGCATTAGGGTGCCGTGTGGTCTGTCTGTTTTCGCTCGTAGGTAGGTGGCTGAGTATACGCTGTTACCATCTATTTTCATGTTTGCTACTGTTTTAGACTTGAGATGAAACTTTGGGTCGTGGTATTAAATATCCAAACCTGTATTTATGGTAAAGGGAAACCACGAAAAAAAATCAGATTGGACGGCCCGCGAAATTTGAACCCCTTTCGTAATTTTTTATTTTCTCAAAATGGCTCTAACGATTTTAATTAAAATACCATAACATTTAAGATATTTGCGTGACAAACAAAATGTGTAACTTGAATTCTCTGCGAATAACCTGTGAAGTCGTCTTTATTCTGATTGACTTTTGTATAACTTGTAAACCGTAGGAGATAGACAAAATCTTACTGCACAAAAAATGTAGTTCACATTAATACACAAATTTATATAAATTATGTTAACCATTTCCGATGGTTATTAGTTTGAATTTTGAAATCCACTTCTTTTCAAGCGGTTAGAGGCTATTCGTTTTTCTTCGTGGTCATACAAACAGCATTTAATTTCCAAGGTACACATAGTGACATGCTTTTTGAAAATCTGACTATCGCTTTAGCCTACTTCATGCATTTTACAATACAACGAATGTGTAAATGTTTAATAAAGTTTAATTCAATTGTCAAGAAGTATACTAAAGAATAAGAAGCTTTTGTAAGAATACTGTGTAGAAGAGTGAGTACAGAAAGTTATGTGAATGCAACACATCATATACAGAGTGAATCACCTAAAATTTGCACCGCAAATATTTCGGAAATGGAAAGTGCTGTTAATGTGCAGTTTTCACAGCATGGATTGGTAGTCAGGGGCTCGTACATTTAGCCTATGGACAGATTTGAATAATACTGAGAAAGTGTATTTTTTGAGCAAACATACAATTTTTTTAAATGGAACAATGCCTAGTTACATCAACAGAATAAAGGTAGGGTAAATTAGAGTGTCAGTGGTCTTTGTTGCAGGATTCTAGTGCAAGTGGTTTACGAGAAATCGTATTTTGAAAAGTTTCCACCCCGACAATAGTTTGTCCCATTCAACCTGCTTAGTTGCTAGGTACGATGTTGTTATGTTTGTTTGCATTGTGTTTTCTGTTCATTGATTGCATTGCGACTTTCTGGTCAGTTTGTGACAGTTCAAGCAGTAAGTCGTGAGTGGAAGATGGGGTTTACTAATGCAGAAAAAGCCGACATGCGCATGGTGTATGGAGAGTGTAGGAAGAATGCAGTTCGGTCCTGTACGGTGTATGCGGAAACGTATCCCAATAGACGTCAACCATCTCGGCAATTATTTATCAACCTCTTCAACCAATTACGTGAAAGTGGTACTGTAACACCTAGAAAACATAACAGAAACAAACAAGTGACTGGAGAAGAGGCAGAAATTAATGTTTTGGCTGCCGTTGCAGTAGATCCCCATATTAGTTTCCGCACAATCGCACGTGGAAGTGGCATAAGTCAGGCAAGTGTACTGCGCATTCTCCATCGCCATACATAGGTTTCATCCCTATCACATCTCTCTCCATCAAGAGCTGCATGGAAATGGTTTTGAGAATCGTGTCAATTTTTGTACACGGGCATTAAGCCATGATACTCCAGATTCATCATGTAACTTGTTTAGTGATGAGGCAACATTTACTAATCATAGCCAGGTAAACCGCAGAAACATGCACTATTGGTCTGTTGACAATCCCCATTGGCTTCGTCAGGTGGAACGTCAGCGTCCATGGAGTTTAAACGTGTGATGTGGGATAGTGAACCATCAGCTCATAGGCCCTTTGTTCATAGAAGGAACAATGAACTCGCACAAGTATCGCAGCCTCCTGACAGACCATCTGCCACAGATGCTAGAAGACGTTCCTTTGCAGACTAGGAGGAATCTGTGGTACCAACACGATGGCTGTCCAGCCCATAGTGCACGAAGTACTACAACTTGTCTTAAAGGATTGCTTCCAAATTGTTGGATTGGACGAAGAGTACCTGTACCTTGGCCGGCCCGTTCACCGGATCTGACCCCTTTAGACCTTTTTCTGTGGGGAAGGCTGAAAGACACAGTCTAAAAGGAGGTACTGACTACACCAGGCGATATGAAACGACGTATTACTGCTGCCTGCTCTGAAATTTCCGCTGAAATGCTAGAACGTATGCAGCAGTCTTTCCATAGCAGACTGGAAGCATGTATTGAAGCTGCCGATGATCATTTTGAACACAATCTTTGAAGGGCTATGTTCTCTTTGCTTATAAGAGTCCACAGAAGTATTGTAATTCCCTTTTGTTTTTCTTTAGTTTGTGCTACCACAGGTTGTACAGGTGTCGGTGCGTAAAAGTTTGAAAATAAGATTTCTCGTAAACCACTTGCACTAGAATCTTGCAACAAACGCCACTGACATTCTAATTTACCCTACCCTTAATCTGTTGATGTAGCTAGCATTGTTCCATTTAAAAATTGTATGTTTTCTCAAAAAATACACTTTCTCAGTATTATTAAAATCTGTTTATAGGCTAAAAGTACGAGCCCCTGACTACCAATCAATGCTGTGAAAACTGAAATCAATAGCACTTTCCATTTCCAAAATATTTGCGGTGCAAGGTTTAGGTGATTCACCCTGTATATATATATATAAATATATTAATTTGAAATGTTATAGCAGTGAGTAAAACCGCCTGAAAATCCTCTCCATGTTTATCTTTTAGTTTGAATTCAAGTGACCTCAATACAGGTTTTACTTTTGAAATTATGATACCTTGCTCTACCGTAAGCGAGGGCAGAGAAAACCTCCTGGTGCACCTTTCATGTTAGTTACATTCCGCCCAGGGCAACACGTATTAAGTTATTAAGCAATGAGTATAGACAGCTCTTTGTTCTTCATGGCCAAGTTTTCGACACATACAACCAAATCCTCTTGGCTACAACGTGATCGAATGGTGTAACAAAGGGGTTACAGGATACTCTCGGAACAGCTCGAAATTGAGCAGCCATTATATTCGTTAATTAATCCCTCTCTCGATGGTGAGAAGTATACTTCTAGAGTCTTCGACCAATCCGAGGCATCCCAAATATTGTTTAGCAGTAATCTACTATGTTCAACAGTACACAGCTTTTTTGCTGGAAAAATTGCTTCTCTGCTATTTCTCATTCTTTTATGCGTGTTCATTTGCAATTATTACTTTGTGTATCCCTTCTAAGTAGATGTCACTGAAAGCACACATTTTGAGGCAACCTGAATAAAAAAATCTGATGTCTTACACTTACATGACTTTCTCTTCTCTTGTACAAACTATTTTTACAAACGCTTATTCTCCTACTTCATGTTAATCGAGATGTTATTCTTATTGCTAATTTTCTTGTAGGTGCAAGGGGAATATGATAGTATTTAAGCGATAGTCAAATCTTTTAAGGTCTGGCTGCTATGTGGCGCATTCCATTCTCTTTGTTGTCCAGGGCATAAAAAATGAATAACGAATTCCCATCTGAGAAAAATTTAAGGGAATAACAAGCAATATCTCGAAAATGGTTCACTCAACAAAAAAAATGTATATGACATAAATTGTGTATTTTAACGCGATCGACATTTTTTGTGTAGTAAAATTTTGTCTATCTCTTATGGTTTACCAGTTATGCAAAAGTCGTTCACAATGAAGAATACTTTTGGAGACATTCCCAGAAAATTCGAGACATACATTTCATTTGTCATGAAAATATCTTAAACATATGATATTTTAATCAAAATCGTTAGAGAAAGTTTTGAGAAAATTAAAATTTTCGAAAAATGTTCCATGTAAAGGGTAATCTGGGGTGGGGGGATTTTCTTGAAAACCTTCGTGTCGCATCTCTGGAAGATACTGAACCTAAATACCAAGTTTGGTGTTTATCCGACTGTTCGTTTCTGAGTTATGCTGTTCACAGACACACAGACGGACATGTTTCTAAAAATGCTTTTTTTTGGATTCAGGGGGTCTCAAAACATATATTTCCGGTGAAATCTCGGTATCGAATTTTTGGGTGGAATACAATACTTCCCCTACTTACTATACGTAGTAGAGAAAGTAAAAATATAATTTTTAGAAAAAGGTCCCTGAGTGTGTGTGAACAACATAACTCAAAACGATATTTAAGTTCAGCGTGTTCCAAGGATGAGCAAGAAAATCCCGCACCCCAACAACCCTTTTATACATGGAGAAAATGTCGTTATTTTTTATTTTTTAAAAAATAGCTCTCTAACAATTTTTATTAAAATTCCATAGGTTTAAGATACTTGCATGATAAATAAAATGTAGATACATGTTCAATCTTCTGGGAATAAGTCCTCTTCATTCTAAATTTCTTTTCTGTAAATGGTAAAGAGATAGACAAAATCTTACTACACAAAGTATGTAGATCTTATTAAAGCATACAATTTATGTCATATAATTTTTGTGGCGTTAACCAATTTCGAAATATTCTTTGTTTTTGGTTTGAAATGTCAAAATTACACTTATTTAAAGTTATAAGTCGCTATTCGTTTTTTCTGGTGCTCATGCAACAAGAATGGAATTTCAAAACCATCACATAGTGATCCGCTTTTGATAAATGTGACTCGTTTTACCCTATTGTTTTCTACTTATATCTACAACGATATGTAAGTGTGTAGTGAAAGTTTATCTCTCTTAACAAGAAATAGATCAATTAGCTTTTGTAATAATAGTTTGCAGAAAAATTAGTAGAAATTAATTGGAATTCTACACATACGATTTGTTTATAAAATGATATACTTAAGAGAACATCGTAAAATAGAAACTAAAATAATTCCTAAACCATATATAGTGAAATTTCCTTTTAATTCATTCAAACTTTGAGATACACCAAATGCATTTCACCGATGCATAGCAGCCGTGTGTTCAGAAACGCTATCTTGTGGCTACATAATGAACTTCAAGCACTTGCTTTACCCTATCGTAGGTGAATGTGTTGATAGTGGTTTCGTCTCCAAAGCACGTCGTCGTTCGGTGAATGGCACGTGGTAAATCGGTGTTCCGGAGATAAGTGCATTTTCCTATTTGGTGTTATTAGTGTATCGTATCGGAGGAAAGTAAGTCTACTTGTTGAATTAATTGCATCTTCTGAGTGAACGTTGGTGTGCAGAAGTTGAAGATCTCAAATTACGACAAGAATTACGTCTGGTGAGTAAATGCAAAATAACTTTCTGGAATGTAGTGTTAAAAGATGCAATTTCAGCGTTGTATATGGCAGAGGTATGTGTTTTTTGATAATTTCTTCCCTATATGTACATGCATTTGGGATGGTTTTTAATTAATCTTCCCCATTCTTCGCTAAGCACAGATAATTTAAAATTATTTGCAATACTCCTTTCATGATATAACTAAGTTATCATTGGTTAAAACTGAGCGTACGTTTCCTAGCTGTTTACGAATGTACTTCGTTATCTTAAATCTACATAAATTCACTCTTCACTGATTATGAAAATATTGATTTCTAAACGGCTAATTAGTTATATTCCTTAAAGATAACAGTTTTCTATGCTTCCTATTTGAGGTTTAAGCCGGAACTATGAAATGTGTAAAGGAGTTAAATACGTCTCAGCTTTTTAGCAGCCGACGATGAAGTATGAGTTTTTCTTCGTAAATTTTGAAATGCAGTCGTATTTAAATATGAGTTATGCAACAGAAGATAAAATTAATTGTGAATAACTATATAACACAAATCGTTAATTTATTTAAATGCCATTCAGCTGCTTATTTTAAAATTCAAATAATATAAAGTTGTCTTCTATTAATAACGTGAACACAGAAATGTTGACAATAACTCCATTGGTTGTTCTATAAATTTAGATTGTTGGTAAAAGCAGCGAGGAGAAACATTCGTGCTCATGGCGTATGGAGGGAGCATTTGACTGGGCACTCATGTGACGAACGCACGTTACGTACTTTTCCTTGTCTCTATAGCGAGACAAAGGAAGTGCTTTTGTTTAATCCCAGATATGGATGACTTTAATGTTGACAGTAGTGATGTAAACGAGGCTAGGGTATTAGTGCCTGTTTACTATACGTGTGGACGAAAGCTTCAGGTCATTATTGCTTCATTTCATTATATATGAAGGGTCCTGGGGGGAAACGGTGACATTTTATTACTAATGGGAGTTATTTAGTGGTAAAAAGTGAAAACTCTCCCAACAAAACTAAGCAAAGCTACCGCTTGGGATCGAAAACAGAATGTCACGTCAATGGAAACATCGTATCTTCAGAGTTGCCAATATAGGAAAAGTCACTAAATCTGCTGCATCTGATGAATAAATAGCCGTAATGTTACACCTAGAAGGGGGGGGGGAAGGAAAATGTAATCTTTTTTTAAATTTCATTTAGTAGAGCATCTTTATGTAATACCTGACAATGACGTCGATATATGATTTAAACTGACGGAGAATTAAAAATGTTACTCATAAAAATTGAGGTGATAATGAGATATTTTAGTAAAAACATTAATAATTCCTGAATTTCACATTGTTTTCCTTCGCCAGATCAAAACCTATTTTCATCGCAATTTCAGGTGTAATGTTTAAAAAATTGCTTCCAATAAATGCAGTAAAAGAAGTCTGTAAACAACGCACATGAAAAGTTAAAAAATTGGTATTAAAAAAATCATTCCAATGAAATATCTTGAAAAATGGCATTACACGTAGTTTAAAAAATAGTGTGTTCCTTCTTCGTATTAAAATGAGAATTTTCATAACCATAATTTCGTTGCTAGTATTGTTTAAAGTGGAGACGATATTTTTTGTAGTTGCTTTGTAGACAAAATCGTGGACTTTGAATACTGAAATGGTTTCAACGTGGTTTCGACCTAAGCAAGGTCAAAGCAAGCGCATTTGACCTTAAAGTAGTTTGCGGGCCGTCAGCGCTAGAGTAGACGACACGTAAAAGGAAATAAGCCACCTGTAAATTGAGTATGGTCAGGAACACAGTACTGTACAAGCTCAAAAAACGGCACGCTGAATAACGCAATAGTATACAGTGATACGTAAAAGTGCGGTTAGTGCATAATTGGAGAATGGGGAAGAGTTTGAAAATACGAGAGGAAATCAAGTATGCACTACACATGCACTAACGTACAGTAGTGAGTACTTTTTTTTCGACAATAGTGAATAACACAAATAGTACTTAGGCGATATTAAAGTTAATTATTACCAGCTATTGAACACTGATATCAGTAGCAAGGTCCCCAAAATTAACATTATTGCTAAACTTTGACCGATTATCCAGCCTAGTTGTTGACCTTAAAAGATCAATAACTTGTAACTCGTACTTGACTGCTGCATGAATTAAATCTAAGTAAATATTAACAAGTAAAAAGCAAGTGAAGATCCAGATAAGATTTAAATTGTGAAATTCAGCACACAAGTGGGTTAGGTTAACAGCACTGAATACAAGAAATTCAACTTTACACCATGACAATATAAACAGAAAGAGAATAAAAAAATTATCGGATCTGTTACATTCACATTAGTTTCTCTACCGTTTATTTATGGATACACAAATTATTCTTTTGAAAGCTTATTTTCCAATCTACTTCATTTTAATCGAGATAAACCTTTCCGTACATAGTTGTATTACACGTTTCGTTATACATACAACGGAATAACATTTTTCAAATGCCATAGAACTGGACGCTTCACGCTGACCTTAAAATGCCATACTCTTTCCATGACTTCGCGAGAAACAATTTTGTTTTATTTTACTTTACTTGAAAAGAATGGCTATGCATTGAACAATCCGTACCATTAATAAGGATATCTCGAAAATGGCTGACACCACAGAAAATTATTTGAAATAAATAGTGTGTTTTAAAGAATCTACATTTCCTGTGTAGTACGTTTTCGTCTATCGCTTTACATACTCCAGCTATACAAGATTATACAAAATTCCTTCCCAATACAGAGGACCTCGCAGGCTATTCCCAGAAAATTCGAGATAAACATTTTATTTGTTATGTAAATATATTTAATATATGGTATTTTATTCAAAACTGTTAGCCTTTTTTAGAATAAAAATGTTCGAAAAAGAGTAGTTCCACGAAAAGAGTAGTTGGCGTGGGGATTTTCTTGAAAATGTTTGAAAAGTACTAAACTTAAGTAACAAGTTTGGTGTTTATCGACTTTTCGTTTTTGAGCTACGCTGTTCAACGACACCACACACCACTGGACCTTTCTCTAAAAATGCTGATTCAGAGGGTCTCAAAACATATTTCCGGTGAAATATCGGTGTCGAATTTTTAGTTGGAATGCAATTACCTTCTGTACCTACTAGGTACTTGGTAGAGAAATTGAAAACGCTATCGCCGAAAAAAATATTTTCAATTACCTAGTGTGTTTGACTGGCATTTGCTACGTCGTACCAAAGGAAGTCTTTGGTGGTAGCAGCTTAATACTTCCTTACGTTCCCTAATTTCTTTCAAACTATTAGACATCTTGTGTAGGGGTAATATACAGCACGGAAAGATTATAGATGTTCATAGCTTAAGGAGTGATTCTACCTAAATGAAATACAATTATAGTAAAGTATTTTTTAGTGTTAGACCCGTCATAAAGTTTATTTCTGGGACATTTGTTACGTTATTACTCTGAGGAGCTCTTTGTATAAAAGGTATGCACATTTTAAAACAAACTAAATAGACCTTATCTCTCTTCTTTTCGGTAAAACCAACATGTTCCTCAGAATTTGCCACAGACTCGTAATTATCGTGGTGCTACTTTTGACATTTGACACTGGTTCGCTTCATTCGTCCCGTCCACGACCTAAGAGCCGTTCTGCACGGTGGTGAGGTCATGTTTGCGTTAGATAAAGTAGGGGGAGGATGGGTCAAAGAAAACCTTTCACAAAAGGTTAATACTACGAAATTATGTTAACGTATGCAGAAGCAAGATTAGGAAGTTAAATTTTCCAGTAGAAAGTCAGCAGGTTGGAAAGTGGTTTCTTTATATTATAGGAAAAGGGGACCGCTTACACCACGCATTTATTGTTTGTGTAAAAAGAGCTTTCTGTAGCAGAAACATTAATCTGGAAATGAATAATATAAAAATATTTTGCCTGCTTGAAGCTTTCCAACGAGTTATTTTACAATATATAAATGTGATATGAACAGTGATCTTAAAATTGCGAACGCGTGCTGTTTCCCAACGATAGTTATTTCAGAGTAATATATCTGTGAAATTTGACCAGAAATTATGAACAATTTAAAAAAATTAATTTTTTATAATAAATTATTATGAACTCTAAACTTTAATAACTTTATTTTCACTTGGTGTATTTAAATTACCAATTAACTAAGCTATAGTTGGAAAGGTGCAGGCTTATTAAAGGCAAGGTATTATTTTCTAGCAAAATGTTTTAGCATTTTCCCATGCTCAAAATGATCCATACGATGCAATTTTTAAATATTTTTTTCAAAAATTTTATACTCCCTCTCAAAAGAACATCATGGAAAATAAACATACACTTTTTGAAATAATGTTCCATTTCTGATAAATAAGTTATTAACTTTTGCAAAATCACGAATTTTGAAGAGTATAAAAGTAATAATGTTTCTACAATAATTAGGGAGTAATAAAATATCGTATACAATAGATATTTTTATAAACTCACTCACTCTGAATTTTCCTCTTGCTTCTGAATTTTCATTGTGAATATTTTTAAGAATGCACCGTGTAGAGAATTTTTGTTATAAAATTTTATGAATTTACACAATAAAAATTAATATTTAAATAACTGTACAAGCTAGAACTTTGAACATATAAATAGCAAAGCATTAATGTTGTGCGTAATAACTGATATAAATTTCAACCAAAGATATCTCGCATATTGTGGATTTTTCAAGTTGCATAAATGCATTACCTTAAACCATGGACAGTTTCCTATCGCTCGTGTTTCAGATACTGGCAGCAGTTTAGGGTATTCAGAATGAACACGTGTATCTAAATGTTTCGTTTCAGTTGCCCGTGTGAACTGGGTATTATACTTGAACATTTATTTTGACTTGTGCACTTCCTGCATTATTCCCTATAAGTAATACTGTAAGAAAACAGCGAAATAGTATTTTATTTTGCATCAATGTTTCAATTATGGTGACAAGATAGTCTGAACACATGAAAATTACACCTTAAGTGTGATAAATTATCACTGCTCTTAAAATTCTCAATGTTTTTTTCTCAACATTTTAATAATTATTCTTTAAATCATGACAATTATTTCAACTGGTTGTTTGCAGTGATAGCTTATGTAGTTTAGTTCCGTAAAAATTATTTAATTCAGCAGAAAAATAATAAAATTTACTCTTAAAACCTGTGAATTCATTTACGTTTTTCTCGGTACTATTTGCAATACAGAATCACACTTTTGCATGTGTGTTCTTAGTATAATCGGATATCTTCTGGACCTAAATTATTTAGTTATGTATATCAGTATAATAGAAATTAAAAAGTTATTTTCAAACTCAAAAAGAAAAATGAAGAAAATTTACAATGTTGTTGCTTTCTTAATATCACTAATATACATTATAAAATTATGATTGTGGTTCAAAAGTTTAACTATGTGTTGTATACGTGTACCGAAAATTTCAGCTTCTACCTCTCATACTTTCCGAGAAAAAGGTACATAATTATCAAAAAATGTTGTTTTAGGAAGTTTGTATTTAAAGTTTGAACATTAAACTTCTGACACACTTCAGTGCATTCCAGGATCATAATAGTCTACACCTTCATTCCTGGATTGCTTCAGCTTTTCTCATTGCCTTCTCTTGGTCCTGGCCTCATTTGTTGATCCCTGAACTGCTCGCTGAGCATGATATACTCGTTCGTTGTTGAAAGATACAAAAATGTTTTAAAAAGGGACGTTACATGATAGCTTTAAAGGAATGCACGCTAGCATTTAAATGGTAGATTTTATTAGTGCCTAAAAATGTGATTTTTGATAATTTCAGAGTACCTTGTCCCCTTATGTAAAATTCTTATCAACAAGTCTTAGAATTACTTTTGTCTTACATTATAATGTTTTGATTGTAATTATTTACTAACTTATTGATTAATAAATCCTAGAGTCTACCGTAAAATCTTTTAAAAAGAGAGATCATACTTTTGCGCACACGCCTTCCTGCTGCTCTACAAGAGAGATGGTTGGTACACTGCCAGTGTTTGCTATTTACCTGGTAACTGAACGCATGATATTCTGGTGCATACTAGTTCAGTCCCATAAGATACAGAACCGAAATATACAGTACTACTTCAGTCCGGGGTTAAGAAAGCCACGGTACTAATTCGGTCCGGACTATACAGGTACCGGTTATCTAGTGTACTTAGGTATGACTTGACCTATATATCTGCATAATACAGTGTGTCCGTCTGTACGTTTAACATTACATTATAACTAGTTGTGTCAGATCCAGATAAAAAAAGAAACATTTCACATATGATTAACAGGACTCTTGCCATTTATGATTGCAACAATAACGATGACAACAATGATCACATTATTAGGTTAGATTAGAACGTGGAAAAATGGCGATGTGGACAGTACAACAGAAGGCTTCCTGTGTTGTTGGAATGACTGAATAAAACTCTTTGAAGCGTGTGTAACGAAATTTCTCCTTCAATTAAGCATTAAGTTGTGCCTGATCCGGTCTCACATGAATCCAGCGTTTGTTAGGTCTTCCCATTGGCCTCCGTCCTCTAAATTTTCGCCGTGAATTTGACCTTGGTCGTCACGACGTGTCTTCTCCTATGTAAGTATTATGAAGTGGGACAGACAGTTGCGAGAAACTAGTAGTCTTTTATCTACACATTGAAAGCATAGCAAACGGAATGTGGAAATGATTCGTACGGCCTTCATAAGAAGGTTTTCTACGGTTCATGATGTAGTCCACAAAATATTACGTCTACGGGCCTATAAGATTCAGTTACGCCAGCGAATCTGTCCCCAGGACAAAAACAAACGGAAGACGTGCGCCGCAGACGTTTTGGTTAAAATTGAAGAGGATGGTGCTTTCCTGGTTAAACGATGAAGCAACTTTCCATGTGAATGGGAAAGTTAAGAATACTGTCGTATCTGGGTTAGTGAAAAATCCTGGTGAGGTTCGTGAGGTCGAAGGAGACTCGCCAAAATTAAATGTATGGTGTGCACTAATTAAAATTCAGTCGAAAATTTTCGTTATGCATGCTTCACGGATTTTGTTTCAGCCAGTTCAAGAACACAGAAAACCTTCTGTTGTGGTGTCCACGTCGCCATCTTTGCACATTCTAATATAACCTAATGTGATCATTGTTGTCATTGTCATTGCTGCAGCCATAAATGGGAGACCTACTATCATATGACAAATGTTTTTTTTTATCTGGATCTGATACAACTAAAGTTATAAAAGTTTGTAATATTAAACGTATAGGCCGGACACCCTGTATATTATGAACTAGGGAATCCGATAGTATTTCATGTTGGTATAATATTGATTCTGATGATTTTCATGGCCTTCCGTTTCTGCCCCTGCAAGAGGTAGAAGACGTTTCACAGAAGACTTGATGAGCATTGAACCCTAACATCAGGTGTGCAGCAATTTACCGATTATGTGCTAGATGAGTACATCAAGCCTGATGCTACTTTCCCAACAAACTTATGGGCCGAATTCGTAGGAATTACATAAAGAACAACAAACAGTTGTGAATCTTTTCATGCAAAGTTAAATAGCTTATTCTTGTACATCTTTCAATTAATAGACGTTCTAAAACGAATTCAAATTGACACACAAAATGACAAGTTCAACAACAAAAAGAAGACCAGACCAACCAAAGAAAGTACAACATTTTAAACGACATGGCAGAATTTGTCTAAATCATTAAACAGCCTTCAATAAAATCACTGTTCTGTAAAGTTTTCCAAAGGCATAAAACTGACGGCACGGATTGACTATACCTTCTTTAGTGTGTTGATTGTAATTAAATAGATAATCTGTGAATAGGGGTGGGGTGAGTAGCTCCTGGTATCGCTGATAATCTGAAGTTTAAGAAGCTTAGACTGAGGTTTATACTATATAATGTACATACGAGTAATAATCAAAATTTTTATCATGCATTAAGGAAGGTGTAGGAGATTTTATAGTTCACCCATCCCTGTCTTATGCATGCAGAATGTTGATTTCTAAACAGTATCCTTCTTTTTCAATTCGGTACCGGACTAGTACTGTACTTGACTCTGGACCGAACTAGTATATATAATTTGGCCATGGGATCGAACTAGTAAACACCAGATATCCTTTCCCTTTTGACAAAGGGTGCGGCGAGTACTGAAGTGGACCACATTTAATGTTATTTTGCAATAACATTCGTGTTTCTTCCATATACGCAATCTTACGAAAATAACCCTTGACAAAGGTTGACAAAATATTTGCAGTATGTTTTTCATCGAAAGTGCGTAAATTCATAGAAACTCGAGCAGCGACTTCCAGAATCTCTACCTCGATGTGGGTTACTTATACATAAAAATCATTACCATTTTAGAGTTCATTAGTGATAACTTACGAAAGAGATCTCTTAACGAACTCCGAGTACCTACACAAATTAGGAACCAGGATTATGGTGCTCAGGCTGAATGTTTGCTGCAGTAATTTCTACCTCTTTATAACTGCTTGTGCAGACAGCACCTGAGCTAATAGCGACGGAAGTTTGTGTCTGATGTAGTTCAGAAAACTTGCACAGCGTTCCAGAATATTGCTCACTGCTAGGGAAAGAGATTTGGTATGAAAGAGAAACTTTGCAGGCTCAGAGTGCTAAGTGCGCCGGGACGGCTGTGGCATAAATCCCCTTCAGAGTTTCTTTCTATTCTAACCCCCTCTACCTCCTAGAGAGAGATGCAGGCTTCTAAAAAACCCGCCTCGGTTCTAACTATGAAGGAAAAATATTCCCCACCCCTAGCAGCATAACAAGGGAAGAAATTTCCCCTGCCTCCTTATTTTTTCTGTTCCTATACCTTCTTTTTTGACGTCTGTGAATACAGATGTAGTTACTTTGCAAGAGAGAAAGAAAGAAAAATAGAGGAAAGTTGATCTCCTTCCTCAGTTATCTTCGTATGTGGTTAGAAGAAACCCTGAGTGTTTATATTTTGCCTCTGTGTGATGCTGAGAAAAAAATGTTTTCAATAAAAGGAAAGATCATACACGCGGCTCTTTTTGGGGGGTTCTTTTCTTTTGAAGATTTACACCTCTCGTTGGTACCGTTCAATTAATAAGCTTATTTAATTATGAGATTTTGGAATTCACAAGCTTAGGGGTTTCAGCTATAGTGAAAGAATAAAAATATTCTGATGCAATAGTCATATATATATATATATATATATATATATATTTCTCAACCCATTAAAAGTTTGCAGGTGTACGTTAGATCATTAGATAAAATGTGCTTCTATCTACGTTAAAAATATATTTTGTCTAGAAAATTTTCCAAAACTACCTGGTTTATGTATAACATGTAGAAACAACATTCAAATGTTTATCCGGAAGCATGGAGGAACAAATTCAGGAGTTAAGGTAAACGATCTCTTCCGAATGAAAAGGATTACAAACTTGGAAGCATGTTGCGTCAGATGACACTCTCACATATGAAACATACAGTATAATATATTTCGAACATAGCTAACGCTACAAAAAAGTTATTTGACAAATAGTATGTTTTAATGAGCCCTATGCTTTTCCTAGGGTAAGCTTTCGTTAATCTCTTTTAGTTTCTTAGTTATACAAAATTGTTCAAAATTCGATCAGAACGAAGAGGAATTCACAGGCGCTTCACAGAATATTACAGTTTAGTAGTATTAATAGCTTAAATATATGCTGTTAACGAGAATTCATTTTCTCAAAAATGAGAAAATGAAGAAATATCCAAAAGTGTTCCACGTTTATTTGGTTTGGGATAGGGAATTTTCTTGAAAATTTTCGCCTAGCATGCTTAAGGTGTCTGATTTTTCGTATTTAAATTATTCTGTTTCTCTCAGAGAGAGGGAGAGGGAGAGAGAGACCTCTAAATGTGTGTTTCCTCGGAAATAAATCTCGATATCGAAGTTGTTTTTGCGGAATATAATTCTTCAGTTTATAACCACCTCCATTATAATGCTTATTTCTATTAACTTCAACATTTAAAATTCATTTAATCACAATTATTTCAAACTAACCGACTTAGACAGCGTTGCGTGGTAGGCTTTATAAACGTAGAATGATTTGACTAATTCCACTATAAGTTTCTCTCGTATTCTTCATGAGATGGTTATACAATGAGTTCGAAGATTTTAATGGTAAATCCTCACCCGTGCCATTTCAAGCTAGAGTATTTCCAAATAACTCTGATATTCCTAATAAGGAACGAATAATCCCCAGATATTCACGAAAATGTAATAAATATCTGCAGATATTGTATTTCTGATTTACTATCCCCCTCTTACAGTCTTCCAAATTCTGGAAAGTTTGTATACGCTGTAAGCATATTTTAGCTGTGAAATAATTATCGGAATGGTTGACATAATCACAGTGGACGAAATTTAAATGGCTGCACCTTCGCGTTGACCTTGTAGTTATTTTATAATAATAAGGCTCCAAGTTTTCATATTTTGCAGAAACCCGTGACATAAATATTCAAAGAAATGCGATCAAAATGATCACCAGCTTAAAACTTTTGGAAATGACACGTGGTTGCAACCATCCTGAAAAATAATCTTCTCAGTTGTTTATAAATATCCGTTGAGCAACTTCTGATATTATGTTAGATATAATTTTCTCTTTTATATAATTTGTTTATAATTCCCTAGTAATAAACTTTATTACACTAGACCTGAAAAACTTCTGGCTCCCAGAAGCTTCATTGGGTACATTAGCAGAGTTAAAATAAAGGTTATTCTGAATATATATGTATTTGTAGTAGTTGAATAAAATATACCTAGAAGTTACGCCAGTAAGCATAGCATACATATCTACGGTTATGCGATTGTATTTTGTTTTGCGGTGCCTTCTGCTTTTGTTGTTAAATTGTGATCAGATACATACCACATACTCAATCTCTATTCCATGGCATTCTAAAAACAAAGTCAAAGTGGCCTTCGCAAGTGTGCTATTTTATGACTCCAACAAGTCATATTCTAATATCCTTTTTCAAAGTTATTTATACATTTAAATTAGATGCTTTCTTATATCTCCCTTTATAATGCTGTTATAGATAGAAACCTTAAGTTTAGTGGTGTAAACTAATTTACTACGTTCATAATTTGCAGTCAGTAAAGAAATATATAATTAGGTAACTTTATATTAAACTATTAATACTAGTTAAATATGTTTTAGCTTTTAATTTGTAAAATATACAGAAAATGATTGTGTTAAACATTTTCATATTTTACGTGCACAATGGCTAGTTATTTAGGCAGGGACAAGGAAAGTCTGCTAAACCAGCAAGCAGCACTGCACTCCCCTCGGCACATTAATAAAGAGATCTATCATTAGTTTTATGCGTTTTGGGTTCAGAAGTAAGTTTAATATAGTAGGCGTCCCGAGCTCGATTCCCTGGGGGATGGGAATTTTTCTCTAGTCAAAATTATTTCCTATCCTCCCCAGAGTCTGGAACTATGAATAAAAGTGTAAATGTGTTTGTAATATAATGTATAAAACCCAAAGAAAAAGAAAAAATCCAATGACAATCATATACAAGTTAACACCATTGCCGATAAGCAATACGTTCCAAATTACAGGTCGTCGATATTCCCATTGCAATTAAAGGCGGGGTAGGTACAAATGGAACAATAAAAAAACTAAATATAATTTTCGACCATTTTTCCTTTATTAGAACGTATAGCTAACATATCCAGTACTACCTGATGGAAAGGAGTCATTTCTTGTACTAAAAGACTGCATTTTGCAAAATTTCAATGCCCACTTTTTTTAGCTTTTTAAATATTATTTCAAAATTATTTTTTCGCAGTGCTTTCAAAATATATGGACGGCGCCGTGGCCGAGTGGTTAGACCGCTCGCCTCTCACCGAGGCGGCCCGAGTTCAATCCCGGGGACAAGCACGTGGGATTTGTGGTGGACAAAGCGGCGTCTGGGCGGGTTTTTTCCGGGTTCTCCGGTTTCCTCCTTCCACCAACTGCTCCATCATCACCTTTCCTTTCATCCATTTCACTATCATTTCGTTTCATCCACTTCCTTCTTCCCATACCAGGCATCGGGCTGATCACCCATCCTGAATGTTCTGTTTGATCCATGAGTGTCTGCTCCTCGACGGGCCTCTGAACCCAGGCACCCGCCTGTAAGTCCTGGGGGGTGTAAGTCGTACATAAGATGAGATTAAACAGAGAAAGAAGAGGAAGCTTTTAAAATATGTTCCATGCATACCAAGTTTAAAAGAAATTAATTTCTTAAAAGGATTTGTTAAAGTAGAAGTTATTTGTTAACAAAACTTCGCATAGAGTTTAGAAAAGCAAGAATGATTTTAGGTATTATTTTTTCTTAAGGTGTACACCATTTTTGCGATAAAATGCAAATGAACAAACTAAAAATATAAGACACTGCGCATGCTATTAAAAACCTAAATCATAAAGTTTTTAATTAGTATAATGAAGATGTTTTATAAATTTGCCATTAAAATGATGTTGAAATCGTCATGTGTGAAACACTTTATATACCAAACAAATCTGGAAGTATTGAAACAAAAACAAGGCTTTGAACATATTTAAAATGTTAATAGATGTTTAAATTATTAAATTATATTGCTTAAGAAAATGAAGTGAATTATGAAAGTTAAATGCATGAGGAATATCTATAGATAAAAAGACGTTTTCCACGTTTTTACCCAAGTGTTACCCATGACCTACCTTAATCCAAGGTGAATATTTCTTAAGAAATGTCGCTATTCAATGTATTTAAGTGGTCTATGCTAACAAAAATTGTCTCTTGCATTCGAACGATCGAAAATAAGAATTCTTCGATAGTGAAAAGACCAATAGATTTTATGATGGAATTAACGCAGAAGGGAAAGGTACGCAAACAAAATATATCCCTTTGGGGGCTTCTAGGCCTGAAGTAGACCTATATCAAGACACTTAAAAGAAAGGTAGGGCTGTTTCAACGCTCTGTATATGACTTCACATTCTAGAGGCGGCTGAAGATTATCAACCCTTCCCCATTGTTTATCTAGCTAGCACTCAAAAGAATTGGCAGAAGTCGCTTGCAGACGTAGGGGTATCCGTCAAAGCGGCGCCGTTCTTCAGAAGCAGACAATACAGAGAAAATCAACCACGATGTGGCCATATGTTGCTTTCTTATAACACGGCTTCTGCCGAATAATATTTACAAAGCTCTCAGAAATGAAATTCTGAGCCAGGATGCTTTCCAAAAGCAAAAAAGGCCCGGCTTAGCTGATGATTCGAAATGAACAAAAGGCAGATCCAGCTCCACATTCTTTTTGTTGAAAGGCTAAAACTTCAGTGCCATGTCTGCTTCTTTTTATCTTCCGTTTTATTCTTTGGTAACATTGCTTGTAACGCTGGTGAAATGTTGTATAGGGTAAAATAGGATTTTATACATTTTTTTCGTTATTCTGGAGAACAATATTTCTCAGTGTTGAGTTTTTGAAGCTATTTTTTAAATATATTATATGAAAGCTGAAGCAAAATTAGGTGTCATTGAGATAGTGTGCCATAATATTACCTCTTTATAATGACTTCTTATTTAACTGATTACTTCCTCTTTGTAGGGCTTACACCCCCAGGGGCTTACAAGCCAATGCCTTGGATCAGTAGCTTATTGAGGAGCAAGCAAACTGGATCATTGCATATCCAGGATGGGTGATCAGCTTGCCTGGTATGGCGGTGAAGAACAAGGAAATCAAATGTGGTGATGAGAGAAATGATAGGAAAATTCATGGATCAAATTATCCAACCCAACATTCATATACCCACCGAGGGAAACCGCGAAAAAGCCTTCGGTCAGATTCATTTGAACCTGGGGCCTCCCGAATGCGGGCCGTTTAAGCCATCCCGTTAGGTCTCTTCCCAATGACAAGTTTTGAAATTCGAAGGAAACATAAATTTCTAAACTTTTAGATGGGCTCCATATACTAAAGAAACTTTCAAACGTTTTTTCAACGTCAAATCGGTGCTAAACCTGTTGAGATACACCATCATTAATTGCAGAAAGTTATAACTTAATATGACAACACTACGATGTCCACGAATGTCTGTTGCTAATATGAATCAGGTAGAATAATTGTTGCTAATCATTTTGAAATTTTGGAGGTTATAGACTTTCTCCATAATTTACTTCTAGTAGGTAGAGGAAGTATTGTATTCCATCCCAAACTTCGATATGGCGATTTCAAGGGAAGTGCATATTTTGAGTCCAGTGAACCAAAAACATACATTTTTAAAAAGAAGAAACTGTCCGTGCATGTTTGTTTGTTTGTGTTTGTCCATTTGTTTGTTAGTGAATAGCATGTCTAAAAAACTTCGGTTAAATAAATTTCTTATTTAAATCAGGCATTATTTAAGTATTTCAGGAGGATTTTTAAGAAAATCCTTTACCTGAAACTACGTTTCATTGAAAAAATTCGTTATCCTTCACGATTAAGAAACGTGCATTACTTGTAAAATGTACATCTTGAATTTTTTGAAAACAGCCTGTGAAGTCCTCTTCATTCTGGAAAAAAGTCGGTAATTTTATATCACTGGTAAATCAAATGAGATGGACAAAATTATACCACCCAAAAAATTTAGAGATCGTTAAATTATACAATTTATATCCAATAACTTTCTCTGTAGCATTAGCCATTTTTAAACATTCCTTGTTGCATGTTTAAGTTTTCCTAGGTGAACTGTCTTGCGACATCTATAAAGCACTTTATGCGATTTTTATTTTTCCCTTCATGGGTTCATTAGTAACAAAAGCTGACTGACAGTATGAGAAAGGTTGTTTTATTTTCCGTATCACGATATAGTGAGGTTGAATATTCGCCTGAGAAACAATAATTCAAAAGTAAGGCAATAGCGAAAATATTATAAAGAATAAATGCTAAACAAAATAACAAACGTAATAAAAGGGATATGCAACAGCACATACGGCTGCCAAATCATTACATGCAATAAGAGAGGTGTCTGTGACAGAATAATTAGTGTTGATTTGTGCCCCTCCTCGTTCTCCTGACCTAGCGAGTTTGATTTTTATTTATGGGGTTCTTTAAAAGACAAAGTGTATCGTTCCAATCCTCGCACACTACAGGAACTTAGAGAAAACATTGTGGAAGAAATCACAAGAATTCCTGCTGCTGAGCTTCGGAGAGTGAGCGAGAATATTTACACGAGATATGCTGCCTGTTTTAGGGCAGAAGGTCAACATTTCCAGCATCTATTATAAGATAAGAATTTTAGTCCGTCTCTGCCGGCGTAATTTCCCCGGCGACAGCCGGCTGTCTCGCGCAGTAGAGAGAGGCCGCGAGTGGGTTCGAATATAATTTAACTACCCTATATATAAAACTAGATAACAGAAGTGCAATAAAAAGAAATTATATATAAGTTATATAGAATATATACTAAAATATAGAAGCAACGGTGTTTCAGGGAAAAGCGAAAGGTACTAAAACGAAGCAATTTGTTGCTGGTGAACGCAGACGACCAGCGAAAGGATCATTACAGGTAGTTGAAGACAAATCTGTTGTATGTGGAGGGATAAGCCAGAAGAAAGCTGAACAATATCGGAAAAGCCAGAAATGTAGAACTCGGTCAATCGCACAGAAAAGCTAATCAGGCGTAAATAACATAGTGGAAGACGCTAAAGAGACATGCTTTCTAAATAATCTTAACCAATAAACACGTTGTAAAATTTATTGAAGGAGGCAATAACAGAATCCAAAAATCACGTCACTGGAGTAAGAGCATGGCGAAAATAGAAAAGGGCGTAAAATAGAAAATTGTCTAGGCCGGAAACTCGGTTTCAGACGTGTGTAACATCGATGCTTCGTGTCAAAGCGTGGTCAAGTCGGGTGGTAGCTCCGCTTCAAAAGTCTCGCATTGTTACTTACAAAGAATATGTAAATGTCTAATATTATTACTGATTGAAACTGAGTATGGGGGAGAGATGTTAGGAAATGAGAATAAGGAATAAGAGTTTAATTTGGTCGTGGGGTCGTGTAAGTCTTGTGTAGTGGGAACTAAAAGTGTGATTATTTTATATATCGTGTGGAACTTCACATAAGGGGGCCAGTGAAGGAGAAATGGACTTATCATTTATCTCCTGTCCACACTTTCCTGAGAGGAATCTCATTCCTTGTAAATCATTCATCCTTGACAAAGCTAGCCAAGAAATACCACCTTGGCTGATAATTTTTTCCCTCACATAAAAAAAGCAACCAAACATTTCCAACATCAATACCAAAGTCAATATCGCTTAATTTGCGATTATTACAAGTCGCGAGTTCATCACGAGTAACGTTATCTGAATAGACCACGTTTGGTATAAGTACTGTAACATATAAGGGGCAATGTAATATTGTAATCCCTAGGGAAAGGCAAGAGACACTGACGCAAAGCATTCTTTTTTTGTTTGTTTTGTAATTTACTCTGCAGTTACGAGTTTAGAGAAGTTCTATTAAAATCTGGATTATCAAAGTCTTCCTCGGTGATGGTGGTTTTCCATTCACTCGGTCTACAGTACATTTGGTTCATTTCTTAACGACACACGTACATCAGAACAAATAAGAAAGAAAGAATACATGAAACCAGCAGCGCGAATACTTGCAGCTGATGTGCTGGAAGGAATTTGCGAGTACTAGAATTATTTGTAACTTTCATACAGTATGCTATGTAAAAATATCCCCAGGCCAAAGCAAGAATGTAAGGATGGAGTAAAGTAAGATTTGTCTCTGTAAACCTTGAGCCCATGCTTTCACTTCACAAGACAAACAAAACAGCATTGCTATATAGGGCTTGCCGCATGCCTTTACGCTTATAATTAGAGGTCTGTACCGGTTCGGGCTTAATTTCAGAAATGTTTGTCCGGCTTGAAAGTATATACGAAGCAAAATTAATTTATGGCATTCAGCATATGCATTTTATTTGTCCTGTAAATAACTTAAATGTATGGTGTTTTATTCAAAATCATTAGCTGCATTTTTGAGAATTCAAAAATAATGAACCATGTAAAGGGAAAATAAAGATGGAAAAATAGAATTAACACAGGTTTAGTTCTGCGATGTTGAGATGTCCAGAATAGCACAATTACCGCAACAAAGTAGTAGTTATAGTAAACAAATGCTCTCTTCGGGCAATCGCGGATAACTTTACATCACGCCAGGTTCAGCTCTACTCCCTCCATTCACCTACACCTAGGACATCCTAGGCAGAGTGCAGTAATAGGGGGAGATATGTGGTCAATAAGACAGTATGCCGTCAACATGCCGCTTACTACAGGACTTCAGTCACTACTATTTCTTTAAAGTGGCTTCTCAGTAGATAGCAAGGACCAGAGTGCATCCCTTACCAGGTCTTCCAGCAGGGGAAAAAATCACCATGCCCATACCGGAAATCGAACCCGAGTCCCTTCGCAGGCAAGCGGCAGAGCTTCGTATACTACTACTAATTAATAAATAGTTTTATTTAAAACAAAATTAAACAATTGAGCTCGGGATGAGTGGTATAGTATAAACTATTCTCGTGCTCGATTCTGATCGGGCCGGGCCGGATCGGGTCTAAACATTTTGGCCCGTGCAAACGTCTATCTGGGTACTAACTCCTCTCCCTGGTTAAAACACACATTCTCGCAGTCGGTAACTATTTCACGTATACAACGAATTAAATCAGTCTTATTTAAGACAGTCAAAGCTTGTTTTTCTTTCCAAGATTCTAAAGAGAAATTTAACTGTTCACCATATAGACAATCTTAGGTGGCATTAAAGTCCTAAATTAAATAAAAAGCAAAAAAGCATTTGGTTGTCTCGTTGCACCATATGAAGTGGTGCCACCTGCAAATCGTGTAACTGTCTGTCAACAACAAAAACGTCCAGTTTGTTGCTCTATGCTCCATTTTTGTTTCTTGTTAGGCGTACATAAATTTGGGACATGGTCATGTTTTACTTCCTTGGGACAGAATCTTGCCAGGAATACGACAAGAAACAGTAGAGTGGGAAGTTGAGCTGGGGTTCTGTGTTGTAATGTTGGGGACCAATACTCAGTCTCGCACTGCTCATTAATCATTACTAGAGGGTGTGGCGTCGTGGCACGTTGTGTGAATACTGCAGTAGATACAGCTGTAGGTACTCCTGTCTTTCTTGTAAGCATACAACTCGAATTTCCTTAATCCTCATTTGTATCGATCCAAAATGATAGTTGTAGTAGCTATCGGAAGTTGTTGCTTATTTATTGTTTGAAGCCCATAAAATAGCTATGAGGAAAATATCCAGCCATCCTTCCAGATCGTTATTATGCTCTTTTCTATGTGACATTTAATTCATAAATTAAGCAGCTCGGTTTTAGTTAGGTACATGCAACATGCAGAAACAAGGTATACTTCTGTTTACATTAGAAATCTATTTTTGTTTATAATGGGCTCTGAAAGCAAATGTTAAAAATATTGCACCAATTGACGCACTTGAAAATGGGAAATTAAAAATACAAGGAATATTTCGATAATTGCTAATGCTATGAAAAAGTTGTCAAATTGCACACTTGGTTAGACTGTATTTTTTCCCCAGTAGGCTTTTTATCTTTCCTTTTTTTGGGTGGGGGTTCCATTACATAAAGTTAAATCGGAACGAAGGAACATCATAAGCTGTTCACAGAAAATTCAACATATAAATTTTATTTGACAGTATCATAGCATATAACTAGCAAAGTAGTTTTCGATAAAATAAAACTTAACAGCGTTTTTCCTATAATGCTGTGTTTGTGTTGAGGGGGAACCACTGAATATTTTCGCCTTCCATTCTAGAATGTTGCTGACTTAAATGCCAGATTTATTTTGTATTAAACTTTTAGCTTGCTAATGCGGAGGTACCTTAAAAAAATAGGGGATTCAGGGGTCTCAAAATGTGAAACTTCTCTGTATTTTCAGGTGGAATATAATATGTGATAAAATTTATTCCTAACTTGAAGTATCTAAACTTTAATTTATGAAGCAACTGCTGGTCAGCGAACTCCGTCTTGCAGCACTCTTGTGGATAGGTAACCTCTCAGTATAAAGCAACTGCGCGATCTAGTAAGTGCTTCAAGAGCCGAGTCTTGGGGACAGAGTGAATGTCTCTGAGATTAAGGGGATCTAGCGGTTGCATCAGGACCTATTATCATTAATTTTGAAAAACAAAATTGCTTACTACGAGATCGTATTTGTTCTCTTCAATGAATTCTCAGTGGTAGTTCTCATCATTAGTTGAAATTACATCCATTTTAATTGTGGTACCAAACAAATATGTTTTTATTGCGATAGGAAGTCATCCCTTCACCCGACTGCTCATTTACACGAAAGGAGATCGGTCGCTACAAACATTGACTACTGGAAATTACGGTAGGCCACGAACATTAAGACAGATCAGCAAAGAAAGTGTATTGTTACATGACAGTGAAGAAAATAATAGAAGTGCATCTTATAAAGTAATAAAGTCTTTACCAGTTGCATGAAACTTACTTGCCACTTCTATAAACTCTCTTGGTATTCTCCGAGGTGCTCTGCATTGGTCCTTCATGTCAGTTTCTCGAATAAAGCCTGGTTCACAAACAGCCCAGAAACGATAATGAAAACGATGACCAGAACGGGGGAAAAGTTACAGCACTCGTTTTCAAGTGTAAGCATGAATAATCGATGGGAAGCTCCCCGGAGCTCGGGAACGTCAACGGGAAGGTTAGTAAGGTTTCGTGGTTCTCGTTCCCGTTCACAGTCACAGCATATTGTATGCTTATTGTGCGCAGCTATCTTGATTATAGAAGATAGTCAAGGTGGCCCTTAACGTAATAGCCGGTAGTTATCTCTAGTAGCAGTCTTGACAAAACAAAACCGGGTAACTCCCGCCAGCTGAACATGCTTCCATTCTGAACAGTGATATTTAGTTCCAGAATCTCAAACGTTAACGATATACTTTTTAAAAATTCTTGCATCATAGGATTTCAGTAGAAAACTTCAGAAACGAATTACTAGTTGCTTTTAAATGATAAACCGAATGCGCAAAAACGATTTTGCATGTAGTCGTTATACTAATTGAAATGCTTTTCCTTTTCCATCCTCGGTTTATTGTGAATTATTAAAAGACTATAAACATTAAAGTATTTTGCTTTCTCTTCCGGTTTTCTGGTTCCCAGTCCCCATTTATTGTGGAATAACCTTAGAAACCCATAAATTCCAATTATGAAATTGAGGTTAGAATTACTACTTCCCGTTCTGTTCCCTGGACGGTTATGCACCAGACTCATATGGTCGACTGCACCAAGTTAAGCTCTCTTATAGTGACGTCATCGATTTAAAATGACTAGCCGGAAGTTCCTAATAAGTTTGAGCATCCAGACTTCCCCTACTTACCTAAGGCAAGGGAAGAGAAAGTTAACATTCCGTGCCATGCTTGGACATCAAACCATGAACTTCGGCTTTCAGATCCGGCTCTCTACCACAGAGCCACAACTATTCCAACGCTCAACACTTCTTTCATCTGAATAATTTATATCCAGGTGAACTTTCAGAGTGATCTGCTACTCTGATATACGTATATAATCCCTTTCTATTAGCTTTGTGTAAACTAAATATTACATAGCCGCTCGCAGAAAGTCTGTGATTGTTGTTTATATGTATGCAATATGAATACTCTGATCGTAATCAGGAGTTTTCCGAATATATAATTGCTTTCCCAGAAGAAGGTTATCTTGTTTGCACCAGCACATGACACGTAAAGAGAGAATAGCGAGAAGCACGATCAGCTAGTTGCGTAGTTTGGTGAACTAAAAGAGGAAAGGTGACAAAAAGGGAAACAAAGTTCATTAACATATATACGAACCCTAAAAGGAGATTCTTATAAAAATTAATTTCTTAGTTAAATTGTAAATAGTGATGGTTTCTAACACGAGATCTTTAAAACTATTATTAAATTGTCTAGTCGGGAAATTCAACATACATGAAAGCATGTCAAAAGTATCATTAGGGCACAGAATGCAGAAATGTGTAGAAGTGCATTGTACGAATGTAGTTTGCAATATAGGAACACTCATATTACACATCTCAATTATATATATATAATAATTCAAGAGAAAAATGTAAGTCAGAAGGGAACCCGGATCAGACCCCTTCGTAAGTCGCCCTCCGTGGTGTAGTGATTACCATGCTAGCCTCTAGTTCCCGAGGTCGCGGGTTCAAACCCCGCGGAGGGCGATGGGTTTTTATGGGCGTAAAAAATCCTTAGCATGGCTTCCTTTGGAAGGGAAGCAAAGCCGGTGGTCCGGGTCGTAGATTTACAGCACGTAAAAGAACCTCAAGCTTGATAGAGGCCTCTGAGCAAAATTGCCGGTCTTTCACGCCCAATATAGAATGGGTCGCTAAGGACCACAGCAGTGAAAGAACGTCCATAAAAACCGTAAAATAATAGCGACCAGCACTCATCCTGATCTTCTTGTCATGATTACGTAGCACAGTGAGCCCAAAGAAGAACTGGACCGGCTGCGAGCGACCTTGGACCGAGCGGCAGGTGCGCCACTAGCCGTCCAAATGGCACAAACATCCTGCGAGTTATGGGCAATATAATTGAAATTCACAAAAAGGAGAGAAAGAACGTATATACCACACTTGGGTTACCTAAATTATAATGACGTTGAAATGTTGTTGACGTCACCTTTGCTAAAAAAATGTCCCACGAGTTTGACTTTATTCACGATATTATAGATAGCTGATCTACTAGGAATTTTAACGTCCAGAAACCTATGATGAAATTTTGAGGGACACTTTCTTGCAGAAGATTTTTACATCTTACACTTCATACAGGAACATATGCTGTTGTAATGTTTACTCTACCATAATGAACACTTAAAACCAACACAAATGAGTGACAAGATTCTGTCTGGTGCAACAGCCAGAACTCAACTGATGAAACGCTCACGTTTGTCATGAGCTTGATAACGAATCTAGCGGAATATGTGGCAACTGTCACCCAGTCCATATCTCTGCTCAATCATATATTTCAACTCTACGCTCCGTATCCGTACTTTGAATCCCAGCCATATCAGTTCCCGAGGGCGCGGGTTCAAACCCAGCGGAGGGCGATGGATTTTTTTTCGGGCATAAAAATCCTTAGCATTGCTTCCTTCGGGAGGGAAGTAAATCCGGTGGTCCCATGTCGTAGATTTACGGCACGTAAAAGAACCTCAAGCCTGATAAAGAGGCCTCTGAGCAAAATTACCGCTCTTTCACGCCCAATATAGAATGGGACGCTAAGGACCACATCAGTTAAAGAGCGTCCGTAAATAAAACTTGATTTAATTTACGGCATATCAGTTAATATTATTTTCTCCACCACTCACCTACGGTAGGTAGAAGTAGTATTGCATTCCACCCCAAAAGCCATAGACATGTTTCACCGAAAATACGTGTTTTAGGTTCCCTGAACCCCCCAATAAAGCCTGTTTGGAGAAAGGTAAATGAGAGAGAGAGAGAGAGTGTGTGTGTGTGCGTGTGCGTGTGCGTGTCAAAAGCAAAACTTATTTTAAATGCCCAAGTTCATATTTAAGCCCAGCGCCTTTCAAGTATCCATGAATTTTGCCCTACCCCTAAATGGAACAATCTCTAACGATTTTGATTAAAATATCATGTTTGGCATATTAATATAGGTAATAAAATGTATGAGTATATCTTGAAGTTTCTGCAAATAGTTCACTTAATGCTGGTTGAATTTTATATAATTTTGTATAACTAGGAAACCATAAGGGGTAGACAAAGATTTATTCCAAAAAAAAAAATGTAGGGTTCATTAAAATAATCTGTGTCAATGTTTTTAACAGCGTTAGCCATTCTGTATGATTATACTTTCCCAAATATAGGTGCGTCATCAGATGGAAAATGCTTAAAAGTTTCTCTTCGCAAGTGCTTCTTACTATGGCCATGGAGAAGTACGCCATTCTTGTAAATCTAGGACTTCTGTATATACTCTTCCAAAAGTTTGAAACTTATTTCCTCATAGTGCATATAATTAAGTACTTACTGCTTACTTTGAAATAAGTTCTAGATAAAATATATCGTGAACAACGTAACGTGGATAGAGGAATCACTTTGTATATTAAAGCCATAAATGATAAGCTTTCCTTTGAAGTTAAATTTTCGGAAATCTCTTAGCGAACAGAGATACATCACTGGAATATACAACATTAAAATAGTAAAATAGAAGTTCTTGGCACATTGAATAGTATACAAAGTTTGTAAAGCAGAAAGAAGCGAAATGCAATTAAATTTTAACATAAAATGTTAGGCGAGAGAAGTTTCCTGTCTCGTTCATTAATACTTAGTTAAAATTGAGTAACATTTGTTAATTGATTGCAACAGAATGGACCTGTTTGAGGCAACTTGACTTAATGAGCTTCCTGTTTGGCAAGCAATGTAATGGTGCCACGTAGACTGACACATTTTCTGGGAAATGTCAGGAACCCCCTGGAGTTTTTTTTTCTGTAGCCATAAATGCTTCGCATTAAATTTTAATTCTTAATTTTGCGCCTCGTAAATTTCTTGCTTCGTGACACCCTGGTGGAAACAAAATTGGCTGGTGTCAGGCGGAATCACATTGTATAATAAATTGTGGTTTAAAAGTAGTCCCTGTAGCTCCGTAATGAAAGGTATACATGCCTGTAAAACTTTCGGCTCTGTTTTTGTGAAAGTAGTAGAGAAGATTAAAAACTCAAAACTAGGACAAAAAAGATCTGAAAATGTGCAACTTATCTTCTGAAGCGATAAATCGAAGTGCCATGCAGTATTCGTTTATAAAGTATGTAAAGCCTGAATACTATTACATAATGAAGCCAGAAAAGGGCATTTAATAACCATAAAATCTTGCACGTATTAAGATATATTTACCGAGGCTCAGGTGGCAACTCCTATGGCTCGAATTCGGGAGATCTAGGGTTCGATTCCCAGCGACCGCCTACTCTGACCCATGGCTTTTTGGGGGTTTTCTCGGGTCGTCAGGTGAGTGCTGGAATAGTTTCTTTCATCTTCCGAATTTCCTGTCCCTGCATTTCGTTCCATTAATCATTTCATTCTTCCTTCATTCCGTTTAGTCTGTATCAGGGTTGGAAGTATCGACTATGGTGTTTCGGTGCAGCGTGCTAGGGAAAAGGGAGTTCTCTGTGAACTTCGCTCCTCGGCCTCTGGATGGTTGCCGGAGTATAATAACTGCCCCTTGGAGGGTTGGACACTGTGTGGGCCGGGCTCTCAGGTCTTCCTGTCCAACTG
This sequence comes from Deroplatys truncata, assembly GCA_030765065.1. NCBI lineage: Eukaryota > Metazoa > Arthropoda > Insecta > Mantodea > Mantidae > Deroplatys > Deroplatys truncata. The sequence continues at coordinate 65,617,872 of CM060985.1, forward strand.
CCGGGGCGTCTCAATCTGGAAACTGTAGGAAACCTGTCATTGCTGCGCCGTCACTCCTGGTTCCGGCCGCCCGTTGTCTCCCTTCACCGTATCCCTCCACTTCAAGATATATTTAATAAGAGTTGAATAAAATATAAAATGTTTAATATATGCCTTAAATCTTCACCTGAGACGCACATTATTAATGATAATTGTATAACTATAGAGCTTTCTAGAAAATTACGATATCTCTCAGTGGCGTTTCTCTGATGCTTACCTGTGATAGGTAGAGAAAGGTTTGTATTCAAACAAAGTTTTGACATCCAGATTTCAACGGATATAGGTATCTATTCATATACATATATCTATATTCAATATACATTTATCTATGTATATGTTTGAGGTCCTCTGAACTAAAAAAGAAAAAACGGTTTGCGCGCGTTCGTGAGCTTGCGCGGATGTGTGTGTGTGAGAGAGAGAGAGAGAGAAAGCGATAATAGCGTAACTCAAAAAGGAACATCCCATACTTTGTATTAAGTCCACCATCTTCAAAAAATGCGACACGAAGATTTTCATTAAATTTCAAATGTCCTTTGTATTGGACATTTCCCCATGTTTTTTCATTTATCCAAACCGCCAGTAATGATTTTTATTAAAATATCTTACGTTTGAATTATGAATGTGATTAATAAAATGTATAAGTAGAAAACCATTAAGGATAGAAAAAAATTACTACAAGAAAAATTATCAAGCTCAGTAAAATATATAATTTGTATTGTATTACTTTCTCTACTACGTATAGTAAGTAGGGGAAGTATTGCATTCCACCCAAAAATTCGATACCGAGATTTCACCGGAAATACATGTTTTGAGACCTCCTGAATCCAAAAAAAGCATATTTGGAAACATGTCCGTGTGTGTGTCTGTGTGTGTGTGTGTGTGTGTGTGTGTGTGTGTGTGTGTCTGTGTGTGTGTCTGTGAACAGCATAACCCAAAAACTAACAGTCGGATAAACACCAAACTTGGTATTTACGTTCAGTATCTTCCAGAGATGCGACACGAAGATTTTCAAGAAAATCCCCCCACCCCAGACTACCCTTTACATGGAACATTTTTCGAAAATTTTAATTTTCTCAAAAATGGCTCTAACGATTTTGATTAAAATATCATATGTTTAAGACAATTTCATGAGAAATGAAATGTATATCTCGAAATTTCTGGGAATGTCTCCAAAAGTATTCTTCATTATGAACGATTTTTGCGTAACTGGTAAACCATAAGAGATAGACAAAATTTTACTACACAAAAAATGTAGATCGCGTTAAAATACACAACTTATGTCATACACAGTGTTTTTGTTGAGTGAACCGTTTTCGAGATATTGCTGGTTATTTCCTTAAATTCTCCAATACTTATACTTTTTCTCAAATTCGTTATTCATTTTTTACTTTCTCTACTACGTATAGTAAGTAGGGGAAGTATTGCATTCCACCCAAAAATTCGATACCGAGATTTCACCGGAAATACATGTTTTGAGACCTCCTGAATCCAAAAAAAGAATTTTTGGAAACATGTCCGTGTGTGTGTCTGTGTGTCTGTGTCTGTGTGTGTGTGTCTGTGTGTCTGTGTGTGTGTGTCTGTGTGTGTGTGTCTGTGTGTGTGTCTGTGTGTGTGTGAACAGCATAACTCAAAAATGAACAGTCGGATAAGCACCAAACTTGGTATTTAGGTTCAGTATCTTCCAGAGATGCGACACGAAGGTTTTCAAGAAAATCCCCCCACCCCAAACTACCCTTTACATGGAAGATTTTTCGAAAATTTTAATTTTCTCAAAAATGGCTCTAACGATTTTGATGAAAATATCATATGTTTAAGATAATGTCATGGGAAATGAAATGTATATCTCGAATTTTCTGGGAATGTCTCCAAAAGTATTCTTTATTGTGAACAACTTTTGCATAACTGGTAAACCATAAGAGATACACAAAATGTTACTACACAAAAAGTGTAGATCGCGTTAAAATACACAACTTATGTCATATACATTTCTTTTGTTGAGTGAACCGTTTTGGAGATATTGCTTGTTATTTCCTTAAATTTTCCAGTACTTATACTTTTTCTCAAATTCGTTATTCATTTTTTTTATGTCCTGGACATGCAAAGAGAATGGAATGCACCACATAGCAACCAGCGTTAAAATATTTGACTATCGCTTAAAAGCTACCATATTCCCCTTGCATCTACAAGAAAATTACCAATAAGATTGACATATCGATATCTCGATTAACATGAAGCATATGGAGAATAGGCGTTTTTTAAAAATAGTGTGTACAAGAGTAGAGAAAGTCATGTGAGTGTAACACATCAGATTTTTTATGTCCTGGACATGCAAAGAGAATGGAATGCGCCACATAGCAACCAGCGATAAAATATTTGACTATCGCTTAAAAGCTACCATATTCCCCTTGCATCTACAAGAAAATTACAAATAAGATTGACATCTCGATATCTCGATTAATATGAAGCATATGGGGAATAAGCGTTTGTAAAAATAGTTTGTACAAGAGTAGAGAAAGTCATGTGAGTGTAACACATCAGATTTTTTTTTGTTGTTTCGTAGCGTTAGCTTTCTGGGCAAAGATGTTTGAATGTTCCCGATTTTTGTTTTTGCTTTGTCTTAGAAATCAGGAGGAGGAATACATTACTCCTTCATGGTCATAGTAACGACCTCTTGCTGAGTGAATACTTTGCATTGTTACCACATATAACTAAGTACTTATCGCTTAGTTTGAAACCATTTCCAGATTAAAAATGTGAATAACGTAAAGTGAATAGAAGAATCCGTTGTTAATTAATGCTAGAATATGTAAGGTATGTATGCACTTTGAATAGTGAGAGGAAGTCGTGTAACAGCACCATATCAGATTTTTTTAAAGCCAGTCGTGGTACTTATTGGTAAGCTAACGTGTGAGGCAATATTTTTATATCATAACATGCTGAGAATGCCAGAGTGATTGTAGTGTAAATGAATATTATTGTATGTACAGGATTTTAGACGTTTGTTAGCCATAAGCATTGTTAGGAAATAAGTTTACACGGCCTAACTGAAACTGACAGTAGAAGTGAGTAACAATAAACCGAGGGAGTGAGTCGTTTATCACTAAGAAGAGATAAACAAATGACGTCAGCGTAGCGTGACTTTTTTTAGAAATGGAGGGAATATCTTCCCTAGAGCATATGTTAGTAGTAGTGATTGGTTGACCAAAACAGACACTAAAGTGGGCGCAATTTGGTAACCAATAGGAGCTATATTATAATATTTAGGCAATTCGAGGTGAAGGAGTATATATTCTCGAGCCATAAGCAAGTGTCGCACAGTTCTGAAGAATCTCTCACGAGGTGCACGTCGCAGAGTTAGTTACAAAAATATAAGGTACGCGAAGTAATTGGTGCGCGGAAACTAAAACGACTGTAGTTACATTCGGAAATATCACAGTTTCAGTCAGGCCTGTATAAAGATTAAATATGTCAATTATTAATTAAGTGTGACGACAATAAAAGTCTAGATTCAGATTTTTTTATCTGTGTTATCTTTTAGCAACAATTCCTTTCCATTTACACGCCCTGCTTAGAGACACGTGCTCGACTGAGTTATAATAGCTAGCCGGAGGCCAAAGAACCCAAATTATAAAAATAATAAAACACGAGGCGCCCAACCAATAAGATAACACAAGCCATTAAGAACTGCGACACATGACATTAGTGTAAAACAGAAATTGTTTTACTAAATTTGTTTAAATGACATTGTTAACATAGCGCTAAAATGTGCAGTGTTTTGCTAAATAGTGACCTGCAGGTTATTTTTTTATTAATAACGCTTATTTAGAGTCGCCAAACTGCTAGTTCTTAATATTGACTACATGCAATACATATGAATTTAGTATTTGTTATGAATACATATTTAATATTTGTTTACAATATTCATTATAATACTCATGACTGATTGATATAGGATTGGATTGTGAGTTTAAAGAATATGATATATTAATTTTCCAGGAGATTTGCATTATGAGCAATATTAATAAGTTGATGCTACAGAAGTTCACATATTGAAGTATCTTTTAAAAATTGTATAATTCTGTGGATCAGTTTCGGATCGCTGAGAGTAGCAGGGTCATCTGTTCTTTGTCTGTCACTGAGCATATCTGGAACACTTTTGAGATGAAGAGCTGCAGGTTATTCTGCTGCCACATATCTAGACTATTACCTGCCCAGATGTAGACCAATATGAGCATGCTTGTCTTCCAAGTTCACTGCTCTACTTTTACACAATAATTACATTTCATAGGGAAGGTGGTACTGTTTTCTTAATTACATAACTTTTAATTAAGATTTACCATCAATTATTTTTTAAAAAATAAAAATATATTGAAGCTGGTTGCGTCCTTGATGCGTAACAATTAAGTCTCTTCTTTCTCCGGCTAGCGTTGAGCAGTTTCGACTCTGTAAAGTCCACAGGGGGTGGTAAAACTATATATATATATATATATATATATATATATATATATATATGTCGATTGCGATAATAAAAACATCGGCTCTGGTGAATATTGACTTTATTATACTGTTATGTTACACATTCAGGAACGCGAGCCACCACTCCGTCAGTTATCCGCGACTGACATCGAGATGATTTGTTAGTCGGCAGTATTAAGAAGTATTGTACTGTTTTCCCTGCGTTCATAGCCGCGGCCCAACTTGTACGGTGCGGAGTTCAGCTAAGTCTGAAGTTAGTTGTATTCCGGCGCAGAGTTCAACTAAGAGTGTTTACATGTCACAGGGTTCCGCGAAGAGTATAGTCACATGGCGAAGGGTTCAGCGAAGAGAGTAGTTACATGTATTTTGTGAATTTCGCCATGTCCGATTTCATCCCTACTCCGCATATTTCACGTGATTATTTTGTTCGATTTTCAATCATGTGACGATCTCCTGTTTTCGTATTCGTCAGTTTGTATTCCTGACTTTACATTTACTGGCTAAAATCTCAGTTCTGTTCAGCTTTCTCTTCCCACGGTACTATTTACAATTGTTTTAATTTATACTGTAGCACGTACAAATATTTATGGCTTTAATCCTTTTCTCGGCACAAACATCATGTTTCTTCCGCTTTGAAAAGCAATAGCACTTTCCGAGACTTATTTTCCACAGACCCTTATTTAATGGCTCAGTACATTTGTATACGTACCGACAGACCTTTCCTGTCCCAAAAAAGGGATGGGCTGGTGACTCGAACCTTACTTCCTCAAACAATTGCAATACTTTGTATGAAGGTTTTTCCTATCGAGTTATAATATTAAATACGGGGCCTAGTTGAACCGTGTCAATCTTTTATAGTCTTAAGGTATTATTTTTATTACCCTAAAATTTCATTCAGCTAACTTCAATACTTTCTGAGAAAAGGAATCATCTATATCAGGAAATGTGATTCACAGAAAAGTCTGTTCAACATAAAAATGTAGAAAAAAAAATCCAATATATTTGCAAAGAAAGAAACCAAATGGTTTTCCCGAACAGAAGCTAACATACAAGCAGTGAATCCAATTTGCAGAGCAAAACTTTCCCTAAAAGATTGGCTAAAATTCACCTATGTACTCCAAATTTCTGTTCTCTTCATTTTTTACGAAGTGGTGCAGAATTCAAGGTACAAAATGGCAGCTGCAGTGCCATTTTTATTTTCACTGCCACGTACATAATAGAGAAGGCTTGCATTTCACCCAAAAATTCTGTACCGAGATTTCAGCAGAAATACAGTTTTAAGGCACCTTGATTTAAAAAAGCATTTTTAGAAAAAGGTTCGTGTGTGCGTTGATTGTGAACAGCATAACTCAAAAACTAAAAGTAGGATAAACACCAAACTTGGTATTTAGGTTCAGTACATTCTGTAGATGCGACACAAACATTTTAAAGAAAATACCCCACTCCAAACTACCCTTTACACGGAACATTTTTCATAATGTTTGACTTTCTAAAAAATGGCGTAACGATTTTGATTAAAATACCATATATTAATGTATTTACATGAAAAATAAAATATATATCTTAAATTTTCTGGGAATAGCCTTTGAAGTCCTCTTCATTCGGAAGAAATTTTGTATAATCTTGTATATACTTCGTAAACGTTATGCGATAGAAGAAAACATACTATACAAGAAATGTAGATCTCTTTAAAACACAGAATTTATTTCAAATAACTTTTTTGTGGCATAAGCCATTTCCGAGGTATCCTGATTAATGGTTCGTATTGTTCATTACTTAGTCATTATTTAAAGTCCTTTCAACATTCAATTGTTTCTCGCGATTGCATAGAAACAGTATGGAATTCTAAGGCTAGCATGTAGCGTTCAGTTGTTAAACATTTGACTATCGCTGTTCTGTTTGTATAAGGAAATGTGTAATGTACCTATTTCTTCAAAGATTTATTTGGATTAAAATGAAGTAGATAGAAAAATAAGCTTTAGTAAGAATAGTTTGTATTCCCACTAATAAGCGATGCAGGGTAGAGAAAGTCGTGTGAATGTAACACATTAGATTTTTAAGATATATATTTAAAGTTCAGTGTTGTTGCGAAAAGGATGAAACATATATTGAATTAAAGAACAAATCCCAGTTCAGAAGATTACACAAAAAACTAAAAATGTAATTTTTTGGACAGTTTTCGCCTTCAATCTCCCCTTACGGTATTTGATGCGATTTAGCTAGTTTAAGTAATCTGTAATTTATTGGTAGTGTTTAATATATTATTGTAACAGATGGATACATTGGACGCTATCAAGAATGCCTGGAACGTATTGTGCAGTTTCAGCATTAATCGGGAATACAAGACACTTGAATGTTTCTTTCGATCTTTAAAGTGCAAACCGCTTTTCTCGCAAATTTAAATAACATGTTTAAGGTTTTTTTATCCAGATATAGACCTCTCACTGTAAACCCACCCTACAACACCTTATTTTGTTACGCTTTTCCCCATTCACCATTTTTTCCATTGCATCTCTTAGCAGATATTTTCCTCTCGTGCATTGTCCTAGTCAACTTCTTTCCCCTTTCTGGTTATTTTTCCTTCACCCACACTTTCTGAAACAGCTTGACCATTAATTTTATCTGTTCATTCTACACGTCCAATACTTCTCCATATTCACATTTCACATACTTAGAACCAGCTATTAGGCAAAAACTCAATCAACAGATGTATCCAGTATTTTTACCATCTCATTAGTTCAGCTAATATATCTTTGCAATAAGATAGATTATCAGTTTTTAAAGTCTCACATTAAATACTGAAAAACTATCAAAGCTATTTTAATAAGTATCCCATATTATGGCTTCAACATGCTCTATTCTAATATCCAGGGCTGCTTGTAAAATCGTTTTAGTCCTTTTAGTCACCTAAACGCCAATAATTTACATATTTTAGATTTGTTAGACCATCTAGAACATAAACTTTCAAAGCTAATAATATTTTTAGCATTTGCTTCACTGAGGGTCTTTAGAATCCCGAGTTAAAATATAAAGGTTTGGAGTTTGCGTTTAAAGATAGGGTTAGCGGTTAATAATAAATGGGGGAGGATTTCGGCGTTTCTTGCCAAGGCTAGGCTTATTGTACCAAAGTTCCGGGAGGAAGAGGTGAAGTGAGAGCGTATGAAGGGCAGTGCGGCGGTGTCTCTAACGTTCCCAGATTGAACATACAGCCAGGTTCGATGCCATCCCTATCCTCGGACAGGTTTCTGCAGAAGGTACCGTCCAGGGAAGAAGCTCGTTTTATATATAAGATGTGCGTGATGTCCGTGGAGTATTTCTAGGGTAATATCTTCCGCCATCTTTGCTATGAATGCTTTGCTTGTCATTTTAAAATTAATTACCCCAATTTTTGTGTTAAAGGTTGAAAACCTTCATGAGTTAAAGCCAATGTGCCATTTTACGCAGTTGTATTTCGTTCAGTTTTGGCAGAAAATTATTGGAAGGAATGGCAAACTTCCAAAACAAACTGACTGAAAACGCTGCCTGAAGTCATATTCTGACTGTCTGTTTTTTTTCTGAACTCTACTGTTTATGTAGGAGAAACAGTTGAAAAATAATTCTGAATGACAGTTTGGCAGTCAGAGGGAAATCAATTTGTCATGTGCCATCTCTGTAAGTTAGCCTGTGGGCATCTAACCAAATGTTGGGATGCAGTTATCTGACGTCATAACATAAAGCTTGTCCGTTCGACACGTTCTGCAGCGAAATGGGATCAGATTACTGAGCTGCTGTCACAATACATACTGCAACCCTGAAGCGATGAAATTAACCACATATGTGGAAGTTAACATTTTGAGATCCTTCATAATCTAGACAGCAGGGATTCTCCCCAGTTCAGAAATAACGGGTGGTCAGTATGTACTGGTACCGATAGCTTGACTTTTTCTTCTGCGGCAGACCAATCGAAGGCGCCTGTAATCTAATGCCAAAAATACCGTGCTAAAATCGCCCTAATTTTGTCTCTAAGTTGCTGCTATTAAACAGTTAAGATGTAAATATAATTCACGCAAGAACATGCCAGAACTGCCTATCTCCATTTGCCATGAATGTTGGACAACTGTTTACGAAAATAACCAACCTAGTCGCAGAGGATTAAATAAGGAAACTAAAGGACATGAATAGCATACATTGGTTAGCGATGGGTTTATTATTAAACACATAGGGAGTTTTCGATATGGAATACTCATTTGTGTGTGCCCTAAACTCGTTCAAAAACTATATCTGAATGAATTGCGTAAAGTAGTGTATAACTAAGAAATCATAAGAAGTAGGGAGAAAAAAGAACAGAAAAAAGAGCTCGTTAAAATACACAATTTGTGTCAGAGCATTCGTTCGTGGCGTTAGCCGTTTTCTAAATATTCCATGTTTCAAATTTATACTTTATCTAAGTACGAGTTCTAACGAACATGCTTGAAACTTTGCGTTTCCTCTTTCTTTATTTCCATTGTGAGAGTTTACCACGCAAAACAGTAATTTAGTATATAAGAGATTAAAATATTGTTTTAATATTTGAGTGAACAAGGTAACGCTCGAGACTTGCCATGAGCGATAATTTTCACGAAATTTTAAACATATTTTAATCTCGTGTGGTGTATAATGTTTTATCCGTTACTAAAATGTAAATCCGAGTTATTATTTTAATTAAATGTGTAGAATGTTTGTTGCTGGATGGCGACATAATGGCATCAATGCTCGTCTTGGAGATAATGGATATAAATAAACTGAAATTGATGCCAAATGGGCTAAGTGTATATTAAAATGTGTATGTAAAAGGGAGAAATATTTATTCCTGAGGACGTTCTAATAGATGTTCAGGCTGTAGAGAAATCATTGGTCCTTAGAAGTCTGGTTTTCTGTATACTACAGAGTTAACTTATTTTGTGACTAGTGAAAACGAAGGAACGTTGCGACGGACCTCTTCCAGCTGCTCGTCGTCTTCCTTCCTGATATGGAGTTGATTTACTGTAACAGAATTTCCTACAACACCTATGTTGACCTCTGCTCTTAGCTCTGATCTAGGGAGTGGTAATAAGACTAAATGAAAATTTTAAATTCACTTTAACTTAATTTATTTACACTTGTACTCAGCTAGCCGTGAATTCTACCCCACAATTATTTTATTCGGTTATGATGACCCTACTGTCTAACTCTACCTCCCACTGTATATAGTTTTCCTAAATAGCTAACAGCTTCTTTACACGCTCAGTTATTTCAGTGCCATGAAGTTCACCCCCTGACGAAATTGTATAAAGTCGCGAGAATCCAGGGAGCTTGCTTTATTTATACACCCCGCAAAAGACTCTTTTTCCTATAACTATTTTTAAGCACTACTGTGATTGGCTGATCACTTTAGCGTCGTATGAGAACATATGCTTTTGTATCTCTCCCCATAACGCGTTTGGACTACCCATTTTTGTACCAACCTCTCGCTATCTCTCTCCAACATCTGCTTGTCTCACTCGAGCGTCTCTGCTGTCATTTTCATATACCCTACAAATTGTGCTTCGTGCTACCCTAGAGATATCTCCACCCGGTACCGTTTGGCATCATGCACCTAACTTTCACAGCTGCACGGCTAGTTAGTTTCCATTACATTTACCATATAATATATTTACAGTTGTATAATATTGATATTAATGCATATATTTACATTGAAGCACCATTCGCGACACAATGTGAAAGGAGTTAACAAAGGTATTGTTCTAGTATATTTTTCAGAAAAGACAAGTAAATGTAAATCATCATCATTGTGGTCATGACAAAAAAGTGATTTAACTCATGATTTAAGGAAGACATAATAAGGTATGAATATATTATGCAACTGTTGAGAATTTGTTTACTAGTATTACTTGAAATCTAGTTTAAAAATGGAATGAAAGCTTATAGCAATGTATTAAAACGTTTTCATTGACTAATGCAATTAAAATTAGTATTTAGGTTGCTAGAAACGACGAAACAAACGATAGTTTATGCGGTCTAGTAAAGTTCTGTAACCATAGTTACGGGCCGAACTTTTGAATGAAACTCGGTATGAAATAACTCTTGTAACGATAAGCTTAGAAGACCCCTATAGGGCATTAGTGAATAAAACATTGTAATGCCGTTTCCGCATTTAACTAAGCACTTCTTGCTAAATTTGAAATCGTCCCCATACAAAAATATATCATGACTAACGTAACGATATAGAGGAATAACATTTTTTATAGGAATTGTATAATATATAGGATACGTGAAACTATGTCATTGGTAGAGAGAGTTGTATATATGTAGCACATCAGCTTTTACTTCCTTTACCCCTATTGATAAGTAAAGAGGCATTCCATTCTGCCCAAAAGTCCGATATAAAGATTTCTCCGAAAATACATGTTTCGAGGCCCCCTGAATAAAAATTTAGTTAAAGGTCTGTGTGCGTGTGCGTGCGTGCATATCTGTGAACAACGTAACTCTAAAACGAAAAGTGGGAAGGTACGAAACTTGGTATTGAAGTTCACTATCTTCTAAAGATAAGACACGAAGATTTTCAAGAAAACCGCCCAACCCCGAGCTACTTTATGACACTTTTGATTTACTAAACAATGGCTAACGATTTTGATTAAAATATCATTCATTAAAGATATTTAATGTTAAATAAAGTGCATATCTTGAATTTTCTGTGAACACCTGTAAAGTCCTCTTTATTCGAAAGGGATTTTTTTATATCTTGTATAACTGTTAAACGTTAAGCAATAGACGAAAACGTACTACACAAAAAGTGTACATATCTTTAAAACACACAGTTAATTATTTCAGATAAGTTCTTTTGGCATGGACCATGTCGAGATTATAATGGTTCCGTAATTAAGGTTTTAAAGTGTTCAATACTTTTGTCGTTCTTTTAAAGTGCTGTCGATATTAACTTGTTTCTCGCGATTGAATGGAGAACGTATGGGATTTCAAAGCCAGCATATAGCTTCCAGTTCTTAAACTATACTATCATCTTTCCTCTGTACCTATAAGGAAATGTGGTATGTTGCTATTTCTGAAAACGTTTATCTCGATTAAAATGAAGTAGATAGAAGACTGAGTTTTCATAAGAATAGTTGTATACTCGCTAATAAACGATAGAGGGTACAGAAAGTCATATGAATGTAATGCATAAGGCTTTATTTATCTTTCTGTCCTTCTGCATCAAGATGTACATTTATTTTTACATGGGTTATCTGGCTAATTTTGAAACTCTTTGTACAAGATATATATGCGTTAAATTTAATGAGACATTATGAATGCTCTTACTGAATTCTTCAGTTGTATTTGACCTCAGAAGTAGTAGTCTTTTTCTCGAGAGCGTAAAGGACTCTATAAGGACCGTATTAGGGCTTTGGTTTCCTGGTTGTTTTTCAGATCCCCTCGATTTTATCTCCCTCTTTTGGTTTTTATGCCAAGGAAATACCTCCGATTTCTGGAGGGAGCTATTAAAACCCTTCATGCTACGTTTCACATCCATCGAGCTCTCCAACAGCCCGGAAATTGCCTGTGTAGAGGAGCGGCCTTCGCGAGCAACGTTGGTTCGTTGTAGCAAACATGAGAGATTACACTGCAGCAGACGTGCAGCGTTTTCACGCCCTGGCAGTGCACAAAGGTGGTATTAAAATTATAGTGCACTTCAAAATGTTAGCATTCTTGGGGTCACCAGCAAGAGTTCAAGGGGACAACACCAGGTTCCGCGCTGTATACACGCTACAAAGGCAGAATAGGTATCTGCCACCAATGTTGCTTTGAAATTAATATAACTAATTATTTCCAGGCTTAGCCGTGGTCTGGAGGTCATGTCGTTATTACCTGTTGGTTCGTCACACTCTCTGGTGGACATCTTCCGAGAACACTTGTGATTTTGTTTTTAGGCCGCATTGGAAAAGTTTTAAAGAAATAGGAAGTTAACATTATACAGGGTGATTTATGAAGAATTGACACACTTATTTCCTTAATTATTCTGTTCGAAATTCAATCAATGTCCCAATTTTAGCACCAAATTAAGCAGAATGTTCTGGAGTTTGATTGCATGTCACTAGATGCGCAAATGTTCATGTTTTATTAGTAATTGTTAGTTTTACTATGGGCAACTGTTTTTGAGGTTTTGTTCTAGTCAACGTGAAAATGGAGTACACATTAAATGAACGACTCTTTCTTGTAAAGCAATACTGGACTGCGAATTGAATTACAGCTATTTAAAGGGCATACCAGAAATAATTTGATGTTCGGAATCCTCCCCAAAGAAACACAATACTAGGACTGTAAACAAATTGGAAACAACTGGATCTCTGGTGAGTGAAAAAAGAAAAACTCGTTCATCTAAGCTTCCCACGGTGGTTGTTGACGTAAGAGCACGACTGGATCAGTCACCCAAAAAAAAAAAATCATTAAAATTTTTGTCGCAGGAGACAGGGTACAGCTACTCAATGTGTCAGAGAGCTGTGAAAAGTGCAGGCCCAAAGCCCTATAGGATTACGGTTGGGCATCAATTACAGGAGCCAGATAAGAATAGACGCCTGAATTATTGTCGTTGGTTTCAGGCGTTCATTGTGCAAAATCCTACCATATTGTCCATCACTTGATGAAGCATGCTATGTGAACTCAAATAACTCACGCTATTGGGCCAGCGAAAATCCACATATTATTCATGAAGCACCTAAACACCCGGTTAAAATCGGAGTTTGGTGCACAATAGCTGCACGGATAATAGTGGGACCAATTGTTTTTAAAACAATTGAATACTGCAGAGTACCGACGGATTTTCATGGAGTTTGCTGAGCAACTAGATGATGTAGAGCTGAGTCAAGGATATTTTCAGCAGGATGGCACTGCATGCCATACATCAAATGAATCCATGGCACTAATTGCAAGTTTCTTTGACGACCGGATAATATCCAAGAACCTGTGGCCACCGAGATCTCCGGATTTGACATCGCCGGACTTCTTTCTATGGGGTTACTTAAAAGACAGGCTTTATGCCACACGTCCCCACACATTGGACGAACTGAATCACAACATTACACAGGAGATTCAAGCTATTGACAACAGAGGCCTCCAACGAGTGGCCAGTAACATGGAACGACGTGTTGAGTTGTGTTTTATGCAAGATGGAGGACATTTTCAACATTTGCAATAGAAGTAAATAATCTCCCAAAATTCCTCAGCATTTCAGGTATAATAAGTTGTCGCTAGCATAACTCGTTTTGAAACAATTAAAGAAATAAGGTGTCAGTTCTTCATAAATCATCCTGTACATTTACAAACAAGGAAGATTAATCAGATGGACCAAAGATAAACGAGAACCAGTAACTACTGCGTATACAAAATCCCGTGCGACTGTGTATATATTGGCACAACAAAAAGGGAGTATTAAAACCAGCATTTCGGAACACACAAGAAACTGTAGATTAGGTCAAGTTGAAAAATCAGCTTGGGCGGAACACGTCATCAACCTATACGATCCTAGGATAATGTATGAAAAAGCTGAAGTTCTTGTAGCCACCACTCAGTACTACAGTAGACTTTATGTGTGGCCATAGAAATATTAAAACACCCCAACAATATCAATAAAAAGGAGGAAAATGTTAAGGTCAATAAAGCATGGCTGCCAGCACTGATAAAACTGTTAAACACCACTCCGTCGTTCAATGCTTTATCCAGCTCCCCTCACACCTCTCCAGCAATTAGAAGTTTCAATGGCAGTTCAGTCATAGAGCAGACGTGAACATCACGGTCCTCTGAGGATACCACCAAAGTGTGGTAATAACGACACGACCTCTAGAACACGGCCAATAAGCCCGGAAATAATTTTAACAACAAAGACTCCGGCCCTGAAGGTTTACGCCATTATTTTCAGACAGAATTCCTTTGTATAAACACAAATATAGAAAATCTGATTCATTGTATTCCCACTAATATTTTTATATTCCGTCCACAAATTATTCTTTCAAATGCTCTATATTAAATAGAGGAAGCATTGCGCTTCACCCAAAATTTTTGTATCGATATTTCACTGGAAATACACGTTTTAAGGTATTCTGAATAAATAAAAAGCTTTTTAGACAAAAGGTCCGCGTGCATTTATGTCTGTGTCTGTTCCTGTGTGTGAACAACATAACTAAAAAAAGAAAAGTTGGTTAAGCATCAAGTTTGGTATTTAACTTCAGCGCCTCACAAGGATGCGATACGAAGATTATCAAGAAAATATTCCCACTCCAAACCACCCTTATGTGGAAAAATATTTGCTTTTTTATTTTCTCAAAAATGGCTCTTACAATTGCGTTAAAATACCATATATTCAAGATATTTACATGGTAAATAAAGTTCATATATTACTTTGAATTTTCTGGGAATAGCCTGTTAAGGCCTTTACATTCTGAATGAATTTTATATAATTGGTAAACCGTAAGAGACAGACAAAATGTTACTGCACAAAAGCGTAGATTTTGTTAAAGCACACAATTTATATCAATTTTTGTTGCGTTAACCCTTTCCGAGATATCTTTGTTATTGATTTGTTTTTTCAAACACTTAAAGTTTTTCATGTGTCAAGTCGCTATTTTTTTTCTCGTGGTGATGTAATGAGTATGGAGTTTCAAAGCCATTACATAGGGGTCTGCTTTTTAAAAAATGACTATCACTTTAGCCTGCTGTGTCTTTGTTATACCTATAACGAAATCTCTAAACATGTAATGAAAGTTTATCTCAATTATCAAGAAGTGGATAGAAGAGTAAACCTTTTTAGGAACAACATCGTGTAGAAGTTAGCGGAGGTGGTCACCTAAATGCATCATATATTTTTATATGTACTTTATTTCAATCCAGGTAGACGTTTACGGTAATGGTTTCATTACACATTTCATTATAGATACAGAGGGAATACTGGAAGTGAATTGATAGTCAAATGTTGCTGTTTACTGACTTTTAAATTATATTCTTTACATGACGTCGCGAGAAACAATTGTGTCTTAGCACTTCAAGTATTACATTAACTTTGAAAATTAAAATCAATAGAGCGAATATCCCAAATGATTAACGGCACAAAAGTACTTAAATTGTTTGTTTTAACGTTTTTAATCTAGTATTTCTTGTAGTTCTTAAACAGATTTCATATAGAAAGAAGATTTCGTGGGCTTTTTGCAGAAAATTGAAGATTACATTTTATTAATCACGCAGGTATCTTAAAAATACCGTGTTTTTATCAAAATCGTTAAAGCAATTTTAGAAAATAAAAAAATATAACACAATGTTACATGCTGGGTAGATGGCCTAAAAGCTCACACGAAAATTAAATTAACTTTGAGCACCCAGCACGTACATTGAGGGGACGTATACTTATTTAGCTGCGGAGGACCGAAACGTGGTGTGGAGGTTAAGAGGAAGGCGTGGGTTTTTCACTGTACAAAATCCATAACACAAATCTACTCGCACGTTCCTAGATATATTTCCCAAACGTTTGGGGTTCCTTCATTATTAAAAATGGAAGGTGGAAGGAGATGTCCACCGATCCAAAGCCCGGCTTACACACGCGGTCCGTTTCCTACGGAATCCTAAATGAGACAGATGCTATCCCCCACTACTCGTGGCTAGCAAAACCACCAGCCAAGAGTGACGTAAACAACAATGTGGCTGGTAATGACAATGTAGAGCAATAATGTATCCCCCCAAATTATTAATACGCCACATCATGAAAGGTAATTAGAGAGACGCATGTCTCTCTTTATCTCATTTTTTCTAAAAAAATATTCCAAATTTGCATCTTTGGAAGATTGTGAACTGAAATACCAAGTGCAGTATTTATCCAACTTTTTGTTTTTGAGTTATGCTTTCACACACGCGCGGTGGACCTTTTTCTAAAACTATTTTTTTGAGATTCAATTGGGCTCAAAACATGTGTATTCGGTGAAATATCGATAACAAGCTTAGTTGGAATACAGCAGTTTTTCTATCTAACATAGCTAGGTGGTAGAGGGACTAAAAACTGATTAAAATTACGAAAATACTTTGTCGACATCCTGTAAATTAACTTTCCTCTTTAAGGCACATACAGCATGCTTTAATGTATATATAATGGATTTATCTTTACACTGTCCTATGATTTGGAGTGCAATTTCACAAATTTACGTAACACAAACCTGTATATTTTTAAATATAGCGCGATATATTGTGTTCAATAATTCTGATTCAAATGTTACTTGTTTGCAAATACAAACTTTTGAACAGTTGTTAAAGTAGATGATAATTTCATCTTTCTACTAAGAAGTTTTATCGACCGATGTGAAGATTTCACAAACAATGTAGTAAGATTTAAAGATACACAAATTATAAAGAATGCTTGCTTTGTAAATCTGTAGAGCAGATATGCCAAACCGTAATGTGCAGAGAAAACCGTGTGATTCTTGCTCCTCAGAATTTTATGGAGCTGCCTGTATGTGTGTAACGATTTAGCATTTTGAGGCTTCTTTAAAAGCCTCTTTTATAAAATGATTCATAAAGTATCACACTAATGAAAGTAATTAAATCTTGCTTAGATGTGAATCAGTAAAGCAGAAGATAGACCCAAACTCATCTGTATTTGTTAAAATCGGTGGGTGTTTGCCTTGTACAAAGTAAGATGTATAACACAGTAAATAAAGAGAAGAAGCAACGTTGATTTTGTCTAAATCTGAAGTCGGAAATACGTCATAAAACAAAAACTAGACAACAGCAAAGTGATGGCATAAATGTCACATTGCTTGGCAAAGTTCTGTCAGAGAACGACCCCAGAAAAATCTGCAGTGCAAAAAGATGGGGCGAAGTTGGTTCTCTGCCAAAGTTTGGATGGGTCAGATGACAGGCGGAAAATGTCTCGCCCCCCCCCGCCTCGGATTTGGTTGGACTGTTTTTTTCCCCGAGACTGAACGCTTTCTGTGTTTTTCAGAGAGGATCACTAAAAAGGCAGTAAAATCCAAGGAAACCGCAAACATCTGCTTTACCTCATCAGCTTATATTGTCATATAGGATCTGCCTGGCTCATTTCACCCCGTTTAAAACGTGAGCTACAAAAGAAAATTACCATTAGAGAGATGCATCGCAACCATCAAAGTTGACATGAAACATTCAAGTAATGTTTTGATAAGCGTCCTATATTGAGTGTATACTCGAATGTCCATTCAAGTAATGGCCCGCCGATAGCTCAAGATCCGATGCGAGCATATTGTATGTTCAGAGTCTTTTGAGCCAGCGCAGGCACAGGTAGTCGGGTTCGTGTGACGGATCTTTGTTATTGCTACCGTGCCGCCTCGCGAGTTCCACTGTCTCAAAAGCCTCTGAACGGACTATATGTATCTTTGTATTTTTCTGTTGGCTCTATTTCAATGTCATAGCCGAGATTTTAACATGGCTCCCCCGCTTTCCTTGCGGTTGCTCTAACCATTGAGCTACTATGACATGTCGGTTGAAGTAGATGGTTTGTTGGTAGTTGGAAGATGCTTCATGTTTATCTGCACAACGTATGGGAGCCAATTTGTCGCGGTCACTTCGTATTATCTTATTTCTGAGCGCCTGTTATTGTTTTACTACTTTGAATTTTGGGTTCATTGTCCTCCGGCTAGCTATTATTTCTCGGTCGAGCATATCTCTTAAACAAGGTGTGTAAACGGAAAGGAGTTGTTACTGAAAGATAGCACTGATAAAAGAATTTCTTTTTACACTTTTATTACCGTCACACTTTATTCATTTCACATTATCTTTTGATACACCCCAGACTGAAACTGTTATATTTTCTAATATCACTATAATCACTTATTTGCTGCGCATTATTAATTTGCGTATTTCACATTTATAACTAGCTTTAAGACACGAGAGATTCTGTAGAATTGCGTAACGTGTAGTTGATGTATGCTTCCGTTGAACTACGCGACGTGTAACTCACGAATACTTATGTTGAACTGATCGACGTATTACACGCGAATGCTTCTTCTGGACTGAGTGCCACCCGCTTCTCGGCTTTAGCTTTTTATACTCCCACACCCCGATATGCCTAAAGATTATAACCGAGCTGCTATTGGTTAATAAAACGCGCCAACATTAGCGTCTATATTTATATCCAATCAAAATTACGAACGCATATGCTTTAGGGAAGATGTTCCCTCCATTTCTCAGAAAAGCGCGCCAATCTGACGTCATTTGCTTGTCTCTAATAATTGATAAACAACTCACCCCCTCGCTAATTGTAGCCCGCTCTTATTGTCAGTTTCAGTGAGGCCGTGTAAACTTATTTCCTAACAATGTTTATAATTAACAAACATCTCAAATCAATGTCATACAATAATGCTTATTTACACTACAATCACTCTGGCATTTACATTGTTGTGATACAAATTACTGCCACACGGTAGAACATTGAATCCCCCAGCTGACTTGGGTCCTACTGGCATGTTGTCATAATAGCTCAATGGTTAGAGCAACCGCACGGAAAGCGGGAGAACCGTGCTCAAATTCCGGCTATGACATTGTATTTTTCAGCTGATTTCACATTCCCTAGCAGGGCAGGTCGTTAAAACTATAATTTCATTAATTTTATATTATAGATGTATCTCTACAAACCTTTCTTCTTTCGAATCTGAAAGGAATAACATAGATTTATTCATAAATCCACTTTGTACTTCAGAGTCTAGGATTCATAACTATTCCGCATCCTTGCAAATAGAAATAATAGAAATCCAAAGTCACTCAGCACTTTGTGCTAAATTTAAAGAGTATTGTGGGTTACCCACTCCCAATTTGACTAGATTCCTGAAAAATGCCCCTTCAGATCGGTTTCCTGAAACTCAGGGTCTTGCTCTAACCTAGGGCACGGATTTGACTCCACATAGATTTGAGGGAAAGTTTTTCTGCTATAAATTTTATTAAGAATAAATTAAATTCAACTATTATAGATGCACATGTTGCTAATGTACTTGTTCTGTGCACATTAAAAATTACCTTAAAATAGAGAAATTGGGAAATTACAATAAAGTTCAAAAGTTATAGCATTGACATTACAGGACTTCAAAATTTATTTGAATATTCTTATTAAATATTTTAATAATGAAAATTTGTTTTATAATTCAATGTATTTCATTTTATTATAATTTTAAAAAATTGTAAAATCACATAATCTTTCAAAATAAAAAGGTGATTAATACAAATGATTGAATGAATTCTAAACATTATGCTTTAAATATCGGCCTACAGCTACAAACCTGAATACTTTACTAACACTTATCTAATACTATAGTTAAGATTAAAATAGTTACTAATCTAAATTTAGTTAGATGGCCTTTCAAAAAATTCTACCAATTTGTTGGCTCAAGCTCAAAATAGCTTGGCCACTCCTGACTTAGATGTTTCAATAAAAAGTTAAAAAAAAGTAACAAGCAAGAAACCGAACATGGCTTACATACACCTGATCGAGTACAATGTACTGTTATGTCATATCGTATTACCTAAAGAGTACTTAAAGAAGATGAGCCAGTACAACACACAATAAAATACTGAATCACATAAAGTAGCACAAAAGTAGGGTGTATTTCATTAACATGATTTTCTCTGCTCAATATGCTATATTTTGCTCTCTTCTGCAGACTATAATGTTGAATACAGCATTCAACTATCGCCATCATAGCTCATTTGGCCATAAAGGCCCGTGTCGTCCTCTGTGGTGATCATGCCAGCCTCTACTTCCCGAGGTCGCAGATTCAAACCCGGCGGAGCGCCATGGATTTTTTTCGGGCGTAAAAATCCTTAGCATGGCTTCCTTCAGAAGGGAAGTAAAGCCGGTGGTCCCGTGTCGTAGATTTACGGCACGTAAAAGAATCTCAAGCCTGATAAAGAGGCCTCTGAGCAAATTACCGGTTCCTTCACGCCCAATATAGAATGGGACGCTAAGGACCACAGCAGTTAAAGAGCTCCATAAATAAAACTCAATTTAATTGAATTTTTATATAGGTCTGTTACGTCTTCAACAATACTGGTTCGACATTGTTTTTCTTAGTCGCACTAAGTTTCTATTTCTGAATGATTTGTATTTTATTATTTGTTTTGATAGTCTGCTGTTGTTCTTCGATTTAAACGAAACCACTATTCACTTCCTCGGTTTATTAGTTGCATCATTTATATTCTCCACATTCTCTTGTGTCCTTATTTTTATTCGATATTCTTGTTATACCTTCTACATTTCTTAAATATCGCATTTCTGGTGTTTGGAGTTCTTGAGGGTTCTGTCCACACTTCAGGATATATAGACATTTGGGGAGCGGAAGAGTTTATGATTTTATTTGTCGTTAATTTCTTTGCTTTATTTTTTTAAAATTTCTATTAATTGTTAATATGATTCATCCTGCTGACTTTTTGTGGAAATCATTATCAAAATGATAAAATGATGATACATCATAGCCAAGAAAACTGTTTTATTTAAGTTATTCTAATGCCTATGTTATTACTGATAACAATTTTGCGTTTTGTTTTATCTAAGTCCCTCAAAAGGCCACAAATTTTGTTTAATGAGAGGCTTTTATAAATTTAATTATTTGATAATACTTTCCACTTAAAATAATGCTAATGTGCCTTACCACCAGCAATAAAAAATTCACTGATATGCGTGTTCATAATTAAAGTTTTAAGTGGATAACCTTCCTCGTCCCCTTAATTGAATGTACAATTGATACGTGCAAAAATGTCGGGCGCTATTGAAGCTGCAGATATTACTCTATATCCGAGACCTTTCCCATTTATAGGGGCAATGAATGGGCTAACATCGCGTAGCCGACAAATAATATCATATTGTTCATCCTCCTCATCATCTGCAAGGTGGAAGTCCAGGCCCGTTCCGTTTCAGAGATCATCTTGTTATCTGTGTCGAGGCCATGTGTTCTAGTGCCTGGTGTGTTATTTTTATCGGGTTCAAAATCAAAATGTGTTAATAACATTCTGTCTTATTTATAGTTATCATTTGGTTCAAGTTAAGACGAGTTTATAGTCTGATGGGTCTCTCAGGTGCACCCAGCAACTATTCTCAGAAATTTAATTTCTGCCCTTTACTTTTTATTTTATCTGACCGGTTCACTGCCCAGTTTTCTGATCCGTGTGGGTACCACCATAACTTTATAGCACTTCATCATAGTGCCTTTACTATTTTTATTTTTAATGCTCCTACTATTCTCCCACAAGTGTTTTAAATCTTCATCGGAATAAAAGACATCATATCCTAAAGAATTAAAATGTTGTACTTGTTCAATATTTAACTTGTCAATTGTTGGAATTAATTGTTCTTCCACACAAGCTGTGTAGTGGACAAGGTTGGAAAGGTAGAACCAGACGCTGAAAAATGCAATGCCATAGCTAGGATTTGAACCACCGATCTCCCGGTCTCCGTCCGGTTAGTCTAACCACTGAACTACCATGGCAACATGCCGGCACGACACTAAATTCTACAACTGATTCGCATTTTTTCCGGTAAACCACAGAGAGATCTCAAATCCATTCATTAATTCCAATCAAATTCCATTAATTAACCTTATAGTGTTGAAACTATGAAGCCCGGGACTTAAAGTGCTTACAACATTGTAGGTCGCCATTGGGGTATGTCATCTCAATACAATTTGAGATTTCCTTGCGGTTTACCGGGTAAAATGTAATTTCTTCTTCTGACTCTGTAATTATTAACTGATAGTCCAGAAGCAAATTTGTATTTAAAACTATTAATAAGGGCTTTAATATAGCAATATAGATGATTATGGGGCTAGAAGATTAACAGAGACAGTCTTCTCTCAGAGTGCTGTGTTTAAGTTAGTAAATACAGCGCAGCAGTCTACAGTAAATTGAACCTCATCCTCCTGAGCTGATACAGATAGATGTGAGAGCAGCGTCGCTACCAAGAATCGAAAGAGGATCACTCGCGATGCTGCTCAAACTGAATTTTTTCAAGCAAGCGGAGCTCTCTTGTGGTGAACATCAGGACACTTATAATGCGACACAAGTAATGGCCCATAGTATAAGCGCAAGACTTGCATCCATGTTATTTAATGGAAGCATTCATATAGAGTCGCGCTACGCAACGCAAGTGTTTGCAAACATTGCGTGCATAGAGGAAGAATTATGCATTTCTTTCTCTTTGCATTACCTGTTATTGAACAGCATAGGATCGCGATGCGAGAGTTTACGCCGTCTAATGTACTTGCATGCTCTCTTCCATTTGGCCGTGCCAAACAAATTATCATGGGTCACTATCATTTCCCTCAAGGGGAAAACCTCCTTTCATTTAATGGATGAACCCAGCATCTGCGCATAGATTTCTTGTCTCACAAATCGTAAGGCGCAAAGAGAGACTCCACATTGCATTAATATAACTTGTGTAGCTGTATCATCACATATATAATTTGCTGCAGTTTCCGTACTTGCTCAACTATTTTCAATACTTTGGTCGAACATTCGGGATGTCGCTAACGCTACGGACGGCAGTTGGACGTATGTATGTTTTTGTGTCCTATTTATTTATAAAATAATGAGTGAACTTTCTTATTTGGTATTGTTGGTTATATTATTAAATTTTTTACGTTTAGCTCGGAAGATTTCAGCAATTGGTTTAAGGATCTAGAAGCCTGCCAACTTCTTGCCTTACGCCTACGTCTGCATTGTGAATGGTCTTCCCTCACGCCTGCGCTTATGCTGCGTTATGTTAGCACTTATATTTCATTGTGAATGGCACGCACTCAACCTCTGTGCATGTCCAAACACAAGGAAAGTGCAGAAGTGGCGAAGTAAAAACGACCAGGTGCCCGTGTTCGTAAACCGCCATTGTTTGTAGCTGACAAGTTAGATTCTGATAACGTTACTGAATTCGAAACACTGTTCGGCTCGCAAATGTGTACTCAACTTTGGATTAGCACGAGACGAGAGTACGTATTTGATGCTCCAGACGGCAAATTCAGCAAATGTAAAAGTATATGACGTGCACCTAGATTGTTGGCGTGTATTGTAAAAAAAATCAAGTTTCCTTAGCAACCGTTTTAAGTATTAATTGCTGAGCAATACATTATGACGCCGCCCTTGGTTTGTTGACTATCGAATAATTGAGCACTCTTTATCAACACTGCAAGAATGCAGCAAAATATCATAAGTTCCCGTTTGAGCCGAAATCCCTCCCTAGTGAGTTTTTCTGGCCTGGCGTTTCACTCGGATGGAACTGTAAGGCAAAGAGGGGTTGCTGAAGTTTCCCATAATTGTAAGATGTAAACGTGAAATGCTCCTCTTATTCGTCGATAGAATATAGCAGAGGAATAATAATGTAATGGAAGCAATGTAAAATTTGGAAACCTTTCAACTTGCTGAGGTAGAATAAAGGAGGGGATGTTTTTGTATCTCATTCAGACATTCCCTACCTACATCTCCCTACTGCCATTTGTTATAAGCTGTCCATCCCATCCCTTCCTTAGTTTTACACTTGGTCTGTCCCGCTTCCTTTGCATATATGCTTATCCTTACGTTCACTCAAATCTCCCTCTTTTCCTCAACTCATCGCCGGCTTTTATGTCTTTTCCTTCCTCCGTCTCTTAGTAATATTAGATGAGCTGAATTCGAGAGAAGCTGGGATAAAGCCACGTCAGTTTTACTTCGCACGCGTCACTGCAAGCCAGAGGTGATGAACTGGAGGTCTTCCAAGCGATGTTAGACGCTCTTACTGAATTCATAAGAAATGCTTTTTTCCTCTATAGTTTGGAAGTCACTCCTTTATTATTCATATTTGCATTTTATATACAGCTAAGCTGATGATGCACGCTAGACGTAGACGCTAAAGTAGCATTTTTATGCATTCCAGTAAGCCGATGTTTCTTAAATAGATTTTATGAACGTGCCATTTTCCTTATTTAGCATCTGCCTGCACTTCCTTATACAAATTCAAAGCGAAATGTTCGTGGTTGTGTTTATGAGGACACGGTGGCTCAAAGGAAGATTACCGCCGATTCCTTCAAATTTTGGGAGACTGAATTACACAGAGAGATTTTCTGTCGCTACTATCGTTGTACAAAGTACTCTTATAAACGATAATTGTCATTTCACACATACTGTGTTTAGCCTTGAATTGGAAATCTAGAACTAGACTGAAAAATTCAATACCATAACCAGGATTTGAACCACAGATCTTCGGCTTACCTTGCTGCTTCTCTAACCAACTGAGATACCATGCTAATTGTCTTATCTCGAAGATTATGACTCAACAGAGGGATTCGATTATTTAATTTTAATTGGGCAAATTGTCAAGGTGGGAAGATGAGGTAGCGGTTGTTGGATGACAACTGTTTTGAAGCACAAATTATTTCTATTGCAATTAAGGCGGTTAAGTAACTATGCAGTGTACACATATTGGCGTAAGGTGCCAAGACCGACACTCTCGACTGTGACATTTGATTATCAGCAACCGGTGCATTTAGTACCACAAGTCACATAAAAAAGAACAGAGTTCTATGATCACACTTAAAACATGAACTTGTATAACCTTCTCCTCAGGGTCTTCTGTCATAGCTACATACATAAGCTGGTTTTGGAGTAGTGGATAACATGCGCAATAGCGACGAGAGATCCTAATGATTCGTCTCGTACTAAACATCTGGCAAACTAAATATGACGCATAACACTGAAGCTAAGCCGAAGAGGGTGAAGAAAAGTAAAACGTATTCCCCCGCAAGTTCAACAAGAAAGAAAAAAAAGTATTTATACAGTGCCTTATTTCTGACTGCTGGCTGGCTGATGCCGAAGTACCGCACGCTACTGTCGGCCGTGTTCAATATTCACAGACTCTGAACTCAAGTGCATAGCGTGCCGGCAATTCAAGCGCACAGATTTACATGCATACAATAACCACACACCTTTATTACAGATGCCACTAGACTTCTAAAATAAAAACCTTATAAGATAACTGTAGTTCAGGAACTGCAACTACATGATACTGTGAGTAGAGTTAATTTCTGCAATTGGGTGTCTGGTAAAGTTAATGGTGGCTGTATGAACCCAAAGTTAATTTTTTTCACAGACAAAGCATGGTTTTCTTTAAATGTCCACGTATCGACACCAAGCAACAGATACTGGAGTGCAGAAAAACCCGATATTGTTCACGAAATGCCATTGCATGACTATAAAATTGGTGTTTGGTGTGCTGTGAATTCGTACCAAAATATAGGGCCTATATTCTTTGAGGATACAGTTAATGGACAGAGGTGCACGGATACAATAATAATCAAACCATTCCTGCAATATTTGTGCTACATTGAATGCACACAGGCATATTTTCAACAAGACTGCTACAGCACATGCAGCTGATCTCTTGTTGAAATTAATTGCGGAACTTTTGGAGATAGGGTCATCAGTAAAGGACTATGGCCACCATGCTTCCTGGATGTTACGGTATGCGGCTTTTATTTATGGGGTAACTTAAATAAAGTGTATCGAAACAACCCTCATATGATGGAAGAATTGAAAGGCAATATCCGAAGAGGAAATACTGCAATTTCAGAAGAGGAATTAGTGCGTGTAAATGGAAATTTTCTTAAAAGGTGTGAGATGCGTGGTAGCACAAGGACATAATTTCCAACACCGTCTGTGATAAAGGTATGTGGTTAGCGTATGCATGTAAATCTGTGCGCTTGAATTGCCGGCTCGCTATGCACTTGAACACGGCCGGCAGCAGCGTGCGGTCCTTCGGCATCAGCCGACCAGGAGTCAGAAATAAGGCACTGTATAAGACACGAAAGACACGAATACAACACAATATTCCGGTACACATTAAAGTCCCCAACTGACTCGCAAACTATGAAGCCCGGGACTTAAAACGCTTACAAAATTGTACGTCGCCATTGGGGTATGTTATCTCAAAATGAATTTGAGTACGCCTTTGTGATTTACCGGGAAAAATGTGTCAGTTGAGAAATTTGATGTACCGGTATACTGCCATGGTATCTCTTGGTTACAGCAGCGTTATATAAGCCGAAGATCCATAGTTCAAATCCCAGCATTGAATTTTTCAATCTGATTCTACTTTTCCAATATTCTTATAAACGGTTATTATTTTCTCTACTACGTACATAGTAGGTAGAAAGGATATTGCATTCCATTCAAAAATTCGAACCGAGATTTATCGGAAATACAGGTTTTGGAGATCTTGGAATCCAAATAAAGCATTTTTGGAAACGTGGCCGAGTGTGCGTATTGGAACTGCATAACTTAAAAACGAAAAGTCGGATAAATACCAAACTTGGTATTTAAGTTCAGTAGCTTCCAAAGATGCGACATGAAGATGTTCAAGAAAATTCCCCCGCCCCAGACTACCCTTTAAATGGAATATTTTTTGAAATGTTTATTTTCTGAAAAAAGTACCTCTTAACGATTTTTATTAAAATACCGTACTTAAAGATATTTACATTACAAATAAGATGTATATTTTGAATTTTCTGGCCTGTAAAGTCCGCTTCATTTCGAAGAGATTTTATATAATCTTGTATAACTGGCAATCCTTAAAGCGAGAGACGAAAACGTACTACACAACAAATGTAGATGTTTTTAAAACCCGAAATTTATTTCAAATAAACTTTTTTGTGGCATAAGCCATTTCTGAGATATCTATTATTAAAGGTTGGAATTGTTAATTTTTTGATCATTCTCTTAAAGTCTTGTCAACACAGTTGTTTCTCACGATTGCATGGAAACAGTATGGAATTTTAAGCCAACGTATAGCGTCCAGTTCTTAAACATTTGACTATCGCTGTTCCCTTTGTATATATAAGGAAATGTGTAATGTAGCCATTTATTTGGATTAAAATGTAGTAGACAGAAAAATATTCTTTAGTAAGAATAGTTTGTATACCCACCAATTAACGATAGGGGTAGAGAAAGTCATGTGAATGTATGACATCAGAATTGTGTTCTATGTACTTCATGTTAATCGAGATAAAAATTTGCAGAAATGGTTTTATTACACATTTCGTTGTAGATACAAGAGGCTAAAACAATAGCCAAATCTTTAAAACTTCTGTTGCTATAAGATGGATTTGAAATTCCATATTCTTTGCATAAATATGAGAAATAAATGAATGATAAAGAAGCACTCCAAAATGTTTGCTGAAGTATGAATAATTCAAAGAAGATGTAACAAATATCTACGAAATAGATAACGCAACAAGATGTATTACAGTTCTTCTTTTATTACAGAGCGATCTACAGTTTTTGTGCATTTATTTAGTTCGTCAGTTTAAAATCTTCTTGTTTTGTCCTTAGATGGTTCTGTATTATACACCCAGCTCTTAAACATTTGACTGTTGTATTTCTCTTTGTATCTATAACTAAATGTGTTTTGTAGCTATTTCTGCAATAGTTGATTTGGATTATTAACGTTTATAAAAATAAGCTTTAGTAAGAATAGCTTGTGTCCTCACTGATAAATAATAGAGGGTAGAGAAACTCATGTGAATGTTTCATGTCAGATTTTTATTCATACCACCCACTGTGTTCCACACCGGCCCTGGATGAGCCAATCTCTTATTGGTTTGAATTCAAGTCCGACACACACGCATTAGCCTATGATTAAAAGCCAGGCCTAGGTGAAGGCAAAGGGAGAGGTACGGAACCACGTCACCTGAGTGACTGGAAGGCATGCTTTGCAATGACGTACCACACCAACCCCTGTATGACTCCATGCTATACTTGTTTGTTGTGAAAAATCTGACGCTCAAACATTAATCTATGAACATAGGCCAGTTTCAGGCTCAGGAGCGAAGGAAAAGGGAAGGTAAGTCAAACATTAAGTGTAGTACTAGAAACAGGTAATGGTTGGAGACTGGGCGTGACAGACGCGGTTTAGTATTTGCTTACCAATATAAACTACTGCGTATTATATCGGCACGATTCCATGCATTCGATTGATCACATGACCTGACACGCTGTCCTCTCGAAATAATTTGGCAGATTTTACTCTGGATTCCTTTCTTAAATTACAGTGCTCTGCTGAAAATAATATCTTCGTTGCTACTGTAAGTTGGAACTCAATGATTCAGATGAAATGATCTCAAATGCAATGAAGCGACTAGTTTCTACGAAATGATTAAGCAGACATTTCACTTGAGCTGTGAAGCTAATTACAGTTATATAACCGCCGAAGTGTTTACCTTCTCTTCTCTCATTAATTCTTGAAGCAGCGGAGGGTTTGTGTGGCCGAATTTAGTGACCGGAAATTTACCGTGCGGATAAAAAAAGGAGGTTGCCACAGCGGGCATGGGTAGGGCACGTTAAATTATTGCACGGCGTTCAAAGTTTCACGAGTTATTGACTGCGGTTTGAGAGGCGGTGAAAGTGGTGTCCCAACTTTGCAGTCATTCATATCCTGGCAAATGAGCCGCTGTAATAGCCGTCAGTAATACACCGCATCCCTTAAAATATGAGATAGGCGCGTTCGGTGCACTTATGAAAGTGCGGTGTTCTTTGCACTCTTAACAATTCTTGTATTTATATGATCAAGCTGAGGTCTACGAAAAGCTCACCCTGATTTTAACAAGAGTAAATTTCTTTATAAAGTTAATATTGCACCCCTAGACCAAACATCTTATAATTCGTGTGCAGTTGGCAACATTTTTATAGATAGCGAGTGCCAAAGAGTGTTAAGGTTTTATTATTGTAACGGTTATAAAACATAAAGAGACAAAAGTAACTAGTTACGCAGTTACGTTTAGAAAAGTAAGGGAAACAAAAAATAATTAGTTATTAAGTAACGATTACAAACATAAGGGAGACAGAAAATAACTAGTTAATCAGTAAGGGTTACAAAAGTAATGGAGACAGGAAATAACTAGTTACTCAGTAGCTGTTACAAAAGTAACGGAGGCAGTAAGTAGCTGGTTATTCAGTAGCGGTTACAAAAGCGGAGGCAGGAAGTTACTAGTTGCTCAGTAGCGGTTACAAAACTAACGAATGCAGAAAATAACTGCTTACGCAGCGCTTAGAAAAGTAAGAGGCAGGAAGTAACTAGTTATTCTAACGGTACAAAAGTGTGCGAGAGAGAAAATAAAGAGTTAAGCTTGTGTATCTCAAAATAAACAACTAATACAGCGATTTCTTTTAAGAACCAGGAATTATTAATTTTGTCACTACATATCATTCCACAGTTAAACGGCAAATTAGTAAAACAATATTTCAGGTAGTATTGCTTAAGTTCAAAGATGGCTCTCGAACAGAGAGATCGTGAAAGTTCCTAATTGTAGAAAAATTAATAATTTGTTGCCCTTTTGACAGAAGAAGTAAATACGTAGGGTAGCATATTGTTAATGAAGTAAATTTTCTGGTGTGAGAAAAGTCATTATTAATGTGAAATGTGTAGTGCTTTAACAAAATGCTATGTAGAATGATAATACAATGAAATACCTAATGTGCAATTTTTAGGAATTTCTGAAATGTTCACTTCAAAATAAAACCTGTATGTTAAATTCGAATATTACAGGTTAAATAAACTCAATTGTTGTTTCCATGACTTTCTCTACTCACTACTCTACAAAATATTTAACAAAAGCTTATTATTCTATGTTCTTGTTAATAGAGATAAACTTTCATTACTCATTATAGATACAGCAGGATAAAGTAATAGCCAGATTTTAAAAAGCGGATCGCTGTGCTCCTTGCATGACCATGGAAAAAAAACGAATAGCGATCTATCATATTAAAAAATATAAGTATTTGAAAATTCAAACTAAGAACAAGCAATATCTCGGATATACTTAATGCTACAAACATATTTGTTTGAATTAATTGTGTACTTTAACGAGATCTACACTTTTTGTATAGTAAGATTTTGTATATCCCTCTAAATGTTTACCAATTATACATATTGTCATGCAGATATATTAAACATAGTATTCTAATAAAATTATTAGCCATTTTTGAGAAGAAAAGATTTCATGTAATGGTAGCTTTGGTTGAGGGAGGATTTTCTTAAAAATCTTGTTGTGTTTTACAAACGCGCACGCGGACCTTTTTCTAACTTTTTAAATCAGGGAGACTCAAAACGTGTTTCCGGTGAAATGTTAATATTGAATTTTGGGTGGAATGCAATACTTCCTCCATTTATTATAGGTAAGTAGTAGAGAGGTAAACTTGTAACAATTTTACACCTCTCTAAACAACCCAAGACTGTGCTTGTTTATATCCAATGTAACTGAAGGTAAGAAACAGGGAACAATTGCTTCTCACGGAGCGACTTAATATATTCACGTACTATTGAACCTGAAAAATGAGATCTATTAATTTAACATTACATTTAAACACAGACGAAAATATTAAACAACTTTACTCAGAATGTAGCCTAGTACCATCGGTTTAAAGGATGGACCTTATTTCGATTCTGTGTAAAACGCTAAATACCCTGTCTTATCGCCTTAATCTTTCTTGTAGAAACAGTAAGATAGCGCAGGTTTGCTTACCCAACTGGGGCGTTAAAGTCCAGTATTGGGCCGCTGAGGTGGGCATAACAGTCCCTTGAGAGTACCACTATTTGGATTACTTTCTAAAGGGGCAATAAGAGAAACCTTGGTGCGCACAATTACCATTCCCCTACTGTCTGCGTCCAAACGTTTTCACAGAGAAGGGGAGGTAAGAGGTCATTACAGGCTACCAGAAACCCCGAAGCTGGGAAGGAAACGAGGAAAAAAACAGTGTTGCCAATAGCACTAATTCTAACAATAGGTATAGTAAAACCACAAGTAACGGTGTGTGCTAATATCCTATTCTTTTACACCAAGACCAATCTTATAGTTTGTAACGTCCTGTTATTTTATATAATGTTAATTTCTTTTAAAAAGTATGACACAGTTTTTGATTTGATATGTTAAAATCTTGCAAATGTTTACGGTTTCATGTGTTAAATACTAGATATGCAACCATGCAGAAGATGCCAGAATGTAATATTTTGGAATTCGGTTGTCTGTTGTTTTAAAAGGATAGCCATTTAAATCCTAGATATTGTTCGTTGTAAATCTTCCTTAATTTACCTACACCAAAACTGAGAGAACAGATGCGCATCAATCGGAAGATGTTTTTCATTGTGATTTGACAAAGTTGTATATTGTATTTTAAATAAGCATTTTGTCTAAAAAAGAAACACGGAAGGAAAGGATGAAAATTTTCCATCCGAAAATAATTTACTTTTGTTCTAGTTTTTCGTGGACTTAACGGAATCAGATTTTTACGAAAGCCCTATTTTAAGTCCTAATCAGAAATTCTGGCTTTATGCTTTACGCAATTTACTTAGTTCGCTTACCATCCTCGTATGTAGGACTTAAATCTCGTAGGAATTACAACCGTGCCTAGGGCCAGAGGCTTATAAAGAAACAGACGAACATTGAATCAGAGAATGAAAAACCCGGGACGGGGGATCGGCCCGTAACTAGGTATGAGAGTGAGGGAACAGATAATATGAAATGAAGGCGAAATGGATGAAAGGAAAGATGGTGATGGAGTAACTGGTGGAATGAATGGCAGGGGAAACCGCAGAACCCGGAGAAAATCCACCCAGACGCCGCTTCATCCATCACAACACACCACACGGATTTCTGAGATCGAACCCGGATTGCCTTGGCGAGCGGTCTAACCACTCGTCCACGGCGCAACCTCTTTTCGGAATTATTCCGTTCTGCCGTTCTGCGGTAGAAAATCGAAAAAAATAGTCTTTATCCGGTTGTTCCCTTTTATTCCAGCTGGAAGACTTCTCACAGTGCAGAATTTTCGAATCCGGACTTGGCGGCTCATAACTCCCGAACCACTGATCGGATTCCATGCCCTTAGCATCATCTCGAGGCTCTTGTTCCTTCCTTTCCACCATGTAAAATACTCGAAATTCAATTAACTTAGGTGTGTTGATTTTTTTATAAATTAAAGTTAGTGGCCTTCTTGTCGTGATTACACAGCTTTTTTGTTTGTTGTGTTTCTGTCAAAGATCCTGCCTCCCAGACTTGGCTCTTGAGGCACTTACTAGACCGAGCAGTTACGCTGTATTTACCAAAAGAGCAATGCAGCAGCGTTGTACGGTTAAATTTAGTGGCACCAAGCTTCGAATAAATTGGATCACCCAGTAGTCATATTAAATCAGTTATTTGAACTGTACACATTTCTGAAGGTTGTTTGATTTTCAGATAATAGAATTTCACCATAACATATCATACTGTGTTCCCAATCTTTAGCCTGTGCTTGCTTTTTACTTTTCTGCCACCTATCTATAGTACGTAAGAGAAAGCATTACATTCCACCAAAAAACTCCATGTCGACATTTCACCAGAAATGCATGTTTTGAGTCCCTCTGAGTAAAACAAGCCTTTTTAGAAAAACGTGTGTGTGAACAGCTTAACTCAAAAACGAAAAACCGGATAAACACCAAACTTGGTATTTAAGTTCAGAATCTTCCAAGGATATAACATGAAGATTAAACAAATTCCTCACCCCAAACCACACATGAAAACATTTTTAATATTTTTGATTTTTCGAAAATGCCTCTAACGATTTTGATTAAAATGCCATATATTTAGCATATTTACATAGCAAAAAAATGTTATCTTGCATTCTCTGGGAACCGTTTATTCGAACCATAAACGGGCAAACCACGAGAGAGAGAGAGACACAAAAACATACTAAGCAAAAAGATAGGTCTCTTTAAAACACAATTTTCTTTCAAGTACTTTTGTGGCATCAGCCATTTCTGAGATATCCCTTATAATTGGTTTCAACGTTTCAGTACTTTATCATTTCTTAAGGTGCAGTCGCTTTAGTTGCTTTGCAAAGACTGGGATTTCAAGGCCAGCACATACTCCCACTTTTAATCACCTGACTATCGATTTTTCCGATGAATAGCTGGCGGCTCATGACGCGTTCAAAGGTCATCTTTATCAGCTGTGCTGTAGTCGATGCTTTGTATTCGTGCTGTAAACAGTTGTGCTTGTGCATCTCAAAGGTCAGTAGTACTGATTATACTGCATGTTACTATCACTCGTGAGTAAGTAACGCGGTAGTTACGGAACGAAAAACTCCAAGTGTAATAGGCAGTTTGCGGAGCACTCATACGCACGATCCGTGGCCTCGCCATAAAAAGACCGCACTGTATCTACAACGAAACACTATAATGAAACTATTTCTGGAAAGGTTCATCTGGATTTACATAAAGTAGAAAGAAAAATCAGCTGTCGTAAGAATACTTTCTAGAAGTTGCATATTTAAAAATAAACGACAGTGAGTAGAGAAAATCATGTGAATGTAACACATTATTATACATTTCGTTTATGATTTCATTCACGATGTTAAAGTGGGACTGAGGATGTATCGTTATCGGATATTGGTTCACTTTAAATTGGTGGCATGTACAAATTCCAAGCTGAGCATCTTTTGAACAAGATACGTTCATTTTAGACTGACAGTACGCCAACATAATCTATTTGTTGCCATATAGTAAATCCAAGATGTCTACGGAGCAGATATGAATCAACGCTGCATCCCCGTGCACATTGTTGGAATTCGTCCTTGGTGATCATGAAATTGCCTTGCCTGTTTATAGCTGCTCTCTAGACATCTCGGATTTACTATTAGCTTGAGTTAGGACTCCGACACAAGCAAATACTTGACTTCAGAGACGATGAACGTGCAAACGCCACAGTCAGCCATGGATTCTCAGCTCACATAAGGTAGAACGGAAGTTAATGCTCCGTGTTCATTATAAAATACTGTTCTGCATACACCGTACGTATTATCATGCATCGCACTTATCGTAAAGAGCAGTGTTGCCACAAGTATCGTAGTAAAGCCATAGGTAATGTTAACAGTCAGGATATATCTAAACAATATCTTTGTGGAGGATAACTCTGGTTCCCCGCTTTATCAGCGGAACCCACACCTCTGCTCCCGTTATTGCGATTTCTGTAGGGATCCTTTTCCCCCCTCTATTCTTTTCACTCTCGTTGCCCCCGTGCGCATCCCCTCTCTCTGTGCAAAGTACATACCATGCGGTTGTTTTTAAAACCAGTAATAAAACTGTTTTATGGGGTGTTAATAAACATTAAAAACCCTATAAAGATTTAGGGTCAGTACAACAATAAACGCTCGGGAGTAGAAAAAGTGACCGAGTCCCCCAAATTGCATAATCAATTTTTTGTTGTTCCATAAAGCTTCCACGTTTATCTAACACTAGTTTTCACCCACTCCATATCACGTATCTCTGACTGGCTTGAAACAAATCCCTTCAGTGTGAAACGAAGGAGGGGCCAGAAATAATCTCTAAACGAATTCAATCTGGTTCGCGTAAATAGGTAGAGGTAGCTAGCATAATTAAACCTGATACGAAGACTCGTCCTTGTAGAGAGAGGGGTGTGTGAGAAATAGGTTACCTGGGGCGCCTAGATACGCAACAACCTTAATATTTATGCCAGACGTTTCATCTTAGTAGATACACAAGGAGATCTATACTTACTGTCATCAAGAGGATATCATTTGTACTTACCTATTTGTCAATTTCAGTAATTACTTTGGTCCATAAGCATTTATTTACCAGCATGATGGTAACTAGTAATAATGCTAATAATAATATTAATAATATCACTTATCCAAACCATTTATTCTCTACTGCCTACTTACAGTAAACAGAGGAAGTATTTTATTCCAACCAAAAATCAGATACCAAGAATCCAACAGAAATGCATATTTTGAGCCTCTGAACCCACAAAAAAGGCATTTTTAGAAAGAGGTCCGTGTGTGTTAAAAATTTAAATTGAGTTTTAATTATGGACGCTCTTTAACTGCTATGGTTCTTACCGTCCCATTCCATACTGGACGTGAAAGACCGGTAATTTTACTCAGAGGCCTCTATCAGGCTTGAGGTTCTTTTAAGTGCCGTAAATCTACGACACGGGACCACCGGCTTTACTTCCCTTCCGAAGAAAGCCATGCTAAGGATTTTTACGCCCGAAAAAAATCCATCGTCCTCTGCCGGGTTTGAACCCGCGACCTTGGGAACTAGAGGCTAGCACGGTACCACTAGTCCACGGAGGACGACAAAATATGTGTGTGTGTGTGTGTGTGTGTGTGAACACCATAACTCAAAATCGAAAAGTCGGTTAAATAGGAAATTTGGTATTTAAGCTTAACACCTTCCAAGATGCGACACGAAGATTTTCAAGGAATTTTTCCACCTCAAACTACTATTTACATGGAAATTTGTTCGAAAATTTTGATTTTCTCAAAAATGGGTCTAATATTAAAATACCACATGTTGAAGATATTTTCATGACAAATGAAATGTATATATTGAATTTTTGAGAATAGCCTCTGAAGCGCTCTTCATTCTGAATGATTTTTGCAGAACTGGTAAACCGTAAGAGATAAACAAAATGTTACTGTGGATCTCATTAAAGCATACAATTTCTGCAATGTTTTGTGGCGTTAACCATTTCCGAGATATTCTTCGTTAATTGGTTAGAATTTTAAAATACCTATATATTATTAGCATAATAATAGTTCTTAAAGAATGGGTAGAGTGTCATGCGAATGTAACACGTCAGATTTTTTTTAACAAGGATTATACCGTCTGACTTGTTCCGAATTCAAGATGTGAATACTGTCGCACTATCTCGGCAACGGACTTCCCCTGTACCTCTATTTTCCTGGTTGGTGAAAAAAGAACATTTCTTAATCTAGAACATATTATTATTATTATTACTTCATAGACAAATTGAAGTAGCCCTAGTAGTCAATTCGTTTATGCAATAATAAATTATCGTCATTCATTATTATTATTATTATTTATTATTAATAATAATAATAATTTAACGGTAGTCAATTAGCAAAACACAAGACAGTTCATCGTTTGGGAAGACACAGGAAACTTGCCAATAAACTAACTATGCAGTTATGCAAATGCTGAAGTAGAAAGGTGACTCTTGTAGATTCCGGGGCTACATAATATGTCAATACGAACTCAAATCCCCACATTCCTATATGGGCCACATTTTCTGCTCCCAAGTGTACGCCACAGTTTATCTATCCGGAAGATAAACGTTTTCTCCTATACCACCAACAGATTTTAACTGTTGCTTAATAATAAACTATATATATATATATAACCTTTTTGTATAAAACGTCTAACATCGAAATATGATCGCCGAATATATCGATATAAATTTCTACTTAATTCATTCTTACTTTGGCAATATTTGTGTACTTTAGAGGCTTGTTATTGCTTAGGAAATGAAGATTGTTTAATTTGCGTTATTTAACTGCAATACACAAGAAGAAGCAGAACCGGTATGTTTATTTTAGCTGTTACTTTTTATGCAATCCGCATGATTTAATTAAAAGGACCAACATCGTGCGAACGCGCTAGAATATAAAATTCCAAGTTAGTCTTTTTACTTTCTCTACTACATATAGTAAGTAGGGTAAGTATTGTATTCCACCCAAAAATTCGATACCGAGATTTCACCGGAAATATATGTTTTGAGACCCCCTGAATCCAAAAAAGGTATTTTTGGAAGCATGTCCGTGTGTGTGTCTGTGAACAGCATAACTCAGAAACGAAGTCGGATAAACACCAAACTTGGTATTTAGGTTCAGTATCTTCCAGAGATGCGACACGAAGGTTTTCAAGAAAATCCCCCCCCACGCCAGTTTACCCTTTACATGGAACATTTTTCGAAAATTTTAATTTTCTCAAAAATGACTAACGATTTTGATTAAAATATCATATGTTTAAGATATTTTCATGACAAATGAAATGTATATCTCGAATTTTTTGGGAATGTCTCCAAAAGTATTCTTCATTGTGAACGACTTTTGCATAACTGGTAAACCATAACAGATAGACAAACTTTTACTACACAAAAATATAGATCGCGTTAAAATACACAATTTATGTCATATACATTTTTGTTTTTGAGTGAATCATTTTCGAGATATTGCTTGTTATTCCCTTAAATTTTCCAATACTTTTTCTCAAATGGGAATTCGTTATTCATTTTTTATGTCCTGGACATACAAAGAGAATGGAATGCGCCACATAGCAACCAGCTCTTAAAATATTTGACTATCGCTTAAAGCCTACCATATTCCCCTTGCACCTAGAAGAAAATTAGCAATAAGTTTAACATCTCGATTAACATAAGCATATGGAGAATAAGCGTTTGTAAAAATAGTTTATACAAGAGTAGAGAAACTCATGTGAGTGTAACACATCAGATTTTTTGCTTTGCTTTCCTATGCAAACTTTAATCAGAATCTGTTTACGGTGTGGATTTGCGATCAACACAAACAAACAAATCCTCAACCTCTTGAGTTGCAATTATTCTCTCTGCATCGTATATATTCGGATGAGGCAATCTACTGCATTGTAGAAATTCCTAATAAGAATACTAGCGAAATATTTGAAGTTGAAGTGTTTCTGAAAAATGTTTCGAAAGAAAAGAGTAAATCTTTGAATGTCATTGTTACAAGTTTTTAATTATGTACGTTAATCACAAAGCTTACGGTGACAATTTTTTGTTCAACACCCTTACGAGACATTTCAATTTTTGGTTTATTGCCCATAATAACACTCCTTTGTAAAAAGTCGCAAAATACGCAGGAAACTAAATACGTTTGTGTTTAAACTGAGGGATCGAATCGCGCAGAGGAAATATTTCCCACTGTAAAACAAAACGCCGAAAAAAGGTAAAATAAAACATGGTAACATTTTGTGTGGTATTACTCGTATTTACTCGGATATTGGCAGTGGGTATGGTGTTATGGTGGTGACGGGGTAATGACGTCACGCAGAGTGTTATCGGTTGGTGTGTTGTAATTATACGAAGCGGGCGGGCGGG
Organism: Deroplatys truncata; assembly: GCA_030765065.1. Lineage (NCBI taxonomy): Eukaryota > Metazoa > Arthropoda > Insecta > Mantodea > Mantidae > Deroplatys > Deroplatys truncata. The sequence continues at coordinate 65,656,316 of CM060985.1, forward strand.
CAGGCAGGCAGACGCCGGCGCCCTAACGCTATTGATTGTGGGAGCGACCACACCCGACAGGCGCGGCGGTCCATCTCCCAGCATCTTCAAACTTTCACTCAACACGCGGCACTTGCTGGTGATACACGAGGAGTGCGGGATATTAATTGCTATTGACATGTGGCCAAATATGTAGTATTGTCAAGGCAAGCTTTACCTTGAAACGGGAACAAATTACAACATTTTGATTTTGCCGATTATCTGCACTTGGTGGTGTTGCATAACACACCACACTTGCTGTTTTATCCCGGGCATTGCGTGATATTAATGTTTAATGATAAGTGGCGATCTTTGGCGATAGAGAGCTTTGTCAAAACAAGCTTTAAAGTTGGTACACATCAGACGATTGAGCCGCGTTTAGCGAAAGCACTCGACCACACACGCGAGAGCTTGACGCATTAATATCACATGGAAACTGAAGAAGTAACTTGTCTATGGATTCTGTATTGTCGATGTAAACTCCGTAACAAAGGCGTGTATCTTAAAGGATTAAATGACTAAAGGCAGGATCATAACTCTTTACCCTTCTTCAAAATTCAGTAGTTGTATTCCGAACACCCAATGTTCTAAATTGGCGGCCTTTTCAGAATTTCTCGATAAGCAAGTCCGTGTCAAAGCGGACTTCCATGCTGTTGCTGACTACAAAAGCACGTGCTCATCTGAACACTAGAACGCAATTCTGTGCATCTCAAAGAGCTCCTTAATCGCGCGACAGAAAGGAACTCCAATCGCGCGTTTTGGATGTGTACGCCACAATGCAATTCCAGGTACCTCATCGCTCTTAGCTAACACTCTAATATGGATGGACCCTAAGGGGACCTTACATTTGCTTTTGTAGATTCTCTAGACGCGATGATGTACAAAAAAATATCACACTTACTGCTGAAACATGAGGGCGTGATATAAATTGCTGCTGAAAACTGGTTGAAGTCGGAATATTGTCAACGGAAGCTTTAAGACGGCCGCTTACCTTGAAATATGCTAAAATTGGAAGCTTTCCGCCATTGCTGGTGAATCGTGAGAATTGGTTAGGCGCTGGACTTTTGATCCCAAGGTCGCGGGTTCAAACCCGGCCCATACCGATAGTTTTTGAGTGTGCTTATAAACGACAGCCCCATATATTTCTGGGGTGAGGGCCAAAAGGTTCCCAGCAGATTACTAAATTTTGATCACCCCAACACGCACATGAGGTAGCGCAGCCCACAAACGGAGAGGACCGGGAACTTGGTGTCTACATTCAAAAGAAGGGGTGAGGTTTTTTTGACAAAAATGCACAAATATTACATAACACACATTACCTGTAATTTATTGATAAAACACTTGGCGGCTCTACATTATACTTAAGGAAACAAAGTATGAGGGGAGAGTTGATGATGAACCATTGGGAGATGATGGATGCTGTATTACGTACCTGTAGGTCATCTTGATGCCCGTACTCTTGTGATCTATCACGACGTTATCGTAGACTGGAATCTGATGATCGCATATTTGTATTCTTGTGTGTGTGTGTGTTGTAATTTTTATTTTATAATTGTGACACGACTGCTGTATTCTGAGTCGGAGAGCACTTGTGTCTTTTTAGGTTTAGGTATGGAGAATATTAAAATACTTTTGCACACAAGTATTCTGTTAGCTATTTCACTTGTATTTTAGATAAACCACATACAGATATACACAAATTACTATTACTATAGTCATGTTAAAATATGTATAACTGGCAGACTTTAAATACGTAATTTTAGCGTCTATTTAGAGACGAGCTTATACACTACCTTCCTGTTGGAAGTCTGACAAGCTTCTGTTAGCGTTCCCTTCAACCGTTATTTGAATTATAGTCATGTACCAATGTACCTGATAGGTGCTACTATCCAATAACAGTTTGTTATGTGTGTGTATATGTGAGTGTTACAGACTTCCATTGTCTTAACTATGAATCGAAGGTTCGTTACATGCTTATGTAGATGCTACTGCATTCCTCGTAATTTTTATTATTGGTTATATAGCTAACAATGGCATTTCCCTCTTATACTATATTATATTTTATGTTATAAACTTGTTCTCTGCCATGTGTACATTATGAATGTGTTTTTAACATCCTCTTAATTATTATACGTACAATATTAGCAAAAAATACATAGCACGTAAAACTTAGAACAAAAATACTAAAGGAAAGAAATTATTCATGTGTTGATGCTGAGAAGCTGTAAATTAGATATCTTTTTACATTGGTGAGTTATCAAATTAGTTTGTCCGTGGCTAGTACTGTGTGTTGATTCACTACTAAATTCTAAATTGTCGATTCTGTGCACGCGGCGTTGTTGGATAACATTCCGCACTTGATGTTGGCACATGAGAAATGCTGGATATTTGTTGACAAGTACTCAAGGATGATTGTCTAGAGAAGCTGATAAATGATTATTGAAAGATCTCTAATAGCTCTCTCCAGGGATCAGTTTGTGGATCGATTTTTTTAGATATACTTTTTTTATACATGCCTTAATTAACTACAGAAAGTTGCAGAATTATTAGGGATGGTGGCTTTTACAGATTAGCTAGTATTTATAATTGTGATAAGTTCCAGAAATGTACTAGAAAGCAAGTCAGGAGTAGTATTAAACTTATTTTCAATTCGTTAACAGATAAGTGGAGTTCATAAAACACTGTACATAGTGTTTTTGAGCTGATAAGAACTTTCAGGGATGACGGAGAAGGCAAAGTGATGAATTTGAGATCAGGAACCCTGTTCCGGAAACCACGGAGTCGAAAGTAATAAGCGGAATTCGTTGCGTTTAAATGCAACACTTTTACAAGATAGGTGTACAGCTTTAACTGACACTACATTCTCACCAGGTATACAAAGTGGGTCACCCAGCTTCGACAACGCGTCGCGAAGTTCTATTGTATCCGTTGGAACAATTCCGTTGTCGCAGACAGCGTGAAGTCTTACCAGGATATCCTCTTTAGTCTCGACAGATGCCTCGTTCTACCTCCCCCTTAATCGCACCAGCGTGCATTGTGTTGCTGATAGACACACACTCTGAGTTGTTGAAACATATTCCACTTGAAGTTCGTCAACGTATGTGGTTCCAACATGATGGGACACCCATCTCACTTTGCACACACTGTTAGCGAAAAACCTGCATCAGATGTTTCCTGAAAGGTGGATAGGAAGAGGTGTTCTTGTTAGGTGGCCAGCTCCTTCACCTTTTCTGGTCCCTCTTGGTTTCTTCTTGTAGAGTTGCCAGGTTTTCAAGCTAAAATAAGGGAGACCTCAGAAATGCTTTCCCAATACCTGACACGACATTATCGACGTATGGATCTTTTACTGTATTGATTTTAGAATATTTATGCGAGTATTGTGTACAGAACGAAGTTTAAGATATTTATTCATAACATTTAAACCAATAAGTGTACTTAAAATATAATAATTTTATAATTTCGCTCATTTCACTCCTTTAAAAACCCACATCAAACATCAAATCATTATGTATGTTTGGAATTTGACTTACACCTAGTCAGAAGCTTGGCATCAGTTCTCACATGGTTAAGAACTCCTTGGAAGTTACTTTAACATTTATAGCAATAGGTAATTCAGCTTTAATGATTTCAGGGGAGACCTTGTTTCTTACATTTTTCCACTTATTGTTCATTAAGCCACAGCCACATTCTACCAGCCAAAGGGAAAATAATGCTCGCTGCTACCAACTACCAACTATAGCAATTGGATATATCGCAAACAGTAGCTTGCATTCGATAGTTCCCATCGCTATTCCATATATGCAATTCAAAATTCTGAGTTAATGACAATGAACTAAATACAGGAGAAGTAGTCCAAAACATTCAAAATGCGTCAGCCGACAGATTCAATACCGTAAGGATAAAACCCGGGAAATAAGAGAGACCTGGTAACCGTAATTATGTGAAAAGTGTTGTGTACGAGACACCTGTAGAAACAGAAGATCTTCTGGTAAAGACTTCTCGCTGCCTGGGTTTTTCCAGCTGGTACAATTGAACTCTGTACGACGATGTCATACCTGCATCAAAGCTGGGAACGCCATTTGGAATGTCTGTGAAAGCTGTACAGATAAATAAAAGTATAACATCTACACACAACGAATTTCGCTTACAACTTTCGACTCCGTGGTTTCCGAACCGGGGTTCCTGATCTCAAATTAATACATTTGTACTTCTCCATCATCGCTGAAAGCTTGTATGCTCAGCTCGGAAGAATTCTGTATATGTTAAGGGTCAAATTGCTATGAGATCCAGTATTGAAGTTAGGAAATGATAATATTATGAGAGTGAAACAAGTAAAATATTTGTGTTATAGACGAAAGCTGTCGCTTGGGGTACATATCGCCGTATAACTCGACCACAATAGTACTGCACTTTTGCGTGTGTTCAAATGTAGGTTTCCGAAGGTTAAGTGCAATAATAGTGGTCGAGTAGTGAATGGGCTGTGACCTTAATGAACAAGATAATACCGATTGTATAGCAAGATTTCCTCTACCACTAACCTAATCGGAGGCTATCATGATTCGTTATTATTAGCTATGGTGAGATATAGCACATGGGCACATAGATTGTTATTAGTTAAAATTATGAAACAGTTAGACGAGTTTAAATATTAATATTATATGATTAACTGTGCATTTATAATTATTTCAACTGATGCAATAACTATAATTCTCGGTGTAATGCTGTTAGATTTGTTGTTCCAGAACAGACAGCTAAGTACAGGCTAAAGAAAGAGGTATTTGATAAAATACATAGAGCAGGTGTGAGACATGGAATTACGTAAAACTTGTGAATAAATGGCAAAGCCTCTGGGACAGTGGTGAAAAAAAGTAGAAGGGTATACGATATGTTGCCTGACATTACAGAGCGATTATTAATTAATCAATTATAACCATTCCATGGGCCTTATACTAGCTATTTATTTATAATGCAATATATGAAACTAATTCTTTTACTTTTGGACAGGTTGGAACGCCGGAACACTGTGTAGGTGAGTGCTTCCCTAATTTAGGAATTCTCGAATAGTCTTGCAAGGTAAGTACATTTATGAAATATTAAGGGATCCGGATTTGTGCACACATTTTGATGAGTTAACGTTTTTATCAGTAAGAGCCAAAGACTTTTTTCTTAGAGGTAGGTAGTCTAATGCTATGGATATATCTGCATGATGACTATTGTTGTGAATATAACATTATAGAAATATTATTTCGTTTACTGTGCTGTGATATGTCAATTCACTGTTTTATTTATTTGTTATAATTAATAGGTATTGTATAGATTATTGATTAGTTTTTGTTTTGAGTGTAGGTGAAGTATTTAGAGGATTTGTTGTCATTATTAATGCTTACATTAATATCGTGCTTATGTTCCATATAGCGAAAATAAAGTATTATATGTTGTAAATCATACTTTGGAAGAATAACCTCAGCTTAGAGTTACAATATACTGAGGCGAGACAAGCATTAATGAAAAATAACGAATGTTTTATTTAAACCTTAAGGGAACCGCTTAGTTTGAAAACTTCTATTTTACGAAATTTGATTTTGGCGATTCTCTGCGTGCGGCCCTATGGAAAATGTACCTCAGTTGTTCAAGGAACATGAGGAATGTTATTGGTAATTAGAACTCGCTTACCTTGAAATGTGTTTAAATTACGAAACTTTGGTTTTGTGGATTCCCTGCACGTAACGGTGTAGTTGAACGTGACAAACATGCTGCTGAAACATAAGGAGTGTACGATATTAATTGTTATTACTTGTATAAAGTTTGAGAGAGTGTACACAGCAGTAGTCTAGGCTCGAATGCTGTACAGGGTGGAGGTATGGGGTATAGAGAATGGCAAGAGAAATATGGATTTTATTTACAGGAACTTAAGAAAATTTTGGGATTGCTGAAACTTTACTATGGGGTTGCGCATAATTAGGAAGAGTAGAGGGAGTAAAGCAAAAATAATGGTGAGAGATTTAAAATATTAGGTTAACATAGCACTTAGTAAAATTAAAATTATTTAGGAAAACATTGTTGAGGGGATGACCTAAGGGATAGAGAATTAAATGAAAGCAGTTTTTGAAAAGAAATTAAATTAACAACTGGTGATATTGAAATGCAGAGAATATATACAGGCAGTTGGAATTAGAATGGGGGACGGAAAATAATGTATAGGAGGTATGTGCCGGAGAGGGACACCTCGCCACTGCGACCAACTAGAGCTATTGCGACTACACTCCCCGGGAGGCAGGGATGAAGTGAAGGAGCCGCAGAAGGTCCACAGGCAGACGCACGGATGTACCTAATACTTCAAAGTTGAAACACCCGCCGGCACCAGGCTAAGAATCCCGCCAGAGGGCAACGAAGCGGTCCTAGCAAGCACCCCTCAGGGGCTCACCTTATGTGAGTACGGGTTTTTGGCGCACCCGGGGGTTCCCGAGCCAATCATCGCCACATTCATCCCCTCACCCCCATCCGGTCGAGGTGGGTTCTTCAAGTGACCGGTGGACCCAAGGTAGGCTCTCGTGCGTTCTTTGCATTCCATCCATACCGCACCTCACCATAGTTTCTTTCTTCCCTTATAACTTTCCGGCCATTTCGCACCACGACATTCGCATATCTCTTTTTCTTCCCCGCCGGCCTACCTTGCGTGCGAAACGCCCACACAGTTTTAGTTTCTTTTATCTTTTTATTTAAATCCTCCGTGGACACAGCCTGACGGATACCCGCGCACCGCGTGCGCAGCTGGGTGAGTGGGTAATGGCGTCATCCCCACCACCCGGGGTCGTCATGTAGGGTTGTTGTTCGTATCCGCTGTTCAACTGCAGTCCCGCGGGGGGGGCCATTGCATGAGCTGCTGGCTTCCGACGGCGATTGGGTCCCTCTGTCTATGTTCTGGGAGGTGTGACCCTGGGGTGAGCTAGGTATAGATAGGCCACTCACCCAAGCCGGGGTAACGCCCGGGAAGTCAGAGCCCGAGGTCGGAGACGGTTGCAATGGTGGAGGATTTTTTTTCGCTATGGAGCACCCTTTCTCCATTATAAACAACAAGCGCCGTAAAACTTTAGTAACAGAAGTAGCACCGCCAACAGCTGGTTGTTACTTAGTGATTACCCGTACAGAGGAAGGACAATCATTCGAGAAGGTGAACCCTTTTATCATCCAGAAGGGCATTGACTCAAATGCTGGTCCGGTTCTTTCCTGCACTCGGCTTCGTAATGGTTCGTTGTTAGTGCAAAGCAAATCCGAGGCACAAAGTAAGTCCTTGTTGAGCGCCACGCTTCTCCACGGTTATCCTATCCGTGTTGAGAAGCACCGCACCTTGAATTCTTGTAGAGGCGTTGTCACCACGCATAGCCTCGATGGTATCTCTGACGAAGACCTGGTGGAATATCTTGCAGACCAGAGGGTGACAGCGGTTCATCGAGTGCAGGCCAAACGCGACGGCGTGTTGGTACCCACTCGTACCCTGTTTATTACATTTGATGGCGTCGATCTGCCCACGAGCATTTCCGCAGGGTACGAACGGATTTCTGTGAGGCCTTATATTCCTAGACCTCTGCGTTGTTTTAAATGCCAACGTTTTGGGCATACGCAAGTCTCATGTAAGAGTGCCGTTAACATCTGTGCAACCTGTAGCCAGCCCTCACACGAAGGTACCTGTTCAACAGTCCCCGTCTGCGTTAATTGTAAAGGGTCTCATTCTGCTTCGTTTGCCGACTGTCCGCGGTACTTGGACGAGAAGGCGATCCAGGAGATCCGGGTAAAGGAAAAACTCTCCTTCGCTGAAGCCCGGAGGCGTTACCATGCGCGCCAACCTTCACTCCTGCGATCAGGCACATTTAGTTCTGTTGTTGCCACGCCAGTACCACGAGTAGATGCCGAAACTCAGACCTGGACCTTGACTGGATTAACCGCCACTACCATCCGGCCGTCTATTAAGGCTACAGTTACCAAAACCTGGTCCCAAGTCAATGAAGTCGCAAGCCGTTGAAAAGAAGCCCAAGCAGAAACTACGTAGGGAAGATTTTTTGAAGGACCCTCCGCGTGCGCGCGGTAACAGGAGTTCACCTTCTCCTCCTCGGAGGTCGCTGTCCCAGGAAGGTCCTGGGACAAGCCGCGCTCAGCGGCACCCTTCACCCATCGCCACCCAGAACCGATTCACGGCGCTTGAATCGGTTTCTGGCACTGAGCGCGTGGGCCCTCCCTCCGAGGAAGCTATGCGGTCTGACCAACTCCATACAAAAAGCCCGAGCCCAAAGGTTAAACAAAAGGTAATTTTAAGCCGCCCATCTAAATAGACAGTTTATCCCCTTATTTTTAATGGCTATCCTGACCTGGAATGTACGTGGTGTACGATCGCATAGGGCGGAACTGCAGCTTTTATTGCGTTCCCATTCACCTATGGTCGTATGTTTGCAGGAGACTAAGCTTCGCCCTCACGATCCTTTTGATCTCCGAGGATATACTCCGGTTCGCTACGACCTTGAACCAGAGGAGGGTACTCCTGCTCATGGAGGTGTCATGTTCTTAGTGCGTAATGACGTTCATTTCCAAACTATCACACTTACGTCCGACTTGCAAGCTGTTGCCATTAGACTGCAGTTACCCGGTTTTTTCTTTTCTGTTTGTTCTGTGTATACACCTCCATCGTCTCCCCTCGCTCCCGCGGACATTCGAGCTCTCCTGTCCGCTCTCCCAACACCATTTCTTCTGTTGGGAGATTTTAATGCCCATCGCTCACTGTGGGGTTCGCCGAGGGCTTGTGCGAGGGGAACTCTTCTTTCCGACATTTTTTATCAGTTCAATCTTTCCATCCTCAATACAGGTGCACCTACTTTTATTTCTGATTCTTCTGGTGCATTCTCTCACCTGGACCTTGCCATTTGCTCACTCCAGCTTGCACGTCGTCTTCAGTGGAACGTCGTCGCTGACACCTACTCCAGCGACCATTACCCCTGCATCGTTTCTCTTCTGTCGCACCACGTACAGCATTCCAGAGTACCTACCTGGATATTCGCAAAAGCCGACTGGAGCTTGTATTCCAGCCTCGTGCATTTTGATGACCAGCCCTTCTCCGACATTAATCAACTAGTGCAGCACCTTACGTCTATTATTTTCTCAGCCGCCGAACGTGCAATACCCCGTTCATCCTCCCAACCTCGGCGGCCACCTGTTCCGTGGTGGAACGAGGATTGTCGGGACGCCGTTCGTGCCCGTAGGACTGCACTTAGGGTGTTTCGGCGACACCCTACACATGCTAACTTGGTGACTTTTAAACAATCGCGCGCTAGGGCTCGTCGCATTATTCAGGATAGCAAGAAGGCATCTTGGGCTCGTTTTGTCGAGTCTTTTATTCGTTTTACGCCTTCATCCGTTGTTTGGGATAAACTTCGTCGCTTCTCAGGTAAAGTGTCACATTGTACTGTTTCTGGCCTTCAGGTTTCTAATGCCACCACAGTGGATCCGGCTGCCATCGCTAACACTCTGGGTGCTGCCTTTGAGTCGGTTTCCAGTTCAGACCATTATTCCGCCGGCTTTCGCTCTCTTAAAGACCGGCTGGATTCCGCATCATATACTTTTCGGTCTGCTAATGATGAATGCTATAACAACCTATTCACAATGAGGGAGCTGGAGCACGCTCTTCATTGCTCTAGGCACTCCGCTCCTGGGCCGGACGGCATTCATGTCCTGATGTTAAAGCACCTTTCAGCCGACAGTAAACTCTTTCTCCTACAGGTCTATAACCGTATTTGGCAAGACGGCCTTTTTCCTTCCGTTTGGCGCGAAGCCACCATTGTCCCTATTCTTAAGCCTGGGAAGGATCGCCAACTACCTTCCAGCTACCGCCCTATCTCCCTCACCAGTTGCATTTGCAAGGTGATGGAGCGCATGATCAACGGGCGGTTGACATGGTGGCTTGAGTCTCAGAAACTTTTAGCGAACGCTCAGTGCGGATTTCGTCGCTATCGCTCTACCGTCGATCATCTGGTGTCCCTGTCGACGCATGTTATGAATGGATTTCTGAGAAAGTGTCAAACCGTGGCTGTATTTTTTGACCTGGAGAAAGCTTATGACACTTGTTGGAGGGGCGGCATTTTACGTACACTTTACGATTGGAATATCCGCGGTCGTCTTCCCATATTTCTTCGGGAGTTTATGACGGACCGCGTCTTTCGTGTACGTGTGGGCTCGGTTTTATCTCGTCGTTTTATTCAAGAGAACGGAGTACCGCAGGGCTCTGTACTCAGTGTCACACTTTTTGCGATTGCTATCAACCCCATTGTTGATTGTATTCCACCTGGCATTTCATCGTCCCTTTTTGTTGAGGATTTCGCTATTTATTGCAGTTCACGGCGGACCTGTCTACTCGAACGCCGTCTCCAGAGCTGTATCGACCGTCTCTACGCCTGGAGTAACGCCAACGGCTTTAATTTCTCCGCCGAGAAATCCGTCTGCATCAACTTCTGGCGCCGGAAGTATTTCCCTCCGCCCTCTCTCCATCTTGGGCCAGGGATACTTCCGTTTGCAGACGAGGCGAAATTTTTGGGGTTGATTTTTGATAGAAAGTTGTGTTGGACCTCGCACGTTTCCTTTTTAAAAGCAAAGTGTGACCGTTCTCTTAATCTTTTACGTGTTTTAAGTGGCACATCCTGGGGAGCTGATCGGACCGTCCTTCTTCGCCTTTATCGCTCTTTGGTCCGATCCAAACTTGATTACGGGTGTATTGTTTATTCGTCGGCACGTCCATCTGTGTTACGTCGTTTGAATCCCATTCATCATCGTGGTATTAGAGTCGCTACAGGGGCCTTTCCAACTAGCCCCGTGCCCAGTCTTTACGCTGAGGCTGCAGAGCCTCCGCTGTCTTTCAGGCGTGAGATGCTCTTATGTAGCTATGCTTGTCGGCTCTCAAGCTTGACTAACCACCCGTCCTTCGATGTATTTTACGAGGATTCGTTTGATCGGCAATATTTAGTTAGCTCCTCTGCATTGCTCCCCCCAGGGGTTCGATTTCGACTGCTACTTCGGCATTTGGACGTTTCGCCAGCGCCGGCCCTTACCCGAGGGGAAACGCGTTTTCCTCCATGGTCGCGCGCTGAGGCCCACATCCACCTTGGGCTGACGTCGATGCCGAAAAATGCGACCCCTGCTTCTGTTCTTAGTTCCGCCTTTTTAGAACTACAGGCGCAGTTCGGGGACTGTCATTTTATATATACCGATGGGTCTAAGACTGATGTTGGAGTAGGATGTGCCTTTGTTTTTGGTGTACAGAGTTTTACTTTTCGTTTACCTCGACAATGTTAAATTTTTACCGCCTAACTTTTTAGCATTTATCAATCCGTTTTATACATTCAGCGGCACGACTTACGGCACTGTTTTATTTGTACGGACTCTCTGAGTGCCCTTCAGAGTATTACTGCGCTGTACAATTACCACCCACTCGTACAGCACATACATGACCTGCTCCACTCGCTGGGTGTCTCTGGCATCAGCGTGTCCTTCATGTGGATTCCAGGTCATGTGGGCATCTCAGGTAATGAGTCTGCCGACGCCGCTGCGAGATCGGCGATTTTATTACCCAGATTTTTTACCTCTGTTGTTCCCTCGTCAGATTCGTGTGTTGTTTTACGTCGCCGCATCCTCTCGCGCTGGCGCGATGAGTGGACGGCCCTCCGGGGGAACAAGTTGCGGGAGGTTAAGCCTTTCCCGTTGATCTGGGATACCTCTTCTCGTTCTTGTCGTCGGGAAGAGGTAATTTTAGCTCGTTTACGGATTGGACATTGTGTTTTTAGTCATAGGTATTTGCTCAGTGGTGACCCCGCACCACTCTGTGGGCAGTGTGGCGTGCCCTTGACGGTGCGTCATATTTTAACAGAGTGTCAGGTTTTAGCTGCATTGCGTGCCCGCGTGGGTCTGCCTATTGGCCTAGCCAACGTTTTGGCAGACGACACGCGTGCTGTAGAATGTGTTTTACGTTTTATTCATGATAGTGATTTTACTCTGCGCATTTAATGCGTTGAGCGTCTTTTAGCTTAATACTTTTCTTCTGTCAGTTTTTATGGGGACTCTAATCCCCAGTGGACATATGGCGCTCATGTCCCTCGCATTCTATAGTTCTTGACACGTTTTAATCGTTTATTGCCTATGCTTTTAGTGTGTTGGTTTTTTCAGATATTTATATTATTATTGTTGTTATTGATTTTATTGTTATTGATTTTATTGTTATTGATTTTATTGTTGTTATTATTGTTGTTATTGTTATCTTATTGTTATTTTTAGCCTTTTGGACATCGCGGGTTTACGTCCTGTTTTTAATTATGCGGTTCTTTTACCTGTTTTTATATTTTGACTTTATATTTTATACATTGTAAGGGCGCTGATGACCTCAGTAGTTTAGCGCCCTTAAGCCGCATATCATCATCATCACCTAGCAAGCAGGCTAACGCACCCTGCCGTTTTACAGGGAGAAATCCTTTACAAAGCGTAGCAACCATACCATATGTCCGACACTAGCCGTACTACGGAACCTGAAGATACTTCGAAAAGATAAAAGGGAGAGAGATGAAAGGATAGGAAATAAGGGAAAGGAGAAACCATCCCAGCATTCGCCTAGGCGGCAGACGAAAACCACGAAAAACCCCATTGATCAGAGTGGGCGGCCACCGGGAATCGAACCCGGCACCTCTGGAATACGGGCCATAGACGAAATGGCGTATATGAAAAAAAGAGTGAAAGCAACCAGGGAAGGAATTGCATGGGCAGAACAGGGGATAATAAAATACATTATTTTTAAGGGGTAGAAGAGATTTATATAAATGTCTAACGTATGGACTGAAGGATAATTATTGTCACGCTGTTCCTGAATGTAAATAAACTAAAGTAATGAAAACAAAATTGAGGTTGGAGAAATACACTAAAGCCCCTTGTACACGATCAAACTTTTTTTTCAATTCAAGACTTTACAAGAAAAATTGTGAAATATTTTTCAATATGTGACAAGATTGAAAAATACCTGGAAAGATTTGACATTGTCAAAGATGTGTATTTACAAGCTGTCTTTTTGTCAAACTAAAACCCTTCAGAACACAATTTATCACGCGCAAAGCAATTTAGCTTTTACGTCACAGTACAACAATTCGCAATGAAATATTGTTCTTTACTAATGTTATGTAGCACTTTCACGTATTATATCCAATGAAATCACATTACGAGCGTGAAATACAATGAAAATAACACCAACCGATAGGTTAACCACACTATATAACATTGCATTAATGTATACTTAGTACGGAAAACTGCCTGACAATTATTTCTTCATAATCGCCTTCATCTGCTTCATCTTGTGATAATTCACCGAGCTCTCGATGTACAGACATGTCCAGCTTATGTATAACCTAATAAGTTCTCATACGATATACCTTGGCTCGGTAGCCATTTTTGTTTACGTTTCACTTTCAGCCATGTTGCAGATTTCGTGACGCACTGTGAATACTCGTATTTCATTGGTCAAATCCATCAAATCATTGTGAAATCTTTGACCGTTTAGAGCTTGTCCTTATTTACTTTCAAGACTTTCAAAGACTTTAAAAGTATTGGGAGCAATTTGACAAGAAAAGTTGTGAAGTTGTGACAACTCTTGAAAAGTCTTGTAATGTATTGAATTTGACAAAAATTTGATCGTGTACAAGCGGCTTAAGAGTGAAAAATTGTTAAAATTAGATAGGGATATTAGGGAGATTGTCAGTTATTTATATAAGATAAACACAAAACGAATGAAAAAGCTAATAAAGGGAGATGTAGATTCTATGGAAATAGACAGTGGATAAAGATTCTCTGTATAGAATGGCTAGTAAGATAACCGCAGTGTTAAAGCTTATCAGAATAAATAGCGCAGCCAGCAACTAGCAAGGGTGGATTATAAAATATTTAGTTACACAAGAGTCATCTTGTTTAATAATTAGACTAATATGTAATAAGTTTATCCAACTGAATATTAATGTATACGTATGTATACATGTTGAACAAATAAATTTATCTCGTCTTACTACATGTGGCTAAAGTAGGTCTGTAGTTAAATGAAAGTTTGGGAGGTCCCTTACCTTGAAATGCGCAAAAACAATGAAATTTGTGTTTTGTGGATAGTCATCAAACGGCGGGTTTGGAAACATCCCATTACTGCTGTGAAAACTGAGAAATTCTTGATAATTCCTACTACCGATAAGTGAGCACAGGATGATTTATTCCGGAAAGCGGAAACGAGTTAATTCAAGAACGATTCTCTGAACTGGCTGGCGAAATATGAGGGGTACGTGAAATCAACTGCTTTTGACAAGTGTCCAAACATTTCTGTCAAGGAATTTATTAGGGGACCGCATACATGAAAATGGCAGAATTTATTATACGGGCTATTAAAAAAGGAGCACATTTTAAATATTAATTTATAAAGAAAACTTTAGATACCGACACAAGTTATATCCCTGGATAGAGAAAAGTTCAAAGTTTTAAGCCTCCACTTATGAGCTCCATTCAATGGAACTGTAGTATGTTTACGAGAAAATGGCGACACCAGGGAAAAGTCGTTTAGGGTGCTGCGATGTGCAAAGGGTGAATCCACTATTTCATTGCAGCGTGCATTTCGCTGTAAATTCAACAAAGAGCTGTGTCGTCATAAACAGATTTAAAATTGGTACAGGGAATTCGTAGAAAATTGCATATGCAAAAGTAAAAGCACTGGTACTCCCTGTATAGCAAATGTTGCTAATGTAGAATGCATAAAATAAAACCTTGAAGCTTCCTTTATCCAGTGATGTGTCGTACGCGTCTCTATCTATTGCTGTTAATTAGAAATACATATTTTAACCTTTCTTTTTCTTTTTGAATAACTCTATTGTATGTTGAAGATTCTCTAAACGCGGCGGTGTTAACACTAAACTTGCTTTATATATCATTCCTCATTCGTTGCCTATTTCTTTCATTTACGTAATGCGTACATTCCGAAATCATCTGTTATGTTTTCATTATTAATTCCTTCTCTACACTTCGATTCATGTGTTTCGATTGCGTCGTCGTGTATATTATACAAAATCAGTTTTTGGCTTTCGTTAGTGTATTCTCTAATTTTATTTTAATAACACCACACATATACAGCTGAATTTACCTAACTATGGTTCTCTACTGTTATAGGTATAACTGTAACCCAAATAGCTAAAATCGTTGACATTTTCTTTGTCGAATTAATGTGTTTGTTCTTTTTCGGGGCCTATGAGAAATGTTTGTTCTTGGACGGGTTACAAGCCCATTGATGTGAGGTATAATTTTGGGGGCACCCGTTTGCTGTGGCTGTGAATTCTCGCCTATCCCGCATGTATACTATGGCCTTTGCCAGGTGCTCTTTCCCAGACTAATGGGACCTAGAGCTCACAAAATGACAGTTGCTATCACTCTTTAAGATGAACTAACTCAACCATCCTGTTACCCTAATCTTCTCGAACATCTTATATAGGGTAGTTCAATTATATTCGAACCCACTCGCGGCCTCTCTATACTGCGCGAGACAGCCGGCAGTCGCCGGAGGAATTACGCCGGCAGAGGCGGACTAAAATCCTTACCTTATAATAGATGCTGGAAATGTTGATCTTCTGCTCTCAAACGGGCAGCATATCTCGTGTAAATATTCTCGCTCACTCTCCGAAGCTCAGCAGCAATTCTTGTGATTTCTTGCACAATGTTTTCTCTAAGTTCCTGTAGTGTACGAGGATTGGAACGATACACTTTCTTTTAAAGAACCCCACAAATACAAATCACAACTCGTTAGCTCAGGAGAACGAGGGACCACAAATCAACACTAATTATTCTGTCATCAAATATCTCTCTTATTGCACGATTCTGCAACAGCACATACGGCTGCCCAATCACTACATGCAATAAGAGAGGTGTTTGATGACAGAATAATTAGTGTTGATTTATGACCCCCTCGTTCTCCTGACGTAACGAGTTGTGAGTTTTATTTATGGGGTTCTTTAAAAAAGACAAAGTGTATCGTTCCAATCCTCGCACACTACAGGAACTTAGAAAAAACATTGTGCAAGAAATCACAAGAATTGCTGCTGAGCTTCGAAGAGTGAGCGAGGATATTTACACGAGATATGCTGCCTGTTTGGGAGCAGAAGGTCAACATTTCCAGCATTATTATAAGGTAAGGATATTAGTCCGTCTCTCCCGGTGTAATTTCCCCGGCGACTGTCGGCTGTCTCGCGTAGTAGAGAGAGATGTTCGAATATAATTTAACTACCCAATATTTACTGGACTTATTACACATTTCTGTATTTTGCTTAGTCTCTGCCTGTGTAGGTTCAATGTAATATCATTTTCGTATATTGTTTTCCCATGGAGTACTTATAACCATTGAATAACGGTTTCTCTAACTCCATTTGCTTGGAGTTCTATATATTCATGAGTATTCGGGAGTATTGACCGGTTATTTTGCAGCGGCTTCACTGTACACCATTCCACTAATATTCCTTCAAGGTCTCCATGTAATATCAAATGCTCAAAATTGTAGCACAAAAAGGACAAAGCGGGACTCTCCCATTCCACTGTTTGAATCAACTGAGGACTTGGCAGGAAATATACACAGCGCTTTCTAGAAGGAAAAGGTATGTGATGTGAGAAGCAGGTTCAGCTTACTTTGCCCCCTCGCAATATCCATTTACCTGACACCTTTTCCAGTGGGCTTAGCGTTTTTAATAAGCAGACTATGTGTGCAAGAGAAGTATTTTTTATTTGTTTACCCTTCTAAATGGAACTCCAGGTTTCAACAAATTATTGTTTCTTAGTTTTACTAGTTCATACGCTGTATGTTGACTAGTTTGTAAGAACGGGTTGCTCTAAGCACGATCTAAGCATAGACAACATGTTGAGAAAGTACGATCCAATTTGGAAAGCGAAATCCTTTCACCACTGCAGAGGTCGAACCTGGACTATCCCAAACGACCACGTAGTCACTAAATAGCACCCAATAAAGATGTTTAGGTAAACGGTAGGATTTGGTGCGGCTGACTCAGGAGACAGATTGCAGTGGGTCGATGCTAAAGTCATTCTGATCACGTCCTGGAGGCAATAAACAAGTAACCACTGACGTCAAGTTCTACCGCAGGCGAGTCTGCTTCTGCAGTACAGGCTTTTAGCACGTCTCTGGTAGAGAAGGAATCTGTATATAATACGACATCCAGCTGAGACTATCAACACGTGTAGTATTACCGCACAAGCTTCAATATGATGATTTGTGTTTCTGCTTATTCGCACTAAACATCTTTAATTCTGATCACAAACATATGCCAAGCAAGTGTACAGTTACATTCAGAAATGGTGGGGTAGGATAAATAACTAGATCGCACACCATGGGAGCAACAAAATATATCTGAACAAGGTTACATTCACGTTTACTTCCGGTTCAGTGACGGCCAGGCCATTTAAATGAAGTTTTTGCTAGAAATAGTAGTTCCACTAATGTTTTCAATAACTTTATTGCTAATGTTAAATTGTTTTCTTTAAGATACAGGTTTTACTATCTCCACCATTTATTTTTATAAATAAAGGAAGTATTGTATTGCACCAAAAAAAACAGTATAAATGCTTTACCGAACTTACATGTTTTGAAGTCCTCTGGACGGGAGTTAGGACAAACTAAATGTTTTAAAATTGTATTTCGATCTATCTTCGCTTGTTCCCAAGGACCAAAATCAAGTAGCTTTAGTTCTCCCAATTCAGTTGTGCTTATTTGTCTGTCAGTTCATTGTCCGATATTATACTCACTTTAAGCATGTTAAATTACAAACCAAAATAAGTAAAGATACATTTTTGTGCACTGAAAAGAAAAAGTTGAATGTGATGCATTTACACAACCTTCTGTATCAGTAATATTATATATTACATATACATATAAAAAGTTCTGTCTATGTTACTGTAGTCACCATAAGTTCTTGCTTAAAAATTATTTTAAATGAATTAATAAGTGCTTAGTTTAGACATGCTATTTTGTGACACCGCGTCATTTCTCTCCTTTCTCCCTCTAACTTCGTGTGTTGGGGCGGTCGGACTTTACGGCGACACTGTGTTAATAGAAGTTCTTTGGACAGTAGGCAAACCGAAGAACAAAACAGGGAGATGGGTTAAACCTCGTGTCCCCTCCAGCGGCAACCCTGGTTAGTTAAATAAAACATGTGGAAGCATTATTCAAATGTTTATTCGTGGTAACAAGCTCTTGCGACGGAAAGAAAAGAAAGAAACGCAAACACAGAATCTCAGACTTTGAAGCATACCGTTCAAATGACGCACTCTGTTGTGAATTTCGAGAACTTTTAACGCTACGAAGAAGAACCCATTTGACAAAAGTTGTGTACTTTCATGAGCTCATTTTTCGTGTAAGTTTTGACTTATCTTTCACGCCCTTCTAGTTATACAAAATTGAAACAAATAAAGGTGACTTAACAGGCTGTTCATAGAAAATGGAAGATATAAATTTTATTTTTGATATGTAATCAAAATCATTACAACCAATTTTGACAAAATAAAAACGAGACTTTTTCAATGTAAAGGAGGTTGGGCAATTTATTTTTCTTTAAATCCTTGTCTCTCATCCTTGGAAAAGACTAAACATAAATACGAAACTTGACATTCATCCCTTATTTTGTTTTTGAGTGTGCTGTTCACACACACATTTTTCCTAAAAACACTTATTTAGGTTTAAGGGTGCCTCAAAACATGTATTTTCTATAATCTTGGTATCAAATTGTGGTTGGAATTCAGACGCTTCCTCTATCTACTATAACTGGGTACTAGAGAAGGTAAAAACTACCCTTAGTAGCAAAAAAAAAAAAATCAAAAAAAAATCGATCATTGTATTGCCGTACCTATGCAGCTTGAATATAATACGGAAAATAGCTTGTAATAAACGCACAAAGTGCTTTTATTGTTTAAGAGGGATAATTGTATAATTATTATAACAGACCACAGATCAACAGAGGAGGATTTAAGCACTGCGGCCAGGGGCCTATTGCGCCGTATGCAACCTCCGGAAGGAAGGGGTGAGATGAAACATCCGATAGGTTGTTGCCTGGACCAAGTGTCGGCAGGTGTGGATATTGCGGGGTCCCTAAAGTTCACAAATGGAAACATTCCTACAGTCACCCTCCAGCGTTGCTCCTGATGAACAACTGCTCCGTACTGCCCTGGTTCCGTACCAGAGGAGGAAGAAACAGTCACAGAGCGCATATTCACTGCGCACTACACACCACCAAACTACCCAGTCAAGTCCCATACTTCGAAAGGTGATATGAAATGAAATGATGAGGAATGATGGATCAGAAAAATTCGTCGTATTAGAAAAATCACCCTAGCATTCGCCTGGCGGCAAGGGAAAACCGCGAAAAAATACATTTCAGAGTGGGCGGTCGTCGGAGTTCGAGCCCGGGAGCTCCGAATGCGGGTCAGAGACGTTCCCGTCTGAGCCATCCTACTCGGTACACTTCAAAGTGTGAAATTGCATTCTACTATTCCTATGCCTCACTCTTGTTTTGTAAACGAGCGCTGGATACTCCATCTGCAGCATGTTCCAATGTCACAAAGTCCATTTAATTGCGACTTCTGCCTCCAAAATTGGTCGCATTTTAACTAGTTACTGGCACTGAATGAGGCCCACGAGGAGCTCAGTCTTTCGAACTGATTCTTTCCACAATTAAATCTTGGAGAGCTTCCTAATGAGCCGGGTGTTACTGATTTCTCTGAAATTTTATTATGCTTCCGAGTATACTCGTTACTTCCTTGTGCAGGTTCAGATTCCTAGAAGGAATTCGTTAATCGTTATTCTCATTTGAGAATCTCCCTCTTATTATTCTCTGCGCCTATAAATGTCTGTAACAATCGTCAACGCATCGGAAACATTAGCAAGTATGGGTAAATGGTTTTGAAAATTATGTCATTCTTATAATACTACCACCGTGTCATCTTTAGATGAATGGTGGCCCAGCTCTTTGTAAACATGAAGTAAATTTACCGAGAGTTTTAAAGATTGTAATAAATTGAAACTTAAGAGAGTATATCAACTTTTTAAGTGGTGGTTCTAGTTAATGCTGTAGGTACAATTTTTCACTCGGATCATATCTCTCCAACTTTATCTTAAAACACGGCTCGCGTGAAAGAACAAGTAATTACCATTGATGTACTAATAATTGGTTAAACTATGAAGCCGGGACTTAAAGTATTTATAACATTATAAGTCGGTACTGGACCATGCCATCTCAAAATCAATTTGAGATATCCTTGTGGTTTACTGGGAAAATTACGAGTTCCGTTGGGGAATTTAATGTTGTGCCGTCATGTTGCTATGGTAGCGTAGTTGATCAGAACAACAAGGTTCCCGGCTATGGAAATGAATGTTTACTTTCTCTACTACGTAAAGTAAGTAGAGTAAGTACTGCATTCCACCCGAAATTTCACCGAAAATACATGTTTTGAGGCACCCTGAATCCAAAAAAGAAGGTTTTTAGAAAAAGGTCCGTGGGTGTGTCTGTGAAGAGTATAACTCAAAAACAAATAGTCAGATAAATACCAGACTTGGTATTTAGGTTCAAAGATGCGACACGAAGATTTTCAAGACTACACTTTACATGGAACATTTTTTTTACATTTTTTATTTTCTCCAAAATGGCTCTAACGATTTTGATTAAAATATTATATATTTAAGATATTTTCATTAACAAATAAAATGTATATCTTGAATTTTCTGGGTATTCCCCAAAAGTCCTCTTCTTTCTGAATGGATTTTCCATAATTAGTAAACCGACAGATAGACAACACTTTTCTATACAATAAATGTAGATCTCGTTAAAACACACAATTTATATCGTATACATTTTTTTTCTCGAATGAACCATTTCCGAATATTCCTAGTTATTTGTTTGAATTTTCCAATACTTATACTTTTTCTCAAATGGGAATTCATTATTCGTTTTTTTATGTCCTGGACATGCAAAGAATGAAATGCTTCACGTAGCAACCAGCTCTTAAAAGATTTGACTATCGCTTAAAGCCTGACATATTCCCCTTGCATCTACAAGAAAATTAGCAATAAGATTAACATCTCCATATCTCGATTAACATGAAGTAGATGGAGAATAAGCGTTTGTAAAAACAGGTGTACAAGAGTAGAGAAAGTTATGTGAGTGTAACACATCAGATTTTTCAGTCTGATTCCCTTTTCCAATGGCTTTAATGTTGTCGGTATACAGCTTTATGTAAAACTGTTCTTGAATTGCCAAAATTTAAGGTTATAATTATAGTAAAAGTTATAAAATCCAAGTATTATTTTCCAACTTTTGGTGAATGAATTTTCTGAATTATGCTAAATTTATTTACACGTTCTTCGTAGTCTTTGGTTGGTTATTTGAACTGATAAGATTTAATTAATGAATTATAAGGTCCCTTATTACTACCGATGCATTCCTCTTGCACCTGCGATCCTGCTTTATTTTCCATTTGAAATAGCGTAGCAGGCGGACGCTTCTGTAATGCATTCCAGTTTTGGCATCACAAATGGAGGAAGTGCGGATGCTATCGGCGAGGAATGCTCTCAAACGTGGAATTTCAACCAAGCAGTGATAGAAACACACAGAGTGAAGAAGAATAGCATTCTGTTTATATAGGGTGTAAAGAAATTAAGAAGTACAACGTATACTTCTGCTTGAGGAGCCTTAATTGTCGCTGTTTTGTTTTCACTTTCTGTGCTATTTAAGCACCCAAAGCAGAGGAGGTGTCACGTTCAACTCATAAATTCGATACAGAAATTTCATCAGAAGTACACGTTCTGAGATCCTCTGTATAAAAATAAGCAATTATGGGAAAAGCTGTTTCTCTCTTGTCTTTTCAACTGTATAACTCGCAAACGAATACATATCTGCGAAATATCAGTTTAATATTACGTCAGGCGCATTTTATGACTACAAAACAAATGTTTTAAAGAAATGCCCTCAATCACAAATTTTCGCTTGGAAATTGTCTCTGTATTTTCTTGTTTTCTCAAAATGCTAAGAATGTGGGTAAAAAAGTACATAGTTATGATATTCGGATAATAAACAAAAAATCTCTGCAAGCAGCCTCTGAAACCTTCTTCATTCTCATTGTTGCGAAACCGCAACAAATAGGTAGAGAAACATTTACATATCTGTAAGGTATTCAGATTATGGCAAATGAAATCTTGTAAATTAGTCATTTCCGAAAAAAATCTTATTTTTACTTGAATTTTTCCATTGTTTAAGTAGTACGTGTTGTTAATTGGCCATTCTTTTGTTTTTCATTTGAGTGTTGTTTCAGCCTATGAAGTGTTTATCACCGTACTATTATCACAATGTTAGAATATATAGCCTTGGATCTCCCACCTTATGTACCTGTAAGCCTCAAACGAATAGCAGGTGCTGCACTCTGTTAGTAACTAGCATAAATTATTGGTAGGATAAAGATACATACATTGCGATTCATTGGTGAAAACAAAATGCTTTAAATACGAAACCTTAGAGATAAGCAAACATGTGGCACAGTAAAAATGTGAAGCTATTTAAGATATACAGTTTTTGTGGCATGAACGGTTTCAAAATATTTGAATTTTTCTGCGTTTTCATTAATTTGTTTTGAGACGTTAAGCACTTTTTTGTTCTTCCTCTAAACTTCATGCAAAGCTGTAATGTCATGTCTCCCATAATTGATACCGCCTGGTTTCTAAACATCTGAATAGGGTAGCGCACGATAATATGCTATTTAAACGCAATAATTTCCTGCGAATACATGATTATCAGAACCAGGTAGATCTGATTCCCGGGGTCCCGGGTTGAAACCCGGCGGAGGGCGATGAATTTTTTCGGTCGTAAAAATCATTAGCATGTCTTCCTTTGGAAGAGAAGTAAAGTCGGTGGTCCCGTGTCGTAGATTTACGGCACATAAAAGTACCTAAAGCCTGATAAAGAGCGCTCTGAGCAAAATTTTCAGTCCGTCACGCCCAATATAGAATGGGACACTAAGAAATATAGCAAATAAAGAGCGTCTATAAATAAAAGTCAGTTTATTTATTTAGAAGTAGGTAGAAAAGTAATGCTTTTTATAAGTAATTTGTGAGATATCATGAAGAAAAGTTATGTATGGAGAGAGAGAGAGAGAGAGAGAGAGAGAGAGAGAGCGTGTGTGTGCGCGCGCGGAAACTTCATACTTTGCGGTATGAAACGACTATATCTGTTTTTATCAGCGTTGCAGAATCTTGGTGATTAAAAGTGCCTAAAAGTGTTTGTCAAAAAGGCCAGAAATGACTAAATATGGAGTAGCTTATAAACGATCATATGAAATTAGCGAGAGAGATCCAAGGGATTTCCCAATCTTGTAAAATAATTTTCCTGAGTTCTCGAAGGAACTTCTTTAGTTCAGGAATGGTTTTCTGCCTTTTCATAAAAAATGTTCTGACTAGTAGGGCTATGTTAGAGAAATATTTAAAGAGAAAAGAAACGTGGAGATTCAGTGCTCACTGGCCATACAGATTTCATGTGACAGGCCGCATATAAACATTCACCCAAACTTTTTGCTTGCAAATGTCTTTAGGGTGCATCTCAACAGAAAATCTTGACTCCGGAACCTCCCTCATTCCACTCGTCTGTGCAGACTCCAAAGTGTGGAAATTTGGAAGAGAGAGATTGTGACTCACAATTTTTATCTGATCGAAAACATTTTTACTATCTCTACCACGTTCATAGTAGGTAGAGAAGGTATTGCATTCCACCCAAAAATTTGACTTCGAAACTTCCCAGGAAATACACGTTTCGAGGCCCCTGTATCCACAAAAAGCAATTTTAGAAAAAAGTGTGTGTGTATCTCGACTCAAAAACGAAAAGTTGGATAAATACCAAACTTGTATTTAGGTTCAGCATCTTCCAAAGATGCGACACGAAGGTTTTCAAGAAAATCTCCGCATCTTAAGCTACTCTTTTAAAGTTTTTTTTTTTTTTTTGCTTTCTAAAAGCTGCCTCTCAGGATTTTGATTAAAATACCATAAATTAAAGATATTTACATAACAAATAAAGCACATGTCTTTAATTTTCTGGGAATAGCCTGTTAAGTCCTCTTTGGAAGGAATTTTGTATAATCTTATATAACTGATAAAGTTAAGGGATAGACGAAAACGTATTACACAAAAAATGTAGATTTCTTTAGAAAACATATTGCTTCAAATACATAAACCATTTCCAAGATATCCATTATTAATAGTTTGATTTGTTCAATACTTCATATTTCAAGTCCCTTCGATTTCCAGTTGTTTCTCGTGATTGCATAGAAACAGTATGGAAATTTAAGGCCAGCATATAGCGTCCGGTTCTTAAACATTTCACTATCGCTGTTTATTTGTATCTGTAACGAAATGTGTAATGTAGTTATTTCTGCAAAGGTTTGTTTCGATTAAAACGAGTAGGTAGAAAAATAAACTTTCCTAATAATAAGTGTACATCCACTAATAAACGATAAGAGGATAGAGAAAGTTACGTAAATGTAACACATAAAATGTTTCATTAAAGTATCTATAATAAATTTCTCTTAGACATTCTAGTGATGTTAATCGTTAAAAAATCTGATGTTGCTCATAACTTTCTCTAAATTAAATCATTTATTTTCATATATCTACTACAAATTATTCATAGTTCAAGTTAATTGAAATAAGCTTTGAAGAAATAGTTTCATTATACATTTCGCTGTGATTACAAAGCGAATAGAGGAACAAATGGATAGTCAGCAAATGGCTAATGCTATAAAAAGGTTATTAGAAATAAATTGTATGTTTTAAAGAGATCTAAATTTATTTTGCGTGGTATATTTTTGCCTAACTGTTATAGTTCACCTGTTATAACAGAATTATACAAAATTCCTTCTGAATGAGGAGAACTTCACACGCTATTTCCAGAAAATTGAAGATTTACATCTTATTTGTGACATCGTTATGTTCATGCATGGTATTTTAATTAAAACCATTAGGACCACTTCCTTGAGAAAATAGAAAATTCGGACAATTTTTGTATGTCAAGGATAGTTTGGTGTGGGAGGGTTTTCTTGAAAGTGTTTGTGTTGCATCTTTGGAAGATGCTGAACTTAAATATCAAGTTCGGTGTTTGTCCAGCATTGCGTTTTTAATTATGCAGTTCACAACACGCAGCACGGGCGTTTCTCTAAAAATGCATTTATTTTAGATTCAAGGGCCTCAAAACTCGTATTTCCGGTGAAATCTCGACATCGAATTTTAGGTTGAATACAATACTTTTCTGTTGCCTACTACATTGGTAGGTGGCAGAAAAAGTGAAAATTAGACTATGGAAATTAGCTCAATTGATATGTAAAATGGCTTTAAATACATTTAGTGACTTTACGCATACTAGTGGGTACTAGATTTGGCCATAGAATGGGTAAATTGGTATCACTATGTTTTATACTCTTGCACCAGGTGGAATAGGGCAGTTTACTACACCGTAGAATTAAATCTCGTTTATGTTTTAGCCATTTACACTTGTTTAAGTATGGAATGGCCTATAGGCACAAACCCAGACAGTGAAAGCTTAGGATGGTTTATTTGCATTTGAATTCGCTTCTCTGTGAGGCGGGGGATGCGGCGAAGTCGTGGGGAGCAGCAGACACGTCAACAGCTGACATTACCTTGATATGACGTCAAGACATCCCTTCTCCTTTGAGGGATTTCACCTGACTGAAGAGCTTGTCTCACACTGATAATTATGTTGCTCTGTATGGCTATGTTACTTGTGTCTGAAGAGACGACTCGAGTTCTATGAATGTTCACCTCCACGTTTAATACCGTGGGTCAAGTCACACTGGCAACAATTATCATAACAGGCTTTCCAGAATCGTTTGCAGGAATACATCATGACCAGTTGGCCAATCGGGCTGCACAGTTTGCGTGGTTGAGAGCCCATATCCATTGTTTTTTTTCTTTCACTAGTATGTATTTACGGCAAGTAATGTATTCCGTGAACAAATTTGATGTCAAGATTTCATTGGAAATGCATGTTTGAGGCCCCTGAATCCAAAAATATCATTTTTAAAAAAAAGGTCTTTATGTGTCTGTGAACAACTAAACTCAAAAACGAAGAACCAGATAAATATCAAACTTGGTATTTAGTTCTGTACCTTCTAAAGATGCGACACGAAGGTTTTCAATACAATCCCCGCACCCCACACTACCCTTTACACGGAAAAGGTTTCAAAAACCTTGATTTTCTCAAAATGATTTTTATTGCAATAACATATGTTTAAGAAATATTTCTTCTTTCTTCGTTTACCCTCTCCGTTGTTAGGGCTTACATCCCCCAAGACTTACAAGTGGTGGAATGAATGGCGGGGGGAACCAGATAACAGGAAGAAAACCCGCCCAGACCACGCTTTGTGTACTACAAACCTTGGGCATGGGCCGCCTTCGAGAGAGGCGAGTAGTCTAACCATTGGCCTAAGATATATTTATTAAAAATGCAATTTATATCTTGAATTTCCTGGGAATAGCTTTTGAAGCCTCCTTCATTCTGAATGTTTTTGTATAATCTGTAAACTGTAAGAGTTAGTCAAAATATTACTATATACGTACCAAAAAAGAAAGAAAGAGAAAGTGTAGATCTCTTTAAATCACACAATTTATTTAAAATAATATTTTTGTGGATTTAACCATTTCCGAGAGATTGTTTGTTATTGATTTGAATTTTTAAATACGTATTCGGTTTTTTTCTAGTGGTCATGGAAAGAGGACGGCATTTCAAAGCCATCTTAAAAGATATAACTATCGCTTAAGCCTACTGATTTCCCCTAATCCCCTTTCACCTACAAGGAAATGTGCAATTAAAACAGTCCTGACAAAGTTTAACTCGATTAACATGTAGATAGAAGAAGAAGCTTTTTGAATAATAATTTGTTAAACAGATGAGTAGAGAAAGTCATGCGAGTATAACAAGATTTTTTTCTCGTGGCCATGGAAAGAGAACGAATTTCAAAGCCATCACATAGCGACCTGCTCTTAAAAAATTTTGACTGTCGCTTAAGCCTAATGTATCACCTTGTACACTCGCTTCCATTTATGCCGTCACCGCAGCTTCAGGCAGTGGAGTATGCTATATATAGCAAGGAGGAAGTGTGTATATCTTATTACCTTTATGCGTTCTGTTGTACGTGCACAATTCTAGATTATTCGCACATGAATATATAACTTTGAGCAATAACTTTACTCGCCATCTTATAGTAACCATGTTTAAAAATATAACTAAATAAAACCCGGTTTTGTCCAATATCTACACGAAAAAATACTTTTAATGGCAACAATATAAAACTGAAACACATACGTTTTACCCTCAAAGAGGACACATTTACTAGACGTTATTTTAGTAATCTGTCCACGCGAATGTTACATGGAATTGCCCTAGCAATGTCCTCAAATGGCAAATTGGCTCCCGCATATTCCCACAGTTCTTCCGCGATGCACCTTCGGAATATTTGCGTCCATCGCTTGAGCTACAATTAACACATATCACTGTTTGGTTAAACAACAAAGGCTGAACGCTCCAGTCACATCCTTCCCTGCTATGTACGCGTCCGCTGAGAGAAAGTTGATAAAATGCCTCCCGAAGCTGTGGTGACGGCATAAATGGAAGCGAGTGTACCTACATAAAGAAATATGTAATTAAACAATCTTCGTAAATGTTTATTTCGATTAGCATGAAGTAGATGAAAGAAAAAAGCTTTTGTAAGAACAATTTGATGAACAATGCGTAGGGAAGGTCATGTGAATGCAACATTAGACTTTTAGAAAAAAGGTCTGTTCTGCCATATAATTTGCTAACGTTTAAATGTTGTGTATCGCGCCTGACGT
Source organism: Deroplatys truncata (assembly GCA_030765065.1). NCBI lineage: Eukaryota > Metazoa > Arthropoda > Insecta > Mantodea > Mantidae > Deroplatys > Deroplatys truncata. Next base: position 65,684,304 of record CM060985.1, read on the forward strand.
ACTTTCTGATTAATTGTGTCTTCTAAGCTCCCGCCCGGCTTTTGCGCGCTGCCTAGTCGCGATATTTTCGCGCGAGGTAGCTTGGTAGTCGTTCGGCGAATGGCTTGGTGACCATAGCGTCTTTTTTCAGATGGTAGTTGCTTATGAGGTTTCTGGTCTTCTGCTTGTGTTTTACATGGGTAAGTTCGGCTGTTTTCTACTTTGTATAATTTAGCTGTGGCGCAATTTATTCGGCTCTGATCGCTGACACTTCCTTGCCGTTTCTTTAAAGACAAGCTTACATTTTGGGTTTATACGGGGAACATTTTATAGTAGATTATATTAGCAAAATTTTTGTAAACCTTATCTTCTTTTGGAATTGGACGTTTAATGGGCCTGTTGCGTGGTTCTGTTTCTGTGAAAAAGTTCGTAAAGTTCAAGTTCTGATAGAGCTATAATTAGGTAGCAGTTTTTATCCGAGTATATCGTATTTTCCATTTTTTCTCAATTGTAATGGTATGTGATAAAAGGAACATGTGGAAGCATTGCATGCATGGATGCATAAAAGGACAGTTGTACAGTTATAAATTTGTTGAATTTTGCATTCAATTTTTTGTAATTTTATAGTTCATCGTGGGTGGATGCATGCATGTAAATACTCGCTTCATGAACTGTTACTCTCAAGATGGAATTACGTTTGTGAAAACTTTTCAAGCCTTTTATATGTTGATCATATGATGCAACCGGTCAACTATATGTACCTCATTTGAAAGAGTGATGCCACAGTTAAAGCAGACCTTAAGCATTATAATAAATTTAGTACATTTTCAGTAAGAATGCTAGTACTTCCACTTACTGAAATAACCATTTTGAAATATACTTATACATATATTTAATGGTTGTGTTTTGTTGGAACAGTTCGTGTTTTACCGTACCTGTTAACGGTTTGAGTAGTGGCGGTTCCATGTAATGTCGAATGGGGCATGATAATAAATCATAGCTGTGTAGTGTGACTTGTCTGTGAACAGTATAATTCAACAACGAAAAGTCTGTTTGATACCAAAGTTGGTGGTTAAGTTCAGCGTCTTCCAAGGATGCGACACTTGGTTTTCAAGAAAATACGCCCACTTCACACTACCCGTAACATAAAAAAATGTTAGCTATGTTTTATTTCCTCAAAAATGGCTCTAGCGGTTTTAATTAAAATACCATGTAATTAACATATTTGCACGAAGAAATATCTTAAATTTTCTGGAAACGTTCTTCGTTCTGACTTTTGTATAATTTGTAAACTGTAAGAGATAGTCTTATTGCACAAAATGTACACAAAAATATTGCATTAAAGCGTAATATGTGCGTAAAATAAATTTTATGGCGTTAACCATTTCAGAGATATTCTTTTTTGTTACTTCGAATTTTCAAATACTTTTTGCTAGTAGCAAGTTGCTATTCTCTTTTCTCGTGATCTTGCAAAGAGCGTGGTATTTTAAGGCCGTCACATAGTAATCCGCTTTTTAAAAATCTTGACTATCACTTTAGCATTATGTATCCTGTTTATACCTACAAATAAATGTGTAAATGCGCAACGAAGGTTTATCTCTCTTAATATGTAGAATAAGCTTTTGTTTTGTAGAAGATTAGTAGTCTTTAGGTATTATACTCCTGTACCAAAAATCAAATCATGTTACGCTCTGTAAGTTCTTAATCAAAATTTAATATGTGCATGCACTGACGAGATTTTAAAGAACATAAAGGAATAACCTTAAAATGGCACACGATCCTAAACACGGTGTTGTTCGCAGATAAGGTAATGTTTGGTACATCTGAGAACTGGTTAAAAACAGCTGCACAAGAACTGAAGTTACATATAATTATAACATGAACATTTTGGAAACAAAAAAGGTGTTGGCTTTCAGAGGAACAAACCGTATAAATTATAAAATCGTGCTAAATGTAAAATTAATAGACCAAATGAGGAATTGTGGTTTAGGTTTTAATATATCCTATTGCCAAAAGTACGAAATAAATGTTAAACTTAGAACATAGATTGTGTGGAGGAATAAGAACACTAAAGAATAAAACTTCAAGAAGCACGCAAACAAAGTAATGGTTGTTCCCATATAGATATGCGGAAACGAAAACTGGGCAATAAATAAATCGATAAACGCAACATAGAAACAGCAGAAATGAAGTTACTGTGTTCAGTAGTTGGTTATATTCTAATGGGTAAAAAAAGCTAACGATTCCATAAGAGGGGATCTATATGTTTAATTTATTTGGAAATATCCAGAGTTCACACACACGCACGCGCATACACACACAGGTATGAACATTTACAAAGAACGGTGGTCCCTGGCAAAATACCTCGTATGCTTTTGAACTATAAGCCCAGAGGCAGAAATGTTGGTTGTCCATTTGACAGATGGAAGGATTCATTAATTACTTGATATGAAATAGGCCTAAGGTCTAATGCTACGAAGGTGACGATGACAAAGGATTGAAGGGTAATTTATATAATGTTTCCATTGAAACTACCAAATGTAATCAAAACAGCTTCGGTTAAGCCTTAAGTCTGTTCCGCCTCCAAATTTTACTGTCCTGTTTTTGTTCGCCCCATGTTTCCTTCGTCGTATTCTAAATGGCATACGAGTGTTACTTGTTCTTGATACATGTTGGTACCAGTCGTTTCTCCATTAGTTTACTGTATTTTGCATGTTAACCTCCTGTAGAAGTTCACGAATATACAAAAAGTTGCAGTATAAAATGTCTTAAGAAATTGGGAAATGATATGATGTGGCGTATCAGTAAGCTCATTGCCATTCATTGCCAGACGCACTATTGTGTTGCATTGTCACCAGTAGACATAGCATTATTGGGTTTCTTTGATTTTTTGCTTAACGATCCCTCCTTTTGGCGCGGACCATGCCAAGGGGAGGGCTCTGTTTGAAATCATCTGGTGTGACGCCAACCTTGTCTGACTTGGCTAGATACGGTTGGAGGGGGGATAGAGATACCGTCACTTGAGTGAAAGCGGTCCTTGTAGCAAGATGTGCGTGTGGTCAGTCCGCGGCTTTGAGGCATCTCCCTGCATCCTCTCTTCCTAGTTAATAATGTGGATTCGCCAAACGTAGGTAATGTGTGTTATACAATGTTTTTGTGTAATGTAAAACCCACGCCTTCCTTTAAAATCTATACACAAAGGTCCCGGTCTTCTTGCTGTAGCGTGTTGCGCCCCCCTGGTGTGTGTTGGGGTGACTTAAATTTAATCATTTTCTGGAAAACTTTTGACCCTCACCCCTGCATGTAACAATATATTTAGGGGATTTATGTTTAAGCCCAAAGGCGATGGCGTGAAAAGGAAAAATTGCTAGTAAAGAACAAAACTTTTGATAAAACACATCACAGAGCAAGTTAATTTTGACTTGTAATTAATATTGGACGTATGTAGTATGGTATATGGATAAAATAGTACGTTGAACGAAATTGAGTAAGTTATAAGAATAATATGGTACAAACAAAGATTTTACAAAAGAAAACTAAAATTCTAAATTCTACAAAATAGTGGAAATTCCAGGTTTACTTTATGGCTCAAACTTGGGTATTGACAGATACGCCAAAGGTTGCGCTTGAAGAGATCAAAGGAACGTTGATATTGTGACAGTCCAGTTTTTCAACTGTCACTTTTCTGAGTTCTCACTGTCACTCTTTCGTTTTATGTAGTTCACCTTCACCGGGGGTTCACTTCACTAATGCCACTTAAAGGCGAACTAGTTCGATTCTCCATCACTTCACTTCACTTCGTGACGCAGCCTCTTCATGCCAGATGTTCGCTTCACTCGGGACCTCCAACCCGTCGCTCCGCAGTAGCACTCGCTGCACGTCGCAACAATTGTCACCAATTCGCTTGGAAAATCGCTCACCGACTTACTCACTAGAACTTCTCAACAACCACCACCATTGTTGCGAACATACTTCCCTATATACGGCTGCAGAGTTCTTGGAAAGTCATGCTGGATGTTCTGGAAAGCCCGAGAACAACAGAAGAACCAGAACAATCGCCTTACGGCTAGAAAGTCTTTCTGGAATTGTTTACATCAGCTGGAAACTTTAAAATTAACCTGCCAGCTAGCGCTGGGTTGAAGATCTCGGCGTCGGCGCCTGGCTTCGTCATATTATATTAAATTTCGATTTTACTATGGTAATACATATAATAGACAATAGCAGCAATGACTATCAACTTGAAGGAAACTTAAACTGTCAAAACAAATACTAAATCAGACCAAAAGGCTATAGAGGTGATATAAGTTACGTAAAATATTACTCGACAATGAGTAATAACTTTGGGGAACCTAATCCTCAAATGAGTAGGATGATGAAGATCTCGAATATCTTCATTGCTCTCAACATCGAAAATTGTCTATCCTGTTAACGGTTACAATGGCCTTATTTCAGCCACATGTATTCTGCTGATGCTTTCTGATGTCCAGATTCGTTGTTCTGATTCATACAAGAGTGTAGGCACTTACATACATTTATAAGCCTTTAAAATTGTTTGTCTTGAACTCGACCATAAGGGTTCTTTTAAGGTTTCGTATCTGAAGAGTTTTTATTTTTTAATTCCGTATCTGTTAGAGCAAAGAGAGGAATGGGCCAAAACAATTCACTTATGTAAATTGGTATAATTAATCACTTAAACGCACGCATACGCACATTAATATATATAAAATATTTATTCTGAAATTCTAAAATCTCGTCAGAAGAATTTTCTATAACAAGGAATATGTTTAAGTTGGCAATAAGCCCAGTTTATCATAAAACTCTTAACTAGGAACAACTCATTTGATACTCAGCCATTCACACAACACAAAAAAGTATGAAATTGTATGTATTAAAACCGCATAGCATTAAAAAATTGCAATGCATAAACTAAGATGATAGACTAGAGCATTTTATACTCCAGTTGAATTTGCAAAACAAATCACATGTACAGACTTGTTTTGATATTAGTAGGTATTCATTTTTATGCGCGTATTACTTTATTTGTTGTTAATGGACAATGCCTATTTCATATTATATATAATCAATAGTTGAAAACAAGAAACTAAAAAAAGACAACGTAACTTCGATGAAGTAAAGAAGCCATGGATCCATAAACGGAATATTACACAAAGTTTGGTAAATAAGTTTAAGAGAATCCATAAAACGTTTTAAAAAAGAGCTAGGTAGTATTACTTCAGTTTTGTAAATCGCTTCACACACGCATATGGTCTATACTTTATGCACTGTTATATATTTTGGAAGCAAAATATTTTACTATCACAGCCATTCATTTAATTCTGGACTTCAGTCTACCCTCGGAACAGGTACCGTCCAAGTCAAAAGAAGCCGCCCACTCCAGTTTACTTCCTGTTCGTCACATAATCTCAAGCAGTGTTATAATCTCCGGATAAGAGATAACTGTACCTTGGATTTTTAGGCACTTAAAAGAGACTCTCAAATTATAAAAATAGGCACTAAAACAGTTTTAAGCACAAAAAGGTTCTAGAGCTAAATATTAGATTTTCTGTATTTAAAATGTATTTCCACTTTCTAAAAGTTTAAAAATCCAATTAAATAGCGATCTTAAATATTAACCAATAACAAAAGCAGTCAATTTACTAAATTATTATGGCTAAATATATTATGTCTTAAACTATGAATTTATGGTTGATAATCGATTATATGAGCTTAAACGTTTAAAAAAAGATCTCTCAATACTAATTGAATATATCACAGCGAAATGCACTGTACACTACAGATACATCATTGTGACCTAAATGTTCTAGAGCTCATATAGAGCCACCCCAAAGTATTGATTGCAAAACACAATATATCGTGAAAAACAACAATGTGAAAGAACTGTTTGAAACACACTGAAAAGCTACCGAGAAAACGCGGAGAAATCTTGCGAATGTGTGCATATCGATTAAAATACACTACTTGAAAGGAATTTCTGCTGTACTGCAGTTACTGACCAATACCAAAGGATAACCTAGAGGGTGCAAGTATTCTGTTTCTACAAGCGAATGATTCTACCTCCTGAAGTGTTAAAATAAACCAGTCTCTTCCCCAGAATGCCCCATTTCTACAACCAAACTATTACAAAATATTAGAATCCAATCAGTCCCATGATATAAATAATTTATCTTTCGTTTCTGCTTGAAAAAAATTAATGAAACAATACAAATGGTAAAATCGGACTTTTAGGATCTAAAAACCTTTAAATAGGTGTCAAATGGTCAAAATAGGCATTTTAGGCACCACAAAACCCTTTCCATAATTTGTATTTTATATAAAACGTGAAGATACTTAACTAGTTTTAATTTATTCTTACCACAAAAAATGGGTATTTAGCCTAAAATCTGAGGTCTAGAGATAACGTAAGATTATGTAATAACATAAGATGATATTGTAAAGTGATATATCAACTGCTTTATTATCAAGGTCCTCTACTCTCTTCATGGACACTCGTGTATTCACCAGTATTTTCAATACAACCATCGTTCTCCGAAAAAATAGCCGTAAACCATTTTAAGAAACACCCGGTATACAGTTCGGCACAGATGTGTTTAGGACAAAAGTTTCAGCAACTTGCATCACATCCTTTCCCTTCCCTTTTCTCTTTCAGCTCCTATTTCGTTGATGTTGTTAGCGAGACAAGGTAATTACGTTGCCATTCACCTTTCGGCGTCTTAGAGAGATTCAAGGGAAACATAATTGGGGAATACTTTGTAAAAAGGGACGAGTAACAGTAAAACACTTCTGGAAAACAAAGTCATTTAACTTTCCTTCTTCGTACAATTAAACTATTTGTAGTAGAAACATATCGTTTGTTTCTTTCTACATATCCGATTTAATCAGGTGCGAAGGTCATATTTTAAAAAATTCTAATAAATGTAATTTTATAAAGTTTGAGGTGTTGAGGACAAACTTTAAGTAAGTTCACGAAATTTGATTTAGATTACTTGCAATTAATTTCTCGGATGTGGAAGTAAGCAGAGTTTGGTGGCACGATATTCAGGTAAAGATCATTTCCTGTCCGACACGTGGGAGAGCTATATAATTTCTACTGACATATGCTTACGTCAGTTACTAGCTAGGCACTAATCAGCATTTTGTCGGGTATTTAAACTGAGGATGATTTGACGGCGCTCATTCGACCGATCACGTGCCTAGCAGGACCCTTTGTTGGCCAGTTCCTTAAAATGTACTTAGTGCTAAATTTGCAACCTCGATGTAGGCGCCGGCACGACTAATATGGACCGCCGGACTTCCTCCGTCACTCTGGTAAACTCACAAGCTATCTAATTATTTCCCTCTGAAATGTAGTTTCTAATATAAATTAAAGATTAGAAAATTGGGAACAGAAATGACAAGTCTGATAGTACCACTCATTCACCACCCTTCCAGCTACGTAACCTGTAACCCTCTCGATGTTATTCTGTGCTACATCCCCATCCTTGACGTGGCGTCTGGTGAAGGTGCTGATGGCGTCGTTGTCATCCATGTGTCACACAGGCATTTCAGTGTAAGGAATTAATGTATTAATAATCGCTGCAAATTAAATAATATTTTGTAACATCCTGCTGTTTTAATGACCTCAAGGCAATGGCTATACTACAGTTAATTTTAAATCATCGTTTAAATAATTTGCAAAAACTCAGTGTGTTTGATCTTTACCAAAATTGCTTCATATATGCGGTGATGATAAAAGTATTTTACACCTCTTGCTGTATCCGAAAGAAAGCGCATCACTCCGAATTAGTGGCCGAGTTATAATTACTATGAAATTATCTATGATAGACTTAACAACCTGCCTTATTTAATTTTTAAAAACCGAAATATGTTCCGGTTGAGTGATAATCTTCCAGAAGGATTCTATGTACGAGGGTGATTCAAATATAAACGCGCAAGAGTACTGTGCAGGCAGTCCCGAGCGGGATGGTGGAGTTGGGGGTTGAAGGTCGGTATCTTAGGGAGGGGGAACCAGCTTGGTTAGCTGCTTCGGTAAGTTTCGGCGTCAGTACAGCGAGTGAACAAGAGGTTCCTTCGTCAATTGCGTAACGCATTATTATATAAAGTTCATAACCAATGAAGGGGTCATACCCTCGGAGATTTTCACTCGTTTGAAGGCACAGTTTGGGGACACTGCATTGTCCCAGAATCGAGTGTTTAATTGGGCCAGCGAATTTAGGAGTGTCCGTGAAACTGTAGAGAGCTCGACGTCCAGGGCCGTCTCACTGATGACATCCGTGCCGTTCGAAACGTATTTTTCGTTTTTAGTACAAAGGAGTTACTCGTTGATTTTCTGCATGATCGACGTAAGGTGAATGCGGCTTACTATTGCCAATTGTTGAAGTAGGTAAAAGCCGCCTACCGGAGTAAAAGACGTATGCCCATCAGAGATGTCATCCTTCTCCAAGACGACGCTAAGCCTCATACTGCGAATTTGACAAGATACATTGGAGGACTTGCACTGGGAAATCCTTGAATACCCTCCCTATAGTCCAGATTAGTCCCCCCGGACTTTTTTTGTTTGCACTCGTGCAGGAATCGCTTGGAGGGAAACGATTCGAAACCAATGAACACGTTGAGGATCATGTGCGTAAATGGTTGATGAACGTATCCTACTTTTTTTTGAACAAGGTATATTCAAGCTTCCAAATCGTTGGCAAAATTGTGTAGAGCGTGAAGGAAACTATGTAGAGAAATAGAAAATGTCTCATTTGCGTATATGTTTAATCAATAAACGTATACAAAATTAAACGTATAAAAATTTATATTTGAATCACCGTAGTATATGGTATCCTTTTACTCTTAGTCTGAAGCCATGGAAGAAATTGATGGGAGTTTAAAAGTTTATCGGTTGCTGATATTACACTCTGAAAGTTAAAGGTGAAGGCCTGCATGAAGTATATTAAAGAACAAGATATGTGGTGTCCCAGAGGAACACATTTGACCTGGCCTAGGAGATCATCACTGTTGGTTACTTGATATGGGATTGATCGTTGGTGATAGAAGTCTATGGTAACGTTCTTGCAGATTCATTGTATACTAGGAATATCAATGAGTTGGCTGTTTTCAGGACATTAACATGTAACAACATCGCTTAGTCAGGTGGACATACATACTGTTATTTACATTGTAATAGTTATAAGGGGTCTTCACATTTATTCGGCTTTTACCGCCAGTCAGTTAAAATGAATGATTCATTAATTCAGCGAGCCCCTTGTCTCAAAGGGGACATGCGCAATTGAACCTCGGGCTGCATGCGTTTCCGATTTCATAAGCAGTTTGATATACTGCGGTGGCGTAGAACTGTTTTTCACTAGGATATTTCGTGCTTTTTCGCACACGATGGAAGTTACCACCGATCACAGAATTTGCATGGTTGAGTGTTACTTTCGAACTGGAAGGATACGAGGGTTAGTCTATCATTATGATATTGGCCGCTGTGCGAATGATTTTCTCCGTTCTTGCCCAGAATTTCTTCAAGTCCTGAGACAAAACAGGATAAAAAATCTGATATGGTGCACTCGTATAATTTCCTCTTCCCTCTATCTTTATTAGTGAGTATACAAAATATTCTTACTAAAGCTTATTTTTCTATCTACTACATTTTAATCCAAATAAACGTTTGCAAAAATAGCTATGACCCATTTCGTTATAGATAAAAAGAGAACAGCGATAGTCAAATGTTTACGAACTGGACTCTATATGCTGACCTTAAATTCCATACTGTTTCCATGCAATCGCGAGAAACAACAGAAAATCGATGAGGCTTTAAAAGAATTTGTATTGAACAATTCGAACCCTTAATAACGGATATCTCAGAAACGGATCACGTCACAGAAAAACTTATTCTGAGTAAATTGTACGTGTTAGAGATCTACAATTTTTGTAGAATGCGTTTTCGTCTATCGCTTAACGTTTGCAAGTTATACAAAATTAAGAAAAATTCCTTCCGAATGAAGAGGGCTTCCCAGAAAATTAAAGATATACATTTTGTAATGTAAATGTCTTTAATGTATAATATTTTAATTAAAATCGTTAGCCTTTTTTTTAAAAATCAGAATTTTCGAAAAATGTGCCATGTAAAGGGTTATTGGATTGGGGGATTTTCTTAAAAACCCTCGTTCGCATCCTTGGAAGGTACTGAACTTAAATACCAAGTGCGGTATTTATCCGAGTTTTCGGTTTTGAGTCAGCAGTTCAACATACGCAGAGTTTTTCTGGATTCCGGGGCCATAAAACATGTATTTTCGGTGAGATCTTGATATCGAATTTTTGGATGGAATGCAACACGTTCTCTATGTAGTGGTAGAAAAAGTAAAAACAATAAACCGGTTGTTTTTGTTAACAAAAAGGAGAACCAACTAAAACATTTAAAAATAATTAAAGGTTACTTCAGTTTCTTATTAAAACTTTAAAATTGTGCCATTAAATCCGAGAACTCTATCCTACAAAAGCTATCCAATTATTTGAGTTACCTATCAGCATACATGCTGAGACTGCGAAGTTACGAGACGCAAGCGAAAGAAGTTCCAAATGTAAATACTGGAAAGGTACGATGCATGTCCCGTTTCACAGGTGACCTTTCATCTTTCGTTAGTCCTCTACTTGAGGGACTGGTGATAAACTCGCTTCAAAGCATTGACGTCATGCTTAGACAACCGACTGGCGGCAATGACCGAATAAATCTCAAGATATCGTATTACAACCCTTCCAATTACATTCTTTACCATCTTAGATATTTTAATTTTATTATGCGGTAGATTTCGCTCAAGTCCATTCTCGGTCATCTAACTATAGTAATTGCATTCATTCTGTTTCTACTCTGCTCTTGTGTGGCAGGATCTGTGCGATGCTGACACCACTATTGACTAGTATTTAATCTCTACATGCTAATGTTATCTGGTGTTTAAAACACTAAATTTCTAGGTTGGCTGTTTTATTATGCAGTGTACTTAATTTTGTTTATTGTGATTTTGTCATTTGACATGCTGTGTGTGCAACGTCATACAAGTGACCACACTGCTAAATAGCGTATCTGCTCACATAAGACACTCGTGCGTCACATGGAATTCCCACTTGCGCAGTGAATACCTAGTCTGTTTGATGCAAGATTATGGAGGGTTATTGCAGTTATTTCCGTTACCATAAGAGTGCAGACAACAATAGGAAGATTACTACGCTGTTGCCTCATAGGTACCGTAATTACTTTAAGCAGAGATTTCTGGCTGTTAAATATTTTGATTCTATTGATGATTTTCTCCCTTACGTTATCAAAATTCCTCTTTTAGGACTGGAATAAATCATTTAATTTCCTCCTCCTGTAACACGCTAAGTTTTGCTGCCAAAAGACTCGCACCACTGTTTTGTAGCATACAATTTGGGCTGCTGTTGCATGTTATTAACATACGAGGCGCATCCAGAAAAATAAGTTTGCCTATTGTTTAAAACAAAGAAAACATAGTTACATGGAAAACTTTATTAGCAACAGGTACAGCAATATTTGAGCTATTTTTCGACAGTCAACACAAAAATTGACCCACTTGTAATATCGTGGGATGAACTTCTGTATCCCTGTGTCGTAGAAGTCTGCCGCCTGTGAATGGAAGCAGCGTGTGACAGTCGTCTTCAGCTCTTCGTCGTTGTCAAAATGCTGACCGGAGGACAGGAATTTCTTGAGGTGCATGAAAAGATGGAAATCGCTGGGAGCAAGATAAGGACTGTATGGTGGATGATCAAATAGCTCCTGCAGAACAATTACTGTGCGCCGAGACGTATGTGGACGAGTATTGTCATGGAGCAGCACAGCACATGCAGTAAGCATTCAACGCCTCTTGATTTGAATGGCACGTCGCAATTTCCGCAGTGTTTCACAGTAATGGTCAGCGTTCGTTGTTTTACTCTGAGCAGGATGTTAATGAGCAGAATGCACTTCCTGTCACAGAACACCCTGCACATCACTTTCTCCACCGACACAGTCTGATTGAATTTCGTCTTGACCGCAGGTCCACTGTACGCCAATGCATTGACTACTGCTTGGTTTCCGATGTAAAGTGCGAAATCCACGTCTCGTCGTCTGTGACGATCCTGTCGAACTCGTCGCCGTCGTCATCATACCGTTGCAGAAATGTCAGTATTGCTCCTAAGCGTTTCGTTTTGTGCTCGGGTGTCAGGTTTTTCGGCATCCACCTGGCACACAATTTCCTGAACAGCAGGTGCTTAGTGACAATTTCATGCAACAAGGTTCGCGATATCTATGGAAAATGGCTACTGAGCTGCCTAATCGTAAAGCGACGGTTATCCTTGATGCGCTGGTGCACCAGCTCAATAAGGTCATCATTGATGAGACGCGGTGGCCCACTGCGCTCTTCGGCATGGACACTTTGACGACCTTCGGAAAACTGCCTACACCAGTGACGCACCATCTGTTTGCTGAAGACGTTCGTCACGTAGACCTGACAGAGCTGACGATGAAATTCGATCAGCGCTAAGTTTTGTGCAGTAAGGAACTTTATCACGGACTATACCTCGCAGGCGGCAGGAGAACGATTAAGAGCCGCGATTTCGGCCCACTGCTGCCGCGCTACTGGCACCAGGCGGGACCTATCCGGCCGGCATATCATTGATACTAATATGTCTTATGCATGCGCAATTTTCGCGGCTAAATACGTTTGTTTTAAAGGAAACAAAATTGGGAAACTTACTTTCTGGATGCACCTCGTAATTTACAGCTTTGGAGGAAAATGGAAGTAAAATTTTCAAGATCGTTTCAGCTTTCCTCATCAGGTTTCTATAGCCTGAATGGCCTGAAATGACTTTCTGGGATGAAGGATGCTTTTGAGAGCTTTCTCGTTCAACATAAAAGAGCCCTTAGCTCTTTTCACAGTGCTCTTGCATTTTATACACACGTTACTCAAAAACTATAACTTAAACGAAATGAAATTTTACAAGTATTTAATTTTTATAAGGAGTTTTTTAAAAGTACTTTTTATGATTTCCTATCTCTAAGATGTTAATCTTATATTATTCGATTCTTAAATCGCCTCCGATTTATGAAAACACAACTTATATACTAAAAGATTAGTATTTACTTCTAATAAAATAACCAGTAGCTAGAGAATTATTATTTTACAAAATGCAATGATTTCTCTCAGTATGTAATTTCATCCCTATAAAGAAAAAGGATACGTATAATAACTGTTGTATATATGAACACTTGGGCGGTACTGGGAAAAATTGATAACCCGCCCTTTTGGGAAAATGGAGTTATCTGAATTACCAATTATGTTGTCTATGAGTAGTCTAGCAAACCCATTTTCTCACTTATATAAAAAAATCGTTTAAGCGGATTAATAAGTTTTCCCTCACAACCTAACTTCAGAGTTTATAACAGAGGATAGGAAGGGATTGTTGTTGTAACTTAGTTTGAAACTTCTAAGCCACCTTGTGGGATCAATTTATCCCTCCTAAAAGTACAAGTTAAAAAGTACACGTTTGATTTTAAAGCAATATACTAAAATGTTTTTCCACTAAATTGATGATAACTTTGTCTTATTTCTCCAAGAAGGAAATTGAAAATTAATGGCTTCTAGCTTCTAAACAAAAGTTTTAAATGAAACCATAAAATTTGTGATGTGTATTTTTTACAGTTTAATCTATAGTTGTAATCTTGGAGATACTGCAGAATTTTTGAACAAGGTAAGGTAAAGATCCAAAAAAAATGTATTATATGTGTGCAACGTCTTGAATATATTCAGAATGAAGTTTCAAATACAGAAACAGAAGTGTTTGATATTATCTCAGCTGAAACGTGGGATCATAAATGATTGAAATTTGATTGTATATTAGTTTTTGCAATGCCTAAAACAACTTCAACTAAATTAGTAAATTTTAGGGTACCCGCTTTCCTTGAAACAAATTTTTAAAGCAGCTGTTCTATACGTCTTCCTTAAAATATAAAGTACTAAATATAATGCAGCACTATTGGACAAGAATCAAAGGAAATTCATACCAAATAATAAACCTGCATGAATATTGTTTCACCTTTGTTTTCAATGAATAGAAATGGGCTGCTGAATTTAATCATGGTCATATCAGACTTCAAGGATTAAAGAGAGCAACAGATAGTGATTATTGCCTTAAACTTCAGCGACTTGGAAGAGCCTGAAACTGCTGAGGTTGTGTGGCAGGTGTGCAGAAGTTAGAAACAAGCAAGTTCCATCTCCATAGTCCATGTCCAGATTGCCATATATACATATGGAAGTAACTAAGACAGTGGCAAATTATAAACTTCTGTTTTTTGTGTAATCTGACATAATTCGGAGTTGTATTATGGTTCTGCATATCTTCAATGTGAATTTCATAGGAACACGGAAGTGATATTTCATAATGAAGCTGCGCATAGAAGGAATTATGCAACAAGTTTGCTGCACCTGCTAACAGTAAATAAAAATGTCCATATGAAAATATGGTAGCGGGTGGGAACTCTCCTCGGAGACAGTCTCACTTCAGGGATCAGAGCGACCCTGCCCACGCGAGCTCCAGGTTCCTTCTGGCCCGGAAGGTAGCAACCTGAAAGGGTGGGGTAGTCAGGACCCCTCAGCTGTGTTGACGGCACCTGACGCTAGGGTAGCGGGTGGGAACTCTCCTCGGAGACAGTCTCACTTCAGGGATCAGAGCGACCCTGCCCACGCGAGCTCCAGGTTCCTTCTGACCCGGAAGGTAGCAACCTGAAAGGGTGGGGAGTCAGGACCCCTCAGCCGTGTTGACGGCACCTGACTAAGAGACAAAGTAAAATATCTTTCAAGAGTTCCAGTAGGAAAAGTCTAGAACTCTGGTGAAGCAAATTAATGCAATGTTCTTTAATCAGCAGGGAATAAATGGAGTAACTCGTAGCTTAATATGCCATCCTGACAAAAACAAATTTGAGGATATCCAAGGAAAGCAAAAAACCTGAAATGTAACCACGGATACATTTTTTAGAATGTAAGAATGACGTATAAGACAACCGCTTCTGTAATAGGCTTTATACGAGGGCTGATCAACAAAGACTGAGTGATTTTTTCCTGTAGCTTCCTGATAGTTTCGTATCTGTAACATAAATATTTGAAAAGAGCGGGTTTTTATGTATAATGTAATGTTGGTAGGCGGCAGCACTCTCGTATTGGTAGGTTGGTAGTAATGCTCCATTTTGTAGACCCTACGTGCATTTCGCATACCAGACAACGGATGTGAAGCGAGAGGTGACGCGAGAGGAGCAGTACAGCGCAATCAAATTCTGTTTTTGTTTAAACCATACAGCCACCGAAACTTATGAAAAGCTGAAGCAAGCGTACAGTGAAGATGCACTACCTCGTGCAACAGTGTTTAGGTGGTTCAAGGACTTCAAAGAAGGCCGACTTGTCAGTGTTAAGTAAGGTGATGAGTCATGGCTGAAGGAAAACAAGGCAGCACAGTGTGGAAATCGCCAGTTTCTCCAACACCAAAAAAAGGCAAAGGTTGTTCCATCTGCAGGGAAAGTGATGATCACATTTTTTGACTGTAATGGAATGATTTACCAGCATGCAGTTCCCCCTCACAGTACTGTTACAGCAGCATACTACACGTCAGTATTGGCTACACTGAGGAAGTACATTGCAAAGAAACGACCAGAGCTTTCTCGGACTGGGTGGCGACTTCATCATGACAATGCACGGCCTCACGTCGCAAATCAAGTCATGCAGTTTCTGGCTCGATTCAGCATTACCTGTGTACCACATCCACCTTATAGCCCCGATCTTGCACCCTGTGACTTTTTTTACTCCCATCACTAAAGGCAAAGCTTAGGGGTATTCGATTTGAGAACTCTGAAGCAGTGCTCAAGAAAAGTGAGGCGATTCTCAAGGACCTGACAAAGAACGGTCTGCAGCACGTGTTCAAGGACTGGCAGAGACGCTTTTAAAAAGTGCATTGAAGTAGGAGGGGACTACTTTGAAAAAGATCATGTAAACATTGAATTGAAGTAATAAACATGTGTGAAAAAAAATCAGTCTGTCTTTGTTGATCAGCCCTCGTATCTTTGAATGAGATGCACAGGAGACTTAAATTCATCCACACTACAATCCAAATAGTGGACACTAAACCGATTCCACTTAACTTTTTCCATAAGAATTAAGCAATACAATATAGAATGTTATAGTATTTCAAACAAATTAATGAAACAGTATTCAGAAAAAGACAGGACCTGAAGAAAGAGAAGTCGCCGACTTTCGTTCCAAATATTCCTAGAAGACAAATCTTCGTCGCTGTTCAGAGCGTCTCTTCAAACTAAGAGCTGATTAAAAATGTGGGGGAGATGATTTCAGTAAGAACGTATGAAATACATACATACATTGCTTTTAAGGGAGATTATTGAAGTATGAAGTCTCAATGCTAAAAGTTTACTCCTTGATTGTAAACGAAACTTTTCATGCTATCATAACTACAGAAAACATGAAACATAGAAAGCTAAAACTTAAGAGTAACAAAACACAAACAAGTCATAGTACATTAAGAAAAGACACAAAATCTTAACATGTATTTTATTTCAATTATATTATGTGTAAATTGATACATGCAACAAATTTCCTTCTTGGAGAAATTAAAATATTTAGTGCTTGGGCATTTTAAAATGCCTTGTGGCCAAAACCTGGCCTCGTGTTTAAACAATCAGGATTATTCCATATGCATGAAATATTAATTTTTAGCAAGACTTTAAAGGAAAACTTACTTTTTCAAAAGGTTTCGTAAACTCTCTTTCTTTAAGCACAAAAGTAAATAAGCCATACAATTAAAGCTCGATAATCTAAAAATATTTCAAATACAGAAACACTTGTCACTTCTGTATACTCTTAAAGGACGCATATCTCTAGTACAAAATTTTCATGTTAATTCGTTTTTAAAATAAAATGTCCCTAATTAGTACCAAGTCTAATACTTCAGTCTATGTAAGAGATTTTACACAAACACATCTAAAATTATAAATACAAATCAATTTCTATAAAATTTATGTCGAATTACAGAATAACGTGCCAAAATTACTAAAACACAACAAATAAACAGATCTATTGAATGAATACCCAATTTTCCCCCGGCAGAAAATACCTAGACTTCAAGTTAAAAATAAACTAATATTCTTCAAAGTAATAAATAAAGAATATTTACTGTTGAGGAAAAAAATACTCAAAGCTTTTTCTTGGGGGGGGGGTCATTATAAATCGACTTCCTTTGGCATAATTTCTAATCTAATGTTTCAGTCGAATCTAAGCGATGAAGTAATTATTTCATACACTATACCAGGAACCCCGCTGATTGGAAAGGCAATTACACTTACACCTTTGTTAGACAAATGGTAATTATTTCAAGATACTTTGAAGTTCAGTAAATTTGGGAATTACTAATTGTGCTATTTTAGTGAACTTGAACAAATTAAGAGCTACTTTATTTGGTGTTTTATCAGAAAAACGGTGAACTACTAGCAATTGGAAGAAAAAATATAACATTAAATACTCCAAACGGTGAAGAGGGAATTTCAATAAATTTTAACCTTTTTGTGTACGATTTTTCAAAGTTAAACGCATCTTAAGGCTTGTAATGAGGATCTTTCTGTTCAGAAAATATAAGTTTTCCTAAACACCAAAATGAGTTGTTAAATAATGAAAATTTAATAATTAAAATTGTTAAAAAAGCAAACAGTTTAATTGTTGAATACTTTAACAATTTTCTATACAATTTACAGTACTACGATATTAAATGTATTTAATATGTTAAAAATGCTCCCTATTTACAATCTGGCAGTAGCTAAGTCGAAGCGTGAATTCTTGTCGAACATTTTCAATCATTGATGGTGGTATATCTCCGCATCCAGATCCTCGTTTTTAACTCTTTCATACTAGCACGCCCCGCAACAAAGGCATTTCCAATATCCCCATAAAAAGTAACAAAGTGGAGAAAGACCTGTTCCCATAGCAACCAAACATTCTGTATGAGGCAAAGAAAATTGTTCATGCAACTAAATAAGATAAACTTAAAAAATGAAAAACCAAAAAGTTCTAAATTTAAAATCTTTGTAAATGACACCGCATCGTATACAAGTACAATAATGATTGAAAATACTTATTTGAAAGTTTTCCTTTCAAAATATTAAGTTAGATGTGTCCCAGCATTGTTTAAAACATAATTAATTTTAGTTCTATTTGCATTATTGCTTGCTTATGAAAGACCCTGTAGATTTATAAAGTAACGTGCAATATTAGGCCACTATTCCGTAAATTCAAACGATTTATCTTTAGTATTTACAAACATTTGTAGTCTAGATTTGACATTTAGGCGTGTTTTGCTACTCGGTTGTTTCTTTGTATCAATTTCTTGGCACGCCTCCTAATGAACTGCCATGTCATCAACAGCACGTAGTCTTCTTGCAACAACCTAATCTTTAAGAACATCCCTGAGAAAGAAATCCTTAAGAGGTAAAATCCATAGATCTTGGCAGTATTCTGTTGATTCCCTTGTGCTAGCCATTGATTTGGAAATTCTTCGGTTGAAAAGACTTGCACAATTCATGCTTAATGAGCAGGAGCCCCATCTTGCCGAAAATAGAATCTTCATTATTGTGTTGTTGCCCCCCATAACATTACATGTATTATTGGATATATCTATTGTATCTACACACATTGACCGCACTCTTATGTACCGTGACTGTACCACCCTCCAAAGCAATTAATGCTTGTGCTGATAGCACATTAAATTAATCACCATCTTGCCTGGTATGAAAGTTGAATTTCCCGGAAACAGACTGGCGTTTCACGCTCGTTTATTCCTTAGATAGTTTAGGCTGCTAAACGTGTGTTAGATCACGTTATCGTGGGGAATCTTTCTATGTGACATACTTTTGTCAGTTTTGCTAAATTGTGTAGTGTAAAGTTCGTCAATATTTTAACTATACTTTTATAGTCTACTTCCTTGTAATTCTGCGTGTTATTTATAGGATTTTATGCGCAACTTTTTCGGAGTTTATGCTTATTGTTTATTCAGAGTTTATAGTTTATAATCTTGTGCATAATAATGTTATTTGTTAATTTATTTAGCGAACTATGCACACTCTGGGGTAATGTCAGTTTCTCTTCGTGCCATTTGTTATCTTGGCGTTTTCTATTGCTAGATACTTAGATCGTCATCGTGGGTCATTAAAGTAGAATGAGGAAAATATGTATATTAAATACAGTTATGACTTTATGCTTCCTTGTTGTGCACATTGTTATTGTAATGTAAAAGCACAACCGTTGTTCACGTAAGAAAAGCGCTTTACCAAAACGTGCGGGCAGATTGTAATGTTGAAGACGTTAGTTATATATGCTGCTCGTTTAAAATAGTTATCATTAAATGGTTTCTCATTAAGCTTTGCTTTGCTGTAGTAGTGTTAGTGGTAATAATAGTAATAATAATAATTAATAGTTTATTTCATCCAGTTTATCATATCTGATTTTGGACATGTCAAAACAATTATATCTTTACAAATCCTTTAAATCATACAGACATTTGTTTATTAGATACACCCTCAATTTCCTTTTGAATTGCTGTTTAGAAACATCAACTACAGATTTGATTTCCAGTGGTAATTTATTAAATCTGATTCCAGAAATATATTTTAAAGATTCACTTTTTTTTACACTATGCCTAAAGTAGTCCAACCAAATCCATAAATACAATACAAGAGGAAACTTGATTTTAATTGGTTTGTACCTATCTATTACATACATTATTGTACTATGTGCATAGAGAGAGTAAACAGTAAGCAGTTTACTGTTAACAAAGGTTTCCCTAAACGATTCCCTTGGTTTTAGATTAAACATGATTCTGTTACATTTCTTTTGATGTATAAGTAATTTATCCATACGCATTTTTTGCAGCAGCACCCCAGATTTCAATCCCATAGAGTATGTGTGGATAAAACATCCATAGTATATTAGTTTTAATATGTTACCATCACTATGATTGTTGAAATATCTGAGTAGATACACTGTTTTACTGACTTTACCATATATGTGTTCAGTATGCTCAGCCCATGTTAGCTTGTTATCAACAATGAAACCTAAACATTTGTGATTTTACATCCAAAATATTATTATTATTATTATCGACTTTTAGTGATATTTTACCATCATTTTTATTGACTTGCATCACTTTAGGTGTTTGCATGTTGCAATGTAGATTTATCGATTTGAAGTAATTCAGCAACCAGGAGGTATTGTTTATGGTAGTATTTAATCCTTCTACTGTTTTATTCCAACATACAGCTGTAGTGTCATCTGCATAAGTTATCACTGAAGTATTTGGTGGATTTTTAATGTCATCAATATAGATAATAAATAATAATGGTCCTAACACAGTGCTTTGTCGTACGCCATATTTCACAGATCTCAAATGTGATTTGATTTGTTGTATATATCTCCCTTTTTTGTACGTTATTTCCGTAATTTGTTTTCTTCCAACCAGATAACTACGATTTTATAATAAACCAGAAGTGTTTCTTATTGTGATGCTATATGATACTTAAAATTTTGAGTTGGTATATGTTGATTCACATCACACAAAGGCGCTAGTTGTTACCGTAGCGCCTTTATGTGAAGTGAATCAACATATACCAACTCAAAATTTTAAGGAAAAAAGATAACTTCGAGTTAGGTCCAGGGATAATCCTCTTATGCGTAGTTTTCCAATTTACTAATTAATATATCATAGTTGATACAGTCAACGGCCTTAGATAAATCAAAACGTAATGTACTGATCTTCTCATTATTTTCTAAATTCCCAATTATTTCTTTTATAGACTGGTTGATGGCAGAAATAGTGGATTTCCCTTTTCTAAACCCATGTTAAATCTTCTTTAATATATTGAATTTACTTAGATAATTATCCAGTCTTAGCAGCAGGTTCCTTTCAAACAACTTAGCTATCTCCGATATTAAGGCTATAGGTCTATAATTGTCAATATTTAATTTATCCCCCTTTCTAAATACTGGTCTGATTATTGCTAATTTCAACCTTTCTAGAAATTGTCCCTGTTCGATGGAAAAATTATTCAAATAGGTTAATGGTTTTACAATAACATGGTATTTGGGGGGGGGGAATCCTTTTCTTGAACTGGTCCTGTCGATACCCCAGTATTATGGCCCTTAGGTATTTTGATCTTGGCACTTCCATCTTGAGAAATTCAAAATCTGAATAAATGCGCTTATTGCTGTGCATGCTATACAAATGTTACTCCTTTGTCGAAAATTAATATTTTGCAATGAAAGCTTATTGTGTGTAATTTAATTGAAGTTAGTGTGTGTTGATTTATTTTTACAACAATTAATACGACAGGGATACAAACTACAGAAAAGGAAGTCTGATCTGTTTTCACTCGCATGGCTTTCTCTATTCATGCCTTCTTAACACAATACATTATCTATTATAATAGTCATTTAAGAAGTGATTCTTCTATTTGTGTTTCTCTAAACAAATTTTTGACTAGAAATAATCTCGAGTTAATATGAACTTGGTAACACACAAGGAAAACAAAACACAACCTTTTGCATATTATTAATAAGATTTTGTTACTAATGAACCCCTGTGCGGGGGCATGGCAATACAACTACGAAACCTTAAGATGTAACGACAAATATGTGAAAAACGTCTAACGGTAAAAATAGTTATTTGACTTAAGGTGTATATTTCAAGGAGCTCTACACTTTTCAACAGCAAAATTTCCCCTATTTGTTATAGTTTGTCAGCTTTACAGCTCTATACAATATCCATGGGTAAAACGTATTCTCAGAAAATTCAAGATGTAAAATTTATCTTTTTGGTGAATATCTCTTAACTGCGATATTTTAATCATATCGTTAGTCATTTTGATAAACTAAAGAACATAAAATTTTCCTGTTACCGTGTAGTTTAGGGTAGGAAATCGTTTTTTTAATCTTCGCCTGCCATAAATTAATATAGACCCAAATGACATTTTC
Source organism: Deroplatys truncata (assembly GCA_030765065.1). Classification (NCBI taxonomy): domain Eukaryota; kingdom Metazoa; phylum Arthropoda; class Insecta; order Mantodea; family Mantidae; genus Deroplatys; species Deroplatys truncata. The sequence goes on from CM060985.1 coordinate 65,706,356, forward strand.
CTCACTTTTCGTTTTTGTCTTAAACTGCGCACGCGCGCACTCACACACACACACACACACACACACACACACAGACACACACAACGCGCTTTTTGTTCTAAAATTACTCTTTTTTCGGGAATTCAATGATGCTTAAAATGTACACTTCCAGTGAAATCTTAATACTTAAATTTTGGGAGGTAAACATATACTATACAGAAAGTAATATATATGTATATATGAATAATTTGTTTTCTTAAGTTATTAATGACTTGTAAGTACATTTCCTACTCGTGTAGAGTACTATAACTGCTCTGCGAAAGATTCATGCATATAAGTTAATATTTATGAAAGGTAAAGCATTTTGAGTGCAGGCAAAGGAGCAAAAGAATTAAATCCAAACAAAATTTTAAAATGCGAATACCAGCAATTTTAAACATGCAGAGTTCAAAATGGGGAATAAAACTATTTAGAAGAGTTGTAAGAGACTAAAGCTTTTACAAAATCATCTTTAGTTTCGGAGATAGGATACGGCCTCTGTCCAAATTTACCATCATTTAACTAAATGGGGAAAATTGCTAAAACTAATTTGTTTTAATGGTCTTATAAACAGGAATTTCCTCTTTAATTACATGTGCTTAAAAATGGCACTGCATATGCCATTTTGTACAGTGAATTCTGCACTACTTCACAAAAAGAAAACATAACTCCGACACACTTCGGAGTAGAGACAGACTTTAATCCATATTTTAGGAGAAGTTTTACTCTAAAAATTGGTAATACCACTACATATGTGCACTGTGTGTGCTCAAACCATGAGGCTTCTTTCTTTGCAAATATATGCGAGTTCGGTTTTTACAATTTTGCTTTGAAGAGCTTTTCCTGTGAATAACAGGTTTCTCATAAACTACTTAAAATAGCTAAACCAAGTTTTAGGCTGATAAAAACAAAACCTAAAGGGGCTGTTTTGAACCCACTTTGGTGTTAATAAGTTGTTTGAACATTTTAATAAGATTGTTGATTAGTTTTAATCAAAGGATGGTGTAGTTGAGAAAAGTATATCTTCGTTAATAAACAGACTTATTGAATAAAAGCAGCTGAGTGACATGAGGCATACATCCACATTCTGTAAAAATTTCAGTGTATTTTAAATAGTGTCTGAGATAATGGGTTATCCATTTAGCAGGTTTAACATCGGCGGTTTAGGGCTTTTAAGCTCCTCTTAAAATACTAGAGTTGTAGAGACTGAAACGCTGCAAAGAGTTTTGCGCTCGAGTTCATTGAAATAACAAAAGAAGGTTATTAAATTTAAAGCGATGTATAGGTGTCGACAACTTTTTCCGTGTTTTGAGTTGGGAAAGGACGGCGTCCAATGAAGGGGAAGAAAAGAATGTCACAGTGCCTGGTTCTGCTGCCGTCGCTTCGGAAGGCTACATTACGTCGTATAGGAAGTGCCCCAAGATATCGGGAAATAAAGTGAGGTCTTCGCAGGCAGATTGGCTAGCACAGCTCCATGAAAAACTCGTCCACCTGCTTCGACCCTTTCAATTTTTATTCATAAGTCGGAGAGCACTAGAGCATATTGCAACACAGCTGGAAGATGAACGATCTATAGCTAAAGTTTCTGTCCTCCATGGATGTGCAGTTTTTGGGAAGGTGGTTCATTTTTTCTAGAACTCATGTGGAATAATACCTTGAAAACACTGCTGCTGCTTTCTTAACGGTTGGCATATTAGCTACTAAATCCAAAGATCCCGGCTTTGACTTCTGTCTGGAGGGGGACGTTTTCTTTACCAATCATTATTTCTTCCCAAGGGACGAAAACCTAAGAAAATTTTAAGTGAGAGAGAATTACTAAAATGAAATTAAGAGCCAATCAAGGAATTAAACAAGGATGTCCTATGTCTCCTGTATCATTTAGTCTATATCTTGACCAAACCATCAGGCTTGGCAGGCTAAAATAAGTGACTATGTTAAATGGAAATATTTAAAAGCTATACCATATGCAGACGACCAAGTAATACTAAGGATTCAGAAAAATTATAGGAAAAAAATTCTGAAATAATAAATAAGATTATTCCTCAAATTCGATAAAAATCCTCTTTTTAAAATATTTAATTAGTGGTGTATTAATTTCATTATGTGCTAATTCATGAATAGGAGCATGAATAGGTTTAGAAATTAATTTACTCTCCTTTATCCCCCGAACTTAAATTACTTATTGGAAAAGGAATAATAAAGGATCAACTCTTTATTTTTACTTCAACATTTATAATTTAACTTCCTGTATTTATCATTAGAAGTAATTACTGTGTTACTATAAATTGGTTTAAGAGATCATTAATTACTTACTTTTTGAATAATTTACAAATAGCTGTCTACAAACTAAATGAAACAGTTGCAGAGTACAACTTGAAAATCTCAAACGAAAACAAAAGTGGTGGCCTTTTGGGGGAAGAACCACATGAGATGCAAAATAATTAGTAAAAATCAAAAGGTATAACAGTAAGTATCTTTTAACTACTTAGGGTATAATGTGTCTTATACGCAGAAACAAGGCATAAATATTATAAGATATATTTAATAGACTGTGTGGAACAATAAGCCTAGCATTGAAATATAAAACTCTAAAGTGAACACAATTTAAGTCTTATAAAGCGATGGCTGCACCTGTTTTGACATACGCCTGTGAAAATTGGACACTGAACCGACCGGAGAAAAGGAGGATTGAAGGGGCAGGAGTAACTCTTATGGACAGGCAAAAGTAGTGAACAAATTCATTATAGATTAATTGGAATGAACAATTAGACTACCATCGGTTTTAATTAACTATATTAATTATTAAATATAAAGCGAAAGGTTTCAGGAACATAGGAAGACCAATAGGCATATGGGGAGATTAATTCTCTTGTTTGGAAACAGGCCTAGTGGCCTAAGTCCATAAAGAGAAGAAGAAAAACGGATTAAAAATTTAAAACTTGAGGTAGTAAAATTAAACTAACACATGTAAAGAAGTAATCGTTACTGATGATCAACTGAGCCCATAACTTAATTGTTAAAGGCAAAACATAAATGAAAGAAATAAATGTGCCGCATTTGCATGACTTTGCCTATCCACTTTTCTACAACGGTTCTTTAGATAAGCGTATTCTTCTATATACTTCATGTTAATCGATATAAACGTGTGTAGAAATAATTTGATTACACATGTCGCTGTAGTTATATTCTGGCTTTGAAGTTCCAAGCTGTTTGCATGAACACGAGAAACAAACAAATGACGACTTAGCACTTCAAAAAAATAAGATACTGGAAACGAATAACAGTGAATATCTCTGAAATGGAAAATGTTACAAATTATTTAACATGTCTTATGTAATTTAACGAGCTCCAAATGTTTTTGCAATAAGTTTTTGTTTATATTTCGTGGGTTTAATCAATTATACAAAATTATATAATATGAATAAATAAAAACTTCTTAAACCTATTCGCAGAAAAATCAAGGTACAAAGTTTGTCAGACAAATATCTTAAGCGTATGGTATTTTTATTAAAACCATTGCAGCTATATGAGGAAATAAAAAACTACGAAAGATTTTATATGTAAATGATAGTTCAGTTCAGGGCTTCAAAATCTTCATATCGAAACTTTGGAAGATGCTGAACTGAAATACCAAGCTCGATACCTATATTAGACATTTCGTTTTTGAGGTACGCTGTCCACAGGCATGCTCAAGCGTACAATGGATATTTATCTAAATGTTTGTTTTAAGGAAACGTATTTACGGTGAAACATTAGTGCCTGTACTTACTTTAGGTAGCAAATATAAAAAGTAATAGCTTGCAGCTTTTTCTTCATTTAAGAAGTGACAAATGCCAAAAGTGGTTTCACGAAGTATTAAACTTAGATACTTAAGTTTTTGCAAGAAGTAACTAGAAACTAAAGCAGTGTGTGTACCAACTTTAGTATGCATTTGAACTTTTTACATATGAATGAATTCTGACTGTAGCAAAGCCGCAGTATTCAAATGTCAAATACTCCCTCTATCAAGGCCACTCTGCTCCCTCTCCACTCTCTTACTTAGATTTAAATATTAGATAGCAAGCTACAAAGCGCCGGCCATGATTGATGACTTCGTTAAGTTCGAATTAGCCATATTTTTAAGGCTCTAATGGAAGAATTATTACAATGAGGAAATAGTGTCGTATATTTTTCTTTTCAACTTGTCTACAGAGTATTAGTGCGCGAATTTGTCGTTATTTTTCAGTACTGATTATGAGCGTTCTTCCCCCCCCCCAGAACAAACTGGTGTAAATAACTACTGTTCCAAAATAAATGCCTCACGTTCACGAGCAAGATCCTATTTACGCATAACCGTAATAGTAACATATTCTTAGTTCACTGGTAACTGAGGTTCTTTGGCATCACTTGTGATTCTTCGATCGGTATTGGTAGACAATAGACAATGCTCCCGTCCTTTTGCTTTTCTCTCCATTCAACCAGGCACGCGCTGATTCTTTACGTAGTGTAGCGTTACATCTAAATAGAAATTCACGTCCATCTTAGTAACGTCTTGCATCGTTTTCCATGAAGCTAACGGTTATTTGCTCCAAAATGATATCATTTCAGGTGATTGTCTTTAATGTGTGTATTTCCAACAGCTCAGTAGCATAATTAAATCTGAGTGTCCAGAAGATATGAAGTGTATATGAAGTGTTGGAACTTGGAAGCATTAAAGCGGGGATCGTTCCAAGGTCCCACATCATAGTAATCAACCGAATGAGGTGACGCCGCGGTAACGCGTGCGACTCGCATTCGGAGGTCCCGCCCACTTTGAACCATAGGTTTCTTCAGGGTTTTCCCGGATCGTCAGGTGAATGCTGGAGTTACTTCTCTCACCCTCCGAATTTCCTGTCCCTCCACATCATTCCATTAATCATTTCATTCATCCTTCACTACGTTACATCTGTTTCAGGTTGGAAGTATCGGCGATGGTGTTCCAGTGTGGCGTGGCAGGGGCAAAGGATACACTCTATCTTTCTCCTTCCCTCGGCCTTTGGCTGGTTGCCGGGGTATAAGAACCGTCCCGTTAGGGGGCATTGGACCCTTTGTGTGGGGGCGGGGTACCCGATCTGCTGTCAGATGTAGGGGCATCTCAGTCTGGAAATTGCAGGGACTCTAATTGCTGTGCCGTCACTCCTGGTTACGGCCGCCCGGTATTTTCTCTCACCTCAGCCCTCCCTCCCGAGGGCGGCCCCTCGAGGGGCACAGAGAGAATATCCTCATTCACTGGATCAGTGCAGAGACCCATCTGTTACAGATTCCATTCCATTCAGTCATGCTTGTAAGGGTTATATTGTAACACAGACCATTCTCTCTACAGCCAGTGTATTACTTCTGGAACCGGTTATAAAAATACGTGAATAATTGCGTGAAAGCAGAATTGCAATGTTATTTTCGAACTTTTGTAACCAGATCTATGGTTATGTTTGAAAGTGTTCCATGCCTTAAACCGTTCCAAAATAATGGTACGCTAATTTTACTTTTTATTTACCGTACCTGTTGCAACAATTCTTAGCTATAAATTTAGATATATTCCAGGGAGTTTTAAAGCAAAACTGGGTTTTGCAATAAAATATCAACTCAAACGTTATTGAAAGATTTATTTTTCAAATTCTGTATACTTGAAGCTGGTTTGACAGCTTAGTTTATAATTTTACAGCAGTACCAGAACTTAACTCCTGTTAATTTATAGCGTTAACCGTCTTGAACTCCATTAACTTTGGGTTTTCTCTTGAGTAAGTAATGGAAATGCACAATGGAGAAAAGTAGTCAAAGATCCTGGCAAATATTCAGTGCGCTAAATTGGAGTAATACCATGCATCTGTTGCGCAAATTTCAATAATACTGAAATGCTATATCTTCCTTTCGTCCAATCTTCTATCTTGAAGACATTTGGGGGTCGTGATTCACATCGGGTCCCGGAATATTGGATAACACTTGGAAATCTCTCCGTTATTTTCTTACATTGCTTTACGTTTCCCCCTATTATTTTCTCCCAAGATGATGTTAAAAAGAGGTGAATATTTACTGCGTGAGCAGCAGGTGCGTAGAGGAATGCAACGACATAGGTTGTGTTTAAAGTCATTATTGTTGACTATAAAAGACACGAGAAAATTTGGTCTATGCGTGCTTTCTTCTTATATAACAGCAGGACTACGTTATTTGCTTCAGCAAGTACATAATTTGAGAAATCTGATTTTCAGGATAGGGGAGAGAGGGTAAGAATTTAATATGAATGTTTAAGGAATATTAAATCAACCCGATTATGAGTTCATATAAACTAAAATCTAAAGTATAACAATCACATGACTTTCTCCATGTATCACTTATTTTAATGCCTAGTTTACACAATTATAAAGAATATTCTTTACTCTGCTTTCTATTATTAATGTTAAATATATTCTGGTTGAAATCCCATACAATATGTATGGACAGAAGATAAATATCAGCTAATATCTTAAAACATATTGCTTAAAACATTAAACTGAAACGAGTAACAGAAACTTTTCCGGAAAAATTGTATAGTCGAAACATTTTTAAAATAAGTAGCAAGCGGAATTGATTTCCGGGAGCCGAATCACAGATCTTCAGCTTTCTGTGCCAAAGGTCTACCGCTGAGTTACTGGCGAAATGTCAATATAGGAATTAAACCATCTCATCCGATTCAAAAGAATGTCAGGAAATCTTAAAAGCTATCTCAAGTATTCGGTGTCATCTTTCGAAATGCACCTGACGGTTATGCAGACCACATATGCGATTAAGCCGGGGAAGTTGCCTAAGTATACGGCGCTTTGACTTGCAGTGTAATAAATAGACAAGGGGTTTGTGTGTCTTAGGATATCTGAAATATGCAGGCATTTATGCTGTCAAAATATGTGCTCTATATCTGAAAATATGTTCCGAGAAAACACTAAAATTAACCTCATGCTTATATGTTTTGGTACCGTACAATGTACATTATTTTTTAGACATAATTTCGGTCGTTGTAATTTAATTTGCAGTATACAATGATAATTTTCTCCAAATACTCAGGTGTAAATTTATGCTGTTTAACGGTTAAACGAGTTTGTATGCTGAGAAGGAACTTCCCACGTTTACAGATGTTACTGAGCAACATTTAAAAGTACTTACTAACTCTGCGAAATTTCTGCAGTAAGCACTACGCTTTCAGATTGAAGATGTTTATCCACAGAACACACAACTTTGTCAGAATTTCTCTATAAAACACTGCACAAATTACCAATTATTTTTCCTGCATAGTTTAAAATAATACTCAGATGTTAACTCTGAACTTTAATGAGTATTGATAAAGGTTGTTATAAACCCAAACCAGATTTTAGAGCTTTTTGTGGCTTCAGCTATTATAACTTTGAAATGTGCCTTGATTACAGCATAGTTTCTTTAGCAAATACGGTATTGGTAGTAAAGACTTTATTAATTTGTTACTAATGTACTTAAATATTAATTTAAAAATTAAAAATGTAATAGTATAAAGTTATTATGTACTCAATGTATGAAAAAGTGAAACATGTAGTAACATCGGAGATACGCAATTATATGCACTATGAAATGTTACGTACAAGCACAAAAAACATTAAACATACTGCAAAACTTGATTCCACATCACAAGTAAAAACAAACTTAATGTTCTTTTGTATACAAATCTGATGTCCAGCAATAAGGGTTAAAAGCTGAAACTATTATTAAGAAGGATGTTACCAAAACTGTACGTTTTGCTGCAAAAATCATTACAGTGATAGTTTTTAAGTTACAGACCTGAAAGTTTGCACGTTGAAACTTTAAGATCTGCATTTTAATGAAAAAATACAGTAAAAGACCTACAGTAAGCTTTTTGCCACAAATATTGTGCTTGTTTAATGTGTATGCCCTTCGTTATAAAAAACCTTAACTTAAACTATAATTATGCAGTCTTATTTGAAAATTTTACACCGTGATCCTATGTTGAAATATCGCTAAACCACAATTGTAAATGTATCTTTAAAACATTTTATTTATACCATTTTGTATTTAACATTAAACTAAGCTTTTTCCTGGCCTACAACCCTATGAATCAATTTGTTGAAGCAAATGTCACTATTCTATAGCACTATACTGCCACTATATTCTGACTTCGTCCAGTTTTTCAACTGTCGCTTTTCGTTTTTATGCAGTTCACCTTCACTGAGGGTTCAATTCACTAATTTCATATCACTAAAGTGAACTACTTCAATTCTCTGTTCCTTCTTCTCTTCCTTCATGACGCAGCCTCTTCACGCCGGACGGTTCACTTCACCCGGGAGTCGAATACAACTCCGCAACCCATCGCTCCGCAGTAGCACTCGTTGCGTGACAACAGTCGTTACAAATTCGCTCAGAGAATTGCTTACTGCCTCACTTGAACTTCTTAACGATAACTCACCTCTACTCGACTGCTGCGAAAGCGCTCGCTTATATACGGTTGCATATTTCTTGTAAAGTAATGCGAATGTTCTGGACAGCCAGAGAATAACAGAAGGGTCCAGAACGATATTACGGCTGAAATTGTTTACATCAGCTGGAAACTCTTCCCACTAATCCACGTTGCATTGAAGATCATGACATCGGCGGCTGGCTTCGTCACATAGCTACTTCCTCAGAGTTGTTTGTCTTGGACAGCTCCACGATCTACAGCAGGACGATCAGAACGAACCACCCCCCTAGAGGACGATGACACGGATGTCGCATGGCGAGCGCCACTTCTCCACGTCACTACGAAGATGTAACCAATAACATCGACGAAGGAGCTTCGTGAAGGTGTCATTCGCACCCAGGTGCTCCCCGGTATTGCGGGCATGATTTTGCTCGTTGACTTTCTTCAATTTTCTTCGGGAACACCAGCGCTGTTCACCCTATGAACTCCCACAGTGGCTACACTGTTCCTCACCACCAGGGAGTCTACCAACAGCTCTCATAGCTTGAACCTCTGGGAGAAACCCCATGCGGGTCGTACCCTAGATTCTTCTTCCTTCAGCATCGGCCCCATGTCTCGGTCCTCCAGCTGGTCCCTTCTCAAGGCCTCCTCGTCTCAACTGCAGGTTGCACGGTGACTGGGTAGAGCTGCAGCACTCTCCGTCATGTGCTGGTCTAGACCTCCTCCAGCGCAATGTCATCTTCCACCATTCCAGATTTGATTTCCGTCATTTTCTCCATTGCTGAAACTACTGTGACTTAGTCCAGTTTTTCAACTGTCACTTTCCTCAGTTCTCACTGTTGCTGTTTCGTTTTTATGTGCTTCACCTTCATGGGGTGTTCACTTCACTAGTGTCACTTTGTCCAAGGTGAACTAGTTCAATTCTCCGTTCCTTCACTTCTTCGCCCCGGACGGTTCACCTCACTCGGAAAGGACTCCGCAATTCGCTCGGAGAATCGCTCACTAACTTGAACTTCTCAACAACTACTACACCTCACCATTGACACGATTACGCGACTGCTGCGAGAACGCTCGCTTATATGCAGCTACAGAGTTCTTGGAAAGTCATACTGAATGTTCTGGAAAGCCGAGAATAACAGGAGGATCCAAGAACGATTACCTTATGGATAGAAAGGCTTCCTAGAATTGTTTACATCAGCTGGAAACTCTTCCCACTAATCTACCCGCTTGTGTTGTGTTTGAAGTCACGACATTGGCGGCTGGCTTCGTCACAATATCTGAATAGTTACTGAAATTTTCGGAGCCTTAGCTGTTATATTTTAAGAAAAGTCTTATAGTATTTAAAAAAATGATTTCGTATTAAAATTTCAATCGGATATTTCAACGAGATGGCAAGATGCCTGTATGCGAATTAAAACTTGTTATTATACAAGTATCCCAAGAAACATTCAAGACGATCGTTAAATTATTCGGTGGCATCTTGTGAAATAAACATACCTGACGTTTATGCAGCCCAACTATACGCACCAGTCGGAGAAGTTGCCTAATGACCCGGCGCTGTCTGATTTACAATGTAGTTAGGTACATAAACTGCCTATTAACTCTTAAATGTATGCTTTTTTGTTTGGCGCTTTAAAATGATTACTGGTTAGAATATTTGCAGAAGTAAGATTTTTTACATTCACATAAGTTTCTCTACATGTTAATCTAGGAACTATATTTATAAATATTTATCTACTTCATGTTAATCGAGATAAAAGTTTGGTGTTATAAACGCACCTACTCTTATGCGGCCCTACTGAACGCATCAGCCGGAGAAGTTGCCTAATGATCCGGCGCTGTCTGATTTACAATGTAATAAGGTAAAATGAATCTACTAACTCTTTAAATGTATGACTTTTTTTGCGTTTTAAAATGATTGCTGATTGAAATATCTGCAGAAGTAATCTTTTTACATTCACACGAGTTTCTCTACAAATTCATCTAGAGCTATATTTATAAAAGTTTATATTATATACTTCATGTTAGAGATAAGAGTTTGGTTTCGTTATACATCTCCTAGGTACATGGAGGGTACAGAAGGCTGAAACAATAGTCAAGTGTTTGAAAAAACGGTCACTGTGTATTGAAACCAGATAGATATTTTCGTGTTGTAAGGTTTTTTCTCTTGTGGTTTACCTGTTCTACAAAAACATACAAATTCATTCAAAATGAAGACTTCGTAGTATATTACCAGAAAATTGAAGATAAACATTAATTTTTTATGCAAATATCTTAAACATATAATATTTTAATCAAACTCTTGGACGTTTCTAAACTTAAGTACCAAGTTTTGTATTTATTCATCATTTCATTTTGGACCCTGCTGCTTGCATGTACACTCGCACACACACGTATTTTTCGCTAAAAATGCGTTTTGGTTCATTCATTTAAACTCAAAACGGATAATTGAAAAGTAAAAATCTAGATGAAAATAGATACTTTATTATAATTTATTTTCTTTCCAAAGATTTCTGGTAAAATCTCGATATCGAATTTTTGGGGGGAATACAGTGCTTCATCTGTTTTCTGTTGGTAAGTGATATAGAAATTAAAAGATTTCCTACAGATATGTTATAAAAATGTTTTGTTTTTTAATCTGAAAATCTAAGAATACTGGCTCATATTGGATCGTCTTTTAAATACCGGCATAAACATGCAACGTTCTTAGTAATTATATAGTGTGTTAGGAATGTAGTAGAGCCTTACTTAGAATCGCTTGTACTACTTAGATTTGTCAGCAATGTATATCAGTTACCAGGTTGTATTGCTTCTGCAGCGATACATAGTAAATTAATTTTTTCCACTCCAATGTCACTTTAAATCACATGAAACATCCTTGGACGTTTTCAAGAATATGGTGAATTAATACTATTCACTTGCTTGAAGTATAGGGTGTTTTAAAAGTGTGGCAACTTTATGGGAAAATGAGTAAGTTACAAAGTTCTTTAGCATGGTCTCCTTATGCGATTCATATAATTTAGTACGATGTTTCATGCTCTTAAACAAAAGTTGTAACGTTTGTTGAGGAGTTGCAGCTACACATGCTCAGTTTCTCTCTGCAGTTCCGAAATGGTGCGAGGATATGTTTTGTAAGCAGCAACCTTTTCTGTGAAGTCATTCTGGGCCTGGGCATAACTGGCACATCTAATCTATTGGGTGGCAATGAATATTCTCTTATTCAATGTGTAACACATTTTTATCAAATTTGCAACAAAATAAGGAAACGCTCTTCCCCAAGTTCACATCATTTTGAACACCTGTACATAACAATGGACATTTCCTACAAACGTTTTTTTCATAAGATTGCGTATTTCTTGAAGGCTTTGTATAATCATAGTCCGAATTTATGCAGTCTATGCATAAGAGGTATATTGGTCAATCAGTGGAAGTATTTCCTGAGTGATGTTTTAAATATGTTACTTAGTGTATTTCAAACTTTTGCAATCAGAAGCACTATAAGATAGACATAGTAGAACTTAAGAGGAAAGGGTTTCCGGAACTTAGCCGCCTGTCTATACTCTCCATCACGAACGAAGTTGTTAAATGACAGTTGCCGCTCAGACTATTAAAAGGAAGAGTGGTTGCAAGCACGTGCCGATTGTAGCGAACCGGGCGACACATTATTTTGTTTTTAAACATTAATACAGTATAATATGTATGTTACCTTATTCTTAGTCGCTAGATTCACCTTCGGAGTCAGAATTCTGATCGATTTATAGCTCTAAATTAAAAGCGGAAGCAATTCACACAATCGAACCCTAAAGCAGACTACCATTGATACCTAACTATGATGTAACTATGACGTCAGATTTTACTACTGCTCAACTGCCTTCGTTCGTGAAGGAGACTAGCGATATTTAAATGAACTGGAAAAACCTGACTCGACGTTTCAGTGCATGTAGATTGATGCTAATCACTTTCAGTTTAATATCTTGTGGAACTTTGAAAAAGTATTTCAGACCAGTAGTGTTTTACTTTCAGAATAATCGGAAAGAAAAATTGATAAAACATTCACTTTAATTTTTCAGTTCTATTCAGTTATTTGTTTGCAGCTCCAAATAATGGAAACAAAGCTTTCTAGAAAAAGGCGTATGTGTGCGCACGTGTGAACAGCATAATCAAAAACGAATAATCGGATAAATATCAAACTTAGTATTTTAGGTTAGCAGCTTCCAATGAGGCGACACGGGAGTTTCCAAGAAAATCCCTGGCCCAAACTATCCTTTACATGGAAAACAAAATTTCGTTACTCTATATTTTTCAAAAAAATACTAGTAGAGGTTTTAATTAAAATATCACATGTTTAAGATATGTATAAAATAAATTTTCTATGAACACTGTGAAATCTTCTTTATTCTGAATTAATTTTGCATAACTGGCAAACCTTAAGGGTTGAAATAAAAGCTTATTGCCGAAAAAATGTATATCTCGTTAAACACGCAATTTATGCCAGCACAAAGCGATCCGTTATTTGAAGATATGACTATCGTTGAGCTTCCTGTATCACACTTGTACTTGTAGATGCGTGTGAAGAAACCAAACGTTTATTTCAATTAATATGAAGTAGATAGAAGAGTTCTTTTAAAAGCAATTTGTGGAATGTGTAGAACAAGTCATGCGGGTGTAACACACAAGATATTTTATATAAATATTCCAATCAGCATTAATTTCACAGGCATAACACACACACGCACACACATATATATATATATATATATATATATTCGAGTTAAGAATCGAACAAAGAGGTCAGGAACACCCTGTACACTGCCGCTTCGCTATATACGATTATGACGAGTTCAAACGTGATCAAGAGCACGTAGCAGATCTAATGAAGGACGACCTGTGCCGGGTTCTAGACAGTAAAAGAGTTAATATGCCCGTAGAGCGGCTGCTCTGATAAAATACGGGCTGCCCCTTTATCAGTAACCGATAATTACTGCGCACTTCTCGTTGGTTAGTCTGAACTTAATTTTTAATCATAATAGAGCCCTGCGGCATCCTAATCAGCTACATAAACATTTTCCTTAGGCGTCCAGACAGGTCTGCTAATTAAATTTGATTGCTAAATGGAAAATTCATTGGTAAACATTGAGAGAAACGAATGATTGTGAGTAAACAAGCCTTTAGTATCTTTGGAGGTAAACTCCATTTATCGGGAGTTAAGACCTTGCTTACCTTCGTGGAATTATGCTAATAGAGTTGACTGCTGAAAGAAAGCAATATATTGTTTTTCTTTCTTTTGAATGGCCTCCACTTAACATTGTATAACTTATCACCTCTGCCTATGACTGACTTTAAAACATAAATGAACCAAGGAGCGATAGTGTGTTCGGTGTGAAAGGAAGGCGGTGGTAGATTTAGTTTCTTAGTCTGATTGGTGTGAACAACTAGAGATGGGGAGGCCAATGTAATATGAGCAGCAATCCGACGTTGCAGAGGAAGGGATGGGTGAGAAATGAGTTACATGTGTCGTTAAACTGCACAAGAGCATATTTATAGCAATACTTGTCATTAAATTGGAATGTAGCAGTGCAACAGCTATTAAAGTGTTTGACATATTTTAAAGAACGGAATCCCTTTGATGGAAAAATTATCAAGAAAGAGACTATTATTTGGTAGTCTTTGTTATTAATAACTGTGCATTTAAATAACAGCAAAATAACATGATTATTATCATTATTATTATTAATGATGCTCAACTAGCAAAAACGTAACTACTAGGCAGTCTCCGCCAATCTTTAGTGATGATAATATAAGCAACTTGCAACCCGAAGCAGTATTTTTAATACTTAAATGATTTTAGTCTAATTATATAACATAAAATTCAATAACAGCCCGCCTTAAAAGCAATATGTGTATAAATAAAAATATAAAGTGTATGTAAAAATCATTGTATTAATGTTTATATTACTATGTTCATGTTTAAAAATGTTATGTGAATGTATTACGTAATTTTATAATGTAGGAGATGTAAGAATATAGGTCAAAGTTGCTAACAATGAGGTAACTTGAGGAAATAATGAATTGGAAAGTAATAATGCTACTAGTAATTCTTGAGCAACAATAATGTAATTTAAGACAGTTTATAAATAGCCAATCAACAACCAGAAAAAAGCTTATGTTAAATTAGGGTATTCTATTGGAGTAGGATTAGACAATCAGGGACTTGAAATACAGAAATTCACAAATTCAGGCGGTAGAAATCAGTTGTTGCTTGTAGACAGTGTTCCTAACTGGACGCGAGACGCGCCCTCGAGAAGTTTAATACGTATTCAGTATGAGACGAAAACTCATTATGGCAAATATTATAAAGTTTACGTGTTAAAAGGTGCAAGTAATTAATAAATAATCTCAACTCTCTATACTAGTGAAAGGTTATTTAATCGTGTCAAGGATTAATAAAAGGAGTGAAGTAAAATAATATAATCTGTGTAAGCCTAAATTCTTTAGCCGCATCACTCCCTGCAAAGATAGACATGTTTCTACAAATTAATACTGACGCAGCCGAGGCAAACCTAAATATAAATAATATTTAAAGAAACATAAAATACAAAGTTCATTCCTAATCGTTGGTGTGAAGGCGACCGGAAAGTAAACTTGGGGCGACGGCTACCGGAAACTTTGTACCATACGTGAGTTCGGCTCTCCAACATCTGAAATACAACTACTCCCTTCTAAAATAAACCTATCTCGAACCAAATGGCTAGAATTACACAAAAGGGGCAGCTAGAGGGATGACACTTGGAGAGGGCGAAGTTTGACATTTCACTATCAATTTAAATAACGAGCTCCTTTATGGACCACATTTTGCTCCCAAGTCTATAAAGTGACACATGCATATATTTTAATAATTAAATCATAAGTTTCATGGAAGCAAGCAAAAGTGAGTTGATCCTATAGTGTTTATTTTGCGGTCCATATTTTAACCTCGAATTTAGGTTACAAGAAGTCTTTTTTTCATAGACACCATTGTATACTTAAAGCTAATGTCACCTTGCTTAAGATAATACTGAAATGTTAAATTTATTTTCCAATGTATTAAAGATAGAATGCTCAAATTCGACATACAGTGATTTTCCTTCACACTGCGGCTATCGATCAGCTACATCGCAGCTCGGACTTCCTCTGAAACAGTTATAATATTCCCACATCTGCCCCACGTTCTGATAGACAAATTATAATTACATTGATAATAATCACATACCTTATAAGAGGTGTTGGAAATGTTGTCCTCTGTCCACACATTTCTGGCGTCTTCTCAGGAAACGTTCATTCACGTTCTGGACTTGAATATCCGAAATTGAGTGAACTTATTGCTTAATAGTTTTCTTTTAGTTGTTACAGTGTATGCGGGTTTGTTGTGTATATCAAATTTACCACATGAGCAACAGATTGGCGTAAATTTCTGTTACTGGATTTTCGCGAAGTGATAGAGTAACTCGCCCAGTTTAACATTCTTCTGTAACGAAGCAGGTTTCATTTATATGACTGTGTTTCTCGCCTAATAACAGATATTGGAGTGCAGAGAAATCAGATTTTACTCACGAGATTCCCTTGCATGACGCGAAAATTGGTGTTCAGTAGATGCATACAGAATAATAGGACCTATATTTTTTGAACAGCTGACCGACGTTGTATGTCAGTTTGGATTTTTCCAACAAGGCTTTGCTATCGCGCATACAGCTGATGAATCATTCAATTTAATTCACGAAATGTTTGAGGATGAGGTAAAGAATTATGACTCTCAGGTTACCTCGATTTAACTGATTTTTATCTGTGGGGGAAGCTGAATAATAAGGCGCGTGCAACAAATCCCATAAATATTAAGAAGTAAAAGAAAACGGACAATAAATTCACTCAATTTCAGATATTGTGTGTGTGAATGAAAGTTTGCTGAGAATATGCCAGAAATGCGTGGATAGGGAACAACAGTTCCAAAATCTTACGTTAAGGTATTACGTAATTGTAACTATAACTATGAGAACGTGAGGCAGTTTGGGGATATAATAACTGTTTCGTTGACTGGCATGCGAGCAGCCCTGCTGTGGCCAGTGTGAGAGAAAATCACACTACGGTGCAAGACTGTGAGATACCTATAGCTACCTATTTAATACAATATCCGGATTAAAATTTGTCCTAAAAGGAGAGATCAGTATTAAAAGTATTTCTGCTTTTTCAAATATAAATATTTTGTATGAAACTTTAGCCCGTTACTGAACATAAACCCTCACACTGATGCAAAAGAAAATCGTTGGCATAAATTCCTGTTTCTAAAACAAATTTTAACAAGTGTAAATCTGAAAACTTCGTATTTAGATGAATAAAGACCTTATGTAACTGACTATAAAAAACATAAATTTATCTGGCATACCTAAATCTCTAAATAGAAAGCATTTTATACACCTAGCAGTAATTTTTGGAAATATATTAGAACGGTAAATAGCGAAATATGACAAAACAGAAACAGCTTGTGAAATATCCACAACAAATGTTTTTAAACGGACAGCCTTTTAAAGAAGGTCTTAAAAATAGCCGAAGGGATGTTCATAACGACTTGAAACTTAATAAATATGTTTTTAAGAAAACAGTCGGGATTATAACAAAGGTTCCCATTTCCTCAATTTCTACGGATTTATTTCCTTTGTGTTCTTCAGATGCGTACAAATTCAACTCCAGTAAATACACGATGACAAAGTCTAGTTATTATAAAGTTGTTTCTAATCGATGGAACTGAAAAAAGCTTCGCAACTTTATTTTTGTAAAGCTTTGGTGTATTTAGTTTGAGAATTTATTGAAATAGTCATTTATGTTATCGTGCTAACGAATATTTTTTTGCAATTTGGTCTACTCTTTCATTTAGGACAAATTAATTTCCTACCTGTTTGATGTATGCATTTAATTGAAAATATATTTCTGGTGGAATGACAAATATCGTTTTAAATTGCGTAACTGCTGTGATCAAATTATAAAGCTATAATTTCAGTGAATGCTTTTGAGTATAATTTTTGTTCTGAATGTGTTCCTGCCGTAACACTTGAGTTTTATTTATGGACGTTCTTTAACTATCATGATTCTTAGCTACTATTGGGCGTGAAGAACCGGATCTTTGTTTCCCCCTTTGTCAGGTTTGAGGTTCTTTTACGAACCGTATTCTACGACACGGAACCATCGACTTTACTTCCCTTCCGAAGGCAGCCATGCTAGGAATTTTTACGACCAAAAGAATCCACCGCGCTCCACCGGGATTGAACCCTCAGGAACTAGAGGCTAACATGATACCTCTAGACCACGGAGGACGACTAGAAGTATAATGGAAACTTGGTTTCGTCAACGTGTAAACTCGCTGCATTTGGATCAACTACTTACACTTTTAAACAGTAATTATGAGGAAGAAACTCTAAAATTGGGAATATTCCGTGTTACTTAAGCAATTTAATTTAAGTATTTTTCAAAACGTTTCACAACAGGTGTCCATATTTTCAGATAAACTCGCTGAATAGTTTCTGAAGGGGGAAAAATGTTCTGTTTTATGCTTTACAGCAAAATCTCCTTGCTGAAGTTTTCAAAAATGTGGATTACAATTTCAAATTTCGGTTTCATTCATGTTTTACTTATAAACTTATAACATGATTTGCAAAAACAGGTGATTTATAAAAAGTATAAACATATTATTGATTTTATCATTTAGTTAACCCAAATAATTTCTGAATTCATGTGCTTCGTTGATTTTATTTTTATGAATATTTCTGTGATTACTTTTATATTTTTTAATCTCAGAAAAAATTTCAAAACTTTTTTTAAAGCAACGAGTAGGTTATATGGTAAGACTTCTAAGGGTACAAATGTGACTTTAAATTTTAAAAATGCAGTTCTGTCGCTTTGCACCATTATACACCAATTCTAATAAGCGCTGAAATTTATTAAATCAAGTCTATATTTTTTTCACAATTTTTTATAGTTTTCATGGGATTGCTCCTCTTCATAATTACATAAATATGGGATATATTTCACATAATATGCGGATACCATAAGCAGCAAATAATTCTTTTATGCTCAGTAACTGGGGGGGGGGAGCACAGAGCCGAAGAATAATTTTGAAAATGTTTGTGCATTGAAGTAAACATTATGCATTTTCAGATTATGACCAACCATGCTAAAAACCATCTGCCAAGCCTGTAGGAGACATGGAATTTGTTAGCAGCGTTTTGAGTGAAACGCTGACTAAAGTGTTGTAATGTTTGGACATGTTTGAACATAAGCAGCTGTTTTCTCAGCCCTACAGGTTATCCTTAACTTTGATTTATCCATAGAAAGTATTTTGAATACAGTCCCAGGATGCTAACTTAATTGATTTTTTTAATTTAATGCAGCCCGTAAATTTCGTTAAATTGGACTTAACACTAAATATTCAAACGTAAGTTTTGCTTATTTCTGAGATTTTATTTGCTCGTGTCAGTCAAAAATAGTGCTCCAAGTTTGATATGCGAACACTCCGTTCCCGGGGTTCGCAAAACACCACATTAGCTCCCACAAGGGCCATACTTGCGGGTTATGACAGGCCAAATTGCCTTTGCCAAAGAATGGCGTCGCCTGTAATAAAAGTCAAGTCTGCACTCCTTGTTTCATATCACCGTCGTTGAAAGGTTTCCACAAAGGAATTTCTTCAGATGATGCAGATGAATATCGCTTGGTGCCAAATCCGGACTGTAGGGAGGGTGGTCGAACTGTTTCCAACCAAATAATGCGATTAGATCTTAAGTTCGTTTGGCTGTGTCTGGCCGGTCATTGTCACTCATTGTTACCCTATAAACCTCACACAATTGGCGATGAATTTTTGCTGACGTAACATTTCTCGCGTTCAAAAAACTAATCAATGATCTGACTTCACAGTTGGTGGGTCATTCAATTGTTTTTAATAATTTGAAACGCTCTAACAACAGGAAAGCACAAAATGACATCGCGCACAGCCGCGTCTGGCGCCATAATGAATGGAGGAAGTGATTGCGCATGTGCAAAATCGCGACTACAGCGCTACAGTGGCCAAACATTAAAACGGTTCTTGCTTTTTAAAATACACCTCGTAGATACCCAGCCTTCCTCTGGAATGCTTTTTAAATTAATTTCGGCTGTGGCGGCTAACAAAACGCTTCTCGAGTATTCAAAGCGTAGAGAGTACAGCGCTCCGTTGCTGTTGATCAGATTTTTGGAAGCGGCAAGCTACCAAAATTCTTAAGACGCCCAAGACAGCAGGATCCACCAGTAGCTCATATGCTTTGCTTAGAGGCCTAACTTTACAGAGAGGTTTAGTTGATAAAGTTTGTGTGGTTAAGTTCGTCGACTTACAGCGAGTAGATGTGACCGTCTTAGAGGTTCTAAGTATATTGTTACTATAAAGACCAGGAAGTTCAAGCTATTATTTTCTATGGAAAGATGAGATCAGACCGAAAAATTCAATATGATAGCTGAAGATCCGTGGTTCAAAGATCCAGCTATGGCATTGACGTTTTTTCTGATTCTACCTTTCTAACTTTATCATACACACGAGTGTGAAAAACAAATAATCAATATTATGTTCTATGTCAACCACCTTGTTTGCGTTTTCAGTCACTTCTTACTAACAGGGACACAGTGCCCTCTTTTCTCTATTTACCTCCACCTAAATCAGAAATAAAGTTGACTTGAATTATTTCATAAGCTTATTATAACTGAAAAAACTGAATAAAAGTATTGGACAAATTCCAGATTAATTATTCGCCATTGGACTCAGATTATGTTCATAAACTGTCGGTAGCACAAATTACTTTGAGTAATGCTCTACTAACAATACTTTAATTCTGTGTTTATAGCTTGGATCTTGGAAACAAATCTTACTATTTTGTCACAAATGAATATACAGGGTGCCGAAAAACAATGTGCAGAAAATTAGAATAAAAAGGTCGTACCAAACTTAAGCATTTTGAGATTAAGAGCATGTTAATTTATTTTCCATATACTTTATAACAGTATTAGATCAGGTCAGTTATAAAATTATAACAATAAAAATACTACGCTACTCATAATACTAATCATGTTAGAGTAGTTACAGTCTTGATTATTAAAATCCTATATGGAATACCACGCTTTGATTATACGTTTGCAGCTCCATTGAAATTTTCTCCTTTTATTTCTTTTGGTATCTTCTTATGGAATTTTATGCCTATAACATATGGATTTTTCATCCTTGGATTTCTTTACTCTGTTTATACAGGATGAGTTTAAGTCCGCCGACAAACTTCAGGGAGCGATTCCTGGCTGGAAATTGAGCACAATCGTTCCTATCACCAGTGTCCGGAAGTGCATAGTTTCCACGATAGATGGCACTGACGATATTCTCTCATAACTTACAGTGTGCTGCAGATTGTGTGATTTAAGCAATGTAGAAAGCACAATGGTCCGCTATTCATCCAGGAACAAGCCAAGTTGGTGTTTGTGTATGGCCAAGCAGGTAGAACGGTCAAGAGGTAGTGTGGATATAGCGAGCCACGTACCCTGACATACAGCACCACCCACATCACACATTTGCAGCAATTTTTCGGCGTTTGTATAAGCATGGATCATTTCAGACAGGTGAACGTTCAGGGTGGCCGCGGTCTTGCATACCCCAGATATGGAGGAACACGTTCTCCATGATACTGAGAACAACCGTGGTACAAGCTCCAGCAGTTGGTCCTACAACATGGTGTAAGCCAAAGGACGGTTATCTGTATCCTACTTGACAACGGTTATTATCCCTATCACCTCCAACGTGTGTAGGAGTTATCACCGGCGGATTTTCCTCCACGGGAAACATTCTGTCGCTGGTTTGCTCAACAGGCTATCACCATAATGGGATTACTGTATCCAGTTCTCATCAATGAGGTGACCTTTGGTATGGATGGCATCATTAACCTGCATAATCGTCGTCTGTGGGCTACAGAAAGTCCTCACGGAATGGTTGAATTGTCAACAGCAGCGGTTCAGCATAACTTTTGGGCAGGAATTATTGGCAACTCCTACTTGGACCAGTTCTTTTTCCACAACGCCCGAACGGAGAAACATAACTGGACTTCCTGCAAAACACTCTGCCTCCGTTGCTGGAGAATGTGTCTTTGGCAATACGACAAGCTATGTGGCTGCAGCACAATTGAACGCCAGCCCACTTCCGCATTAATGTTTGTCGACACCTCAACATGTTCCCAGACGTTGGATAGGACGTGGAGGTCCTGTTGCATGGACTGCTCGATCATCGAACTTAACCCCCCTGTATTTTTACTTGTGGGGGAATCTGGAAAGCATTGTGTATGATGAGCCTGTTCCTGATCTTCACACCCTTCAGCAGGTGTCCACGTAGCCAGTAACAATATTCGGACACAGCCCGGAACATTCGAAACAATAGATGTGAACGCGTGCATTGCATCCCATGGAGGCCACTTTGAACATTCATTGTCATGGGTGGCATTCGGGGCATGTACTGTATGCAAGAGCTCTTTGCTGTCGTTCTCCAATGCTTCCATTCGTGGAAGTTACGAATTTCCGGACATAATGTGATATGAAGCTTTGTGCTCCATTTCCAGGCAGGAATCAGCCCTTGAAGTTTGTCCGTGGATTTCAAACTCATCCTGTATAATACTCATTCTTGTTTTTGGTATCCCAGTGATATGCTTGTATTGGCTTGCAATTTGCTTTGTCTAGTTGGTAATATAATCTCATACACATATTGAATAAACTGTCATTATATTACTAGTAATACAGCAATTCTTACACGATTCACTTTGTTTTAACTTAATAAAATGTAATTACACGATCCATTTTTGTTTTACTCCAGCCTCATAATTCAATATTGTACAAGAGAAGTGTAGAAAAGCCCATAATATATAATTGTCAGTGCTATACTTTTAAATAATTTGCCACCTGATACGTATATAACAATTTGGATTTTTTTTGCAAGTTTGATCGATCTAATTATCCCATTTTAGTTTATTGTCTAGGTGTATGCCCCAACATTTAAATAATTTGGCTTTTCTACCTGGATATTTTGAATTTATATCAATTTGTGATTTTCAGTGTATTTTGGGTCTTAGAAGAATTTACTAGAACATTATTACTACTAAAGTACGCACTAAGATTAACCATAATATTATGAATTCTTTCATACAAATTCCTGATATCATTGTCCCAAGTTAAGGAGGATGTAACATCTGCTTATGATGATATTTAACCAATGGTATGTCTATTACATACGTGGGTTGGAACTTTTAATAGTGACAACACTGCTGTAGAGAAACGAGAATGAAGTTTATCTTGTGTTTAACTATGTCTTACCCACCACCCAATAAATGGACTCTCCCTTTCGACTCCAAGTGCCCAGTAGAGGATAGATATGTTTGAGCTACTGTTATATTTTCGCCACGTTCACAAACAGGAACAACGAAGTTGACTGAAGTTTTAATGTGCTCATGGTCGTACAGCAACACAGTGTCATGCAGGTCTCGTTGAGGCATGTGGGGAACTTCGTTACCTTACAGAACAGTGGCGAGGAGGTTTAGAAGTGTGAAAGTTGTAGCGCTTCTTGTGTAGTCTGTGATAGCGTTATCCTAACACATACCGTACCGCAACGACAAAATGTTATTGCACGGTATTTCTGTCATTTTTGAAACATCGTCTCAGGCCAGAAAGTGATGGTACTTTTTACAAAATCCTCCTATAATTTTGCAACACAATGCTTGGGCGCATGTGGCACTCTCTGTAATTATCTGTACGTCGCTGGATTTGGGGAATGCTTTTACATCTACCATATTCGCCGGACCTTAGCGTCTGTGATCATCACCTAATCCTGAAGATGAAGGAACCACTTCGTGGAATTCAATTCAGGACCGTTCCCGAAATTATGCATGTATTAGATCGCTCCATGAGGAACGTCAACAAAACAGGCGCTGCAATAGGGACCCTACGACGTCTACATTGCTGGCAAGGGTTATTGAAAATGTTGGTGATTAATGATATTGAAGGACTAGAGAAGTTTCAAACATTTATCATTCTTGTAATAAATAAATAGTTGACTATTAAAGTTCCAACCTATGTATATTATGATTAAAAGTGAACCCAGAACCGAAACCTGAGGAACTACATCTTTAACAATTTATGTTCCCAAGTTTTGCAGGAATTCTCGCTACAGAAATGAATTTTTGTACACTATTCCCTATTACTTAGGTCGAATTTTAATAATTCCTTATACCACACACCACTAATTCACACAACATTTTCTCGGGTACACCATGTCGAATGGCTTTGAAAGATCTAAGAATCCTCCTACCAAGATACCTTTATCCGCCATTGTACAGTATATTTAGAAATTCAACAATAACTCTTTGCCTTTACTGAATCCAAGTTGATGGCTTTTTATGATACGGTGTTTGTCTAAAAAGTTCACAAGTCTATCATATAGCTCCCTTTCTACTATTTTATTTAAAGTATATAGTAATGAAATCGGTTGATAGTTGAATATTTCACCTTTGCCCCTTTTTATAGATAGAAGTACTCTGTTTTCTTAAGACATGTCGGATATACTCCACTTCGCAGTGTATGATTTATAAGTTTGGTTAACATTTTCTTTTTTCTTTATTAAGGTCGCATTACTTCGAGGTTATATTGTGACCACATAAAACATGGAAGTTACAATACAGAGAACTAAACAGTATTTCATCTTAACATTTTAGAGCACATTGATTGAGGGTGTTAACATTAGACACAATTGATACATATAACAATTAGAAGTTTATATAAATTGGGAATTACAATAAATCGTATAAGACATGTTTGTAAGGTAGCTCTTCACTGCTTAAATATATTGTCTTTCATTTATTGCTGTGGATAGGACATTTGGTGTGCAATTTTTCTTTCTAACTGAATTATATTGTGGACAATCCATGAGTGTCTTCTAACACGTGTGTGTGTTAGACATTTACATGTATCAAATGTAGGAGGTTCCTCTCTTGAAATTATATAGCAATGTATTAATTTTGTATGACCAATTTTTAGACGAGTAATTTTAACCTGATCTCTTCTTTCTAATGAGAGTGTCGTGTAGTTGGATTCAGCTATTGCAGTGTAAAGCTGACTAGGGAAGTTCTCGGTCCAGTTATTGATGCATTGTTCTTTTATTCTCTTGTTAATGATTGCAGAAAATATCTCCATGTTAACATTTGTATCATTGAAGGGCCACTTTGTTTTAAAAGCCATAGATCTCGACCCTTCTATGTTTAGGTTTCATATTACTTATTATATTTAGAATCTCCGTTTCATCAATTGGTCTAAGGAAGTTCGTTTTATTAAGTATTTTCTTCCTTACATCATTAGCCTGGTTTATATTATTTTCTATAACACTAGACCCTAATTCAGTAGTTATTAAATATATTACATGTTTCTTTTAGGTCCTCGACTTTTTTAGCATTATGTATAATATTGTTATCTATGTTGTTTTATACAGTATTATGATTTGTACCTGTTATTTTTGTTATACACCATATTTATTTAGGGGGATTAGTAGAATTTGTAAATTTGTTTACAAAATAATTATATTTACAATTTAATTCCCTCCAATATTGCTTTTTTGTTTCGGGCCGCAAATGCTTTATAATAGCAAGAGCGCTGCATGAACATAATTGGAATCTCACTTTATGAAACATTTTAATTTGCGAGTTGAAATGAAATGTAACTCTCACACAAGTGCGTACGAGCTGTCTCAACTAATGAGTACTGGTACACAATGAGAAACTAACCATTACATGCGCATGCTGTACTCTTTGTACTGAACAAGACGAGCGTTCGGTATTGCTGTACCACACACTCGGTTTTACAATACATTACACACGTAGCGACAGTGGCTAGAACTAGGCAGGAGAGTGTTTTGTTTATATCTAGCACGCCACAAGCTGGTTACAAAATCTGAGACTTTACTGTAACTAAATTAATGTTGACGCATGTAGTGAGTAAAAAAAAGCTTACGCGGCCTCATAGTGTTTATTTTGGCGCTCCCTTTCTAATTTACAATGTTCTGTACGTTGTTTTTCCGCAATATTTATATTAAAATAAATTTTGTAACGGTATAAAGTAACTAACAATTCTCCCTTCAAATTTATATTCCCAAAATCACCATAACAAAAATTGCTGCTTTTTCTTTAAAAAATCAAACGGCGGTTTCACGGAAATATAAACAAAGACATTCACGTTGTAAAAGGAATCGCAGTTATTAAATGTTTGTCAAAATCTGATACTCACTGGAACGAGTCACAAAACGTGACTAATGACGAAAATAAAGATAAGAAATCCATTGCATAATAAGAGTACTACTGAAAGTAAAAGGAACAGCATTACATTTAATAAATGCATCAATGAGATACAAATTATATTATCTGCCAATTACTTTATTGTGTTTAAATACTGGCCGTATAGTAAAACTATGAAATCTAAAATTCAATACTTTGCATAAATAAGTATCGGAACTTTAATAATACTGTTATTTGCAAACTATCAAATTTAACTAAAGATGAAGACACACTGCACAGATAAACTTTTCATATCGCAATATATATATATTATCATCAAAATATATGTATAAAGGATCTAAATAATATAGGTTAATTAAATTATTTAAAGTTAAGAGTTGGAAAATATTAATTCACATCACATACATGCGCTAGTTGTTACCGTAGGAGCGCTTTCGAGAGATTTGTTTCATCTTCAGCTGAGAACCAACTAACTGGATCTCCCTCACCCCTCACCCCAAGAAATGTTTCATTTGACTTTATTTCTGCTCTCTGTTGAGAAAAATTGGAACCTGGTGATATTGCTGCCATCTGTGTTGTCGGTTGGTCATTCATTATACTTCTTTCTTCTATCTTGAAATCTAATTGGTCTACATTCTGTTGAGGAGACTTGGAAACACTTGATCTTGAATTTTTTACCATCTGTGGAGAACGTTGGGAGCTTCTATTTTCTCTCTTGTTACTTGATTGGATCAACTGCATTAAGTGGTCTGTCGGTGGTATTTCAAAATTCAAAGCATTCTTAATGTTGAAATGGATGAAGATCTTTTCCCATATTTCCAAATGTGAAGGTATCTGAATGAATATGAGTAGTTTTATCTCTTGTCCAATTTCATGATTACTATTCCAAAAGTGGTTAGCTACTGCTGATCTGTCTGTTTCAGTTTTATATTTCTTTGATATTCACTTAATCTTATTTTTAAATTCCTTTTAGTTCTTCCTATATATAAGCCTTGACAGTCCTGACATGGAATCTGGTAAATTCCTGATTTTTTTAAATTATCAGTTGTATTAGTCAAAGGTGTGTTCAACATGTTTTTTAAACTGAAAGCATTCTGAGGTGCTAATTGAATCTGGTATTTTCTAAACAATTTTTCAAAAGTTTTAAACATTACTGGATGATATGTAAACCTCATATATCACATCCTTTTTATTTGGGTTTTGTAAAGTACTAATACTATGTAAGTTTTGTTTCTTTTTATATTTAGTAAGTAGGTTATTAATAAGTTGAGGTTTATAACCATTTTCAATGGCTACATTCTTTATATAATTTAATTCCATGATTACTCTTCTTTTTCCAAAGGTACTCTAATCAATCTATGAATCAAACTTCTAAAAACAGCATGTTGATGTGATACAGGATTGTAGAAATTATTTTTAATATAATTATCCACATGCGTTGGTTTCCTATAAATGCCAAATTTATGATAGTTTTCTTTTCTTTTTACAAGTATATCCAAGAATGGTAATGAATTATTAGTTTCAATTTCCATGGTAAATTTAATATGTATATCTTGTTCATTCAAAATATCCAGTGATGAATTCAAACAATCTTGAGGTACAACTGCAAAAATGTCATCTATATATCTATACCATATCTTAAAAATATGTGGATGTGAAGAGGTAACAGTTTTTTCCAAAGAGCTCATAAAGGTCAGCCAGTAAAGGAGATAAAGGATTACCCATTGCCAAACCATGTGTCTGCTTGTAAAAGTTCTTATTGAAAGAAAAATAATTTTATCAATACAACCGATTGTAAGTACAATCATCTCTTGGATGTAATTATCTTGTAAATTAAGTGATTCCAACCAATTTCTTAAAAATTCTGGTATATTATCTGTAGGTACATTTGTAAAAAGTGATGTAACATCAAAGGATACCAACATATCTTCTTTATTAATTGTATAATTCTGAATGTGATTGATTAATTCTGTTGAATTTTTAATACTTAATGATGGGAACTTCTTTTGTTAGCCATTTAGCTAAATTATAGCTGGGTGAGCCTATGTTATTAATTATAGGTCTCATACTATTATCTGTTTTATGAGTTTTTGGCAAGCAATATATTTTTGATAAGGTTGGATTGTTGGTTTTAAGCTGTCGTTTCTTCTCTCGAAAATATAGTTGCATTCGATATCACTTGGTTCACCTGTTTTATGCAAGAATTCAAAGGATTTTTACTAATTATCACATAGTCATCTTTTTTTAAGAATTCATTAAACTCTATTATAGTAATCGTCAATATTTAAAATTACTATTTGGTTTCCTTTATCTGCTTTCAAGTATACTACAGGTTTCTCATTGAGTTTCTTTACGTTTTTTTTGTAGAAATTATTCTTCATAGTGAAGTCCATCTTTTTGATAATTTCTGTACTTTGTAATTTAAGACTGTTGGCTAAGGCTGAAGTTAAGCCCTAAATGGCTATCTCTGTATCAGCTATATAATCTTGGATATTATTAGAAAAGGCAATACAAGTTTTAAATCCTGTTTCTAATAATTGCAGTTATTCGAAAGCTAGAGTTTGATCAGACTGATTGATAACTGGTTTCGGTTTATTCGCTTTCTTAAATTTGTTATAATTTAAATATGGTAGCTGTTTCTTTTAAGAATTGAAATTTTTTCTTTAGTGTATAAGTTTTATTATGCTGTAAGTGGGATAACATCTATCTTCAAAATCTTTCCACATATGTTGACCCAAGGGTTTAGTTAAAAATAGGTGTAATTCATAAAGTTTTAATTGAATGCGATTCACATTACTATAGTTTTCACCATTTCAGTTTTCAAAATGCTTCTTTCTGCCATTTTTTGATGTTGGCCATTACCGGTATTTTTAATGTATTTCTTAAAGCAAGGTGCTACCATGTATATAAGACACAGTTTGATGAATTTAATACTAGATAGCAAGCTTCTTCTTTTACATTGGAGTTTTACGTAAGTTATTATGTTAGCTTTTTGTTCTTCTAAATATACGTTAAAGTATGGAAGTCGTACCTGTTGTTCCATGTTGGTAAATCTCAGTAGTCGGCTGTTCCCACTTCTCTGGCTTGAAGACCTAGTACATTTTATAATAAACCAGAAGTATTGTTTATTGTGATGTTCTATAGTATTTAAAGTTAAATTATATTCGAACCCACTCGCGGCCTCTCTACTGCGCGAGACAGCCGGCAGTCGCCGGGGAAATTACGCCGGCAGAGGCGGACCTTATAATAGATGCTGGAAATGTTGACCTTCTGCTCTCAAACAGGCAGCATATCTCGTGTAAATATTCTCGCTCACTCTCCGAAGCTCAGCAGCAGGAATTCTTGTGATTTCTTGCACAATGTTTTCTTTAAGTTCCTGTAGTGTACCAGGATTGGAACGATATACTTTGTCTTTTAAAGAAGCCAATAAATAAAAATCACAACTTATTAGATCAGGAGAACGAGGGGCCACAAAACACCAATTATTCTGTCATCAAACATCTCTCTTATTGCACGATTCTGCAACAGCACATACGGCTGCCGAATCATTACATGCAATAAGAGGTGTCTTACTCACGCTCATTTTTCTATGTACTACATTTAAATCTAAATAAACCCTTGTAGAAATAACTACATCACACATTTCGTTATAACCAGAAAGAGAACAGCGATAGTCATATGTTTAAGAAAATTTCATACCGTTTTCATTCAATCGCGAGAAAACCCTTAATTTTGAGTTTAAGAGAATGACCAAGAAATGTATAATTCGAACCTTTAATAACGAATACCTCAAACGGCTTATGTCACGAAAAACGTTTAAATAAGTTGTGTGTTTCAGAGAGATCAACATTTTTTGTACAGCACATTTTCGTCCATCGCTTAACGTTCACCATTTATATAAGATTATATAAAATTCCTTCCGAATGAAGAGGACTTCATAGGCAATTCCCAGAAAATTCAAGATATGCATTTCATTTTTCATGTAAATATCTTTCATATATTTATTTTAATCAAAATCGTTAGCCATGTTTTAGAAAATACAAATTTCAAAATTTTCCATGTAAGAGTAGTTTTGAATGGGAGGATTTTATTGTAACTTCGTGTCGCATCTTCGGTAGTTATCGAAATAAATACCAAGTTTGGTATTTATCTGACTTTTCGTTTTTGAGTTATGGTGTTCACAGACACACCCACGATGTGTTTCCAAAAATGCTTTATTTGGATTCAGGGAGCCTCAAAATATCTATTTCCGGTGAAATCTCCGTATAGAATTTTTGGGTGAGATACAATACTTCCCCCTCCTTACTATAAGTAGTAGGGAAAGTCAAAATTGCTAAAGCTGTGAGTGGGTTATTTCTGTTACTAGAGCATTATCTCCTTGCTTAAAAAAACGCGATTCAGAACTAAAAATACTCTTAATACATTTTCACTCTGTTGACGTATTGTATGTAGAGGCCTATACCTATTATCTGCTTTGTCTAGAAGTTCGGCCTGAGAGACATATTGAAATGTGCGCCTCTTTTAATCAGGGAACTTTTAACTTATATTTAATAATTTATCGGAACATCCTTTAATATTTCTACTGCTTCCAAAAGACGTACCCGAAACACACCCTAGGAACTAAATGGCCAGTTAATATTCTAAAGCGACATAAAGGTGCAACAGCAAATCTTTTGGAAATACTTAATTGCACAAAAAACCATCGTATACATTTAACATCCAAATTATTCATTTATTGTTATTCTTTTTCTTTTTTACATTCACAGTTATGCACATGCATCGTCATTGATGGCAGCTTGGTGTAAACAAAACAAAAAGTCCCCGGTCTACTGCAGGACTGCTTATTACGGATAGTGTATTTGCCTCCTTGATTCAGTTCCAAAATATGTGATGGAAGTTCTGGTTAGGATTGCGACCTGAACTTATTATTGAAACTGATGCACTCTAAAACTTTAAATGTTATTTAACTATCCTAAAATAATGCTTAAAATAATGCTATACAATTACGTACTATGTATATTAAGTCATACGGTGGTTTAAATAATATAGCTTGCTGTTTAATTATATAATTTGAAAGTTTTATATACAGTAAAAGTAATCCTTTTCTATTTGAACTATTTAAGTTATGACATGTCTTAAGAACGATTCAAATAAACATTTATTATAAAGATGTGAAGTTTTTAAATGCTCACCTTTTTCTTCATTGAATGGTCGAAGTTCCCAGAACATTATGGTTTTATAAAATGTATAGTTAAGCTCAGATAATCCTACAAAACATGTTAAATGATACAAATTTGTAATTTATTCTGCATTGCTTTAATTGAATCATAGCTGTTTGGCCTTTAGTACTGCACTTGAAGCATCAGCCTAACAAATCTCAACCCATCTGTTATCCTTCGAACCCAGACATTGAGAAGGATAAGCCGACCTCTGTTTACAACGAGCCATTGTCGAGGACAGTATTTTTAAAATTAAATGACAATAAAGGCGTTATTGATTATGTTGAACTATTTTTCGTTGTTCAGACCTAATGATGACAAAGATATTACCAGGCAGAAACTGCATTCCATGAAATATTTGCGTTAAAATAATAAAATATCTTAACTTTATATCTAAAAATCTCACACTTTGTTGGTAAAAAGGTACTTGTTTTTGACAAGACCCTTTTATATAATGAACATTTTACCGAACCCTAATTCAGAGGCTGTGATATTTACAGAAGTGAGTGCAGTCGCACATCGCAGGGAAAATTACTGTTTTCTTTCCACTGTGCTATTGTTTTTCTTTTGTGTTTGTGAGCAGATGGTTACATTTTGAAAGTACCCAACATAGCTCAGTGGTAGATAGTGGAGGTATAAATGTAAATATTGAAAGGAAAGTAAACAAAAAGATTGAAACCTCTGCTAAGTGATTCCAGAAAAAAAGCTAATTTTGTAAGTAGCAATTTAAAAATCTTGGTGAAAGGCAGTGAAAATAACATACGACGGGGTAGTCATTTCGTAGACACGAATAATTGTCTCAAGGTTTGAAAAACTGGAAACATGAATCAGGTATGGTTAATAACATGCATCAATGCTGATTTTCTCACTTTTTTGTCACATTGTTATACATTGCTCAAACCAAGAGTGTACAATGAAGTGAAACTATTCTTGCAGCAATTATGAGTATCACATATTTCTAAATATTAGAATAAAATCCATGCTGTTTGTTTTATACCTGACATAGTAAAAAGTTAATATAATAATAATAATAATAATAATAATAATAATAATAATAATAATAATAATAATAATAATAATAATAATAATAATAATAATAATAATAATAACCATACCAGGATGAAGAGTAAACATGTTCTCTTCGGGAGGGTGATTCTGTATAAAAGGACGAATAGCAACTATAATGCAATTTTTATCTGTGAATGCTTAGTTCTTCAGAAAAAGTTTTTCCCGCTTTATCCCATTGTAATTCACTTTTTGAACGATTAAGGCATTAACATAACCAGTCTACGTATTTATTTTCACTGTCTTAAGCGCCTCGTTTCTCCACAGTTAAAAATTTTTGTTTTGTACAAATCGTAATACAAGGGCTGTTCCAGAAGTACCCGACATAACAAAGAAAACACAAAAATTTGGCAAAATTATCTTTATTTCTCTACATAATCTCCTTTCAGTTCCATGCACTTTTCCCAGCGATGTTCAATAGCGAGAATAGCATTAGAGAATTGCATCGCTCTGTAACCTGCAGAAGGTAATCCTTACTATATCTGGAAACCAGTCCCCCCCCCGCGGATTGATGTTTTTGCCAAGATATAATAGTACTTTATCGGGTGACACAAATGGGATTTGATCTTTACTCGTGTTCAATTTAGGGTCAAGTTTTCCTTTCCGGAATTATTTGAATGCGGCAGATTTTTCGGGCGAGATAGCCATTCCCATTGAGAGGAAATCACTTTATCGTGATCTTATCCCATCAGGATGAGATCATCCGCGAATGCTAGAATATTTAAATGTTGGTCCCCAAATCTCAGACCTAGGTCCATATCGCGGATTGCCGCAACTACCGGCTCCAGTGCAAGATTAAATAGAAGTGGAGATAAGGGGTCACCCTGTTTAATACCTCGGTTTAAGGCCAATACCCTATCGTCCCAAGGTTCCCTGTTTATAGCGAGAACCGCCGAGTTCCTCAAAATGGCCATCAACTGCAAACACCACCTCTTCATTGTTGGCAAATCTTTGACCACTAAGCATTTCGGGGGGGGACTAAGTTTGGCGAATAGGGTGCATGAAGGAGCAATTCAAACTTTAAATCATTGATTTTGGCCATGGCGATAATGAATATGTGAACTGGTGCATTGCCCTAATGAAACAGAACTTTCTTTTTCGCTAAATGCGGCCGTTTTTATCATCCAAATGCTGCAATAAGTTTGCTTAATATTCGCCATTGATTGCTTTTCCTTTTTGAAGATAATCAATGAAAATTATCCCACGCGCATCCCAAAACTGACGCCATGAACTTTCCTGCGGATGGAACTGTCTTCGCCTTCTTTGGAGTTGATTCTCCCCTTTCAATCCACTGTTTTGACTGTTCCTTCGTCTCAGGTGTCAAGTGATGGACCCATGGTTCATCCATGGTTATGAATCGACGCAAAAACGCTGCTTTATTGCAGCAAAACATCGCCAAACACTCGACTGAAACATCCTCACGACGCTGCTTTTACTCTATTGTAAGTAAATGCGGCACCCATCTTGCGCACAGCTTTCTCGTGTCTACATTTTCAGTTAGTATGCGATGTACTGCACTTTTTGAAATGCCTATGATGTCTGCTAGCTCGCGCACTTTCAGTCGACGGTCATCCAATACCATTTTGTGAATTTTCTTCACAATTTCTGGCGTGGTCACCTCATTTGGTCGACCACAGCGACGTTCGTCTTGGCAGCTCGTACGGCCTCGGTTAAACTCTGCCATCCAATATTTTACTGTTGTAAACGAAGGAGCACACTCCCCTAGAGTAGAATCTGGCTCAGTTTTAATATTAGTTTGACTAAGACCTTTCAAATGAAAGTATTGTATCACACAACGATGGCCAGTTTTATCCATGTTTACAAATTCGCTGAGAGAGTTCACTATTAATGGCTGCCAAACAATTACTAAACAACGTAGCATCGTCAAACTTAAGCTTTATAAGGATGGTACTTTCTACCATAGACATTTGTTTGAAACAACCGCTATATATACGTCAGGTCGGGTACTTCTGGGACTGCCCTCGTATATGCCGAAGTCACAACAGCGGCTGAATATCTGACCACATACACGGCTTCCAGCTGCTCGGTGTTACGCGTACATTTCATTAGCAACATCGTTACCAGTAATGTATGCCGCTTCTATTTCCATTTAGTCAATGTCAGTCTAGTTTATTAAATGTTTAAATGAAAGCATTTGCTTCATTTATTGCAGTTCATTAAATTGTTAAATTACGAAGTTTAGTTTATTCTTTCTCACTGAATGCTTCGATAAGGACCTGAACAATATAGATATCAGATACAATTAAACACGTAATATGGAAAGGTTTAAGTGAAAAAGTGTGTTTTCTTTTGTGTCATTCAACTTTAAACACGAAGGTGTTGGTTTTGTTTACTTTCCATAAAAATTAAGAATTTTCCTGAAAATAAATTAAATAATTGTTCTGAAATTAAATACTACTAACAAAGTTAATCTACGGTTTCCGTAATGCAGCAACAATGGAAAAAGATTGCACATTTTAGTCTGCATTTCAAAGCGTTTTATACAAATCCATGAAAGGTATAACACAGGTACTTGAAAATGTTCCCAATGTACACATTGAGATCTATCTCTGGTTTCTCTCTTCCACCTAGTACCTAGTACAATAAGAATCGGATGGAAAACAAAGGTTATTCATAAAAACTGTGAGGACTTGGACGAAACACTGGCTTAACTCATTCACGAAGAATGAAAACGTATGCTTCTAAAACATCATTGCTGTGTGTTTAAATACACATGAAAAAAGTGATTCATCTCGTATAAGATGAGCTGATCCAATAAGGCGGCTCCAAAATTTAAAAATGCCTCAATTTAAGCCTTATTTTAATTCCACCCTTCTTTAAAAATCAGGGAAAACAAACCTATAAACCTACCATCGGATTCCTAAACCTTACTAAGGCACATTTTTTTTCTTTCTTTCTTTCTATTGAACCACGCACCTGCAAGTCGCAAAAACACAATTTTCAAAAAAATCGAGCTTCTTTACACACACTAACCTAGGCCGAACCTCGGGTGAATCAGAAAATCAGGGGACGTCGATTTAGTGCGGCTCTCTACGGCCTGACGGCCTACGCTCGCCTCCTACTCGTTTTAACGCCCAAATACACGCTATATTCCACTAACATCACAATTAACCAGCTCTCAAATATGCAGCGAAGTATACAATATTCCAATTGCCTTCAAGAATTGATGTACACGATCTCCTTGGTCCGGACAGGCTCTCTTAAACACGAATTCCGCGAAGTATTCACTGTAATGTTTCTTATTCCTTCCATATCTAGGAACTTTCACCCTAACCTCCCTCCAAGCGCTCTCATATTCTGCGTATGTGTTCCAGAATCAGGATCAACAAAGTTAACTGAATGATTCACATTATCCTTCGTTTTCTAAACAATCGTAAACATGCCAACAGTGGCTCATTAAAGTTATCGCTGGAAAAATGTATCTTTATAGCACTTAAAGTCTCTGAATTAAGCTGTTCCAAAAATCACTGATATACAAAACGTGCATTTTCTCTCCTGTTTCCTAATACTGAGATATTTCTGGCAAATTAGATTTCCAATTAGCATTCACCACGCATCGCAAATATCAGTTACATTACCTACTTGACACACCGTGAGAAACTTAAGAATCCTCTTAAACCTTTCTCAAGCAAACGAATAAACTCAATTTGACCAACCCTACATTCTCCACACTTGCACAACACAGGTGCTCTCACGTCGTAGGATATAATTGCTACTGCCCTTGCATATGCCACTCTAGATTTAACACAGAGAACTTCAAACCTCAAAATAAAGGAACATCGTTAAGCCTACTATCGCTCTCTATTAACACATTGCTAACTTCGAAACAAAAACATCGCGTTAATTATTAGCTAGTGTGTGTGGTTCACTAAAATAAACTTTCCGCGGTTTTTTAAGAAGCGTGGAATTTAAATAAGGCCTACATATAAGCATTTTTAAAACCGCCATATAATATCAGCTCATCGTTATAATTACCAAAAAAGCGTACACTCGCATGTCTTTCTTTAACCACTCTCTTGCAAACTATTGTTTCCTTTTAGGTACAAAAGTACTGGAGGCTTAAGCGATAGACAAAAGTTTTTAGAGCTATGTGATGGCTTTGGAATTCAGTTGTCTTTGCATGATCACTAGAAAAAAAGAAATAGCAATTTTCCTCTTGAGAAAAGTATATCTCGTAAAATAGTTAATTGCAAAACAATTAAAGGATTATTTCAGATAAATTGTGTGCTTTAACGAGATCTAAATTTTTATGCGGTAAATCTCTTAGGGTAATAGTTACACAAGTTGTTCAGAATGAAAAGGGCTGCACTGTCACCAGCAAATTCAAGATATATATATTTATCATGTAAATATTTTAAATATATTGAAGATACAGATTTTGCCATACAGATATTTAAAAAATATTATTTTAATTAAATTAATTGGAGCCCATTTTGAGAAAACAAATAATTTTGAAAAATGTTCCATGTAAAGGATAGTTTGTGGTGATGGAAGATTTTTTTGAAAATCTTCGTGTCTCATCTTTGGAAGATACTTAACTTAAATATCAAGTTTAGGTTTATCGGACTTTAGTTTGAGTTATACTGCTAACTAAACACACATAAGTTTTATAAAAATTCTTCTGTCTTCAGGGAACCTCAAAACATGTATTTCCGGTGAAACCTCGACATCGAATTTTTTCTTGGAATAGAATACTACCTCTACTTAACTATAGCGTGTGCCTGTGAACAAAGTTTCTTTTTCCTTCGTCTTCTGTGGTCCGTGTGGTGTATAAGTCTCTCTGCCTCTCTCTCACTTCACTGTTTAAACAGTAGAGAAACTGCAAATCACAAAAAGTATTCAAAATCATAAACCAATAACGTTTTTCTTGAAGATGATGATGCCTAAAAAGCTATTTGAAATGTTTACCCGTTAAAAAAAATTGTACAAATTTTCTTCCAATTAAAGTTGACTGCACAGACTATTCCTAAAAAACTCAGATACACATTTTGTTAATTACAAAAGTATTTTAGTTATATTTTAATCAAAATTGTTAGCCATTTTTGAGACTATAAATTTAAAAAAAATCCTCTTAAAGGGCAGTTTGAGGAGGAGGGATTTTCTTTCAGAAAAGAGTCGCATCCTTGAAAGTTGCTGAACTCCGACATTTCGTTTTTGAAGTATGCTTGTTTACAGATGCAGGCGGACGAACTCTCACACAAGCGCCGCGCGCGCATACACTTAAGGGCCTTTTTGTAATCTTTCTTTGGGGAGATTCAAACGAACTTAAGATGAATTCTGGATATCGAAGTTTTGGGTGGTTTAAAATACGTCCTCTACTTGCTATAGGTAAGTAGTAGAGAAAGTAAAAATCTAACTAAATTGTAAATTTAATATTTCAGGGTAAGCAAAAAGTGATCCCCTTTTAAGCAATCTCCTTGTCTTGGGAATATTCTGAAACACCTTGCACACCGAGAGTGGACATCGAAACGATATTCCGCGCAGTGAACTAAGTAGTGGAACGGTTTTATCCAAATCCTGGTTTTGCGATTTTCACACTGCATCGACTCCCCGAGGATTTGGACTCCGTTATCACGATTTATGTGTAGTGTGCATGCCGGCCTCATATTTCCCACAACACAAATTAATCCCATGGAAGTGTTGTGCGGATCTAATCAAGTTTGGTTCATCTGAGGGAAGTAATACAACTCGGTTTAATCTCATCAGGCATTACATGAACGTTATGATAAATCGATAAACGCTCCAGTGCTGACAGAGTTTTGTGTAACTTCGGCCAGGCATATATATCAACGAGGTCCCTGTGCTCAAAGAATTAATGTGTAGCTTTAATTTAACAGAGAGGTTTCGGGCAGTTTGGAGAACAGCCATACATTCAGCCTATATGGTCCTCTCTTTCTTCCTCAAACACATGCGTTAATCTCGGTTAAATATAAGTGTTGTTTTGATTAAAACCCAACACACATTCTTAAGAAACATGGAAACGCGTTAAACTCTTGTCAAAATCCCCTTGTACCTTCCCTACGTTA
Source organism: Deroplatys truncata (assembly GCA_030765065.1). Lineage (NCBI taxonomy): Eukaryota > Metazoa > Arthropoda > Insecta > Mantodea > Mantidae > Deroplatys > Deroplatys truncata. The sequence goes on from CM060985.1 coordinate 65,744,484, forward strand.
ACTCTGACAGAAGAAATAGTAATTGCAATAAAAACATTCTGTATCCTAACATGTAACTTTGACTCAAATAACTACTTTAAATCTCCCACTATTGTTAAAGATGCCACAAGGTTATATCAACTCCGATTCTCTGAGCAGACATCTTAGTTTTCTGGTTTCGGGGATTCGAGTCTTTTATTAGGAGCTAGGAGCAGTCAGATGGTGGGGCCTCCAGTAAGGAGCACAGCATCCTACGTTGGTGCTTCCAACGTGACCCTGAGAGAAAAGGATGATGGAGAGACCCAGAGGGCGACCAGATCCGGACGACGATGTGCACTAGCAAAGATGAGGTCCTTAATGATTACAACACATCAATTCTGACGCCGGCTAGCCCCGCCTTAGCCATCCGACCTACAGATCCCGGAAATAGAGGAACCACTCCCAGGAAGTAAGGGGAACCTGCAGTCCAGTCAAGCGCCTGGGAGAAATCTTTTCATAGGCAAATTCCAGCGTCCTACCACAGTACACCAATCACCGTCGCGTGGTCCTTGAAGTAGATTATCTTTAAATTATAGGAAGCACTCTTTAGGCGCCAAACTTGAAGTAGTTGCAGCTACACGAATGGTACAAGGTTTTCGGTGGCTTTCGCCCCAATTTTAAAAATCAACTTCGTATTTGTTACTGTTTATTTGAATATTATATATGCTTCGGCTGCGTCAGTAGTAATTTGCAGAAACACGTATCTCTTGGCAGGGCTTGGTGCGGCTAAACAATGAAGGCTTACACAAATTATCTATATATATTTTACTTCATTCCTTTTATTAATCCTTCACATGATTAAATTAACACTTCACTGATATATCCTACAGTAGAGCTGTGAGATTATTTATTATTTGCACTTTTTAACACGTAAACTTTATATTATTCTCGCCGTAATGAATTTTCATGTTTCTCACTGAATACGTATCGAACTGCTCGGGAACGCTGTCTTCTAGCTTCTGGCTTCTACCGCTAAATTTATACTTTTACTATATTTCAAGTCTCTGATTGGCTAATCCTACTCCAACAGAACACTTTTATTTAACTTAAGCTTTATCTAGTTGTTGATTAGCTATTTTTAAACTGTTTTAAATATTACATTATTGTTCCAAGAATTATTAGTAGCATTATTAAACTTTCTAATTTATTGTTGTCTCAAGTTACCTCATTGTTAGCAACTTTCGCTTCTATTCTCACAGACCCTACATTGTTAAATTACATAATACATTCACATAAGATTATTATACATGTTACATACATTTTATATATTAACACATATTGCTTTAAGGCGGGCTGTTATCTTTTATATTATATAATCGGACTGATATCATTTGTGTTAAAAATACTGCCTCATCCTTCAACCCTAAAGCAGATGAAAGGAAATGATGGGGATAGAACATGCACAGGAAATTCGTAGTAGAGAGGAACCACTCCAGCATTCGACCATCGAACGGGAAAGCCACGAAAATACCACTTGTCAGAGTAGTCGTCCTGGGACCACCTGAATATGTTGCTCGCACGCTACCGCGGAGCGCTCTCTCTCGATCGCCCTTCACTTACTCCAACTCTGTTAAAACCTATTCACCATACGGCTTATTTTTTGTACGATCGTGTGATTTTTACTTCTTCCCGATGATATTCGCATAGAAGACTTAGAATTCCAAAACATGAATCGTTTCCAAGGAAACCATATCTTACATAAATTGGTGGCTGTAATATAAAATATTCACTAGCGTGGAAAGTAAAATAAGCTTCAAACCTAAAATTAAACTGAATTTTTATTTATGGACGTTCAACTACTATGGTACTTAGCGTTCCATTCCATATTGGGCGTGAAAGAGCGCTAATTTTGCTCAGAGGCCTCTTTATCAGGCTTGAGGTTCTTTTACGTGCCGTAAATCTACGACACGGGACCACCGGCTTTACTTCCCTTCCGAAGGAAGCCATGCTAAGGATTTTTACGTCCGAAAAAATCCATTGTCCTCCGCCAAGTTTGAACCCGCGACTTTGGTAACTTCAAACCTTAATTTACATCTTTTTAATGTTCACTACTAACACATTTTTCGAACGGAATAACTTGGTTATTCCAAACATGATTGAAAACTAAGCAACTGTAATTCAAACTGAATGAACATCTCGTACTTCGTTCTAAATTTTTAAGGAATCAATGATGCGCACTTATAATCCAAATCTCCGACTTAACAGATTGTGATTCAAGCAGTAAGAGTAAGGTTTTATTTAGTTACATTTATACCCCTTCTTTCACTACATTGGTCTTATCGGCGGCCTTTCCTTTGGAACTTATTGCCTATTGGCAATGGTATTAACTCGCATTCTCTTGTCGTTGGGTTTTGTTGCAATTTTTAGGTTTTAATCATTAGATCAGACACATTCACACTCTCATTCATACTTCCAGACTCTGGGGAGGATAGGGAATAATCTTGGCTAGACAAAAACTTCCAGCTCCCAGTTGGGAATCGTAACCGTGACCCCTCTCATAGCAGGCAGGTGTTCTACCGACTGAGCTACGGAGCCAGATATGAGTAGGTTTTATTTTGCGAGTAGGAATGTTTGCGAAGCTAATAGATCACGTTTATAACGCGGTTCGTGATATAAGGGAAATTATGTTAAAAAAGCGAGATGTACGTTTCGATGTTTTGTGGATTCACTAGCACTCATTTTCAGTGAAATTATTTTCAACATGTTTTTCCTTACACTAGTCAGTGAAGCGATTAGATGCTATAGCCTCTGTATTTTTTAAGTGCATCGTGTTATTCTTTCTGTTGCTTCTGTAATTTTCATCTGGCTCTTCCATTTCAGTTTCTTCTGAATTCACAGTTTCCGCCATTTAAGCCTTATGTAGGATATATTGGATAAAAGAATAACGTTTTAGACACAAGAAAGCAGAACGCTGCCAATATAACATAGTGGATAAGTTGCGATAAACTGAAGTATAGCGATTTGTTTTGTGAACAGATAATGCAAACGCCGTAAGAAATTAATCATGTAAAAACACAAAATGAAAAGTGAAACCTAATCAATCAAAACCGAGTTATTAAACATATGCAAATACAAAGGGTATTTTCCATTTGATTGGACTTGAAATCAAAGTTTGTTACAATGAAGATTATCGTACTAGTGCGATTATCTGAAGTTTTTAGCTCGTGTGTACTGTGTTAAACGTCTTTCAGGTCATGGTGTCTAAAAAAATTCTATTTAAGATGCTGAAAATCTGTTATCATCCCTATTTTCAAACAACCCTTATGCAGTGTTTCTCCCACTGCACATTCCGCCAAAATATGTACACCATCTTCATCCCCACAACAAAATGGACAATTTCTCTTGCCAGAATCGCCAGTCATTTTCTCTGCCTTCCAGTCTTCCGGTCTAAATCATGCCAATCCTGACTTCTCCTTTCTTCCTAAGGCAAGCAAGTATACAGGGTGGACATTAAGTTGAGACTGTACAATATCTACAAGCTAAGCGTTGTTGTAGAAATAAATGTCTTGAATAAAACTTGCGTGATATTATGGGGGAGAGTAAATGCCGTTAGTCGTATTTTGTTTGGAAGACATTATGATCATTTTAGGGTCAATTTAATATTTTTAAATGGAAACCTACAATTAGGGTCAATTTAAATTGACCTTAAAATGACCATCACGTCTTCCAAATAAAACACTACTAATGGTATTTACTTTCCCCCATAATATCATGAACTTTTATTAAAGACATTTCTTTCTACAACGCTTAGTTTTGGAGATATTGTACAGTCTCAACTTAAATGGTCCACTCTGTATACTGTATTGCGGTCGCATTATAACAGCACAGATGTGCGACCTAAAATAAATGAATAAATAAATAAATAAATAAATAAATAAATAAAAGTGTAGGAATAATGAAGGAAAAGCGAGTGCGCCATTGCAGTGTTGCAATTTTTCATTTTCAACACCTACTGTGATTCTTTCACACTTCTCTTCAGAAGTACTGTTTATAAATAGTAACAACTGCGATTAAAATCGAAAAGCTTAATATGAACCGCGTTGTAATCTAGATTATTGCAAGAAATGTTTTTTGCCTTTCTGTTTAGAGAATAGGTTTCATTTACACGAGGGCGGGTAAAATCCGATTAAAGTTGCAACGTTTCCAGAAAGGAATGTTCTCCCTGGACAGTATCTGCATCCGCTGAAAATGCACCTTCGTTACTGAATTTATTAGCCGAACCGAAAGGCACTCTGGCATTGCAGGGGAGATACAATGTCTGCAGTGCTGCTATTTCCTAGGTTTTATGGCAGATAGCCTCCATCACTTGCACACAGTAGTTGTGTAGCTGTTACAATCAGCTTAAAAATCGTAAAACATCTAGCGGACCATGCGCTGCAGCCACACCGTTGCAATTCCGCAGCCTCATCAAGCAGGAAAAGTGACACCATTAAATACACGAAACAAAAAAGTTGTCGTGGACATTTCTACGTGAAGTTGAAGATCATAAATAACTTTTGCACTGGTTGGGTACGCACGTTTGGTGACCATGCACTTCTTAAATGAATAAACAGTAGACAGTGTGCACCAAATGGCTCTCAAAGCACTTTCAGTTGGCTATATTAATTTGTCTTGAAGAAATCTATGGTCAGTTTTACTACATTTGTGAGGAGATTGAAGTGTAATCCTTTGTTGAAGTGTGCACTGATGTTGAAACCTTCGGATTTTACAGTTTTATGTTTTAGCATCCACAATTATGTTAATTCATTTACATTCGGCTGTTATCGTTGATGTTAAGCTTTAACGTGGTGCTACTTGTCGATTACACGTTTCCCGCCGATTATTGCTTTTGACGACTCTTAGCTTCCAGTCGTCATTGTATCTCTTCTGATATCTAAATAAGAACATAAAATACTACTATTTTTTTTACTGTTTTTAGTTTCTTTAAAAATCAAAACATTCATATTATTTTTTCTACACATAGTATATTTTAATCCCTTATACAAGCTATTCTTACAAAAGCTTATTTTCTATCTGCCTCATTGCTAATAGAGATACATTTGCAAAAATGGTTTCAATATACATTTCGTTGAAGGTATAAGGGATACAGGTAGTCAAATGTTTAAAAAGTGGGTCGCTGTATGTGGGCTTTGGAATTGCACTCTTTGCATGAAATCAAGATAGATTAGTGATTTAGGACATAAATATACGATCAAGTATTGTAAAATTCATACGAATTTCCAGGTGGCAGTTAATACCACAAATAACTTGTAAACTCTGTTGTAACCAAATCTGCGTTTTCCTGTAGTGAGCTTTTGTCTGTTTTGTGGCTTACCAGTTACACAAAATTCTTTCAGAATGAAATGGACTTCACAACTGTTAGAAGGAAATTAATATACTTTTGTATATGTAATTAGCAATGCAGATAACTTAAATATGATATTTTTATAAAAATCAGCCATCTCCTGTTTTAAGAAAGAAAAACAGGAGAAACGTCTATGTACAAAATGGTTTGAGATGGAGGAATTTTCTTCAAAATTTCTGTGACGCCTCCTTGTAATACGCTGTACTTGCACACCAAATTCGGTGTTTATGGAACATTTCGTTTCTGAGTTATGCTGTTCACACACACACACACACACACACACACACACACGGGGTCGCTTTTTCTGAAAATGCTTCTTGTATTCACATGAGCCCAAAATGTGTTTTTTCAATGAAATGTCTATTGAGGTTTTGTTTGGATTTTGACACTTCCTCCACCTAGTACAGGTAAGTGACGTAGAAAACAAAATGAACTGAAAGGTCATGTATGGTTCGGAATCATCATTGCTGCGCCCCCGTGATAACTGCAGAATTTTCTCAGAGGACCAACAACAAGTGTGTTAACATGGCATGTACGCGCTATGGCGACATTCGCATCCTTTTTTTCAACCTCACAACATGAAATATTCATGGTGCGACTCTCGCCTGCTGTTCCTGACGTCACGCGGACACGCGGCAGCGTTCCGTCAACATTTTCTCGTCGCCGTGGCTGTTAATCAGTAGCAAAAACGTGAACCTCGCAGCGTCACATAATGTCTGCTTTGCCCTGCTTCAGTCCACAGCGAAACTTGTGAGCAGCTAAATGGAGATGAAATATGCTTTACTTCATCTCGGCATTAGCTGACCTCATTCTGCTCTCTTAGCATGTCTGGCAAGGAATCTACAAGGGGGTTAACAAAAAAATATTCGAATGATCTCGATAAAAGCTGGGTTTTAAGTTAAAACCCAGATTATTTCGGTGACGTTGGTCGTCTGTTTTGGAAATTCTGCATTCTTTAGATTTAAGTTACACGTGATAGAATCAATATAAACATCCACTTTAAACTGCTAAGGGAACCCATTGAAACGAGTAAGACCCTTGGTCAATATCCAAATATTTGTTTGAGAATAGGCGATTTAAATTTATGCTACACCAAAGAGCACCGCTGCATAACTCACGGCATAGTCCTTCGGTAGGTCACGCGGTAAACCAACTTCTTTTTCAGATGGGCGCCAGAACTACATCGCAAATGTCTGTCGGGAAAGAGGAATGACTTCTGTGCATCAAGCGTTTACAATTTACACTTTACCTGATACATAAATGAACGAGAAATGCTGCACAACACGTTTACGGTAACATATGTCATAGTTTGACAGCAGTGAGAACTTTTACACGGTAAAGAAATCGAAAATTCTAAAATGAATTTGCCTCTCGAGGTTTGTATTGTCTGGTTACACTTGCTTGTGAAAAATGAAGACAGCACGTTTTGAATCATGCCCAAAAAGTTAATGGAATCCAATTTAAATTTGCATGCTTATGCAGCATTGGATAAATACATTCTAACCGCAATTATCGAGATACTGAAAACTCCGTGAGAAATTCCATTTGCCTGCAGTTTTTCTTTTCACAAGTTCATTCCTTATCTATGGCTGTCAGCAATGGAATCTAAGGAAATTCTTATTTTGCTTCAAGGGTGTAGTGTGAAATTCGCTTTGTCGTCCTCCGTTGTGTAGTGGTTACCGTGCTATCCTCTAGTTCCCAAGGTCGCGGGTTCAAACCCGGCGGAGGATGATGGATTTTTTTCAGGCGTAAAAATCCTTAGCATTCCTTCGGAAGGGAAGTAAAGCCTATGGCCCCGTGTTGTAGATTTACGGCACGCAAAAGAACCTCAAGCCTGATAAAGAGGTCTCTGAGCAAAATTACCGGTTTTTCATGCCCAATATAGAATGGGATGCTAAGGACCACAGCAGTAACAGCGTCCATAAAATTAAAAAAAAAGGTGTGAAATTCGTAACCGCTCATTTCCCGTTGTCGCAGTTCTCTGCCTCATGTTACCTTATTTTTTGAGCACCTCTTGTTTTATTATTTTAAATTTGGGTTCTTTGTCCTCCGGCTAGCTATTACAACCCAGTCGAGCAAGTGTGTGTATGCAGGGCGTGTAAACGGAAAGCAGTTGCTGCAAAAAGATAACCCTAATAAAATAATTTGTTTCTACACTTTTTTCGTCACACTTAATTAATAATTCACATATTTAATCTTTATACACGCCTGACTGAAACACAGATATTTCCGAATGTAACTGCAGTCGTTATAGTTGCCGCGCACAAATTACTTCGCGTACTTCACATTTTGTAACCAACTTTGCGACGTGTACCTCGCGAGATATTCTTCAGGACTACGTGACGTGCACCTCGTGAGAGATTCTTCCGAACTGCGCGATACTTGCTTATGGCTCTAGAATATATACTCCTTCATCCCGAATTGCCTAAAATTATAATAGAGCTGCTATTGGTTACCAAGTCGCGCCCACTTTAGCGTTTGCTTTGTCAGCCAATCACTACTACTAACATATATACTCGAGGGAAGATATTTCCTCCATTTCTAAAAAAGGCACGCTACCCTGACGTCATTTGTTTGTCCCTTCTTAGTGATAAACAACTCACTCTTTCGGTTTATTGTTACCCACTTCTATTGTCAGTTTCAATGAGGTCGTGTAAACTTATTTCCTAACAATACTTATGGCTAACAAACATCTAAAATCCTGTACATACAATAATATTAATTTACACTACAATAACTCTGGCATTCAAACAGAAGCAACGATGTTGGAGTGATCTGGAGAGCTTCTGCTATAAAATTTAACTCCAGGTTTGCAGTAAATCCGCTTTGTGAAGAGTTTCCTAGTTGACACTAAGAGGCACTCGGAAGTTCATCTTATAGTAGTGCCAATGTTCTTAACTCTGATATATTTTCAACCGATCTAAGTGATAGGGCCAAGGTTGTTCGTCGTAAACGAAATGAGTTGCCAGATACAGTATACCACGAAAACTTAAATACCACATTTTAATAACATTTCTATATGCAAGAGGACAGCAAAGTTCAGTTCAGCTTCATTTAACAATTCTAGTAAAGAAATAGCGTTAATTTAACACTGCATAAATACGTAATATTGCTTGAATTCCTGGTTAGAAAAGCAATGGAAGCTTGAATAGATTGGGAACGAGCAATGTGGGAAGTAGGGCCAGTTGGTTTGCGTTATCGACCGAAGCGTTAGTTTCCAGTGTCACGTTGTGGGGGGAAAGGTGCAAAAATGTTGTTCTCCACGCACCACGACCCCTATCGATAACTTTCTGAATACATGCAACAATCTGTGATTCAAGTGAAATTGAGTTTATAAATCATTTCTGGCCCATAGCTAAACTCCATTTTATTCTACATAGAATAAACCGTGTGTGGTATTGGCATAAACATTTTCCTTTTAAGCAAAGAATTTGAAACACACTTCCGAGACGAATAACCCTACTAAATAACGGCTCCAAGTGAGAGGGTGTCTGTTCAGTACGCTGAGAAATTTTGATTAAGGACAAAGAGATACAGTGACGTTCCACTATGGAGAGTTTCAATTTTAAGTACGTTGACTAATGGGAAGCACTTAAATATCCTGACAGTTTTGTCAGGACAAAACTCGTACAACTTTCTCTAGTTATTTTACAGAAGCCAGTTGTCCTAAAATCAGATTTGTGGCTAAGTACTAAATAATAAAAGCCCTCCCCTGTTGAATTTAAATATAAACGTTTAAAGAACATTTACTAACATATTTAAAATTTTAGTTCAATACAGAAATAATATACGAGAACCTCCTAAAAATGCAAATTATTTCGCATAAGTACCCTGATAAATTTGACAAATATTGCAGCATTATTTTCACCACAAAATGTGAGCACCTTAAATTTGACGCTGTGCGTACATTTACTAGTTCTGCCCCTCAGGGGCTCACCTTATGTGAGTACGGGTTTTTGGCGCACCCGGGGGTTCCCGAGCCAATCATCGCCATCTTCATCATTTCACCCCCGTCCGGTCGAGGTGGGTTCGTTCTCGTGACCGGGGGACTCAAGGTAGGCTCTCGTGCGTTCTGTGCATATCATTACATCTCGCCCCTCGCCCCTCGCCATCGCTTCTGTCTTTTTTATTTATGCACATTTCGCCCCACGCCCATTCATTTAAACGTCTTTTTTACTTCTTCGCCGGCCTACCTTGAGTGCGAAACGCCCACACACTTTTAGTTTCTTTTAACCTTTTATGTTAATCCTCCGTGGACACAGCCTGGCGCAGCTGGGTGAGTGGGTAATGGCGTCATCCCCACCACCCGGGGTCGTCATGTAGGGTATGTGTTCGTATCCGCTGTTCAACTGCAGTCCCGCGGGGGGGGGGCCATTGCATGAGCTGCTGACTTCCGACGGCGATTGGGTCCCTCTGTCTATGTTCTGGGAGGTGTGTCCCTGGGGTGAGATAGGTATAGATAGGCCACTCACCCAAGCCGGGGTAACGCCCGGGAAGTCAGAGCCCGAGGTCGGAGACGGTTGCAATGGTGCAGGATTTTTTTTCGCTATGGAGCACCCTTTCTCCATTATAAACAACAAGCGCCGAAAAACTTTAGTAGCAGAAGTAGCACCGCCAACAGCTGGTTGTTACTTAGTGATTACCCGTACAGAGGAAGGACAATCATTCGAGAAGGTGAACCCTTTTATCATCCAGAAGGGCACTGACTCAATTGCTGGTCCGCTTCTTTCCTGCACTCGGCTTCGTAATGGTTCGTTGCTAGTTCAAAGCAAATCCGAGGCACAAAGTAAGTCCTTGTTGAGCGCCACGCTTCTCCACGGTTATCCTATCCGTGTTGAGAAGCACCGCACCTTGAATTCTTGTAGAGGCGTTGTCACCACGCATAGCCTCGATGGCATATCGGACGAAGACCTGGTCGAATATCTTGCAGACCAGAAGGTGACAGCGGTTCATCGAGTGCAGGCCAAACGCGACGGCGTATTGGTACCCACTCGTACCCTGTTTATTACCTTTGATGGCGTCGATCTGCCCACGAGCATTTCCGCAGGGTACGAACGGATTTCTGTGAGGCCTTATATTCCTAGACCTCTGCGTTGTTTTAAATGCCAACGTTTTGGGCATACGCAAGTCTCATGTGAGAGTGCCGTTAACATCTGTGCAACATGTAGCCAGCCCTCACACGAAGGTACCTGTTCAACAGCCCCTGTCTGCGTGAATTGTAAAGGGTCTCATTCTGCTTCGTTTGCCGACTGTCCGCGGTACTTGGACGAGAAGGCGATCCAGGAGATCCGGGTAAAGGAAAAACTCTCCTTCGCTGAAGCCCGGAGGCGTTACCATGCGCGCCAACCTTCACTCCTGCGATTTGGCACATTTAGTTCTGTTGTTGCCTCGCCAGTACCACGAGTAGATGCCGAAACTCAGACCTGGACCATGACTGGATTAACCGCCACTACCATCCGGCCGTCCATTAAGGCTACAGTTACCAAGGTATAAACCTGGTCCCAAGTCAATGAAGTCGCAAGCCGTTGAAAAGAAACCCAAGCAGAAAGTTCGTAGGGAAGCTTTTTAGAAAGACCCTCCGCGTGCGAGCGGTAACAAAAGTTCACCTTCTCCTCCTCGGAGGTCGCTGTCCCAGGAAGGTCCTGGGACAAGCCGCGCTCAGCGGCACCCCTCACCCATCGCCACCCAGAACCGATTCACGGCGCTTGAATCGGTTTCTGGCACTGAGCGCGTGGGCCCTCCCTCCGAGGAAGCTATGGAGTCTGATCAACTCCATACAAAAAGTCCGAGCCCAAAGGTTAAGCAAAAGATTCTTTTAAGCCGCCCTTCTAAGTAGACAGTTTATCCCTTTTATTCATGGCTATCCTGACCTGGAATGTACGTTGTGTACGATCGCATAGGGCGGAACTGCAACTTTTATTGCGTTCCCATTCCCCTATGGTCGTATGTTTGCAGGAGACTAAGCTTCGCCCTCACGATCCTTTTGATCTCCGAGGATATACTCCGGTTCGGTACGACCTTGAACCGGAGGAGGGTACTCCTGCTCATGGAGGTGTCATGTTCTTAGTGCGTAACGACGTTCATTTTAAACCTGTCACACTTACATCCGACTTGCAAGCTGTTACCGTTCGCCTTCACTTACCCGGCTTTTTGTTTTCTGTTTGCTCTGTATATTCACCTCCATCGTCTCCCCTCGCTCCCGCGGACATTCGAGCTCTCCTGTCCGCTCTCCCAACACCATTTCTTCTGTTGGGAGATTTTAATGCCCATCACCCATTATGGGGTTCGCCAAGGGCTTGTGCGAGGGGAACTCTTCTTTCCGACATTTTTTATCAGTTCAATCTTTCCATCCTCAATACAGGTGCACCTACTTTTATTTCTGATTCTTCTGGTACATTCTCTCACCTGGACCTTGCCATTTGCTCACTCCAGCTTGCTCATCGTCTTCAGTGGAACGTCGTCGCTGACACCTACTCCAGCGACCATTACCCCTGCATCGTTTCTCTTTTGTCGCACCACGTACAGCATTCCAGAGTACCTACCTGGATATTCGCAAAAGCCGACTGGAGCTTGTATTCCAGCCTCGTGCATTTTGACGACCAGCCCTTCTCCGAAATTAACCAACTAGTGCAGCACCTTACGTCTATTATTTTCGCTGCCGCCGAACGCGCAATACCCCGTTCATCCTCTCAACCTCGGCGGCCACCTGTTCCGTGGTGGAACGAGGATTGTCGGGACGCCGTTCGTGCCCGTAGAACTGCGCTTAGGGTGTTTCGGCGACACCCTACAATTGATAATTTGGTGACTTTTAAACAATCGCGCGCCAGGGCTCGTCGCATTATTCAGGATAGCAAGAAGGCGTCGTGGGCTCGTTTTGTCTCTGGCATCAGCGTCTCCTTCATGTGGATTCCAGGTCATGTGGGCATCTCAGGTAATGAGTCTGCCGATGTCGCTGCCAAGTCGGCGATTTTATCACCCAGACGTTTTACCTCTGTTGTTCCCTCGTCAGATTTGTTCATTGTTTGACGTCGCCGCATCCTCTCGCTTTGGAGCGATGAGTGGACGGCCCTCCGGGGGAACAAGTTGCGGGAGGTTAAACCTCTCCCGTTTGTCTGGGCTACCTCTTCCCGTGCTTCTCGTCGGAAAGAGGTAATTTTAACACGCCTTCGTATCGGAAATTGCATTTTTAGTCATAAGTATTTGCTGAGTGGTGACCCCGCACCACTCTGTGGGCAGTATGATGCGCCCTTAACGGTGCGTCACATTTTAGCAGAGTGTCAAGTTTTAGCTCCTTTGCGCGTCCGTGTTGGTCTGCCTGTTGGCCTGGCCAACGTTCTGGCAGACGACGCGCGTGCTGTAGAGTGTCTTTTACGTTTTATCAATGACATTGGATTTACCAGACGCATTTGATGCGCTGAGCGTCTTTTGACTATGTTATTTTCTCTTGTTTTTTAATGGGGCATCTCCTCCCCAATGGACATTGGCGCTCGTGTCCCTGACATTCTACAGTTCTTGACACGTTGTTTTTACTCTTTTATTGCCCATGTTTTTAGTGTGTTCGTTTTTTGGTATTTGGTTTTTTACCTTTTGGACTCGTGGGCTTGTGTCCCGTTTTTAATTATGCGGCTTTTTATAGGACTTTTATTGTTTGACAGTACATTTTATACTTTGTAAGGGCGCTGATGACCTTAGCTGTTTAGCGCCCTTAAACCGCATCTCATCATCATACTAGTTTTTGTTTTTATTTTTTCCCTTCATTTTAGGAGCACTGAATTGTTATTTAAATATATGCTGTTATGTTCTTTACACACACACACACACAGAGCAAGAAATAACACTATCCTATACCGTGGAAGAAACATAAACGTCATCCTTTAAACACATATAGACCTCCTTGAGTACATAAAAGGATTATAAACACGTCTTATCTTACAAATTTGCAGAAAAGCGCTTTGAAATATAGATGTTTGGCGACAGTGCATTTACATTTTAGATGGGTAAAATCAACAGTAAAGTAAGGTCAGGCCCATCGCCGAGTAGAATGCACCCTCTTTTTCCGACACGGTTGCGAAGTTGTTGCTGCAATGCACGAAAGACGTTAACTGTGCTAGTTTTAAATTCCCAAGATACATCTTAGATGTATTTTCAACGAAATGTTTAATGTTTAATGATAAATGATTAAAGACAAAACACACTTGCTTAACTTTGAATGAAAAATCAAAACAAGTTTAAATTTAAGGTGTACTACTTATGTGTAAAACCCAGATGGGTATAGTACTTTCAAATTATCAAATTCAAAGAAGTTCTGGTGGTAATGAAAGCTTTCAGTCAAAACAAATATATTAAAATGGGTATATTTATTTAGCACCTTAATGAAATACAATGTGAAGATAATTGATTAAATCTAAACGTTTGATAGACGAGACTAACATACAAAGTAAATAAAAATGACGTAAAATGTTGGTAACGACAACCTTGGGAAGTGTGTGATGAGTTATTCAGCCGCTGTTGCGACGTGTAATTCTCACAATTCGTACAGAACAAAAATTACGCATAGTGGCGAGAAGAGGCACTTAAGGAAGAAAGTGAAATAAAAAAGAGCAGATTAGTTGCTGTTCTATCACGTTGTAGCCACCCTGGGAGTGGCACAAACCCGGGAATTGCTAACAGGAGGATGGCAGCCTCAGAGGTAAGGAGCAGTTGAAAGTGAGGTTGCGGGGTGACATTGGGAAGCTAGGGGTATGTGAAATGACACTAGGTTCTACAAAAAGCTATCTGCTAGGCCGTTTAATTAATCGATTTAAATGTTGTGGGTCTTCTAACAGGACCCGAGGTGCAAGAGTTTAAATACCATCAGCAATACTTACCTGAATACAGACCTAGCAGAAATGTACTCGCTTATTAAAAATATATTATGCTAGGCCGGTGTTCGAGACCCAAATTTAGCGTAAACGCGTCGCTTCTCTGCGGCAACAAGACCATCCAGAGATTGAACACCCTGAATACTATACGCTTCGGAAAGACAGATCAACAAAGTATCGTCCTCATTGTCTAGTTTGTCTCCATTATGCAACTTTATGAAACCTGATGCATCTTACCGGTTGCGGATCGAAACCCATCAAGGGTCATTACACAATACGTACTTCAGTCATCGTAAGTGAATCGTAATGCAATGAAAAGTACGGATAGCTTTTCATTTTATGCGCCGTAGTAAGTTTTGATTCACCTAAGAGGGTAAGATCTCTACACATTTCCTGTCATTCTGAAGCTAATGAGTTTGCGTGACTACTTCAAATATTTAATTACTGGAGAAATAATGTTCACTGCAAAATTGTTTTGGTTAGGTATTTTTTCCGCCATTACAGAATTATTTGTGCGTTAAATAAAACCCAACTTCCGAAAAGGACCAATAAATAAACACGAAGGCAATGAAGCTTTATTTGTTGCATATTAATTCTGTGTTGCATATTCATAAGTATTCTGCATACTATTAGGTTTTATATCCAAGCTTTAAAAAAAAGATTTTATATTCCAGCATTCATATTTATTAAAATACATTTCATTGCGTTCAAGCACTTTATCTATTCTATTGTGAATATTTAGTATACTAAATATTGCAGGTTTCATCTTTTACCTCTGCTGTGACAGGGTTAAGTAATATAAAACGCGCGAAAAAGAATAAAAAGGTATTTGAAAGTTAACATATTTACTACCAACCAACAATATCATGTGAACTTCCCAGTGTGCTGGGAAATTCAGTTATGCTTTATTATTTGCCCAGTTTAAGGTTAAAACAGAATTATACGTATATAGGAATAATTTTTTGAAGTAGTATTAAACTATTTCTTTCTCTTCGTTCTCACTCTTAATGACACTGAGCTCTGTCTCATTTGGTGGTCATCCACGGTTTAATTTCGTCTCGGTTTACTTTCTCTGTCAAGCATCCAGTAGTTAGATTGCATTCCAACCAAAAATTCTATATCGAGGTTTCATTAAAATACATGTTTTGAGCCCCTGAATAAAAAAGGCATTTAAAGAAAAAGGTTCGTCTGCGCGGGCGTGTCTGTGGACAGCATAACTCGAGAAAATCCACGCACCCCAAACTACCCTTTAAAAATATCGAAAAATGTTCCATATAATTTTCTAAAAAATGGCTATAACGATTTTGATTAAAGTACCATAATATTAAACAGATTTATATGACAAATAAAATGTATATCTTGAATTTTCTGGGAATAGCCTTCCAAGATCTCTTCATTCGGAAGGAATTTTGTATAATCTTGCATAACTGATAAACGTTAAGCGATGGATGAAAACCTACTACAAAAAATGTAAATCTCTTTAACACACCCAATTTTTCAAATAACTTTGTAGCATCAACATTTCCAAGATATCCGCTATTAATGGTTCGATTTGTTCAATACTTGGTCATTATTTAAGATCTTTTCAGGATTCAATTGTTTCTCGCGGTTGCATGGTAACAGTACAGAATTTTAAGACTAGCGTCCAGTTCTTAAAACATTTTACTACTGCTGTTCTCCACGTATCCTAACAAAATTTGTAACCTACCTATTTCTGCAAAGGTTTAAAATGCAAATAGAAAAATAAGCTCTAGTATGAATAGTTTCTATACCCCTAATAAACGATAGAGGATAGAGAAAGCCATGTGAATGCATCACATCAGACGTTCTTTCCTTCGTGATTACATTTGTGTGCTCTGGAATGCACTCTGTATCCTTTGAATGCTGGGTTTATGGTTTTGGATTCATTTTTGGCTTTTCTTTCGGATATGAAAACGATTTTGAATTTCACTTTTTATATAATCATGCTAATATTTACGTGCGTATTATGCAGACCTTACTTGTCTCATTTAACTCGACTTTTGGTAGTTACTTCGTCAAACTTTCTGTGATTGTCCATGCTGCCAGCCGAAGATAAATTTCAGTTAACTTGTCAGTTGTGGCTCTTGGGGGATCATTTTTGCCTTATTGGAGGATTTAAATTCAGAGAATTAAAGAAAAGTTAGTTGTCTTATTTCATTATTATAAATAAGCCTATTAGGAAAGCAAGGACAGATGCATTCGTAACTTGGAGGGACATGGTGGTTCCGGGCAGGCAACTCCTAGTTCAGTCGTCGTTCCCCGAAGCGAAGCGATAGGGGTCAAAATAAATCCATAAAAGCACATATCAAAACGGAGTATCAAAAATCCCTTCCCCCCCAAAAAAACCCGCTAGGGAATTGGGTATGTTTCGACAGGTTTAATATCAGAACATGTTTGTTCAGCATGGCAAACCTTTCGTGGCGTGCCGCTGACGTCATAGTGCGGAACTTAAACTTGCTGTCAAAAGCACTGCCTTCTAGCGAAACGTGTTTCTTGGCAGTGACCGTTAATTCCGTATGCACCAGCGCTAATGGGCTGATATTGGTGCAGTCTTCAGAATTATATAACCCTTATTGTTTATTGCGGTTTCATATATCATAACTTTCCAAATAATTTGATACCGCTCTACCACAGTATTTATTCACCTTTTATTTTTTTGCATTTTGTTGTACTCTCCCTCCACACACACACACACACACACACACACACACACACACACACACACACACACACAATACCCATTCTTTTCTTATGAGCTCCTGACTGGCTTATTAATTTCTTTTACTAATTGTTGACTGAGCCTCCTACGTACAACAAAGTCCTCGTAAGGTGATTTTGTTAACTCCTTTGTCTTTTTATTTAGCAAAAGTATTGAAAATAAGACGTTAGGTGTTCAAAAGCCTCTAAATCTCCTTCGTTCGTATATTTTTCAACTCCACACCGGTTAGGGGTGGTTTAAAGGTGACATCACAGCATAATTTTAGCTGTATCCCAAAGAATGTGTGCCAAATTTGGTTCAAATCGGTGCAGTGATGTGGATGTGTATTAATGCAAATAAAGCCTCAGAGTTTTACATAAATAGATTTTATATGATTAGCTTTAAATGGACCAAAACTTGCTATATTAATCACTAACAAGGGGTAACTTGTAGATTAAGTCGTAAAGTATTTTATTTCGTGTTCTGTATACTACAAATGCTGGGTTTGGCACTGAACACATTCTGATCTCCGCTGATCTGTAAGTAAGGATGCAGCTTTTAGCATAAAATTTTAGAGAAGTCTCACTCAGAAAGATGTGTGTCTCTCTGGTTATTTGCTCTGTACAAAGGGAAACCGCAGTACCGTTAAACAAGCAGTAGCTAAGTAACGAGCTGGTTTGAGTGGTGGTGATATAATCAAAGGGAGGAGCTAGAGGGGGTGGGTGGATGGTGGTGAAGGAAACAGTTGAAAGCGTGAAACAAGAACGAGGCGTGGGGGACAAATTTTATAATTAGCGCACAAGTTTGCTCTCAACTATAAAGCTATACCATATCCTTTACTCGGGCAATCTTTTATGCCTTTCATAGTTTTAGCTCTACATGTTCAAAACACGGCTATCCAACAGTGATGTAATATTATACTTCATATAGGCAATACGGAATTCATGTACTGAATTACATCCCAAATGACGTAACGTGTAGTCTCGAGATATCCTTACATGCATATCGTCAAGGAGCTTGCATATATTCTATTAATTTTGCAGTTCGAAAAAATAGCATTTGATAGTATATTTTGACTCGACTTCTTGCACTTGCTTATTGCAAGTGTGCCATTTTCCCCTCCCCCTTGGTCTTGGCTTATGCAACCAGCCCAATCTTTCGGAAATGATGACGTGGGTCATCGAGAGAAACAGTTAACAACCGAAGCTTCGAGAAAGATGTCGTCATGCATGACGTAATTCATCATTCCAAAACTTAAATCGTCGTGCAGAGTTACCATTGGCTGGTTTGCTTCACGCCACTGACGCTAGCGCCACCACGCTCATGGACAACTCCAGCAACTCCTGGGCAGGCAGCAGAGGTTCTCTTCGGCCAGGGACCAGTGGCTAGCACCCAGACTTGTGTTGTGTTTGGCGACGGCGAGATTTGGCGTAAACCACCAAACGTTTTGTCTTTTTCTAAATTATTTTCGACTGTTTGGTAAGCAACAAAATTTAACCTTTTTACTCTTGGTGTTTCTAAATTCACATTTACGGGAGAAGCATTTATATTTTTCAGTTCGCGTAACATTGTATTGTATTAGTCACTGTTTCAGAAAATATTCTCGAACTTAAATTGCAAAAAGGTGAAAGAGTATATTACGTTGCCGTCTCCGAGCATATTATTTGTAAATTACGTAACTTTTAAAATGTTAAAGCAAGCTGATGAGGAATTGTTAACAAATGTAGCGCTTTATAATGAATTGTTAACACATGTGCTGGTGATGCTTTTCAATTTCTAGCTCCTACGCAATAGTCCTTTCCACAATATTTAATACCTCTGGGTATGGGAAAGGCCCAATGGTGCGCAAGTTAGAAATGAAAGCATTAATAGTTGGTACGCTTTTCTCCTTAACGAGTAGTAGCAAAGGCAGATACTGCCAGAAGTGTCAGGCATCGGGATGTAAAGGGAGGGTGAAGTAAGCTAAGGTGAAGCTTCGTCCTCCAGGCGTATTAGGTTACACCTTCTAGTAAGCGCAGTGGATGTTTTCTGGAAGCTCTGTTTATGAACAAAGGCAATGGAATGGGACACCTTCGCGTGCCCTGTTTGAGCCATTTTGACAATTGGGGCTCTTTACTGTTCTCGCTGTTTTATGTAGAGCTTGGGAAAATACCATTGCCGCGGGGTGGGGGCGGGGCTGGCACACAGCGAAGTCATTCTATAGTGCACCTTGCGGCCACCGTACAGCGACACTCCAACCGAAACAGTTATATCCCTGCATTTGCCTCACGTTTGCTTATTTACAGTTGGAATTACAATGATAGCAAGCACATTCATTGTAAGAGATGTTGGAAAAGATGTCCTTCTCTATCCTCACACTTCCGACATCTTTTCCGAAAATTTGCATTTACATTAATGTGTTCCGAAATGGAGTGAATTTCTTGCCTGATGTTTTCTTTTAGTTGTTACAATGTCATGGAATGTGTTGCATACAATTTTCCATGTGATTATTA
The DNA here is from genome assembly GCA_030765065.1 of Deroplatys truncata. Lineage (NCBI taxonomy): Eukaryota > Metazoa > Arthropoda > Insecta > Mantodea > Mantidae > Deroplatys > Deroplatys truncata. Next base: position 65,763,918 of record CM060985.1, read on the forward strand.
AGAGTCAGGTAAGTTTATGTAATTGGATTTGGTGAAATGATAAGAGTGATAAATTGACACACGATTAATATTCTTCTCTGATGAATCATAGTTATTAATAAATATAGAGAGGCATGATATACACCACGCTGAATGTTAGTCTGGACTTTTCCAACAAGACTTTTTACCGTGCATACAGTTGAGTCATTAAGTTTAATTCGGAAACTTCTGAAGATAGGGTAATCAGTAGGGCTCGGATTTTTAGGTGGAATAAAGCTTAATTTTAGATTTCTTATATGCTTAATATAAGTTTTTTTTTAGATTTTTCTTGATTAATTTTCTTTTTGACTTCGTGGATCGTATCAATTTTGCTTCTCTGGTACTTAGTTGTAAGATTTAGTTTGGCATTTGTAGCGATATTTCTGCCTGATTAAGAATATATAAAAAGGAACTCTGTAATAATTATAGTTTAAGAATTATTAAGTTACATAATTTGATAAATTTCCATACTTTTAAAGCCATAGGATTAAAAACTATATCAATCGAAAGCACTTCAGAAATATGTTATAAGTTTCAATAATATTGTTAAATAAACAAAGGCGTAATTGCATAAGAAAATTCTTCGTTGAGGTAACACGTCGCACTCCGGATCAGAAGAAGACGCTAAGTTCCTAAATTTGATAAGTACCGCGCAATTATACAATTATAGAGTGATGTAGGTAGAAAAATTCATATAATTTGCTAAATGTATTCTTCGATATAATTATATCCAAGCTCATAAACGAGTTAATGTTAGTCAAGTGACTATTTCAAGTTCGCGCGAATCTAAAGAACGGTTATAGAGCACCGAAATTAAATAACTAGCCGGAGCAAACTTTAGTGTTCTAAGAGGCAACAGTGTTCCCACAGTGCTAAAAAGAATCGCGCGTGTTAGAGAATATCAATGAATTTGCAGGATTTCTAGCAAAAAGTGTGAGAAAAGTGAATACGGTGTTTCTTGTAAAACAAAATCCTGGTGTCACCACTCCTGCAATCCTACCCTGACAACTGTAGGGAATTGGACGAGAAGTGCTTCCTGATTCATATCGGCGATTACACGAGTCCTGAAGACTTAACCCACAACGACGCAGATACGAGAACGACTGCGAGGTAAGATTAACACAACGAAGTAGCGGGCAGCCAAAATGCTACACATTGCGTAGATACACACATTCTCAAATTTTCTGGCGTAAACGATTTCCTATTTTCACGTAACACATTCTTGCATGAAGAAAAGGTTCTTTCAACGGAACATGTTATTGAAGCGTAGAATATAGATGCCAGTGCAGCAGGATCTAGGGTAGCTTTCCTCTATACTTTTCTCCCTGCAATGCTGAATTGATGATTTTCATATCTTCAAAACCAAGATTTCGTTGAAAATCTTCTGCAACTTCGACTAACATGCAACTCTCCTGGTCCAAATATTTCTTTACTGGAAATGTTGCCATTGATATCTAGAGCATCTTTCACTGGTAAAGTTGTAGCTTTCCAACCGGAGAATAGCTCCTGGTATAAAACAAAAATGTGTTTTACTATACACAAGGGAAGCGGCAAGAGTGAGGTGCTCGAGTGATTTCTTAGCCTTGGCAATGCAGGTAGCTTCTGTTTCATCCAATTCATAGTAAATGACAACACAGCCCAGTTCTCCAGCGGGCAAGTATCGGCTCAGGTGGAAGAGGGTTGCCGGTACTTCCTCTTTGAACAATTGTATACGTGTTGGGGTTTTTAAGAAAACCTTGTCCAAAGATACCAGGCTGTTCACGTCATCGAAGTGGCTTCTAATCTCCTCCGCAAGGCGCTGCAGCCGTGGGCCAAGCACGTAACATTAGCATGGTCGGGTGGAAGGACTGTAAAACCTTCCCGGCCTTCAACACTGCCTGTCACTAACAAAGTGAAGTGTGAATCTGCAGCATTTCACTTTTTCAATAAATGAGATTTAGGCATTGTTTCACTATACAACAATTGCATTAGAAAAGTACTCTCGGTGAACGATTGGAGGAGATCCCGTTACGCAGATTACGCTCCTTCTGACCTTTTATCAGCTGCATCCAGGTCTCACCACGTCACATGTGCTGCGTTAAACTGTAGAGACTTGACTATCTACTGCCTAATAAATGGTAGAAATAATTTTACATTGAGTTTCAATCCGAAAATAACATTCATTTTGAAAAAAGGAAGACAGCTATTTAGGTTATTTTAGGTGTCAACCCCTCATTTAGGTTTTTTTAGGTGTAATAAAATTCGCATATTCTACTACAGGAAGTGTGAAACAAATATATATCTTGAAATGTGTTAATTAAATAGCGAGGAAAAATATAGCTTAAAACCTAAAAATCCGGACCCTAGTAATCAGTAAAGTGTTATAGCCCTTAAGATCCTCTGATTTAATTATGTGATTTTTATCTATTAGCGAATTTGAAAAATGTGTGCAACAAACCCCATACATATATTGGTATAACTAACGGAACACATCAGGCGAGAAATTCACTCATCTTCGGATGTTGAGCTCTGCAGTGTGAATGAAAAATTCATGAAAAAATGCAAAAAACATGCGGACAACATTTCGAAATTCTCTTATGATAAGGTACATGCTTACAATTCTTGTAATTGTAACTGCAAATATGAGAGGCTGCGGGGATGATATAACTGTTTCGGTGGAAGTCCGGGCTGCGGCGTCCGGCGCGCGAGCCGCCGTGTGGTGGCGACAATGTGAAGGAAAAGCGCTGTATAACAAACTGTAGATTACCCTGTTCTTTTATCCACTATTGGATATACATAAAACTATACTACCAGTCAGACATTAACCGAGGATTTTATCGATAAAATTTTTGTTGTTGATAACCAGCCGCTCAGTCGAAAGTGTCAAATAGTGACCTAGCTGGGTCAATATAAATTCTAGAATACACTAACTTTATTGCGTGAAAAATATTGATTTATTTCGAGAAGAGCATTAGTTTTACCTATAAGGCAAATATCTCTTTATTCACAGAATACCGCGAAGTTCAATTTTTGTAAAGAGTTACACAAAATGTAGATCTCGTTAAATACAAACATATATTTTTTATGGCGTTAGCCGTTTCCAGGGTTATTATTTTCAATTGGTTTGAATAATCCAATGGTTTAAATTTTTTGAAGCGTTTGTTTAGAAGTAAACAAAATAACTGCCAGTGAAGCTTGTTTCTGGGTCTTCAAACTAACAATGCCATTTATTAACGAACTAGTATTTTTTTTTAATTTTTGTGAAACTGTTTCCTTTCTTTTTCGCAATAACACCTTTATAATTCATCTCCGAATGACCTTTATATTAAGATTTCCGATACATCTCCAAACACTGCTAACAAATATACTTTTTCCCTTTTATTCTTTTTGTCCGGAAAATTCTGTTTCACAATTATTTTGGAAATATAGGCGGCTTTCTTTTTAAGCTCCACCCATTTGTAGCAGTTTCCCTTGGTAAGACCCCACTACGTTGATGGATGCTGTATTATATACCTGTAGGTCGTCTTGATGCCCATGCTCCTGTGATGTATCACGACGTTCTCGTAGACTGGAATCTGATGATCGTGTATATGTATTCTTGCTTGTGTGTTAGTATGCTTTACATATTATTTTATATTTATGCCATGGCTGCTGTATTGGTGTCGAAGAGCACTTGTGTCTTGTCAGGGTTGGGTATGGAGAAGGTTAAAATATTTTGCACACACGTATTCTGTTAATTATTTTACTTGTATTTTAAATAAACCACATATGATACAATTCACCATCACCTTTGTCATGTTAAAATATGTATAACTGGTAGACTTTAAATACGTAGTTTTAGCGTCTATTCAGAGACAAGTTTATAAACTACCTTCCTGCTCAAACACTGACGAGCTTCTGTTAGCGTTCTCTTCAACCGTTCTTTTTAACGTAAGTATTTGAATTATAGGTATGTATCAATGTGCCTGATTGGTGCTACTAACCTTTAACAGTTTGTTTTATATATATGTTTACAGACTTCCATCGTCTTAATTATGAACCCAGTATGAATGCATAGCTACTACTGCACTTCTCGTAATTTTATGCTACTGGTTATATAGCTAACTTGTTCTCTACCATATTAAATTATGAGTATACGTGTTTTTAACATCCTCTTGATTATTATACGTGCAATATTAGCAAAGAAAATACATAACACGTAAAACGTAGAACAAAAATATTAAAGAAAGAAGTTATTAATGTGTTGTTGAGAAGCTGAGAATTAGAAATCTTATTACATTGATAAGTTATTGTATTAGTTTGTCCATGGCTATTACTGTACATCTTTTTTGCAAGAAAACCTTTTCTGAAAATATTTAGTTTTACAAGATGCAGTCATTCGAAGCTTCGAATATAATAGTGCCGCAAAAAAATCTAAAAGGCATAACATCTACAGAAAAAGCACAATCTTTAAGGAAAATAATTTAATAACAATAATACGAGTAATAATAATAATGATAATAGTATTGCTTTCAAGTAGGATGTTAGTGAATCGTATCCACGTGTCATAGTTTGCCATCCCGAGGTCAGATCCTAAAACGTAAATACCTTCTCCAGTACTATAGAATTATTCAAAATCATAGGAACCAAATGAACACATTAACGTAAAATCTTTATAGCGTCCGACATAACGCTTCAGCTTCCAATGGGCTAACGGCAGAAACCTGAGAGCAAATGCTGCTATAACGACGTTAAATGAAGTTGCACTTAGCCTTAATGCGCTATTAAGAGAGTTTATGAGATTGTTTTCTGCTCCTTGAAGATGATTCCAGTGAAGAGCTTCAACTCCCCGTTAGGCGGAAGTACTTCTTTCTCCCTCTGAGTTCGACTTTATATGGAACTGAGGAAGTATCAACCCAAGCATTAAAAATGCCTTTCGGTTTGATCTGTAAAATGCAGGATGTAAAACCTATTTTTATATTAACGACGCTGTTTTCTTTCGAGACGGTTTATAGAAGTGTAAAACTGTTGCTTCTTCACCTTTTAAGAGTTAGACACATAAAACGTGTATTAGTGGTAAACTTTCCTCAGTGACAGGCGGTTTCAGATGTATGATAACAACCTCTTATAAGGCTTTTTGCGCAGAATTAGCTCCTTTCGCGAAGAATTAAGACGTTTAATCCCCTATCATAAAAGGCACTTCTCTTGATGAATGTATACGTTGCCTGGATTATGTGTGTGTCTTCTATTCATTTCATTTGGAAGGTTTGTGGTCGAATATAAAGGTGTTTAGTTACTAGCCTGGAAAGCAAACCTAGACTTCCAAAACTTAAAACTCTCCGGCGTTTAAAATTGATAATAGCTTCTCAAGTGATTAGCCGTGTCAGTAAAATCAAATTCAAACTTTCAGGCACCATTAGGTCTATGTACATTCCTCAGTAGCTGATTTTGTGCAATCTACGCTCAGTTATACTATTACATTGTTACATTTAACACAAAACGTATGCCATTAATGCTACCAGGGCCGCAACTCCCTTGGCAATTACACAAGACGTACCCAAAAGCTATAGAGAAACTAACTTACATGTCTAAGAATGAAAAGGAGAAATCACGGATTAGACATCTCTAAAATGACATTTATTCAAGCTGAGTTCACATTCGTAACAAGTTTATTACAACATTGCTTCACTTACATAGTGGCACGCGGCAAGTTACAAGATGGCCAGCCCAGCTTCCTCCTCTTTCGTAGACACAGAGTGAGGCAAATGCGCTAATACCTGCGTATGCGTAATAAGCGGTTTCTAGAAGCAATGTTCTGGAGAGTTCTATCAACCGTTGCATGACTCAGCGTTTTAATACTTAACGACCATTACCGGTCACATCTACCCCGACTGCCAATTTATGAAATAATAAATAAAATCCAATTAGTTTAATAAAGACTCCCTTATATGCCACAATACCGTGACTTATGGTTGGTTCCGTTAATACCTTTTATAGGAACCAATTCCGTGACAGTAACTGTTCGACAGTTACTGTGACCGTTCGAGTACATGCACGCGAAATCTGCAACATTTATTACATCTACTTTCGATGTGGTGTTTGAGTTTGTCGTCGAAAACAACGCACCAAGCACCGCTCCACGTCTTGAGATGACAAACTGAGCCTGCGTTCACGAGTCTGTTTGGGAAACCGCTACCTGTGTTGTAATTTCGTAGCATAAAACCGTGTTTTCTGAACCAGATTATTCAGTGTATTGAAATGGAACTATCGTGTGCCTAGCGGGCGTATCTTCCAGCGCCAGCCTGACTTACCAGTTGGAGAGATGAGAGGGAGGAGCGCTGTGAGTAGGTATAATATGCCGATTCTGGCGCACAGAGAGATGCCGACAACTGATAAGCTTCTTTGTTCTATGCCGACAAGCCCCGCTCCCTCTTTGTGCGCTACTATTTGCCGCCCTGGCCGCGTGCCGCTAGCCCCGCCCCTCCCTTTGTGCGCTTACCTAATGCCGACAGTGTCTGTGTCGTCAGGTCCTCCCCCTCCCCCATGGTGCCTCGTCGCGTGCCGGTGGCCCCGTCCCCCTCCCTCCCCCATACGCTGGGTGCGTACCCTCCCTCCCATTTGTGGTTTGATTGGTTCCCTGTGGATAGGTGGGAGAGTGTGAATTGTTTCCATACGTTGGGTGCGTACCCTCCCTCCCCTTTGTGGTCTGGTTGGTTCCCTGTGGATAGGTGGGAGAGTGTGTATTGTTCCTATACGGTGGTTACATTCCCGCCCCCTCATTGTGGTTTGTCTAAATCCCTGCCGTGTGATTGGTTCCCCTGCGGATATGTGGGAGAGTGTGTATTGTTCCTATACGCTGGCGACGTCACCCTGCTCTCATAGGGTCCTGTCTAAATCCCGCCCCTGGTGATAGGGGAATGCGATTCTCGATGCCTGCCGCCCATCGGCAAATCGTTTGAGTACATAATTGTGTCAGTCAATTAGATAATGTTCGTCCATGCATAAAACATTATTGAAGAAAAAAGAATCGGCACCTTATTACTACTAATGTCCGCACAGTGCATATCTAATGAAACGATGCTCCTCGATCGAAGAAAACAATTAAGTATTTTGGATTGATTAATTGTATATGAATTGACTTGCGCACCTGCATCTAAACCCCAATTTTTACATCTACTAATGTCCACACCTTACACTTCTAATGAAACGCGGCTAGTCAGTCGATGAAAACAATTAAGTATTTTTATTGTTTGATTAATGTAATTGACTCGCGCGCGCCTGGCCGCCATCGTATATGTGTGCTAGCGTGTGTATACCTATTACGAGTAATAACATTTGTTTAATTCTACTTTTGAGGGAAAATATATTTTGTATTTAAAAGAATATTACAACACTTAGATGACTCCATAGCTGAAAGGACAGAGTTTCCGTAACAGTCGTTATCGCGTGATAATTTCGCTGAAAACCCGCGCGCAACCCTTCCTCCATGGAGCGTCTCACTCGAGTGACCGGTCGTTTCAAGAACAGTGGAGAGCTAGCATTCACTTCCCCCTCCCTCGTTGTACAGAGCGCCTCTTGCAGACCGCGTGCCCTCTAGGTGAGAGAGCGGTAAGCTGCCTCTTCCGTTGGACGACGAAGATGCCGGAAGTAGACATTTTTAAAAAAGTTTAAACGAATGCACTGCGCACTTCTCTCCGGCAACAGTCCGGCATGTAATGAAAAACCCGCCAGCCGACTTCGGTCCAATAATAAACAGTTTCACCCATACTCCACGATTGTGTGCGTGACGTCACTAACAAGTCTCGATGTGTAGACTAGACCGGCTCCATTTGTCGGCGTCGGTAAAACATGTTTACGATTTGATGAGAATTGTGTCAATCAATTAGGTAATGCGATATTGAAAAAAAAGAATCAATGTTTATATACTGCTAATGTCAGGACATCATGCCTCTAAAGGGGTGAGGTTATTAAAACGCTGCTCGTCGACTAATTAAGTATTATTGATTAATGTAATTGACTTGCGCACCTAGAGCTATCTCACCCATTATTCACCTACCATGGACATTGCACTTCTAATGAAACGACGCTCGTCGATTGATGAAAACAATTAAGTTTTTTTATTAATTAATTGTATATGAATTGACTCGCGCACCTGGATGTTCTCGTATATGTGAGCTAGCATGTGTATAATTATTACGGCTAATAACATTTGTTTAATTCTTCTTTTGAACGGAGGGCTTATAAAAATATTACATTGCATAGACGAATTAAAAAAGCGACTGAAAAGGACATTGTAAATAGCTAGTGTGAGACGTTAACACGAGAACCCTTTACGAAAAACAACGCGAGTGCGACCGCTGTGCACCGTCTAATACAATGAAGCTTAAGAAGTGGTTAAACCAGGACGCTAGGGTTTTTCCCCCGGTACCTGCTCTTAATGGCTAGGGGTATTCATCACGCCACATGCCGGGTACGCTCCAACTGATGTTAAAAATATAAGACCGCTATGTCTCTTCTCGCTCGAGAGAAGCAATAATTACCCTTACACAGTCCTCAAAACAGGCATACCTTTCTTAGTAGATATAAAAGTATCGCGGATGAATACAATTAAATATTTTTATTAATTAATTGTATATGAATTGACTTGCGCATTTTGGTTGCTGTCGCATGTGCTCGGGTGTTATGTTGATTATTACGAGTGTATAACTATTACGACTAATAACATTTGTTTAATTCTAAATAAATAATGAAATATGGAGCCTATCCTGAACAAGACACAATCCTTGTTACTCTTCGCTAAACAACTGAAAAAGAAGCCTAGATGTAAAGGAAATTTTGTACACCCTTGACGAAACAAACCCCGACCGCTGGGGAAGTAACCTTTAAGGATACAATTGACGTCTGTCATACCGTTAAGGGTCAGTTTGAAAGGCTTCCTAATTGCTCTACGCAGGTCACCCGTGCAAACACAGGAAAATCCTAAACCAGACAATTACAAGCCTGCTAAAACATTTTTTCCTCCAATAAGTAATTTAAATTCTATATGAAGATTATTAATGATTAAGTTTCATAGCTCTTATTTCTTTCAATAAAATATTGAATATGACTCTCCCGCCGGGAAAAATTAAACGGAGAGAAGCGATATTTTCTTTTTACGCTGAAATTGTAATTAAACGCATAGCGTTCCTACAGGAAAAAAAACCCTGCCCATATAGATTATAGGAATGGACTCTGTTTAAAACATGTATTTTTTCACGCGTAGTGTATAGATTGTCTCAGTAAGCATTCGTGACTATTACAATTATCTCCAAGTATTATTTAAAAAAGGTTGGCTTATTCTCTTAGTAAACATAGGACGAGAACGTTTTTTTTAAACAACCCTCGATTCGAGAGATATTTTTTTTGATTATTCCAGGAGAGAGAGATATCGAACCATATTTGTTTAAAAAAAGTTTGTTTTCATTCACAGGAAATCTTCGAGAAAATTCGAGGAATTATTCAGTTGCACACCCTTGCAAAAATAGTTTGTCTACCCTTTGAAGAATGTATACCTGGCTGGAGGAGCCTTGGAAATACCTCTGACACAGGCTGTCGCCTGGATGGCATCTTGGACATTTATTCATTAGGGAGGCTATTGTGCTTTAAAATGGCCTAGCTATGTTTTAAACTTTCCACAACAATTTTTTCCCTGATAATTAATATAAATTCTACATGAAGATTATTAATGATTAAGTTTCATATCTCTTATTTCTTTCAATAAAATATCGAATATGACTCTGCGTCAGGAAAAAAATTAAACGGAGAGAAGAGATTTTCTTTTTACGCTGAAATTACAATTAAACGCATAGCGTTCTTACAGGAAAACAGCCCTCCCCATATAGATTATAGGAATGGACTCTGTTTAAAACATTTATTTTTTCACGCGTAGTGTATAGATTGTCTCAGGAAGCATTCGTGACTATTTCAATTATCTCCAAGTATTATTTAAAAAAGGTTGGCTTGTTCTCTTAGTAAACATAGGACGAGAACGTTTTTTTTAAACAACCCTCTCTTCGAGAGATATTTTTTTGAATATTCCGGCAGAGAGAGAGAGAGAGATCAACAATTAAACTAATTTTTTATGGAATCATAAACAAATAAATATGATTTGTAGAGGGTGATATGAAGAGTATGGCATTAAAAATGGGAGAGATTGAATTCAAAATAAAGCGCTCGAATGTATCTGATAGATTTTCACAATTGTTCTTTGAAGCTAGCCTGTTATTTACGATAAGGTTTATAGATGAATGAAATATTTAATGAATAACACCCTTATTTAACACGGGTAACGTGCGAGGTTTGAACAGAAGAGTTCATAGGTTTGATTCCCGGTGACTACCCTACCCGACTTTAGAACCATTAACGATTTTTATAAGCGAGGGTGTAGCCTTACAAGGAAAATTATATCAACAGAAACAATACATTATTTTCACTCTGTGATTATGATGAGGCGGACGGTGCAGCGGTCGAGTCTTCACGTGACTATTACAATTATCTCCAAGTATATTCCAGCCAAAAAAAATTCGATACCGAGATTTCCCCGGAAATACATGTTTCGAGACCCTCTGAATCCAAAAAAGCATGGCTGTGTGTGTCTGTGAACCATAACTCAGAAACGAAGAGCCAGATAAACACCAAACTTGGTATTTAGGTTCAGTATCTTCCAGAGATGCGACACAAAGGTTTTAAAGAAAATGCCCCGCACCAGACTACCCTTTACATGGAACATTTTTCGAAAATTTTAATTTTCTCAAAAAATTACTAACGATATTGAATAAAATATTATATGTTTAAGATAGTGTAATGAGAAATGAAATGTATATCTCGAATTTTCTGGGAATGTCTCCAAAAGTATTCCTCATTGTGAACGACTTTTGCAAAACTGGTAAACCATAAGAGATAGACAAAATTTTACTACACAAAAAATGGAGATCGCGTTAAAAATACATAATTTATATCATATACATTCTTGTTGTTGAGTAAACCGTTTTCGAGATATTGCTTGTTATTCCCTTAAATTTTCCAATACTTATACTTTTTCTCAAATTCGTTATTCTTGTTTTTATGTTCTGGACATGCAAAGAGAATGGAATGCGCCACATAGCAACCAGCGATAAAATATTTGACTATCGCTTAAAACCTACCATATTCCCCTTGCATCGACATGAAAATTACCAATAACATAGACATCTCGATATCTCGATTAACATGAAGCATATAGAGAATAAGCGCTTGTAAAAATAGTTTGTACAAGAGTAGAGAAAGTCATGTGAGTGTAACACATCAGATTTTTTGATATTGCTTTAAATTTTCAAATACTTTTAACTTTTCTCAAGTGGTAACTCGGGATTCGTTTTCCCGTGGTAATGCACAGAGAATAGAATTCTAAAGCCATCACATAGCATCAGGCTTTTTTTAAACATCTGACTTTCGCTTTAGCTTACTGCTTTCTTCTTATACCTACAATGAAATGTGTGGAAGTAAATACAAGAAACGTTTTTGTAATTTGAAGAAGTTGTTTTGTGGTGGTGTTGTATTTCGACTGTTTGGGAGCCGAACTTGAAGTAGTTGCAAACGCAGGTATGGTAAAAAGTTTCCGGTAGCCTTCGTCACAAGTTTAAAAAAATATTAACTTTGTATTTTTACTGTTTCTTTAAATATTATATTTATGTTTGCCTCGGCTACATCAGTATTTATTTTTAGGGATATGATTGTCTTAACAATGTAATTTACACTTCACTGATATAGAAAGAGAGCTGCGAGATTTTCGGATCGATGGTTCAATCGCAGCAACACATACTCCCCTGAATCCCAGAGGTTTTTTTTCTGCAAGGTTTTTCCGCTCACTAGACGAATGCTGTGAAGGCTCGTTCCACCTCTGAATTTTTCCTCTCATCGTTTCACCTCTATCCACATTTTAATTTTTTCATCATCATGGTTGTTTCAGGGTTGAATGTGACGGGGAGAAGGTCTCGACATAAGCACAGCTTATGCTCTCCGTAACTTTAATTTACGGAATGAGGGAGGTCCCCGAATCCAGGACCTCTCAGGAGATGTGTAAGTCTGTAGTCCTAGAGAGGAGCCATAGATTGCGTCAACTGTCGCCAGGGAATTTTTTAACTGTGAAAGGTAGGGGTCCTGCCCACTACCCTTTAACTGTCACGTAATCACCCATTGTAACAACCTGATCACGCTATGTAACAGCCTCATCATGCTATGTAACAACCTGATCACGCTAATAAAGGCTAAAGTTTTATGATTGTAGAATCAGGAGTATTTTTTATTTAAAATCCTACTTTGTATTTTTACTGTTTCTTTAAATATACTCTTATTCTCCAGCCCTAGAACATACATACTAAAGGAAAGGAATGTGGAATGTGATAAAAGGTGTCTTCTATGTAGATGAACTAAAATGACTAACTATCCTAACATATTTAGTAGAAAAGGTTATACGTAAACGCTGAAAGAAAGTTCTTGTAAAGCGGTGTGGTTTTGCAGATACTCAATGGTTTGATAAAAAGGGATTTTGTTGTAATGTATGAAGGCTTAATAAAGACTAAAGTTTTATGATTGTAGAATCAGGAGTATTTTTTATTTTAAAATCCGTCATTTTTTAATGACTATTGTTTTTTTGTTTTTGATGCATTCCTTATACCTCCTAACAACTTCACTTGTTAGAGGTATTAGTGGCGGTAGCGGTGGTAGGACTTGATATGTCAGGCGTCTCCTCACTCGTCTGTGGTATGCCTGGCTGTTGAAGTTGGTAGTACTACAGTGAGCAATGTTGGGAAAGGTAGTATGGAATTGAGGGATGTCGGAGGTTTCATCAGTTTGCTGTAATTTAGCAATCCCTGATAGGGGAGTTGCTAAATTTCTAATCTGAGAGGGTGTGGATGATGCCTGTGATGTGGATAGGAATGGGGGGTTAACGACGATAGGTGGTGGTGTAACTTCGAATGTTCTTAAGGTTGAAGCTGAAGAAAGGGTAGGAGAGGGGATTAAAGGTGAGGTAGATGCGGGTCGCTGTGAATGTTGTTGCGGTACGCTTAAGTCCCCCGGGAAACCGGAGTGTGTAGGCGCCTCGTCTTCATCAAAAAAATGAAGTCCGAAATCTGAAAATAATAATAATAATAATAATAATAATAATAATAATAATAATAATAACATAGAATGTGTAAAACAAGAACTTCATAAAATATTGAAAAAATTTCTTACCGCTCAGTGGTTGGCGAGTACTTGACCCTCCTGGGAAACCGGAGGGCGTAGACGATTCATCGCTGTCCTCATAAAACAAATGAAGTCCGAAATCTGAAAATAATGATAATAATAATAATAATAATAATAATATAGAATGTGTAAAACAAGAACTTCATAAAATATTGAAAAAATTTCTTGCCGCTCAGTGGTTGGCGAGTACTTGACCCTCCTGGGAAACCGGAGGGCGTAGACGATTCATCGCTGTCCTCATAAAACAAATGAAGTCCGAAATCTGAAAATAATGATAATAATAATAATAATATAGAATGTGTAAAACAAGAACTTCATAAAATATTGAAAAAATTTCTTGCCGCTCAGTGGTTGGCAAGTACTTCACCCTCCTGGGAAACCGGAGGGCGTAGACGATTCATCGCTGTCCTCATCAAAAAAATAAAGACCGAAATCTAAAAATAATAATAATAATAATAATAATAATAATAATAATAATAATAATAATAATAGTATAGCACATGTAAAACAAGAACTTCATAAAAACATTGAAAATTCTTACCGATCGGGGGATGCTAATAATAATAACAATAATAATAATAATACTAATGGTAGTATATCATTTGAAAAACAGGAACTTTATAAAATATTGAAAAATTCTTACAATTCGATAGTTGCTGATCGCTCGACCAGGGAAAACCGGAGACGTCGACGTCTCGAGGGCGTCTTCCTCGAAAATAAAAGACGCCAGTAATTTACACGTTAGATTTTATTTATTTATTTACTTAGTTTTTAATAGAAAAGTTATATTATTAAGTTAATTTACTTTATTGCGAATAGCTTATACAGGGAAAATATCGATGTATTTTTAAACACCTGAGAAATTTCTATTACAAATAAAGCATTTGTATTTCTCGACACAATCATGGAAAATATCTCTTTAACATGGTGGAAACAGCCTGGAAGTATTTACTAAATAAATGCGCGAGAGGAATGAAACATTAACAGATGAATGTTCGACCAATGTATGCAAACAGAAAGTCCTCGGATCGATTACCACCCGTTACCCTCGGAAGCAATTTTATACAGATCATTTTTATGCGATTCGTAGGGGTTTTCAAGTAATTGTATTTTCTCTGCAAAGGAATATAACTCACTTGGTGAAAACACGTATTTAAATAACCGGAATAATAATTACTCAACAAGACGAATACTTAACTAAACTGTTCACATTTCAGAAAATTCAACTGTCTAGCTATTAACTTTTAGAATGCTCAGCTATTTACAAATAAATGTCCGACATTAAAAACATGAACGCAAATATAAGTTAAATGTGCAGAGTAATAATTTAACTTTTAAAGTAAATGAAGCGTTTTTACATAAAGAAAGTTATATTATTAAGCTAATTTACTTTATTGCGAATAGCTTATACAGGGAAAATATCGATGTATTTTAAACACCTGAGAAATTTCTATTACAAATAAAGCATTTGTATTTCTCGACACAATCATGGAAAATATATCTTTAACATGGTGGAAACAGCCTGGAAGTATTTACTAAATAAATGCGGGAGAGGAATGAAACATTAACTGATGAATGTTCGACCAATGCATGCAAACAGGAAGTCCTCTGATCGATTACCACCGGTTACCCTCGGAAGAAATTTTATACAGATTATTTTTATGCGATTCGTAGGGGTTTTCAAGTAATTGTATTTTCTCTAGAAAGGAATATAATTCACTTGGTGAAAACACGTATTTAAATACCCGGAATAATAATTACTCAACAAGATGAATACTTAACTAAACTGTTCACAATTTTTTTTGAGAATTCGCGCAGCTAGATATTAACAGTAGAAGTTCAACTATTCGCATATAAATGCCCAAAATTAAAAACCAGAACGCAAATATAAGTTAAATCTACTGAGGAATAATTTAACTTTTAAAAGTAAATGAAGTGTTTTGTTACAACTTACCAGACATGATGTTCGATGAAATTTAAAGTTGAATGAGAAAAGTTTGCAGAGGTCTTAGCTCGTTGATTTCAGTGGAGAAACTGTAAGAATTCCCGATGAAGCAGCCTTTTTATAGTGTTCTTTTGCAATATAAAAAATGTATGCGTGAAAGTTTAAGATATATAATACAACGATTTTGATTGGCTACTCGAAACCTTCGAGAAGGAGGAGAGGGAAATGCTAGCCTCGCACAGGGGCATTTCGTAAGCAAGCCTAAACCTGTTATGGGGAAATCCATCGATCGTGCCAGCGCTCCTTATGGGGATTGCTTCTGCATATGACGCTAGGGAATATAAATACATTTTATTTTTCACATGTACCGCTAAAATTCATTGTTAATTATTGTTACATTACCAAAATAATCACAGAGTGAAAATAATGTATTGTTTCTGTTGATATAATTTTCATTGTAAGGCTACACCCTCGCTTATAAATTACATAGCGTGATGAGGCTGTTACATAGCGTGATGAGGCTGTTACATAGCGTGATCAGGTTGTTACATAGCGTGATCAGGTTGTTACATAGCGTGATCAGGTTGTTACATAGCGTGATCAGGTTGTTACATAGCGTGATCAGGTTGTTACATAGCGTGATGAGGTTGTTACATAGCGTGATGAGGTTGTTACATAGCGTGATCAGGTTGATACATAGCGTGATCAGGTTGTTACATAGCATGATCAGGTTGTTACATAGCATGATCAGGTTGTTACATAGCATGATCAGGTTGTTACATAGCATGATGAGGGTGTTACATAGCGTGATCAGGTTGTTACCCAGCGTAATTAGGTTGTTACATAACGTGATGAGGCTCTTACATAGCGTGATCAGGTTGTTACATAGCGCGATCAGGTTGTTACATAGCGTGATCAGGTTGTTACATAGCGTGATCAGGTTGTTACATAGCATGATCAGGTTGTTACATAGCATGATGAGGGTGTTACATAGCGTGATCAGGTTGTTACCCAGCGTGATCAGGTTGTTACCCAGCGTGATCAGGTTGTTACCCAGCGTGAACAGGTTGTTACCCAGCGTGATCAGGTTGTTACATAGCGTGATGAGGCTCTTACATAGCGTGATCAGGTTGTTACATAGCGTGATCAGGTTGTTACATATCGTGATCAGGTTGTTACATAGCGTGATCAGGCTGTTACATAGCGTGATGAGGCTGTTACATAGCGTGATCAGGTTGTTACATAGCGTGATCAGGTTGTTACATACCGTGATCAGGTTGTTACATGGCATAATGAGGCTGTTACAAGGCGTGATCAGGTTGTTACAATGGTTATTTACGTGAAAGTTAAAGGGTAGTGGACAGGACCCCTACCTTTCACAGTTAAAAAATTCCCTGGCGACAGTTGACGCAATCTATGGCTCCTCTCTAGGACTACAGACTTACACATCTCCTGAGAGGTCCTGGATTCGGGGACCTCCCTCATTCCGTAAATTAAAGTTACCGAGAGCATAAGCTCTGCTTATGTCGAGACCTTCTCCCCGTCACATTCAACCCTGAAACAACCATGAAGATGAAAAAATTAAAATGTGGATAGAGGTGAAACGATGAGAGGAAAAATTCAGAGGTGGAACGAGCCTTCACAGCATTCGTCTAGTGAGCGGAAAAACCTTGCAGAAAAAAAACCTCTGGCATTCAGGGGAGTATGTGTTGCTACGATTGAACCATCGATCCGAAAATCTCGCAGCTCTCTTTCTATATCAGTGAAGTGTTAATTACATTGTTAAGACAATCATATCTCTAAAAATAAATACTGATGCAGCCGAGGCAAACGGAAATATAATATTTAAATAAACAGTAAAAATACAAAGTTAATATTTTTTTAAACTTGTGACGAAGGCTACCGAAAACTTTTTACCATACCTGCGGTTGCAACTACTCTACGTTCGGCTCCCCAACAGTCGAAATACACCACCACCACAAAACAACTTCTTCAACTTACAAAAACTTGCTTGTATTTACTTCTACACATTTCATTGTAGGTATAAGAAGAATGCAGTAAGCTAAAGCGAAAGTCAAGATGTTTAAAAAAAGCCTGATGCTATGTGATGGCTTTAGAATTCTATTCTCTGTGCATTACCACGGGAAAACGAATACCGAGTTACCACTTGAGAAAAGTTAAAGGTATTTGAAAATTTAAACCAATATCAAAAAATCTGATGTGTTACACTCACATGACTTTCTCTACTCTTGTACAAACTATTTTTACAAGCGCTTATTCTCTATATGCTTCATGTTAATCGAGATATCGAGATGTCTATGTTATTGGTAATTTTCATGTCGATGCAAGGGGAATATGGTAGGTTTTAAGCGATAGTCAAATATTTTATCGCTGGTTGCTATATGGCGCATTCCATTCTCTTTGCATGTCCAGGACATAAAAACAAGAATAACGAATTTGAGAAAAAGTATAAGTATTGGAAAATTTAAGGGAATAACAAGCAATATCTCGAAAACGGTTTACTCAACAACAAGAATGTATATGATATAAATTATGTATTTTTAACGCGATCTCCATTTTTTGTGTAGTAAAATTTGTCTATCTCTTATGGTTTACCAGTTTTGCAACAGTCGTTCACAATAAACAATACTTTTGGAGACATTCCCAGAAAATTCGAGATATACATTTCATTTCTCATTACACTATCTTAAACATATAATATTTTATTCAATATCGTTAGTCATTTTTTGAGAAAATTAAAATTTTCGAAAAATGTTCCATGTAAAGGGTAGTCTGGTGCGGGGCATTTTCTTAAAAACCTTCGTGTCGCATCTCTGGAAGATACTGAACCTAAATACCAAGTTTGGTGTTTATCCGGCTCTTCGTTTCTGAGTTATGCTTCACAGACACACACAGCCATGCTTTTTTTTGGATTCGAGGGTCTCAAAACATGTATTTCCGGGGAAATCTCGGTATAGAATTTTTTTTGGCTGGAATATACTTGGAGATAAATGTAATAGTCACGTGAAGACTCGACCGCTGCACCGTCCGCCTCATCATAATCACAGAGTGAAAATAATGTATTGTTTCTGTTGATATAATTTTCCTTGTAAGGCTACACCCTCGCTTATAAAAATCGTTAAAGGTTCTAAAGTCGGGTAGGGTAGTCACCGGGAATCGAACCTATGAACTCTCCTGTTCAAACCTCGCACGTTACCCGTGTTAAATAAGGGTGTTATTCATTAAATATTTCATTCATCTATAAACCTTATCGTAAATAACAGGCTAGCTTCAAAGAACAACTGTGAAAATCTATCAGATACATTCGAGCGCTTTATTTTGAATTCAATCTCTGCCATTTTTAATGCCATACTCTTCATATCACCCTCTACAAATCATATTTATTTTTTTAGGATTCCATAAAAAATTAGTTTAATTGTTGATCTCTCTCTCTCTCTGCCGGAATATTAAAAAAAATATCTCTCGAAGAGAGGGTTGTTTAAAGAAAACGTTCTCGTCCTATGTTTACTAAGAGAATAAGCCAACCTTTTTTAAATAATACTTGGAGATAATATCGTCTATGCAATGTAATATTTTTATAAGCCCTCCGTTCAAAAGAAGAATTAAACAAATGTTATTAGCCGTAATAATTATACACATGCTAGCTCACATATACGAGAACATCCAGGTGCGCGAGTCAATTCATATACAATTAATTAATAAAAAAACCTTAATTGTTTTCATCGATCGATGAGCGTCGTTTCATTAGAAGTGCAATATGCCTTAGTAGGTGAAAAATGGGTGAGATAGCTCTAGGTGCGCAAGTCAATTACATTAATCAATCAATAATACTTAATTGCTCGAAGAGCAGCGTTTTAATTACCTCACCCCTTTAGAGGCATGATGGCCTGATATTAGCAGTATATAAACTTTGATTCTTTTTTTTCAATATCGCCTAATTGATAATTACCTAATTGATTAACACAATTATCTCATCGATCGTTAACATGATTTACCGACGCCGACAGAATGGAGCCGGGCTAGTCTACACGTCGAGACTTGTTAGTGACGTCACGCACACGGTCGTGGAGTGGGGGTGAAACTGGTTATTACCAGACCGAGGTCGGCTGGCGGGTTTTTCATTACATGTCGGACTGTTGCCGGAGAAGGTTAAGACCGCGCAGTGCATTCGTTTAAACGTTTTAAAAATGTCTACTTCCGGCATCTTCGTCATCCACCGGAAGAGGCAGCTTACTGCTCTCTCACCTAGAGGGCACGCGGTCTGCAAGAGGCGCTCTGTACAACGAGGGAGGGGGAAGTGAATGCTAACTCTCCGATGCTCTTGAAACGATCGGTCACTCGAGTGAGACGCTCCATGGAGGAAGGATTGCGCGCGGGTTTTCAGCGAAATTATCACGCGATAACGACTGTTACGGCAACTCTGTCCTTTCAGCTATGGATTCATCTAAGTGTTGTAATATTCTTATAAATCCAAAAAATATTTTCCCTCAAAATTAGAATTAAACAAATGTTATTAGTCGTAATAATTATACACATGCTACCACACATATACGTTGACGCCCAGCGGCGCGCGGGTCAATTAATCAATCAAAATACTTAATTGATTGACGAGCAGCGTTTAATTGCATTAGCAGTATATAAACATTGATTCTTTTTTTTCAATGTTTTATGCATGGACGAACATTACCTAATTGATTGACACAATTATGTACTCAAACGATTTGCCGATGGGCGGTAGACATCGAGAATCACATTCCCTACCACACACACCTTACCAGGGGGGCGGGATTTAGACAGGACGCATCCGCAGGGGATCCAATCACACGGCAGGGATTTATACAAATCACAATGAGGGGGCAGGAATGTAGTCAGCGTATAGGAACAATACACACTCTGCCACCTATCCACAGGGAACCAACCAGACCACAAAGTGGAGGGAGGGTACGCACCCAGCGTAAGGGGGAGGGAGGGGGGCGGGGCCACCGGCACGCGACCAGGCACCTTGGGGGAGGGTGCAGGACCTGACGACACAGACACTGTCGGCATTAGGCAAGCCTACAAAGGGAGGGGGCGGGGCTAGCGGCACGCGCGACCAGGCGGTATCTAAGCCCTCAAAGGGAGGGGCGGGGCTTGTCGGCATAGAACAAAGAAGCTTATCAGTTGTCGGCATCTCTTGTGGGCCCGTAGCGCCCTTTTATTTCTACTGCTGTGCTTTTAACGTAACCCAAAAGCGCTAAATACGCAACAAAATAATGCTGGAAGCTTCTTTTCCCCCTCCCACAAAGCTTGTAGTTGTGTACAACCAAGCGTGCCCCCGAGTGACTCAATGAGTTGTTGATGCGATGTTAAGTGCGAGTTATTTAGCGTGTTAAATTAGGAATTGGTTATTGTGACGTACACAAGTGCCACATCTGCTTTGTGAAGTCCTGTGTTCGACATTTAGCCAGCGACTAGAAGGAAGAAGAGGTTGCTTCCCGAGCGTTTCATTACACAGCTATACGCAAAAAAGAGAAGTGACAGTGAAAAATGAAGTAAATCACACTAAAAAATTGAAGTGATGGTGAAACCTGAAACCTACTTACATTAGTAAAGTGATGAAACCACTTCACATTAGTGAAGTGATGTTGAAGTTTGAATGATTTCACATTAGTGAAGTGATGGTGAAGTTTGAATGATTTCTCATTAGTGAAGTGATGGTGAAGTTTGAATGATTTCACATTAGTGAAGTGATGGTGAAGTTTGAATGATTTCACATTAGTGAAGTGATGGTGAAGTTTGAATGATTTCACATTAGTGAAGGGATGGTGAAGTTTGAATGATTTCACATTAGTGAAGGGATGGTGAAGTTTGAATGATTTCACATTAGTGAAGGGATGGTGAAGTTTGAATGATTTCACATTAGTGAAGGGATGGTGAAGTTTGAATGATTTCACATTAGTGAAGGGATGGTGAAGTTTGAATGATTTCACATTAGTGAAGGGATGGTGAAGTTTGAATGATTTCACATTAGTGAAGGGATGGTGAAGTTTGAATGATTTCACATGAGTGAAGGGATGGTGAAGTTTGAATGATTTCACATCAGTGAAGGGATGGTGAAGTTTGAATGATTTCACATCAGTGAAGGGATGGTGAAGTTTGAATGATTTCACATCAGTGAAGGGATGGTGAAGTTTGAATGATTTCACATCAGTGAAGGGATGGTGAAGTTTGAATGATTTCACATCAGTGAAGGGATGGTGAAGTTTGAATGATTTCACATCAGTGAAGGGATGGTGAAGTTTGAATGATTTCACATCAGTGAAGGGATGGTGAAGTTTGAATGATTTCACATCAGTGAAGGGATGGTGAAGTTTGAATGATTTCACATCAGTGAAGGGATGGTGAAGTTTGAATGATTTCACATCAGTGAAGGGATGGTGAAGTTTGAATGATTTCACATCAGTGAAGGGATGGTGAAGTTTGAATGATTTCACATCAGTGAAGGGATGGTGAAGTTTGAATGATTTCACATCAGTGAAGGGATGGTGAAGTTTGAATGATTTCACATCAGTGAAGGGATGGTGAAGTTTGAATGATTTCACATCAGTGAAGGGATGGTGAAGTTTGAATGATTTCACATCAGTGAAGGGATGGTGAAGTTTGAATGATTTCACATCAGTGAAGGGATGGTGAAGTTTGAATGATTTCACATCAGTGAAGGGATGGTGAAGTTTGAATGATTTCACATCAGTGAAGGGATGGTGAAGTTTGAATGATTTCACATCAGTGAAGGGATGGTGAAGTTTGAATGATTTCACATCAGTGAAGCGCCGGTGAAATCTGAATAAATTCCATTACTTATAAACTAAATATAGGTAACTACAGATAATTTATTTCACATATAAGCATATGATACATACCTACTTGAGAATACGACTCTATTGTAAGAAGAATTCTTGTTCGAAATAACTCGGACTGGTGAATAAATTTGATAAAACAGGATGTATTCAATATAAGCGTATTAAAAATCCTTGTATGTCCACAGAAGAAACTACAGACATAATTACGTTTATACAACTTTAAACTGTAACACACAAACACTTGTATCTGAACTGAAAAACGAGACTACAGGCACTTCTGCTAATGTGTATGAAAACAGCAATGAATAGCTATGTTTAAGCTCGTTTTAATTTTAAGAACTAATACAGCTGCAAATGTTTATTTTACAAATTTAATTGAAAATTACCTGCCTAAATAGAACAATAAGAATCTTAAAACTAGCCCCACTGTGAACAGATCTGCCATGCATTTGATGTCCTCAGAGCACATGTTGTATTGCACATAATGATGGGAATATAATGCAGACATGGGCGACTGTAGCTTTCGGACTGATTACGTCACCATTCTGCTTCAACTCCTCCCACAACTACCGCATGACAAACAGATTAACATTGGCAATAATCCATCATAGCGTTCTGTTGCAACACATCTGTATAACAGTGCCACAATGAATGGGAGTGCTAGTCGTATAATGTTGCAAAAGGATTAATTATACCTATGTGAGTGGATACAAGAGAAGTCATAAAATACATGTTTCAAGAGACCTGTTAGCTGATTTTATGTAAGGCAAAGTGAAAATTGACAGTGAGAAGTATTAGTGAAGCGAAGTGGGATAAAATTTCCTGTAGCGCTGAGAGGCGTCAATAGAGTAAGTATTCCCTGTTTGTGCTGTACAGGTATCGCCCTTAGTGACGTATTGCGGGCTTGCATAGCTTAAAATGCAAGCTGAAGATTGCTCTCAGTAGGCAACGGCTAATAATGTGTTTGTGTTCAAGAATATCTTGAAAGCTAAACCAATTTTGATAAATCGTAGGCGTAAGAATTCTTAAGCAGTTGGCTTAGTTATATACCCTCAAACCATATGTTAATAAAAATGAATGAAGATAACAGCAGCGCGAGTCACTGACGGGCAGGTAAACACGGTCTAGTGAGTGCTGCCTGCAAATGCCAGCAGATTGTGCGAGGGATAGGGTTGTTTGTAACCCGCGACGTCACTACGTAACGTCCAGTAACAGTCGCTTTTTTCGTTTAATCCTGACATTAATGCTTAGAAATTTTTATGTCCCCTTATCACCCTGAAAATCACAATTCTTCCCAACAGACCTAATCTATGAAGACAGCTACTAGTGTTAACACCTGAAAGACTAAAATACCACAAACAATTTACAAGGCCTGGATGTCAAGAGTACGAGCATAGTGTAGCTATAACAATATACCATTAAGACGACTTGGACTTTTATCGAGAATGGCCTGTGGTAAAAATCTTGTTACATTCACCTACACTTCTCTACACATTCCTCTACAAACAAATAGAATAGGAGCTTTTTTCTCTATCTACATGATATTAAAAATACTCATGTGTGAAAAAATGTCAAAAATTGCCAAAATTAATAAAAATGGACTTAAATATTATTAAACACTACGAACCTTCTAGTTAGTTCCGTGTAGCTTTTAAAGCATGTCATATAGGTATTTAAATGTGTGCTGTAAGCCTAAGTTCCTATAAAGTTGTTTTGTAAAAGGATAAGTTTTGCCAATATTAACTGAATAAACCATTCAAGAGATGGCGTATACCAAATTAACTACGGAGCAGAAAAGATTAAGGAAGGCCTGTATATGTACTAATTGTTTTTTTAACAGCATAAGGTCATAAATAGTGTTATTTTAGCGATATAATTTTTAAACTCTTTTCTCGATAAATACTCATTTTCAAATTGTTCCACACAATGTACTTTTCGGTTTACATCCACGACATTTTGTATATCTCCTTGTTAATTTCAGGATAAAGGAATCATGAGATAAAGTTTTGTTCACATGCTAAGTGGTGACGTTATTAAACAATATTATGTACCTATACAATGTAGAATTTTAAGCAAAAACTTTAAATCTCATGTTTTACATTCGTTCTCTTAAACTGGTGGGATAATTAAAGCTTCATCTCTACAATTTATTAGTATAGTATTAAAGAGTTTAATAATGAAATACAATATTTCTTTCAAAACAAAATTGCACAGAGCAATTTTGCAAAACATTAAAACGATAATATAAAAAGTAATATCTCTGGAGCTAATTAAAAAATGTGCGTGAAATTTGGTCTACACATTATACAGGGTGTTTCAAAAAGAATGATCCGATTTCACAAGGCAATACTTTCTGCATTTATGCAGATAAAACCTGCATAAATGCAGATAAAACCTCACACTCAATTTCAAAATACAATCGAAATACAAGTTTTTATTGGGGCTAGTTGAAAGTTGGCGGTTCACATGATTCCCAGGAGGGTCCACTTGGTGCAGCTAGCTCGCTCATTTAGTACCCAATAGGTTTAGAGTTGAGATGATGACATAGCAACAAAAAGGATTTTGCATTCTTAACTTCAACAACTGCAAAACAGTTATAATTGTGCAGCGTAAGTTACTTCGAACAAGCAATGATAGATTAGCCATAGGGGTCTTAAGATTCTTGCATTGCATTACTGACCTCCAAGTTTGCCTCGTCTCATAGTATTTCATTTTTTATCTTGGTAGTGTGCCCCCGTTCCAACAAATTGTGGCAAACTGCAGTGCTGCATAGAAGCAGAGTGGCAACAGTAAGACAAGACATGCTCATACAAGTGTGGGATGAGCTTGACTATCATCTCCATGTTCGTCTTGTGTCCGGTATTGAATTTTTCTGAAATGATTTCAAACCAGTAAATTAAAACTTTGTAGTCCTAAACCTATAATAAAACACATCTCAAAGTTATGTGCATGTTTTATGTGCATGCATGTAAAAGATATAGCCTTGTGAAATTGGATGATTCATGTTGAAACACCCTGTGTATTAAACACTGATAGCTGTATTAAAATTTGAAGTGGATCGAGCAGAAATTGTAGATTCCTTTTTAATTTCACCGATGGGTATCCTTAATTGAGACAAAACATTGGTTTTACTACAAATTTCGTTGTAGATCCCAGGGGATACAGCAGGCTGAAGCGACAGTCGAATGTTTAACAAACGGTTTGCTATATGCCGGCTTTGAAATTCCACTCTTTGCGTAACCGCGAGAAATAAACAAATAGCGATTTAGCACCTCAACAAGTGCATGATGAAGTATTTGAAAATTCAAACCAATAACAATGATGATAAAACTAGTATATGCTATAAAAGTTTGACATTAAGCGTGTGTTTTAATGAGGTCTACATTATGCGACATCTCTCATGTTTTACCACGTATACAAACACAAAAAGCTGGTTCCGCAGACTACTTGTAGAGAATTCAAGACTTCCAATTTATTAGTCTGGCTAATTTCTTAAGCACAACGTATTCTAATCAAACTAGTTACAGGCACTGTAGATAAAATAGACAATAACAAACACTTTATATATAGGGAGTGGTTTATCCGAGAAAAAGAATTATTTTCTCAAAAACGGCTTTAACGATTTTGGTTAAAATACCGTAACTTTAAGATATGTTCCTGACAAATAAACCGTGTATCTTGAATTTTCCAGAAATTGTCTGTGAAGTCCTCTTCATTGAATATTTTGCAAATATTAAGAGAGACAAGCTTACTATACAAAAGTGTATTAAAACGACAATTTATCAAATGTTTTGTGGCATCAACCATTATTGAGGTGTTTATTATTGGTTTGAATTGACAAATACTTCAAATTGTTCACTTTCTCTAGTAGGTAGAGAAGGTATTGCATCCTACCCAAAAATTCGATACCGAGATTTCACCGGAAATACACGTTTTGAGTGCCATTGAATCTCTTTAAGACACGCTATGTATGCTATTCACTTGTTTAGATTCAATAGAGGTTCCAAACTTACATTTCGGAAAAAATAATTTGTAGGCAATTTAGGGCGCTCTTAAAGTTAAGATAACTTTATCGAGGATTCTCTTAAAGGAACGCATGACATGCAACATTTACCAGATAATGCTTCTTATATAGGCTTACAATAGCGAGTTCGCGACTTCAGATGCATGTATCCGACAATCAACTAATTTGTTCACGGTTTTGCTTGAGAAATCTATATTAGGCGTGAAAGACTGGTAATTTTGCTCAGAGGCCTCTTATCAGGCTTGAGGTTCTTTTACGTGCCGTAAATCTACGACACGGGACCACCGGCTTTACTTCCCTTCCGAAGGAAAAAAAATCCATCGCCCTCCGCCGGGCTTGAACCCGCGACCTCTGGAACTAGAGGCTAGCATGGTAACAACTACACCACGGACGACGACACACAGCTAAGGTCATTTGTGTGTAAAACACTAACTGATCGAGTGGAATGGCTCAGGTGGTAAGTCTGTGACTTGTATTCGGATCGAGGGTTCAATCCCAGTAACCCACACCCCCTGATTCCCAGAGGTTTTTTTCTTCAAGGTTTTCCGCTCACTAGACGAATGCTGTGAAGGCTCATTCCACCTCTGAATTTTTCCTCTCATCGTTTCACCTCATCTTCATTTTACTTTTTTCATCTTCTTGGTTGTTTCAGGGTTGAAACTAGCGAGAGGGACACTCGACATAAGCAGAGCTTACGCTCTCTGTAACTTTCATCCATGGAATGAGTGTGGCCCCGAATCCTGGACATCTAAGGAGATGTGTAAGTCTGTAGTCCTCGAGAGGAGCCATAGATTGCGTCAACTGCCGCCAGGGAATTTTTTAACCGTGAAAGGTAGGGACCCTGCCCTCCCTACCCTTTGACTGTCACGTCGTCGCGCTACGTAACAACGTCGTCGCGCTATGTAACAACATTCAGAAGGCCCCTGATCATCAACATACAGGTGACAGAGACGCGGCACGAGTTGGAACGTTCTGAGATCTGGAAACGTTAGGGACACCCAATGCAATGCAATGCAATGCAACCTATACAGATCTAAACAGACCGCCAAACTTTACTTCAGAAGGTAACAGTTCGCCGAAATGTAGATGGTAGAGACGCGCAACTAGTTGGAACGATTCAGGAGCTGGAGGTGTTAGGGACATCCAGCGCAATGCCAGCTGTACAGATCTAAACCAGCCATCAAACTTTAATTCAGAGTAACAGATCATTGGCATGAAGATGGTAGAGGCAGTCGACTAGCTGGAACGATTCAGGAGCTGGAAACGTTAGGGACACACGGCGCAATGCAAGTTGTTCAGATCTATACAGCCCACCAAACTTTAATTCAGGAGGTAAAATTCGTCGAAATGTAGATGACAGAGACGCGTCACGATGTTGAACTGTCCGTAATCTGGAAGTGTTAGGGACAATCCGTTGTGCGGATGAGTGTTTTCAGAGAGCATCCTTTTCCACGAATGTTTCCAGAGAACAGCCTTTTCCCATGCTCGCACTCACAATCTTCTGGTTATGTGGTGTTGTAATGTAATGTTACGCTGATAGGACGGTTCAGGAGACATGACGGGCAAAAGGCGGGGGGCCCCTACCCTTTAAAGATTTGAACTTGGAGTCTGTTCCATCCAACGTGGCGTTTACCGGCTCCGTTAACAATTGCTGTCTAGATGACTAATGTTTCAGAAGAGTATCCTTTCCCGCTGCTATGCATAGATCGAGGTTCCCTTCGCTGTGCTCATGCGAGATATATACATAGTTGCGTGTTTATGAATGATCAAATGTTCATTCGCTTTTAATTCCCTCGAGCGTTAGCACTTGAGTATTCATTTAATTTCTTTTTAGAGTTCTGGCATGAGCTATTACTGGAGACAATCTGTGCAACTCAATTTTTCATACATTACACATGGAGGAAAACGTCTAATTAGATGCTGTATATGCTGGCGGATTTTTAAGAATCGTTCTTTGTCAAGACTTAAGCTTCATTGAGCAAGATATACCGGATCGGACCTCTGTCCTTCACTCGACTCTACTGGTGAAGAATCTGGATACAGCGGAAGTGTGAATTTGAAGTCTTCATATGATGATAATTCAATGACATCTACGCTTGAAAATCCGAATAAACGTAAATATATTGAGGTTACTAATTGCATCGAGGGACGCTGGTAATAATAGTCACACAAGAGATTGAGGAAATTATATTTAGCTGAAAGCTTATAAAGTTATAGCATGACAGGATGGAGAAATTGTGTTAATCAATTTCGGTCATGGTTAACATGAACTTTGAAATATCAAGAACTTGTACTTATAAAATACATCATCCAGACATTGTTGAAATGTTTAATTTTTTACGGATAATGCAGGTCTCTTTCTGTTATGTATATGATTATATAACTGAGTGTTTAGAAGGTCTAGACTATCACCTTTGTCTTTAGGAAATATGTATGTTTTTTGTAAAGAAATGTAATAGGATAATGTTTATAAAAAATAAACGTTGTTTACATTACTTTTTTGTAAAGTGTTATGGTTTTTACAGGTACTCAGGTCAATTTAAAGGATTCGGTTTAATGTATAGGAAGAAGGTGAATAAGAATAAATATGTTATGGTTTTAAAACGGCTGGTTTTTTATTTTATTTTATAACTTTATGTATTTAAATGTCACATACATCCTTAGCATCTATTGTTCTTTTTAAATACATCCTCTGTTTGTATCTTCTAACACGCTCTCTTGTTAGAGGTAATAGAGGCGGCAGGGGTGGTAGAACCTGATGTGACTGATTATAGGTTAGACGCCTCCTCGCCTGTCTATGGTATTGCTGGATGCTGGGGTGGTAGTAATGCATTGTGGGATGTTGGCGGTGGTAATATGGGATTGCGGGATGTCGGGGGTGGTAGGTGTTTGTTGTAATTTAGCAAACCCTGATATAGGGGTTGCTGAATTTTTAATTGTCTGAGAGGATGTAGGTGATATCGAGAATGTGAATGGTGGGGTAATCGTAAAAAAGGGTTGTAGTGTAACTTCAAGCAGTCTTATTGTAGACCCTGAAGAAAGGGAAGGGGAATCAATTCAAAATGCTGGTGATGTTAGTGTGCTGCTGATGGAATGATTCGCCCATGCCGCCTCTAAGGTGATAAAGCGTGGCATCCTCCAGGGCGTGTCACACATCTCACCGGCTCCTGAAAGTATAATAATAATAATAATAATAATAATTATAATCGTGAGAAATTGAATTTATATAAGAACTACTGCAAATAAAGTATAAAGATTGTAGTCCGTTCAGTTATTGAATGGAATAATAATAATAATAATAATAATAATAATAATAATAATAATAATAATAATAATAATAATAATAATAATAATAATAATAATAATAATAATCGTGAGAAATTGAATTTATATAAAAACTACTCTGCAAATAAAGAATAAAGATTCTATTCCTTCCAGTTATTGAATTACATAATAATAATAATAATAATAATAATAATAATAATAATAATAAGCGTGAGAAATTGAATTTATATAAAAACTACTCTGCAAATAAAGTATAAAGATTGTAGTCCTTTCAGTTATTGAATCGAATAATAATAATAATAATAATAATAATAAGCGATAAATTGAATTTATATAAAAATTACTCTGCAAATAAAGTATAAAGATTGTAGTCCTTTCAGTTATTGAATGGAATAATAATTATAAGTGTGAGAAATTAATTTTATTTAAAAACTTCTCTGCAAATAAAGTATAAAGGTTGTACTGCGTTTGGGAAACTGAAAATAAATAGTAATACCTTACCATTCACACCAGATCCTCCGGGAATATCCGGATATGTACTCCTTCAAGCAGGGGATGAATCTCTACGTCTATTAGGGGACAGAAAACCCACGGAACATTCTCCCGTAAGGAGTCTATCGATAGGGCTGAATTCTCGTGCATCGCCGCAAGCGAGGCCAGGAATGTAGCTTCCAGCAAGCTGTTGTACGTCCTAGCTATTTCTTCGGCTCCATATACTGGAATAATTAGAGTTTATACATTACATTAGGATTATATTGGAGATAGATTGAGTTTAAAGAAGTTCTTGTTTAAGGCGACAATGCACTATATAAATAATTTCACACTGATAAATTAAATTCGAGCAGATAGCTATCCGTCAAGTACCCTCGAAAGAAAATATTCTATTGCATTTAAAGAACATTTATTATTCGACACGGACATGGAAAATGTCTATTTTAACGTAACGGAAACAGAGTGAAAGTTTTCAGAATGCGTTAGGGAAAAATGTAACGTAGGCAAATAGCTATTAACTGTAAAAACGCTCAATCGAGGCGTGCAATCTGAAGGCCCGGGTTCGAAACCCTTCGGTCACCCTCGGAAGAAATTTGTATTGCATATAAAGAACATTTTTATTCGATACGTCAGGTGTTCAAATAATTGTATTTTCACTAAAAGGAAAAATAATTCACTCCCTGAAACCTCGTATTTAAACACACGGAATAATAAGTTTGCTTTTAAAAAAATGAATACTTCTATAAACTGTTCACATTTTATTAGAAAATGAATTCGCGTAGTTAGCTATTAAATGTAGAATAAGCTTGCCTAAAATGAATAGTTAACTAAACTGTTCATATCTTATGAGAAAATGAATTCGCGCAGTTAGCTATTAACTTTCAGAATGCTGAGCTATTTCCGTATAAATGTCCGACATTAAAAACAAGAATGCAATTAAAAGTTAAATGTACGGAGTAATAAGTTAACTTTTTTAAAGAAAATGAATTGGTGTTGCAACTTACCAGACATGATGTTCGATGAAATTTCACGACGTGAAGTAAAGGGTGAAGAGTGCTTAGATTACTATCTTCTCACAATACAGAGTGAAAATTGCCGGAGAAGCTGCTTCTTTTATATCAGGACCCCTATAAAAGCAGAAGGGGGTGAGAGGTGTGATGGTATATAATACAGCGATTTTGATTGGCTGCTCCAACCCATCAAACAGAAAGTGTCGTGGGGGAGGATGCTAGTCTCGCACAGGGGTATTTCATAAAACACGTTTAAACATGACGCTGGGAAATCCCTCAATCACGCCACCTCTCTGTAAGGGAAATGCTTCTGTATATGACGCTGGAATATATATATATATATATATATATATATATATATATATAATTTTTAAATTATCGCTTAAATTCAATGTTTATTATCACCAAAAATATTCGCGCTAGTATTATATGTGAAGTGGCCGTCTGACACGTATTGTTTAATAATAATTTTAGAGTGAAAATAACGAAAAAGAAGGTATTGTTTCTGTTATAATTTTCCTTGTAAGGTTACATCCTCGCTTATAAAAATCGTTAATGGGCGGGAATTTAAGAATGTGGAATTACTAGCTGTATATGCTGTCACACCAAAAAGAGAAGTAAAAACCATACACTCGAATGGCTTTCCCTTCCGCCTGCGTCTGTTTAAGGATAACACTATATACAGGACGTTTACACTTAACTTCTCGGGATGCGTGTTTTGGGGTATTCCCTGTATTTTACCTCAAGGGTGCGAAAAATTTCTGTTTTACACACTACGACATCCCTGTCCTTTTAGCTACATACATATACGTTTCTTTATTCATAAAGCATCTATATCACATGAGTGCCGACGTTCAGTAGTAAATATTACCAGTCAGAGCCGGAGAGATGAAAGCCTGAGTAAAAGGAGAAATCGGTGAAACGGGGTGGAGGAAAAAATTCGCGGTTGTAATGAACCTTCACAGCATTCGCCTAGCAACCAGGGAACCCAAGAAATCCAGGGGTCAGGAGCGTCAGCTGCTGGGGATCGAACCCACGACCTCGAATGCAAGTCACAGACGTTACCGACTGAACCCTTGCTTATAAAGACCGTTAATGGGATGGCTTGCACTGTATCTATATATTATCAAAATATTCGCTACAGTATTATATTTGAAGCGTCCGTCTGCAATCAAAGTATTATTCTAACATGATATCAATGTTAATGGCGACGCTGAGGCTAGCACCAACCTAACAGGTATTATTTAATAATTTTAGAGTGAAAATAACGAAAAAGAAGGTATTGTTTCTGTTGATATAATTTTCTTTGTAAGGTTACACCCTCGCTTATAAAACGCTAAAATTCAATGTTTATTATCACCCCAAAACATAAATATTCGCGCTAGTATTATATTTCAAGTGTCCGTCTGACACATATTATTTATTAATAATTATAGAGTAAAAATAATAAAAAAGAAGGTATTGTTTCTGTTGATATAATTTTCCTTGTAAGGTTACACCCTCGCTTATAAAAAATCGTTAATGGGAGGGCTATGTATTCGTAGACCTTCATGCAGGTTCTAAAGTCACACTGGGCGGTCACCTGGAATCGAACCGGTGACCTCTCCAATTCAAACCTCACATGTTACCACGACGTAATTTTTATCAAAACAGCCTTTAAACACCTTTTACCCATGTTGAATAAGACTGTCATTCATCAAATATTTCATTCATCTATAAGGTAGACCGTAAAACTGGCTAGCTTCAAAGACCCATTAAGAAAAACTATCAGATACATTCGATCGCTGAATTTAATTCTTTCTCCATTTTAATTCTAAAATGACATACTCTTCTTATCACCCTCTACAAATCATACTTATTTGTTTAGCATTCCATAAAAATTAGTTTAATTGTCGATATCGTGCAAACAATTAAGTTATGATATTTACACAGTCGTCTGTATGAGCGGGATTTTCCGATAAGTACGGGTTTTTCAGCGGAAGAGAAATCATTTTAAAGCACAATAGATTCCTTAATGAAGAAGGATCCGACATGGTCCTAAAT
Source organism: Deroplatys truncata (assembly GCA_030765065.1). Taxonomy (NCBI): domain Eukaryota; kingdom Metazoa; phylum Arthropoda; class Insecta; order Mantodea; family Mantidae; genus Deroplatys; species Deroplatys truncata. The sequence continues at coordinate 65,796,819 of CM060985.1, forward strand.
GGGCTATATGACGGTAGCCGGTCGCCTGAGGAATTTCTGAGACCCGCAGCCAGGTAAACTCTCTTCAAAGGGTATACAAAATATTTTTGCAAGGGGTGTGCAACCGAATAACTCGTCGAAATTTTAGAAGATCCCCGGTGAAGAAAAATCTTTTAAACAAATATGAAATTTATAATTTGAAGTCTTCGTAATGGTTCGATCTCTCTGCTGGAACATTCAAAATATCTTTCGCAGGGAGGGCTGTTTAAAAACGTTCTCGTCCTATGTTTACTAAGAGAATAATGCATGTTTTGAAAGTCCGTGTATTTATTGGTTTGAGTTCAGAGTTCGATTTCCCTCTGGTATTCAATACCACTTTAGACGCTATATCTAAACAATCAGAATCTATTACACGAATCATTTTCGTTTTTGTTACGGGAATAATAATTGTACATGTAACGAATGTTTACGTACAGGACCTATACATCATACCCCGTAGGAAAATATTACACCAACACTTACAAAGCTCTTAATGGGAGGACTTGCTTTGCACAGTAAATCACCTAAGCTGGATTCGAAGCCGCGACCTCTCGAATGTGAATAGACACGTTATGTCTCATAGAATTATGACATTTATACTTTCGAATGATGTGGATCAAATAATGTTAATAATGTTAACTTTAACAATTTGTAAAAATCGGTGTTAAGTTAACATGGCGATATTCCTGTGTTAAGGCGTTTAGCAAATGTTAGAAGTTGGAAAATGGCTGCCGCAAACCAAGCTGTTGATGCGAGTTTGCTACAATTGACATTTTTAATGGCATTCCTAATAGAGTAGTCGTATGTCATAATAAATTTGAAACGCTGCAAAAGGAGGAATTTTTAAAGCAATATAGACTGTCCACGGGGTCATAAGCATGGTTTTAGCGGAAGTACGAGAGGTTAGAATACTACCAACAGAAGCATGCCTCTTTCTCCTAAGCTACAAATGTTAATTAGGTACTTAGATTTTATGCTACTAACATTTTTATTTACTTATTGGATGATAATGTTGGCATTTCCAAAGCTACAGTTTGTGGTTTATCAGGAATGCTTCCAAAGTAATTGCTTCAAGAAGCAAACACTTAGGTTTTTTCGGGTCTGCTTGATTAATCAGCGATAACACATTTTCGTTCATTTTAGTTTCAATGCTGAGTCCACCACCAGTTTTAAACCGTCTTAAACGCTCTTTGCACCTAACGTTTTTGTTGTTGTACTTTGTTAGCATAAAATTGCAGCAGTTGTTTACTGGGCTTAGGAGAAACGCATTCATTCCAATTAAATTACTCGTGAATTTTGTCCCAGGCTGCAATTTTATCCTTCAATGTAAGACCGTCAGTTTTTTCGCAGTTGATAATACGTCTATACTTATTAACCAGGTGTTAATTAACCCATTTCAAAGGTGAAACATTTATTTCAGTTGACATCGCAATTCTAATCTCAAACAATCGGGAACATCACATGACAATTGCCATATATGTAAATAGTTGTCTGCTACTGACACAGAGCGCCGCAAAACGTAGACAAAAGTGCATCGGAGCACGCTCAGAAGCAGTATAGTTCGGCCACCGCCTTCTCCAAAGCTAGCGTTCGCAGCTGTCTTTGTTAGCTAACTTTTGTTAACGTTTATTTTCTGTAAAAGCTTGATGAAACGCAAAAAGTTTTAACATTATGTTAACTTTGAACACCGTGTTAACAAACAATATGTTACGAGTATTTTTAACATCGGTTGGCGAAACGGCCTTGTGTTTATCTCAATTTACATGAAGTAGATACAAAAGTAAGCTTTTGTAAGAATTGTTTGTAGAAGATTGGGTGACACAACAGATTAGATTTTTCTTGTGATTTAATGTTCAAAAGACTCAAGGGTGAGCTGCTTATGTCACTCAACAAAAGAATAATACATGAAGTAAAACGAAGAAAATGCCAAGAAAGTGCTTAGAATTCGCAGCTGCAGAATTGCGGTTTTGGGGAGGATTCCTTTGAAACCGATTAAACCTGTCGAGGATTCGATACTGCGGTGACGCGCATTAGTCAGTAAGCTGCCGTAACATGTCCTTTATCCACGTCCCACTATGTCAATCATAAGTCTGGGCGGTTCAGTTTGTAGCGCGCAGAAATAAGTGTCATTAGCAGTTGTGTTCCTTTTAACACCTCGTTAGAGTGAATCTTATTGCACGCTGTTCTATCTTCAAGATCGTCAATCCTAAGTACATTCTTTTAATCCTGGGTTGCCACTGAGATCGATGTTGACTATAAAACTCAGATTGCATAAAACCAAAGTTATTATAGAATAGTGAACTGCCGAGTATATTAAACTTCCGCAACGTCGTTTTTTTACATAGCAATTTTACAGTTGTTAAAGCACAGGCAATGTACACAGTGGAAAAACTACTTCTTAATATTCAAATATGACTGTTGGAACGACATTCTATTTATTGACCAACTGATAGATCCTAATGAATGCTAGTACCTTAACATCTTAAATGGTGCTGCCACCTGAAGTTCAATGCCAGAAACATTAAAATGAGTTGGAGGATTGCAGTTAATCCTTTTACTTTCTCTTCACATTGTCAGGGATGGGTAGAAAAGCGGTTATATACCGCCCAAACGTTTATTTTCATATTTCATCAGAAATAATAGGTTTTGAGGTCTGCGTTTTTAGGAAAGGTTTGGTTTGTGTGTGTGATTATGAATAGCGTGACAAACGAAACGTTGGGCACATACGTAACTTGGCATTTAAATCTAAATACTTTCCCCATCACAGCAAATAATCCTTTATAAGGAAAAAAATCTGATGTGTTACACTCACATGACTTTCTCTACTCTTGTACAAACTATTTTTACAAACGCTTATTCTCCATATGCTTCATGTTAATGGAGATATCGAAATGTCAATCTTATTGATAATTTTCTTGTAGATGCAAGGGGAATATGGTAGGTTTTAAGCGACGATCAAATATTTTAACGCTGGTTGCTATGTGGCGCATTCCATTCTCTTTGCATGTCCAGGACATAAAAAAAATGAATAACGAATTTGAGAAAAAGTATAAGTATTGGAAAATTTAAGGGAATAACAAGCAATACCTCGCAAACGGTTCACTCAACAAAAGAAATGTATATGACATAAATTGTGTATTTTAACGCGATCTACATTTTTCGTGTAGTAAAATTTTGTCTATCTCTTATGGGTTACCAGTTATGAAAAAGCCGTTCATAATGAAGAATACTTTTGGAGACATTCCCAAAAAATTCGAGATATACATTTTATTTGTCATGACAATATCGTAAACATATGATATTTTAATCAAAATCGTTAGAGCCGTTTTTGAGAAAATTAAAATTTTCGAAAAATGTTCCATGTAAAGGGTAGTCTGGGGTGGGGGGATTTTCTTGAAAACCTTCGTGTCGCATCTCTGAAAGATACTGAACCTAAATACCAAGTTTGGTGTTTATCCGACTCTTCGTTTTTGAGTTATGCTGTTCACAGACACACAGACACACAGACAGACACACAGACAGACACACACACGGACATGTTTCCAAAAATGCTTTTTTTTGGATTCAGTGAGTCTCAAAACATGTATTTCCGGTGAAATCTCGGTATCGAAATTTTGTGTGGAATACAATACTTCCCCTACTTACTATACGTAGTAGAGAAAGTAAAAATGTTTAGTTTTCTAAAAACAAATATGATCGAAATGTCTGTTGTAACAAACAGCCGATGCCATTTTTAGGCATTTGAGACAGCAGCATACAGGAATGAGTTATTGTGCAATTACATGGCAGTGTGTTTGAACAGCCTCTCTAAACAGCATTTATTCAAACCCCAAACGCATTGAAGTTACGAGACTCTAACCAGTCGTATCAATACAAAATGTCTGACAAATGCGAGAACTTTGTCACATGGTAAAAGCAAATGTTTGACTAGCCTCGTGATAAATAGTGCGCTAGGTACATCACTGGAGAACGAGAAAGAGTTTGGAAATACGAGAGCAAGTGAAGTATCTTCTACTTCAGAGATTCCCCATTGCACTTAACGCGTGTGTATTGGTATTATTTTTTGACGATAATGAATACGATAATAGAAATTGTATTCACACGAAAATAAAATTGATCACTAACAGCAGTTGAACATTGGTTTTAGCGATACGGTCACCAACATTAATCCCGGTGGGGCACTGGCGATCGAACCACGCCTGATTATTCACCTTAAAAAAAGTCGAACTTGCAGCTCATTAATTAAATTGTAAGTAAATATTAACAAATAAATAGGAAGTAAAGGAATCAGATAAGATTTAAGTAGTAACATTCAATTAATTTATATTATATTTCACAAACATTACAAATCGTTAAACAAAAAAATCATTAAATAGGATTATATTCTATGACTTCAGTAATAAATATATAAAAAACTTAGAGGCTTTAATATAGTTCATGCATATACGTGCAGTAAAATAGACAAAATACGCCAGCAAATTATGTTACCAGAACTGAATGCGGAAAAACTCTCCACCATGACAGCATGAATGGGAGGTGCATCATGAAATACTATCGTCGAAAAACGAACTTCTGTAACACCACGTAAATTGAGCGACATATTCATTAAGACACAAACACATTAAAAGTATTAATAAAAGTGAGATTAAAATATATTCATATTTCTTGAGTCGACGTGTTAACACAACTCCACTCGCATAAAGTTCTTAAAATCCAAAATGGACAATTGTTTCAGGTAGCGTCCTACCCGTCTACAGCAGTTGAGTCTTCTAAGCTGTTCTTATCTTGGTTTTTTCATCTCTTGCCGTGGACTCGTTGCGAACCTCATCTGGTGGTTGTAATAGGAACTGCATGACATCTTTGGGAGGGATCTCGAAATTCAAACATTTTTGTTTATTCATTATAATATAGCATTTTTCCCAAGCATCCAAATCTGTGTATTTATGAACAATTAAAGAAGTTTAATGTCATGATGGTCTTCCCAAAAATGATGCGCTACAGCTGAGCGGTCACATTGTTTTAGTTTGATATTTCTTTGATGTTCTTTGAGGCAGTATTTTTAGCATTTAAATGATTTCAGACTAATTATATAATACATAATAACAGCCCGCCTTAAAGCAGTATGTGTATAAATAACATAAAATGTATATAACAGTCATTGTATTAAGTTTATATTATTATGTAATGTTATGTGAATGTATTACGTAATTTAATAATGTAGGAGCTGTGAGAATAATAGGTTAAAACTTGCTAACAATGAGGCAACAATGAAGTAACCTTGAGGCAATAATGAATTAGAACGTTTAATAATACTACTAGTAATTCTTGAAAACAATGTAATTTTTGAGACAGTTTATAAAATAGCCAAACAACAACCAGAAAAAAGTTTGCTAAATAAAAATATTCTATTGGAGTAGGATTAGCAAATCAGAAACTGAAATAGGGCAAATTGTACAAACTCAGAAGTCAGTTGCTTGTAGACAGCGTCCCTAACCGGATGCGAGACGCGTCCTCGAGAAGTTTAATACGTATTCTGTGAGAGACGAAAATAGTTTAGGTGTTAAAAAGTGCAAGTAATTAATAAAAGAATCTCACAGCTCTTTATATTAGTGAAGTTTTATTTAAATCGTATCAGGCATTAATAAAAGGAGTGGAGTAAAATTATAATTTGTGTAAGCTTACATTCTTCAGCCGCACCACGCCTTGTTAAGAAATTCATGTGTCTAAAAAATAAATACTGACGCAGCCGAGGCAAACATAAATATATATAATATTTAAAGAAACATTAAAAAAATACAAAGTGGATTCTTAAACTTGGGGCGAAGGCCACCGGAAACTAAATTTGGGGCGGAGGCTACCGGAAACTTTTTACCATACGTGCGGTTGCAACTACTTTAAGTTCAGCTCCCCAAAAGTTGAACTACAATACAACTAATACCTCATCTTTCACTCTGATCATGTTTTCGTCTCATTTGTCTGATATATTTCTTGTCATAACGTGTACAGTGAATGCTATAAATACCTAAATTTACTTATGGATCAATCTTATTTTTAAGGGATTATTCAGTAATTTATTTAAACTGTACTGGTTTTGAAGAGTTAGTTGTGTTCCAAAGACTAAAAATAGACTGAAATTTACTAAATCGTTAGGATGGTACGTAAATTTTTTGTATACTTTCGCTTTTTCAATATCTTTTAGAGTAGTAGCATCTTGAACTTGGTTTTTAAGTTTGTACCGTTTTAATATATTATAAATGCACTTTGGGTTGAAACCATTCAACTCTGCAACTATCTGGATATATTAAAATTCTTTCTTATATTCTTCTTTTGACATCTAATCTACGTGTCAGGTGATGGAAAACTGCATATGATGTTGAAGTGGGCTGAAGTTACTCCTTTTAATATAATTATAAATTTGGGCAGCTTTTCTATATATACTGAATTCAAGGTTATTGTCTGTCTTGATCTTAAGATCTAGAAAAGGCAAACTGTTGTTCTAATTGCATAGTGAACTGTATACTTTCATTTTGTTTGTTTTAAAATTATAATGCACCATCGGTCAAATGGTCTGGGACCATAGCAAGGACGTCATCTACATACCTCCAGCAACATTTAAATATATGTGGATACGTTTTAGTAACATTAATTTTAAATAAACTCATAAAAATAGCCGCTAAAACAGGTGATACCGGATTTCCCATAGTCAGACGATGTGCTTGTTTATAGTACTTATTGCCCAAAATAAAATAACACTGTGAAATGCATATTTCCACGAAGGAGATAACCTCTTGTATAACAGCGTCTTCTACTTTTCTGTATTTAAATAATTATTAATCAATTGTGGTAATTTTTCTGTTGCAAGATTCGTAAATAAATCGAAAGAGACTAAAATATTATTCTTGCATACCTTGGTGTTTTTTAGCTTCTCAATTAAATCCAGAGAATTTTTTACACTTAAACTCTCATATTTAGTAAATGATTGTAATTTCTTTACTAGTCACTTTGATGCTCCTAATGATTTGTTAGCAATGTAATTAATAATTGGTCTCATACTGTTATTTGATTTGTGGATTTTCGATACACAATATAATTTGGTAACAAAGGGTTGGTAGGCTTCATTGTTTTTCTTCATTAGGTATAGTATTATCATTTGTTATAGATTTTTGACAGATTTTAAGCGATTATTCACAGGATTTTTTCTAATTACTTCATAGTCATCCGAGTCTAATGAACTATAAATCCTTTCAACTTAATCTTTTTCATCTAACACCACCATTTTATTACCTTTATGATCCCTTAAGTAAATTATAGGGTTTTTATTCAAATTGTTAATCTTAAGATTTTTGACATTGACAGTATTCTGTGTAGGTACCATAAAATGGGAACACATTTTTGTTTAACGTTAGTTTTTTTTTCTTTTTCTGTCATCTCTTGTGTGGCAATAGTGACGTCAGCTATGTAATCTTTTAGATCATGTGAAACTTTAATGCAGGTTTTACCTCCTTTATTAAAAATTTAATTTAATTTTCTGTAAAGGTTTGATTAGATCAGTTTGACAATACTATCATTTTTAAGAATTGTAGCTTTCCTTTTACGAGTTCCCTTTGGTGTTTTATTTTCTATAAGGTTTCTTAATTTATTTTTAAGTGTTTCAGTTTATTTGTTCATTATAAAATGCAACTTTGCACACATTATACACCATGTTTTCCCCTGTTGATATACTCAACTGTTTTGTCAACACTTGATATGTTTGATATAAATATAAACCAATACTGCGTAGTTTTCTTATAATGAAATATTTCGCATCCCATGACGTTTTTGTCAGCCATCCTTTGGAATCTGTTGTTGTTTTGAAATTTAACAGCTTTGCTCACAAATGTAGCAATGATGTCATGTCTTAGTCAATTTTGAATTTTATGAACTTGACGCGAGTGAAGTTGTGTAAACGCGTAGACTCAAGAAATACGAATATATTCATTAAGGCCATCTGGAGGAAAGAAGTGCATCTGCCAAAGTTATCACAAGGATTTTTTTAGCTACTCTGTTATCCCTGAAATATTTTGACATTTTTCTGCTTAAAAATAATTTTAGGGGAATTTATTTCAAAACACGTATTTCCAGGAAGTGTCGACGCTGAATTTTTGGGTGGAATACCACAGCTTCTCTACCTGTCGAAAGTAAGCGCTAGAGATGTGAAAAATGTCACTACCACTGAAAGTGGACACCAAGAATTGTTCAGCTAACAATACAGGACGTTACTTTGTCAATAATTTAACACAAACTGTGCCTACTAATCTGGTAGAAAACAGGCTTTGCCGAATTTCCGGCAAAGTTACTGCCACAATGACCCTTTCGGAATTAATTTCTGGCTTGGCACATCGCCAGAGTTCAACCCTGGATCGTGACCAAGATATGCTGAAAGTTCCCTTATATTGTGTTGAGTTACTGATCCCTGGGCAAAGAAAACAATGTTTCAAGTTTATGATGTGCCTTAAGTAGAGTCCTATTCTATTCCGCAACTTGAACGTAAAAAAGGAAAAAAAGACTGAAGCAGACACGGTTGTTAATCGTCTAATATGTATGCGGCTTCCATTTGCATTTTTACGAAGCTGGTAAAGGCAGAGAGAGATGCTTCACACATGGCAGATGACAACCAATGCTGATAGTAAATACAGAGCTGCATTGTCCATTCCAGTAGTTGTCGATATCACGTTAAGCAGATAGAAATTATGAATACAGCTTCCAGAACAGCACTTGTAATTAAAATCTGATGTTACATTCACATGACTAATTCTAGCCATTGCAGTTGATCTTTACATACCTCTACAAAAAATGCTTGCAAAAGCTTGTTTTGCCATCTACTTCGTGGGTTTGCAAATATAAACGTTCGGAGAAACAGTTTGGTTACACATTTCGTTGTAGAAGCTGAAGACAGCCAACTCTTAAAAAAAATGTCGCTGTATGCTGGCCTCGGAACTGCGAGAAACAACTGAAGTGATAGCGCTTCAAGAAATGACACAATAAATCTGATGTGTTACACTCGCATAACTTTCTCTACACTTGTACAAAATATTTTTCCAAACGCTTATTCTCCATATGTTTCACGTTAATCGAGATATCGATATTTTAATCTTATTGCTAATTTTCTTGTAGATGCAAGAGGAATTGGCAGGCTTTAAGCGACAGTCATATATATTAAGAGCTGGTTGCTATATGAAGTATTCCATTCTCTTTGCATTACCAGAACAAAAAAAAATCTGATGTTACCCTCACATGAGTTTCTCTACTCTTGTACAAACTATTTTTACAAACGCTTTTTCTCCATCTATTTCATGTAATGGAGATAGTCTGCAAATGTTTTATCTTATTGCTAATTTTATTGTAGATGTAAGGGTAATATATATTTACAAGGGCAATATAGAAATACAGTAGCCTTTAAGCATAGACATTACTCTTAATAGCTGGTTGCTATGTGCAGCACCATTCTCTTTGCCACAGATTAATACTCTTTGCATATCCAAGACAAAAAAATGAATAACGAATTCCCATTTGAGAAAATAAGTATTGAAAAATTTAACAGAATGACAAGCAATATCTCGAAAATGGTTCACTCAACAAAAAAAAATGTATATGACATAAATTGTGTATTTTAACGCGATCCACATTTTTTGTGTAGTAAAATTTTGTCTTATCTCTTATGGTTTACCAGTTATGCAAAAGTCGATCACAATAATGAATACTTTTGGAGACATTCCCAGAAAATTCAAGATATATATTTTATTTGTGATGAAAATATCTTAAATATATGATATTTTATTCAAAATCGTTAACCATTTTTGAGAAAATTAAAATTTTCGAAAAATCTTCCATGTAAAGGGTAATCTGGGGTGGGGGATTTTCTTCAAAACCTTCGTGTCGCATCTCTGGAAGATACTGAACCTAAATGCCAAGTTTGGTGTTTATCCGACTTTTCGTTTGAGTTATGCTATCCAGTCACACACACACACACACGGACATGTTTCAAAAATGCTTTTTTTTTTATTCAGGGGGTCTCAAAACATGTATTTCCGGTGAAATCTCGGTATCTCGGTGGAATACAATACTTCCCCTACTTACTATACGTAGTAGAGAAAGTAATATATTAAAAAGTACAAACCAATAGCCACTGCTATCTGTGTATTATTAGTTAATGTAACAAGAATTTAATTTGTTTTAATATAGAAAGCTTTTCTCTATCTCTTATGGTTTAATAGTCATGTATATATCTTAAGATATAGCATTTAATCAAAATTTCAAGGTTACTTTTGAGGAAATTGATAACGAGAAATTTTGCATGTAAAGAATAGTATGGTATGGAGGAATTTTATTGAAAAGTATTCGTGTCCTTCGAAGATATTGAAGTTGAATACTCAGTATGCTACATTTAATTTTTGCGTTAAGTTCTTCACACACAAACGAATCTTTTTCTACAATGCCTTTTTTATTCAGGGAGCATTAAAACGTATGAGAGTAAGCCAATAAGTATCCGCACACTATTTTTAATTTGTTGTAGATTGGCTATATGGGTTTGTGCGCTTGCATGTCGACGTGTTTCTTTGTCTCCGCTTGTGAAATGTTTGACCAGTGTAGTGAGCGTTGCATTGTTGCATAATAAGCATGGCTGCACCAAAGAAGAAGAGCGTGCGATTATCGTTTTATTCTCTTCTGAAGGTGTATCTGGAGAAAAAATCCATCCAACACTGTTCGCACAATGTTTACTCCTGCGAAATTGAAAATTCCAAAAATGGTCTGACCGCCGTGAAGGACGAGGAAAGAGCAGAACGTCCATTCATATACACTAGTGAGGCCAACAATGAGCAAGTCCATATCCTGATTCAGAGAACCGAAGATTGACTGTCGATGAAGTCGCAAACCATATCTTTCTTTGGTCCACTTAAAAGTGCCTTAAGGGGCCGGCTCTTCACCACAGACCAAGGAGTGAAGGAAGCGTTGCATACAAGGTTTGTTGTTCAAAAAACATTTTCCTGAGGGAATCAGAAAACTGGTGTATTGATTGTGCATTGAGAAGCAAAGGGACTACGTTCAAAAATGAGGTAATTGTAAGTTTCTTTTATTGTTACAACAAAATTAAAATTTTTTTGTGTGTATACTTACTCTCGTATATTTCCGATGAAATCTCGATACCGAATTTCTGGGTGGAATTTATTACTTAGGTGCACGAGAAAATTCAGTACATTTTTAGAAGGTTCAGTACTTCTAACTATTAAAATTAAAGATACGCTATAATTATGATGGAAAAAACTCTGATAAATTCAACTAAATCTTTTGGAATTTGTATAAATTTGCAACTTCAGTCCCTTAAGATTTGAATTCCTCACTTCCTTACATTGAAGGAATAACGGCAAGGCTTGACATTAAACAGATTTATTTATCTACTTCATAACAATCGAGATAAAAATGTTTGCAAAAAATAGTTTTATTACACGTTTCGTTATAGCTAAAAGGAGGACACAGGAAACTGATGCGACTGTTAAATGTTTAAAACAGAGTCACTATATGCCAGCCTTGAAATTCAATACTCTCTCCATGGCATCGTGAGAAACAACAGAATGATGACCTTTTTTACTGCTCCACTTATAACCCGCCTTTAACTGCAGTGGTCATATTGGTGGCCTTTTTACCTTTGGAGTATATTGCCTATCAGCAATGGTGTTAACTCGTATGCTGTGGTCATTGGATTTGATTTGGGTTTTGTACATTAGATCTCTCACACTCACATACTTCCACACTCTGAGGAGGATAGGGAACATCTTGGCTTGAGAACCCCCCCCCCCCCGCCGGGATGATAAATACTTCAAAAATGACAAAAGCATTAAAATATACAAACCAATAAGTTACCTCGGAAATGGCTGATGCCACAAAATAGTTATTTGAAATAAATATGTTTTAAGAGACCTACATTGCAGTTACATTTTTTCCCATCCTTTATGGTTTACATATATACAAAATTATACCAAATTCTTCCAGAATAAAGAGGACTTTGCATGCTATTCCCAGAAAACTCGAGATATGTGTTTTAGTTCTGATGTAAGTGTCTTAATACAATGCATTTGTATCAAAATCACACTGTTTTTGAGAAAGAAAGAAAAAAAAATCTGATGTTACGCTCACATGACTTTCTCTACTCTTGTATAAACTATTTTTACAGACGCTTATTCTCCATATGCTACATGTTAATCGAGATGTTAATCTTATTGCTGATTTTCTTGTAGATGCAAGGGGAATGTGGTAGGCTTTAAGCGATAGTCAAATATTTTAAGAGCTGGTTGCTATGTGGAGTATTCCATTCTTTGTATGTACAGGACATAACAAAAATGAATAACGAATTCCCATTTGAGAAAAAGTATTGGAAAATTTAAGGGAATAACAAGCAATATCTCGAAAATGGTTCACACAAAAAAATGTATATGACAAATTGTGTATTTTAACGCAATCTACATTTTTTGTATAGTAAAATTTGTCTTATCTCTTATGTTTTACCAGTTATGCAAAAGTCGTTCACAATGAAGAATATTTATGGAGACATTCCCAGAAAATTCAAGATATACATTTCATTTGTCATGAAAATATCTTAAACATATGATATTTTAATCAAAATCGTTGGAGCCCTTTTTGAGAAAATTAAAATTTTCGAATAATGTTCCATGTAAAGGGTAATCTGGGGTGGGGGATTTTCTTGAAAACCTTCAAGTCGCATCTCTGGAAGATACTGAACCTAAATACCAAGTTTGGTGTTTATTCAACTGTTCGTTTCTGAGTTATGCTGTTCACAGACACATACACACATACGTGGACATGTTTCCAAAAATGCTTTTTTGGGTTCAGAGGGCCTCAAAACATATATTTCCGTTGAAATCTTGGTATCGAATTTTTGTGTAGAATGCAATACTTCCCCTACTTACTATACGTAGTAGAGAAAGTAATAAATAACGAAATAACATTTTCCAGTAAAGAATAAAGTTTTCCACACCCCAAACTAATTATCTTTGGAAGATACTAAACTTGATAGGAAGTTTTATATTAATCCCAAATCTCGTTTTTTAGTTCCGCTGATCACGCAAACATTTTTCCAAAAAAGCTTTTTTGGAGATTCTTGGGGATTCACGCAAAACGTTTAGATATGTTTCTAAGATATATTTCCGGTGAAATATATGTTAGAACTTTAAAGTGGAATGCAATACTACTTCTAGCTACTAGGTATGTGGTAGGGGAAAGCAAAAAGGCTTATTAAGAGCTTTTATTGATTCAGTAACACTTGTAAACGACGCTTGCAACATATTATAGAGAAGCGTTCAGCTAATGAATATATGCAACAGTAATTTGTCAATATTCGCTTCTAGGTTCAGGTCTTTTCTTGCATTTGACCAAACGGTTTATACCAGAGTAGAAAACGATGTTATCATCAGGAATAACACTCGCTTCCATATATAACTTCACCGCAGCTTCGGGAGGCATTTACCAGCCTTCTCAGCGGGCGCGTACATAGCAGGGAGGTGTGTGTGTGTGTGTGTGTGTGTGTGTGTGTGTGTGTGTGTGTGCTTTACCTTTGTTGTTCGGCCAAGCAGTGGTGGTGTAGCTCACGCGATGTATGCAGTTATTTCGGAAGTGCATCGGGGAAGAATTGTGGGTATGTGGGAAGACAATTTGCCATTTGCAGACATTGTTAGGGCTATTTCATGCAGCATTCGCATGGACAGATTATTAAAATGTCCAACAAATGTGTCCTCTTTGAGATTAAAACGTATAATTTACTTCAGTTTTACATTATATTTACATTATACTAAATACTTTTCATGGAGGAATTTAGCAAAACAGTGTTTTATATAATTGCAATTTACACTGCACAGATGATTCCAATAATGTCTAGTAAATTTGTCCTCTTTGAGAGTAAAAAGTATGATATACTTCAGATTTACATTATGTTGCCGTTAAAAATATTTTTCGTGGAGATATTGTGCAAAACAGTGTTTTATTTAGTTAATGAGTAGAAATAATATGCCGCTACGGAAACACAGATGCCACCGCCTGATAAGGTTCTTTGTTCTATGCCGACAAGCTCCGCCCCCTCTTTGTGTGCTCACATGCCGCCCTGGTCGCGTGCCGCTAGCCCCGCCCCCTTCCCTTTGTGTGCTGATCTAATGCCGACTGGTTCTGTGCCGGCAGGTCCTCCCCCCTCCCCCATGTGGTCTGGTCACGTGCCGGTGGTCCGCCCCCCTCCCTCCCCCATACGCTGGATGCGTACCCTCCCTCCCCTTTGTGGTCTGATTGGTTCCCTGTGGATATGTGGGAGAGTGTGTATTGTTCCTATACGGCGGTTGCGTACCTTCCCTAGGTCTAAATCCCGCCCGGTGATTGGTTGGGGGTAGGGGATGTGCCGCTCGGGTGATGGGGTATATGTGGGGGTTCTCGGTGCGTGACGCTGGCCTGTAAATCCACCCTGGCGATGGGGGAATGCGATTCTCGATGCCTGCCGCACATCGGCAAATCGTTTGAGTACATAATTGTGTCAATCAATTAGGTAATGTGTTATTGAAAAAAGAATCAATGTTTATATACCGCTATTTCAATTAAACGTTCCTCGTCAGTCAATTAAGCATTTTTGATTGATTAATTGACTCGCTCACATCTGACAGCCGTCGTATATGTATAACTACGCTCACGGTCTTAACCTCTCTCCGGCAACAGCCCGGCATGTAATGGAAAGCCCGCCAGCCGACTTCGGTCTGGTAATAGCCAGTTTCACCCCCACTCCGTGACTGTGTGCGTGACGTCACTAACAAGCCTCAACGTGTAGACCAGCCCGGCTTCACTCTGTCGGCGTCGGTAAATCATGTTAAAACACGCTCGCCAAGGACTTTCCTTGGTATTCAAAAACAGACGGCTGGCTTCTGCCTGGAGGGTGAATAACAGGTCTCAACATGCATTCCACCCCTTCCACCGCCGTGTGACGTCACCGTCTACAGTATATAAGGAACGCTGGCAGCCGGAGCGAGCATTTATTGTTTTTTCAGTGTTCGTTCAGTGATAATCGAAATGGCTGGTGATCATCGTGCATCTGAGGTGAATGATTACTGGAGCGAGTGCGGGGAAGATTATTTTCACTACGTATACTTCCATACCGAAAC
Organism: Deroplatys truncata; assembly: GCA_030765065.1. NCBI lineage: Eukaryota > Metazoa > Arthropoda > Insecta > Mantodea > Mantidae > Deroplatys > Deroplatys truncata. The sequence goes on from CM060985.1 coordinate 65,812,022, forward strand.
ATGCAATGGTTTAATGCATTCAGTGTTGTGTACTCAACCATCGCATCATGATCAGATGACTACACTGGAAGTGTGTACAGAGAGCTGTCCTGTTTATCGAGGAGCGAACATGTAAGTAATATACATATTTCTATAACTCGGTAATATATTGTACGCATGTTAAATGAAATCTAAATTGAAATTATTTTATTCTTTCAGTGAAAATCGCATGGGTGTTGATGTGGAGGATCTTAGCGATGTCGATGAAGTTGACGATGTCTTCGTCTCGAAACATCTAGCTGAATGTGATACAGAGTCGTGCACTGGGTACATGCATTCTGTACTTTGTACTAACCCAGCCCAGCATGAACGCATGACATCCTTCTTCCTATGTAACGACAACTGCGAGGTCTACCAGCGCAGGAAGAGAAAACTCGAGTAAGTAGAAGAAATGTTAAATTACATATTCATTTACTGCTTCTAATGCTATTCTGTGTCTAGCCTAAAAAATTAAATTATTACAGACTGCGAATGACTGCGCCTGAGGTACCCGTGCCAATAGAGGAGATGGATCCTGAGAGACGCGATGTCGATATAGTGGAATATCCAATCGCAGAGCGCCATACACAGCCTATGGTTGAGGATGGCGCTCCACTACCCGACATTACTACTACCCCTGATGATAAAGCAACGAGGGTACAGGAGTGGATAAATCAGACGACTCCAGATTGCTCGCTCGGGATACACACAGAATCGTGCAAGCCCGTGAAGTGAGTATGACACTCTTTGATGATACTTTTTTGTGTGACAAGGGGAGAGGATTTTTCTAATAGGTTTAGTTAATGATTTCATGCGTCTGAAAGAGAAAATACATATATTTCTAACATTGTTTTGAATATATGTTGCAGGGGTGTGAGGAGGCAGAACGAGACTGGGGAGAAAAAGCAGAAGAGGAGGTGTAAGAGGAGGATCCTCAACGAAGGTCCTATGGTCTTCTTATTCATTGAAGATACCCCGGAGGAGCATGGAGAATCGATCACATGCGCTTGATGACGTCAGCATCTCCCCCTCCCATTCTGTGAATATTGGACTATAGTATGGCGTCCCCTCCCTCTACATAAATTGCGAAAGTGATAAATCATTTGTTTATATCACAAAATCAGACTGGGATATAATATCCAAAAACATTCCAATGATTGAAGATTACCTACGCCAAGAAAAAAAGTTTGCGTGTGATTAATATTGTATGCATAAATTACATTGTCACAATATTCTTGTATTTTTTGACCATTCAATTCATTTCATAAATACTTGTTTAAATAATAATGTAATATATTTAGACATTGAGGATGTAAGGAACCTAAAACGGCTATTGCCCTATATTGAAAGACATTTTGAATATTTTAAATGATTTCTGCAAGTCAGGAGCAACTAGTTTTTCAGGGAGTAGGAGGGGGAGAAGGAAAATGCTTGAAATGTATGCTAAAGTCAATAATAGAGTGTTTTAGTATATGAATTCAATGAATTATTCATAAACTTATCCTAGTACATTCCTTTACAAAACCATTCACCCAAACATATACATAATTATATAAGTGCTTGCATCACGTGAGAAAGAGGTTTGTAAGTAAATACTTTGTCATGTAGAACCAGGCAGTACAGTGACGTCTGGGCTGGTATATTTGCAGATGCTTGAATCTCGATTCTGATCTTCACAGCTCCATTTATAACCTCCTCGGGTTGGTGAAAACAGTCTATTACGAATAATGGTGCACGATGAAGAAAATCCTTTCTCTTCAAGAGGGGATAATTATCTCTTTCATAATAGGAACTTTGAAATTTACAGTACATTTCATATAGTGAAGCAAACTTTGAATTTTTAAAGTCCAAGTTCAAATCATGGTAGGGGTAGCATTCACTGTTGAGGAATAGTCTCAAATTAGTAATGTTGCAGTGATCAAACTCGGAACTGTTCTTGCTATAATCCCCCAATCTTGCAGTCTGCGCGCACACTATGATGAAGCGAGGTTTCTCGAGCTTAGATGTTGTTGCTACATTCCAGTGAAAGATCTTGTCTGGGGTACAGCAGGCTGGGTATGATGATCCATAGATCGAAAGGCAAGGTGTAGAGGTTTATCAGACTTGACAATTTTTAGAATGTGAACTCTTTCAGCATCGGAAAGACGAATTACAGGCATCCTCCATTCGATTCTAGTTAACTTTACATTAGTTTCCTCTCCATTCGAACTCAGGATACAGTTTCTAGAATCTTTGGATCTTATGAGAATCAATTCAAGCTTGCTCTTGAGTATAAGCTCCTTGTGGTCATCAGCAAATCCTAGGAGCATCGAGAGAGGGACTACTGTATTGATAGCTCCATTCGTCGCGTGTACTATATCAACTTTTTCACCAGGATAGGCCCATCCAGCATTCAGCAGCCGATTCGACTCCATAGGGTTGAGAGTCACATAATTTCGTATAGTTGTAGTAATTCCAGGATTCCTTGTTCTGTCTATAGTTGTAGCATTCATATCTAGACGTATCTCGTCAAACATGAAGGCTATAGCATTATTAGTGAGCTTCGCTGTAGTAGGGGATCCATCTACCTTGGTGAGAGCACCTTCGATGTAGAGATAACTCTTGTTAGGTAGCGTATACAAATCTTCAGCTTGGCATGGTATTCTAATTTCATCGTTTACATCCAGAGCGGAGGTGTTGTATGGAAGAAAAATATGCTCCTCCTCCTTGGCGATCTTGTCGTCAAAGGCTGGAACTTCTGTCACGTTTAAGATGTCCATTATAACGTTCTGTAACCTAACCCCTCGAGGAACTTGCGGTTAGCACGTGTTAACTCCTCGGAAGCTGGAGAGGTAGTATGCTTCGAACGGGGTGTACGTCGTCTATTATAGTATTTGCGATGTCTTTTAAAATGTATTGCCATTGCGTCTTATGTGCAGTCTTGTAGTGATAACTTCGTTCCTGAAGTTGATAGCCTTTCCGTGTTGATCTACCACTCGAATAGTGATCTGGTCTATATAGTTTGTATCTATGACCGGTAAATATATCGGGTTCGAGGGTTCTTGAGAGATATGATAGCCTGGTGGAACAGAAGGGAAAAACTCGTAGAGCGAATGTCCGCTTTTACCGTCAATGAAAGAGCCTGTTGCAATACTGCACTCCACACTATGATACTCACTTTAAATATATTCACAAGATCGTCAGATTCAAACGCTTCTCCAGCAGGAATTATTTTAGTGTCTGTGAATCCTAGAAGCGAACCAATAGATCTAGCCTTAGAAAAGTCTATTGTATAAGGACATTTAATCTCAGCCTTCATTGTATTATTGTTAGGCCTTATGAAGAACACTTCATCATTCAATCCTAGTTTATCCTTTAGAAATGCATTGATATCGGCAATCTCGTAGGTTCCATGCGGGATGACAATGGTTTCAGGTTTACCATTATGAATATAATGAAATCTATTATTACTTTCATCGACATTTGGTATTGAATAGAATGTTTCAAAATTCAAGAGAGCAATCTCATAATGGCCTGGAGGATCTAGCTGTAGAGGAGGGTTTAAATACGTTGAAATAATAGTGTCTGGCCCACTCACTGTAACTGTATAACTCATCTTGACGATGTAGCAGCTTCTAGGATAAAAGAAATTGCAAGCACAAGTGCCCGCAGATGACTGATTCGAAATTCTGGTATCTCCGTGTATTATAGTAGACTTTTAACACCTTGTAGATATTTCTCAATCTCAGGAGGCGGTTTCAAATTGCCGAAACTATCAAAGTAGTATGCGACATCACCTTCTTTCCTTATAGCAACCCAGTGTGTTCCTTCATTATCGGAGGTATCGAGATTGGTAATAAGTCTCTCTTTGAAGTGTGGTTTTAAAGGAAGTTTGTCAATCATATAAACTCCTCTAAAATAAGGAATTTTTAAACGTTTAGCATAATATTCGATGGCTACGTTACTTAGGGCTTCCTCCGGTATATGTACAATCCTCTTCCATCGTTTTTTGCCTTCTTCTTTAAACCCCTGCCTTTAGATCCTCTTTTTTTCAAGGACCTTGCTATTTTAGATGCAGCGGCTGAAGACGACATCAGCGGCATTGCAGGTAAGAATCCTCCTTTATTCCTCTTCTTACACCTTCTCTTTCGGAGTCCCTTTCCTCGTGTCTCCATCGCCTTGTTATGTCTCGCAACTTCTGCTAAGTGTCTATCACCAGCCTTTTTTTTATTGACTGCAGAGGCTATCTGAGCAGCGCCGCCTGCTGTAGCGCCTAAAGCAGCAATGATGGGTATCAATGGTAAAAACCCTCCTCTCTTCTTCTTCCTCTTTCCGGCTCCCACTGCAACCTTTCCTTTCATGATTGCAGTTACTAGCCTTGCAGCTAACCTTTCACCAAAAGTTGAATCTGATGACTGCACCCGTTTCCAAGCCTTCTCAGCAAGAATCTTATCCGCTATTTGCCTTGAAGCGGTGTCCTTATTCTCAGCGTACGCGAGGTCGTGCTGTTTGCAAGCTTCGTCTAATTGGTTAATTCCGGGGTCTCCTCTTTTTAGACGTTTTTCCAATTTAGTACCAGGCCCGCAATATCTATATCCAGGTAAGTGAGCTTCAAAGGGGAGCGAATTAATTATGGAATTAATAATTCCGGAGCCGCGCTTATACTGCAACGACCTTCCTCTCTTAGCTCTCATGATATACTAAACGAGTAATTGCATGCATTAGCCCTTTTATATCATTGCATTGAATCATTAACTACTTTACATCCGGTAATATATAAACATCGCACATACATTTTATACGTTAGTTGTTAACATGGAGCTTGTTAAGCAGCACTGCTCTCTACCTATTCAGGTATTAGACTTTGAAAGTGACTTTAGAAGTGATCGTCATGGCAAGTTATTTCCATCTAATGTCAGAGCTCTTATTTTAGGGAGCTCCAGTGCAGGGAAAACAAACGTATTACTCAATATGCTACTCCATGAGAATGGACTACGTTTTGAAAATTTGTATATTTATTCAAAGTCTCTCCATCAACCAAAGTACCAATACCTAATTAAAGTGCTCGGAAACATCGAAGGTATAGAAGTGAACACCTTCGACAACGGGGATGATGTTTTGCATCCTTCTGAAGTCAAAGAAAATTCAATCTTTACTTTTGATGACGTCATCACTGAAAAGCAGGAAAAGATAGCATCCTTTTACAGTATGGGTAGACATCGAAATGTCGACTCTGTATATCTAGCACAGTCCTATGCTAAAGTTCCAAAACATTTAATTCGCGATAATATAAACATGATAATACTCTTCAGACAAGACAATTTAAACTTAAAGCACATTTACGAAGATTATGTAAATACCGACATGACCTACAATGAATTTAAAGAGCTATGTAAGAACGTTTGGGAGAGCTCTACAGAAGGAAGACCCTTTGTTGTGATAGTTCCTGAATTTCACATGAATGAGGGACGATATAGGAATGGTTTTGATGTATATATTAAGCTCGACAAAAAAGAAAATGATCATTCGTAGTTAACCATGAGCATCGATAGGTTCGGTTCTCAGAGAACTGGTCCAGTTAGAAGAGTGTTTGATCGTTTTATCATAAATAGAGATGTCAAAGGAAACTATCAATTCAAGAAAAAGAGATTGTGCAATGTTCACGATCCTGAAGATAATCATGACGCCTCCAATAAGAATTATGTGGATGCTATCGAAATTAGGATGCAAGATTTCTCTCAGCAAGCTGCTAACAATGTTGAGGTTATGGCTAAGACCCTGATCGATGAATTGATTTCAAGATATATCCTCAAGAGAGAAAAGGAAAATAACGTCGTGATCGATAAAGTTAGATTGAAGGTATTGCTAGATCCTGTTCACGATAATGATGTTGTGAATAAAAAGTTCATAGCAGGATATGTCAATTCACTCACTCAGTCGAGAGATGGTAATGGTAACATTATATTCGACAATAAGAGAATCATTAATATAGCAGATCCTCTCGGAGATACGGATGCTGTAAATAAAAGATATGCTAGAGCTATGATCATTAGGAAATCGAACGAGACGCGACAGCAGTTAAACAGGTACTTGCCAAAGGAAATCGAGATGCAAATAGGCAGGAAGCTGCTAGACATTACAGCAAATCTGAATAAAACTACGAGTAAAGTGGATACTCTAACAACCTCTACAAAAGACAGAGTGGATTCTGTAATGGACTCTATTAAACAAGTTACCGCAGAGCTTGATAGAGAAAAAACAAATCTTCAGAATCTTTGCAATCAGAAAATTAGTAATTTAGAAAAGTTAGCGATGAAGCGAGTTTCAGATTTAGAGGCTACAGTCAAGACAGTTAAAGATAGAGGTTTTGAATACTCTCAAAACTGATTGCTGCAATGATAAACTTAAGAAAGTGGAGGATAATGTAAATATGATGATGGACGCCTACAAAACTAATATGCAGCAAATGACGACTCTAGAAGAATCAGCCAGAAGCCAGTACGCTAATACTGCAATCTTTGCTGAAGCGTTCAAGACACATACACAGGAGCATAGGAAAGAAACCGAGCAACTGAGAACTTCGATAGAGATGTTAGCTAAGGCTATCGACACGTTGAGAACTCAAGCTGGACGCAGGCTATAAATTGAAGGTAATCGTCTATTTTCACATCATTTGTAAGATGGATAGTGAAAGCATAAGACTTAAAGAGTCTGTAGCCGAGCATACCAGGGCTGTAAAAGAAAAACTGAGAGCTCTAAAAGGTCTCAGGTTTGAGACTCAGCAAGTCATGGCCGAAGCTTTGAAGCCTGTAACCGCCCCTCTCAAGGATATTTTGGACACTCAACGAGGCTTGACTGTGAAGACCGTCAAGAATGAAGCTGGTGATTCTACAAGTATTTCTACTTACCTTCAACACGTTCCCTCAAAAGACATGGATCGTATTGATACATTGTACGGTGTGAGATATCAGGATGGAAGTTATATGCTTGGAAATAAAGATATTCATTTTATAAATAATCAAATATTGATAGGTGATGAAACGTATGAGTCTACCGCCGGTTTGACGGACCTCATCTTTAAGCGAACGCCTCAGATTTCTGCATACACTAGTGAAGACTTGGAGACGTACGCTAAGATTATGAAAAGTACTTTTCTTCATAGAAGTGGTTACAGCAGGCACGGTCGTTTGAAATCTGGTATATCGTATAAATACAAGAATATTATACGACCCTTGCTCAATACACATTCAGGTCTAGGACTGGCATGGAAGGAGCATAAGCCTGATAAGGAGGTTGACTACGTTTTCTGGAGAAATCCTAACACATTAGTGAATAGACTGAGGTTACTTATTGCTTCGAGGGACGCCGGTAACAATAGTCACACTCGAGAGATTGAGGAAATTATCCGTGAGTTGAAAGCATCTAAAATTATAGCATGACCGCCAAACAGAATATCGCCAGAGAGTTTCACGGATCGGCGAGGAGGAACTATTTACGACGCAAAATTATCAGCAAAGGTATGAATGATTTATTACAAATTGATTTGATTGAAATGATACCATATGCAAAAGTGAACAAAAATTTCAAATACATCCTGATCGCAATCAACTTTTACTCTAAAATGGCATATGCAAAACCCTTAAAGGATAAGGGTGGAGTTAATGTTGCAAAGGCTATGGAGGATATATTACAAGAAATGGACGTCCCTCCCCGGAATATTCAAAGTGACAACGGGAAAGAATTTTATAACAAGTTCTTTAAACGATTAATGTTTAAGTATAATATTAACCACTACAGCACCTATACCAATGTGAAGGCTGCGGCTGTTGAACGTTTAATTCGAACCTTGAAGAATATGATGTACCGAGAGTTTTTAGTCCAAGGCTCATACAAGTGGCTAGATCTTTTACCTAGAATCCTTGTAAAGTACAATGATACTTTTCATTCAACTATCCGCATGAAGCCTAATGAAGTGAAAAACAACGATCTTCTTCTGACTGTGTATAATTATAATCAAGACCGAAGAGAGAAGAAGGCTTCAAGGAAGTTTAGTGTTGGTGATTATGTCAGGATATCTAAACATAAAGGACATTTTGAAAAGGGTTATGAATCTAACTGGAGCGTTGAAATCTTCAAAGTATTTCGTGTGAATCGTACCAAGCCTACAACATACATACTAAAGGATAGGAATGGTGAAATCATAAAAGGTGGCTTTTATGGACATGAACTAAAAAAGACTAACTATCCTAAAACATATTTAGTAGAAAAGGTTATACGTAAACGTGGAAACAAAGTTCTTGTAAAGTGGTATGGTTTTGCAGATACTCAATGGATTGATATAAAGGATTTGGTGTAATGTATGAAGACTTAATAAAGACCAGTTGTTATGATTGTAAAATCATGAGTATTTTTTATTTTAAAAATCCTTCATATTTTCTCTTTTTTGAGGGAAAATTAATATATAAAAACCCTCATACACAATTTAAATGGCTATATACAAACACATTATCAGAGGGAAAATTAATATATAAAAACCCTCACATACTTTAAATGGATATATACAAACACATTATCAGAGGGAAAAATTAATATATAAAAACCATCATACACACTTTAAATGAATATATACAATGACATTATCACAGGGAAAAATTAATATATAAAAACCCTCATACACACTTTAAATGGATATATACAATGACAATATCACAGGGAAAAATTAATATATAAAAACCCTCACACACACACTTTAAATGAATATATACAATGATATTATCAGAGGGAAAAATTAATATATAAAAACCCTCACACACACTTTAAATGAATATATACAATGACATTATCACAGGGAAAAATTAATATATAAAAACACTCATACACAATTTAAATGGATATTTACAAAATCCAGATTGAAAAAAAACAAGATATCTTCAAATATTTACATTATACATATTTACAAGTTTAGGCACTAGCAATCACCAGGTCTAAGGGAATAATGCCCCCACGCTAGAGTCTTATAACTTCCCTCCATCAACTTCCTCTTATCGTCAACCCCCTTCAACGCCAATTTATTTGTCTCAATTGTGTTAATTTTGTGGTGTTTACTCCGAAATGTTTTTTGTACCGAATAAATTTTTAGGCTATGGTCTTTTAAGCATTCAAAATAATGGCCGAAATCTATTTTATCCATGCCCGCCCTGGTGATGCCCTTAGCTTTCTTAATTGTCTGCCCTCCGTATCTGTAGGCGTATAGCTTTGCTCTAATACCGACATACTCCTCCATAATCAAGCCACCCAATTCGTCCTTGAACAACCCAATCTTTTTCCTATTGGCTTGCTTAATGCCATATACATTATCCTTTTCGAAGTTTGAAGTGTCGAAATATTGAGGGTTCTCCCTGATGAACTCATAGATATCAGAACTCGTTTCAAAAATAAACGAGTCTGTATCCATGTAGTTCAGCAGCAAGTCTTTTAAATTCGGTTTCATGATATTGTAAAAGAATTCATACATGATAAATTTTGAAATGTCCAAAATTGCGTGTCCTATGTAGATTGGTTTGTTCATATGTACTTCCTCTCTGCCCAGTTCGATTCCCACAAGATTTTCCTAAAAAATTATAGTGCGTAGGTAAGTGCTGCGTGCTATCATCTTCTTTGCCTGTTTCCAGGTTCCAACTATTTTGAAATCAACGTATTTTCTCACATTCTCTATAAATTTTCCATATACGGCGTTATTCATCTTTTTCCACAGGTTTTGCCCGAATTTTGACTTTTCTTGTGCTCTCTTCTCGGTGTTGACGTCGATATATGTCTTCAACCAGTTAGACTGGTCGTAGGACACCACTCTGTGAATATGTCTCACAGTTAGACCTTGCTCGATACACTGCTGCATCACCCTGTAGTGCAAGACATATTTGCTTTTCTGTTCTAATGTTGCAAGCAGTTTCTTGTATTGGCCATTCGGTGGTATCGCGCTCTGTGGGCAGAAAGGAAGTTCGTTATGGGCGTCGTGGATATGGTCGGGGTAATCGATATCAACCTCTAGCACATATCCAGTCTCTGAATCTTCTTTGATTTCTGCGAAGTTTATGCTGTCAATTTCTTCTCTCGTGAGCCATTTCAGATTTTTGTACGGTAGGGCAGACACCATAGAAGCTCCATATAAGTTATTTATGTCCCAATAGGACAGGTGTTTAACAGGAGCATGCTGGTCAAAGTTGGACATGTACCTGTGGTTAGCTTTGGTGTAGCCCTTCACCACTGTGCACAGTCCGCCTCTAATTCCCGACTCGAAAAATTCCAGCATGCTCTTGTCGGATATTAAGGAAAGTTTCGCCTTTGTTATCTTGAACATAGCATCAAAGGCGAGTCCTGGTAATGTATAAAACCATGCTGGGTCAAGTTTATACATTCCCAGGATGAGATCTCGAAACTTTTCGAAAATATCCGCCAAGAGCAGTATATCTGTTTTCAGGTATAGATCGCTGTATTCTCCGAGATTCCGGATATTAAAGACCTCCCAGACTTTTACAGCATGCCTGTATTCCTCTTCGGTAATGTGGTTGCCAGTGAGAGTACTTTAGAAGGCCTCTTTCGGTGGTAGAGAAGTTTCTTCGAGAACGGCAAGGCTTGAAACATAATCATATGCAAATATTCCCTTGCTCTTTGCCAGCTTAAAATGCTCCTCAACAGGATATTCTGCCCTTGTTATTTTAAAATCACTCTCCTCCAGCATGTCAGCCAGGCTGGACAGCTTGTCGTCAAGAAACTTAAAGCTATCCAGAAACCTGAAGCTGATGTTCCTGTACCGTTTGCTAAACGCTATATACCTTTCACCACTTTGAGCGATGCACGATACGGGCTTATTATCATATGCCAGGCGTCTTATCAAGAAGTGGCTGTCATAATTAGATAGACAATGAAAAAAGATCGGTATGAATTCAGGGACCTTTCTATTCAAATTGCATCTATTATGAGCAGCACCTTGATATTTCCCTGTCACATGATCGTGATCCCTCACGCGCAAATCGCCCACAGTGAAAGCAGCAAGGCATATATGACACTCAGAGGCATTGTCAAAATTCTGTTGCTCTTCAAGGGTTAAATCCATAGGTTTAGGATTGGAATACACGTCGATGACGTCATTAGCAATTGATTTCAATTGTTTGATAAAGTCATCGACGGCATTTGGACCTCTAAAGAGAAAGAATTTTGACATTGACTCGTCATGCCTACATATCACCTTCAAGGCAATAGACATTGCTTCATGCTCTTGAACGGTTCGGGTCCAGCTCGAGCTGCTTGAGGGTGCGCAAGAGTGAACCTTCGCCAGAACAGATTCAATGTCTGCGTATATAACAAATGGTACAGGAACGCTCTTGGAGAATGCTTTAAATTCAAGGTATTCATCCTGTTGAGGCATTTTAAGCAATTTCATTTTCCACATTTTAATCGGTGCGTTTCCAGGGTCTTTTCATTGGTGCATCTCTTGAGACAGGCCTCACATGTCCATATTCTATGTTGGTATTTAGTAACTTGACTGCTTACAAGTCTGGACAAGTCTTTAATTATACAGTAGTGGGACTTTTCCCCCTGCTCAATATATAACAGATTGGTATGGTGCTGCTTCTTTTCAGCTGTTTGGTATAGGGGAATAATGTTCTCATTCTCCTCCTCTATACCAAACACTGAAATGGATACTCCATTGTTCTGCTTTTCAAAGGGGTATACTGTTGTTCTATAGCCATTTGCCTTCGCAGGGTATTTAGAGGCTAGCATACACCATGCAAAGCAGTAATTGTCTTTGTTCTGGATATTTATAACAGCGTACTTATTCCTGATTTTCAGGGGCAATTCGATGTATGAACCTGCATGTAAAGGATCGTAGTATGTAAAGCCCATCACCAGGCTGAGTATCTTTGACAAGGACTTCGATGATGCTCCCCCCTCAAATTTAGAAATGTTTTCCAAAATATCCCCCGCAATTGAAGAGAAGATCTGATTGAGATCGCTTGACGGAAGAATCAATACAGGCTTAGAATTAAAGCCAGTGGAAAGACTCTTCTCTTCATCAGGTTTGCGTATTAAATATTCAAGTTCCAGGGAACAATGCATCTTTAATCCACAAATGCTTCTCTGCAAAACGTTTTCCACTTCTTTAATAATAAGCTCCTTGCATTCATCTAAAAAGACTCTGGGGTCCAGTATTTTTAATGTATTTTCTATTCTACTATTAAAAATACGTCCCTTGAATGCCGATTGCATGGTATTGCATTCCAGCCCCTGGCAAATACTAGCACTAACCTTGGCCTTTTTAATTGTAAGCTGCTCGCTCCCGTCCGATGCCTGCCCTCTCTTTCCATTCCTAGGTTCTACATCATTGGATGATGATGAGGAGGAGGTTGACGGTGCAGCGGCTTCATTGTTTGCGCCTGAGGAGGTCGATGGTGCAGCGGTTTCATCGCCTGCGACTGAGGAGGTCGATGGTGCAGCTGGTACAACTTCCTCCAGAATGTCGAATGATGAGGAGGCGGATGGTACAGCGGGCGATTCTTCACCAATCTCCGGTGATGTTGACTCCTGTGTTGCTAGATCCATAGGCTGGCTTCCAAGGTCACCCAGATCATTTCCTGGAATAATAATAATATTAATAATAATAATAATAATAATATTCATATTCATAATATAGAATGTGTAAAAGAAGTTCATAAAATGTGGAAAAAATTCTTACCATTCAGTGGTTGCTGCATGTATGAGGCAGGGCCCCACCACTGCTGATTTGATGCAGGGAATGTGTGTGGTGCAGAGGGCGCGTGATGAACAATACCGCCTCCGAAATAAAGCCCACTTCCTGAAAATAATAACAATATTAATAATAATATAGAATGTGTAAAAGAACTTCGTAAAATGTTGATAAATTCTTACCGTTCGGTGCTTGCTGCATGTATGGGGCAGGGCCCCACCCCTGCTGATTTGGTACCAGGAAGTTCTGGAAGCCTGGGGGTTGCGGTGCAGCGGTCGCGAAGCCTGCTGGTGCAACGGTCGCGAATCCTGGAGGTACCGGTGCAGCGGTCGCGTGTTGACCGATGCAGCCTCCGAAATAAAGTCCACTTCCTGTAAATAATAATAATATTAATAATATATAATGTGTAAAAGAACTTCGTAAAATGTTGAAAAATATTCTTACTGGTCGGTGGTTGCTGCATGTATGGGGCAGGGTCCCACCCCTGCTGATTTGGTACCAGGAAGGTCTGGAAGCCTGGGGGTGGCGGTGCAACGGTCGCGAAGCCTGCTGGTACAACGCTCGCGAAGCCTGGAGGTACCGGTGCAGCGGTCGCCTGTTGAGCGATGCCGCCTCCGAAATAAAGTCCATTTCCTGGAAAAAATAAATAATAATAATAATTATAATAGTATAGCATGTTTAAGTACAGAATTCTAAAGAATCTACACGCTATACGTGAAAAAATACATGTTTTAAACACCCGTGTGAAAAATACATAGCATTCTGGGAGACCGAAAGAGTTATGTGACTGAATATTGGGTGAGAAACTCCCCTTAAATATATCCTTTTCTCCTTATACAATCCAGAACTCTATGCTATCGTAGGTAGGGCTTTGTGTGCTAGAATCGCCAATGTATGTCTACTATTAAAATAATTTTTAGTTACAATTGCTCAAACGCCAGTCTGTAAATTCTTACCGTACGAGTGTTGCCGCATGTACGGTGCAGAACCGCCTCCATGATCATTTGACCCCATGGAGGCTTGGAAGCCTGGTGGTGCCGGTGCAGCGCTCGATGGATAGCAGATACCAAAATAAAGTCCACTTCCTGGAAATAATAATAATAAAGAATATGAACAAGAAGTTAATATGAATTGTTACATTACTTTTTTAAAAACTCTGAAGAATGCTTACCATTCGGGTGTTCGGGTGCCTGAATCATTACGTATTTGATGAGCGATCCTGCAACCTGCGGTGGGTATCCTGCTGGAGCTGGATGTATGCTTCAGCTATGTTAGCAGAACTGAAGGCTGAAAACAAAATTAATTTACGCGTTAGATTTTTATTTATTTATTTATTTATTAAAGAAAAGATATATTACTAAGTTAATTTACTTTACTGCGAATACCTTATACAGGGAAAATGTCGATGTATTTTAAACACCTGAGAAATTTCTATTACAAAAATAAAGCACGTGTATTTCTCGACACAATCATGGAAAATATCTCTTTAACATGATGGTGACAGCCTGAAAGTTTTTACTAAATAAATGCGAGAGAGGAATGAAACATTCACAGTGAATGTTCGACCAGTGCATGCAAGCATGAAGTCTTCGGATCGATTACCATCGGTTACCCCGGAAGAAATTTTATACAGATCATTTTTATTCGATTCGCAGGGTTTTCAAGTAATTGTATTTCTCTAGAAAGGAATATAATTCACCCGGTGAAAACACGTATTTAAATATCCGGAATAATAATTACTCAACAAGGAGAATACTTAACTAAACTGTTCACATTTTTTTGAGAATTCCCGCAGCTAGATATTAACAGTAGAAGTTCAACTATTCGCATATAAATGCCATACATTAAAAACAAGAACGCGTATATAAGTTAAATGTACAGAGAAATAATTTAACTTTTAAAAGTAAATGAAGTGTTTTGTTACAACTTACCAGACATGATGTTCGTTGAAATTTCACTTTGAATGAGAAAAGTTTGCAGAGACCTTACTTCGTTGATTTCAGCGGAGAAACTGTGAGAATTCCCGATGAAGCAGCCTTTTTATAGTGTTCTTTTGCAATATAAAAATGTATGAGTGAAAGTTTAAGATATATAATACAACGACTTTGATTGGCTACTCCAAAAATTCGAGAAGTAGGAGAGGGAAAATGCTAGCCTCGCACAGGGGCATTTCGTAAGCAAGTCTAAACCTGTTATGGGGAAATCCATCGATCACGTCAGCGTTCCTTAAGGGGAATGCTTCTGCGTATGACGTTAGGAAATAAAAAATATATTTTATTTTTTACATGTACCGCTAAAATTCATTGTTAATTATTGTTACATTACCAAATTAATCACAGAGTGAAAATAATGTATTGTTTCTGTAGATATAATTTTCCTTGAAACAGCGACCTTTCGATTGTTAATAGACACGTCACAGATGTTTAAAAAAACGTCTGATGCTATGTGATGGCTTTAGAATTCTATTCTCTATGCATTACCACGGGAAAACGAATAGCGAGTTACCATTTGAGAAAAGTTAAAAGTATTTGAAAATTTAAACCAATATCAAAATTCTGATGTGTGTTACACTCACATGACTTTCTCTACTCTTGTACAAACTATTTTTACAAAGACTTATTCTCTATATGCTTCATGTTAATCGAGATACCGAGATGTCAATGTTATTGGTAATTTTCATGTCGATACAATGTGAATATGGTAGGTTTTAAGCGATAGTCAAATATTTTAACGCTGGTTGCTATGCGGCGCATTCCATTCTCTTTGCATGTCCAGGACATAAAAACAAGAATAATGAATTTGAGAAAAAGTATAAATATTGGAAATTTTAAGGGAATAACAAGCAATATCTCGAAAACGATTTACTCAACAACAAGAAAGTATATGATATAAATTATGTATTTTAACGCGATCTCCATTTTTTGTGTAGTAAAATTTTTTCTATCTCTTATGGTTTATCAGTTTTGCAAAAGTCATTCAGAATGAAGAATACTTTGGAGACATTCCCAGAAAATTCGAGATATACATTACAATATCTTAAACATATAATATTTTATTCAATATTGTTAGTCATTTTTTTGAGAAAATTAAAATTTTCGAAAAAATGTTCCATGTAAAGGATAGTCTGGTGTGAGGCATTTTCTTTAAAACCTTCGTGTCGCATCTCTGGAAGATACTGAACCTAAATACCAAGTTTGGTGTTTTATCCGCCTCTTCGTTTCTGAGTTATGCTTCACAGGCACACTCGCAGACAGCCATGCTTTTTTTCGGATTCAGAGGGTCTCAAAACATGTATTTCCGGTGAAATCTCGGTATCGAATTTTTTGGCTGGAATACAACACTTCCTCTACTTACTATACGTAGTAGAGAAAGTAAAAACTCATACGCGAATAGTTAATGTCACGAAAATATCACTTGAAATGAATTTTTGTGTGTGTGTATTAAGTTTATATTTAACATGCTGGAATAATCAAAAAATTCCTCTCGAATGGATGAGGTATTTAAAATCGTACTCGTCCTATGTTTACTAAGCCCAATCTTTTTAAATGGAATAAATTAAGAGTAACGAGTATTGTTTAGGCTAGGCTCCATATTTCATTATTTATTTAGAATTAAACAAATGCTATTAGTCGTAATAGTTATACACGCGTAATAATCATGCACATACGACAGCAAGCAAATGCGCAAGTCAATTCATATACAATTAATTAATAAAAAATATTTAACTGTTTTCATCGATCAGCGAGAGCCTTATTTATTTTTAATAACGTATGTAATATTCATCGTTCTGAATACTTTTTATTCTTCATATTACTCTGGCCAAATCATATTTCTTTGTTTAACATACCGAAAAAAAAAATCAGTTTAATTTTTGATATCATGCATGCAATTCTTGTATGTGAGTATTTAAATAATGACAAAGATACAATCGAATGCTTAAGTACAGAATCTATACAGTATACGTTTAATTATAATTATAATAGTGCTTCTCACGTTTCATATTCCTAACGCTCGAGTCATATTTAATATTTTATTGAAAGAAATACGAGCTATGAAACTTAATCATTAATATACGTCATTGGGAAATTATATTAATTATCGGGAAAAATTTTTTTGTGGTAAGCTTAAAACATGTCTAGACTTGGTTTTCCACGGTCTGTGATGGAATTTCTGCACAGGGGAAGCCATTAAGAAATTCTATTGTATCGCTAATACTTATTTACCCAGAGGGTCTGTGGTTTTTCAGAGCACTTAGGATGTTTAATGAACTGGAAACGTCTGTCATTGTTCACTAATGGCTCTATACAGGACCTTGTTTTGCCTTCTTCTGAAGATATTTAATGGCATGGAAGCGTCTGCCATTGTCCGCTAATGTGTCTACATAGACATTTCTTCCGAGAAGACCATATGCATTCTTCAGGGCTGTACAGCATATTTCTTTCAAGCAGAGTACGCAAGTGAATAATTCGTTGAATTTCTCAAAGTTCGCTACGTCTTTAGAAAGAACATTTAAAACGAATATAAAATTTATATTTGGAGTCTTCGTGCGTGTTACTTTTATATCTAATAAGAAAGGTATGCCTGTTTTGAATGGTAATTATTACTTCTCTCGAGCGAGAAGAGGCATAGCGGTCTTATATTTTTAACATCAGTTGGAACGTACCCCGATGTGATGGATACCCCTAGCCATTAAGAGCAGGTACTGTGGGAAAACCCAAGCGTCCTGGTTTAACCGCTTCTTAAGAGATTCATTGTATTAGACGATGCACAGCGGTCGCATGCGTCTTGTTTATCGTAAAGGGTTCTCGTGTTAACGTCTCATACTAGCTATTTTGCAATATCGTTTTCAGTTGCTTTTTAATTCATCTAAGCAATGCAATATTTTTTATAAACCCTCCGTTCAAAAGAAGAATTAAACAAACGTTATTAGCCGTAATAGTTATACACGCGTAATAATCGCGCATATACGAGAACAACCAGGTGCGCGAGTCAATTCATATACAATTAATTAATAAAAAGACTTAATTGTTTTTAATCGATAGACTGCGTCGTTTCATTAGAAGTGAGATATTCATGGTAGATGAATAATGGGTGAGATAGCTCTAGGTGCGCAAGTCAATTACATTAATTAATAAAAATATTTAATTGTATTCATCGATCAGCGAGAGCCTTATTTATTTTTTAATAACGTATTTATTTATTTCATAATCATTTCCTCCGGAGACAACATGAACGCCCTTCGCATGTTAAATGAGTATTATTTAACTAAAATGTTAATTCGCCTTTATTTTTTTTCCGGAATCATATTTCGCTGAATTATATAGAGTTAAGATGGCCGCCTTGCGCACACCTTGAGTTTAAATATGGCGAATTCGCAACTTTCGGATATGACCACCAGGGGCGCCGTGAGGAAACCCTCGCTGGTTCAGAGAGAAAAACCAGTTTCACTCATATTACCACCTGGCGCGCTGGTGTAGGTTGCGAACTGAAACGCGAGTGGAGGGGGTGCGGTAGTCGACTTGTCACTGCAATTACCGTGAGTCAGTCATTCGAGTGAAACGTTTCGTGGTGGAAGGGTTGCGCTCGGGGGTTCCAGCGCAATTATCACGCGATAACGACTGTTACGTCAACTCTGTCCTTTCAGCTATGGAATCATCTAAGCGTTGTAATATTCTTATAAATCCAAAATATATTTTCCCTCAAAAGTAGAATTAAATAAATGTTATTACTCGTAATAATTATACACATGCTACCACGCATATACGATGACGAACAGTTGCGCGCGAGTCAATTACATTAATCAATCAAAAATACTTAATTGTATTCATCGACCGACTAGCCGCGTTTCATTAGAAGTGTAATTTGTTGACAATAGTAGATGTATAAATGGCGGTTTAGAAGCAGGTGCGAGCGATTCAATTAATCAATCAAAAATACTTAATTGATTGCCGAGCATCGTTTAATTGCATTAGTAGTAATATGATGGCGATTCTTTATTTTTCAATAATGTTTTATGCATGGACGAACATTATCTAATTGATTGACACAATTATGTACTCAAACGATTTGCCGATGTGCGGCAGGCATCGAGAATCGCATTCCCCCATCGCCAGGGCGGATTTCCAGGCCAGCGTCACGCACCGAGAACCCCCACATATACCCCATCACCCGAGCGGCACATCCCCTACCCCAAACCAATCACCCGGGCGGGATTTAGACCTAGGGAAGGTACGCAACCGCCGTATAGGAACAATACACACTCTCCCACCTATCCACAGGGAACCAACCAGAACACAAAGGGGAGGGAGGGTACGCACCCAGCGTATGGGGGAGGTAGGGGGCGGGTCACCGGCACGTGACCAGACCACATGGGGGAGGGGGGAGGACCTGTCGGCACAGACCTAGTCGGCATTAGGTAAGCGCACAAAGGGAGGGGGCGGGGCTAGCGGCACGCGACCAGGGTGGCAAATAGTAGCGCACAAAGAGGGGGCGGGGCTTGTCGGCATAGAATAAAGAAGCTTATCAGTTTTTCGGCATCTCTCTGTGCGCCAGAATCGGCTTTTTATTCCTACTTTAATGTATTTAAAAGTTTGTACCATTTCGGCTCCCTCACACCGAAAGGTTACCATGGATTAATCTACCAGACTACTATATGCCAAGAGAGGTGCCATCTCCATCTGTAGCCTGGTCACGTGGTAGCAACTGCCGCTCTTCTCTTCTACGGTGGATTCGGTAGCCTATAACGTAACAGGCTGGCCTAGCGGCGAAAACAGCAAGCAGCCTTAGGTTGACTCCCGGCGTGGCGAGTGGTGACATGAACAAGAAAGGAAAAGTGCATCGAGTTGACAGATCGCAGCAGAGGCGAACGTGTAGGGTATGAGAATGAGTCAATACTTCAGAATTCCTTTTCCGCTCTAAATTTGCTATCCAAATTCCCTTTTGGTAATTATTGTATCTAAATTTTAGCCAAATTGATGCATGTTTAGAGAGATCCGTTCAGGAGGTTCAAAATAGACGAGTAATTTCCTTTGCCAGAATGTATAGTTTAACTTTAGCAATTTCTTAAAGTAATGGAAGAAAGGGAACAGTTCAAGGTTACGTAAGCTTTCAATTTAATGTAATGTTGTTATTTTGGAAAATTTTTAAGGTTTATCTCATGTTACAACTTTTAAACTATATCTTTGTTAAAATTTTCAAAGTTTATATTAAGTTAAATTGATTGAAGATTATTCAAGTTGTATACTTTTTATTAAATGGAGTGAATATATAAATCAGGCATAGTGAATGGACACGCACATCTTTGGGTACGTTTGTTATGTGGAAGCCCAGCCATTCTTAGACTTTAATTCATTACGCTGACAATGTTCACTTTAAAGTATGGTACATTTAACTGTATACACAGACAATTTAGGAAGCAAACAAAAACTATGTCACGTTAAAAGAAGAAAATGTGCATTGACAATTGAAAGTAAATTATCGAATCTTGAAAAAGGTGTTGTATTTAAATTTCCTAGCTTTCCCTTATATGTGCTCATCTTTCCTAGTTATGTTCCATCCACGGATATTAAAATTTGCATGTTGTATGGGAAGAAAATAATGAAGTACCATTACACCATAGTGCAAGTTACATACTCGTATACGAATAGTCTAGAGCTGTGCACGTAAAACAGGACGCCACTGCATGCGCGAAAACAGATACATACACCTCCTCCTTGCCATACATACTCCGTTTGTGAAGGTCAATAAATAGCCGCCTGAAGCTGCTGTGACGGCATGTATGGAAGCGTCACTTGACAGGAGCGCTTCTTTAACCTGTTGCTCGAAGGTTCCACAACTATAATTTAATTATGTGTAGAGCGTTCTTGTTCCATAGAAAATGTGATCGTTGAGTGCAGAAGGATGTAGACTGTTTCTTGCTTCAAAGTTATAGAAGATATTACGTTTGGCAAACAACATTCGAAACTTCAACAAGAAGAAGTTGGTAACAAGCAGACCAGCATTTGAGTCACCATACAAGAGTGGGGAGGTCCAACTTTTGTGTCTGATCTAGAGTTTGGCCAATAAATTGAATCAGTCCATACCAGACAGTGCTGAGAATTCTCAAGTGTGTGCATTTTGTAAACATACATATCTGTGAAGACAAATTCAGTGATAGATAAGATATTTTTACTTGTACGAATTCGAAATGACTCTAATATGTAGCCAATATTTGAATATTCTTTAATGTTGTTTAAAAAGGAAAATCTCGTCTATGTATTTTAAATGGACACCCTGAAGACATGGCATTCTAACCAAGCAGATGAGATGTTTAGATATTTCAAAAGTTTGCCTTACATGTGATATAAAACATCCCAAATGTACACATCGCTCGCATCTTAGGCCCCACCAAACATTCACTAGAATTTAAAAATACAGCGTGATCTGTTTCGAAAGATATAAAATAAAAACGTTGTAACGTGATAATCATTTCTGTATTTTTATTGTAAAACGATAAAGTCTTGATCAGGTTAGATTATAACATGCACACCGTTACGTATACCGGCAAGGGTAGCCGAGACGCTGACTCATGAACGGGAGGTCTGCGGTTCAAATCCCACCGACGAGGTTTTCTCCAGGTTTGCCTCAGTCCTCGTAACTAGCAAATGCCGAGAGGATACCCTAAACTTAGGCCTGAAACTTTTCCTTCCCAGTTATTTCATTTCTAGATCGGTGTTTACCACCTGTGTGGCCTTAAGCCGAAAGAACAGACGTTAAGCGTTACTTTAAGAGATTAAAAAGAACCATTATGCACACGTCAGTATTCCTCCATAGCGTGATCTGGCATGTCAGGTGTAACCCGACTGCAGAAATAACACTTTGATCAGAAGCCCATGTCTGCAACCTTACAGCCTATGGCTTAGGCTCTCCGAAGAAATCTGAATGGTTACGGTGCTAAGTTGCCCTTCCAATGCAAACTGAAACTATGAAAGTATATAACTGAATATACATACATAATTTCACTTAAGCAGTCACACTCTCGGGTACTGTAAGTGCAATTGTTCGCTTAAATTAGACTGTTTACAAAAGTAAAGTTTGCACTACCACTTACTGTCGATTCTCTCTCCTACAGCCATTTATTAACGCAGAAAGTAATCATACACATCTCCCTATGAGCTTCAAATTATGAATGTATATTCGTTTACATACATTCAGCTTCAGTCTTTATAAGTTTGAGAACAATGGTTCACTGAGATTAATTTTATTTTAAAAAAATATAAATATAAATACACACACTCCTCTCTAAACTAATAATTTTTCTCTTGATTTGATAATTATTCACAACCAGTCTCCCTCCTGCAGCAGACATGCAATGCTCTGAGCTTCCGCTATATCTGGTTTTGCAAGATGAATGTGATGAGAAATTCTCTTCTTCGTGGTGTAAAAGAGTCTTCTTTGCGGCACAATTTTTGTTTTTTGATGTCTTCTGTTTTGGGCATGAATACTTTTTGTTTTGGTTCCGAACTGCTGCTAAAGTCAGTTTCTTTGCTGAGAGAGAGCAGCAGCTAGTTGTGAATAATTATCAAGTTAAGTGCTAAATTATGAGTGCAGAGAGGAATAAGTGTGTTTATATTCTTATGTTCATTTTTGTAAATGATATTAATTTCGATGAACCATTGCCTCCAGTCTGTTGAGTTAAAACAGTCACTCAGGTATTGAAAATGCATTTTGTTCGCTTAAGTTAGACTATTTACAAAATTAAAGTTTCCACTACCACTTATTTCCGCTTCTCTCTCTTGCAGACATTTATTGCCAAAAATAAATAATCGTACGCACACCTTCCTATGAGCTTCACATTAGGAATCTATATTCACTTATACACATTCATTTCATCTCTAAGTTTGAGAACAATGGTTAATGAAATTAATATTAACGTTACGGGCCCGACGGGGGAAGGGTAACTGTGCATCGTAACCATTCGAATATCTTCGGAGACCCGAAGCCATAGGACGGCGTATGTTTGTAACGTAAAGTGATAAGACTTTGATCCCCTATCTCTCTACTAAGGTGACACTTGACGGCAGATATGTGAACTAGTAGCAACCGACGTTGATAGCGCAGCTGTATACAGCAGGCTGAATGAAGTGCTGCACAATAGGTAATTCTAATACTGAAAACCTGTCTGTCTTCCTCTGATGCTTAGAAGACCGAGGTTAGTCTCGTTCATTCTGTTATTGATCAAATAGGAAATTGAACTGTAAGCATTATTAATACAAATAGAAAGGAAAATTAATGGATGAGGGAAAACATTTGTCAGCATAATTCTTTTAAGCTCTTACAGAATCACATTATATTCCGTTTAAAAGTATCGCATGTCTAATATTAAAGAACTGATATTGAAAAACGTTAGCAAAACTTAAGTTTGGATCTCATTCCTTCTCAAAGCGAATCTACAACAGTAGAAGGAATTAACCTATTTTCTTCTGAACTACCGCCAATCCGTGGAGTGTACAACCATTTCCAATCCAACATTAAATTGCTCGATTATATTGGAAGAGTGATATTCACCACAGCTAATTACATTTTTATCTAACCAGTACTCACTAGTTTGAAGTAGAAGTATCCAATCTCGCTGAGAAAAAGAATGCTAGAATAATTAATTTTGTGACGTAGAATTTTTTCCATATAAATTTAAAAATCTTTCCCTTCGCAAAAATTTAATTAGAATTGTTGCCGATCGTGATGGTGGCTACCAATCATATTGTTGTATATGAGCTCCATCCATCATGCCTGAGTTTTGCTAAATCCTTTGGGTTTCTGTTAGAACTCGAAGTAGACTTCCCTCTTTTAAACACGGTCGCATTAAACAAAATGTGCAAAATGTCCTACAGAGAAAAGTGGCGGGAGTTACATTCGGCGATCATGGAGACCACATAATAGGGCTGCTTTGGTCTATCCATCTGCTCGAATCGTCGGTTAAGATCATCCCGAACGTAAGGGTAAGAAATATGGGTATTAGCAACATAAGTACGAATATAAAACAAAATGTATTTCCAGTATTACTACCATTCCCATTTGGATTGTAAAGCCCATCACATGTAGCCGCTTAGTTACGTCTGCAACATGTAGGCGAATTGTCAACAAAAACATTGTGGAGTTTTTCAAGTAGGGGGGAAAGTAAGTTTCACCATTCCCTCATTTAAACTTTTAATAACATCCAAGAGAAGATGAAGTAGAAGAAAGATCTTCAACTTGTCAGCAACAGTGTAAGTGATAAAAGCCTTCGGGTAACAAGCTCAGTGCTGCTCCTAGAATCATGTTTATTCTCTTAAGTCTTCGTTACTCCTATCCTTTTTACTTTCTCTACTACGTAGAGTAAGTAGGGGAAGTATTGCATTCCACCCAAAAATTCGATACCGAGATTTCACCGGAAATATATGGTTTGAGGTGCCCTGAATCCAAAAAAAGCATTTTTGGAAAAATGTCCGTGTGTGTGCGAACAGCATAACTCAAACGAACAGTCGGATAAACACCAAACTTGCTATTTAGGTTCAGTATCTTCCAGAGATGCGACACGAAGATTTTCAAGAAAATCCCCCTACCCCAGATTACCCTTTACATGGAACATTTTTCGAAAATTTTAATTTTCTCAAAAATGGCTCTAATGATTTTGATTAAAATATATGTTTAAGATATTTTCATGATAAATGAACTGTATATCTCGAATTTTCTGGAAATGTCTCCAAAAGTATTCTTCATTGTGAACGACTTAGCATAACTGGTAAACCATAAGAGACCGACAAAATTTTACTACACAAAAAATGTACATCGCATTAAAATGTACAATTTAAATCCTATAAATTTTGTTGTTGAGTGAACCATTTTCGAGATATTGCTTGTTATTCCCTTAAATTTTCCAATACTTGTACTTTTTCTCAAATGGGAATTCGTTATTCATTTTTTTGTCCTGGTAATGCAAAGAGAATGGAATACTGCACATAGCAACCAGCTCTTAAAGTATTTGACTATCGCTTTAGGCCTACCAATTCCCCTTGCACCTACAAGAAAATTAGCAATAAGATTAACATCTCGATATCTCGATTAACATGAAGCATATGGAGGAATAATTGTGTGTAAAAATAGTTTAAGAGTAGAGAAAGATGTGAGTGTAACGCATCAGATTTTTAATATGGGTAATCTAGTTTTTCTCTAAGTGCAGACTCTGCTACCCTCGTAACTTTGTTTACGTTTGCTAGTCTCCATGTACGTTTCTGAAACACATTTATAACAGAACATACATGAAACCTACGAGAGTAAGTATAAATTGGTAAAACCAGACACCATTCTAAAAGTATCGTTTCTTAAATATATATTCTTATAAATATGTGTATAAAATGTAATAAAATTATATCTTACTTCATAGCAAATACTTAAACGTTCGCCTCGAAAATCACTATCCGACTTAGCTCAAGATGGGGTTGTAGTGACTAAAATTGTTAAAACCTTGAAAATGCACACGTGTTCCTAATTTAAAACCAGATCACGTAGCACGTGTTCGTTATTGCAAGTGGTTTATTCGATCAGTGACTGAAGGATTAATTCACCCTCAGCTGGTGTTTACAGACGAGCGTGGTTCCATTTAACGGGGCATGTAAACACTAATAAAGAACAAAAAACAAAGAACAAAAAAAAAAAACACGCTATTGGTGCTCTGAAAATCCGCATTGTGTAGAGGAATTTGCTCTTTATAATAGAAAAATTGAGATTTGGTGTATAATTAGCGCAACACGTATAATCGGTCGATTTTTTACGAGAATACATTAAGTGGAGCATAGTACCAAAATGACATTTCGCCCCATTTTTCACTTCAGCTAACGAAAGAAGAAAAATCATATTCGTGGTTTCAGCAAGATTCCGCAACTGTTCCCACAGCAGAGGAGCCCATGGATACAATTATGAAAGTGTTTGACGATACGGCGATTAGTGCTTTGCCGGCCCTCGTAGCCGTGGTCGCTGGAGCGTATAGCTTCGGCGCTCCGCCAAGCTGAGAGTCGCGGGTGTTTGTGTCTGTGTTGTGTATGCGTAACAGTAACTGCGGTAACAGTAACGCGATGAAATAAACAAGTGAGAACACAGTAATTATAAACCGGGAAAGGACAAGGGAACATTAATAATAAAAAAAAAACTGCTGGGATGTGGGCCTCCCGCTCCGCAGGTCTAACAGGCTGGTTATTTACTACGAGATTAAAGTCAATTTTGTTACATTTTATGTACAGGCTTACATACAGGTTTAAGAAGCGAAGATAAAGTGCTGGCACAACCGGCTGTGGTATATGCTACCAAGACACAAAACCCCGTGCGGGCGGTCACGTTTTATACCGAAGACGCTGTATTTTCCTCTTAACTATATTACAGGAATAAAACTCATGCATTCGCCAGATAGCGTGTAACCGTCATCCCACAGATAACGTGATCTTAACTTGCCGCTTTGCCTTGCCCCCCCTAAGGGAACAACCCTTAGTATCGCATGCCTCTCAACCTAACGCGAGTTGGGCCTACCTTAAAGCTTTCGTATTGGGAACGTGTTTAACTATTACACTCCTCAGGACAGTTCAGAAACATTGAAGGAATTGTTTTCCAACTTTATCTGTCACTTACCTACCAGGTGGCCCACACAAGCCGTCCTTAGTTGAAGTTAGTTTATATGGGATAGTGCAGATGCCAAAAGGTTTGCTAAGCAGAACTGCAAAGGGGACTCCATATCTATAGAGAAGAGATCGCTAAATGAAAAGTCCTTGAAAGCTAACCCTTTAACTGCTACTACCGGTCCCAGAGCTCGTTCGGTAGTGAAACTGCCTACTATGAGGTGTTTCGGGTCCGAATCCCGCCTACGCTCCAGAAACTTATCTTAAACCTGAGCACACATGTTAAGTCATTGGCACAAATTGATGCTGCAAAGTTAACAAGATTAAACCAAATTCTATTTTCATTATATTTATGTACCCTTGAAAGTGCGTAATAATTTAATTATTTTCTATTAGTGCATTATTCATAATAAACATGCGCAAAAACATGGTCGCTTTGGTAGATGAATTGATGTTAGGCCTCTCAGGCCCACGTTCTACCTGAAATAATCCATTATTTCTTAATATTATTTCTGTACGTCCAAAAAAAGACAGATGCCGCGACTGAAAATGTTCAGAATAAGCATTCGAGCCTCATCTGCAGTTTGGTGCGTCTTCGCACAGATTGTAACCATATCTGTGTGTACGTTACCTTTTTGTCTGAATGATCTGGCTCGAACTACATGCAAGTGACCACGCGACGCTTATCAGTATGAAGCTACCACGTAAATACCTGCAGACAGCAGCACTATCTCGGTGACCTTTCGCTTTGTACTTGCACTGCCCCTTTGAAAAGCAGTGGAGTGGCAACATCTTTTGCACCTATGTATGTGGGAAACATAAAACTGCAAAGAACGGGTTGTTTGGGCCACCTGGTAAGTTCCACCCAAAATTGGGACTCCGAAATTTCACCGGAAATACACTTTTTAAGATACTCTTTATCCCTCTCATAAAAAGCGTTTTCAGAAAAAGCTCCATGCGTGTCTGTGAACAGCATAGCTCAAAAACGAAAGGTAGGTTAAATACCACGTTTGGTGTTGTTACATGCTAGGGTGAGGGCCAAAAGTTTTCCAGCTAAATATTAAATTTTAATCACCCCAACGTGTGATGGGGGAGACGTAGCATATACACTGTGAGATGACCAGGACCTTAATGTTCACATTCCGATGCAGGCGTGGGGTTTTGTTACAAATTTCACATCATTCACATTACCTGTGGTTTATTAATAAATTAATTTATGGCCCTACATTACATACACAAGGGAATAAAGGATTGAGAGATGCCTTTCACACACGCAACCTACACCTTAACTAGGCTCGCCGGCCAGAGGTGGAGTGTGTCATGCCAGACGGAATTTCAAACACAAACCGAAAGAAATATTAAATTACCCCAACAACTCTGTCGCCAATGCGACGCATTAATATGTATGGCATGATAATATCCACTAATACGCAACAGTATTTAAGTTAATCTTCCCAGAATGTGTCACGAAGATTATGCCAGACTATTCTTTACATGAAATTTTTTTTCCGACATTCTGATTTTCTCAAAAATGGCTTTTAACAGTTTTTATTAAAATATATCTTTAAGCAATTTTCATAACAAATGAAATGTATATCTTGAATTTTCTGGAAATAGCCTCTGAAGTTCTTAATTATGAATTACTTTTTGTAATTGGTAAACCATGAGTACAGAATCTTACTACATAAAAATTGGAGATCTCGTTAAAGTAATGTATGCCAAATAATTGTCTTTTTTTGCTAACCATTTCGCAGATATTTCGTTTGTCTTGAATTTTCAAATACTTAAACCTTTCTCAAATGAGGTGTCGTTAATCCTTTTTTTTTTCGTGGTAATTAAATTTTCATGGAGAGAATGGAATTTCAAAGCCATC